>CM053268.1:84338176-85719874 GCA_028583415.1 Protea cynaroides
GGGGCTCGAGGGGATCCGATCGATGATGATGATCGTATGGATATGGATGTCGACGCGATACCCCCGCAATCACCCACACAGGCGGATGGAGTTGGTACTTCTACTGCGGCGGCTCCTGCACCGGAGACCGATCCTTCTCATGAGGCTGGTCCTTCGCATCCACCTTCTGATATGATGGAGATATTGCGTGAGCTCAGGGATGCTCAGCGCAGATCTGATTTGAGGATGGATGAGCTGTTGGCTGCTCAACACGCATCAGACGGTCGGATGGGAGAGCTCCTAGAGGTGCAGCATGCGACTGATCAGAGGATAGCCGGTCTCACAGCTAGTCTACAGACGACCCAAACTCAGATAGCCTGGTTGACTAGGGTCTACGCTGAGGACTACGACAGAGACCGTGAGGCACCGCCTCCAGCTTCCTGATTGTACTTTTATTTTTCTTTCTTGTACTACAGAGTAACTGTCCGGGTTGTGGACTGTACTCTGCTTTCATTATGTATATACATTCTATTTCTCTCTCTCATTGTATGTAACTTGTTTCCCCTTTAATAGATATATTATTCTCTTTTAAATTTGGTCACAATCATCACTTGTACTTACAGTGTGTTTATATTAAAACTTTTAATTTATTCTATCTGGAATTTATATTTGTCTCGAATGTATGTTAGTTTAACGGGCAAGGCCTGAGAAGCTCTGATACCAAGTTGTCACACCCCAAATTTTGGTCTAACCAGAATGGTGTGATGAACCACTAAATAACCAATGGTTCAACCAGGATCTCAAATAGGCTATCCCCGTTTTATCCAAACTTTCACACATCCATAATCATAATCATAATCAGAGTAACACACAATAGCGGAAAATCTATAATAAAACGAACTAAGCGACTAAGATGATATCATTAATTTAATGGCAAATTATTCTGTTTTCAATTGAGACATAAATATTTAAGTACCAAATACATGTCTTATAAATCGAATTAAAGAAACCTATAAAAATATCTAATAGAATACACACGAGTTGCACTCGCAAGAGGAGTCGTATGTATCATCTTCAGCTTCAACTTCCATTGCTGCTACCGTCCCGTACGTAGAAGCATTGACATAGTCTTCAACTGTGTAACCTGCATCATCAACTAAAAATATTCGACGTCGAGGGGTGAGCACACTACACGGCTCAGTGAGTAGCCAAAACAATGCAACATTACATATGCATGCAAAAAGTCAATTTATATCTTTGGTCCGATTTAAAGTTTGCAGTATGCTATAGAAAGGTTGAGGTAGCCAAAGGTCGCATTTATTGACTCCGCCTCTATACACGAGTGTGTGACGTTACCCGAAGATCACGTTTATCGTCAACTCACATGCACCCAACCATGAACAATATATAACAAAGGTTACGTTTATTGCTATATAGTGCCATACCAACACGTAAGCCCCTGCTGGCGAGGGCTGCAAACTGGGCTTGCAACTAACCAATCCTAATGCCAAACAGTGTATCCAAGGCCTCACCCCAGCATCCCTCAGAATGCCCATAGAGATATAGCTAAAGCCCCCCGGTAGAGTCAGAGACTACAAGGACCGAGACCACCTCCCCTGATACTCTACGACATAATAGTTCTACTAAAGTAATGACGATACGACGATGCCAATGCACAAGACTTGAGTTAGAGATAGAGCTAAAGTGCTGAGACCCGCCAAAGGTTAACGTTTATTGACGTTCTCATCACACCTCCCCTGATACTCGCTCGCATCAAGTACATCAACCACACACATACAAGCACATGCCTATTCCTATCATCATCATCATCATCATCATCATGTTATAAACAATAAAGTAAATATGCATGAACAAGTAATAGGAATATTGGATGACATGTTGTATGCACATTACAAACATATTCGCATAGAATCAAGCATAGCATAGGACTCAAGAAACAGAAAACAGTTTCTTATTAACCAATTTAGTTTGGTGTTAAGGTTCCTCACCTTAGTTTGCTATAGGATGTTTTTCCAAGCTTTAGAATCACCTTTATATTGTTATTATATTGCTAGCAAACCTAACAAAGTCGATAGAATTTAATTAGAATTAATTTCCAATTTAAAAACCATGCTGTTAATTGAGGGTCGATCAGAGGGTCGATGCTCAGAATGCATAGGGTCGATGGGTCTATCGACCCTGTCCTCTGTCTGAACTTCCCGAATGCTGAGGGTCGATGGTCAAGGTGCATAGGGTCGATGGGTCTATCGACCCTGTGTGCGACCCTCTGTACAATCAGGTCCAACTTCCAGTTTTTAGTTCATTCTTCATGTTTGGGGTCCTATGGCTTGCTTCCACATTCCATTAAACATTCATTCCATGGTCTGAAACCATGATTCATCCTCCTAGATGGCTTTCATGCATTATCCTAGGTTTTTCCATGACAACCTAACCATGGATGGATGGTTTGGGTTTCTTCGAAATCCTACACTCAACCATATCTAATCTAAGGTCTGTAGAAACTCATGGAATTAGTATCCATACCTGAGAAGATTACTTTTCTCTGGAAATTCTTCTCCTTTTTGCTAAGTCTTCTTCCTTGCCTCTTTTCTTCCTCTTTTCCTTCTTCTCTCTTTCTCTCAATTCAATTAGGGTTGTAAAATGAGTGAAAGTGGCTTAGGGACGTCCTTTAAATAGAATAGGAATGTCCTATAATAGTCCCATTGAGATTTGGAAAGAATCCCAATAAAAAATTAGGAAATTTCCTAATTTTAGACTCGGCAGTAAGTGAGGGTCGATTAGAGGGTCGATGATCCCGTCGACCCTGTGGTCTGACACTGTCCGACCCTCTGTCCATTTTTCAGGGTCTGAGTTTCTAATTTGATAGGGTCGACCCTGTTTAGCTGGGTATGCGACCCTTGCTCTATTTTAAGTGTTTTTGGGTCGATTTGATACCTGGGATCTTGCTCTCCTTCACGCCCTTGGTTCAATTGCCTCGACCATGATGGGTGAACCTGGTTCAAGGTGGTAAGACCGGGTTAGTTTGACACGGGTCTTACAAGTTGCCTGTCATCCTCGGCCAGAAGCCCAGACAGCGGCAAGTAATGGTCGAATTCATGGTGGTTGATCGGCCATCAGCCCATAATGTCATCCTCGGCCGGCCTTCGCTGAACAAATTAAAGGCATGTATGTCCACCTACTACCTGGTGATGAAATTCCCGACCGAGGACAGAGTCGGAGAGTGCCGAACAGACCAAGACACTTAACGGAGGTGGTATGCCACCGAGCTGAAGAATAGTCAGCGGGCCTTGAAGTCAGCACAGGTGAACATGGTGGATGTTCCCAAGGACCCCTCTCCCAACCGAGGAGAACCCGCGAAGAAACTTATGCAAATCCCGATTGTGAAAAATCAACCAGAGAAGACATTCCAGGTCGGCTCCTTGCTGCCCGAGGAACAAAGGGAAGAGCTGATAGAATTTCTAAGGCAGAATCTCGACGTCTTCGCATGGTCGGCCTCTGAGATGCCGGGGATACCCAGGGAAGTAATTGAACACCACCTAGCAGTCGATCCGCAGCATCGGCCGGTGCGACAAAAGAAGAGAAGCTTCGCACCCGCCCGGCAGTCTGCCATAGACGAGGAGGTGCAGAAACTGCTGGCGGCAAACTTCATACAGGAGGTCGACTACCCGGACTGGTTGGCCAATGTGGTCATGGTGCCAAAGTCTAATGACAAGTGGCGGATTTGCATAGACTTCACCGATCTCAACAAAGCCTGTCCAAAGGACAGTTATCCGCTACTGCGCATCGACCACCTGATTGATTCTACAGTCGGACACGAGTTACTCAGTTTCCTCGATGTGTACTCCGGCTACAATCAGATAAAGATGCGGAAGGCTGACGAAGAGTGCACATCCTTTGTCACAAATCAGGGGCTCTTCTGCTATACGGTTATGCCTTTTGGCCTCAAAAATGCAGGAGCCACCTATCAAAGGCTGGTCAACAAAGTCTTCAAACGACAGATTGGCCGGAACATGGAGGTGTATGTAGATGATTTCCTTGTCAAGAGTCGACATTCCGGTCGGCACCTGGCCGACCTCGGTGAAGCATTTCAGGTCCTCCGAAGGCACAGTATGAAGCTCAACCCTACAAAGTGCGCCTTCGGAGTCGGATCAGGAAAATTCTTGGGATTCATGGTCTCACAGAGGGGCATCGAGGCAAATCCCTCGAAGATCAAGGCAATCCTAGACATGGCCGCGCCGACCAGAAGCAAACAGGTACAAGAGCTGAATGGCCGAATAGCCGCACTCGGCCGCTTCATGTCCAAATCAGCCGAGCGCTGCCTCCCTTTCTTCAAAACTCTAAAGGGAGCCGGGAAGTTCAACTGGAGCGAAGAATGCCAGAGAGCTTTTGAAGACCTAAAGGCATATTTATCCTCGCCTCCCCTGCTGGTGAGCCGAACCCGGGGGATGAGTTGCAGCTGTACCTCGGGGTATCTGACCACACAGTCAGCGCCGTCCTTTTAAAGGAAGAAGACAAGGTCCAGCGACCAATTTACTACGTCAGCAAAGTATTGCTTGACGTCGAGACTAGGTACAAGCCGATTGAGAAACTAGCGCTTGCCCTGGTCACATCCACGTGAAAGCTCCGATCGTACTTCCAGGCATATCCGATATCGGTGCTCACAAACACACCACTAAAGAAAGTGTTGTCGAAGCCCGATGTATCCGGACGACTCATCAACTGGGCGGTAGATCTCGGTGAATTCGACATCAAGTACGTCCCTAGAACGGCCATCAAAGCACAAGCCTTGGCGGACTTTATCGTCGAAAATACCTTACCTGACCAGGAATTTGCAGAACCTCAAGTGGTACCGCCTTCGGAGCAAGCCGAGGCCGCCTGGATCCTGAACTTTGACGGTTCCTCCATGGAAGACAAAGCAGGGGTAGGAATAATTTTGAAAAGTCTGGAAGGATTTAAAATACGATCTGCCATCAGGTTCGGATTCAAGGCAACCAACAATGAGGCCGAGTACGAGGCTTTACTAGCCGGACTCAGATTGGCCAAAAGCCTAGCCGTCCGTCGGCTAGTGATTCAAGGTGACTCTCAGTTGGTCATCCGCCAAGTACAAGGGGACTACGAGGCCAGGCAGCCCGAGATGCAGAAATACCTCGAGAAGGTCAACTCGTCCATCGTAACCTTCCAAAGCGCCGAGCTGCAGTACGTCGGTCGCGAAGAAAACACCGAAGCGGATGAACTATCAAGGTTATCCCTAGAAGACATCCATGCGATGGACTCTGCCGTGTACATGGAATTCTTGGACCACGCCAGCACCTCTGTTGAAGTCGTCGCTCCCGTCGGAGTCGCAACCAGCTGGTACGACGACGTATATCAATACCTCCGGACGGGCGCCCTTTCGACTGATAGGAAAGATGCTCGCCGCATCCAAGCCAAGTCCCGGCAATACACCATACACAATGATGTACTGTACAGGAGATCCTACACCCTACCGCTGCTAAGGTGCCAGCGATCAGACGAGGCCGAGAGCGTTATGAAAGAGGTACATGAGGGCATATGCGGACGACACCAGGGCGGACGATCGCTCTTCCAAAAGATCCTCCGCCAAGGCTACCATTGGCCGAAAATGCACGATGATTGCATCGAGCTGGTCCGCAGATGCGACAAGTGCTAGTTCTATACACTCGTACAGTATGCTCCGGCCGCTCCACTGCAGTCGATCACAAGCCCCCTCCCCTTTGCCATATGGGGTATGGACATCATGGGGCCCTTCCCCCAAGCCACTTATCAACGGAAATACGTCATAGTGGTCATTGATTACTTCACCAAATAGATCGAAGTCGAAGCCGTGGCCAAGATCGACACTTCCAAAGTGGAGCAATTCTTCCGACACTCGGTCATGTACAGGTTCGGCGTCCTGAGAATGCTTGTGACAGATAACGACACCTAGTTCGCCAGCGCACCCTTCACAAAATTTTGCAAAGAATTCCGAATAGACCATAGGTTCAGGTCAGTCGGACATCCGCAGACAAGTGGCCAGACCGAGGCCACCAACAAAACAATATTGGTCGACCTGAAAAAGATGGTGGAAGACCAGAAAGAGAAGTGGGTGGACATGTTACCCAGTATCGTCTGGTCGTATAGGACGACCAGTCGAACACCCACTGGGGAGACGCCCTTCATGCTTGCCTTCGGCACGGAGGCAGTCGTCCCCGTTAAAATGTTTCATCCCACTTTCCGAATGTTGAACTTCAATGAGCACACCAACTCCGAAGACCTACGGACAAACCTTGACACCCTCGAGGACGTGCGCGAATCAACAGCATTCCGGATGGCGGACTACCAGCAGTCTACAGCCCATCATTACGACAAGATAGTCCAACTTAAACAATTTAAGGTCGGAGATCTTGTCCTCCGAAAGACGGCGGTCTTCGACCCCACCAATCAAGGGAAGATGGCCAAAAACTGGGAAGAGCCATACCGCGTACTAAGGATAGGACGACCAGGCTCTTACAAGTTGGTCACCATGGACGGTGACGAAATTCCGAGGACATGGCATACCACCAACATTCGGAAATATTACTAGTAGTCTGAAGTCTTTTACAAATTTCAGTCTTTTAATTTCAATTGTAATTCTGGACCCCCTGAGGGCATCCGTTCATTTTTTTTTAATACAAGATAGCATCATTCAGTCATCACAACTTTTCCAGTGCATTCTGTCGGCCCATTCGATTGCAAATATAGATATATCTCATTCATACCTTCCGACCCTGGTCCACAAGCAGATCACGATCGCATGAAGGTCACACATATCTTCCTACCAAGGTCCACGAGCAGACCAAGGTAGCATGAAGACCATACTCGTACCTTCCGACCCTAGTCCACAAGCAGACCACGGTCGCATGAAAGTCACACTTATCTTCCTACCAAGGTCCACGAGCAGACCAAGGTAGCATGAAGACCATACTCGTACCTTTCGACCCTGGTCCACAAGCAGACCACGGTCGCATGAAAGTCACACTTATCTTCCTACCAAGGTCCACGAGCAGACCAAGGTAGCATGAAGATCACTCATACCTTCCGACCATGGTCCACAAGTAGACCATGTTCGCATGAAGGCTACGCCCATAACTCCCTACCAAGATCCATGAGCAGACCAAGGTAGCAGGGGGATCATTCGTACCAAGTGCCCTTGACTAGCCTTCGTATCAAGCCGATGACACTTCCGGGGTAGGAGGGCAGTCGAAACACAATACTACGAAGCCGGATTCGGAGTTGTGAAGTTTTCTAACTATTATAAGCTACTCGGCCACTCGGCCTTAGCTACTTGGAAGAAAAAGATAGACAAATGGAAGACACAATGGAAAAAAAAAGATATACAAATGGATTTTCATTAATGAGAGCCCTAAAAGGGCAATATTACAGGTAAAATATATATATATACACAAGTTTACAAGGGAAGCGTCTTCTCAAGATCGGCCGTCTCAGCTGCCGGGTCCGCAGCTGCCGGGTCTGCCAGATCCTCAGCAGGCAGCGCAAGTTCGGGGAGCTCCACCAGTGGAGTCTGCGGCACCTCGTAGGGGGGAAGGTCGTCCTCGGGCGCAGGGGCAGCCTCTACGGCCATAGTGGCCTCCGCCGTTTTCTCCTCAGTGGCAGGCTGGGTTTCCCCAGATGCCGAGGCCCCTAGTCTGTCAATCTGGGCGACAATCAGAATTGTCGACCAGTTTATCTTGAGGACCCCCTTATCCCTCAGCTGCTCCCTCAGGTACATCACCCCCCCTCTCAAAGTAACCGCAGGCCGCCTCATCAATGTCTCCATCGAACTAGGTCGATGACTTGTACTCGTCGACAGCTCGAGCCAACCCCGCTTGTTGGTCCTCCTCGGCCTTGATGAGTGCCTCCCTGGCAGCCTGAGCCTCGTCCTCGGACTTCTGCAGACGCTCCTCCAGCTTCAGCCTCGCCTGCACCTCAGCCTGCAGATCCTCCTCGGCCTTCTTCCGTCTGTCCTCGGAAGACTGGAGCTTCTCTTCGGTGGAGAGCACCTTCTTGCGCTCCCCATCAAGATCGGCCTCGTCCTTGGTCAGTGACGTCTGAAGGGTGGCCTTCTTCTTGATGAGGCCCTCAACCTCCGAGGATTTGTTTTCCAGGTTCTCCTCGGTGGCCTTCAAAGCCTCACGCAAGGAGATCTCGAGAACCTCCTTCTCGTCCAAGTCAAAGAACGCGTGGCACGCTCATTCGCTGAGCTCGGCGAAAAGGTTGGAAGCTTGCACCAAAGACAACAAAGCAGCCGATCAGTATATATGGAAACACTGAAAACAAAAATGACAAACAAGCGTCGATCATTACCTGGGCGCAGGCAGTAAATCCCCGGGAGTAGACATCCGCGTTGGGCAGGCTGGACGTAAACTTGATGTCCTCCGGTAGGCGCCCCTCCGTGACGATTATCCTGGCCGCCCTCTGGCTCTTGAAGATCGAGTTCGAAGGCCTCAGCTGGAGCGCGGGGCTGAAGGCCGTTGTCGCAACCATTTGCCTCTTGCCCTGATGGCGAGCTGTACCCTCGGCTTCCTCCCTGGTGGCCCCGGGGGCCCCGGTCAGATCAATGACCTTGGGGCTGCCATAGCACCCTTGGCCGAAGACGTTGCAGCGCTCTCGGCGGCCGAAGGGACGACCGTCTGCAGGGGCTGGACTTCCATCGCACCCCCTTGGGAGGGCTGGACTTCCTTCGTCGCAGCCTCCGCCGTTCTCTCTTCTCCACCGCCGAGCCGAGGGGTCGGCCGGGAGCTCGGCGGCCGACTTTATCTTTTTCTTTGGTGGCTCCTCGGGCATGGGCCCCTTACCCTTGGCCTCCGCCGTAGCCACTGGCCCCCTCCGAGGGTGAGAACCTGCCTAACCGCTGGCAGGTTGAACTTTCGGGCCTGCCTGGCCGCTGGTGGGCTGAGCTCCCTTCTCGGCCTCGGCCTTCCGCTTGGCCATTATCCGGGCGACAATCTTGTCGTCCCTGAAATTCACTGCAATGAGAAAATGGTCAATAGCATAAACAAAACAGCAGAGCAAAGTCAATCCCTAAGACTATCACTCACCCAGTAGGCCGTGCTCGGCCAATTGCGTGGGATCCTCAAGATCGGACAGGCGAACCGTCTCCCCGATCATCATCTTGCGTTGGATCTTCCTCTCCTCCGTCGACAGAAAGGGAACTTTGTTGAACCCTGTGGCGTCGACCACCATCCAGACGTTCGACAGAGGGAAAGGTGGACCGCCCGCGGTAGGGCCCACGAAGAAGAATTTATTCGTCCACCCGTGAATGGAGGAAGGTTTCTGGGAGATAGCCGGGAGCTTCTTCCCGTCCCTTTGGCTAAAGAAGTACCACCCGGTCATAGCTCGGGCTTCGTTCAGACTGGCCAACTGGAAGACCGACCGGAACAGGTTCGCGGTCGAAGTCTCACCCAGTCAGCGGACAAACATTATGAAAGCAAAGATGCATCGCCACCCATTCGGAGCAAGTTGGGAGGGGGCGATGCGGTATATCTGGAGAATTTCTACAACTAAAGGGTGGAGGGGGAACCTAAACCCTGATTTCAGAGTGTGCTCGTACACACAGATCTCTAACGTAATTACGGTGCAGGCCCGCTCTCGGAGGTAGGGAGCCGAGCGCGGACGTTTGTCATGGGCTCCTCGAGCTGGTATGCCCGGCAGATCGATGACAAAGCCGCCTCGGTTTTGATTTTACTCAGAACTTTCCAGGCTGGAACGGTAGCGAATGACGCTACCGGCGGTTGGCCACCCCTCTGGCGGGAAGCATGTTGGAGCGGAGGGCCCGCGGGACGACCGCACTCTTCTGCCTCAGAGGAACTCTTCTTGAATTCCTCCGAGCCGGAGGCCCTAGATTCATCGGACCATCCTCCCGAAGAGGAAGACGATTCACCAGAAGACGAAGTTTGGGACCGGGTCATTCTTCTGGTCACTCTCACCATACCGAAAGACGTGACACTGTTAGAAGAGAAAATACTGAGCATGAACTGAAAGGGGAAACAATTAGTAGACTTATTGGTTTCAGAAAAGGTGACCGAGTGCACGAATGGAAGCTCGAAAACAAAGATCAACTGGACTCCGAGTGCTCTGGTAGAACTTCGATTGCAGTTGAAGCAAATGGTCGAATGAATGAAGGGGGAAGGTATTTATAGGGCAAGTGACTGAGAACTGTCTCTTCGGGTTCCGAACACGCGTTTCAATTCCATTGGTTGTCGTCTGCCGCGTCGGGCGCGACGTGACTGATTGACGTACGCAATGATGGTGCCTCATCCCGAGGCACTCCGCCTTCTGTGGACCGTTGGATTAGTAAGACGATCCGTGTGAATTTCGGTCTCAGCCGTCCGATGCACTCGGTCGATTCGCAGATGAGTAGCATTTAATGACACTCGTTCTCGAGGTGCACCGCCATTCGGTGTCCGTTGGATCGTGGATCGATCCGCGTCAAGTTGGGAGATCGACAGTCGAGCACTCTCGCATTAACCGAGATTAACGCCTCGAGCCCCGCGCCTCAATCAATCGTGCAGACAGAGCACAATCGCCTCTTCTCGGGAACAACATGTCATTAAATGCATCCATCAGTCTGGCATTCGGCCTCGTACAACGCTAGTTTTCTCAACAGTTTAAACTTATTGCACTGTCGGATTCACTGCATCCGACAGCGCAAGGGGCATCTGTTAGGAGGGAAATGATCCCTCCACTTAAAATTTTACACGTGTCAAGTGCGCCTTCGGAGCCTGAGCGCTCGGAGTGTCTCGCACTCGGCTTCTCATGCCCTCGGCTTCCCTTGCACTCGGCCTCCCTTGTGCCCGGCCTCCCGGGTAGCGCTCGGAGTTAAGATCCTACCCAGTGGGGGGAGCCAGAGTCCTACTGAGATTCTGCTACCTCCGGAGAGTCCTTCTCTCAGTTTGATACGACACCGACTATTCCGGTCGGCCATTACTTACACGTTGACACATGTCAGTCCTAGAGCTGACCGACCTAGCTTCCTTGGCTGAGGTCTCCGACTCCTACTCGGAGTCTACCACTTGAGTGTCCCACAGAGCGACACATGGCAATCCTATTGGCGATCTATCTCCCTGAGTCCTGGTGCCTCCATGCCTCTTCCCAATCTATAAGTAGAGGTCATCCCTCAAGGTAAACCCTAATGCACTTACGCACTTACAAGCTATTATTGTTCATCCCTCACGCTCAAACTCACTCATCGTCCCACTCTCTCTAAACTGGAGATAGCTTTCCGCTATCTCTTGACTATTTACCTTGGGAATCTAACTTAGGCATCGGAGGGTAATCGGGGCTTAGGCGCCCCCTCCTTTGTCTCATCTCTGTGATTGCAGGTCATTCAGAGCGCGGATCAACGGGCGATTTCCAACCGTAACAGTATTGTTGCATTGTTTTGTCTACTCACTGAGCCGTGATGTGTGCTCACCCCTCGACGTCGAATATTTTTAGTTGATGATGCAGGTTATACGGTTGAAGATTATATGAATGCTCCAGCATACGGGAACGTGGCGGCGATGGAAGCTGAAGTTGAAGTAGATACACATGACTCCTCTTGCGAGTGCAACTCATGTGTATTCGATTAGATTTTTCTTAGGTTTCTTTATTTGAATTTAATAAAGACATGTATTTGATAATTATTTATGTCCCAGTTGATACAAAATAATTTGCTATTTAATATTTATATCACAGTAGATTCTCAGTTCATTTTACTACAAGGTTTTCGCTATTGTGTATTTACTCTAATTATGATTATGGATGTATGGGAGTTTAGATAACGCGGGGATAGCCTACTCGAGATCCTGGTTGAACCGTTGGTTTGCTAGCGGTTCATCACACCATTCTGTACAGTGCGGAATTGGGGTGTGACAAACATGGCTAGGCCCGGCCCATCCAGGGTCAATTAGGGTTGGGTTGGGTTAGGTTGAACCCTGCCAGGGTAGGGTTAGGGTTGTAGATTTGTTTAACCCTGGTAGGGTTAGGCTAGCTTGGACTAACTTTAAGGCACTTAGGGTAGGATAGGGTTAGGGTTTTAAAAAACCTAGCCCAACCCAATCCTATTGCAGCCCTAGGTCGGTGTAATAATTTTAGGATTTAAATCCTCTCATGTTGGCAGTTGGACATGAAGAAGCTAAGCCATCGCTCGATGAGCGACAACTGGCTCCTCTTTCATTATGTGGTTAGATACAAAACTTGGTGTTATATTGGTATAATGAAACGAAAATCACTGAATGAGAATCCCAATTTCAAAATGCCGCTCATTATCTTCTTCCCTCTTCATTCTCTCCCAACGAATTGTTGCAAAAACAAAGAGAGAAAAGGAAGGGAACCGCACATCCTTCCATGTCCGGCAACGTCGGCGACAATAAGTTGCAACTTGGAGCTTTTCGGCACCTGACTAGTGACATCGATTGGCTACTGGATGAGCTACCTCTTGGGCTTTCTCTCACCTCTTTTTTCGGATTTCCTTAAGTGCCCAACACAACAAAACAAGTTCTAGACTTTACAAATATGAAAAGGACCTTTTGTTTTTCTTTTACTTGCTTTAAGGATTCTCAAAACAATGGGCATGAATCTTAACATAATCTCACAGAAACTGAAGTATGAAAAGAAATAAAAATGTATAACTGAAGTCTGAAGGAAATCCGAAAAAAAGAGATGAGAGAGCCCGAGAGAGAGCTTGTAAGACCCACACTACATTAACTTGGTTTAACCGTGTCGTGCCAAGTCTTCCCATCATTCTTGGACCAAGTGGACCGAGCGTGTGAAGATAGATCACAAATCAGGTATAAAAATCGACTCAACACCCAAAACTGTATACATATGGTCGCATACCTGGGTAGGTACGGTGGACCATATGGTAAGAATGAAGATCAGAAATCTAGGACTCCGCGGTCGATGATTTCGACCCTGCGATCGATGGGTTCTGCGATAGTAGCCATCGATTCGACGGGTTCTACGACCGTAGCCATCGATCGTGAGACCCCAGATCAGACTCCGAGTTTTGGAAATTTTCTTAAATTAAGGGATTTCTTTCCTAATTGAAAGATGACTCTATATAGAGAGTTTTTCTCTATATGAATGACGTCCCTCAACCCTTTTTCACTCTTTTAGGACATTAGTAAACCCTGAGAAGGAAAGAGAAGGAAGAGAAGGAGAAGAAGAAAAGGCTAAGGAGAGGATCTTGCTGAGAAGAGATTGACTCTCTATCACAGGTAAAGGTATGAACCTAATCCCTGGAGATGTAAACTCTATGGAATAAGACTTTTATGAAAAATAGGCAACACCAACCTATTATGATCCATGTGATTTCCTTTAGAAAATCCAAAGGAGAACCATGAGGAGAGAGTCTAATGATTAGGGTTTATAAGAAACTACTAATGATGGCCATAGGATGACCTTAGAATAAATCCAATTGAAATCAGAAGATTTGATCCAGCAAGAACTCGAATTGCATGTAGTCTGTGACCAGAAATCTCAAGGTCACAGTTATGGTCGACCATAGCATGACTAGCATGACCAGAGGATCAACCATAGGCATTCGAAAAGATTCAGGAATCATATGGTCGCAGCTACGGTCTCACCATATGAGATCGTAGGCAGTAAGGTTGATACAGTATGAGACCATAGGACCAATCAGACAGCTATCAGTGCTCTGTTTTGATTTTCTACTACTGTAACATGTTACATATGAACCCTAACTTAAATTCATATAATTTTTAGGTTGTTAAATCAATTCAAAGAGAATTTCAAGGCTTGGAAGGAGATCGAGTATTGCTAACAGGTGAGGGAACAAGACCTAAACTAATTGGATAATAACAAACTGCTTTATTTTTATTAAGTCCAATGCTATGATTGATTCTATGCGTGTATGCTCGTAATGTGCATCTCACATGTCATCTAATATTTCTGCTATTACTGTTCATGCATATTTAATTCTGTTTATTTATAACATAATGATGATGATGATGATGAGGATGATGCTAGGAATAAACATGTAATTGTATGTGTGTGGTTGATGTGTTAGATGCAAGTGAAGCATTAGGGGGAGGACGTGGCATGGTGGTCTTTGACCTCGTCACCAGACTAGCTCTATCTCTCCTCAAGTCTTGCCCACTAACATCATCGTATTGTCATTACCTTAACAGAACTATTACGTCGTAGGGCATCAGGGGAGGTGGTCTCGGACCGTGTAGTCTCTGACTCTGTCGGGGGGCCTTAGCTCTATCTCTATGGATGTATTAAGGGATGTTGGGGTGAGGCCTTGGATACACTGTTTGACATTAGGATTGGTTAGTTGCGAGTCCAGTTTGCAAGCCCTCGCTAATAGGGGTTTACGTGTTGGTATGAGTAGGGCATCAGGGAAAATGTTGACGGTGTTTGATCCAGACACTTTAGTTCTATCTCTATTCCATAGCAGGTGTATGTGGGATGACAATGGTGTTTGATCCATTGGGCGGATTCACACACTGGTGTATAGAGATGCGGGAGCCACCAAACCTTTCTATAACACATTGCAAACTTAAAAACCAAACCAAAGATATGAATTGAATACATACATATGTTTGTTGCATTGTTTTTTTGCTCATTGAGCCATGATGTGTGCTCACCCTTTCGACGTTGAATATTTTTAGTTGATGATGCAGGTCCTATTGTTGAAGAATATATGAATGCGCCGACGTATGGACATGTTGCCGCCATAGACTTAGAAGCTGTTGAAGATGTGCATGATTCTTCATGCGAGTGCAACCAGTGCATATTCGATTAGTTTAACTATATTTGATTATTGGAACATGTAATAGATTAATTATTTTTATGTCTTGAGTTTTGAAGATAATCAGATTAATTATTTATTATTATTGTTAGACACTCAGTTCATTATCTGTAAGACTTTCGTTTATTTATTTATTACCTCTGATTATTATCGTGGATTGTGTGTATGGTTTGATATGATGGGTACGACTTATACGAAATCCTGATTGAACTGTTTGTTAAATGGTGGTTCATCACACTAATCTAGTTATATTATAATTGAGGTGTGTCAGAGCTCTTCTTATAGCCAATCAACGTGGCCGGTTAGGTGCTAGAAGGCTCTAAGTTGCAACCTATTGTCACCACCGTTGCTGAAAATGAAGGATGTGCACTTCCCTTCCTTTTCTCCCTCTCTTTTTGCAGAGATTTGTTGGGAGAGAATAAAGAGGGAAGAAGATAATGGGCAGCATCTAGAAATCAGGTTTTTCATTGAGTGTATTTTGTTTCATTAAATCAATATAACATCAAGTTTCCATCTAGCCACACAATGAAAGAGGAGCCAGCTGTCGCTCAATGAGCGGCTGCTTGGCTTCCTCATGTTCAACAGCGAACATGAGAGGATTTAAATCCATCATTTCACCATCTGGTTCTGGACGGAAAAGAATGGGTCAGACAAGAATTTCTTTCCCAATCTCTCAATTTAGGCATTGTTAGTCCTTTCATCATTGTATTAATAACTAAACGTTTTAAGACAATTTCGAGGAGAATGTAGGAGATAAAAGACCGGAAGAAAAACCACTGGACGGTAATCATACGTCTGACTGGACAGGAGTCATACAGTTGACTGCGATTCAACCATTCGCTTCTGAGTTTCTTAACCTTGGGCTGCGGGAGGCATTGAAGGTCAAACGATCAAACCAACGTACCCAAGCCATTTTTCAATTCCAAAACTGGGAATTGCGGTGGCGATGTAAACAATGAGCCACTCTCAACTCCCAACTCTCCAACAAACTCCGCATCGTCTTCTCCGTCATTTCTCCCTCCCCTCAACTCTCCAAACCCGATTTTCCTACCAGAATATAGAGTAAGAGTAAGAGAAAGAGAGAGATTTCAAATCCCTAGTGCTTCATCCATGGCTTCTTCCCTCCTCTCCAGACCCTCTCCCCCTTGCAACACCCACACCATCTCATTCTCATACTCCCTCGCATCACCTCTCCAATGGCCTTCACGCCACTCATCTTTCCTCAAATTTCATTTAAGGCCTTACCAAAGGAACCCATCTGTGCAAGCCAAGATCAGAGAGATTTTCATGCCTGCTCTCAGCTCCACCATGACAGAAGGAAAGATCGTCTCTTGGATCAAATCCGAAGGTGACGTTCTCTCTAAGGGCGAAAGTGTCGTCGTTGTTGAATCTGATAAAGCCGATATGGATGTTGAGACATTTTACGATGGAATTCTAGCTGCTATTGTAGTTGGCGAAGGAGAAACGGCGCCCGTGGGTGCCCCGATTGGGTTGCTCGCTGAAACGGAAGAGGAAATCGCAGAAGCTAAGGCCAAAGGTGCTTCTTCGTCCAACACCGTTCCTTCGAGCGCTCCTCCTGCTCCTTCTTTTCCGCCTCCATCTCCAGTTTCTGGTACTGTTTCATCTTCGCCCAAGAAGGTTGCTCTGCCACCAGTTTCTGATGGGCCAAGAAAGATCGTTGCGACTCCTTATGCAAAGAAGCTTGCGAAGCAGCATAAGATCGATATTGGATCCATTGTTGGGACTGGACCGTTTAATCGGATAACTCCAGCAGATATTGAAGCAGCAGCTGGAATTGCTCCTAACAGTAGCACTAGCAATGCTGGTTCTGTAAATGTTGCTTCCCCTGCTCCTTCACCTAAAACTGCTGCTCCTGCTCCGCCTCCTTCAATTCCTGGTTCAACTGTTGTGCCTTTTACAACGATGCAAGCAGCTGTGTCGAAAAATATGTTCGATAGCCTCTCGGTGCCAACTTTCCGAGTTGGGTACCCTGTTATGACTGGTGCCTTGGATGCTCTCTACGAGAAGGTAGTTTTCATTTATTTGATTGATTTGAACGTTCTGCTGTAATTATTTGGTTGTTTAAGTTTGAGTTTGGGAATTTGAGCTGGATTTCTTGATGAATTCAGGTGAAGCCAAAGGGGGTGACCATGACGGCATTGTTGGCTAAGGCTGCAGCAATGGCACTCGCTCAACATCCAGTTGTGAATGCGAGTTGCAAAGATGGGAAGAATTTTACGTATAATAGTAGTATAAATATTGCTGTGGCCGTTGCAATCAATGGTGGACTTATCACTCCTGTTCTTCAAGATGCAGATAAGGTATGTGATCTGTGAGCTCTTGATTTAAGAGATGTCTAATTGATTTATTAAGAAATGAATCATTGTAGATTGGTTTGTTCATGATAGTTCTGAGTTAGAATTTATCTTGAAACCAATCTCGTACTGCAGTTGGATCTTTATCTGCTATCCCAAAGATGGAAAGAGCTGGTGGATAAAGCCCGGGCTAAGCAGCTTCAGCCCAATGAGTACAATTCAGGTTCATATATGTTGATTTTATTCTCTGTAATTGCATTGTTCTTCTCTTCTTGCAAGTAGGGTGAGGACCAAATGAAACTGAGTGTTAATCATTTGTGCAGGGACATTCACTCTATCCAATTTGGGCATGTTTGGAGTGGATAGATTTGATGCAATTCTTCCCCCTGGCCAGGTGTGTAACGGGATACATATGTGATATTAATCAGGCTACCTGATTTTCTTTGCTTGCTGAATTCTTAAACTTTCACGGGGAATTTTCCACAGGGAGCTATTATGGCTGTAGGAGCATCAAAGCCTACCGTTGTTGCTGATGGAGATGGGTTCTTCAGCGTGAAGAGTAAAATGCTGGTAAGCTTGATGTCTTCTAGTCTTTTTCCTTAAGTACTTTTACCATGATTGCAGGGCCCAAGATATGAACATTGACAATGTTGAAATCTAACAAATTTTGTACTATACTTCATCTAAATGCTTATTTGGACCAGATTGACCACCAATAATGTGTAATCAATCACTGTATGTTGCCTGATTTCTGAATATTAACGATGATGGAACCTGACAAATGTTATTTATTAACTTCTCTGTTGACCAGTATGAGATTGGCATTTCTAATGTTGATTATCAGTTACAGTGCATTGCTTTATTTTTGAAGCCCTGGTCTTTTAAGCAGTGTTAGTTGTGATGGAGATTGTAATTTTAATCTCAAACTTAGAGGCAGTCTTGGATAATTGACTTTTGAAGCCCTGGTCTTATGACATACTTATTACATGCAAACCAATATAAAACTTCATAATTCAGCACAGAACAAGAAGAAGATAAGAAGATGCCAGCTTCCTCAAAAAATAACTTTCCCCAGATTTTTATACCAGAGATTAAGCGCAGAAAGAGAGAGAGAGAGAGAGAGAGAGAGATTCTTCATAAAGGATAGATTCACATTGCACTTAATCTCATGGATTAGTGTTAGATTATCGACCAGCTTATTATGAAATACATTGCATAACAACAAAGTGGAAGAATATGAAGTTAGAAAATGGGGTCAGAAACATGTTAACAAAAATAAAAAACTAAGGGAAAGGCTTTACTTGAACCTTTAACCTTCAAAACAACAGTTCCATTGGCGGAAGCATGGGGATTGATGGCACAAGTTGTTCAATGTCCCCAGAAGTTAAAGGTGAAGGCTACACGTCCTCCACGAGGCAATTTGATCAAGAGGGACCAAATCAACCAAAGGTTCGTGGAGATCCTCTCTGTTCCTCGTTTTCAACTCCAGCAGGAAGAGGGATCTTCCATCCTAGGTTGAATAGTTCGTCCATCCCCTCTCAGCTGCCTCACTCAGAACCAAACCCATGGCTGCATCCACAGCAGCAGAATGATCTCCATTAAAGAAGATAAGAAAAGGGAGGAAAAAATGCCTATATTTGGACTGCTCGTCAATCAGCTTAGACAGATTTGTGTGAGAGTGAGAAGCAAAGAGAGTATGGGGAAGGAAAGACTTATGAGGGAGAATAATGCAGACGTGATTTGGGCATAAATGGAGAATATCGAAAACACCATTATCAGGGAAGGGAGAAAAAAAGGGGAAGGGATCCAAAATAGACACGATGGGATGAGATAATTGTAGGGAGTCAAAACGAAGAATTAATGGGAAAGGAAAAGGGATGGGCTGTTGTTACAACAGAACCAAGAGGGGGAAGGGAGAGAGAAGCCAAAGAGAAAGAGAAAAGAAAGAAGCTGTCAAACGCAGCAAGTGAGAAGGCAAACACAACGAGAGGAAGTAAATAGAACGCGAGAGAGGAGAGAGAGATCTACCAAAGTGGGTTGAGAAACCGAGAGAGAGCAGAGCCGAGAGAGGAAGCTGTGAGCTTTCACTTTTTCTTTTTTTTTCAATTCATCATTCTATCATAATTCATTAATAAATCTGTCTTTAAATAAACTTACAATCCTAATTTGACTGAAACTCTAAAAAAACACAATTAGAACTCAATTATGACTTCAATATAAGAGTCCTAATTAAACTCAACTACTAACTGGAAAATCAACTCAAATACTAATACTGACCTACGTCTAAGGGATGAGGGACCCACAACTAATACAAACTAATAAAATAAATAAAACAAAAACCTAATCACGTCTAAAGGGAGGGACCCACATCTAAAATAAATAAATAAAAACAATAAAATGGACGTGAGTAACAATAAGAAACCTAACAAAACTCTAAGACTTATAATCAAATCTAATTAAAAAATTTAAATTAAAAAGATTACAATATATCCCAATTAAAATAGAATCCTCTAGAGATTCCAATCCAGCGGACATCTAAGTTTACTTGATTCTCATAAGCACACTTGATTTTCACAAGTAAGTTCTCAAAGAAAGGATTTTCATAAAGTTTTGGTCCTTCTAAATGCTATAATAGCAACCCATAAAACCATTATATAGAGAAAAAGGAGGCTTAACGGCCCTTTGGTTACATCAACTTGAATTAAATGGATTGTTGTGATTCCCGACACCCAGAAACTAAAATCTGTATATTGATAACAAATTCTAGACCTTGTAAACAAAAACAAGACATATAAAACAATTCCTAGACAGAGAAAATAATTCCTAGACATAAAAACTGTTCAGAAAACAAGGGGAACTACAAACAAGATATTCAAAACTGAATACGGAAGGCACTTAATGTTGCCATAAAATATGAAAAGGAAAACCAAAGTTGATGCAACCACAAGGATGTCCTATGTGACCCATGAGTACTATTCAGATGGGCTCCTTCATGGAGTTAGTGAAGCGATTGAACAAACAGAAAGCGGGGAGGCAGTTACAGTATTCGTATCTCTTTTCTCTTTAGATTGTTGTTCGGGGTGAGTAGCAGAAAATATATTCAAAAGATTAATGGAAAGCTGTTCTCTTCAACTTGAAAGCCCACATCTGACGTGAACAATACTTTGTGAAGGAGTACGAGGTTGATATCATGGTTGGGTTATAAAAGCCTACTGTCCCAATGGACTGGACTGCTACTGGTTCAACCATACTGCCATAGTTGTCAAGGCGACAAGGCGATCCAAGGCGTTCGGGGCCATCTTGGGTGCCTGGGTGCCTAGGCACCTAGATGCCGCCTAGGTGTTGCCTAGGCGACCAAAGCGTTCCAAGTGTATTTTTTTATTTTTAAAATATTAATGCTATATTAATGTTTATATATATGCAGCATTCTACATAAATAATCAACATTTAAGACATAATTAATATGAGAAAACCAACAAGGCAACAAATAATGAGTTAAGTAGGCAACACGTATTTATAACTAACATTTGCATACTTCTAACAAATTTGACCAGAGTGTAACTCTTTTAATATAGATCATATTCAAGCAATCTCGAATTCGTTGCAAAGTTAGCATAATCAGCTTTTAAAAAAATCCAAGATTGCTTGAATCCGAGTTATAATGAAGGAGTTACATTCCGGTCAAACCTTGTTTGGAGTATGCGAAAGCTATTTAAAGTCGATTGAATGTAAATTATTTTTTGGGCATAAAAGCAAGAGATTATTTTGTCGTGCTCTTGGCTTTTAGTGATGCTTTACTATAATAAGCATAGTTGTCAAGGCGCCAAGGCGAACCAAGGCGATGGAGGCCTGACTGGGCGACTAGGCGACCAAGGCGTCCGCCTAGCGACCAAGGCGCCCGCCCAGGCGACCAAGGCGACCGCCTAGGCTACCAAGGCGCCTAATTTTCCAAGGCAACCCAAGGCAGCCTGGACGCCTAGGCGACGCCTTGACAACTATGAATTAATAAGATTTATGAAATTTTTATATTTGGAAAAAAGCCTAGCATTTGGAAGTTGAAAATCGTCCCCGGACCCAAACATACAATTTTTGTTCTTGAATTGGAGGGTTGACTTTTTATCCTTTTAGAATTTGAATTTTAGACTATTTTTATTAGATTCAAATTGGGGTGGGGGGGGTATTTGCTTATTTATGAATAATATCTTAAGTAAATTAAAACATTTACTTAAATGATATTAGTCATAAATAAGTACTGCCTAATAAATGTTGTTCATGTCTAGCTTAATAAATCTTCTGAAGAACATTCAGAATGGCACATTGAAAACAAGGCGGTCGCCCAGGCACTCTGGGTGTCCAGGGCGCTCTAGGCAATGCCAGAATGCTTGGGCGACCGCCTTTCTCACAGTCACAAGGTGCTCAAGCGTTCAAGCTCCAAAAAAACGCCCTGACACCTAGGCGACGCCTAGACAACAATGCATACTGCATCAACTCTCCTCTTCTCAGAAAAAACTCAACCTTGAGTTTTAAAACGATTTGAAATCAGCATATCAGGGTGAGTATTCAGCTTCCTGTGTTAGTCGTAGAACTGCAGAACAACATCTTCAACCTTGGGAGCTCTTGCTTCAAAGTATTGTGGAGGAATCACAAAGTCGATGTGCTCAACTTCATGAAACAAGTAGTCGAAAAGGGGTGTTTCCACGGTGTTCACCATATCTGTCTCTTTGTCGTCAACAGTGATCTCCTCAGCCTCCATAATCTCATTTTGTACCATGATCTCAACCTCGTTCTCCTTTTCAAAATCTTTAACACAGTCTTCCATGGCAGAAGCTAAAGAAGGGACATCGTCCAGCTTGTGACTGATCTAGTTTTCAACTTCAACCTCTTCAATATAAACTTCTATGATAGGAAACATCAATGGTGGGCTCTTCTTTGTCATCAAGAATTGTTGGAAGCTCTTCAATATTTACCTTGACTTCATTCACTAGATCTTCTGTAACATATGGAGGTATTGGATCCATAGTTGTTGAGGCGCCAAGGCGAACCAAGACGTTGGAGGCTTGACGGGGCGCTTAGGTGACCAAGGCGCCCGATTTTCTAATGTATCACAAGGTTGCCTGGGCGCTTAAGCCTAGGTGACTCCTTGAGAACTATGATTGGATCCCTCTTTGGTGGTGCAACTTTAGTTCAACCTTCACCTTAACATTCTTAGCGTTAGGCTTCCACCACTCTTTTACTCGTGAACTGAACATTATAGATGGTTGCTTCAAGTTCATTTCAGCTGTTTCCTCTTTGGAAGATGAAGATAGAGTGTTTGGCATGTCCCATTTTTGCTCAATTCGAGTCTACTGAATATGCAACTGGTTCATCGACTAATATATCTGATTCATCTGTTCTTGTTTGTGTCGTTGCTCTATTGCCAGCACTCGATTAGTCAAGGACTTCAATGAATCTGCAATATTGTTGTAAACTAACATATTTACTTCCTTGTTGTACATAACTATTCTCATTTCCAGCCGTGGCTCTAAAACCAATTAGGTGAACCTAAAGGCTGAAAAGCTAAGATCGAAGACTGGTGGAGAATAGAGATAGGTACTAGAGTTTCACTACTAGATAACTTTGGCAAGCTAGAGTCCACTAGTGCCCGCTGTAGGAATCTCACCTAAGCCCACTTGATTCTCACAAACACACTTGCTTTTCGCAAGTAAGTGCTCAAAGAAAGGATTTTCAGAAAGCTTTAGATGCTATAACATTAACCCATTATTCCATTATATAAGGAAAAAGGAGGCTTAACAGCCCCTTGGTTACATCAACTTGCATTAAATAGATTGTTGGAATTTCCAACACCTAGAATCTAAAATCAATACATTGATAACAAATCTTAAAAATTGGAAACAAAAACAAGATAAAGAAAACAATTCCTAAATATAGAAAACTATTCTCAAAACATGGGGAACTACAAACAAGATATTTAAAATTGAATATGAAAGGCATTTAATGCTACTTTGGAATATGAAAAGGCAAAACAAAGTTGATGCAACCACAAAGAGTCCTTTGGGACCCATGGATATGGTTCATGTGAATAGTATATACTAGGCAAGAAAAGCCTGTTGTCCCAATGAAATGGGGCTGCTGCTTTCTGAACCATATTGCATCAGACGTGGGATGGTAACACATATATGGAAGAGACCAATGTGAGCAGGTTTCCTTTCCTAATTAGATAAAGAGAGAGAGAGGAGGGAGGGAAGAGATGTGTGTGAGGGAGACTAGGAGAGAGAGAGAGAGAGAGAGAGAGAGAGAGAGAGAGAGAGAGAGAGAGAGAGAGGACAAGCGTACATGATAGTGTATGTGGGAGAGAGGGGGATTTAGTTTTCTTTGAGGTAAGATTGTACAGATCAATAGGAGAGGAGGGGAAGACATGAGAGAGAAAGGGGGACCCAATAGGAAAATAAAGAGTTGATTCAAATTTATTATATTGGAATGGAATCGAGAAATAAAAAAGAAAGGGTATTTTTGTCCAAGAAAAAAGTATATGAAAAACAAGTGAGTTTGTATATATATATATATATATATATATATATGCATGCTACAACTACTACTACTTCTACTACTACTACTACTATAAGATGACAAACATTTACAAAATATGGCCTAGGATTTGATGTGACGATCACCTTGGGTGCCTTGGCCTTGCGAAGCCATTGGTGTCATGGCCGTTGGCCTATGCCATGGCTAGCCCAGGTGTCTAGAACAAAATCTTGGTGAGATAACGACCTCGCGGAGACGAAACAACATCTAAATTTATAAACTTGGAAATCTCGGTTGGACCATGGACAAAATTAAACAAAATCTTGGCTAGATCTCGGAAATTTTGAGAATCTTGACCTCTTAATCGTTTTGTTGGGTCCATCTTACATGTACTTCCAAGTTTGAATCACTGCCAAAAAAATGCACTATCTCAACAGTATCCAGTATCTTGGAAATCTCAGTTTGACTAAGATTAGACCAAAATCTGTGATTTTAAACCTTGTTGATCCCACTATACAAAGTTTGGAACCAGAATCAAACCCTAAGGTAAGGTTACTGAAAGAGACTTGAAGAGAGGAGATTT
The DNA here is from genome assembly GCA_028583415.1 of Protea cynaroides. NCBI lineage: Eukaryota > Viridiplantae > Streptophyta > Magnoliopsida > Proteales > Proteaceae > Protea > Protea cynaroides. The sequence continues at coordinate 84,362,394 of CM053268.1, forward strand.
GGTGGCCATGAGAGGTAGAAGAAAATGATAAGATAAAAGATGAAAAAAATATAGAAGAGAAAAAAAGAGAACAAGGAAGAAGATCTTAGCGAAAATATAGAGAGAATATCAAGAAACGGGATGTTGTATATATGGAGAGCCTTGGGGTTGATACCATGCCAGGATACTAATTATTAAGCAAGGTTGTTTCGGCGGCTAGGAGATCCAAGGCATTAGAGGACTATCTGAGTGCTTAGGCAACATTGCGAGTCGACTAGGCGATCCAATGCATTGTAAAGGTACATCCTCCATAAGAGGATTTATACAAAAGGGAGGGGCTTAAGGCATCAAATTTTTATTTTTCTATTACATATGCATGATTCCATGCATGGCGGTGTATACGAATACATTATATAGTCAAAAAAATGCTAAAAAATAGCATTATATCTAGAAAAAAAGTGTGTAAGAAAAGGCATGTGCATGCCCAAGGGATGAAAACCTGATTGGATGCCTAAGGTCTAGGCGTAGGCCATTGAGGCAATGTCTTGACAACATTGCTATTAATTTTAGCATCCAAAATCAAACCCTGAAGCAAGGCTAGTGATATTTATATTAATGTTTTAATGTTGTCAAAATTACAAAAATTGCCCCATACATATGACTTTGAAAAGATAGAGGAGCATTTAGTCCCTTCAAAAGTGGGCGTTATAGTAGCCAAATAGATTTCTTTCTAACTAGAAGGTTCGATATGTTGTTATGTAAGGATTGTAAAGTTATACTAAGGGAGAGCCTAACCAAGCAACATAAATTATTGGTCATGGAAATGTGTCTCATATGCCGATTGTAAGAAATGTGAGGTTATTTGCCCTAGAGTAAGGTGGTGGACCTTAAAAGGAGATACCTTAAAAGATTTTACTGATAATGTGGTCAAGCAAGGAAAGTAGGATTTTGAGGGAGACATTAATACAATGTGGAACAAGATGACTGTTTGTTTTAAAAAAGTTGCTAAAGATGTCCTAGGCTTATCAAAATGAAAATGACATACCTCTAGGGAGTTTTGGTGGTGGGATGATGAGATTCAAGCAGCCATTAAGGCTAAGAAAGATAGTTTTAAGACATGTCAAAGGACTAAGGACGTAGGGGATCTAAAAAGGTATAATAAACTTGCCATAAATGAAGCTAAGAAAATCGTGGCTAAAACAAGGGTGAAGAATTATGAAGATCTTCATAACAAGTTGAGGACAAAGGAAGGAGAAAAAACTATCTATAAAATAGCTACAATGAGGGAAAAGAAAAGTAGATATTTTGACCATGTTTGTCGTTAGATTTATTAAAAGTGCATGAGATCACAAACGTAGATTGCTCACAGCTAAATATGAACTGAGACAAATGTTTTATAAAGCCTTTTTAAATATCCTGATCTTCCTAGTTATATGCGGGATTCTCCTTCTCCTTCATTCTTTTCTTTCCTTCTTCTTCTCCCCTCTCTTCGGGAGCAAGCTACTAGTGCCTATTGACGAGAACTAGTCTTGCCTTAATTAGGAGTGTTTGCTCATTCTATCTCAGCCACTTGCCCGCCCGCTCTGAAGAATTCATAGGGCGTCAGGCTGGGTGGATCTAGCGCTTTAAAAAATCGGAACAGGCCCAGCTAGTTCTGAAATTGTATGCCAAGGGGGATATCCTAGCTACTTGAAATAATGACAATCGTCACTGCTGCGGTTGACTCCTATGCTATGCTAATGTGGAGCTGCCGGTGAATGCGGAATGGGTATTGTGAGAAGGTTAGCTGGGATTTTAGGGGTCACTTTGCAGCCCCTAGAGAAAGAAAGCAAATAGGAATCTGTTTGAGCTCAGAACACTAGCCCTTTCTCCTCATTCCTCTTGCATTGTAGTAAGGGGCATCTTCCGCTTTCGTAGCACTAGCATTAGATCTTTCTCCCATGTTAGCTTGGCTCTCATTCCAAGAACGGAGGCTAAACGGGCTGATGCATTCGGTGTCCATAAGGCTAACGCAGAAATGGTAGAATTCTAGTAAAGGATGAAGACATCAAGGAGAGATGGAATGATTATTTTTCAGCGTATTAAGGGAAGACATTTCAAGTAATAGTGTCTCAGAAGGCCGCATTACCCATTAAAGCACTACATGTCGTAGGTATATATGAAAAATTAAGGTCGTAGTTATATATGGCTGGTGTAAAATAAATACTGATGGGTGTAGTTTGGGAAACCCGGGTATGGCAGGTGCTGGTGGGGTTATCCGAAATAGTCGTGGACAGGTTCTTTATGCCTTTTCAGAAACCATGCCGGCTTGTATAATTTTTTGGCTGAGGTTTGTGCTGTGATTATTGGTTTAAACGGGGCTCTTCGGTTAGGATTTAAAAATCTGTGGGTTGAATCTGATGCTAGATCTGTGGTGGGAATTCTTCAAGCTGGTTTGGTGCCTTGGACATTCTTGCAAGAGTGGTGTTCCATTCAGTCTAAACTGATTTCCTATAAGGTTTGTTATATACATTGTTTTAGGGAGACCAATATGGTGGCTGATCTATTGGCTAAAACAGCGGCAAAGGAAAGAAGATCTCAGTCCTGGAACTTATGTCCTTAGTTTGTGGCTCGGGGGGTCGTATGGGATGCTTCCCATAGACCCCGTTATAGGTTCCATTAATAGGTTGAGTTTTGTGGCTTCACCCGGGGTGGCCCCTGCTGCTGGCAATGCCGAAGGTGTGGGTTTAACATCCTATTAGGGTGCCTTGTATTCCTTTCTTTTTCATCTTTTAATATACTTTGGACTTTTAGGGAAAAAAAAAAAGGATGAATGTAGACAAAGCATCAGGGCCAGATGATGATGCGGGATCCGGGTTGAGAAAACCCTAATTAGATCCACTGTGGACCCGCCCAAATAATGTGCAAGCTTGATTCAATAAACAGTGGCAGAATTGTAAATAAACCCAAAACTCAACCAGTGAATGGCAGTCTTGTAATTAATCAGAATCTAAAATAACCAAACAATACCTTGGGACTGAATTAAAATTAGAAATAAAGAAATAAGGTTAAACAAAACAGTTTTACTTTATAATGTAAGGGCAATTCTGAAAAACAGAATTAATCTTAATCTTCTTCAAGCTCACGACATCAAGATCAGTTACGGTAGACACCAGTTAACCAATTTCGAAACACAGCCCTAAAACCTGATGCAACCATTCAGAAACTCTAGGATCAGAGTCGCCTAGACCTGATTAGATGATTTAAACCAATAAATCTTGATTGAACAGTTTGCTGATTCAACTTGAACTGATCCAAGGACATGCGCAAAAACAGGGCATCAGATCTGAACCTGGATTTAGTTCTATTAGCAAGGGAGTTTCAGCAACAGTAATCTCCAGGAATGATATCGCCCTAGGATAGAGATCCAATCCCCAAGGTTTCAGAATGAGTGGAGGAGGATTGAGGGATCTCGAAGGGGTTTTGTGGTTGGTGTTACCACCAGGACAGGAAAATAGAGGAAAGGAAGAAGAAGAGGGAAAGAGGAAGGAAGAGGAAGAAGAAGGAAGGAAATAATCAGACCACGGGCAGTGGTCGATTCTGATCACTGAGACAAGAGAGAGAGAGAGAGAGAGAGAGAGAGAGAGAAAGCTTCAAATTTCTGCCATAGGCACAAACTCAATAACAAGTCCTCATTCTATTTCATTCATCAATTCTGAAATAAAAAAGCTGATTGCAAGGTCTATTTAAGGATAAAACTCTCCTAAACTAATTGATTGAAACATAGAACTAAATAATATCTTTATGAAATAAAATCTAATTTCTATAGAATGAAATCCCTACCTAAAACAGAAATAATAAATAAGGAAACCTAATATTGAAACTTCCTATTCTAATTAATCCTCTACCAACCCTTTCCAGACTAAAAGGTTGGTTTGGGTTTGAGCCGGTTCAGGTTTGTCTTAGGTAGCCAAATCGGCTCGTATCGATCCATCCATGATATTGCTATTGCATCAACTCTCTGCTTCTAAAAAGAATTCGACTGTCGAGTCTGGATAAGGACCATCAGATGGAATGCGCTGGAGGAGAAGTGAGTTGGCATTCTTCTTAAGCTTGATGGCAGGAAGGTGTTTCGCCGGGAGAAATTGCATATTGAGCCCACCGAACTTGAAGGTGTAAGTATTCTCGTACTCATCATGCTGAACCTTCTTGTCAAACATCCAAGGACGACCAAGAAGAAGGTGACAGATTTTGAGGGGTAACACATCACATTGAACAGTATCATTCAACCCTCCGATAGAATACGTGACCAAGCACCGCTCATGAACCTTAAGATTATTATTATTTATCCACCCAACCTTGTAGGGATGCGGATGGGGCTGTCTTCAAACCCAACTTGTTAACCATATATTCAGAGACTACGTTGGTACAACTGCCGCCGTTAATAATCATGGTGCATAGGGAACCGTTGCATCATACCCGTGTCTGGAAAATATTGCCATGTCGCCAATCATCCTCTTCAGGTGTTTGTGTAGCCAAGAGAGGGCGAAGGACCATAAAAGGCTGGTGTAATTGTTCAGTGTCACTGTCACTGTCATCACTAGAGTGTTCGGCTGCCAAGTATACGATCTCATTCTTACGTTGCTCCTCTATGGTAGTAGCCATGAGTTCTTCTTTATCGGCAAAAGCAATGGAGCGATTTGGGTAATGGGAAGCAAAGTGACCGAAATCCTTACATGTGTAACATTGGATCTCAGCCCTTGGTTTTGAAGGAGGTCTATCAGAACCACGCCGAGGCGGAGAATATGGACGGGTCGGCCGTGAAGATGCCATACTAGAACCACTTTCTTGGGGCTTGCTAAAAGACTTCTCTGGTGGTGGAGCTTGTTTGACAAAATTGTTACCTTTAGAGATTGTCTTTGGAAAGCTTCTTCGATTGTATGGCCGCTTTAAAATTTCCTCTACCTGATATGCCACTTGTACAACATCCTCTATGGTATGTAACCGATTGGAAGCCAAGGAAACATTAATCTGTGGGTGCAAACCATTACGAAATTGTGCTACCAAAACATCTTCATCCCAATCAAAATCAGATCGGGTAGCCAAGTAATAGAATTGGGCCACATATTCTTCAACAGTCATATTCTCTTGCCTTAATTGTGTAAACTTGAGATGCGTCCGTTGCTTGTAATCAAGAGGTAGGAGGAATCGCCGGTTCATTGCCGCATACATCTCAGCCCAAGTATTTATTTCACCAATGCTTTGAGTTTGATTTTGTTTCTGATATTTAATCCACCAAACTTGTGCCGTGCCCTTTAGTTTAGCTTTTGCAAACATCAATTTTCTAGCCTCTGACAATCCGTACCATTTGGAAAATATCTCCAAGCTATAGATCCAGTCAAGATATTCCTCAAGATTTTGGTCTCCATTAAAATCAAGCACATCCAGTCATGCTCCTTTGTCAGCACCATAATGGTCTCCATATCGACCAACTCCATATGGTGGTGGTGGTGGTGGTACGTGTCGTGATAGTGATGATGGTGGGGATGCATAGGGAGGTGGAATATGTGAGACGGAGTTGGAGAAATCCCCAAGTATGGGACTCTTACCTTTTATAGCCTGTGACAACAAGTCAGTGGACGTCTGTATTTTTGCCATCATATCCTGAAAAATTAGAATAGAAGCATCTATCCCATCAAGTCGGTTTGATATACCACTAATGCCCGCGTTAGTTTCCTCTTTGTCGGCATTAACATGCTAGGAGTTCATTGTTACTCACCATAACTGCAGGATATTCGCTCTGATACCAATTGATGCGAGATCCGGGTTGAGAAAACCCTAATTAGATCCGCTGTGGACCTACCTAAATAATATGCAAGCTTGATTCAATAAACAGTGGCAGAATTGTAAATAGACCCAAAACTCAACCAGTGAATGGCAGTCTCGTAATTAACCAGAAATCTAAAATAACCAAACAATACCTTGGGACTGAATTGGAATTAGAAATAAAAAAATAAGGTTAAACAAAACAGTTTTACTTTATAAGGTAAGGACAATTCTGGAAAACAGAATTAATCTTAATCTTCTTTAAGCTCACGACATCAAGATCAGTTACGGTAGACACCAGTTAACCAATTTCGAAACACAGCCCTAAAACCTGATGCAACCATTCAGAAACTCTAGGATCAGAGTCGCCTAGACCTGATTAGATGATTTAAACCAATAAATCTTGATTGAACAGTTTGTTGATTCAACTTGAACTGATCCAAGGACATGCGCAAAAACAGGGCATCAGATCTGAACCTGGATTTAGTTCTATTAGCAAGGGGGTTTCAGCAACAGTAATCTCCAGGAATGATATCGCCCTAGGATAGAGATCCAATCCCCAAGGTTTCAGAATGAGTGGAGGAGGATTGAGGGATCTCGAAGGGGTTTTGTGGGTTGGGGTTACCGTTAGGACAGAAAAATAGAGGAAAGGAAGAAGAAGGGAAAGAGGAAGGAAGAGGAAGGAGAAGGAAGGAAATAATCAGACTAGGGGGAGTGGTCGATTCTGATCACTGAGATGTGAGAGAGAGAGAGAGAGAGAGAGAGAGAGAGAGAGAGAGCTTCAAATTTCTGCCATAGGCACCAACTCAATAACAAATCCTCATTCTATTCCATTCTTCAATGCTGAAATAAAAAAGCTGATTACAAGGTCTATTTAAGGATAAAACTTTCCTAACTAATTGATTGAAACATAGAAACTAAACAATATCTTTATGAAATAAAATCTAATTTCTATGGAATGAAATCTCTACCTAAAACAGAAATAATAAATAAGGAAACTTAATATTGAAACTTCCTATTATAATTAATCGTCTACCAACCCTTTTCAGACCAAAATGTTGGTTTGGGGTTGAGTTGGTTCAGGTTTGGCTTGGGTAGCCAAATCGGCTCATATCGATCCATCCATGATATTGCTACTGCATCAGATGAGGTTTCAATAAAAATATGTAACTATGCAAGAGCCTTGGAACCTATGGAGTATCTTGGCTAACAAAGTTGTTCAATAAGATTATGAGTACAAGGAAAATACCAGATGATGGAGAAGAAGCATTCTGGTTCCGATTTATAAAAATAAAGGTGATATTCAGAACTGCAATAACTACAAAGGCATAAACTAATGAATACTATGGAATCGTGGGAGACAGTTATTGAAACTTGCTTGAGACAAAAACTAATATTTCTGGAGATTTGATTTGGTTTTATGCCTGAGAAATTCACGACAAAAGCCTATTTACTTAATTAGGAGACTCATGGGAAGATTTAGAGAATGAAAGAAGGACCTCCATATGGTCTGTATTGACTTAGAAAAAGCTTATGATGGAGTCGCTCGAGAATTTTAAATTTTTTTTGGGTAGACCCTAAGCTCATATAAAAGAGGGTTGGTGCGTCAGTCGTTAGCAAACGCCCCCCCCACACACACAAAAAAAAAAAAAAAAAAAAAATCATATCTAAACCCTTAACATGGATTCACAAACAAAAGATATTCAAAGTAATACTAGGGCGTTCTCTGTAAATGACATGCTACACTTGGACCCTAGTGTAGCAAAAAATGGGCAAGGGTTGCCGCATCGGCGTCTTGATGTGGTGATAAGTAGACAAGGGTTTCCACACCGTAGACGAGTGCGGGTAAAGAATCTAGTCCATAAGCGTAGAAATATATTAACGCCTTGGAACATAGGATTTTTAACAGGTAAGAGCCTGTATTGATAGATGCTATGAGGAAAAGAAGAGAATAACATAGCCTGTATTCAAGAGACTAGATGGAAAGGTAAAAAGGCTAAGGAGTTGTATGACTTTAAACTTTTGGTATACAGGGGATAAAAGTACTTGCAGCGGAGTGGGCATAATAGTGGATAAAGATGTAAGAATGATGTGGTGTATGTTAAAAGATTTGGTTATAGGATTATAGCGATCAAGCTGGTGTTGGAGAAAGAGGTTGTCAATATATTTATCGTTTATGCACTGCAAGTAAGATTGGATGTAAGTAGTAAGATACAATTTTGGGAACACATGGATGGTTTAGTACAAAGTTTTAGACAAGGAGAAAATATTATAATAGGGGATGTCCTGAATGGACATGTAGGAGGAGATCGTAGAGATTATGAAGGTGTACATGGAGTATATGGTTTTGGAGTGAGGAATGAGAAGGGTACTTCAATTTCAGATTTTGTTGTGGCTGATGATTTATCCATTGTAAACACTTAATTCGAAAAGAGAGAGGAGCATGTAGTTACATTCAAAAGTGGCCATCATAGTAGCCAAATAGATTTTTTTTTAACTAGAAGGTCCAATAGGTTGCTATGTAAGGATTGTAAGGTTATACCAGGGGAGAGCCTAACCACGCAACATAGATTACTGGTTATGGATATGTGTGTTATTATGCCAAATTATAAGAAAGGTCAGGTTTTTTGCACGAAGTAAGGTGGTGGAGCTTAAAAGAAGATACCTTGAAAACTTTTTTTTCTGATAATGTGGTCAATCAAGGAAAATGGGACTTTTGAGGGAGACATTAATACAATGTGGAACAAGATGACCCCTTGTATTAAGAAAGTTGCTACAGATGTCCTAGGTGTATCAAAGGGAAAACATCATTCCCATGGGAAGTTTTGGTATTGGGATGATGAGGTTTAAGTAGCCATCAAAGATATATAAAAAAAAGAAAAGAAAAAAAAAGAGAGGTAATTTTAAGACATGGCAAAAGACTAAGGATATAGAGGATCTAAAAAGGTATAGATTTGCTAAAAATGAAGCCAAAAAGGTTGTGGGAAAAGTAAGGGTGAAGAAATATAAAAATCTTTATAACAATATGAGCATAAAACAATGAGAAAAAGCTATCTATAAAATAGATAAGATAAGGGAAAGGAAGAGTAGAGTTCTAGTGAGGTGTGAAGACATTAAAGGGAGATGAAACGATTATTTCTACAGCCTACTAAATGAAGAAACTTCGAGTAATAGTGTCCCAGAAGACCGTATTACCCATCAAGATTCAAGACACCACATGTCAGAAGTTTAAGAAACTTTAAGGAAGATGAATGTAGGTAAAACACCAGGCCCAGATGAGGTCCCAATAGAAGTATGAAAGAGCCTAGGAATCCATGGAGTATTTTAGCTAACCAAGCTGTTTAATAAGATTTTGAGCACAAGGAAAATGCCAGAAGTATGGAGGAGAAACATTATGATACCAATTTATAAAAATAAATGTGATATAGCTACAGTAACTATAAAGGCATAAAACTAATGAGTCATACTATGAAACTATGAGAGAGAATTATTGAAACTCGTATGAAACAAGAAACTACTTTTACGAAAAACCAATTTGGTTTTATGCCAGTTAGATCCATAATAAAAACTATCTACTTACATAGGATACTCATGGAAAGATTTAGAGAATGCAAAATGACCTCCTTATGGTCTTTTTTAACATTGAAAAATCTTATGACAAAGCCTTTAGAGAGTTAATTTGATAAGTACTAGAGAAGAGAAGTGTTTCAAATAAATATGTGGACACAATCAAGGATATGTATTATAATGTGGTGACTAGTGTGAAAACCATGGGGGATCAAGGTAGTGAATTTCAAGTTACAATTGGGTCACATCAAGGATAAACTTTAAGTCCTTATCTGTTTGCCCTAATTATGGATGATTTAACCAGAGGTATTCAAGATGAAGTTCCTTGGTGTATTCTTTTGTTGATGACTTTGTTTTAGTGGATGAGACAAAAGCAGAGACTAATGGCTAGTTGGAGTTATGGGAATCAACATTGGAATAAAACAGTTTTAAGATAAGTAGATCAAAGATGGAGTATATTGTGTGTAACTTTAGTCACAAAAGGGCAAATAATAAAGTGGTGAAAATTGATTATGGAGATACCGCAAAGTGATTCTTTCAGGTATGTAGGTTCAATCATAAATAAAGAAGGTGATATAGAAGATGATGCTTCATAGAGGATTAAAATAGGATAGCTGAAGTAGACATGTACGTTTAGAGTGTTGTGTGATCGGCATATTCCTTTAAAACTTAAAGGAAAATTTTATCGGATAATCATTCAACCGCCTATGATGTATGGTGCAGAATGTTGGTTGGCTAAGAACCATCATATAGATAAATATAGCATAACTGAGATGAGGATATTGAGATGGATTTGTGGCAAAACCAAGAAGGATAAGGTAAGGAATTATCATATTATAGCTGACTTAGGAGTAGCGCTAATACATGATAAGCTTTGAAGAAGCCATTTGTGATGGCATGACCATGTTCAATAGAGGCTTTTAAATACTCCAGTATGGAGGGGTGATTTGATTCACAGATCGAAGGATCTAAAAGAGCTAGGGCAGACCTAAGATGACTCTAGGGGAGATGGTAAGGAAAGACATGCATATCTTAGGCCTTGTTTTTAGTATGACATCGAACAAATCTGATTGGAGGAAAAGAATCCATCCATTTAGTTGGGATAAGACTTTGTTGTTTTTGTTGTTGTTGTATAGGCCTCAAGGAGAGTTGAACTCATGACCTTTTTAAGTTGTTGGTTTTTACTAACTGTCTAACCCCTTGGGATTTTCTCTAGAAAGTTAATTTGGCAAGTACTAACGAAGAGAAGTGTTTCAAACAAATATGTAGACATAGTTAAAGATATTATAATGTGGTGACTACTGTGAGAACTGTGGGGGTCAAGATAGTAAATTCCCAATTACAATTGGGTTACATGAAGGATCAAATTTAAGCCCTTATTACTTACCCCCCCCCCCCCAAAAAAAAAAAAAAAAAAAAACTCTAAGCCCTTATTTTTTTTCCCCTTTATTATGAATGATTTAACCATAGACATTCAAGATAAAGTTCTTTGGTGTATGCTTTTTGCTAATGCTGTTGTTTTGGTGGATGAGATAAAAATATGGATTAACACCAAGTTGGAGTTATGGAGATTAATATTGGAATCAAAAGGTTTTAAGATTGGAAAACGAAGACGGAGTATATGGTGTAATGTTAGTCACACAAAAACGGATAATGAAGTGGTGAATATTGACAAGAGGGAAATACCACAATGGTTATTTTAGGTATCTAAGCTTAATCATAAATAAAAGTGGTGATATAGAGGATGATTCACAGAGGAGGAATGTATATGATGGATATGTGGAGAGGTGCGTCTAGAGTGTTGTGTAATCAGTGTATTATTTTAAAATTTTATAGGACAGTCATTCGACCGGTTATGATGTATACTATGGAACATTGGACAATTAAAAATCATCATATAAATAAACTTAGTGTAGCTGAGATATTGATGTTCAGATTGATGTGGGACAAATCTAGGAAGGATAAGGTAAGGAATGGTTGTATTAGAGTTGATTTGGGAATTGCACCGATACATAATAAGCAACAAGAAAAGTTTTTTGAGATGGTATGACCACATTCAATGGAGACCCTTAGATGCTCCAGTATTAAGGAATGATTTGATTCAGTTCGAAGGATCTAAAAGAGATAAGGGTAGACCTAAGATGACTCTAGGGGAGATGATGAGGAAAGACATGCTTAACTTATGCCTTGTTTCAAGTATGACCTCAAACAAACAGAAAAGACTTTTTCAAAAGCCTTCGCCCTCCATTCAACAGGGCTATTAGAAAAAAATCCATATAGCCAACCCCATTTAGTTGGGAGTTGTAACCCACCCCATTCAGCTAGGATATTTTAGGATTTGATGGAGCTGAATAAAATAATGGAGGGAAGAGTTATTAAGAGCAGTGTAGATGTGCTGCATAGTATTAAATGAAGAAAAAAGAGTGATAGAATTAGGTGAACTACATATCTGTTTTAAACCAATCATCTTAAAAGCTCAAACTTGTAAGTAAAGATTCAAACAATATATATGTATTCAACAGTTCCCTACATGTGCATCCTACACAAAGGACGTTGCATGTGACAACGAGAGGAGAAAATGTTGGAACATTCCCTATTTGCATTTCTTAGGGTTCAAACACTCGACCTTTCTTGCTCTGGTACGATGTTAAGTTTCCATCTCAAAAGTTCGAACTAATAAGTGGAGGTACTCTCAAGTATATGAGGCACCCAAGGTTCCAGATTTAACCAATGTGAGATTATTCCTAACACTCCCCCTTACGTGTTAGCCTTTGGGTGGCAGTACATGTGACATATATGGTCCCTTTTTTGGGTGACTGTAAGCAGAAAACATGGAGCTCTGGTTCCGTTTCCATTTCAAAAGTTTAAACTAGTAAATGAAGGGACTTTCAAGTATATAAGTCACCTAAAGTTCCAGACTTAACCAATGTGAGATTATTCCTGTTTAACGTAGCCCACAAGAACAAGGCCCACAGGGCCCATCACGATACCCAGCCAGATGTCGCTGGCGGTAATTAGCGCCAGCGACATAGGCTGGACTGATTCAGTTTCCTTATTTTCCTTTATTTAGTTTCTCTTATTGTTTTTATTTCTTTCTCATTTTGTCTTTCTTGTTTATGGAGACTTCCCTTATGTAATTGATTCCTTTTTGCCTATAAATACAAGTGATAGACTGAGAGGAGAATACATACAGATCTCGACACCACTACTCTGCTGGTTTTCTTGTTCTGCTCTTCTCCTTCTTATTTCTTCAATTGTCTTCTCCTTCTTTACTGTTTTTCTGGTTTGATACTTCTATTTGTGTGATTTTGTTACATGGTTTCAGAGCATTTAAATCTTGGCTATCATTTATCAAAGCTTGGTTTGATAGGCCCTCGATATTTTTGCTCTAACTATGTATTGATTCTCCTTGGTGCTATTCGGTGATCAAGACTTGCTGTGCTTACTACTATACTGTCTATGTGTTGATAACTTCTTGATCATCTTCTTATTATCAATGTGATAAATAATAATTAAAAAACACTTTTTTACTACCTACTATCCTACCACTACCACTCTTGAGCCATCATTCCTTTTGCCACTCGGTTGGCTGAACCCAGATTGTATTGGTCTAAGCAAAAAAAAAAAAAAAAAAAAATATTGTATTTATTATTTTACCTTATTACCTCCATCATCCTCTGCTTCTCTTTGAACCTTATCTCCTTAGCCTCTCAGTTGGTGGAATTAGGTAAAAGAAGAACAATTTTACATTGCCTAATTTTGTTGATTACTATTACTATTCAAGATGAATGATTACAAGACTTCGGAGGTTTAGATCATCTCTATAAAATTGAAAGGGGTTTCAATTCAAACTACCTTCTATGGGTTCAGGCTATCAAGGCCTACATCTTGTCTAAGGACATAATTAAGATTCTCTCTGAAGATGCTCCTCTTTGTGATATTAAAGTTCCAGAGTCTGTCAAAATTTATGATACCTGGCTTCGTGACAACTCCTTAGTTCAAACTTGGTTATGGAACAATATTGAAGTTTCCATCTTGCCTACTGTAAAGTTTCAGGACACTAACAAGGCCATATGGGATGATCTACAAGAGACCTATGGCCTGGATAAGAATGTTTTCCCGTATTTATGACCTCTATGAGAGGATGTTTACCTATTCTATTCGTGACAAATCCCTGACTGACTACTATGGAGGCTTTAAAGGCCTTATTGAAGAAATCCAGGCTATGCAGCCCTTTACCACTGATATCAATAAGATAAAGACCCAACAGTCTGAATTTTATGTGGTCAATTTCTGGTTGGCCTCTCTTCTGAGTATCAAGCTGTGAAGAGTCGGCTCCTTGCCGGTGCCTCCATACCTACACTGAGTGAGACTTTCTTTCGTCTCCAACGTTTTGTTCCTCAGATTGACCCTTCCCCCAAAGATACAACTGCCTTGTTTGCTGGTCGTGGTCGGGGTTCCTCTTCTGGGGGTTGTGGCTCCAACTGTGGTCGTAGCCGCGGTACCCCTGGTTGTGGTTTTGGCCGTCCTCCAGTTGATAAATCTGCCCGCTTTTATACTTATTGCAATAAGCCCAACCATACTGCTGACACTTGTTGGGATAAGTTTGGTCGTCCTGAATGGGCGGATAATTTGGTGAATACTGTTACCATTGGTGATGCATCTCTGGCTGTCCTAGTTCCACTATCTACACCTGCTCCATCTTTTGATCAGTATGAGGCCCTCCTTCGAAGGGTTCAACACCTTGAGACTACTGGTCTTTCTTTTACTGCCACTTTGGCTCGTATAGGTGCCTCTGCCCTTTTTTCCTACACCTCCCTTCACCCATGGATCATTGATTCTGATGCCACCTGTCACATGACAGGTGAGTTCTCTACCTTTTCATCTCTTCATGCCACCAACAAACCTATTACTATTTACCTTGCTGATGGGTCTTCTGCTACTGCCTCTCAGCATGGTTATGTCTCTCTTAACCTATCTATGTCTTTACCTTCGGTTCTATATGTTCCTAATTTCCCTCTTAATCTTTTATCTATTAGTCAACTAACTAAATTTCTTAATTGTGTTGCTACCTTTTTCCCTTTTCATTGTACCTTTCAGGATCAGGACCAAGGAGATGATTGGTGGCGGACATGAGCATGCTGGTCTGTACTACTTGGAGCCCATTGACCATTTATCTACTGCTGCAACTGCCTCTACTACTACCCCTCTTCAATGGCACCAACAGCTTGGTCATTTGTCTTTGTCTAAGATGAAGGTTCTTATCCTTAGTTGCAAGTCTCTCACCACACTACAATGTGAGGCCTGTGAATTAGGAAAACATCATCGTTCGTCTTTCCCTACTAGTTCTACTCCTAGGAATTCTACCCCTTTTTCATTAGTCCATTATGATATTTATGGCCCTTGTTGTGTCCCCAATAGATTAGGTTTATTTTATTTTGTAACCTTCGTGGATGATTTTTCCAGGATGACTTGACTTTATTTAATAAAATATCGTTCTGAGTTTCTTTCTATTTTCCAAAGGTTTCATAAAGAAATTTCTACTTAGTTTGGAGTTTCAATTAAAGTCTTATGTATAGATAATGCTCTTGAGTATGTCCAAAATGCTGTTTATGATTTCTGTTTGCTAATGGTATAATATATCATACGAGTTGTGCCTATACCCCTCAATAGAATGGGGTTGCTGAACGCAAAAATAGGCATGTTCTGGATATTGCCAAATCCCTCATGTTTCATATGAATATCCCCTAATTTTATTGGTGTGATGTTGTCTTGACAGCTTGCTTTCTCATTAATCATATGGCGTCTTCTATTTTACACGACAAAATCCCATTTCGTCTTCTTTATCCAAACACCTCTTTATTTCATGTCTATCTTAGAGTTTTTGGTAGTATCTGCTTTGTTCACATTATGCATCTTAAATGAGAAAACTATCGCTTCGTTTTCTCAAGGGTATTTTTCTTGGTTATTCCCGTACTCAGAAGGGGTATCGATGTTTTGATCCTACTACTAAACATCACTATGTTAGTCCTGATGTTACCTTCTTCGAAGACAAGCCATACTATCAAGTTTCGGTGCCGCCTCTTTTACTTCCATCTGACCCACCGATCCCTTCAATCCCATCTGATGATTTAGCTCCACCCTTCAATGACTCTTCTCCATCTGACCCCCTACCTCCCCTACAGGTTTATACACGGCGTTCTAAAGTGGCTCCAATTACTACTGCACCAGCTACTCCACCGACGACTACTGCTTCTCCTGATTCTGAGGTCTCTCTTGACCTCCCTATTGCTCTTTGTAAAGGTACTCGTACTTGTACTCAGCGTTCTTTAGTTACTTACCTTATTGAACATTTTGTTTCTATTGACCATCTCCCTCGATGTCACCAAAATTTGGTTTACTCCTTATCTATTACCATTGTTCCTATTTCCCTTTCCCAAGCCTCATCCCATCCAAGGTGGAAAGCAGCTATGGATGCTAAGATGAATGCTTTAATGGCTCGCCAAACATGGATTCTTGTGGATCTACTAAAGGGTCATTCAGTTGTTCATTGCAGGTGGGTTTATACCATTAAACATAACTCTGATGGAACTATTGACAGACTGAAGGCTAGACTAGTTGCCAAAGGATTCACTCAAACCTATGGGGTGGACTACTTTGAGACATTCTCCCCTGTTGCTCGTCTCAACTCTGTTCGTGTTCTTATTTCTTTGGCTGTGAATCTTGACTGACCTCTTTATCAGATTGATGTTAAGAATGCCTTCCTATATGAAGACCTACACGAGGAAGTCTATATGGATCAACCTCCAGGGTATGTTGCTCAGGGAGGGAATTCCACTAAGGTGTGCAAATTACATAAGGCTATTTATGGTCTTAAACAATCTCCTTGTGCATGGTTTGATAAATTCAGCACTGTTATTAGTATATTATAGACTTTAGTTTCATTACATGTTACTCTGATCATTCTATTTTTGTGCGAGGTTGTTCTTCTCATGTCACTATCATTGTCGTTTATGTTGATGACATTATTATTACAGGCAATGATAAGACAGGCATTGTTGAGATTAAATCTTATTTGAACACACACTTCCAGATGAAAGACTTAGGTCTTTTTCACTACTTTTTAGGGATTTGATGGCAAGGTAGGGTTACATCTCAATTTATTACCAACCCTTGCTTAAAGGAGGATCTTTTAATCAGCTCAATTCAAATTTAATAACAAGAATGATTGAAATTGAACAAATAATTCCACAACTTCAGATCCATCTGTAACAATGCTTCAAAATTTGAGATCCTTAATCCTTAGGATATGAGCAGTAATATCTCAGAAGATGAGCTTGATCCAACGGGTGGGATTGAAACTAATCTTGCCCGCAGGTCTCAGACAGATATTTTAACAGAATCAGAATTGTCTCACAGTAGTAAAATCAACTTATCTTATAATCCGTCCGTTGAATAAGCTTGAAATTGATAGGGGATCCTCTCAACTTCAATTGTGAACGTTTGTAGGAGTTTGAAGTTTATCAAAAGAGAACCAAAACTGCTATGGTTGCCGCAAGTCTGCTGTACAGGTTACTGCCCAGGCTTGGTGTGGTGTTTGGTTGTTGTGGATGAAGGTTGCAGCAAATCAGCAAGGGTTTGGTAGTCTCTGTAGGAAATCAGTGCCGCCTACTAGTAGAGAATGGTTGTAAACAAAAAAACACAGCTAGGAAAATCAAAAGGAAGAAGAACAATTAGGTTGAGTCTCACAACCTGGAGAGACTCAACCAGAAATAAAGTTTACTCTTTTAATTTCTGAAAAATCTTTATTCTGCCGCCAGCCCTTCTCTATTTTATTTATAGCTTGAAAGATTACACAAAATAGGAAAGTTCTCAATTGAAATTAAAAATTAAACTTCCTTTATTGAATAGTAAGTTTCCTAAACAAAAGAAAAGAAAGTTTCCAAAACTGAAGAATAGGAAGGTTTCTAACACTTTTAAGAAAACTAAAATCAAGGAAATACTTAGTCTCCAAGTAATTAAAACTTCTAAACTAACTAGCTTATATTTTAGGAAAAAAATAACAAAGGAGTAAAACAAAAGAAACAAAATATTTCAAAAAATATCTGCTGGTACTGTTCACGCCGTGAACAGTGTTTTGGCTTGGCTCCATGGACCAATGTCGGCTGGTCCTTATGTTGGTTCTTGGACTGGTTCACGGCTGGTCCTTGGACTGCATCGACTCCTCCTCACTTAAAGTAAACTCGTCTACGAGTTTTGTAATGGTGAAGAATCAATTCCATGGGGTCGGCATACATCTTTCTTGGATATTAGAAGTCTAGTTGTGATTGAAAATTTGGAAGAAAATCTACCACCTTGGGTCCACTCTCTTCAAAATATTGGAGAGGTATCACAAGGTCAATATGTTCAATATCTTGAAAAAATTTAAACGTGCAAAAGGTATCCATGGGGATCACATGTAGCTCTTTGTCTTTTACAGTCGCTTCTTCAATGTCTATGACCTCATGATTACTGTGACTATCATTATCAGTCAATAGAGCTGCACAAGAATGATTAAGATCACATATGTCCACCTCACCGACTTGAGTAAAATCATCCACTTTGTAACTGATGTGGTCTTCAACTGCAACCTCTTCAATGCAAATTGCTACAGTAGGAACATCAATGTTGGTCTCTCCTTTGTCATCATGGATTTGTGAAACCTGTTTTTCGTTTTCCTTGACTTTAGTCACTAATGCTCCTAGAACGGTTGATGGTATGGGAGTTTTCGTGGGTGGTGTAGCTGTAGGTACTGCCTTCACGCCAATATCGTTAGCATTAGGCTTCCACCCCTCGCTAACTTGCGAACTAATTTTATAGATGGTTGTGTCAGGTTTTCTTCAGTTATACATGCCACTTGGTGGTAACTTTGTCCATGGAAAAACCTTTTTTGGATATGTTCAATTACATATTCTCTCGTTAATTCATACTTCATATCATCCCAAGTCCTAAGCTCTGGTCTTCGAACTCTGAGCTTCTGTTCATTGACTTTCCACCACTCACGGGCAGCTCTCAAAAGTTTGGATCATGTTAATTTTAATTTTTGTTGTTTGGGAAGATTAAACCAATCGAAATAATCATCTAATGCATACAACTAGTCACGAAAGGCTTATGGGTCTTGCTTACCATAGAAATCTTTTAAGTCAAGCCTTACTTTATGTGAGATTTCATATCAGGGAAGTCTCCCATCATACTCATCATCTGGCAGATCTTGATAGTCCTCTCTAGGGACTGTTTGGAGAGCCCTAGCATTAGGTCTTGGCACTAAGTTGGTTATAGGAGCTTCTCTTCTAGCCGGCCTAGGGTTAATTCTTTCCTCCAAACTATTCATTCTTCCGTTCATATTATCAAGCTTTGCATCCATTTTGGCAAATTGTTGGAGAACCAAATTTGATGGGGTCATTGGGGTTATTAGACTGATTAAGAGAGTTAGAATCTAACTCTCTCCTCAGCCATGCTCTGATACCAATTAATGGCAAGGTAGGGTTATGTTACGGTTGGAAATCGCCCGTCGGTCTGCGATCCGAGTAACCTGCAATCACAAAGATGAGACAAGGGAGTTGGGCGCCTAAGCCCCGGGTACACTCCGATGCCTAAGTCAGATTCCCAATGTAAATAGTCAAGAGATAGCAGAAAGCGATCTCCAGTTTAAAGTGTGGGACGATGAGAGAGTTTGAACGTGCGAGAATGAAAGAGAGCGATATTATGAACTGTGTATTAGTAACTGTGTACTCGTTAAGAGATATTACCTTGAGGGATTGTCCTCTACTTATAGATTGGGAAGAAGCATGGAGGTACCAGGACTCAGGGGAGTAGACTGCCAATAGGATTGCCACGTGTCGCTTTGAGGGACACCCGTGTGGTAGACTCCGAGTAGGAGTAAGAGACCTTAGCCAAGGAAGCTAGGTCGGTCAGCTCTGGGACTGACACATGTCAACATATGAGTAATCACGGACCGCGATAGTCGGCGTCGTATCAGACTGGGAGAAGGACTCCTCGGACGTAACATAATCACATTAGGACTCTGACTACCGACTGGGAAACATAACCGAGTAGGACTATGACTCCGAGCGCTACCATAGATGATGATAACTAGACGACATAGGACGAGTGCGACATGCCGGGCGCATGAGAGGCCGGGCGTAAGATACCGAATGCCTCGTAAGCCGAGCGCAAGATACTCCGAGTGGTCGGCTCCGAAGGTGAAGCTTGACACGTGTATGATTTCCATTGGGTGATATTTTTCCCCCCTAATAGATGCCCCTTGGACTGTCGGATGCGAGGGATTCGATAGTGCAAATGTCCTTTGGTTGGCAGCCTCGACAGCTAATAGTTTGGCCGAGTCCGACTAGTCGGTATTGCATGTTGCTATGCCAAGTGCATTTGTAGAGGACTAGAGAAATTGCTAAGTGTTGAATGTGCCAAGTGTTGACGTAAGTAGGCAGATTCAGGTATAGTCTGCGTGCTACTTTGGTCTGCTTGTGGACCGGAGTCAAGTATGGTCTGCGTGCTACTCTGGTCTGCTTGTGGACTGAAGTAGGCAGATTCAGGTATGGTCTGCGTCCTCTAAGGTGCCGCTGTGGACCGGGGTAGGCGGATTCAGTATGGTGCGTGTCTTTACCGAGGTGCGCTTGTGGACCGTGGTAGGCAGATCGAGTATGGTCTGCGTGCTACCGAGGTCTGCTTGTGGACCGTGGTAGGCAGATTCGAGTATGGTCTGCGTGCTACCGAGGTCTGCTTGTGGACCGGAGTAGGCAGATTCAAGTATGGTCTGCGTACTACCGAGGTCTGCTTGTGGACCGTGGTAGGTAGGTTCAAGTATGGTCTGCGTGCTACTCTGGTCTGCTTGTGGACCGGAGTAGGCAGATTCAGGTATGGTTTGCGTGCTACCGAGGTTTGCTTGTGGACCGTGGTAGGCAGATTCGAGTATGATGAAGCCGAATGGAACGACATTGGAGAGTTATTGAACTTTGCACTGTAGACCCTTATTGGAATAAAAGACCTCTGGATTTGCGACTGTGAACGTCGGGTCCCCCTAGCAGGCTTGGATTGCCGTCGGCCATTGATATGGCACAGTAGGCCCTTCGTGGTCAGTAGCTGATATGGCACAGTCGGCCCTTCGGGGTAGGCCACTGACATGGCACTCATTTGTTGGTCGGCCTTTCACGGTAGGCCGTAATTTGTAGTACTTTTTTCTTTTTCAACGTCTTTATTTGTTGTGTTGCTGAGTGCATGCTATAGTACCCCTGGAGCGTAGTCGGTATTGCTCCGTGCAATGTCGAGTACGTTTGAAGTGCTGTCTTCGATCCGTGTTGGTTGGCATTGATTGTGTAAGTCAGTTGGACTTGAGTAAGCCGAATGGAACGACATAAATGCTGAAGTCGCCCATGGGCAAGTCGGCCTTGAGCCAGTAGACCGTGAGCAAGTCACCCCTGAGCAAGCCGACCGTAAGTTGATCGGCCATGATCTGGTCGGCCCTGGGAAGTCATCCGAGAGCTAGTCAACACTGAGCAAGTTGACCATGAGAAGGTCGGCCATAAGCTGGTTGGCCAAGAACAAGTCAGCCACGAGCAGGTCGGTCCTGAGGTCGGCCGTGAGCTGGTCGGCCGTGGACAAGTCAGTAGCGAGCATGCCGGTCCTGAGGTCGGCCGTGAGCTGGTCGGCCATGAGGTTGGCCATTCTGCGGTTACCCCGGAAGTGTTGGCTCGGCACTCTGGTAGGCCGAGGACAATTAAGTAGTAATGCTGAGTGCGAACAATGTTGAGTGCGGCTCGGTCCGAGCGTTGGTTCTGTTTTGAGAAATGGCAAAGGTGCCCCTACCCCGGGAGTGTTATTGGCTCGGCGCTTTGGCCGGCCGAGAACACTTAGGTATTTTTGAAAAATGGCTTTGTTGGTCCGGACTCTGAGTGGCCAAGTGTCTGGTATGCTTCCGACTACTGCCCTCGCCGCTCGTACCGACTGCGTATGCGTTCGTGTGCTTCATTTGCGATCGGCCTCCTACCTTTGCCTGCTTGTGGGCGTGGGTAGGCCGAGTGATTGAACACTTGCATGCTGTTTACACCTGCTTGTGGGTGTGAACAGGCAGTGTCAATTTTGATCGGCGTGCTACCTTTGCCTGCTTGTGGGCGGGTGTAGGCCGATCGTACGATCGTCTGCATGCTATTCGCCCTCGCTGGGGGGTACGAGTAGGCAGGGTCGTAGGGGCTGGCATGCTGCCCAAGCCTGCATGGGCTAGTGGGCAGGTCGGCCATACCGGAAGGAGCGGTTTTGCTAAGTGTTGCTTGCTGCACTCTGAATGAAATCACTTCTTGTATTAAAAGAAATCAACCGGATGGCCTCAGGGGGCCCGGTTTACAACTGGGACTTGTGGTCGACTGAGTTTGGCGCCTGGTCGGCCGACTCAGATCTCTTCTTGTCGTCAGGCTTAGGATCGGCCTTCAGGTTGTTGACCGCATTACTCTTTTGAGCCTTTGTCGTCTCGTCGGCTGCGGCGTACTTCTCACACCTGGCCAGCAGGTCATCTAGATTCTTGGGCGGCTTTTTGGCAAGGGACCAACAATGCTGCCCGTCGGTGACCCCGGCCTGCAGACTGGACATGTGCACTGCGGGCTCGACGTCCTCGATTTCCAGCACTTCAGCATTGAAGCGCTTGATAAAGTCTCTCAAGGACTCGTCTTTTTGCTATTTCACCATAGACAGGTGATAAGATGTCTTCTTGCGCACTCGGCTGGCCTGGAAGTGCGTCAGGAATTTGTTCGATAATTGCTCGAACGAAGTAATACTCCTCGGAGGCAGGTTATTAAACCATGTATGAGCGGCGCCTCAGAGCGTTGAAGGAACGCTCTGCAGATAAGGCTGTCGCTTAGAGGATAGAATAACGTCGTAGAGACGAACGCATCCAGATGCTGCTCGGGGTCGGTACTCCCATTGTACGAGTCCAGGACCGGCATCTTGAAGTTGTCGGGAGGGGGTGCCCTCATGATCTCGTCCGAGAGTACCGTAATGGCAGTATAGGCCGTCCTCGGCGGAGCTACCCGGTTCTGCTCCACCTGGTGAAGCCGAGTGGTGAGCTCCAGTAAACGCTGCTCGACCTCGGACTGAGGCGTATCTGGAGGTGGCGCAACTGTTGCCGGTGTCTCTACATTAACCCTCTCCTGGCGGAGGGCGTCGAGGAAGGACCTTGCGCCTCTAACCGGAGGTAGCGCTGCCGGCGCCTGGTGCTGACTTGCCGGGGGATGCCGAGCGGCTGACCCCGCCACACTCCGTGCGGGCGCTTGATCTCCCATGGTGGGATTGCTCGGCAAGGTTCTGGTAGAAGTCGTCGGCGGCGGCTGCGGATTGACTGCTGGCGGGGCTTCAGGGGGCGCATTCGGTACCGGATGGGGATTTTCTCCTCCTGCTGCCGAACTGCTTGCTCGAGCGCCCCTCAAGGCTCTAGCCAGCTGTTCGATTTGTTGTCTCAACTCACCAAACTGCTGACGAGTAACATACTGAGGGGGTGGTGGTGGCGCCGTCGCCTTTGGCGTATGAGTTGGAACTGGTGTTGGTACCGGTGGTGGTATTGGTGCTGGTACAGGCGTGGGAGCGTGGTTCGTCCTCGTCGTACTTCCACTGCTGCCTACCTGAACCTGCACAGACGGCTCCGAAGGTGCATGAGATGCCTGTGCTCGAGTTCTCCTGTGAGCCATTGAAACCAGAATGCTCGCGCGCTAATCTTCAAACTCAGTCAAAAGAGGCCCCACGGTGGGCGCCAAACTGTTACGGTTGGAAATCGCCCGTCGGTCTGCGATCCGAGTAACCTGCAATCACAAAGATGAGACAAGGGAGTTGGGCGCCTAAGCCCCGGGTACACTCCGATGCCTAAGTCAGATTCCCAATGTAAACAGTCAAGAGATAGCAGAAAGCTATCTCCAGTTTAAAGTGTGGGACGATGAGAGAGTTTGAATGTGCAAGAATGAAAGAGAGCGATATTATGAACTGTGTATTAGTAACTGTGTACTCGTTAAGAGATATTACCTTGAGGGATTGTCCTCTACTTATAGATTGGGAAGAAGCATGGAGGTACAGGGGAGTAGACTGCCAATAGGATTGCCACGTGTCGCTCTGAGGGACACCCGTGTGGTAGACTCCGAGTAGGAGTAAGAGACCTTAGCCAAGGAAGCTAGGTCGATCAGCTCTGGGACTGACACATGTCAACGTATGAGTAATCACGGACCGCAATAGTCGGCGTCGTATCAGACTGGGAGAAGGACTCCTCGGACGTAGCATAATCACATTAGGACTCTGACTACCGACTGGGAAACGTAGCCGAGTAGGACTATGACTCCGAGCGCTACCATAGATGATGATAACTAGACGGCATAGGACGAGTGTGACATGCCGGGCGCATGAGAGGCCGGGCGTAAGATACCGAATGCCTCATAAGCCGAGCGCAAGATACTCCGAGCGGTTGGCTCCGAAGGTGAAGCTTGACACGTGTAAGATTTCCATTGGGTGATATTTCCCCCCTAACAGGTTACATCTCAATTTATGCCCAACCCTTGCTTGAAGGAGGATCTTTTAATCAGCCCAATTCAAATTTAATAACAAGAATGATTGAAATTGAACAAATAATTCCACAACTTCAAATCCGTCTATAAGAATGCTTTAAAAATTTGTGATCCTTGATCCTGAGGATATGAGGAGCAATATCCCAGAAGATGAGCTTGATCCAACGGCTGGAATCGAAACCAATCTTGCCCGTAGGTCTCAGACCATATTTTAATAGAACCAGAATTGTCTCACAGTAGTAAAATCAACTTATCTTATAATCCGGCCATTGAATATGCTTGAAATTGATAGGGGATCCTCTCAACTTCAATTGTGAACACTTGTAGGAGTTTGAAGTCGATCAAAAGAGAACCAACACTGCTTGGTTGCCGCAAGTCTCCTGTACAGGTTACCGTCCAGGCTTGGTGTGGTGTTTGGTTGTTGTTGATGAAGGTTGCAGCAAATCAGCAAGGGTTTGGTAGTTTTTGCAGGAAATCAGTGCCGCCTACTAGTAGAGAATGGTTTTAAACAAAAAACACAGCTAGGAAGATCAAAAGGAAGAAGAACAATTAGGTTGAGTCTCACGACCTAGAGAGACTCAACCAGAAATAAAGTTTACTCTTTTAATTTCTGGAAAATCTCTACTCTGCTGCCAACCCCCTTCTCTATTTTATTTATAGCTTGAAAGAATACACAAAATAGGAAAGTTCTCAATTGAAATTAAAAACTAAACTTCCTTTATAGAATAATAAGTTTCTTAAACAAAAGAAATGAAAGTTTCTAAAACTGAAAAATAGGAAGGTTTCTAACACTTTTAGGAAAACTAAAATCAAGGGAATACTTAGTCTCCAAGTAATTAAAATTTCTAAACTAACTAGCTTACATTTTAGGAAAGACATAACAAAGGAGTGGAACAAAAAAAACAAAATATTTCAAAAAATATATGCTGGTACTGTTCACGTGAACAGTACCGTGAACAGTGTCTTGGCTTGAACAGTACCGTGAACAGTGTCTTGGCTTGGCTTTTGGTTGGTTCCATGGACCAATGTCGGCTGGTCCTTATGTTGGTTCTTGGACTGGTTCATGACTGGTCCTTAGACAGTTAGACTACATCAAGATTGAAGTGGTTCGCAGTAGTAAAAGTATTAGTCTGTCTCAAAGAAAGTATGTGCTTGATTTGCTTTCTAAAATAGGAGTTCTTGGAGCCAAACCAGTTGATACACCAATGGACCCTCATCAGAAGCTTGAGACATGTGATAGTCCTGAATATTTTGATATTCATCAATATA
This sequence comes from Protea cynaroides, assembly GCA_028583415.1. Taxonomy (NCBI): domain Eukaryota; kingdom Viridiplantae; phylum Streptophyta; class Magnoliopsida; order Proteales; family Proteaceae; genus Protea; species Protea cynaroides. Next base: position 84,387,602 of record CM053268.1, read on the forward strand.
AACGCTTGGTTGGGAAGCTGATCTATCTAATTGTAACTTGGCCTGACATTTCCTTTGATGTTGGAGTGGTTAGTCAGTTTATGCATGCTCCTAAAGTTGCTCATTGGGATGCTGCCTGTCGCATATTGCGATATCTCAAGAAAGCCCCTGGTACTAATCTTATTTATCATCGACATCATCATCTTGACATTGTTGATTATTCTGATTCTGATGGGCAGGGGTTGATGATGATAGACGCTCCACTACTGGATATTGTACTTTTTTTGGGGGTAATCTTGTTACTTGGCAAAGTAAGAAGCAAACTACTCTATCCAAGTCCAGTGTTGAAGCTGAATACCGTACTATGGCACATACTACTGCTGAGTTGTTATGGTTGAAAATTCTTCTGCAAGAACTTGGATTTCCTGTCTCTCGACCTATGTCCTTGATGTGTGACAATCACGCTACTATCTATATTGCTAGTAATCCAGTCTTCCATGAACGTACCAAACATATAAAGGTTGATTGTCATTTTGTTCGAGATACTGTTATGAAAAAGATAATTGTTACTCCCTTTGTATCTTCTTCAAATCAACTTGCTGATGTTCTTACGAAGCCCTTGTTAAGACTAGCGTATTGGTTAAACTGTTACAAGCTTGAATTGGGTGATCTGTATACTCCAAGCTTGAGGGAGGATGTTAACGTAGCCCACAAGAACAAGGCCCACAGGGTCCATCACGATACCTAGCCAGATGTCGCTAGCGGTAATTAGCGCCAGCGACATAGGCTGGACTGATTCAGTTTCCTTATTTTCCTTTATTTAGTTTCTGTTATTGTTTTTATTTCTTTCTTATTTTGTCTCTTTTGTTTATGGGGACTTCCCTTATGTAATTGGTTCCTTTTTGCCTATAAATACTAGTGATAGATTGAGAGGAGAATACACACAGATCTCACACCAGTACTCTGCTGGTTTTCGTGATCTGCTCTTCTCCTTCTTATTCTTCAATTCTCTTCTCCTTCTTTACTGTTTTTCTGGTTTGATACTTCTATTTGTGTGATTTTGTTACAATTCCCATCCAGGAGTTAGTGTGGAAGACAAATGAAAAATAGGGCAGCAACCATAAGAGTAAGAAAATGGAACAGCAACGCTAATTTAGTTTCACTTAATTACTTTTCCTGGTCTATCCCTTGCCTTCTTATTTAGGCTACAAGACTTATAAAAAAATTAAAAATCAACCCTTAACAAATTTCCAAATACTTGTTGACTACCTCTTTGAACAAAACAGTGCCTTTCTAGACCTTCTAACCTAGAACCTGAACTCTAATACCACCTTCTAATTTTTTTAAAGTACTTCCTTATTTGTGATCCATTTTTTGGGGTGAATAAATATATTAAAAGCACCCCCAAAAAGGGAGAAAAAAAACCTAGGTATCTAACAAGATAGTGCCCAGCTCCTTACAAAATTAGGCTAAAAGTGCTAGAGAGGAAAGGAAACAAAAGAGCAAACCACCTCAAATGGTAGTTAAATCCCAAGAGGATGGAATGAATCTATTTCTAACCATGTCCGGAGAAGGCCTAGATAAAGGCATTATAGCTCCATTCATATAAAAAACAACGGCCTCCAAAATTTGGGCAAAGGATCTAGATTTTGCCGCCCGCATTCTATGATTCCTCTCAAAGCAGATGTGGTACACCATCATAGAAAAAACAAGCTTTGTGATGGAATCATAGGAAGACTTCTCTATGAATTTCTTGGCCATCCTCTTCCATTCTTGATCTAAGGGCAAGGTGCGTCTTTTAACAGACCAGCACTTCCCAATAATCTTTTCCCATATTCTGGTAGAAAGGACTAGTGAAGAACAGATGAATATCTTCCTTTGAAGCCCAACACAAACTACATCGAGAACTAGAAATAACGCCAAGATTGTGGAGAAAAGATCTTGTAGGAAGAGAATGAGTCATTGCCCTCCATAAGGTGAATCTATGGCGAGGAGAGTGCCCTTGAAACCACACAACATCAGACCATGGAACCTTTGGTGGCTTGAGATCTAACAAGCTCCCAAGCTGAAGATGACAAGAACATCCCAAAAGAGGAGGAAGTCCAGCAAGTGAGACTGTTTACTCTGACAAGCTCCAAATGGCCTGCATAGGACAGAAACCTAGCATTTCCGTAATTGAAGCCTTTTCCTTAGCCTGTCCAGAATCGGGGAACAGTGATGAATTGACAGTCTGGAAGAAATCGAGGGGAGGCCGAGATAAGTAATTGGAAGAGCACTGAAAGGAAAATCCACAATGTTTTTGAGATTCTCACGAAGCGGCTCGTCAATCCCAGCAAAGAAGATGAGAGACTTATGTTTATCAATGGAGGTTCTGATTAGTCATGTTTGAAGGAATGATGGTAATTAGGCTGCCCATATCCTTACTAAAGTAATTTAGGCTTGAAAGAAGTTTGGTGGGCTGATCTACTGCCAATTTGGCTGTCTTATCTTCCTGTAGAGCGTTTCACAAAGCTCTTTCTTCCATTGCAAGCACACCAAACCAGTATTTTTATTTATTTGATTTTGATTTAATTTTGGTGTCCTTGTGTGCTTTTTCTTGGCAATTTGATGGCAGGGGTAGGGGGTGGTTTGCTTCCTTTTGGGTAGGACTTAATTGTCTCAAACCTCATGACTAGGAACCAATGCTCAACGATAATGATACCTGAAAAACCTGCTTGGAATCTATATAGAAGGAGTTTACACTTGAGACGTGGTACAATCTTTCTCCACCTTGACTCAACATTTCTAAGAAACATATACTAAGATTGGAGTTTCAAAAACCACTAGAACAAAGATTATTGATGGAAACTTCTACAAGCATCTTCAGTTCCACATCATTCAGCTCATGAAGGGATTGATCCGTCCCAATAATGTTCCTACAACATTGCAATAGGTACCAAAGTTGACCAATAGCAGGGCAGTTACTACTAAATGCATTTGAAGTTGAATTATATGATCTGAATGTATTTTGAACTCTTTAATAGTGCAGTAAAAATTGCTTGACCGTGTGCTGTTAGGATTTTAGATGATTATAAAAGGTTTTACTTTTTGAGCCATATTCCATCCCAAAAAAAGGTATATCTTTACTTCCCTGGTTTTGAAACTGTTGATTTTTATCCTTTTTCCTCCAGGGGAATGTGATGTGACTACTACACTTTCCTAGTAATCCTAGAAAAACACTCAGATTGAGATAGCATGGTAATCATTCTTTTATTTTTTTTGTTTTTTAAGGTGAATGTTACAGCTGATCACCGAATAGTCTATGGCGCGGACTTAGCAGCATTCCTTCAGACATTTGCGAAGATTGTTGAGAACCCTGAGAGCTTGACTTTGTAGATAGCCTGATGGAGATTGACATTGATGATCTTTTCGGCCTGCTTCTTGTTGGATGGAGAAGGCCATGGTAGAGTTGCCGTATTGAGCAGATTGTCCACGGCTGAGGAACTTGGTTTTGTGGCTGTCATGCTATAACTGTCCAGCGAACTTATCATGTTTTTGCTCCACTTTTTCTTCTCAAGCAGGGCAAATGCTTTTCATGGGGAAAAAAACAGGAGTGGAAATTGCTCATTTTACGTTTCATCAGAACAATTTAGGGAAGTTGCTAGAACCTTATTTTTTGACATCCATCTGAGAAAGTTGTTCAACTCTGAGGGCTCATCAGTCCAGTAAATAAATTGAGTTTATATGGCTTTCTTTTCAAGGGTAAGCAAGTCTGGCATTCAGCATTCTGTTGAGCTTCTGCTGCTTAGCATTTATTGGGCTGACTGATGGGAATTCCTCACCCCCTTCCCCCTTAATTTTGTTAAATCTAAGACAAGTTGTAGCAAATTGATCTGTGCCCCACAGAAACTAGAAAGTTGGGAAATGGTTGATTCCATCAGGCTGGAGCATGCAATCTATATGGAAGGGGTGTTTTCTTTTTGTTTCATGGGGAATAGTTTTTCTTCCATTTGGTTGGATTTGTAAGTCAAGGGAACAGACATGAAATTATTTCACTGTTATCTATCAAAAAAGGGGGGAAAATGAGAGGGGGAGGGGGGAGGAAATTAAAACGGAAATGGAAACCATTCTAAATAATTACAATGCCTAATGAGGTAACTAACTCAAGAAATTAGTATGCAGTTGAATCCATCGGACAGATTGGAGTTCCTACCTTCTTGGGACTCCTTGGACCAAGATCTGCTTCCTTATATGGGCAATACCGATCTACTTTAGTGGATCATATGGATGTAGAAAAGCTTCTGATTTCGATGAATTGGAAACAACTCTTTTCCATTTAGATATATGTTGCAAAGAGCTGGAGCCAAAACCCTTAGCCGTTCCCTGGCTTCCAAAAATCTTTCTTTCCTGCCTTGTGCTAAAAATATTATGAAAAATCCCCATTCTCTGAAAGGCCTTGTTTAGTCGAAAGGCCTTGTTTAGTCCACAAATTATGAAAAGCCTCCGTTCAAAATATAGCGCAAGGACCTAAGGGTACTTATGATTTCCTGATATGGCCATGGATAGGTTTATAATTAAATATTTCTTGTTCTAAAGGAATACTAATACCTAGAATTCAACTTAAACTGAAAATTTTTCCTACCCTTTCAAGATAAAATCTCAAAACCGAGTATTCAATGATTTGTACCTCTATTTCTGTGTGTGTGAGAGAGAGAAAGCCTCTTTTAGAAAGCCACCTATTATGGGGGAAAAACATCACCCAAAGAAAATATTACACGTGGCACCCAAAACCATATAGGCCGACCAGGCATGATAGATATAGCCGACCAGGCGTGATAGAGTGGCACTCGTCCTTGCATGCTCGGAGTCATAATTCTATTTAGATACGTCTCCTAGGAGGAGGCACAATCCTATCAGGACACGGCGCCTGGTCGCAGGTATAATCCTACTAGGTTACGTTATCCAGTCGGAGTCCAGAGTCCTAAGACGACTAGGTTACATCGTAGGAGTCCTTCTCCTAGTACGACACGATGTTGACCAGAATGGCCATACGAACACTCGTATGGTGACACGTGTCACTCCTACTGTTGACCGACTTGGCTTCCTTGGCTACAGTCTCTTACTCTTATTAGGAGTCTATGATCTGGGTGCCCCTCAAAGCGACACCTGGCAGTCCTATTGGCGATCTACTTCCCTAAGTCGTGGTCCCTCCATGCTATCCCGATTTCTATCAGTATAGGACAATCCCCACTAGTAAATCACTCACAATCATCTCACTATTCACCATCAAGTCTCTCTTACGTTCAAACTCTCTCTTCATTCCCTTCTTTCTCTAAACTGGAGATAGCTTTCTACTATCTCTTAACTGTTTACTTGGGAATCTAACTTAGGCATCGGAGTGTACCTGGGGCTTAATCGTCCAACTCCCTTGTTTAACTTCTGTGATTGCAGGTCACTCGGATCGCAGACCGACGGGCGATTTCCAACCGTAACAGTTTGGCACCCACCGTGGGGCCTCTTGACTGAGTTTGACGAACAACGTACAAAGAATTTTAGCCACGATTCAATGGCTCATTGAAGAACTCGTGCTCAGGTTTCTCAGCAACTTCCCTCTAAGCCATTTGTGCAGGTCCATGAAGACAACAACGCTAGTACGGTTGAGGTGAATCATAACCCACCGCCAGTGCCTGCTCTGATGGCCACGGCTCCACCACCTCCTCCCTAGTATGTGACTAGCCAACAATTCAACGAGTTGAGGCAGGAGATCAATCAACTGGCTCAAACACTGAGAGCGGCTCGTGCAACCAACTCGACGATCAGAAGAGAAGGAGCCAATCCTCCACTCGCACCAGCATAGAGCACACAGCCGGCCGCCCACTCGGCCGCTCACCATCCGGCACCTGCAGGATCAGTCAGAGCAGCACCAAGTAATCCACACCCCCTGCCGGATCTCATGATCCCAGCAGGGTTCCCGGCGTGTTGGCCCACAGCGAAGCAGGATCCTCCGCGCGGCATCATTCAGTCTATTGTTAGCCAGCACAAGGCATGCGCGGTCCACACCTTCAACCTGAGCTCGATGCGAGGTCCTTCCTCGATGTAATCGGCCAACAAAGAGCTAACTTGGAGACACCAACCATTGCAGTGGTCCCTCCATCGGCAACTCCACAAACAGAGGTTGAGAGACAACTGTTGGAGCTAACCACTCGGCTCTAGCAGGTAGAGCAGAACCAAGTTGTGCCTCAAAGGACTACCTACGTGGCTGTCACAGCGCTCTCCAACGAGATCATGAGAGCTCCTCCTCCAGAGAAATTTAAGATGCTAGTTCTAGACTCTTACAACAGGACAACTAATCCGGAGCAACATCTGGACGCGTTAGTCTTCACCACACTTTTCTATCCGCTGAGTGATAGCTTGATATGCCGAGCGTTTCCATCGACGCTCAGGGGCTCTTCTCATACATGGTTCAATAACCTGCCTCCGAGGAGCGTTACTTCGTTCGAATGGCTGTCGAACAAATTTCTAACACACTTTCAGGCCAGTCGAGTACGTAAGAAGACGTCTTACCATCTATCGATGATGAAGCAGTAGAAAGGGGAAACCCTACGAGATTTCATCAATAATTTCAACGTAGTGGTGCTAGAAATCAAAGATGTCGAGCCAGCAGTACATATGTCCAGTCTGCAGGCCGGGGTGACAGACAAGAAGCTTTGTTGGTCCCTTGCCAAAAAGCCTCCCAAGACCTTGGACGACCCACCTGCCAGGTGCGAGAAGTATGCAACTGCCGATGAGACGACCAAGGCCCAGAAGACCAATGCTGTTAACAACTTGAAGACCGACCAAAAGTCAGCTGACAAAAAGAGGTCTGACTCGACGTATCAGGTCCAAAACACTAGTTTGAAGTCCGCTCCGGTCCATACAGTGGACATAGAAGATGTCTGGGATATCAACCGTCCGCAAAGGGGAACACCAGCCGAAGAATTACAGCTGGTCCCGGTGTTAGTAGACCAGCCAGAGAAAATGCTCCAGGTCTGCTCCTTGTTGCCTGAGAACAAGAACTAGGAGTTGATCGAGTTCCTAGGAACCTCGACGTATTCTCCTGGTCGGCCTTTGAGATGCTAGGAATTCCCAGATAAGTCATTGAGCACCATCTCGCAGTGGATCCCCAGCACAGGCCGATCAGACAAAAGAAGAGGAGCTTCGCACCAGCCCACTAGTCGGCCATTGACGAGGAGGTTTCAAAATTATTAAGGGTCGGTTTCATACGCGAGGAGACCTATCCGGACTGGCTCACGAATGTGGTCATGGTCCCCAAGGCGAATGGAAAGTGGAGGATCTACATTGACTTCACAGACCTCAACAAGGCTTGCCTGAAAGACAGTTACCCGCTGCCACGCATAGACCAGCTCATAGATGCCATGGTCGGCACGAGCATCTTAGCTTCCTCGATGCATATTCGGGGTACAATCAGTTCAAGATGAAAAAGTCCGATGAAGAGTGTACATCCTTCATCACTAATTAGGGGATCTTTTGCTATACTATCGTGCCTTTTGGCCTAAAGAACACAGGAGCCACCTATTAGAGGTTGGTGAACAAAGTATTTAGGAACTAGATGGGCCGCAACATGGAAGTGTACGTCGACGACTTCCTGGTGAAGAGCAAATAGGCCGACCGGCACCTAGCCGACCTGGACGAAGCCTTCCAAGTCCTTCGAAAGCACAGCATGAAGCAGAACCCCTCGAAGTGTGCTTTTGGCAACGCCTCTGGTAAGTTCCTAGGTTTCATGGTCTCATAGAGAGGCATAGAGGCCAACCCTTCGAAGATCACAACCATACTTAATATGTCCGCACCGACCAAACTAAAGCAAGTTCAAGAGCTGAACGGTCGGATAGCTGCCCTTGGTTGCTTCATGTCCAAGGCTGCCGGCCGATGTCTGCCATTCTTCAAGACATTGAAGGGGGCTAGAGATTTGAATGGACGGAGGAATGCCAGCAAGCCTTCGATGACCTCAAGGCCTACCTGGCCTTGCCACCATTACTGATCAAACCAAATCCTGGGGACTATCTACAACTACACCTTGGAGTCTCAGACCTGGCGGTGAGTGCGGTGTTATTATAGGAAGAAGACAAAGTCCAACGCCCTATATACTACATCAGTAAGGTGCTGTTGGACACTGAGACTTGATACAAGCCGATCGAGAAGTTAGCACTTGCCCTAGTCACAACAGCTCAAAAACTCCGACTGTATTTCCAGTATACCTCATCTTTGTGCTCACCAACACACCTCTGAAGAAGATGTTATCAAAGTCGGACGCTTCCGAACGACTGATCAACTAGGCAGTGGAACTTGACGAGTTTGAGTTGAAGTATGTACCCAAAACTGCCATTAAAGCACAGGCCTTGGCCAACTTCATAGTGGAAAGCACCCTACCAAAGGGGGATGTAGTAGTGCTAGAGCAAGAGGACAGGCCTACAATGGTCGAAGTGCCATGGACCTACAAGTAGACGGGTCCTCCATGGATGAAAAATCAGGTGCAGGGGTGATACTCACCAGCCTAGAGAAATTCAAGGTCCCATCAGCCATCAGGTTCGGATTCCGTACAACAAATAATGAGGCCGAGTACGAAGCTCTACTGGCTGGCCTCCTATTGGCAAAAAGCCTGATGGTCAGATGACTCATAGTCCACAGTGACTCATAGCTAGTCGTTTACCAGGTGCAAGGGGACTATGAAGCCAGGCAGTCGAGGACGCAGAAGTACCTGGAGAAAGTCAACTTGGCCATAACGGCCTTTCGAAGCGTCGAACTGCAATATGTAAGCTGAGACGAGAACACTGAAGCAGACGAGCTATCTAGGTTGTCCCTGGTAGACATCTCTGAGCTGGACACTACTGTGTATGTCGAGCTAGTAGAGCGTGCAAGCATCATTGCCAAAGAAGTTACACCAATTGAGGTTACCACCAGCTGGTATGACCCCATTTACATCTACCTCCCAATAGGCACACTTTCGGAGGACAGAAAGGAAGCACAGTGCATCCAGGCCAAATTAAGACAATACACCATCCACCAAGACTTTCTATATAGGAGATCCTACACCATGCCATTACTTTGGTGTCTCCGATCGAAAGAAGCCGAGCAGGTGATGAAAGAAGTACATGAAGGCATATGCGGTGGCATCAAGGAGGTCGATCGCCATTTCAGAAGATCCTCCGACAAGGTTATCACTGGCCAGGCATACACGATGACTGCATTGAGATGGTGCGTAAGTGCGAGAAGTGCCAGTTTTATGCACCAGTACCTTAGGCTCTGGTTGCCCCACTACAGTAGATCACCAACCCTCTCCCCTTCGCCATCTGGGGTATGGACATTATGGGGTCCTTCCCCAAAGCAACTTATCAATGGAAGTATGTCATCGTGGCTATTGACTACTTCACGAAGTAGATCATCGTGGAGGCCGTCGCAAAGATTAACTCAACCAAAGTAGAGAAATTCTTTAGGCATTCTGTGATATACCGGTTCGACATGCCCCAAATCCTTGTGACAGACAATGGCACACAATTTGTCAGCATGTCCTTTGCAGAGTTCTACACGGAGTTCTGGATATATCATCGTTTTGGGTCGGTCGGCCACCCACAAACAAGTGGGCATACAAAGGCCAATAACAAAACCATACTGTCAGGACTGAAGAAGAAGGTGGCTAACGAGAAGGAGAAGTGGGTCGACGAGTTGCCAAGCATTGTTTGGTCATACAAGACCACCAGCAGAACCCCCACTGGCGAAACTCCTTTCATGCTTGCCTTCGGAAAAGAGGCAGTCGTCCCAGTGGAAGTCTTTTACCCCACCTACCGGATCCTGAGCTTCAATGAGGAAACTAACTCCGATGATCTCCGAACCAATCTGGATGACTTAGAGGACATCAGAGAATCGAAAACATTCAGAGTGGCCGAATACCAGCAGGCGACGGCTGGGCAATATGACAAAACAGTGCGGCCCAAAATATTATGAGTAGGGGACTTAGTCCTCTGAAAGGCAGCAGTCTTCGAGCCGACCAGCCAGGTCGAAATGGCCAAAAATTAGGAAGGCCCTTACCGTGTCATCAAGACAGGATGACCTGGATCATACACTCTGGCTACCCTCGACAGAGAAAAGAACCCACGAACTTGGCATGCCATAAATCTCCACAAATACTACCAGTGAGCCTACTCGGCACTTGTAAGACCCGTACCAAACTAAACGGTCTTACCACCTTGTACCAGGTCTACCTATCATGGTCGAGCCACATGGGCCAAGTACGTGAAGGAAATCACAAGACTTGGTATGAAATTGACCCAAAAACAGTAAAATGGAGGGTAGGGTCGCATGCCTAAATAGGTAGGGTCGATCCCACCTCAACAGGATCCAACCCATGGTTTTCAGGTCCTAGGGTCGGATGAATTGAGACCATAGGGTCGACGGATTCTGCGACCCTAGCATCGACCCTAGGCAAATTGACAGAAACCAAAAATTAGGAAACTTTCCTAATTCAAAGGGGACCTTTCCTAAACTCGTTGGGACAGATTTTGAGAGGTTTTCCTCTATAAATACGACGTCCCTTAGCCTCTTTCACTCCTTTTGAAACCCTAATTGATAGTGAGAGAAAGAGAAGAAAAGGAGGAGAAGAAGAAGAGAAGGAGAATTTGAGAAGACAACTAAAGACAAGGAATTCAGAGGAATCTCTGAATCTCAGCAACCCTAAGGTATCGATACATTCTCCATGAATTATGTAAGGCCCTAAGAATAGTTTATGAAGAAGTTAGGGTTGGGAGATACCCAAATCATCTACCCATGGATGAGTTTCGAAGGAATCCATGAAGATAATCATCATAGGCGATGAAAAGTGTGTAAAAACATAGCTATGAGCCATAAAACATTCTTAGGATGGACCTACATGACTATAGGATAGACCCCATGCTCTTGGGAAGTCCAGGTAGGCTGTGGTCGCACATAGGGTCGATGGGTAACCGACCCTATGACCGACCCTATACCCTGGGGTCTCAGATACCTGCGACCCATCCTGCGACCCATCCTGCGACCCTAGCTTTACAGCAAGCTTAAAACTGTTGGAATTAATTCTAATTAAAATCTATCGACTTGTTAGGTTTTCCTAGTGATATAAAGGTGATTCTTAAAGCTTGAAAGAGGATCTACACCCAAGCAAAGGTGAGGGAATAAGACCTAAACTAATTAGCTAATAATAAACTGTTTTCGTTTATTGAGTCCAATGCCATGTATGATTTTATGATTTTATGATTGTAATGTGCATTCAACATGTCATCTTCTATTCCTACTATTATTGTTCATGCATATTTAATTTCGTATGTTTATAACATGATGATGATGGTGATGTTAGGAATTGGCATGTGAATGTTTGTGTATGATTAGTGTATTTGATGCGAGTAGGGCATCAGGGGGAGGACGTGATATCAAGGTGTGTCCTGGTCACCAGACTCTAGCTCTATCTTTACTCTAGTCTTGTCTACTAACATCGTCGTATCGTCATTATCTTAGTAGAACTATTACATCGTAGGGCATCAGGGGGGACATGACATTGTGGTGTGTCTTGGTCACCAGACCCTAGCTCTATCTCTATGGATGTATTGAGGGATGCTGGTGTGAGGCCTTGGATACATTGTTTGACATTAGGATTGGTTAGTTGCGAACCCAGTTTGCAAGCCCTCGCCAATAGGGGCTTAAGTGTTGGTATGGGCAGCCGGTACAACAATGCCGTTTTCATTGGGTGTATACTTGTCCATGATGGGTGCATGTGGGACAACAATGCCGGTATTCATTGGGCGGCTCCACACACTCATGTATAGAGGTGAGGCGGCCTCCGAACCTTTCTATAACACATTGCACACTTATATACCAGACCACAGTTATGAATTGAATGCATGCATATGTTTGTTGCATTGTTTTGTTTGCTCACTGAGCCGTGATGTGTGCTCACCCTTTTCGAATTCAAATATTTTAATTGATGATGCAGGTATGACTGTGGAAGATTATATGAGTGCTCCCGCATACGGACATGTTGCGGCGATAGACGCAAAAGATATAGTGGAGACGCATGACTCGTCATGCGAGATTCATGCGTTTTCGATTAGATTTTTATTTGGATTATTGAGGAAATATAATTTGATATTTTATTTTATTTACTTATGTCTCAGTCAATACAAGATAATTGGATATTTTATTTATGATTATCACATTTAGATTCTTAGTTCATTTAATATTAAGACTTCCGCTATTGTGTATTTACTCTGATTATGATTGTGGAAGTGTATGGTTTAAACCAATCGGACACAGCCTATTCGAGATCCTAGTTGAACCGTTGGTTATTAGCGGTTCATCACACCATTCTGAACAGTGCGGAATTGAGGTGTGACAACTTGGTATCAGAGCCCTCAGGCCCTGTCTGTTGAACCAGTATGATTACACAATGTTTGTGAACTGAGTTAGGAAAAATTTAAAAGCTGTAATAACACACTGTAAGCACCGTATTGTTTGAGACAAAATTAAGAAAGAGAATAATGTACTTATAAAGGGAGAAACAAGTTTTATATACATCCAACTAAAAGTAAGTTTATATACATATCCAAAACAGAGTACAGTCCACAACCCAGACAGTTACTCTGTAATACAAAAGAAAAGAAAAATACATCATGAAGCTGGAGGTGATGGGGGAGGCGGTGCCTCGCGATCTCTGTCATAGTCCTCAGCATAGACTCTAGTCAGCCAGGCTACCTGAATCTGGGTCGTCTGGAGACTAGCTGTCAACGCAGTCATCCGCTGATCAGACGCACGCTGAGCATCTAGAAGCTCTCCCACCCTCGAATCCGTCGCGCACTGAGCCTCCTTAATCTCACGAAGTAATCCCATCATATCATCAGATGGTGGGCGTAAAGGACCAGCCGTGCGTGAAGGAGTCTGTGATGGACCAGCTCCAGTAAAATGCAGAGGTGATGGAGGAGGTATGGAGTCCACATCCATGTACATACGATCCTCATCCTCAGCATCACCCCCATGAACCCCTGCTCTAGCGACTGCTGCTGCTGCCTCAGCGTCTGCCTCCTCCACCCGAGTACAAGGACGCACCAGAGCGTTCCTCTTCTCATCACTGACCTGAGCATCCCGCATGCCCATCCTATAGATAGCCTCCCAGTCCAGCACTGATGAGAAAGTATTCTCCTGAATCCTCTCATCCACTAAATCAACACCTAGGCGGATAAGCAGGGTGGTGATCAGATGTCCATAAGGCAGGTTTCCTATCTAACCAGGTAGCGTAGCACAGATCATCGTCCGTATAATAATATAAGGGAGGCAGACAGGCTACCTAGTGCAGATACAGTAAAGTAAATATGGGGTCAACTGGGAGATCCTCTCGTAGTGTCCACTCTGGGGTATCAGATTGTGCTGGATGATCTTACAGTAAACCCGAGGCTCTAGACGCAGGTTGATCGCCTTCATCTCCCAACGATCCTCTCTGATAAGCTGATGGTCTATCTCAGCCCGCATCTCTAAGGAAAAGAACTGGGGCTCTCTGGGAGCACAGTATACCAAGGGACCGTCATGTGGTATGCCCAAGAGGTCTGCTAACTGCTGGCAGTCAAAGGAAATCTCTACTCCTTTGACGTAGCTCGTGATCCTGAGCTCCCTACCCCTCTCAGTGTCATTGTGATCTCCCACCACCTGGAGATTACAATAGAACTATCTCACCAGATCCGGACGGGTACAGGCGTCGTAGGTAATCATGGGAAGCCAGCCCATGTCACCAAATGTTGTCTCCACGTCGAACAAGGCTAGACTAGCCAAGTCTACACGACGACCTCCCTCTACCTTCTTACGAGCGTAGCGAGCATACTGAGCCTCGGCCTCGTTAGAGCAGAAACGAACTGGGTTGTGAACCCTAGGTACTTTGGTACGAGCCATATTATATGCCCAAAACAAAGAAAAATAGATAATAGCTCAGTAATGGTGAAAAACCCAAAAATTTCGACATTATAACGGCATAAATTGCTCAAAAGCCTCACTTTTCACCCATACACATGGGCAGGAGGACTTACATAGATTCTAAACTATCCTGCAAGACTCATACAGTTGGAAATTTAATCTAAGAAGATTTAATTTGAAGAAATTTCAAGAAATTCAAAAATCTCGAAAAATTAGGTCAAAATTTGAAAATTTCAAGTTTCTTGATAACCAACCGATGAAACTTGAATATTTTTGAGGGCTTTCGTCCATTGGGTGACCAACAGCAAAAGCCGTAGTAAAAATCGAATTTTTACGATTGGAGAATTTTAATTTGAAAAAAATGATATAAATGGGCGAAACCCTAGTTAGGAAACCTTAAAAACATGAAACAGTAGAGTACACACCTGAAGAGAAGGAGTGAGAGTCTCGAATGTATGATAGAATCACCAAACGGGTCGGGGTTGTCACTGTAGCAACTCAGAGGAATGAGCTGAGTTGGAAAGGAGGAGAAATAATGAGAAATGAATCCAAAATCGGGATTTAAAACCTGATTCTGGGTCCTAGGGTCGCATAATTCGACCAAAACATGCGACCCTACCTCCGACACCCTCATCGACCCTAGCCTCTCGGTGATCTGACAGAGAACTAGGGGTCAACCCTAGGGTCGGACATATACCGACCCTACCATCGACCCTAGGCTCTCGGTAAGTTGACAGTGATTCTCAGGGTCGTATACCCTAGGGTCGCATAAGGATCGACCCTACCATCGACCCTACGCTAGAAAATACAGTAATTTTGACAGAATGATCTAAAAATTTTGAAAATGATATGGATTAGTTGGATTTTTGACTGGAGAATAATTATATTGATTGCCTCACATGTGCTATGATTATTTACAGGCACTACCATCATTAGAACGAAAAAATGGCTAGGCGAAGAGTAACCAGGCAAAGCCGAAACTCTATTCCACCACCACCACCTGTGAGGAAGACAACCATATACGTACTGAAACACAGGAGAACCTGAACACGGCACCTTCCGTAGTTAATGGTCAGACAAATCCTACCAATCTGCCAGCTTCACCCACAGACCTGGCTACAGCCGTGATGAACTTGGCATAACAACTGCAACAAATACAATAGGTACAAGCTACTATGCAAGCTGCCATAGGCATGGCTTTTCCAGCTGCACAGATGACACCGATGCCAACAGGACAGGCAAGCACAGTACCAGGGGGAAGTAACACGGTACCCGATGCACCTCAAACTCCCATCATGCAGGCTCAAGTTCAGAACCCTGAAGTAGCTCAAGGTGGTTATCAGTACCAACCACCTATGTATGGGGCTTATGTTCCTCAGCAACTAGACCATTCCAGACTAGTTGAACGTTTTCTGAAGATGAAGCCCAAAGAGTATAATGGTAAGCCAGCTGATCCATTGTGGCCAGCACACTGGATTGATGAGATGAAGAGAAATTTTACGATGACGACGGTGAATGAAGAGGAGAAAGTGTTGTATGCAACATTCATGCTGAAAAGTGATGCACACCACTGGTGGAAGTCCATACGGAATTACTTGTTAACAAAGCACACCCAACTGACCTGGGGTATATACAAAGAGGCATTCTTTGAGAAGTACTTTCCTAAAAGTTTTAGAGATTCTATGGAGAGAGAGTTCCGGAGTTTGTATCAGGGGCAAATGACTGTGGATGCATATCAACAGCGTTATGAGGAGCTGTTCTTCTTTGCACCCTCCAGCATGCAAGAGGAAAACACAAAGACCCGAAGGTTTGTCATGGGACTTAGGGGAAGCATCCGTGAACATGTTCTGTGACTTGAGAAGAGAGTCTACATTGAAGCTGTACAAATTGCTCGCGTGATAGAGTCGAGCCAGAAAGAGAGTTATTTTTCTCAAAACAGGGGTATTAAAAGGCCGAATGGAAATTCTTACAACGGAGGGAACACCAAAGCATTCAAACCCTTCCGTACCCAAGGCTTCAATGCTGCAGCCAAGACCACTTCAGCAGCCCCACCGCAACCAAAGTCAAATGACGAAGGAATGAGATGTTTTAACTACAATCAAGTAGGGCATATCTCAAGAGAATGTACTAAGCCCAGAAAACAACTACAACAAGGGAGAGTTTACGCTATTACCTCTGAGGATGCTGTCGCATCGCCTGATGTGGTCACCGGTATGACTTGAACCTTTTTCATTTTGTGTTACATTGTGTGAGCATGTAGACTAAATTAAAACAAATTACAGGTATCGTACCTATTAATGGCATTCCCGCCAGAGTACTCTTTGATTCTGGAGCTACTCAATCTTTAGACTACAAACTGCTTGTACGATCGCCGATGGGATTAGAAGTGGAGTTAGAAAAAGGTTATGGACCGTGTTCAATTCTTATTGACGATAAAACTTTGGATGCAACTTTAATTCAACTTGAGATGGTAGACTTTGACGTCATCTTGGGAATGGACTGGTTAGCTGGGCATTCTACAAACCTATTATGTGTCGAAAAGAAGCTGACATTTAAGAACAATGAAGGAGCAGAGTTGAGTTTTGCGGGAACCAAACTTCCCCGTAAATGAAAACTCATCCTCTCTGCATTAAAGGCTAGGAAATGCCTTGAGAAAGGAGGAGTTGGGTATTTAGTCTCAGTGGTCGACCTCACCAAGGAAGCACCACAAATGGAGGATATTGATGTCGTGCGTGACTTTTCAGATGTATTTTTTGAAGAACTACCAGGACTACCACCCGACAGAGCTACAGAGTTTGTTATAGATTTGATACCCGGAGCTGCACCAGTATCTAAAGCACCTTATCAGATGGCTCCTACTGAACTAAAGGAATTAAAAGTACAGTTACAAGAACTACTGGACAAGGGTTACATCAGACCTAGCATATCACCATGGGGAGCACCAGTATTATTCGTAAAGAAGAAGGACGGTAGTGTTCGACTATGTATAGACTACCGAGAACTGAATAAGCTGACAATCAAGAATCGGTACCCATTGCCTCGGATCGATGATCTGTTCGATCAGTTGCAAGATGCCAAGGTGTTCTCCAAGATCAATCTGTGGTTAAGATACCATCAGTTATAGATTAAGGATGGTGATATTTCCAAGACAGCATTCAGGACCAGATATGGACATTATGAATTTTTGGTCATCTCTTTTGGATTGACTAACGCACCAGCAACTTTTATGAAACTTATGAATCGGGTATTCCATGATATGTTGGATACATCAGTCAATGATATATTGGTCTACTCCAAGGACAAGGAAACTTATATTATGAATCTAAGAGCCGCTCTACAACGGTTACGGGAAGAGAAGCTTTACGCCAAATTTACAAAGTGTGAGTTTTGGCTAAATGAAGTCACCTTCCTAGGCCATGTTGTATCTGCTGAAGGAATTAAAGTGGATCCTAGTAAGATTGAAGCCATTGTAAAGTGGGAAGCACCGAAGAGCGTTGCAGAAATTAGAAGTTCCTAGGTCTAGCTGGGTATTATCGACGATTTGTGGAAGACTATTCCTGAATTGCCGTACCTCTCACCAGTTTGACTAAGAAGGGTGAAAAGTTTGTTTGGACTGATAAATGTGAGCAGAGTTTTCAAACATTGAAGACTAGATTGATATCAGCTCCGGTCTTGACTATTCCCATACCAGGATAGCCATTTATTTTGTACACTGATGCGTCAGGATTGGGTTTAGGATGTGTCCTTATGCAAGGAGAACAAGTAATTGCATATGCCTCAAGACAACTGAAGACACATGAGAAGAACTATCCCACCCATGACTTGGAATTAACGGCTGTGGTACATGCTGTTAAGATATGGAGACATTATTTGTATGGAGAGAAATTTCAGATTAAATCAGATCATAAGAGTCTTACTTATCTATTTAATCAGAAGGAGTTGAGCATGCGACAAAGAAGATGATTGGAATTATTAAAGGATTATGATTGTGATATCCAATATCACCCAGGAAAGGCTAACGTAGTTGCTGATGCGCTAAGCAGGAAAGCAATGATGAAATCTCAAGGAGAAGTTAACACGACTGCAGCTATATGTACTACAGGAAGAGTATTCAATGATGGTAAGGAGCAGTTCGTGATAGATGCACCGGGTGAACCAACCAACCAAGGATTTATTCATCAGTTTTCAAATATGTTTGCAACATTGAAGATTGTACCTGATATAATTGATGAAGTGAAAGCCGCTATTAAATCAGACCCTTACCTGAGAACGGTACAAGAGAACATCGAAAAAGGTCAGACTATTCCTGAGTTCACCTTAGATGATGAAAGGGTACTGAAGTACAAAGGAAGAATATGTGTACCTGAAACAGAAAATTTGGACATTAGACACTGACTAATGAAAGAAGCCCACACCACCGTCTATTCAATACATCCTGGAAGTACAAAAATGTATCATGATCTAAAGAAATTATATTGGTGGAGAGGAATGAAAGCAGATGTAGCCAAGTTTGTATCTCAATGCCTAAACTGTCAGAGGGTGAAGGCTGAACGACAAAGACCTGTAGGACTGTTACAACTGTTACCGAAACCAGCATGGAAATGGGACTGCATTACTATGGACTTCGTCACCGGGTTACCATTAACTTCCCAAGTAGTAGACGCAGTTTGGGTGATTGTAGACCGCCTGACTAAAACAACTCGATTCATAGCTATACGACCTCAATATACACTAGAGAGGTTAGCTAAGCTGTATGTGGACAATATTGTCAGACTACACGGTGTACCCGAAAGCATTATGTCCGACAGAGATCCACGATTTACTTTAAAGTTTTGGAAAGGATTGCAAAAGGCTATGGGTACAACATTGAAGTTTAGTACTGCATTCCATCATCAGATAGACAGACAGTCGGAGCATACCATTTAGATTTTAGAAGACATGCTTCAAGCCTGTGTAATCGATTTTAAAGGATCATGGGATGAAAAATTACCATTGATCGAGTTCGCTTATAACAACAGCTATCAGGCTACTATACAGATGTCACCCTATGAAGCACTGTATGGTAGGAAGTGTCGAACTCCTTTGTTTTGGAATGAAGTTGGAGAACGTAGCATTGTTGGGCCAGAATTTGTTGAGGAAACATGTCGAGTAGTCGACATTATCAAGAAAAGAGCAAGGACGGCTCAGAATCGTCAAAAACAGTATGCAGATACTCGACGACGAGACCTTGAATTTGCCGTAGGTGATAAGGTATTTCTGAAAGTATCACCTATGCGAGGTTTGAAACGGTTTAGACAGAAAGGGAAATTAAGTCCAAGATATGTCGGGCCATATGAAATTCTAGCCAAACGTGAAAAAGTGGCTTATCAGTTAGCACTACCACCATCTATGTCAAATGTGCATGATGTATTTCATATCTCCTTATTAAAGAAGTACGTCAGAGATCCAACGCACGTGTTGACAGTAGATCCACCTGATTTGACTGACAATTTGACATTCAAAATAGCTCCAACTGAAATTACCAGCCGAAAGGTTCAACGACTACGCAACCGTGACATCTATTATGTTAAAGTTACCTGGAGAAGTCAAGATATAGAAGAAATCACATGGGAAGAAGAGAATGCTATGCGAAAGCAATACCCTCACCTTTTCGACTCAGAAGGTATGTACAAATTTCCAGGACAAAATTTTTAATAAGCAGGGGGGAGTTGTAAGACCCGTACCAAACTAACCGGTCTTACCACCTTGTACCAGGTCTACCTATCATGGTCGAGCCACATGGGCCAAGTGCGTAAAGGAAATCACAGGACCAGGTATGAAATTGATCCAAAAATAGTAAAATGGAGGGTAGGGTCGCATGCCTAAACAGGTAGGGTCGACCCCACCTCAACAGGATCCAACCCATGGTTTCTAGGTCCTAGGGTTGGATGACTTGAGACCCTAGGGTCGACGGATTCTGCGACCCTAGCATCGACCCTAGGCAAACTTGACAGAAATCGGAAGTTAGGAAACTTTCCTAAAGGGGACCTTTCCTAAACTCGTTGGGATGGATTTTGGGAGGTTTTCCTCTATAAATAGGACGTCTCTTAGCCTCTTTCACTCCTTTTGAAACCCTAATTGATAATGAGAGAAAGAGAAAAGAAGGAGGAGAAAAGAAGGAGGAGTCGAAGAAGAGAAGGAGAATTTGAGAAGACAACTAAAGAGAAGGAATTAAGAGGAATCTCTGAATCTCAGTAACCCTAAGGTATCGATACATTCTCCATGAACTATGTAAGACCCTAAGAATAGTTTATGAAGAAGTTAGGGTTGGGAGAAACCCAAATCATCTACCCATGGATGAATTTCGAAGGAATCCATGAAGGTAATCATCATAGGCGATAGAAAGTGTGTAAAAACATAGCTATGAGTCATAGAACATTCTTAGGATGGACCTACAAGACTATAGGATCGACCCCATGCTCTCGGGAAGTCCAGGGGGGCTATGGTTGCACATAGAATCGATGGGTAACCGACCCTATGACCATCCCTATACCTTGGGGTCTCAGATACCTGCGACCCATCCTGCGATCCTAGCTTTACATCAAGCTTAAAACTGTTGGAATTAATTATAATTAAAATTTATCGACTTGTTAGGTTTTCCTAGTGATATAAAAGTGATTCTTAAAGCTTGAAAAAGAATCTACACCCAAGCAAAGGTGAGGGAACAAGACCTAAACTAATTGGCTAATAATAAACTATTTTCGTTTATTGAGTCCAATGCCATGTATGATTTTATGATTTTATGATTGTAATGTGCATTCAACATGTCATCTTCTATTCCTGCTATTATTGTTCATGCATATTTAATTTCGTATGTTTATAACATAATGATGATGGTGATGTTAGGAATAGGCATGTGAATGTTTGTGTATGGTTAGTGTATTTGATGCGAGTAGGGCATCAGGGGGAGGACGTGATATCGAGGTGTGTCTTAGTCACCAGACTTTAGCTCTATCTCTACTCAAGTCTTGTCCACTAACATCGTCGTATCGCCATTACCTTAGCAAAACTATTACATCGTAGGGCATCAGGGGGGACGTGACATTGTAGTGTGTCCTGGTCACTAGACCCTAGCTCTATCTCTATGGATGTATTGAGCGATGCTGGGGTGAGGCCTTGGATACATTGTTTGACATTAGGATTGGTTAGTTGCGAATCCAGTTTGCAAGCCCTCGCCAATAGGGGCTTACGTGTTGGTATGGGCAGTCGGTACAGCAATGATATTTTCATTGGGAGTATACTTGTCCATGATGGGTGCATGTGGGACGGCAATACCGGTATTCATTGGGTGGCTCCACACACTCGTGTATAGAGATGAGGCGGCCTCCGAACCTTTCTATAGCACATTGCACACTTATATACCAGACCACAGTTATGAATTAAATGCATGCATATGTTTGTTGCATTGTTTTGTTTGCTCATTGAGCGGTGATGTGTGCTCACCCTTTTCGAATTCGAATATTTAGTTGATGATACAGGTATGAATGTGGAAGATTATATGAGTGCTCCCGCATACAGACATGTTGCGGCGATGGACGCAGAAGATATAGTGGAGATGCATGACTCGTCATGCGAGTGCAATTCATGCGTTTTCGATTTGATTTTTATTTGGATTATTGAGGAAATGTAATTTGATATTTTATTTTATTTACTTATGTCTCAGTCAATACAAGATAATTGGATATTTTATTTATGATTATCACATTTAGATTATCAGTTCATTTAATATTAAGACTTCCGCTATTGTGTATTTACTTTGATTATGATTGTGGAAGTGTATGGTTTAAACCAAACGGACACAGCCTATTCGAGATCCTGGTTTAACCATTGGTTATTAGCGGTTTATCACACCATTCTGAACAGTGCGGAATTAGGGTGTGACAACACTGGCCCAGTTTACCACTTTTTACTTAGCTTTCAGTTCAAGTAGTTTTCTTTTAGTCGAGTTGACCGACATGTCTAGGCTTATTATGTAATTTTTCCTTTTAAAGCGAGTAGTTTCAATTGTAAACTGGACCCCTAGGGGCATCGGCTCAGATGCATTTTTAAATACATGAATTCTTCTCATCGTGTCCCCACATATGAGCAACTATGTGCCACAGATCTCTACACAACCATTCCATGCGGCTCATCTGGCCGACTTGCACCCACAAGCAGGTATGAGTAGCATGCTGGTCCCAAGTGACTCTGCCTATTCATACCCACAAGCAGGTATGACTAGCATGAAAATCTCACTAGCATCTACCTTTTCATATCCACAAACAGGTTTGAGTAGCACGTAAACCATACTTGACAAGGCCTACTCATACTCACTAGCAGGTACGAGTAGCATGCTGGTCCTTAGTGACTCTACCTATTCATATCCACAATCAGGTATTATTAGCATGCAGACCTCACTACCATCTGCTTGCTCAGACCCACAAGTAGGTATAAGTAGCACCCAGACCACTCAGGAGTACGTGCTAACCTCGTTCATCTTTTAACCAACTCACGCAGACATCAAGTGCACTTGGCCTACCAAACATTCAGATCGACTACACTTTAGGAGTATGGGTGGTACATAAAGACAAGGCAGAGCAGAAATTGAACACAGAACAAGCACATTTTGAAAAAACACATCTCATTAATGAAAGCCCACGAGGGGCAGCAGTACAAAAGCCCGAAGAGGGGTAAAATTTTATAGAGAGCAAAAGAAAAAGATAACTTTAGGAGCGTCCGTCCTTGGCAGTAGGGTCCACAGGGACGTCACTCGGCCATGTGACTTCGGAAAGGTCCGCGATCGATGTCTGGGGCACCTAATAGGCAGGCTAGTCATCCTCCAATATGTCCTCGGCCCCCTCTCGTTGGGTTACCTTCTTTCCTCCTTGCTCGGCCAAGAGCAGGATGTCCGAGTAGTCGACCATGATACCCTTGCTAGTGAGCTGCTCCTGAAAGAAGTCAGCTCCCTTCTAGAAGAACCCACTCGCAGCCTCCTCCAGGTCGTCCATATATTGGGTTGACTCTCGGTAGTTAGCCATGGCCTGCTCCTGGATCTCGGCTTGAAACTCCTCCGCCTTAGCCATGGCCTCCTTAGCTGACTTAGCCTCAGCTTCGGCCTCGATCTTGGCCTCTTCCTCCTCCCGGAGCTTCACCTCGGCCTGGTGCACCCGCTCGTACTCCTCCGAGAGGGACTTATCTGCCTTGTCAAGGGATGTCAGGATGTTGGCCTTCTTCGTGGCAAAACCATCTGCCTCAGAGGTCTTTTCACGGAGCTTCTCCTTGGTGTTCTTCAGGGCCTCTTGGCAGGCCTTCTCCACAGCCTTCTGCTCTCCTCGCTCGAAGCTCATGGACACTGCCTTCTGGCATAGCTCTGCTATCAAGTTACCGCCCTAAAAGAAGCAAACGGCTAAGTAAGCAGATTTATACAAAAAAGAAACAGAAATCAAAGAAGTGGATCACGCTTTACCTGAGCGCTATTGAGGAATATCCTCTTCAGAAGATCCTCCATCTCCAAGGATGCAGTGTAGGCGATGTCTTTCAGTAGCCTGTTCTGCGTGACCATGACATGCGCGGCACGGGTGGTCCTGAAAACAAAGTCGGTGCTCTTCAAACCTTGCTGGGGGAATAATAAAGTCACCTCCAGCTGCCTCGCGGTGTCCTCCCTCCAGGGCTGGGCCGCGTCGCCCAGACTCCTTGGGTTGGCCTACTGGGTCAGGTCAACCATCTCATCAGCTTGGAGGGGTGGGGCTTCTTTTGCCTCAGGTTCCCTTCGATCATTGTCCCTTGGGCCCACCTTCACGGTCGCCCGGGTCTTGTAGATGTCGGATGTTAGATCTTGGGCCGACAATATCTTCTTCTTGGGCCCCTCCATCGGGGCAGGCTTCTTACCCTTGGGGTCCTCAACAGCCCCTCGGGACCGAGTGACAACCCCACCAAATAGGGCATTTCGTGGAGTAGCCGACTCACCTGTTTCTGCTGCCAGCTTGCGCAAAATCTGGGCCACTGTTGGTCATTCGAGAAGTTCACTGCAACAAAAGAAACAACAACACGGTCAGTTTTGACAGTAATGCTCCGATCAAAGGTTAATAGTTATTTTTTAAAACTCACCTAGCAGGCTGTGCTTAGTCAGGGTTTGAGGGTTCGCTAGGTCGGCATACGGGATAGTCCGACCCTCCTTTACCTTCTGGAAGACGTGCTTCTCCTCAGTGGTCAGAGTGGGCTTCTTGTTGAACCCATACGTATTTTTCACAAGCCACGCGTTTGATAGAGGGAGCGCAGAGCCGCCGGACAGGGAACCAACAAAGAAATATTTTCCCTTCCACCCATGAATGGAGGAAGGCTTTTGGGAGATCAGAGGGAGCTTCTTCCCGTCCCTCTGGCTAAAGTAGTACCAACCACTCATGGAGTGAGTTTCGGTTAGACTAATAGATTTAAATAGCGACAAGAATAAATTCACGATTGGAGTATCGCCCAGACGGTGGATGAAGATGATAAAGATGTAGATGCATCGCCACCCGTTCGGAGTCAGTTGGGAAGGGGCGATGCGGTACACCTTTAGAATGTCAACTGCTAGGGGATGAAGGGGAAACCAAAGGTCAAACATCAGAGCATGTTCGTACACGCAATTTTTAGAAAGGAGTAAGGAGCAGGTCCTTTCCCCGGGCACAGGTGGTTGAACCAGGACATCGGTCATAGGAGCTTCAAGCTAATAGGCCCTATAAATTTGGGACAGGGCTGACTCGGGGGTTACCTTGTTGGCTACCTGCCAAGCCGGGAGTTTGTCTATTGGGGGAACGATTGGACGGTCGGTCCTCTGGCGAGTGACCCTCTAAGCAGACGTATCGGTTAGTCGGCTCCTCTCAGCAGCCTCAGACGATTCCTGCTTAGGCTCCTTTTCGAGGTGTACTCGGAAGCTAAAGGAATGACTTCCAGAGACTTGCGACGTTGGGCCACCTTGTAGGAGCCCTCCGACTCGGTGGGGTCCGAATCGAATTCTAGACAAATGAAATCCCAGGGTTTCCTTTTCCTAGTGGGGTTTCTCGGGGTGGATGATACTTCGGCAAAAGGATCGAAAGACTTCTTCGAGGAGGAAGTCTTGTATTGGGCCATAGGATCTATCCTATCTCTTGCTATGGGATTGACGCTATTGGAGGAGGAAGAAGAACGTAAAAGCTTGTAAAAAGAAGGGAAAAGTAAAGGCTAAGTGAAAGGAAACTTACTGATTGAAAGATGGAAGAAGAAAAGCGCAGAAGACTTGAAGATTACCTCTGACCAGAAACTCTCAGCTCGTACCTTAGATTGTGCAAATGGAGGACTAAGAAGGAGGAGAACCATATTTATAGGGCACGAAATTTGAAATCGACTGAGTAACTCCCGTCCACGTGTAGCTACAGTAGTGGCAGGAGGTCTGCCGTGCTGGACGCGACATGATAGGTGACGTCAGCCCATCATAATGGCTCTGAAGGAGGCTTTATGGCGTGTCTTCTCGAGAAGCGTCGGTTTATTTCTGACCGTCCGATAGGGTTGATCATTCGTAGATGCAAAAATTAACGGTGAGATGCCCAAGGCGCTTTGCGTTCATGGCTCCTCGAATTCAGTACTCCAATGGAAAGTGGAGACAGTTGGCGACAACTACCGAGTGCTTAGTCGGAGGTTCCAATCATGTAGGACGCTGATCGAGTAACAATGACCCAATTGATAAGCACGACTCAACAGGCTCAAGTTGCGTCCGATCTGGCCTAGAGTATTTGCCAGAGGGTATTTTCACTATCGAATCCTTCACATTCGACAGTGCAAGGGGCATCTTTTATGGGGGAAAAACTTCACCTAATGAAAATATTACATGTGGCACCTAAAACCATAAAGGCCGACCAGGAATGATAGATTGGTGCTCGGCCTTACACACTCGGAGTCATAATTCTATTCAGATACGTTTCCTGGGCAGAGGCACAGTCCTATCAGGACATGGCGCCTAGTCGGAGGTATAATCCTATTGGGTTACATTCCTCGATTTGAGTTCAGAGTCCTAAGGCGACTAGGTTACGTCATAGGAGTCATTCTCCTAGTATGACACGATGCTGACCAGAACGGCTATACGACCACTCGTATGGTGACATGTGTCACTCCTATTGTTGATCGACTTGGCTTCCTTGGCTACAGTCTCTTACTCTTATTCGGAGTCAATGACCTAGGTGCCCCTCAAAGCGACATCTGGCAGTCTTGTTGGTGATCTACTTCCCTGAGTCTTGGTACCTCCATGCTATCCCAATTTCTATAAGTATAGGACGATCCCCACTGATAAATCACTCATAATCATCTCACTATTCACCATAAATTCTCTATTATGCTCAAACTCTCTTTTCATTCCCCTCTTTCTCTAAACTAGAGATAGCTTCCTGTTATCTCTTAACTATTTGCATTGGGAATCTGACTTAGGCATCGGAGTGTACCTGGGGCTTAGTCGCCCAACTCCCTTGTTCAACTTCTGTAATTGCAGGTCACTAGGATTGTAGAGTAGTGGGCGATTTCCAACCATAACACCACCATAATGCTTATTTGATTGTCTTGGAAAGAAGGAGCCCCTGTTTTTTGGATGTTTTTTTCATGGTTATTTACAGTTTCAATGAACTCAATATTCTCCTTGGAGAGAGAAGAGAATAGAGATAACCCTGCTTTTCTCTCTACCGCACCACCCCACCCCTCTCCTCCTTCTTGTTTCATTCTCCCGTTAGCTCTATCGATTCTTAACCTCCTCTTTTTGTATGTAGCCTTGTCTTTCTTGAAATTTTTTTACGGACCCAACTTTTTCTCTCTCTCATGTAAAATTTCTTCTTTGACAGAGTGAGAAAAAACACAATTATTGAGATAATTTTGAATTCACAGAATCTTCAATAAATTTGGAAGGCAACCAAGCACCAAGAAAATTTGGGGGAAGAGAAAACTGTAAGAATCTTGTATTGTGCGATTTTTTTGGTATTTTATTTTTTCACTATAAACATAGCCAAAACTCACATGATTGGTTTAATGTGCTAATTGCCCAAGACACAAGTGTCAAGAGATTTTTTAAGAATTTATACTAAATTTGAAATAAGTCTCCACATAAAAATTTTGAATTTTGGGTGGAAGGAGTTAATTAAAATAGGAATGGTAAAAAAAGAAATGGAATGGAATGGGTTTTAAACGGAGCAAAACAAGAACGGTATGGTAAAAACATTCCAAAAATAACAGAAAAACTAAAACAGAAGGTACGGGTTTTAAATGGGTCAGATATAATATGGTATGATGAAAAAAATAGAAATATACTCCCATAAATTGAAGAATTATACCTAAATCAGTGGAAACACATGACATTTATGATTTGTCCAGTCATAAAACGGTGAGAAAAAATAATAAAGTAATGAGTTTAGATGCAATTATGAGGAAGTGGCTAGTCTTTAACCCCACATCGATTATATCTAAAAAGCAATAAATGTATTGAACGATGTGGGATTAATCGACTTATTACTCATGGAAGATGTATGGTATGCGTTTTAAAATGAAAGACTAGTATGGAGAATTTTTCCGTATCTTTGATGTCAATACGCTAATACACGTACTAAACGATCGAATACGGTATGATAGTATGGTACGCGTATTAACTAACAATGGGAAGGATAGAGACAATAACTTCTTTTTCAAGAAAAGTTGGCACCTGGCTGATCAGCCCAACAATAATTATTTTATTATAGTATGGATTTGCCTGGTCTATTCGATCTTGGATTAACTACTTTCACTCTAAAATACTTACTCTATATTTACTCAAACTTCTTTACATTCAATTTCTGTTTAGATTCCCCAAGAAAAACAAATTTTCATCTCTCCTTCTCCCCTGAGATTTCAATATCCCTAAATAATCCTTCTATTAAACAATAAGATCGATTTCTCTGGTTCTCATGCTCATTTTGCAAAGGGTTAACCTTTTCTTCTTTTCTCCGTCAATTCCTCTTTGGATTGTTTCATAGATGCTTCCAGAGAAGAATTTAGCATCTCAATTTTGTCCTGCTTCTGTAGTTTCAAGGCCCAATATTTTTTTAACTCCAATCCCTAGATTTTAGCTTCTCAATTTCAAATAATACGCACATCTAATGAAAGTGTTTGGCAATGATTTAGATAGATTGTATGACCCATATGTTATTCTATAAATGTCACCCCCAAATTGAGAGTTCTTTAGGCATGACTGGTCCCTTACAATGCAAGTTAATCCTGCCCAAAGATCTCCAAATATGCAATGCTTAACATAAACCAATCATTCACACACAGTATCATAACCACAACACAATCAAAATATATAATACCATAATAATGGAAATCTTCAATTTAATAAGCAAGTTGAATGGTCTAATGATAAGTAAGTAATTTAAACAAGGTTTATCTCTGTTAAAACATCAAAACATAACTACTTACTTATGTTCAAATAGACAAATATGCCTAAGTAATATCTAGGACAACATGTCTTAAAATTGGAAAGTAAATTTAGCAAAGAACTAAGGTACAACTATGATCTCTAGTCATAGACGCATATATCACACTCGCATGTAGGTCATGAGCAATGACCTCATGGTCCATAAAGTCAGCAACTCCATCAGTAGTATCAACGGTATCAATGGAAACATCACATGCATCACAATTTAACCAAAAAAAAAAGTGTACATAGAGGGTGAGCAAAGAACAAGCTCAGTGAGAGAATCAACACATGTAAATAAGCAATACGAATGAGAATTCATTATTAGTGGTTTCAGTTTGTGGAAGTCATATATACACTATTGAGGTCAACTCACACATGAAGATACTTTCAAACATGGGTAAAGTGATAACCCACACCCAACACCTTTGTTAAGTGTGACCATCACCCCAAATAATGAAGATAGCACCAAGATCCTCATCAAGATGATGCCAGCACCCCCGAGATAGACTTGATCCTAGCGTCTAAGCCCTAAGCCTCAACCCTTCTCTAAGGGAATAGTATTTAAGGAAAAACACTTTGAACCTCGACATTATCTTTAGGCCCATCATACATGGGGCTAGAGAAAGGCCACAATCCATGTTGGGCTCACCCGACCAACATTACATCATGAATGGGGAGCACTAGCCCATGATCAGACCTTTTATATATAAACCTATGCCAATACTTAAACCGCTATTGGCAAGGGTACAAGCTTATGGGATATTATAACCTTAACCCATGTATAATACTAATGTAGTAGGGTCATACATCAGCTTGGACCAAGACTCCAGTTGTCACACGCCAATTCTGATTGAACCAGAAGTGTGAATCAACCGTCAATGAACCAATGGCTCAAGCCAGGATCTCATAAGACTATGTCAATAATTTAAACTATACATAATAACCAATAAATCAGAATAAGTAGATAACATCGGAAGTTTTTATTAATGAACTAGGAATCTAAATGATAAGTAAATAAGCATCCAATTATCTCAATGTTTACCAAAACATAAATACTAATATCTCATTACATGCCTTATAATCCCAACACAAGTAAACTCTACATGTAGACACAGTAGAGGCACTCGCATGATGAATCATGCTCGTTTTCCACCACTTACACGTCCATAGCCACCATATGTCCATAGAATGGTGCATCCATGTAATCTTTAATGGTAGTACCTGCATCATCAACTAAAAAGATACGACGTCTTAGGGTGAGCTCACAACTTAGCTCAGTGAGAACAAAACAATGCAGCAAGCATATGCATGATGTCACATTTAATTTTTTAGTCAGGTATAAGTTTGCAATTTTCTATGGTAAGGATAGGTGGCTACCACACTTCCATATACGAGAGTGTGAGCACACCAATGGAAAGACACCTACCAACTCCATTGTCACCCACATCATTAACTATAGAATAGAGATAGGGCTAGAGCCTAATGGATCACATATCATCAACACTTCTCCTAATACTCTACAACATACCAGTACGTATGCCCCTACTGGCGAGGGCTTGCAAACTAGGTTTATCACTAACCAATCCTAGATGTCATCGAGATGTATCCAAGGCCTTATCCCAACATCCTTCAATATGATACAGAGATAGAGCTAAGTTCCGCTGGCAGAGCTATAGCCACAGACTGCGATCACCCCCTGATACCCTACGACATACTAAGTCCGCTAAGGTAACAGCGCTACGACGATGCCATTGTGGTGAATGGTTTGATGATACAATCTCTTCCCAGTCAACACACCAATCACACACAAACATATGCTTATCCTATTCATTATTAACAAGACGAAATAATAATAAATATGCATGAACAAAATAGCAGTTATTGGATGACATATGACATGCACAAACACCAATCATAGAGACAGGCAATAAAACAAAAGTAAAGCAGAGTAGTTTGTTATTAACCAATTAGTTTAGGTCTTATCCCTCACCTGTTGCCTAATACTTGACTTTCTTTAAGACCTTGAAAGTAGCTTTGCTTGGTTATAAGTCCTAGACAACCAATAGGATTAGGTTAAGTTTTATTTTGATAGTTTTTTATTCATCAGACTCACTGTTCAGACTGGAAAACAGTCATTCCGAATATTGTTCGGTTGCGAGTGCGGTCTTGCATTGGCCGATTGGTCATTAATCTGGACAAAGCCTAAGACACTTTTCGAGAGTGTCCGATCGCTTATCCTATCACTTGTCCAGTAGCACTTAGAATTCATAAAGTCCGACTTGACAAGTTTTAGACCTCCTTTGAGTTTGTCCAGTAGCATGTCTGGTTTGACAGTGGTGCTACTGGACAACCTTCTGGACAGCATTCCAGAATGCCCCAAAAGGTGTCCGAGTTAACTCTTTGGTTTGTCTCTCTCCAGATTCGATCTCTCAACTCATTTTAGGGCTCATCCTATACTGTTCTATGATCCGAAACACGTTAGGGTTAGGTCTTCAAGTGTAACCCTAGTTTACTATAACGTTATCAACACTAGCTCTATGTGAACCATCCAAACTACAAGGTTCAACAATTAATTGGGATCAACCAATGGCAAAATCATGATATTGGGATTGATCCTTGGCCCTCAATGGCTATGATCTCAATTTATACATAACCTAACCCTTTATAGGATGAGGGGACTACCGTTGGTTTCATGATGACATAGATAAAAGCCAATGATGAGTTCTTACGTCGAAGATGGTTCTTTCCTTCACAGCCTACTTCTTCCCCATAGGTTCTTCTTCCCTTGCACAACCTTCTTCTTAGATCTTCTTTCCCATAGCCTTCTTCTTTTCCAAAGCCTCTCTCTCAGATCCCCTTTCAGTTTTTAGGGTTTATAGTTGGTCTAAAGAGTGAGAGAGAGTGGAAAATGAAACTTGTATAGAGGAGTAACCTCCTAATTAGAGCCCTCTCCCAATTAAGAGAGTGGTCCAAACAAACGAGGAAAGTTTCCAATTCACAGACTCCATTCTAGGTTTGTCTAGTCGCTTCTCTGGTAGTAGAACCCGTGAGATCGGACAACTCATAAGTCAGTATTTTAATTTGTCCGGGTGCACTTCTGATAGCTGAAAAGTCCATCCGGATAGTAGATTGGATAGTGACACTGAACAAGGTAAAATAACTAGAAACCTTTACATTAATGTTACCTTGACACGTGGCTAATTCATCCGACCTTCTCATCCAACCTGATTATAATAGGGAGACCGGTCAGGATACTATAACCCATGTTAGACCGGGTTTGTAGAGTGTAGGTCTTACAACTCCTCTACCCTCAAAAGAAATTTCATCTTCAATATTTACACGTACAGATCTTACAACTCTCCCACCCTTAAGAGAAAATTTACCCTCAAAATTTACTTGTACGTTTAAAGTTAAATAGGTGAGGGTATTGCCTCTACATTGCGGCTTTTTCTTTCCATGTCACCTCCTCCATGTCCTGACTTCTCCAGGTGACTTTGACATAGAAAATATCTTGGTTTTGGAGTTTTTTACACCTTCTAACTCATAATCTCAACTGGCACAACCTCGAATGTTAGTTTCTTTGTCAGGTCTGAAGGATCTACCGTCAATATGTGGAATGGGTCTTTGATGTACTTTGAGATGTGAAATCCATTATGTACCCCAGACATAGACGGAGGTAGCATAAGCTGATATGCCACCTTATCATGCCTTGCCAGAATTTCTTATGGTCCCACATATCTAGGGCATAACTTGCCCTTCTTACCAAACCACTTTAAACTGTGCAAAGGCGATATCTTCAAGAACACTTTGTCACTTACGATGAACTTGAGGTCTCAATGTTTGTTATCTGCATAACTCTTTTATCGATCTTGAGTTGTCTTTACCCTTTCTTTGATCATATTCACTACTTTACAAGTTTCTTCAACGACTTTCAATCCCACGATTCTTCGTTCTCCGACCTCGTTCCAAAATAAAAGGGTCCGACACTTCTTATCATAAATGCCTCATAGGGTGACATTTGTATGGTAGCCTATAGCTATTATTGTAAGCAATCCCAATTAGTGCTAACTCTTCATTCGAAGCTCCCTTGAAATCGATCGCATAAGCTTGGAGCATATCTTCTAAGATCTGAATGGTCCTCTCCGACTGACCATCCGTTCGAGGGTGAAATGCTGTGCTAAACTTCAGTTTTGTTCCCATAGCTGCCTTTAGTCCTTGCCAAAACATAGAGGTAAAGCAAGGATCTCGATCTGATGCTATGCTCCCAGGTACACCATGTAATCTAACAATGTTATCTATTTACAGCTTGGCTAGTCGCTCCAATATATATTGACATCATATAATAACGAAGCGAGCCATCTTTGTAAGACGATCGACAATCACCCTGACTGAGTCGACTGATCTGGGAGTCAATGGTAACCCAATAATGAAGTCCATAGTGATGCAATCCCATTTTCATGTTCGTTCAGGCAATGATTGTAGTAAACCTGTTGGTCTCTGTCTTTCGGCCTTCACTTGCTTATAGTTCAAACACTGAAATACTTGTCTAGCCACATCTGCTTTCATTCCTCTCCACCAGTATAATCTCTTCAGATCATGGTATATCTTAGTGCTTCTAGGATGTACTGAATATGGAGTATAATGAGCTTTTATCATTATCCTATTCTTAATGTCAGAGTCTTTACTTTTAGGTATACATAATCTTCCTCTGTATCTGAGTACCTTTTCTGCATCCAAGGTAAAGTCAAAGTTAGGTTTACCTTTTTCTAAATCTTCTTGCATCGTTCATAGATATGGGTCTAGTAGATACACAACTTTTGCTTTGTCCATCAGGTTTGGTACCATCTTCAATGCCACAAACATAAGCAAGAACTTATGGATCAATCCTTGCTCTATTAGGTCATCTAGGGACTTTAAAATGTGTTGCACCACATCCCCTTTAGTGGCTGATACTGTGGAACATAGAGCTACGCTTGTACTAGATTCTCCTTCTGGATTCAATATCTCCTTCCTGCTCAGTGCGTCTGCTACAATGTTTGCCTTACTGGGATGGTACTGAATATCATAGTCATAATCCTTCAATAGTCCTAGCCACCTTCTTTGTCTCATATTCAACTCCTTCTGAGTGAAGAGATAGGTGAGACTTTTGTGATCCGACTTGATTTGAAATTTCTTGCCATACAAATAGTGTCTCCAAGTCTTGATTGCATGAATCACCGTTGCTAACTCCAAGTCATGAGTAGGGTAGTTCTTTTCATGCTCTTTCCATTGCCTTGAGGCATAGGCAATCACTTGTTCTCTTTGCATTAGAACACATCCCAAACCTAATCCGGAGGCATCAGTATTGAGAGTAAATGGTTGCCCTGGTACTAGAATGGTCAAGATGGGGGTTGATATTAACTTTGCTTTCAGAGTTTGAAAACATTCTTCACACTAAACAAATTTCTCCCCTTTCTTGTTCAGCTTGGTAAGAAGGGCTGCGATTCTGGAGTAGTCCACTATAAATCGTCTGTAGTATCCAGCTAAATCCAAGAAACTTCATATCTTTGCAACGTTCTTAGGTGTTTCTGTCAGACCCGTGCCTAAATCCCGTTACGATATAACTATCATGGCATGTGTCAGGTCTTCCCACGTACAACTGTACCTTGTTGTCGTATTCAAAGGCAATGATGTACTCCAAGGTGACACACAGTTGATACATTGAGCTCCTGTGTCACTAGAATGCACGGAGGAACACTAGAAGAAACTTCAGAAACAAGCCAAACAACTCCCAAAAATCTGGAGGCTGTACACCTCAAATTGGCCAACAAAAGAGGTCTGGCACATGACCAGGGATGTACGGTCTATCACGTACCGCATGGTCCTACCGCACCCCTGTGCGTGAAACTGAATTGGAGACCGACTGAAAGTGGGACCCACAGTTTAAATTCGGTCTTCTCCCCTCATGACTGGCTGTGTATGGTTCTATTCATGGTAAGCCATCTTTGATTGATCCTAAAATGAAGAAAAGAGGAGGAGAATAATCTTCTTTCCATCCTTAGGTTCCCATGCTTACCAATTTGGAACCAAGAGAGAGTTTAATCTCTATTCTCTCAATCCTATTGACAAAAGAGACTGAGAGAGTAATGCACTAGTTAGAGAAGAGAGAAAGAGAGAGAAGAAAAGGATGAAGAAGAAGAAGGAAGAAAGCTTCTTCCCCTTATGCCCAGTAAGAGGAAACGCAGAGAAGAAAGAGAAGAAAAGAAAGTGAAGGAGAAGAGGAGACCAAACTCTGGATCATTGACTTTGCTACTGGAAGAGCTTGGAGATCAGGGGAGACAAACCTTGTAAGTATTCCCTCACTCCAAAACTTTTTTCATTAATGGGAGAGAATGGAATAAACTAAAACAATTCAAGGCAAATATTGGATCACAACCATGACCTATAAAGTCTGATGAATAGAGTTTTTCTACAATCAAAGTAATTGGAATTTATGATTTGGATTACTATGGCTAAATCAAAAGAAGATAAAGTGAGCCATCACCCTGGCAGGGTCATGGTCGTGTGCACCATTGTTCTCACGTTTGAATGACAAATGATAGTGCACATGGTTTAGCTGGTGGTTAGAATGAATCCTTAGACGTTGGAAACCATAGAACAACCGTTAGGGATCCTAAGTTGAACCTTGGACACTCGGATCATGGATTAATGAAGAGATCCGAATGCCTTGAGGTCAGATCTAAAGCTCTTGAAGCCACATCTGATATCTCGGTTAAACAAACAAGTAAAACCGTGTCCATAACTTAGTATGGAAATCTAGTTTTGAACCCAAACTCAATAGGTAGACCAAGAAAAATTTGAGAACCATGTCAGAAAGGTTTGGAGACCATCGGACCTCATTCTGACGTGCGGTCAATGGGAAGATCCGCACGACACATTAGTCGTGACGTGCAGTCGCATGCGTCACACCATTCTGACGTCGAATTTTGATTAAATTTGGTCGGTGGTCTTTGTTAATTAATTAGAATTTTTAGAGGCCTTAAAATTTTGTTATGATCTTTCCTTGATACGAAACCCTTTGTGCAACATGTATATTCGGGATAAGTAATGGTTTACCCAATAAAACGACCATCTAAACCCCATCGTTATAATATGAGACCCTAGACCAATCCTACAGGAATTAGGCAAACCTTTGTGGTATCGGCACTATCAAGAAACCACATTTTGACGTACGATTGACCACTTGCCGTAAGCCTGGTGATGGATAACCGTGTGGCCAACTACATGCCGCACGTAATTCTAATCTCCGTTGTTGACCATCTTTGGTCAGTGGTTCTATAGGATTTTTATGAGCTTGCCTATAGGCTTAGATCTTAGAAATCGAACATCTATGAGCATTAATTATGTTGGTTTAACTAGATGTCCTAAAACTTAATTATGTGCATTGCTATCCTTTATTTTAAAGAACAAGAAACCCTTGGAAAGTAAGTGTCACACCCCAATTCTGAACCAACCAGAATGGTGTGAGTGAACCGTCACTGAACCAACGGTTCACACCAGGATCTCAATAAGACCGTGTCCACTCATACAAACCATTGCACATAACCACAATCAGAATATAATAAATACAGCGGAAGTCTTTAAATAAATGAACTGAGTATCTATTGATAAATTTAAATAACATAACCAATTATCCAAAAAAATTCCAAATATAAAATAAATATCTTTACATCACTTTAATCCAACTGAAAATAACTAAACTAAAATGATAAAATCAAAGGTACACGCAGAAAGAACACTCGCATGAAGCGTCATGCTCGTCCTCTCCTGCCTGTACATCCAGGGCAGCAACACTTCCATACGCTGGAGCGTTCACGTAATCATCCACCGTGTAACCTGCATCAACATCTAAAAACATGTATATATACAAGGGGTGAGCTCACAACTTAGCTCAGTAAGACAATCAGACAGTTTCACAATATTATGCATGAGTAACAATCATTTTATGTTGTGGTCTGGTTTAAGTCTGCAATGTGCTATAGAAAGGTTCGAAGGCCGCCTCACCTCTATACACGAGTGTGTGGCATCGCATAGTAGATCACACCACCACCGACTCACATGCACCCATCATGGAATAGAGATAGAGCTAAGGTATACCCGCACCTCCCCTGATACTCTACCCATACTAGTACCTAAGCCCCTACTGGCTAAGGCTTGCAAACTGGGCTCGTAACTAACCAATCCTATATGTCATCAATGTAGGCTCAATGCTAGTACCGCTGACTACGGCATAGAGATAGAGCTAGAGCGTGTAGGCCGGGCTGGAGACCACAATACCTCACCTCTCCCTGATACCCTATCCGCATCAAGCATACTAAGACAGAACAATACGTAGGTAGACCCTATCCCAACATAACTCCCTACGGCATAGAGATAGAGCTAAAGCATCGTGGCCAGGCCAGCGCCCATATGTCGGAGACCACAGTGCCCCATCATCATGGCCAGGCCAGCGTCAACATGACATAGACTACAGTGCCACGACCTTCCCCTGATACCCCACCCGTACCAAGCATGCTAAAATATAATACTACAAAAGGTGCCAGTGTGAGGAATGATCCCAGGCCCCAGGCCCTTCCCATTCCATACACCAACGAAAACAATCACATGCCTAACAATCACATCCTATCATATGGAATATGCATGAACAATAATAATAACTGAAAATAAAAGATGACATGTGAATATGTACAAACATCACATCATGTATTCAGGGTCATTAACAATGTTTTACTGTTCATTAATTATTAGGGTTTAGGTCCGATTCCCTTACCTGACGATCGTTTGATAGCTTGCTCCACGTCGCAAGATCCAAACGTGCTATCACAGAGTCCTACATAATATTAGGGTTCCATTAGAATAGTTCTTAGGGTCTTACGTTGGTCGGAAAACCAACAGGGTCCCAAAACCAGTCTTTCAGAGCTGACCGGTCGCAACATACCGGTCGCAGCTCTGTGGGAAAACTAGCGACTGGTATGGTCGATCGGTATGTCTCCGGAAGACCATACTTTAGGTTTTTCGACTGCCGTCGATCATTCTCCATGGATTTCCAGGGTTTCTCCTATCCATTCTAGGTTTAAGCTTTGAGTTAGAGTTATCTCCTACTCATTCAAGTCTAGTTTTTATGATAATCATCCTAGAACTCGAATCTAAGGTTTGACGGCAAATTAGGGTTTAATGGCCAATTAGGGTTTAGATCAATACCTGCTTTGCATGGTATTGATCTAACCATACAAGCTATCCTAGAGTTATAATGTAAGAGGGATGATTCAAACACTTACCGTCGACTGACATAAGGTGAGCATCGTCAAACGGCAGTGGCGGCACTCCTTCTTCTTCTTAGCTCCTTCTCCTTCTCCAATCTTTTTTTTCTTTCTAGGGTTTGTAATGGTTGATGGAAAGGATTTGAGGAGGGTTAGAGGTGTTTATATAGGCTAGGATTAGGGTTTAGGAAGTCTATTAGGATTAGGAAGGTCCTAGGATTAGGGTTTAGGAAAGTGGGACCCGCAGAATCTGATTTCTGGATCATAGTAGTCTGCTGCGCAACTACACCGGTCGACCGGTACCATAGACCAGTACCATCGACCGGTCAACATAAAATGATACTTATTTGACCGTATTTGGTCCAATTTCGTACCTGTTTGTCATCCACTCGTCCCGTCTGGCCCGGTGATGATCGGAAGACCTGCTACGACATGAAATCAAGGTTTAGACCGGGTTTATGGAGTGCGGGTCTTACAACTCCCCCACCCTTAAAAGAAATTTCGGCCTTGAAATTTGAACATACCTTGATCGTCGAAAAGGTTAGGGTACTCCTTTCTCATCGCGCTCTCCTCCTCCCAAGTAATTTCTTCGACATCTTGGTTTTTCCAATGCACCTTCACATAATGGATATCCTTGCTTCAAAGTTGCTGTACCTTTCGGCTTAAGGGCATCATAGGTACCACTTCAAATGTTAAGTCCTCTGTCAAGTCTGGGGGTCTGCTGTCAAGATGTGCGATGGATCCCTGATATACTTCTTCAATAATGATACCTGGAACACATCATGAACGCTTGACATAGATGGTGGTAGAGCCAATTGATATGCTACATTACCACGTCTGGTCAATATCTCGTATTGTCCCACATACATGGGGCATAGCTTCCCCTTCTTACCAAACCTTTTCAGACATCGCACCGATGATATCTTCAAGAATACTTTGTCACCCACTGCAAACTCTAGATCTCGACGTTGATTATCCGCATAGTGCTTCTGTCGAACTTGAGCTGTCTTTACTCTCTCCTTGATTTGATCAATCACTCGACAAGTTTCTTCAACAAACTCCGGTCCTATAATTCTTCTTTCTCCCACCTCGTTCCATAACAGAGGTGTTCGACACTTTTTGCCATAGAGTGCTTCATATGGAGCCATCTGAATTGTAGCCTGATAGCTGTTGTTATAAGCAAACTCAATAAGTGATAGCTTCTCGTCCCAATCTCCCTTGAAATCTAATGCACAAGCTTGGAGCATATCTTTTAAAATTTGAATAGTCCTTTCTGATTGCCCATCTGTCTGAGGGTGGAATGCTGTACTAAAATTCAACTTGGATCCCATAGCTTTCTGTAATCCTCCCTAGAACTTTGATGTAAAACGAGGGTCTCTGTCAGATACTATACTTTCTGGGACGCCATGAAGTCTGACTATATTATCAACATATAACTTGGCCAGCTTATCCATGGTATACTGAGGTGTGACCGCAATGAATCAAGCTGTCTTGGTGAGTCGATCGATTATTACCCAAATTGCATCCACTGACCTTGGTGTCAAAGGTAGGCCAGCGACGAAATCCATAGTAATGCAATCCCACTTCCACGCAGGCTCCGGTAGTGGTTGCAGCAAACCTGCGGGTCTCTGCCTTTCTGCTTTAACTTGTTGACAATTCAGACATTGGAACACGAAACGAGCTATATCTGTTTTCATACCCCTCCACCAATACAGTCTTCTTAAATCATGGTACATTTTGGTACTTCCTGGATGTACCGAATATGGAGTGTAATGAGCTTCAGTCATAACTCGATCTCTGATATTGCAGCCTTCACTCTCAGGTATACATAACCGTCCACGGTACTTGAGTACCTTGTCTGAATCCAAGGTAAAGTCAGGATTGCTCGTACCCTTCTCTAGGTCTTTTTGCACTGTCTTGAGATGTGGATCCTGAAGGATTGCTACCTTGACTTCATCAACTAGATCCGGTGAGATCTTCAAAGCTGCGAACATCATGGTGAACTTATGAATTAAGCCTTGCTCGACTGGATCTTCTGCAGTCTCTATTATATACTCTTCATCGCCTTCAATTGAACTTGAGGCTGCAGCACATAATGAGGCATTTGTACTTGGTCCTGCCTCAGGTTTTGATGCCCACTTTCTGCTTAAGGCGTCAGCCACAACATTTGCTTTACCCGGATGGTACTGGATGTCACAGTCATAATCTTTTAATAACTCCAGCCATCTCCTCTGTTTCATATTCAGATCCTTCTGAGTGAAAAGATAAGTTAAGCTCTTGTGATCTGACTTAATCTGAAACTTTTCACCGTAAAAGTAATGTCTCCAAGTTTTGATGGCATGTATAACCGCTGCTAACTTCAAATCATGCGTTGGATAATTCTTCTCATGCTCTTTTAACTGTCTTGATGCGTAAGCAATTACCTGTTCTCCTTGCATCAATACACACCCAAGACCCAACCCTGAAGCATCCGTATATAAGATAAACGGTACGCTTGGTTCTGGGATGGTCAAGATAGGTGCAGAGACTAGTCTTGACTTCAAAGTCTGAAAGCACTTCTCGCACTCATCTGTCCATATGAATTTCTCTCCCTTCTTGGTTAGTCTGGTGAGTGGAACAGCGATCCTTGAGTAATCCTCCACGAATCTTCTATAATAACCAGCTAACCCAAGGAAACTACGAATCTCCGCAACAGATTTTGGTGCTTCTCATCCTACTATAGCAACTATCTTACTTGGATCAACTTTGATACCGTCTTCAGATACTACATGGCCCAAGAAAGCCACTTCCTTCAGCCAAAACTCACACTTCTTGAACTTGGCATAAAGCTTCTCCTTTCTCAGCCGTTGTAGGGCTGCTCTCAAGTGTGTTGCATGAGTCTCTCTGTCCTTCGAGTAGACCAATATGTCGTCGATGAATATGATGACCGAAGTGTCTAATATATCATGAAACACTCGGTTCATCAGTTCCATGAACGACGCTGGTGCATTAGTCAACCCGAACGACATAACTAGAAACTCATAATGCCCATATCTTGTCCTGAAAGTAGTCTTCGAAATATCTCTGGCCTTGATCTTCAATTGTTGATACCCTGATCGGAGATCAATCTTCGAGAAAAGCCTTGCACCCTGCAATTGATCGAACAGATCATCGATGCTAGGCAAAGGATACGATTCTTGATCGTTAATTTGTTCAGCTCACGGTAGTCGATACATAGCCGTACACTTCCATCCTTCTTCTTGACAAATAATACAGGTGCTCTCCAAGGTGATATGCTAGGTCGTATGAAACCCTTATCTAACAATTCTTGTAATTGGGTCTTCAACTCCTTTAACTTGGTAGGGGCCATCCTGTACGGTGCTTTAGACACCGGCGCCGAACCTGGCATAAGGTCTATCACAAATTTTGTAGCCCTGTCTGATGGTAGACCTAGGAGATCCTTCGGAAATACATCTGGGAACTCTCGTACCACATCTATATCTTCCATCTTTGGTAACTCCGCAGTGATGTTGACTACAGATACTAGATACCCTACTCCACCCTTCTCTAAGCATCTCTTAGCTTTTAGGGTGGAGAGGATCAGCTTCCTCTTCCTAGGTAACTTGGTCCCAGTGAAGCTATACTCCTTTCCCTTTTTGTCTGTAAGCACAAGCTTCCTTTCACAACATAATAGGCTAGCTAAATGATGGCCTAGCCAATCCATTCCCAAGATGACATCAAAGTCTGCCATCTCGAGTAGTACCAGACTTGCTTCTAAGTCTCGACCCTCAATACAAACTGTACACGGCCCATAATATTCAATCAAAGCCACCTCGACTCCTAGCGAAGAGGGAACTATCAAGCTTGGGGCAAGTGCTTGATCGGTAATTCCATTCGCTTCCCAAAGGAAATAGAAACAAATGAGTGCGTGGCCCCAGAGTCAAAGAGTACTCTGGCAGGTATACCAGCTACATTTACAATTCCTAAAATTTTATTGTCCCTTAGTTCTACATGCTCATACACACAATGAAATAGCAAGCTAAATAGTAAGGGGTAGAGTCATACCAGTGACCACATCAGGTGATGCGGCTACCTCTTCGGTAGTGACAGCAAATACTTTTTCTTGCTGTGGAGGTTGCTTCTTATTTAGAGTGTAGTTCCTTGCAACATGACCCAGTTGCTGGCAGTTATAGCATTTGATATTCGGGTTGTGTCCAGCGAACTGTGGTACAGGTGGTGCCGTATTGTTCCTTGCAGGCACTGTAGTGGACTGAGCCCTATATGGGCGGAATGGTCTACTTTTACCGCCACCTGAAATCTCAGTAGCGGGTCTCTTCAATCCCCTGTTTTGTGCAAAGAAGCTGTCCCTCTGACTAGATTCTATCACTCTTGCAACCTGTACAGCCTCATTATAAACCTTCTTGTCCAGACCCAAGATATGCTCTCTGATGCTTCCACGCGGTCCCATGGTGAACCTACGTGTCTTGGTTTCTTCCTCTTGCATACTTGCCGGTGCTAAGAAAAATAACTTTTCGTACCTCTGCTGGTAAGCATCCACAGTCGACTGAGACTGCTGCAGATTAAGGAATTCCTTCTCCATCTGATCTCTGAAGCTCTTCGAAAAATATTTATCAAAGAAGGCTACCTTGAACACTGTTTAATCCACCTGTGTATGCTTTGTCTCCAGATATGCCCGTGGAGAATTCCACCAAGCATTCGCATCCTCCTTTAGCATATGAGTGGCAAACAGTACCTTCTCATCCTCTGTACAATTCATCAGGCGAAATTTTTTCTCCATTTCTGTAACCCACTGTGCTGGCCACACCAAAATGGTGTGAGTGAACTGTCACTGAACTAACGGTTCACTGAACCAACCAGAATGGTGTGAGTGAACCATCACTGAACCAACGGTTCACACTAGGATCTCAATAAGACCGTTTCCACTCATACAAACCATTTCACATAACCACAATTAGAATATAATAAATACAGCGGAAGTTTTTAAATAAATGAACTGAGTATCTATTGATAAATTTAAATAACATAACCAATTATCCAAAAAAATTCCAAATATAAAATAAATATCTTTACATCACTTTAATCCAATTGAAAATAACTAAACTAAAATGATAAAATCAAAGGTACACGCAGAAAGAACACTTGCATAAAGCGTCATGCTCGTCCTCTCCTGCCTGTACGTCCAGGGCAGCAACACTTC
The DNA here is from genome assembly GCA_028583415.1 of Protea cynaroides. Classification (NCBI taxonomy): domain Eukaryota; kingdom Viridiplantae; phylum Streptophyta; class Magnoliopsida; order Proteales; family Proteaceae; genus Protea; species Protea cynaroides. The sequence goes on from CM053268.1 coordinate 84,430,497, forward strand.
CATACGCTGGAGCGTTCACGTAATCATCCACCGTGTAACCTGCATCAACATCTAAAAACATGTATATATACAAGGGGTGAGCTCACAACTTAGCTCAGTAAGACAATCAGACAGTTTCACAATATTATGCATGAGTAACAATCATTTTATGCTATGGTCTGGTTTAAGTCTGCAATGTGCTATAGAAAGGTTCGGAGGCCGCCTCACCTTTATACACGAGTGTGTGGCACACCACCACCGACCCACATGCACCCATCATGGAATAGAGATAGAGCTGAGGTATACCCGCACCACCCCTGATACTCTACCCATACCAGTACCTAAGCCCCTACTGGCTAGGGCTTGCAAACTGAGCTTGCAACTAACCAATCCTATATGTCACCAATGTAGGCTCCATCCTAGTACTGCTGACTACGGCATAGAGATAGAGCTAGATCGTGCAGGCCGGGCTAGAGACCACAATACCTCACCTCTCCCTGATACCCTATCCGCATCAAGCATACTAAGACAGAACAATACGCAGGTAGATCCTATCCCAACATAACTCCCTACGGCATAGAGATAGAGCTAAAGCATTGTGGCTAGGCCAGCGCCCATATGTCGGAGACCACAGTGCCACATAATCATGGCCAGGCCAGCGTCAACATGACATAGACCATAGTGCCACGACCTTCCCCTGACACCCCACCCGTACCAAGCATGCTAAAATAGAATACTACAAAATGTGCCACTGTGAGGAATGATCCCAGGCCCCAGGCCCTTCCCATTCCACACACCAACGAAAACAATCACATGCCTAACAATCACATCCTATCATATGAAATATGCATGAACAATAATAAAAACTGGAATAAAAGATGACATGTGAATATGCTCAAACATCACATCATGTATTCAGGGTCATTAACAATGTTTTACTATCCATTAATTATTAGGGTTTAGGTCCGATTCCCTTACCTGATGCTCATTTGATAGCTTGCTCCACGTCGCAAGATCCAAACGTGCTATCACAGAGTCCTACATAATATTAGGGTTCCATTAGAATAGTTCTTAGGGTTTCACGTTGGTCGGAAAACTAACAGGGTCCCAAAACCAGTCTTTCAGAGCTGACCGGTCGCAACATTCCGATCGGAGCTCTGTGGGAAAACTAGCGACCGGTATGGTCGTCCGATATCTCTCCGGAAGATCATACTTTAGGTTTTTCGACTACCGTCGATCATTCTCCATGAATTTCTAGGGTTTCTCCTATCCATTCTAGGTCTAAGCTTTGAGTTAGAGTTATCTCCTACTCATTCAAGTCTAGTTTTTATGATAATCATCCTAGAACTCGAATCTAGGGTTTGACGGCAAATTAGGGTTTAATGGCCAATTAGGGTTTAGATCAATACCTGCTTTGCATGGTATTGATCCAACCATACAAGCTATCCTAGAGTCATAATGTAAGAGGGATGATTCAAACACTTACCGTCGACTGGCGTAAGGTGAGCGTCGTCGAACGGCAATGGCGGCACTTCCTTCTTCTTCCTAGCTCCTTCTCCTTCTCCAATCTCCTTTTTCTTTCTGGGGTTTGTAAGGGTTGATGGAAAGGATTTGAGGAGGGTTAGAGGTGTTTAAATAGGCTAGGATTAGGGTTTAGGAAGTCTATTAGGATTAGGAAGGTCCTAGGATTAGGGTTTAGGAAAGTGGGACCCACAGAATCTGATTTCCGGATCACAGTAGTCTGCTGCGCAGACTACACCGGTCGACCGGTACCATCGATCGGTCAACATAAAATGATACTTATTTGACCATATTTGGTCCGATTTCGTACCTGTTTGTCATCCGCTCGTCCCGTCTGGCCCGGTGATGATCGGAAGACCTGCTACGACATGAAATCAAGGTTTAGACCGGGTTTATGGAGTGCGGGTCTTACAACTCCCCCACCCTTAAAAGAAATTTCATCCCGAAATTTGCATGTAGGTTTCACAGTAAGTATGGAAACCTTAGGGGCTAGAAAGCACACCCCTGTATGGCGGTAGAACCCCTAGCTTCATGATAAGAAGTCCTTAGTATTAAAGCTTTTAGAAGGAAATTTTTACTAATATGGGTGTGTCTTATGGAGGATTGATGCTGATAGCACTTGACTCCTATGGACAGTAGGTTTTTTGCAAATGTAGACATACCCAATAGTTGTGAACAGTAATGAATGAATTTAGTATGAAGCACCTAGATACTATGGCATGATAAGCAAATAGTACTGGAAGGCATAGAACATCAGATAAGCTACTAAGCTATGAGCACCAGAATAATGAACTTAAGAGACGTCTAATTAATTCTATTCAATAAACATTAACAAATGTTGTTGTTTGTGATCTTGAACCCTTAGCAACGAGAACTCTGTTAGATAGCTACCCAATTGGCTTATCGAAGATTTACTCTCTAATTGACAGTAAGGGAACTAAACCTTTGTTTGGTAGATTAGTTCTTTTAAATTATGTTGAGTGATGTTATGAGATTGATAACATATTTTTGTGTGTGATAACATGCCATCCAATTAATTGTATTATTTGCTCATGCATATGCATTCTCTTGTATGCTATCAGTGATACTCATAATGGTTTAGAAGCAAGGTGGAATGGGATGCCTCGTGACCTCTCCTTGAAATGTAGAGCTGATTTTGATGAATCATGATGTCTGGTTAAGTCAGTAAGGAGGAAGGTGGGTGGAATGAGATGCTTGCACCACTTCTTACTGACACTGCTTTGCATTGACCATATGTAACCTAGCCAAATAATGATGTCCTAAGTAGGGATCGGACGGGGTCGAAAGCTTGGCAAAGTTACGGTCCAGTAATATGATTAATTAGGTGGACATAACTAGTTAAACATGATTATCCCTATAGCTGTACCCCTAGCCATTAGGGGGTTATGTAGTGGCATGGGTTCAATAAAGGGTGGTATGAACATAGTTGCGATGCTCTCCATACCAAACGCAGTGTGGATGGGCGGGCGAGTCGACTAGTGGGATTACTATCTCCTTAAGGGCCTAACGTGTTGTGGACTTAGGATGAGTTTTGGCTGGCAACTAACGTAAATAGACTTGCACTGCAATGATGAACCAATATTTAAGGGATGTTGTTATGCTCCATGTGTGGGATAGTATTCGTTCTTTAGGAGTGATCCAGGCAGCCAAAGACTCCGTGTATGGGTTGTCCTGAGTTGGCACTTACAGCTATATATCAGACCGTAGTTGATAGCTGCATGCATATTGTTTGTGCACTTTTGGTTTTCTTACTAAGCTCGATAGTGACATTTACCAATGTGTAATGTAGTGGGATCAAGAAATCACTCTATTCTCTCTCCTCCTTAAAGGTTCATCCCAGTCTACTCCTCTTTCCCTCCAGCAGCCTCCGTTGGGGGCTGCTCCAGTGGGAGCTGTGATGGTGGATGACTGCCATGGTTTGGGAAATGAAAACCCACCTCCTCTCTCTACCCCTTTTCCTCCTTCCTTGCCTTCTCCTGATTTGTCTGTACCTGCAAATGACCTGGTTTGCAGTAATGGAGAATCATCTGTTGCCAAAGACTCATCATCTCATGAGTAATTGAAGAACTTCCCTTCTCTGGTCAACCCCTCATCCAAATTACCTCCTCCCACCAAACCCCATCTTAATGCTTGGGTTAACCGACCATCTCCGAAAGATAAGATTTCTCGAAATCTTCATTTCGTTCCGCCTCCTCCAGTTGGAAAATAATACAAGAAAATGGGTATTTGTACTAAGGAAGCAATTGAACGAGAAGTTGAAGATCTCAAGAATACGGCAGTTGGGTTCTTTCTGGGACAGCGGCCGAGGTTCAGCCTTATAAAATCTTCTCTGACCAAGCAATGGAAAGGAAGGATGGTTGGATCAGTGATTGTGTTCCTTTTTGCCTATGGTGGGTTTGAATTTGATTTTTCTGATCCTAGTGATCGAGATAGAATTGTTCAGATGGGGAAATTCTTCATTGGGGGAAGAACCATTTTCATTAGGAAATGGGTTAGAACAATCCATGAAGGTACCATGGGTCTTAAAAATATGGCCCAGTAGATCACCTTACCTGGATTACCTCTTCATCTTTGGGGGGTGAGAGCGCTAGGCTCGATCTGTTCAGTTCTTGGTAACCCTCTCTATGCTGACATAATGACAATAACCAAGGAGAGGAAAGCTTACGCTTGGTGCTTTATTGACTTTGCTAGCTCAGAAGCTATGGACGATGAAATTTTAATTCAAGATGATGAAGGAATAATTTATCAGCAGAAGGTTTGGATGATTAGAAACCCCCTCAGTGCCTGTTCTATAAGGTTTTTGGTTTCGAAGGGGAACTCTGCTCAGCCAATCCGCAAGTCCAAAAGAGATCCGATCAAAAAGAAAAAGAGGGTGACTCTCCGATGGAAAGAACGGAGGGCTGCATGTCGGAAAAGAATGAATGTAAGGCAAAGACCGATAACACCAGGGCTTTGGATTGTAGAGTTGTAGAAGGAGGTCCTCAGATGCGTACTCGGGTTAAGAAGAAGAAGGGTCGGGTGAGAAAGAAGGCGTTGGTTTTGTTGGATCCGGTCATTAAAAATGGTCTGGTTCATAATCAGTCGTGCTATGGGGATCCCTTAGATCCTAAACCCATAGATCTAGGGCATCAGATTCTAAACCCTATCAGCCAACCCATCATCCCTAACCCTATCTCATCTTCTCCCTCGTTTTTTGCTTTGTTCGCTGATCCTCTGGTTGAGGTTGGTTCTTGCCCTGCCCCCACCTTTTGAATGCAAACTCAGATCGCAATCGATATTTTTCATCCTCTCCTAATTCAAATCCAATCCCAACGATGGCCACCTATCAACCTTCCCTACCATCGTTCGGTCTAGCTAGGTGAGTGTCGAACACTCATCTCCCCCACCTGTGCTTGTGTCAGATCGTGTTGTCTTAACTTCCTAATGCACGCAACCATCTCTTGGAGTCATCTCCCCTTCTGGAAGTTCCCGGTGTCGCCAATCGGTGGTGGTTGGGTCAGATACTCAATCGTATGACCAGTCCACTTCTGTCCCGCCTGTTAACCTCAACCACTCTGTTAATTGAAAATAACATGTTTCCCATTCGTCGGTGCAGTAGGCCTGTGGTTCAAGGTTGCAGTCTAAACCTTCAGTTCCCAACCTACTCCAATCCCATCCATCTGAGCCCCTTGAAGGTTCTCCTTCTCCCATGCAAATCTGTACCAAATCCCCAAACTCGTTGAATCCTTCGGCCAAAGTTCAATCTAAATGCACTGCTAGCCACCCTATGAAATCTCCTGGGAAAACTTCATCTGTTTGTCAATCACCTAGATCCTCGAAGCCATCTGGTTCAATTTTTAGACCGGGTTTTCTAATTTCTCAGAAAAACCGTATTTCTCCCTCTGTGGACTCTCAATCTGATAATCCCTCTCCGAGTATCCTAGATTCCCCATGTTCTTCCAATGCCCCTCTTGCCATTATCCACCCGACCTATTCCTCGATGGAAGTTGAGTACAAGACTAATGGTGAGAGTTGGTATGCCGATTCTGAGGTTTCTGACCAGTGTTGCGATTCGTATGGTGAGCTTCACGATCTCAACTAGTTGATTGAGATTTTCTCGGCCGAATAATTTTGTTGACCTTGGGGTGTTTTTTTCATTTGGTCTTTTCCTTGTTTTTGTTGTTGTCCCTCTTGGTGGAGTTTTTGTTAGGTCCTTTCCTTGTTTCGGCTGCTGCTCATGAGGTTTGGGCCTTGTTTGGTGGCTTATTGAGCTCTTTTTAGGGCTTGTTGTGTTCTCTAGGGTAATAAAATATCTATTGATCTCCCCCTATTAAGCTCAGTAGTTGAGCTTACCTTGTGCACACAAACTCTTTTAGATATTATAAGTATTTTGCTTGACTCTTCTAGGTGTAGTCCATCTGGTGTGGAGGATGATGACTCTGAACTTGAGGAGGAGCTCTCTGATTCCTGAGATGATTAGTAGTGTTGTGCATGGATTCAGGCTATGCCCATGTTTCCTTTCTTGGTTAGGACATTTTGTTTTTATTTTGGGTTTATGCCGAGGATAAACTTTGAACAATAATTTACTTTACTTTGGATTATTTGTTTTGGAATAATTGGATGTTGGATTTTATTTATGGTTGGAACATTAAATGATTAATTATAAAAGCTTTAATTAGTAATTCGTCGGCTCTTTAATAATTGGTTTTAAGTTTTAAGTTTTCTGTTAATTTACTCTTTAGTTTGAATGCTTGGTTTGAAATAAGATAGTAAATTTTACTCTGGTAATTATTATGTTTGGATTAACTTGTGGAGTACCGTGATGTGCAATCCTGGATGGAGATTTCTTGTACTGGGATAGGATGGAGAGATCCTATTGCATTCCATAGTATTGATACGTTGGGAATGGGGTGTGACAGCTTCCCACCCTATACTTGCTTCAATCTTGCTAGGATCCACTTTTACTTCTTCTGATGAAACTATGTGACCTAAGAAAGCCACTTCATTTAGTTAGAACTCACACTTCTTGAATTTGGCGTAAAGCTTCTCCCTTTTTGACCATTGTAAGGCTGCTCTGAGATGTGTTGGACAAGTCTCTTTGTCTTTGGAGTAAACCACAATATCATCTATGAAAATTATGACCGATGTATCTAACAACATGTCATGGAACACTCAGCTCATAAGCTCTATAAAACATGCGGGGGCATTCGTCAATCCAAACGACATGACCAGGAACTCATAGTGTCCTTACCTAGTTCTGAAAGTTGTCTTAAAATGTCACCATCCTTAATCTTCAATTGATGATACCCTGACCGAAGATCGATCTTAGAGAACACCTTTGCACCTTGCAACTAATCGAATAGGTCGTCGATCTGAGGCAATGGGTACCAATTCTTTATGGTAAGTTTGTTCAACTCTTGGAAGTCATTGCATAACGGAATACTACTATCTTTCTTCTTTATGAACAACACTGGTGCCCCCCACGATGAGATACTTGGCCATATAAAGCCCTTATCCAACATCTCCTGTAGTTGAGTCATCAGTTCCTTCAGCTCTATAGGAGCTATCTGATAGGGTGCTTTGGATACTAGTGCTGACCCTGGTAGAAGATCTATCACCAACTTGGTTGCTTAATCCGGTGGCAACCGAGGTAAGTTTTCTGGAAATACTTCAGAAAACTCTCGAACTACTTTAATTTCTCCATCCGTGGCTTTTTTTGCAATAACATCAACTACGGATCCTAGGTAGCCAATTTCACCCTTCTCGAGGCACCTCTTTGCCTTGAGTGCAGAAAGAATAAGCTTTTATTTTCAAAGTACTTTGGTTCCACTAAGATCGAATTTTGTGCCGTACTTGCTCTTGAATGACAACTTCTTCTCGGTGCAAGGCTGCTTTGTAGAGTGTTGAGATAACTAGTCCATTCCTAAGATGACGTCAAAGTCTACCATTTCGGGTCGGACTAGGCTTGCATCCAAATTCTGTCCATCAATACGAATCGGACAAGGTCCATAACCTTTATCTAACACTACCTCTAGTCCCAAAGGAGATCGTACTAGCATGCTCTGGCCTAAAGGTTTGACAGGCATGCCCAATCTCTTTCCAAACGAGACAGACACAATAGAATGGGTATGTAAGACCCGTATCAAACTAACTCGGTCTTACCACCTTGAACCAGGTCTACCCATCATGGTTGAGCCAAATGGACCAAGTGCGTGAATGAGATCACGATCCCAGGTATTAAATTGACCCAAAAACACTTAAAATAAGGGGAGGGTCGCATACCCAGCAAGGGAGGGTCGGACCCCCCCCGTATAGAAGTCAGACCCCCAGTTTTACATGGGGGGTCGGACACTTTAAAGACCAGGGGTCGACGGGATCTCCGACCCCCCTATCGACCCCTGGTACTCGGTAAAAATAGAAATTTGGAAACTTTCCTAATTTCAATAGGATTCCTTCCTAATCTCAATGAGACTTATTTTAGGAGTTTCTACTCTATAAATAGGACGTCCCTAAGCCTCTTTCACTCCTTTTAGAACCCTAATTGAATTGAGAGAAATAGAAGAGAATGAAGAGAAGAAGAAGAGAAGGAAAGAAGAGAAGAAGGCAAAAGGAGAAGAGTTGTAGAGAAGGAGTATGCTTCTCAGGTATGGATACTATTTTCATGAGTTTCTAAAGACCTTAGTATAGATAATGAAGAGGGTAAAATCTCGAAGAAACCCAAACCATCAACCCATGGTTAGGTTTTCATGGAAAATCATGGGGGAAATCGTGAAAGCCATATAGGTGAATGAATCACGGTTCTAGGCCATAGAACATGTGTGGAATGGACTGTAGGAGCAAGCCATAGGACCCCAAACACGAAGAATGGACTGAAGGGAGGAAAATTGACAAAACCCACAGGGGGTCGCATGGGGGGTCGATGGCAATCGACCCTACCAAACCCTGAGCATCGACCCCCGGTGTTCGGGAAGTCCAGAATAGGGGTGGTCGCACCCAGGGTCGATCAAACTCTGACCCTAGCATCGACCCCCAGTTAACAACAAGGTTTTAAAAATTTAATTATAATTAAATTTTATCGACTTGGTTAGGTTTTCTAGTGATATAATATCAATATAAAGGTGATTCTTAAAGCTTGAAAGAGGACTTACGATCAAGTTAAGGTGAGGAAACAAGACTCTTAACTAATTGGTTAATAACAAACTGTTTTATTTTTTGAATTCGATGCTATGCTTGATTCTATGCGAACATGCTTGTAATGTGCATACAACATGTCATCCAATATTTCTATTATTGGTTCATGCATATTTACTTTATTGTTTATAACATGATGATGATGATGATGATAGGGATAGGCATGTGAATGTATGTGTGTGGTTAGTGTACTTGATGCGAGTGAGTATCAGGGGGGTGTCATAGGCTGGGCCTCAGTACTTTAGCTCTATCTCTAACTCAAGTCTTGTGCATTAGCATCGTCGTATCGCCATTACTTTAGCAGAACTATTACGTCGTAGAGTATCAGGGGAGGTGGTCTCGGTCCTTGTAGTCTCTGACTCTATCGGGGGGCCTTAGCTCTATCCCTATGGACGTTCTGAGGGATGCTGGGGTGAGGCCTTAGATACACTGTTTGGCATTATGATTGGTTAGTTGCGAGCCCAGTTTGTAAGCCCTCACCAGTAGGGGCTTACGTGTTGGTATGACACTGTACAACAATAAACGTTAACCTTTGTTGTACAACGTTCATGAATTGGGTGCATGTGAGTCGACGATAAACGTTACCTTTGGGCAGCGTCACACACTTGTGTATAGAGGAGGGGTCTATAAACATTAACCTTTGACCACCAAACCTTTCTATTGCATATTGCAAACTTTAAACCAGACCAAAGATATGAATTGATTGCATGCATATGAATTGTTGCATTATTTTGTTTGCTCACTGAGCCATGATGTGTGCTCACCCCCTCGACGTCGAATATTTTTAGTTGATGATGCAAGTACTACCGTCGAAGATTATGTCAACGCTCCAGTGTACGGGCATGTGGCGGCGATGGAAGTTGAAGATGAAGTGGATACGCATGACTCCTCTTGCGAGTGCAACTCATGCGTATTCAATTAGATTTTATTTTAGTTATTTGGATTTAGTAAAGACATGTAATGGATATTTATTTATGTCTTAGTTGATAAAGAATACTTTGCTACTTAAATATGATTATCACATCTAGATTTCTCAGTTCATTTTATTATAAGACTTCCTGCTATTGTGTATTTACTCTGATTATGAATGTGGATGTATGGGGTTTAGATAACACGGATATAGCCTACTCGAGATCCTGGTTGAACCGTTGGTTTGCTAGCGGTTCATCACACCATTCTGAATAGTGTGGAATTGGGGTGTGACAGGGTAGCCCCAGAGTTGAAGAGAATTTTGGCGATTACACTAGCTATACATACATACTTACAATACTTGTAACCATACTAGGCGATGCGATAGTTTCTTCTGAGGTCACAACATAGACTTTTCCTTGCTACAGTTGCTTTTTAGGCTGAGGACATATCTTGGTATAATGTCCATTTGGTTGCAGTTGAAGTACTCTACATTTGCCAGTTGATTACCTTCTTGTTGCCCATTGTTTGTAGTGGCCTTGGCTGGTCTTGATGTGTTCTATGGCCTGATTGGATGAAAGGACCTCGAGTTTCCTCCATTCGAGGTGTCATTGTTTGCCCTTTTTAGTCTATGTTTCTGAGCAAAGAAACTTTCCTTCTGACTGGACTCCAGAACACGAGCAATCTATACTACCTAATTATATATTTTATTTTCTAGACCCAGTACGTGCTCTCAAATGCTACCCTAAAGTCCCATGGTGAACTGTCAGGTCTTTGTATCTTCTCCTTGCATGCTGGTAGGAGCGAAGTAGAGTAGTTCTTTGTATCTCTGCTAGTAGGCTTCAACTATCATCTGCCCCAGGTATAGACTCAAAAATTCCCGCTCTATCTGATCTCTGATGCTCCTTGGGAAATACTTCTCAAAGAAAGCCTCCTTGAATATGGCTCAAGTCACCTATGTGTACTGGGTCAGCAAATAGGTGTGAGTGGATCTTCACCAATGGTTTGCACCCTCCCTCAGCATGTAGATGGTGCATAATACCTTTTCTTCTTCAGGTATTGCCATCATTAAGAAAGTTTTCTCCAGAACTGTATCTACTGCATTTCATTCTAAATAGTCTACTGCACAAAGAAGAAAAGGTTTTGTTTTGGAGGGCTGGCTCTCGACCACGAAATTCAGGCTTTTCAGTGCTGCTTCCTTAGGCTGAGGATGATGCCGCTACCCTTCACTTACTCCAACCAAGAATCTAAAGGAAGAGCAAAAAAAGGTGAAAAATCTAGAGAAAAAGCACTAACAGAAACTGCTGAAAATAAGCTGTAAGGACCAACAAGGCTGGAACAACAACTATAGAGGCGAGGCAAGAACTGGAACAGCAGCTACGGAAGCCGAAGCTAGAACTGGACAATCTCAATGCAGCTGAGACTGAACAATCTACAAAGGCCTACCGAGCTGGAAGAACCACGGGCTAAAGCCGAAAAAATAGCGTAGGCCTTTTTTGGAGTATCTTTCCTTACTGGCGGCGCCTTCTTCTTTTTAAGATTTTTGGTCATTTACTGCTGGAAGATCCCTATAAACAGGAATAACTACGTCTGGAACATCCAGAGCATCTGGAACACCTGTAGGATCACGATCATCAGTAACTGCATCACGATCATGAAGGTTAGAATCTTCAGCTCAATAATCTTCATCTCTCTAATCCAAATCATAATCTCTTTCTTGATCATCAGAATCCGTCTCTCCTTCGGAGCCTGTAACTTTGCCTGGGTCATCTGAAGCTAGCTGTTCTGCTGTGTTTTCAACAAGTGCTGCAGTTGGATTAATGGTATTTAAAGTGGCTGCTACTACTGGATAAGTTGCTACTGGATTTTCCAATATAGAGGTAGGGGCCGAAGGATATGAAACAACTGGATCTGCTTCGCCGGTCCTTGCCTCTCGCTTTCCCTCTTTTGACCGCTTTAACGGCTGCTTGTGGTTCATGAACATCAACCATTGCTTCCACCTATGCTTCTGTTTACTACTCGGATGCTTCCTTTGCCTCTCGATCCCTTTTTTCTTTATCTTTATCTGCCTCTGGATTTTTATCTAGAACTCGAAGGCATGTTACTGGACAAGGGGGTGCTGGTGAAAGACTTGGTAAAATACCAAAGCCGTGGTGCATAAAGTGCATGAAGTCGGAACAGAAGCAGATGTGCAAAATCTCGGAACACATTATCAATGTGCATAAAGTGCCGGATGTGCTAATTGTTGATAGTAGCCCTTATGGGTGATGCCTCTGCCTCTTTAAGGGTGATACCTTTCATGCTTCTGGTGGAAATGCTATAGGATTGACTACTAGAAAAGGTGGATCAGCTGCAACAATTAGATATGCGTATAGATATGCTACAACAATGGGTACTGCAACCCTAGCTATTGGCTTTTCGACAATTTCATTGCCTCAGGGACAGTGTCATCCTTGGGACCAGATTCGGGGAAAGGCTCCAAAATCGTCTGCAATAGTGCCAGCATGGTCCCCAGACGCTGTATTTTGACTCTGTCACCAATAGTCCGTGGTGGCCCAGCCGAGTATATAGAGCATTATCAGCATAAATGATCTTAGCCTGCTGTGGCCAGGGAAATTTGTTCGCCATGGGCTAGACGAATGGTCGGATTGAATGTTGAGCGAAGTCTCTCCTTATTCTATTAGGTAGGGGGCTAAAAGGGAAGATGAACTTGCTAAGCCAGGCAGCATAGAAAGCTATCCGGGGGAAAAGTGGATCTCTTGTGACTTTTTTTTGTTCGGAAGTATGTGATCCATGAATCCAACATCGTTTTCTTGGTTACCTTATCGTATGCAGCCTGATGAGCGTCGGCTAACCGCGAGAGTAGTTCTTGTTCAGTACCTTTCACAAGACTCCGTAGCCAGGCTTTCCTCTGGTAGGCAAATTCCCGAGACTAAACATCCTCGGCAGTGAATGTGATTTCACCCCATCTAAAACTCTTTGTCTTGCTTTCTGGGAACCATAGGCTAGGCTGCTCATCGCCTTGTTGGTGTGCTGATCTGAGGATACTTCTTCTAAGGTGCCAAGGATAACATCTCTTATCTCAAGCTCCTCCCACTGTTCTACCATCTTGGCATTTCCCAGCATCTCAAGTGATTAGGTGGGGACAGGATTCGAACCTGCAGTCTTCAGGTCATGGGCCTGATGAGTCGACCAATTCCTCTACCCCGCTTCTTCCCCTTCTCTTTCTTGAACTATTCCCACCTAGCAAGAAGACGGATGTGCGTGCTAACGCGCAATGTCTTCGCACGCCTTACTCGAGTAGAGGGGCTCTGGAGCAATCAAACTACTGCACTACATCGTCAAAGCATGCTAACGCAGCAAGAAAAGCCTTACCCAGGGTGGTTTACGATCACAAACGTGCAACGGTGCTCATAGATCAGCTAGGGCGCTACAGGTAGCCTCCCTCCGGTCGCCTTGTTCTGGCGCGCGCCTGACTCTCCATTGGGCTCATCCCTTGCTTGCTTGTTCTGGCACGCTAGCGTGCTATGGAGTTGCTTGGTGGATGCCCTAACGCGCCCTTCCTCTTATTCTATGATGATACTTCTCATTTTTTTTGTAATCAACTCAAGTTCGCTATCCTTTATAATACGATATTTCTTCTTCCTTTTGCATTCGCTTTCTTTTGTATTCGTTTTCTTTATCATTCTCCTTCTGTAAAAGGGGGTTCTCATTTGTGGAGTGGACTGGAATTTTTGCTCGCAATGAACATGAGTGAACTTGACACTTTTTTATCTTTCTTTTATCTGGAAGTTAGGTAAAAAAACTTAGAAACAACGCGCGCAAACACTGAATGCCTCAGTGGTGGTTCTTTGTTCGGTACTTTAACTAAATGGACAAGACCGTCTTCAACTTCCATCGAAAACAAAGTAAAAGAGAAGAGAGTAGGTGCACTTCCACGCATGCCAATAAATGAATAAAAACCTCTACAAGAGAGTTCCCACCTCCATTACAGAATCTCCCAAAGTGAAACTAACTACCATGACTCCTATCAATACAGCTAAACCGACAGTTCGAGTGCTTGATTTTAATCCGAGTGGATCATAGACTTTTGGCTCGGTGAAAGCTTCCATAACGCGATCATGGATGTGGCTAGCATGCAGACAAGAAAATCCTAATTGCTGAAGAGCGCACGTCTCACCTGTCACTTCCTTAATCAGTTTAGCCATCTCTGGTGAGCACCAATATTGGGGGTGGGTAAATAATGGGTCAGGAATGACCATCCACCATTTTCCTAACCCTAGTAACAGACAGGTGAAAAGCACAAAGGAGTGGTCTCTGCAGTACGACAGCAGGAGCGCTTCTTTCAGGCCAAATCATGTCATTGAATCATGTACCAGAATGGAATGTAACACAACGCGTGTGTACATCTGTTTGCCTTCATATATCAGATATGGCACGGGATATATAGGGAAATGTACCATCAACTCATTTTCAATCGTGCGGCTTTCGCACCTTGACATACTGAAACAACTGCCATTATTGGTATCAAACCAATAGCGATTCATACAAGCTAATCTTCTAATCGATAATTGGCCCAAAGAAAGAACTCAAATTTCATGTTAATGAATTTATCTCTATCTCTATCTCTTTCGAGCCTCATTAAAAAATTTACCACAGTTCCTTACATTGTTCCCATTACAAAATACAGGATTTATATCTAGAACATTCCCATTCCAAAAATGGAAACAAATTCTAATTTTCAATTCTCTACGATGTCTAGGCGATGAAATATTTTCAGGAAAAAGCAAATCATAATGATTTTCGCCTCCATTCCCAAGCATATTTTTATGTCTTGCAATGGATGCATCAGAATCATTCTTATCAACATATCTTTTTTCTCGCCATCTTTGATTAGTTTGGTGCTTACTTTTATGGACCAATGAAATACCTATGGTTTGATACATAAGAAATTGTCCATCCCATTTTATAGACAGACGAACTGGTTCGATAATAAAAATCCTCTTTTTTTTTTTAAAAAAAAAAAAAAAAATTTTTTTTTTTACTAGTCTATTAGGTAAGACAAAACCGACCGACCAGTGGGAGGGCCGGGTTGACTGACCAATGCTGGAGACACAGCCAGCTCTATCGCTCGGGCTAGCTACCCAGCTATCCCTTCGCTCTGCCCTTTCCCTCTCTCTTCCCATATATAAAGGCCCGTTGAAATGTTAGATTTCCCCTATTCCCCGTGTAACACTCAACCCACTACCACCCCAGAAGCGTTATCCCTTCCGGGGCTCCTATTTGAAAGAACCAGCGATCCATTCCACATTCCCCACCTACTGCAGTTCAGATGGCACAGAGAACCATGCCATTCAGACGAGTTGTGATACGTACGAACGGTGTAGAAGTTCTCTTCGTGTGGTTCCGAATCCAGTGCCTAAGCCAGTTGACCTGGGACCAATTTTGGGAATCCAGTTTTATAGCCATAGCTGTATCCTGTGCACCCTACAACATACCTTCCAGTGGTAATAGAGCCATTACCTCGTGGTTGAGGAACCTGAACTCCGCAAGCATAAGAGACATAAGTGGGAGCCCCGCGATCCGTTCACGAGACAGAATCCGTATGACTGGCTACTACATAAAAACCGCCATCCGTAACTACGTGACCATCAAGCTATGCCCACAGAGCCCTAGAAAGTGCATCTTGCTCGGATGAACCTTCTTTATGAAGGAGCGAGGGGCGATAGCGAAGGCGTGATACCAGCCCATAGAATGAGCAAATGTTATTTCTGCCGGTCGGACAGAAGCACGACACCCACCATAGAACAATCATTAGAAGATGCTAAGCCCCGAACCAAACATGAACACTCATGAAACCGAGAGTGCGCCCAATGTAGGCTTGTGTAGCCTGTGTGGAGAAAGCTCTTCGAGCTAAGCTTTCTCACCCATCATGCATATAGAGCCAAGAAATGGCATTGGGACAACCTTTGCAGTGTGCAAGAATTCCATACCAAGTATGACCTGGAAGTCATTCATAGGGACAGCCTAAAGATTGGTCACTTAGAAACACAAACCCAGGGTGGTCGTAAATCAGCTGATGTTATGCTTGCCAGTTTCTGGCCTATGATCTGTCTTGGCTGTCGATAGAGGCAATCACTGATTCTTCGAGTGGCTAGGTTACAAAGAATTTCATACAAGGCTCGTGGTGGTCTTTTGACCTCCACTCGCAGGTTTCGAGATAGGCTTTTGGGTCTCTTTAGCTTTCGAGTTTGAACAACAAGGAATCGGCTTTCAAGCTTCTAGGCTTGCATGAGGGTGGTCGTAGATCAGGCTGCTTGTTTGAGGGAAATCAAAGAACAAGGTATTCACTTACTTTAGCTTTAGTGAATTCCCACTGCAATTACAATCCCTTGCTTGTGTGTGTTGCTTTCTGTCTCACATCGGCATTGGGTTTGTGTGAAGCTTTGGCTTTTAGTCAACAAATGCAGGCTGCTCTTCAGCCTGACGAGTCCATCCTTCAATAATTTCATTGCTTGGTCAGCCAGCCCCAGCCTATGATAGTTTAGTTTAGCTGCTCTTCGGCTTTCGAGAACAGGGCATACTAGTTGTTGAGAGCGAAGACTAAGGAACCTACTAAAGAGAGGGTCCCCGATGAAGCAACCGAACCTGTGGAGTGAGACGGATCTTCTCGGTTCGGAACACTACCCAACGGAGCAGCTCCTAAGCACTCCCTAGTGGAGTAGTTTCTGTGCCCTTTCTTGTGCTGTAGGTAGGGTAGTGCAAGAGCCGTACCTGGACTCGAATCAGTCAGTGTATGATTCTTGCATCTATCATCTATCTTTATATAAAGTCTTTGTGTCCGTGATGCTTCCCATCGTGTGAAGCACTTCTACCTGCTGGTCTTGCAGATCTTCTTCCTTATCTATATCTGAGACCATGCCCAAACACTTACTTCTCCCAGTCTGATAGGTGGATTCCCGGCAATCCCCCGAGGATTTGATCTCAAACCAATGGAAGAGGTCTATTTTTCCTCTCTATGGATGGGCACCCATCTTATTCTCGCAAAATGACCATGAGAAGGAAGACGACGACTACTAAGCCCGTATAAGGTTGTTTAGTCCAAAAGACATATATAATACAGGTTTTGGTATAACGAACATGGGCAATAGGTCTGCCCATCTAGGCCTCTTACCCCACCGATTGTGGCTGCAAAAAAGCCTTCCTTTGTTGCTGCCCACGAAAGGATGTGTGTATACACATCTCGAACTGGTCTTTCTTTTTTTTGTGTACAAACACAAGCCTAGGGGAGCCGTGGAAGGAAAGAAGGAAGAGTAGTACAACAAGCCATAAAGGAAAGTAGGCGCGTAATGATTTGAACCATGGGCGGTGGGCGGGGTCGGTTAAGGGTAGATCATCCCAAAACGCAAAAGCACATGTCATAGAAAGAGGCTTTAAAGACCTCGATTGAATCAGAGGTATCTTCTTCCTTCTTACTTAATCCAAAGATCTATCTAGAAAGACCGAAGCCAGAAGTTGTTGCTTTCTTCTAATCAAGCAAGGGAAGTTTTTTCTTTTCCAACCGCGATGAAAATGACATAGTAAGGGGAGGACAAGCTCTTACAATCAAAAGAAGAGGGGCTTTTAAGCGATCAGAACAGGAAGGAACAGAAGGCGCTTCTGGCGAAGTCGAGAGGGCGAGAAAGAGAGAAGTTCTTGTTTCTGACACTTTAAAGAGCGAATAGCAGGGGTTTCGGGCTTTAAGGCACCCCAGTAGGGGACCCGGTTACAACTCTTTTAATATAGCTTAAGCTCTTAACAGACCCTGCATCAACCTTTTCAAAATAAAGGGCTGTTGCCTCAGGCAAGGTTAACTTGGCTCAGTTCAACTAGAGTGGAGTAGGAGATTCAAGTTTTGGTGCCCTTCAGAGGTGGGTAAGGCTCACAACCGAGACTGCTTTTGATTTACACTCAGTCCCGTTTCGCTTTTTGTCAAGGCAGGAATGTGGCACGATGGTAAAAGGTCCCTCCTTTCTCCTTTCCCTTTGGAAAATGAATAGTTGAGGCTCCGCAGGAGTAGAGAAGGACTCATTATTTTTTGTATAAAGTATAGACCTAGACCCATGCTTAACCCTACGGGTTAAGGCTGAGATATTCAAGCGAGGTTGGTTGGTTCTACTCTATAAGTTCGAGAGGTGTCCTCGACACCTCAATTCACTATTATTCGGGCATCTACCATTCACCAGGCACTGCCGGTCGCGGTGGTGCCAGGCATGCCCCGAAGTCTCGGCCCTTGCCCCAAGACAAGAGAGATGCCTAGCGCTGTACACTCACTAATGTAATGAATAGGCAGACACCGCATCTTGATTTGATTATGCGGAATGACGAAGAAAGGGTGTGGATTTTTCAAATGCCTCCCCTAAGTTTGTGGGTGGTAGTATGACTGGATTGGTACCTCATTGAGCTGCGGTAAGTTAAGGTTTGCCTCTCTACGGTTTACCCTGTAGTTATGGCCCCAAAAGCGCTGCTAGCTAGTCAAGGGCCGTTTCAGGGGGTGCTTTTTGAGTTTTATTTACACCTGGAATCTGCTGGCCCATATCGATAGAAAGCAAGGGGGTAAGGGTAGGCGTTGTTCAGCTCAAAAGGGCTAAAGACAAGTGCGATATACGCGCCTTTGACGCGAGAAATCAGGTTGCTCAGGTTTCGGGAAAGGATGGTCAGGAGCATTTTGCCCTTTTTAGGAATGAATCCATTACTGTCCTCGAACGCATGTCTTGATCCAATGCCGGGTGATTGGCAATGAAAGATCAAACTGTCGAAGAGCGCAATTACCTAAAGCGGTGATAGATCTTTTTTTAACCTACAGGGCTTGGAAAGGGATTCGATGACACTACCTTCAAGCAGAAGAAGGGAGAACTTTCTCTACTCTATTAGGGCCGGGCCATATTCCTAATCCGCCCCTGATAGACCAGCCGTTGCATATGCCGGCTACTCTTGCCTGTCTTGGGCGACAAGGACATATCACGAGGTAGAGACGCATGGTGATACCATAGGGTGATATTTCGACGTAGGCCTCAACACCCACCACCCTGACCGGGCCAGGAGCTTTCTTCTGAAGGACTGTTTCATTTTACTCTCTTGATCTGAACATAGGAGAGAAGCGGCTTTCACACCTTTTTTGATTTCGGCCTGGTAACGTAGTCCATCCTCCCCCGGCTTAGTCAGTCAAGCTATATATCCTAACCCTTCATAAAGATGGGGAGGCCGAGAGGAAAAGTTGACTTTAGATTCAGCGTCATCCTCTGCGGAGAATCATCTTCTGCCAATGAAATAGCGTCAGTTTTGGAGTAACTGTAAGACCCGCACGCCATGAACCTGGCCTAACCTTATATTTTGTGTCGGGACCCGTCTACATATCATGGTCGAGCCAAGTGGACCAAATGTGTGAAGAAAAACCAAGACCCAATATGAAAATTTGCCCAAAAACAGTCAAAATGAGGGTAGGGTCGCAGGTTTTAACAGGCAGGTCCGACCCTCCCATTGACCCTCACCATCGACCCTCAACCATGGGTCGCAGGGTCTATGAGTTGTCCGACCCTCCCATCGACCCTCCCATCGACCCTCGGTATTCGGGAAAAACAACACGAATCGAAAATTAGGAAACCTTCCTAATTTCGATTGGAACCTTTCTTAAACTCAATGGGACTTATTTTGGGAGGTTTTGCCCTATAAATAGGACGTCCCTAAGCCTCTTTCAATCCTTTTACAACCCTAATTGGATTGAGAGAGAGAGAAGAGAAGGAAGAGAAGAAGAGAAGGAAAAATTGAAGAAAAGGCTAAGGAAGAAGAGGAAATTCAGAGGAACTCTGAATCTTAGCAAAACTAAGGTATGGATATATTCCCCATGATTTATTTATGACTTTAGAATGGTTTATGAAGAGGATATGACTTAGAAGAAATCCAAATCATCCATCCATAGTTAGGTTTTCATGGAGGAGATCATTAAAACCATGTAGGTGAATAAAGTATAGTTCTAAACCATAGAACATGTATAGAATGGATTGTGGAAGTAAGCCATAGGACCCAACCATGAAAGAGAGAACGAAATTTGATATTTTTGACTCAAACCATGGAGGGTCGCACCTAGGGTCGATGGCAGATCCGACCCTAGCATCGACCCTCAATGTTCGGGAAGTTCAGATTAGGGGGAGGGTTGCACCCAGGGTCGATCATGACTCCGACCCTACCTCCGACCCTCAGTTAACAACATGAGTTTTAAATTCAGAATTAATTCTAATTAAATTCTATCGACTTTGTTAGGTCTTCTAGCAATATAATAACATTATAAAGGTGATTCTGAAGCTTGGAAGATGATCTATTAACAAGCTAAGGTGAGGGAACAAGACCTAAACTAATTGGTTAATAACAAACTATTTTTATTTCTTGAGTCCAATACAATGATTGTGATATGCATGTATGCTTGTAATGTGCATTCAACATGTCATCAAATATTTCTATTATTAATGTTCATGCATATTTAAATTTATTGATTATAACATGATGATGTTGATGATGGTAGGAATAGGCATGTGAATGTTTGTGTTTGGCTGGTGTAAATGGTGCGGGTAGGGATGGTATCAACCGGTACTTCGATGCCGTTCTCATCGGGGTATATTGTGCCATGGTCTATTCAAGTCATGTCCACTAAGCAAGTGTTAGTTTGCTTGATGCGAGTGGAGCATCAGGGGGAGGACGTGACATTGTGGTTCAGCCTGGTCACTAGACTCTAGCTCTATCTTTACTCAAGTCTTGTCCACTAACATCGTCGTATTGCCATTACCTTAGTGAAACTAATATGTCGTAGGGCATCAGGGGGGGGGGGACGTGGCATTGTGGTTCAGCCTGGTCACCAGACCCTAGCTCTATCTCTATGGATGTATTGAGGGATGTTGGGGTGAGGCCTTGGATACATTGTTTGACATTAGGGTTGGTTAGTTGCGAGCCCAGTTTGCAGGTCCTCGCCAACAGGGGCTTACGTGTTGGTATGGGCAACCAGTACAACCATGCTATTTTCATGGGGTGTATATTGTCCATGGTGGGTGCATGTGGGGAGACAGTGCCATTTTCATTCGGCGTTTCCACACACTCGTGTATAGAGGTGCGGCGGCCACCTATCCTTTATATAGCACATTGCAAACTTATATACCAGACCAAAAATATGAATTGAATGCATGCATATGTATTGTTGTATTGTTTTACTCACTGAGCTCAAGTTGGAGAGCTGACCCTCGTGCGCATAATTCTTTTAGTTTCTGATGTTGCAAGTACTATGATTGAAGATTATGTCGACACGCCAACATATGAACATGTGGTGGCTATGATGAGCAAGCTGTGGAGGACGAACATGGTTCGTTAAGCGAGCGTTCCAATGGTGGATACGTTTAGTGTTTAGTTTTCGTATTTGGATATTGTAATATGTATTAAATTATGTTTTGGTTACATGGAAATAAATAAAATATTAATTATTTATCATGATTAGACCTCAGTTCATTATCTATAAGACTTTCGCTATTTACTTTATTACCTCTGATTAATGTGGAATGTGTTTTGGTTTATCATATGTGGGATAACCTATTTTGAGATCCTGGTTAAACCGTTGGTTTATTTACGGTTCATCACACCATTCTGGTTAGTCCAAAATTTGGGGTGTGACAACTTGGTATCAGAGCTCTCGTAGGCCTTACCCATTAAACCTAAATACTACCACTGGAGTCCATGAACTGAGTTAGGATAAATTAAAAGCTTTAATACAAACAAACCATAAGCATCTGTGTTGGTTGAGACAGAACTTAAACAAGACAATAACGTACATATAAGTGGTGGAACCATATATATATATATACACTCAAACAGAAAGAGAAGACCAAAAATTATCCTAATAAACAAATGATATAGGGTATTATCTATAAGTTGGACAGTTGTCTAGAAATACAACGGATAAAGTACAGTAGCAAGAAGGGAGCTTCTGTAAAGTAGAAAAGTTGGAATACCGAGTTGGTACTCACAAGATGTGAAATTCGACGTATGACAGAGGAAGGAGAAAATGGCTAGTAATGCCTAATTCCCTGCAAAGGTAAAGGGAAAGGTCTCGGGCTAAATCCAAACAGAGATAAGAGAATAATGGCCATACATTAAGAATAAGAGCAACTATAAAGAAGCTTAAGCTATACTCCTGGGTGACGTGGAGACTCAGAGTGAGATCCATTACAAGCTGATCTATTGCCCACTAAGCAAGAAGAGGATGTTGCAGCTTGACCCCACCACTATCTGGGTCGAGAACGGATAATGAAAACTTATATGAGTTGGTAATCAGATTAGAGCAAATAAGAGAAAATGAACAACCAGGCCACTCCAGCCAACCACCTGGACTACTAAGTACCTTGGTTATGGTTGTAATAAACTTGGCCTAATAAAATACAAGAGCAACAACAGATGAAACCTACTATGCAAGTTGCTATGTGAATTACTACCCAAGTTGCCGATGCCACATCAACACCTCCGAGTCAAACCAAGTACGGTGCCAACTAGTAGCGACACTGTACCCCAGTACATGTTAGCACACAATACCTACCATACAGCAAGTCCCAGTAATGCACACCCCAGTGCAGAAGTTTGGTGCACAACAAGCAGTGTATCAAGGTGGTTAACCTTATCAGCCATCGATGTATGGGATAGTTGCATCATGACAGAATGATCCGACAAGGATTGAAGAAAGTCTTCTGAAGATGATACCTCGAACATTTTCAGCAAAGGATCAAATCTATTATGGCCATATAAGTAGATAGGTTTATATAGGATGCGGTGCATTATTGATTTACTCTTATGATTATAGAGGATGCACATACAAGATTTTAATTTCTCGTACCTTGACAGGATACCTTCTTGATTTAACCTGTCAATTGAAGTTATAGATATTGTTTCTTTAGTATTAGTCCTGATTATACGAAATCGAGCCACTCTCATGATCGACAACATGAACAGAGATATGAACTGAATGAACAGTTAAATGTTTAATCATGTTGAGCGTACATCTTTTCGATTTTACCTGATTTACTGATGTACGAAAACCTTCTCCAGATTTATTCCTATAGTGCCTTGACTGATGGCATTATATATACTCAATAGAATCTGTAACCATGAGGATACGAGCTGTAGAACCTCTATTTCCATGTATTTGGACCACCGTGCAACCTAACGACCTTTGGATGCCGGTTGGATTACCATAGATTTACTCCTGATTCTTAAACCTAGGTTCACTAGATAAAGCAAGTGTTTGCCGTTATACTAAATTTGAAAGAAGGAAGTGAATTACTTTTGGAGGAACATTCTGATTTATACAGTCCCTGACCTTGTTGATAAAGATGTTTAGTGATAATGAAATCATTGGAAGAAAGATGATTGGATTCAGACTAAATACTATAGCCAATGAACCTCAGATGAAGTAATGGAGAATCTATTTTGAGATTTCTAAATGGGTGGATATGAGCCATGTCTATAAAAGAGTGCATGAGCAAAAAGTGAAACTATCAAGAGTAACTAGGAAAGAGTAGATAACACTCAAGTAAAGTTAAAGATGGTTATATCGGTATGAATTTTAACAAGATAGAAGATTCTTAAAGACAAATTTAAGAGTGGATATAAGGATAACGTCATGGCATAAGTAGTACTCGATTTAATAAAATGATAATTGAGTTATGCCCAATGTTGAGGGATATGATTAAGTAAAGACCAAAATAGTTTGGCTGAATTAATGAATTTATAAGCATATATCCTAATGCTTATAGATAGACTTGGGATATGAAGTAACAATCACAAGGTATGTTTTGAGGTATATGGAAGAGAGAGCATGGTAGAACAGCAAGGATAAAAGAAATTCAAGCTAATGAGTGCAATATCAGATTTTGATGATAGTCTTTGAAAAATCAAAAGAGATGAAGGAACTAGACAATCTCTTAAGACCTTTACATCAGATTTTGCTAGTTCAAGCACTTTTGGACTAAATGTTGTATTAGATGAGTGTTATGAATAATGTCCAAATAGTATGGATGGATGAAATTTGGACGCAACCAAAATAAACTTGAGATGGCAGACTTTGACGTCATCCTGGAAATAGACTGGTTGTCTCAACACTCTACAAGTGATTATGTGCATAGAAGAGGTTATCATTCAAGAATAAAAATGGGATATGATTTAGTATCATTGGGAGTATGTTGCCTAGGAAGTGAAAGCGGATCCGCTCTATGCTAAAGGCGAAGAGATGCTTTGAAGACAAATGAGTTGGATATATGGTATCTGTGGTATACGTTACCAAAGAAGCACCACAGATGACAGATATTGATGTGATGCATAAATTCCCTAATGTGTTTCCAGGAGACTTACCGGGTTATCACCTAATTGTGCGACCGAGTTCGTCATCGACTTGTTACCAAGGACGATACTCGTGTCAAAGGCACCTGTAGAGTAGCTTCTATGGAGTTAAAGGGATTGAGACGCAACTACAACAGTTATTAGACAAGGGTTCTAATCGGCTAAGTATTACGTCACGGGGAACGCCAATGCAATTCGTGAAGAAGAAGGACGGTAGTGTCAGATTATGCATAGACTACCGGGAACTAAACAAGTTCAAGATCAAGAATCGATATCTACTACCTCAGATCGATGACTTGTTTAAATAGTTGCAAGGAGCAAAACTATTTTCTAAGATTAATCTTCGATCAAGATAGCATCAGCTGAAGAATTTGGATAGAAATATCTCGAAGATAGCTGTTAGAATCGAGATTGGACATTATAAGTTATCGATTTTGACGTTTGGATTAACCAATGCCCTTACATCTTTTATGGAACTGATGAACTGGGTGTTTCATGACATGTTGGACACGTCGGTCATAGTTTTCATAGATGATATTTGGTTGATTCCAAGAATGAAGCAACTCATACAACGGATTTTAGAACAACTTCACGACAGCTGAGAAGTGAAAAGCTTATTGCCAATTCCAAGGAATATGAGACCTGATTAAACAAAGTGATCTTATTAGATCACGTAGTATCATAAAAAGGAATAAAGTGGACCCTATTAAAATATAAGTAAACATATGGTGAGAAACACCTAAAGAATATTGCGAAGATCAGAAGTTTTTTGGGTTAGCTAGTTATTACAGACGATTTTTGGAGGACCACTCTAAGATCGCAATACCTCTTACCAAGCTAACCAGGAAAGGAGAGGAGTTTAATTTGACTGACAAGGGTGAAGAATATTTCTAGATTCTAAAGTAAGATTGATATCAGCTCCCATCTTGATCGTTCCGGCACCAGGGAAACCTTTTACCCTATCCATCGGAGCTTTCAGATTAGATCTAGGATGTGGGTTGATGTAAGGTAAATAAGCGATTTCATATGCTTTAAGAAAACAGAAAGAGCATGAGAAAAGTTACCCAACTCATGATTGGAGTAAACAATTGTGTTTCATGCAATCAAGACTTGGAGACATTATGTAAACAGAGAAGAATTTGAGATTAGATCGGATTACAAATGTTTTATTTATCTCTTCATTAGAAAGAGTTGAACATGAGGATAAGGAGATGGTTAGGAATACTTGAAGGATTAAGACTGTGATATTCAGTGTCACCGGAGCAAGGGTAATGTAGTAGCTAAGGCCTTAAGCAAAAAGGGAATTATGAAGTCTGAAGAAGGACCCAGTATAAATGTTGCCTTATGTTCCGCAGCAATAGATTTAGATTTAGAAAAGAGTAACATATAATAGAAGCTAGTGATGATCCAATCGAGCGAGATCTTATGGATGAATTATGAAACAATAGTTCGGTTGCGTTTATGGCATTAAAAATCATCTCTGAATTGGTGGATGAAATAAAAGTAGCAATTTTGTTAAATCTGTATATAAGAATAATGTCAGGAGATTTAGAGAAAGAAAAACCTAAGCCTGACTTACTTTGGATGCGGAGATAGTACTCAGATACAGAGGCAGATTCTGAATACATGAAGATAAAAACTTGGATACTATGAAGAGGATAATGATAAGAGTCCATTGTACTCAATATTCGTACATACTAGAGTACCAATATGTATCATGACATGAAGAGATTATTTTGGCAGAAAGGGAATGGAAGTGGTTGTGTATAGATGCATGTTTCAGTAATTAAATTATCAGCAACTAAAGGCTGAAAGACAAAGACCAACATGGCTACAACAATAACTATCAAAGTCAGTCTGGAAGTGAAACTGCATTACAATGAACTATGTCACTGATTTGCCACTGACTCCTAGATCGATTGACGCAGTATGGGTGATTGTTGATCACCTTATGAAGATAGCTCATTCCATTCCTATACGACCTCGGTATGCTTTGGAGCGGCTAACTAAGCTATATATGGATAGTATTGTCAGATTGAATGGTATGCATGAGAGCTTAGTGTCGGCCAGAAGCTCATGCTTTATCTTGAAGTTTTGAAAGGATCTATAGGAAACAATGGGAACAAAGTTGAAGTTTAGTACCACATTTTACCTTAAACCGATGGACAGTCGGGGCGGACTATAAAAATCCTAAGAGATATGCCCCGAGTTTATGAAGATTGATTTCAAGGAACTTGAGTTGAGAAGGTACCGTGAATTGAAGTTGTTATTAAGCTACCATGTAAATGTTACCTAGGAAGCAGATATGATAGAAATGTCAAATTCCTTTTCTTTTGGAATGAAGTTAGTGAATGAAGAGTTTTAAGACCTAAGTCAATTGCAGAAAACTTTCAAGTGGCAGACAAGATCAAAGAAAAAGGGCCAAGATAGCTCAAGTTGTCAAAAGAGACACCAAGACCTTGAGTTCGCCATAAGTGACAAAGTGTTCTTGAAGATATCACTTATCCGTAGTTTGAAACGATTAGACAAGAAGGGAAAGTCATGTTCTATATATGTGTTGGATCTAATAAACTTTGGAGAGACGTAGAAAAGTTGCATATCAATTAGCATTACCACTATCCATGTCTAGTGTGCGTGATGTATTTCGTGTGTCTCTATTGAAGAAGTACATTGGAGATCCATATCAAAAGAATTGACCATGGAGTCACTGGATTAGATAGAATGTTTAACTATTGAAGAGGTACCAGCCTAGTTCACTAGTTGAAAGGTACAATGTTTCTAAAGCTGGGATAATTATTATATGAAGATAATCTGAAGAAGATAATACGTGGAGAAGAGTGCATAGGAGGAATAAGATGCAATGCGGAAATAGAATTCCCACCTATTGACTCCGAAGTAAATTCAAATTTTGAGGACAAAATTTATTTTAAGGATGGGGGAGTTGTAAGATCCGTACTTTCAAATTTCGAGGACGAAATTTCTTTTAAGGGTAGTGGAGTTGTAAGAGCCGCACGCCACGAACCCGGCCTAACCTTAATCGACCATCCCATCGACCCTCGGTATTCGGGAAAAACAACACGAACCGAAAATTAGGAAACCTTCCTAATTTTGATTGGAACCTTTCCTAAACTCAATGGGACTTATTTTGGGAGGTTTTGCCCTATAAATAGGATGTCCCTAAGCCTCTTTCAATCCTTTTACAACCCTAATTGGATTGAGAGAAAGAGAAGAGAAGGAAGAGAAGAAGAGAAGGAAAACTTGAAGAAAAGGCTAAGGAAGAAGAGGAAATTCAGAGGAACTCTGAATCTCAGCAAAACTAAGGTATGGATACATTCCCCATGATTTATTTAAGACTTTAGAATGGTTTATGAAGAGGATATGACTTAGAAGAAACCCAAATCATCCATCCATAGTTAGGTTTTCATGGAGGAGATCATTAAAACCATGTAGGTGAATAAAGTATAGTTCTAAACCATAGAACATGTATAGAATGGATTGTGGAAGTATGCCATAGGACCCAACCATGAAAGAGAGAACGAAATCTGATATTTTCGACTCAAACCATGGAGGGTCGCACCTAGGGTCGATGGCAGATCCGACCCTAGCATCGACCCTCAATGTTCGGGAAGTTCAGATTAGGGGGAGGGTCGCACCCAGGGTCGATCATGACTCCGACCCTACCTCCGACCCTCAGTTAACAGCATGGTTTTTAAATTCGGAATTAATTCTAATTAAATTCTATCGACTTTGTTAGGTCTTCTAGCAATATAATAACATTATAAAGGTGATTCTAAAGCTTGGAAGAGGATCTATTAACAAGCTAAGGTGAGGGAAAAAAACCTAAACTAATTGGTTAATAACAAACTATTTTTATTTCTTGAATCCAATACCATGATTGTGATATGTGTGTATGCTTGTAATGTGCATTCAACATGTCATCCAATATTTCTGTTATTAATGTTTATGCATATTTAAATTTATTGATTATAACATGATGATGTTGATGATGGTAGGAATAGGCATGTGAATGTTTATGTTTGGCTGGTGTACATGGTGCATGTAGGGATGGTATCAACTGGTACTTCGATGCCGTTCTGATCGAGGTATATTGTGCCATGGTCTATTCAAGTCATGTCCACTAAGTAAGTGTTAGTGTACTTGATGCGAGTGGAGCATCAGGGGGAGGACGTGACATTGTGGTTCAGCCTGGTCACCAGACTCTAGCTCTATCTTTACTCAAGTCTTGTCCACTAACATCGTCGTATCGCCATTACCTTAGCGAAACTAATATGTCGTAGGGCATCAGGGGGGGACGTGGCATTGTGGTTCAGCCGGTCACCAGACCCTAGCTCTATCTCTATCGATGTATTAAGGGATGCTGGGGTGAGGCCTTGGATACATTGTTTGACATTAGGGTTGGTTAATTGCGAGCCCAGTTTGCAAGCCCTCGCTAACAGGGGCTTACGTGTTGGTATGGGCAACCGGTACAGCCATGCCATTTTCATGGGGTGTATATTGTCCATGGTGGGTGCATGTGGGGCGACAGTGCCATTTTCATTGGGCGTTTCCACACACTCGTGTATAGAGGTGCGGCGGCCACCTATCCTTTCTATAGCACATTGCAAACTTATATACCAGGCCAAAGATATGAATTGAATGCATGCATATGTATTGTTGCATTGTTTTGTTTACTCACTGAGCTCAAGTTGGAGAGCTGACCCTTGTGCGCACAATTCTTTTAATTTCTGATGTTGCAGGTACTATGATTGAAGATTATGTCGACACGCCAACATATGAACATGTGGTGGCTATGATGAGCAAGCTGTGGAGGACGAACATGGTTCGTTAAGCGAGCGTTCCAATGGTGGATACGTTTAGTGTTTAGTTTTTGTATTTGGATATTGTAATATGTATTAAATTATGTTTTGGTTACATGGAAATAAATGAAATATTAATTATTTATCATGATTAGACCTCAGTTCATTATCTGTAAGACTTCCGCTATTTACTTTATTACCTCTGATTAATGTGGAATGTGTTTTGGTGTATCATATGTGGGATAGCCTATTTTGAGATCCTGGTTGAACCGTTGGTTTATTGATGGTTCATCACACCATTCTGGTTAGTCCAAAATTTGGGGTGTGACAGTAACGGTAACGGAACTATTTAAAGGCTTGTCGCCGATGCTTTCAATCTTTGTGTTCTCTAATTCCCACAACAAGGGGATGAAAATCACTAAAGTGAAGTGCTCAGAGCGTAGCTCTGAGGGGCTAGCCAGGGAAAAATTGATATTCGATGGGAAACCCTTGTGGGCTTGATAGTGCCTCTGACCCATGAGAGGCCCAAAACTCTTGATAGAATGCCCAAAAATGCCCTTCAGAAAAGAATATTCAGCAGTGGGGCCAAAACAATAGGGAGAAGGTGTTCTGAAAGCTTATCTTTTCTCTGGGATTCTTTCCAAAGTTGTATATAGAATGGTAGAATGTACCTGGCAAAAGCCATAGGGGGTGTCAGTATGCTTACAATTTGCTTTTCTAATGTAGGTCTTTCAGCTTGGTATGCCATTAATGCTTTGACTTTCCGCTGTGGTATACCCTACCCGATCTTACTAGTAAAACGGTAGCGAGAGGGCTCTTTCTCGTCAGTTGACAGTACCAAAAGTAGAGGGGACTTTCCTCAGCTTGGGGATATTTCCATTGCTGTCTGTATTCTTTCAACCTGTAAAGTAACCAACTAGGCAGAGCGAGAGAACTTTTTAGCTTTAGCCCAGCTATCTCAATGCTTTTCTCATGTTCCACTAACTGATCGAAGCGTGTCTTTCTCACCTGATTCCTTGATCTTGGATGTCTAGCTCTACGAAGGATCGAAAAAGTAGGGATTCCCGGGCAATTCTAATATTCCTTTTGACAAGGGGGCGGAACGCCCAGGAAATCGTATGTTTCAGACCCCGGCCCAAAACTTATCAATTTATGCTTGCAGAATGCCTTTCCCAGCGATCTATAAATGTTCACTTAGCCCCATCTCTTGACTCCGTACCTGGGAATAGAATAGACGAACAAATTCATGCTAGCCTATTCTCATTGAGCTTCCCCACCCAACGCCCACCCTTTCCGTTAGAGGAAGTTTCTCATTTTTTGGTATCTATTTCTGAATAGTTTTCTGTCTTTGAGGTGGGAAAACCCGCTTCGGAAGCTTCCTGTCTTTCAGAAGTTCAGTCTTGTTGGGCTTCGGAGGGGGTGGCTGTTGGACCGGATCGAACCAAACCAATTGGCAGCAATACTTTCAAGATTGATTCGATTCAATCTCTAAAG
This sequence comes from Protea cynaroides, assembly GCA_028583415.1. Taxonomy (NCBI): domain Eukaryota; kingdom Viridiplantae; phylum Streptophyta; class Magnoliopsida; order Proteales; family Proteaceae; genus Protea; species Protea cynaroides. Next base: position 84,460,814 of record CM053268.1, read on the forward strand.
CATTTCAAGTATAGCAGCTGCTTAAGGTTCAGTGAAGGCATCAAAAGCCGCATAAGGAACCGAACCTGTGGAGTAAGACGGATCTTCTCGGATCGGAACACTACCCAATGGAGCAGCTCCTAAGCCACAATGGATTTGATCCCTTGCCTAAAAATGTCTGGGGCTTCATCTTCAGAAAATGTTCCTCAACCATTGTCAAATCATTCTGCCATGGATAAGCCATCCCATACATCGGTGGCTGATAAGGGTAACCGCCTTGATATACACCCTAGTATAACCTTGGGGTGTCCAATACATGAATTTGTTGCTGTGGTTGCGGTTGAGCTGCAGGGACGGTGTTACTGCCAACAGGTACCGTAGTACTTCGGCCTTATAGTGTTGGTGTAATGTTGGCAGTGGTAAGTGTAAGACCCGTATCGAACTAACCGGTCTTACCACCTTGTACCAGGTCTACCTATCATGGTCGAGCCAAATGGACCAAGTGCGTGAAGGAAATCGCAAGACTAGGTATGAAATTGACCCAAAAATAGTAAAAAAGAGGGTAGGGTCGCATACCTAAATAGGTAGGGTCGACCCCACCTCATCAGGAAGTCAGACCCATGACTTTTAGTCCTGGACAACTGAAACCCTAGGGTCGACGGGATCTGCGACCCTAGCATCGACCCTGGATCACCGACAGAAACCGTAAATAGGAAACTTTCCTAAATTCAAGGGGATTCTTTCCTAATCTCAATGGGAATTATTTTGGGAGGTTTTCTTCTATAAATAGGATGTCCCTTAGCCTCTTTCACTCATTTTGAAACCCTAAAAGAAAGTGAGAGAAAGAGAAGAGAAGGAGAAGAGAAGGAAAGTTGGAGAAGAAGACTAAAGAGAAGAAATTCAGAAAAATCTCTGAATCTCAGCAAACCTCAGGTATGGATATGCTTTCCATCAATTGTTTAAGACCTTAGAATAGTTCATGAAGAGGGTATAATCTAGGAGAATCCCAAATCATCCATCCATGGGAAGATTTCAATGAAATCCATGGAGGGAATCATGGTAGACAAAGTAAGAAAGTAACCTAGAGTTTTAAGCCATAGAACAAGCATAGAATGGACTGTGAAAGTAAGCCAAAGGACCCAAACATGAAAGATTAGACTGTAGAACGAAAAGGTCGACTCAAACCACGTGCGGTCGCACGTAGGGTCGATTCCCAATCGACCCTACCAGACCACAGGATCGACCCCTAGCTCCCGGGAAGTCCAGGGAAGCTGCGGTCGCACCTAGGGTCGATGGGACAACCGACCCTAGCATCGACCCTATACCCTGGGGTCGAAGAAACCTGCGACCCAACCTGCGACCGATCCTGCGACCTTAGCTTAACAGCAAGCCTTAAACTGTCGGAATGAATTCTAACTAAAATCTATCAACTTGTTAGGTTTTCCTATTGATATAAAGGTGATTCTTAAAGCTTGAAAGAGGATTTAGACTCAAGCAAAGGTGAGGGAACAAGAACTAAACTAATTGGCTAATAATAAACTGTTTTCGTTTATTGAGTCCAATCCCATGTATGATTCTCTAATTGTATGATTGTAATGTGCATATCACATGTCATCTACTATTCCTGTTATTACTGTTCATGCATATTTAATTCAGTCTATTTAAAACATGATGATGATGATGATGCTAGGAATAGGCATGTGAATGTTTGTGTGTAGTTAGTGTACTTGATGCGAGTGGGGCATCAGGGGAAGTGTGATGCGGTGCAGTCCTAAGCACTTTAGCCCTATCTCTACTCAAGTCTTATCCACTGACATCATCGTATCGCCATTACCTTAGCAGAACTATTATGTCATAGGGCATCAGGGGAGGTGGTCTCGGACCGTGTAGTCTCTGACTCTGCCGGGGGGCCTTAGCTCTATCTCTATGGACGTATTGAGGGATGCTGGGGTGAGGCCTTGGATACACTATTTGACATTAGAATTGGTTAGTTGCGAGTCCAGTTTGCAAGCCCTCGCCAACAAGGGCTTACGTATTGGTATGGGTAGAGGAAGTGTGATGCGGTGCGGTCCTAAGCACTTTAGCTCTATCTCTATTCCATGGTGGGGTGGATGTGGACGACAACGGTGTTTGATCCATTGGGTGGGCTTACACACCCTGTGTATAGAGGCGAGCGGCCACCGAACCTTTCTATAGCACATTGCAAACTTATATACCAGACCACATATATGAATTGAATGCATGCATATGTTTGTTGCATTGTTTTGTTTGCTCACTGAGCCGTGATGTGTGCTCACCCTTTTCGAATTTGAATATTTTTAGTTGATAATGCAGGTACCACTTTGGAAGATTATATGAATGCTTCTGTGTACGAGCACATGGCTGCAATGGAGGCTGAAGATATAGTGGAGACGCATGACTTCTCATGTGAGTGCAACTCATGCGTTTTCGATTAGATTTTTATTTGAACTATTAAGGAAATGTATTTTGATATTTTATTTGTTTATGTCTCGGTTGATACAACATAATTGGATATTTTAATTATGATTATCACAGTTAGATTCTCAGTTCTTTTAATTTTAAGACTTCTGCTATTGTGTATTTATTCTGATTATGGGTGTGGATGTGTATGGTTTAAGCTAATGGACACAGCCTATTTGAGATCCTAGATTGAACCATTGGTTTATTAGCAGTTCATCACACCGTTCTGAATAGTACAAAATTGGGGTGTGATAACTTGGTATCAGAGCTCTTAGGCCCTGTCTTTTAAACCAGTATACTACCACAAAAGTAGTGAACTGAGATACGATAAAATTTAAAAGCTGTAATAATAACACACCATAAGCATCGGTGTTGTTTGAGACAAAATTTGAAAGAGAATAATGCATCTATTAAATGAGAAATAAATTCATATACACTCGAATGAAAAACAAACGTATATACACATATCTAAAGCAGAGTATAGTCCACAACCCGGACAATTGCTCTGTAGTACAAAAAAAAATATATACATCATGAAGCTGGAGGTGATGGGGGAGGCGGTGCCTCACGGTCTCTGTCGTAGTCTTCAGCATAGACTCTAGTCAACCAAGCTACCTGAGTCTGGATTGTCACACCCTAATTCTGCACTATTCAGAATGGTGTGAAGAACCATCAATAAACCAACGGTTCAACCAGGATCTCAAAATAGGCTATCCCACATATGATAAACCAAAACACATTCCACATTAATCAGAGGTAATAAAGTAAATAGCGGAAGTCTTACAGATAATGAACTGAGGTCAAATCATGATAAATAATTAATATTCCATTTATTTCCATGTAACCAAAACATAATTTAATACATATTACACTATCCAAATACAAAAACTAAACACTAAACGTATCCACCATTGAAACGCTCGCTTAACGAACCATGTTCGTCCTCCACAGCTTGCTCATCATAGCCACCACATGTTCATATGTTGGCGTGTCGACATAATCTTCAATCATAGTACCTGCAATATCAGAAACTAAAAAGAATTGCGCGCGCGAGGGTCAGCTCTCCAACTTGAGCTCAGTGAGTAAACAAAATAATGCAACAATACATATGCATGCAATCAATTCATATCTTTGGTTTGGTTTAAAGTTTGCAATGTGCTATAGAAAGGATAGGTGGCCGCCGCACCTATATACACGAGTGTGTGGAAACGCCCAATGAAAACGGCACCGTCGCCCCACATGCACCCACCATGGACAATATACACCCCATGAAAACGGCAATGCTGTACCGGTTGCCCATACCAACACGTAAGCCCCTGTTGGTGAGGGCTTGCAAACCGGGCTCGCAACTAACCAACGCTAATGCCAAACAATGTATCCAAGGCCTCACCCCAGCATCCCTCAATACATCCATAGAGATAGAGCTAAGGTCTGGTGACCAGGCTGAACCACAATGCCACATCCCCCCCTGATACCCTACGACATATTAGTTCCGCTAAGGTAATGGCGATACGACGATGTTAGTGGACAAGACTTGAGTAGAGATAGAGCTAGAGTCTGGTGACCAGGCTGAACCACAATGCCACGTCCTCCCCCTGATGCTCCCCTCGCATCAAGCACACTAACACTTGCTTAGTGGACATGACTTGAATAGACCATGGCACAATATACACCCCATGAAGAACGGTCATGGTTGTACCGGTTGATACCATCCCTACCCGCACCATATACACTAGCCAAACACAAACATTCACATGCCTATTCCTATCATCATCATCATCATCATGTTATAAACAATAAATTTAAATATGCATGAACAGTAATAATAGAAATATTGGATGACATGTTGAATGCACATTACAAGCATACACGCATAAAATCATTCATGGCATCGGACTCAAGAAATAAAATAATTTATTATTAACCAATTAGTTTAGGTCTTGTTCCCTCACCTTAGCTTGTTAATAGATCCTCTTCCAAGCTTTAGAATCACCTTTATAACGTTATTATATTGCTAGAAGACCTAACAAAGTCGATAAAATTTAATTAGAATTTATTCGGAATTTAAAAACCATTCTGTTAACTGAGGGTCGGAGGTAGGGTCGGATCTGCCATCGACCCTAGGTGCGACCCTCCCCCTAATCTGAACTTCCCGAACACTGAGGGTCGATGCTAGGGTCGGATCTGCCATCGACCCTAGGTGCGACCCTCCATGGTTTGAGTCGAAAATATCATATTTTGTTCTCTCTTTCGTGGTTGGGTCCTATGGCTTACTTCCACAATCCATTCTATACATGTTCTATGGTTTAGAACTATACTTTATTCACCTACATGGTTTTAATGATCTCCTCCATGGTTTTCCATGAAAACCTAACCATGGATGGATGATTTGGGTTTCTTCTAAGTCATATCCTCTTCATAAACCATTCTAAAGTCTTAAATAAATCATGGGGAATGTATCCATACCTTAGTTTTGCTGAGATTCAGAGTTCCTCTGAATTTCCTCTTCTTCCTTAGCCTTTTCTTCAAGTTTTCCTTCTCTTCTTCTCTTCCTTCTCTTCTCTTTCTCTCAATCCAATTAGGGTTGTAAAAGGAGTGAAAGAGGCTTAGGGACGTCCTATTTATAGGGAAAAACCTCCCAAAATAAGTCCCATTGAGTTTAGGAAAGGTTCTAATCGAAATTAGGAAGGTTTCTCAATTTTCGGTTCGTGCTGTTTTTCCCGAATGCCGAGGGTCAATGGTGAGGGTCGATGGGAGGGTCGGACAACTCATAGACCCTGCGACCCATGGTTGAGGGTCGATGGTGAGGGTCGATGGGAGGGTCGGACCTGTCTGTTAAAACCTGCGACCCTACCCTCATTTTGACTGTTTTTGGGTAAATTTTCATATTGGGTCTTGGGTTTCTTCACACACTTGGTCCACTTGGCTCGACCATGATATGTAGACGGGTCCCGACACAAAATATAAGGTTAGGCCGGTTTCGTGGCGTGCGGGTCTTACAACTCCACCACCCTTAAAAGAAATTTCGTCCTCGAAATTTGAAAGTACGGATCTTACAACTCCCCCATCCTTAAATGAATTTTGTCCTCAAAATTTGAACGAATCTTACAACTCCCCCATCCTTAAAATAAATTTTGCCCTCAAAATTTTTATTTTACTTCGAAGTCAATAGGTGGGAATTCTATTTTCGCATTGCATTTTCGTCCTCCTATGCACTCTTCTCCACGTATTGTCTTTGCCAGATTACCTTCACATAATAATTATCCCAGCTTTGGAAACATTGTACCTTCCCAATAGTGAACTAGGCTGGTGCCACTTCAATAGTTAAACATTCTATCTAATCCAGTGATTCCGTGGTCAATACCTTTAATATGGATCTTTAATGTACTTCTTCAACAGTGACACACGAAATACATCATGCACACTAGACATGGACAGCGGTAACGCTAATTGATATGTAACTTTTCTACGTCTCTCCAAAGTTTATAAGATCTAACACAAATATAGAATACAACTTTCTCTTCTTTTCTAATCATTTCAAACTGCGCATAAGTGGTTTCTTCAAAAACACTTTGTCATTTATGGCGAACTCAAGGTTTTGGTGTCTCTCCTAACATCTTGAGCTATCCTGGCCCTTTTTCTTTGATCTTGTCTGCCACTCGATAGTTTTCTTCATTAGCCTTAGGTCTCAAAATTCTTCATTTATCGACTTTATTCCAAAATAAAGGAATTTGACATTTATACCGTACCATGCTTCATAGGTAACATTTACATGGTAGCTTAGTAGCAACTTTAATTTACAGTAACTTCTCAACTCAAGTTCTTGAAATCAATTTTACAAGCTCGGGGCATATCTCTTAGGATCTGTATAGTCCGCTCCGACTGTCCATCGATTTGAGGTAAAATATGGTACTAAACTTCAACTATGTCCCCATTGTTTCCTATAGATCCTTCCAAAACTTCAAGATAAAGCATGAGCTTCTGGCCGACACTAAGCTCTCATGGATACCATTCAATCTGACAATTCTATCCATATATAGCTTAGTTAGCCGCTCCAAAGCATACCGAGGTTGTATAGCAATGGAATGAGCTATCTTCATAAGGCGATCAACAATCACCCATACTGCGTCAACCGATCTAGGAGTCAATGGAAAATCAGTGACATAGTTCATTGTAATGCAGTTCCACTTTCAAACTGGTTCCAATAGTGGTTGTAGTAAGCCACGTTGGTCTTTGTCTTTTAGCCTTTACTTGCTGATAATTCAAACACTGGAACACACACTAAAACATATTTGTTATCGTTCCTCTTTACTAGTACAATCTCTTCAGGTAATGATACATATTGGTACTCCAGGATGTCCTGAATATGGAGTACAATGGGCTCTTATCATTATCCTCTTCATGATATCCGAGTCTTTATCTTCAGGTATTCAGAATCTACCTTTGTATCTGAGTACCGTCTCCACATCCAATGTAAGTCAGGTTTGGGTTTTTCTTTCTCTAAATCTTCTTGCATTGTTCTTATATACAGATCTAACAAAATTGCTACTTTTACTTAATCCATCAATTTAGAGATGATCTTTAATGCCACAAACGTAGCCGAATTATTGCTCCATAAGTTCAGCCATAAATTCCCGCTCAATTGGATCATCACTAGCTTCTATTATAAGTTACTCTTCCTCCAAATCTGAGTTTGTTACTGCGAAACATAATGCAGCATTTATACTGGGTCCTTCTTCGGACTTCATAATTCCCTTTTTGCTTAAGGCCTTAGCTACTACATTAACCTTGCTTGACACTGAATATCACAGTCTTAATCCTTCAAGTATTCCTAACCATCTCCTTATCCTCATGTTCAACTCTTTCTAATGGAGAGATAAATAGGACTCTTAACCTAAAATTATTCTCCGTTTAGATAATGTCTCCAAGTTTTGATTGCATAATTCATCACCGGTAACTCCAAGTCATGAGTAGGGTAACTCTTCTCATGCTCTTTCAGTTTTCTTAAAGCATATGAAATCGCTTATTTACCTTACATCAACCCGCATCCTAGATCCTCTCCGAAAGCTTCGACGTATAGGGTAAAAGGTTTCCTTAGTACCGAATCGATCAAGATGGGAGCTGATATCAATCCTGCTTTTAGAGTTTAGAAACATTCTCCACACTTGTCAGTTCAATTAAACTCATCTCCTTTCCTGGTTAGCTTGGTAAGTGGTTTTGCGATCTTAGAGTGGTTGTCCAAAAATCGTCTGTAATAACCAGCTAAACCCAAGAAACTTCTGATCTTCGCAATATTCTTTAGGTGTTTCTCACCATACAATTGCTTCTATCTTAATTGGGTCCACTTTAATCCCTTTTTATGATGCTACATGATCTAAGGAGATCACTTTGTTTAATCAGGTCTCATATTTCTTGGAATTGGCATAAGCTTTTCACTTCTCAGCTATTGTGAAGCTGTTCTAAAATCCATTGTATGAGTTGCTTCATTCTTGGAATCAACCAAATATCATCTATGAAAACTATGACCGACGTGTCCAACATGTCATGAAACACCCAGTTCATCAGTTCCATAAAAGATGTAAGGGCATTGGTTAATCCAAACATCATAATCGAGAACTCATAATGTTCAATCCCGATTCTAAAAGCTATCTTCGAGATATTTCTGTCCAAAATCCTTCCGCTGATGATATCTTGATCGAAGATCAATCTTAGAAAATACCTTTGCTCCTTGCAACTATTTAAACAAGTCATTGATCTGAGGTAGTAGATATCGATTCTTGATCTTGAACTTGTTTAGTTCCCGGTAGTCTATGCATAATCTGACACTACCGTCCTTCTTCTTTACGAGTTGCATTGGCGCTCTCCGTGATACAATACTTAGCTGATTAGGACCTTGGTCTAGTAACTCTTGTAGTTGAGTCTCAATTCCTTCAATTCTATAAGAGCTATTCATAGGTGCCTTTGACACAAGTATCGTCCTTGGGTAACAAGTCGATGACGAACTCGGTCACTTAATCAGATGGTAACCCGATAAGTTTCCTAGAAATACATCAGAAAATTCACGCATCACATCAATATCTTCCATCTGTGGTGCTTCTTTGGTAACGTATACCACAAGATACCATATATCCAACTTCTTTCTCTTCAAAGCATCTCTTCGCCTTTAGCATAGAGAAGATCAGCTTTCGCTTCTTAGGTGACATGCTTCCAATAATACCAAATTATGTGTCATCTTTATTCTTGAATGACAACCTCTTCTATGCATGTAATCACTTGTAGAGTGTTGAAACAACCAGTCTATTCCCAAGATGACGTCAAGGTCTGCCAACTCAAGTCTAATTAGGTTGTGTCCATTTTTATCCATCCATACAATTTGGACTTCGTTCATAACACTCATCCAATTGAACATCTAGTCCAAAAAGGGCTTGAACTAGCAAAATATGGTGAAACGGTCTAAGGAGCTTGTCTAGTTCCTTCATCTCTTTTGATTTTTCAAAGACTATCATCAAAATCTCATATTGCACTCATTAGCTTGTATTTCTTTTATCCTTGCTGTTCTACCTTGCTCTCTCTTCCATATACCTCGAAAAAATATCTTGTGATTGTTACTTCATATCCCAAGTCTATTTATAAGCATTAGGGTATATGCTTATAATTTCATTAATTCAGCGAAACTATTTTGGTCTTTACTTAATCATATTCCTCAACATTGGGCATAACTCAATTATCATTGTATTAAATCGAGTACTACTTATGCCATGACTTTATCTTTGTATCCACTCTTAAATTTGCCTTTAGGAATCTTCTACCTTGTCAAAATTCATACCGATATAACCATCCTTAACTCTACTTGAGTGCTGTCTATTTCTTTATTGGCTACTCTTAATAGTTCCCATATTTTCTCATGCACTCTTTTACAGACATGATTCATATCCATCCCGTTTAGCAATCTCCAAACAAATTCTCCATCACTTCATCTGAGTTTCATTGGCTATAGCATTTAATCTGAATCCAATCATCTTTCTTCCAATAATTCCATTATCACTACACATCTTTATCAACAATGATCAGGGAGTGTATAAATCAGAATTTTTGTCCAAAATAATTCATTTCCTTCTTTCAATTTAGCATAATGGCAATACTTGCTTTATCTAGTGAACCTAGGTTTAAAGAATCAGGAGTAAATCTGTAGTAATCCAACCGGCATCAAAAGATCGTTAAGTTGCACGGTGGTCCAAATACATGCAATAGAGGTTTTACAATTCTTAACCTCATGGTTACAGGTTCTATTGAGTATATATAATGCCATTGGTCAAGGCACTATAGGAATAAATCTGGAGAAGATTTCATACATCAGTATATCAGGTATAAATATGGAGAAAATTTTCGTACATCAATAAATCAGGTATAAATCAGTAGATGTATGCTCAATACGATTAAACATTTAACTATTCATTCAGTTCATATCTCTGTTCATGTTATTGATCATGAGAGTGGTTCAGATTGGTATAATCAGGACTAAGACTAAAGAAACAATATCTATAACTCCAATTGACAGGTTAAATCAAGAAGGTATCATGTCAAGGTACGATAATTAAAATCAAGTATGTGCATCCTCTATAATCATAAGAGTAAGTCAATAATGCACCGCATCCTATATAAACATATTTACTTACATGGCCATTATCCTCTTATCTCTGTTTGGATTTAGCCCGAGATCTTTTCCTTTATCTCTACAGGGGTTTTGGCATTACTAGCCATTTTCTTTCTTCCTCTGTCTTACATCGAGTTTCACATCTTGTGAGTACCAACTCGGTATTCTAATTTTCTGCTGTACAGAAGCTCCCTTCTTGCTACTGTACTATATCCTTGTATATAAGGATAACTACCCAACTTATAGATAATATCCTAAATTGTTTGTTTATTAGGATAATTCTTGGTCTTCTCTTTCCGTGTGAGTGTATATATATGGTTCCACCTTTTATATGTACATTATCGTCTTGTTTAAGTTCTGTCTCAACCAACACAGGTGTTTATGGTTTGTTTGTATTAAAGCTTTTAATTTATCCTAACTCAGTTCATGGACTCCAATGGAAGTATTCAGGTTTAATGGGTAAGGCCTACGAGAGCTCTGATACCAAGTTGTCACACCCCAATTCTGCACTATTCAGAATGGTGTGATGAACCGTCAATAAACCAACGGTTCAACCAGGATCTCAAAATAGGCTATCCCACATATGATAAACCAAAACACATTCCACATTAATCAGAGGTAATAAAGTAAATAGCGGAAGTCTTACAGATAATGAACTGAGGTCTAATCATGATAAATAATTAATAATCCATTTATTTTCATGTAACCAAAACATAATTTAATACATATTACAATATCCAAATACGAAAACTAAACACTAAACGTATCCACCATTGAAACGCTCGCTTAACGAACCATGTTCGTCCTCCACAGCTTGCTCATCATAGCCACCACATGTTCATATGTTGGCGTGTCGACATAATCTTCAATCATAGTACCTGCAACATCAGAAACTAAAAAGAATTGCGCGCGCGAGGGTCAGCTCTCCAACTTGAGCTCAGTGAGTAAACAAAACAATGCAACAATACATATGCATGCAATCAATTCATATCTTTGGTCTGGTTTAAAGTTTGCAATGTGCTATAGAAAGGATAGGTGGCCGCCGCACCTCTATACACGAGTGTGTGGAAACGCCCAATGAAAACGGCACCGTCGCCCCACATGCACCCACCATGGACAATATACACCCCATGAAAACGGCATGGCTGTACCGGTTGCCCATACCAACACGTAAGCCCCTGTTGGCGAGGGCTTGCAAACTGGGCTCGCAACTAACCAACCCTAATGCCAAACAATGTATCCAAGGCCTTACCCCAGCATCCCTCAATACATCCATAGAGATAGAGCTAGGGTCTGGTGACCAGGCTGAACCACAATGCCACGTCCCCCCCTGATACCCTACGACATATTAGTTCCGCTAAGGTAATGGCGATACGACGATGTTAGTGGACAAGACTTGAGTAGAGATAGAGCTAGAGTCTGGTGACCAGGCTGAACCACAATGCCACGTCCTCCCCCTGATGCTCCCCTCGCATCAAGCACACTAACACTTGCTTAGTGGACATGACTTGAATAGACCATGGCACAATATACACCCCATGAAGAACGGTCATGGCTGTACCGGTTGATACCATCCCTACCCGCACCATATACACTAGCCAAACACAAACATTCACATGCCTATTCCTATCATCATCATCATCATCATGTTATAAACAATAAATTTAAATATGCATGAACAGTAATAATAGAAATATTGGATGACATGTTGAATGCACATTACAAGCATACACGCATAAAATCATTCATGGCATCGGACTCAAGAAATAAAACAATTTATTATTAACCAATTAGTTTAGGTCTTGTTCCCTCACCTTAGCTTGTTAATAGATCCTCTTCCAAGCTTTAGAATCACCTTTATAATGTTATTATATTGCTAGAAGACCTAACAAAGTCGATAAAATTTAATTAGAATTTATTCGGAATTTAAAAACCATTCCCGTTAACCGAGGGTCGGAGGTAGGGTCGGATCTCATGATCGACCCCCTGGGTGCGACCCTCCCCCTAATCTGAACTTCCCGAACACTGAGGGGCGATGCTAGGGTCGGATCTACCATCGACCCTAGGTGCGACCCTCCATGGTTTGAGTCGAAAATATCAGATTTTGTTCTCTCTTTCCATGGTTTGGGTCCTATGGCTTACTTCCACAATCCATTCTATACATGTTCTATGGTTTAGAACTATACTTTATTTACCTACATGGTTTTATTGATCTCCTCCATGGTTTTCCATGAAAACCTAACCATGGATGGATGATTTGGGTTTCTTCTAAGTCATATCCTCTTCATAAACCATTCTAAAGTCTTAAATAAATCATGGGGAATGTATCCATACCTTAGTTTTGCTGAGATTCAGAGTTCCTCTGAATTTCCTCTTCTTCCTTAGCCTTTTCTTCAAGTTTTCCTTCTCTTCTTCTCTTCCTTCTCTTCTCTTTCTCTCAATCCAATTAGGGTTGTAAAAGGAGTGAAAGAGGCTTAGGGACGTCCTATTTATAGGGTAAAACCTCCCAAAATAAGTCCCATTGAGTTTAGGAAAGGTTCCAATCGAAATTAGGAAGGTTTCTCAATTTTTGGTTCGTGCTGTTTTTCCCGAATGCCGAGGGTCGATGGTGAGGGTCGATGGGAGGGTCGGACAACTCATAGACCCCGCCCATGGTTGGGTCGATGGTGAGGGTCGATGGGAGGGTCGGACCTATCTGTTAAAACTTGCGACCCTACCCTCATTTTGACTGTTTTTGGGTAAATTTTCATATTGGGTCTTGGGTTTCTTCACACACTTGGTCCACTTGGCTCGACCATGATATGTAGACGGGTCCCGACACAAAATATAAGGTTAGGCCGGTTTCGTGGCGTGCGGGTCTTACGGGGGGGTCTAAAGAAAATTTTTTCCTTTACCCCCCCCCCCCCCCCCCCCCCCCCAAACCCCCCCCCCCCCCCCCCCCCCCCCCCCCCCAACCCCCCCCCCCTTCCCCCCCCCCCCCCCCCCCTTTCCCTTGGGGGGGGGGGGGGGACCCCCCCCCCCCTGGTTGGGGGGGGGGGAGGGGGGGGGGGGACCCCCCCCCAATAAAAACCCACCCCCCCCCCCCCCCCCCCCCCAAACCCCCCCCCCCCCCCCGCCCCCGCGCCCCGTCTGCCATCTCCACCCGAGTACGAGGATGCATCAGAGCATTCCTCTCATCATCGCTGACCTGAGCATCCCGCATGCCAATCTTACAGATGGCCTCCCAATCCAGAGGTGATGAGAAAGATTTCTCCTGAATCCTCTCATCCACCAAATCAACACCCAGGCGGGTAAGCAATGTAGTGATCAGGCATCCATAAAGCAGGTTGCCTACCTGACTAGGCAGTGTGGCACTGATCATCGTCCCCATAATAATATAAGGGAGGAAGACAGGCTGCCTAGTGCAGATACAGTAGAGTAAATACTGGGTCAACTGGGAGATCCTCTCGTAGTGTCCACTCTGAGGTATCAGGTTGTGCTGAATGATCTTACAGTATACCAGAGGCTCTGGACGTAGATAGATCGCTTTCATCTCCCAGTGATCCTCTCTGATAAGCTGATGGTCTATCTCGGCCCTCATCTCCAATGAAAAGAACTGGGGTTCTCTGGGGGCACAGTACACCAAGGGGCCGTCGTATGAAATTCCCAAGAGGTCCGCTAACTGTTGATAGTCAAAGGAAACCTCTAATCCCTTGACGTAGCACATGATCCTGAGCTCCCTACCCCTCTCAGTGTCATTGTGATCTCCCACCACCTAGAGATTACAATAAAATTGTCTCACCAAATCTGGATGGGTACAGGCATTGTAGGTGATCACGGGAAGCCAGCCCATGTCACCAAAGGCTCTCTCTACATCGAACAAGGCTAGGCTAGCCAAGTCCACACGACGACCTCCCTCCACCTTCTTACGAGCGTAGCAGGCATACTGTGCCTCAGCCTCATTAGAAAGGAAACGAACTGGGTCGTGAACCCTAGGTAATTTGGTACGAGCAATATTATCTGCAAAAACAAAGAAAAATAGATAATAGCTTAGTAAAGATGAAAAACCCAAAAATTTCAGCATTATAACGACATAAATTGGTCAAAAGCCTCACTTTTCACCCATACACATGGGCAGGAGGACTTATATAGATTCTAAACTATCCTGTAAGACTCATACAGTTGGAAATTTTATCTAAGAAGATTGAATTTGAAGAAATTTCAAGAAATTCAAAAATCTCGACAAATTAGGGAAAAAATGGGAAATTTCAAGTTTCTCGATGACCAACTGATGAAACTCAAATATTTTTGAGGGCTTTCGTCTATTGAGTCACCAACAACAAAATCCCCCAATAAAAATCGAATTTTTATGGTTGGAAAAAGTTTAATTTGAAGAAAACAATATAACGAGCAAAAACCTAGTTAAGAAACCCTAAAAACATGAAACCGTAGAGAACATACCTGTAGAGAAGGAGTAGACGTCGAAAAGAGAAGCAAAAATACAAACGGGTCGGAGTTGTCACTGTAGCAACTCAGAGGAACGAGCCGAGTCGGAAAGGAGGAGAAAGAATGAGAAATGGATCAAAAAATTGGGATTAAAAAACCTGATTTTCAGTCCTAGGGTCGCATAATTCGATTAAGACATGTGACCCTACCTCCGACCCCCTCATCGAACCTAGCCTCTCGGTGATTTGACAGAGAACTAGGGGTCGATCCTAGGGTCGGACACCCATCGTCCCTACCATTGACCCTAGGCTCTTGGTAAGTAACAGTGGTTCTCAGGGTCGCATACCCTAGGGTCGGACATCCATCGACCCTACCATCGACCCTACGATGGAAAATACAGTATTTTGACTGAATGATCTAAAATTTTTGAAAATATCATTGACTAGTGGATTTAAATATGAGAATTAAGTATATGATGATTGCCTCACATATTCTATGATATTTAGGCATTACCACTACCAGAGCGGATAATGGCTGGACGCAGAGTGACCAGACAAAGCTGTAACTCTATTCCACCACCACCACCTGTGGAGGAAGGCGGCCATGAAAACCCAGAAGTACAGGGTAATCCGAATGTGGCACAGCCAGTAACTTACGACCAGGCAAACCCTATAGATTTGCCAGCTCCACCTTCAGACCTGGCTACAGCCGTACTGAATCTGGCACAATAACTGCAGCAAATACAACAGGTACAAGCTACTATGCAAGCTGTCATAGGCATGACTTTTCCAACTGCACAGACGACACCGATGCCAGCAGGACAGGCAAGCACAGTACCAGGGGGAAGTAACACGGTACCCCACGCACCTCAAACACCAGTCATGCAGGCTCAAGTACAAAACCCTGATGTAGCTCAAGGTGGATATCAATACCAACCACCTATGTATGGGGCCTATGTTCCTCATCAGCTGGACCACTCCAAACTGGTCGAGCGTTTCCTGAAGATGAAGCCCAAAGAATTTAATGGCAAGCCAGTAGATCCTTTGTGGCCAGCACATTGGGTTGATGAAATGGAAAGAAATTTTATGATGATGACAGTGAATGAGGAGGAGAAAGTGTTGTGCGTCACATTTATGCTAAAGGGTGATGCACACCATTGGTGGAAGTCTACCAGGACATATCTGTTAACCAAGCACACCCAATTGACTTGGGATATATATAAGGAGGTATTCTCTGAGAAGTACTTTCCTAGAAGTTTCAGAGATTCTATGGAGAAAGAGTTCTTGAGTTTGTATCAGGGACAGATGACTGTCGATGCATATCAACAGCGTTATGACTCCAGCTGTTCTTCTTTGCACCAGTCAGTATGCAAGCGGAAGATACAAAGACCCGAAGGTCCATCATGGGACTTAGGGGAAGTATTCGTGAACATGTACTAGGACTTGAGAAGAAAGTCTACAACGAAGCGGTACAAAGTTCTCGAGTAATAGAGTCGAGACAGAAAGAGAGCTATTTTGCTCAAAACAGGGGTATTAAAAGGCCAAATGGAAATTCTTAAATGGAGGGAACACCAAGACGTTCAAATCCTTTCGTACTCAAGGCTTCATTGCTGCAGCCAAGACCACTTCAGCAGCCCCACTGCAATCAAAGCAAAATAATGAAGGAGTAAAATGCTATAACTGCAATCAAATAGGACATTATTCAAGGGAGTGTCCTAAACCCAGGAAGCAGCTACAACAAGGAAAGGTTTATGCTGTTACATCTAAGGATGCTGCCGCATCGCCTGATGTGGTCACAGGTGTAAGACCCGTACTCCGTAAACCCAGTCTAAACCTTGGTTTTGTGTCGTAGCAGGTCTTCCGATCATCACCGGGCCAAACGGGACGAGCGGATGACAAACAGGTACGAAATCGGATCAAAGACAGTCAAATAATCATCATTTTATGTTGACCGGTCGATGGTACTGGTCTTGGTACCGGTCGACCAGTCAGCTCTGCGCAACTGAGTGCGGAGATCCAGAATTGGATCTCTGTGGGTCCCATTTTCCTAAACCCTAATGCCTGAACCTTACTATTCTTAATAGGGTTACTAAACCCCAATGTTAGCCTATAAATACACCCTTAAACCTCCTCAAATCCTTTCCATTGTCTCTCACAAACCCTAGAGAGGAGAAGGAGGTTGGAAAAGAGAGGAAGCTAGGAAGAAGAAGAAGGTGCGGCCATTACCGTTCGACGATGCTCAAGTTACGCCAGTCAACGGAAAGTGTTTAACCACTCTTCTTACCCTATGACTCTAGGATAGTGGTGTGGGTGGATCAATACCATGCAAAGTAGGTATTGATCTAAAACCCCAATTGGACTTTAAAACCTTAAGTTGCCGTCAAACCCTAGATTCGAGTTCCGAGATGATATTCATCGAAATAAGACTTGAATGAGTTGGAGATAACTCTAACTCAAAGACTAGACTTAGAATGGATAGGAGAAACCCCAAAAATCTAAGGAAATCGATCGACGGCAGTAAAAAAACCAAGTGTGTCACATCCCAATTCCGTACTATTCAAAATGGTGTGATGAACCGCTAGCAAACCAACGGTTCAACCAGGATCTCGAGTAGACTATATCCGTGTTATCTAAACTCCCATACATCCATAATCATAATCAGAGTAAATACGCAATAGCGGAAATCTTATAATAAAATGAACTAAGAATCTACTATGATATTAATATTTAAATACCAAATTATTCTGTATCAACTGAGACATAAATAAATATCAAATACATGACTTTATTAAATCCAAATAAAGAAACCTAAGAAAATATCTAATCGAATACACATGAGTTGCACTCGCAAGAGGAGTCATGTGTATCTACTTCAGCTTCAGCTCCCATCGCCGCTACGTTCCCGTATGCTGGAGCATTCATGTAATCTTTCACAGTATAACCTGCATCATCAACTAAAAATATTCGACGTCGAGGGGTGAGAACACATCACGGCTCAGTGAGTAGACAAAACAATGCAACAGTACATATGCATGCAATCAATTCATATCTTTGGTCTGGTTTATAGTTTGTAATGCGCAATAGAAATGTTGGGTGGTCAAAGGTTAACGTTTATTGACCCCGCCTCTATACACAGGGTGTGGAAGTCCACCCGAAGGTTAACGTTTATCGTCGTCCCCATCCACCCTAATCATGAACATTATATAACAAAGGTTAACGTTTATTGCTATATAGTGCCATACCAACACGTAAGCCCCTATTAGCGAGGGCTTGCAAACTGGGCTCGCAACTAGCCAATCCTAATGCCAAACAGTGTATCCAATGCCTCACCCCAGCATCCCTCAGAATGTCCATAGAGATAGAGCTAAGGCCCCCAGTAGAGTCAGAGACTACAAGGACCGAGACCACCTCCCCTGATACTCTACGACATAATAGTTCTACTAAAGTAATGGCGATACGACAATGCTAATGCACAAGACTTCAGTTAGAGATAGAGCTAAAGTGCTGAGACCTGCCAAAGGTTAACGTTTATTGACGTTCTCATCACACCTCCCCTAATACTCGCTCGCATCAAGTACACCAACCACACACATACAATCACATGCCTATTCCTATCATCGTCAACATCATCATGTTATAAACAATAAAGTAAATATGCATGAACAAATAATAGAAATATTGGATGACATGTTGTATGCACATTACAAACATATTCGCATAGAATCAAGCATGGCATTGGACTCAAGAAAATAGAAAACAGTTTATTATTAACCAATTAGTTTAGAGTTCTGTTTTCTCACCTTAGCTTGCTAATAGATACTTTTCTAAGCTTTATAATCACCTTTATATTGTTATTGTATTGCTAGAAGACCTAACAAAGTCGATAGAATTTAATTAGAATGAATTCTGAATTTAAAAACCATTCTGTTAACTAAGGGTCGGAGGTAGGGTCAGAGTCATGATCGACCCTGGGTGTGACCCTCCCCAAACTCTGAACTTCCCGAACACTGAGGGTCGATACTCAGGATCACCTAGGGTCGGATGGTCATCGACCCTCGGTGTACTTTGGTCGATTTCCCTCTTTTAGTCCATTCTTCGTGCTTGGGATCCTATGGCTTGCTCCTACATTCCATTCTACATTCATTCCATGGTCTGAAACCATGAATTATCCACCTAAAATAGCTTTCATACATTCTCCTATGGTCTCCCATGAAAACCTAACCATGGGTTGATGGTTTGGGTTTCTCCGAGATCACACTCTCATCAATATCTAACCTAAGGTCTGTCGAAACTCATGGAATTAGTATCCATACCTGAGAAGAATACTCCTTCTCTGCAACTCTTCTCTTTTGGCTAAATTCTCTTCCTTGCTTCTCTTCTTTTTCTTTTCCTTCTCTTCTCTTTCTCTCAATTCAATTAGGGTTGTGAAAGGAGTGAAAGAGGCTTAGGGACGTCCTTTAAAAAGAGTAGGAACATCTTAAAATAAGTCCCTTTGAGATTAGGAAAGAATCTAAATAAAAATTAGGAAATTTCCTAATTTCAGTTTCGGAGGCAACTGAGGGTCGATGGGAGGGTCGATGATCCCGTCGACCCTAGGTTTTTAATGAGTCCGACCCTCCCTTTAAAACTGAGGGTCTGACTTTCTGTTTTGGGGGGTCCGACCCTCCTTGGCTGGGTATACGACCCTTCCCCTAATTTAAGTATTTTTGGGTAGATTTGATACCTGGGATCTCGATTTCCTTCACGCCCTTGGTCCATTTGACTCGACCATGATGGGTAAACCTGGTTCAAGGTGATAAGACCGGGTTAGTTTGACATGGGTCTTACAAAGTGTATGGTCTTCCGGAGACATACCGGTCAACCATACCAGTTGCTAGTTTGCTCACAGAGCTGCAACCAGTATGTTGCGATCGGTCAGCTCTGAAAGGCTGGTTTTGGACTTTGTTGGTTTCCGACCAACGTGAAACCTTAAGGAAACTATTTTAATGAAATCCTAATAATATTGTAGGACTTTGTGACTTCCCGTTTGGATCTTGCGACGTGGAGCAAGCTAACAGACGAGCGTCAGGTAAGGGAATCAGACCTAAACCTAATAATTAATGGACAGTAAATCTTTGTTATTGACACTGAATATATATGATGTGATGTTTGTGCATATTCACATGCCATCTTTTAATTTCAGTTATTATTATTGTTCATGTATTGTTAGGATGTGATTGTTAAGCATGTGATTGTTTTCATTAGTGTGTGGAGTGGGGCATGGGCCTGGGATCGCTCCTCACACTAGCACCTTTTGTAGTATTCTGTCTTAACATGCTTGGTACGGGTGGGGCATCAGGGGAAGGTCGTGGTACGGTGGTCTCCGATGTCGATGATAGCCTGGCCATGGTTATGTGGCACTGTGGTCTCCGAGGTCGACGCTGGCTTGTCCACGATGCTTTAGCTCTATCTATGCGGTAGGGAGTTATGTTGGGATACGGACTACCTGCGTTATGTATCTATCCTGGTGGGTTAGTTACGGATAGGACATCAGGGGAGGTGTGGGAATGCCTTAGCTTTATCTCTATGCCGTAGATGGTTGTGCTGGGATAGAACATACATTGATGACATATAGGATTGGTTAGTTGCGAGCCTAGTTTGTGATCCCTGGCCAGTAGGGGCTTAGGTACTGGTATGGGTAGAGCATCAGGGGAGGTACGGGGGTATCTTAGCTCTATCTCTATTCCGTGATGGGTGCATGTGGGCTAATGGGGGTGTGATCCATGAGGTATCACACACTCGTGTATAGAGGTGTAGGGGCCACCAAACCTTTCTATAGCACATTGCAAACTTTAACCAGACCACAACATAAAATTGATTGTTACTCATGCATAATATTGTGAAACTGTATGATTGTATTACTGAGCTAAGTTGTGAGCTCACCCTTTGTATATATACATGTTTTTAGATGTTGATACAGGTTATACGGTGGATGACTACATGAACGCTCCGGCGTATAGTGATGTTGCTGCTTTGGGTGTACATGCAGGAGAGGACGAGCATGACGCTTTATGCGAGTGCCCTTTCTGCTTGTACCTTTGATTGGATTTTTATTTATTTGTTTCAGTTATTTTCAGTTGGATTAAGTGGATGTAAGGATATTATATTTTATGTTTGGATTTTAATAATTGGATATTCTAATTAATTTATCAATAGATTTTCAGTTCATTTATTTAAAGACTTCCACTGTATTATTTATATTCTGATTGTGGTTATGTGCAATGAGTTTGTATGAGTGGACACGGTCTATTCGAGATCCTGGTGTGAACCGTTGGTTCAATGACAGTTCACTCATACCATTCTGGTTGGATCAGAATTGGGGTGTGACAACTTGGTATCAGAGCTCTCGGGCTCTGTCCAACAAATCATATTGCACTTAACTAAGTCGATGAACTGAGTTAGGAAATATTAAAAAGTTTTAATACAAACACACCCTAAGCATTGTTTGATACCTGAGACGGATTAAGAAAGAACATAATACACTATACTAAATATGAAACTTAACATGTGCACATACACTAGTTAGGTGAAACATGAAAACTTTTATTAAATAAGAAAATGAGTGTCAGATAAAAATAGTGCTACAGGGTACAGTCCACAAACCGGACAGTTACCCTGTTATATAAACCATCAAGAGAGAGAAAGTGAAATTAAATCATGGGGTAGGGGCCTCGGAGGTATAGGGTCTGCTATATCATAATCTCGCTCGTAAGCGACCCTAAGCCAATGCACTTGGTCCTGAGTCGCCCGTAGGCTACAGATGTCCCAACTCTTGACCCATCTCTCGTTGAGACTCTAGGATGACCCTCTTGGTGTCCCTGATCTCAGTAAACATACTCAACACCGGGTCTGGAGAGGGATGAGACGGTCCACCTGTAGAGGTAGATGGTGGTGCTGCAGATGTAGGCAGTGGAGCTAGCGTTGGTACACCCTCTGCCCTATCCTCGTCATCATCACGCTCTATCTCTGCTGCATAGGCCGCATTGGCTGCTGCTACTGCTGCTGCTGCGGCTGCTACCCTCCCGAGTGGGCGAGGGTGAGCCTCCAACTCGTCATCGCTAACGGGCAGATCAACCATCTGCATCCTCTGAATAGCATCCCAGTCAATGTCGGATGTCATGTCGCCTCTCATTCTCACACCTAGGCGACGTAGAAGGAAGGTGATGAGACGGCCATATGGAAGGTTACTGGCCTGATCGGCCAGGGTCGCCTGATGCATGGTCCGGATGATGAGGTAAGGGAGAGAGACCCGCTCCCCGGTGCAAACGCAGTAGGTGATGTACTGAGTGAGCTGAGATAACTCACTGTAGTGGCCGCTCTGGGGCACAATGTCGTGCTGGATGATGCGGCTATAGACTCGAGCTAGGGCTTCAGACTAGCCGCCTTCATAGGAGCCCCAGGATTTAGGATCTGCTCTGTGATCTCTCGGCGTAGGTCCTCGCTCAGATAGCCCTTCACCTTTGGAGGGCAGTATACCAAGTCTCCATCATTGGGTACCCCCAGCAGATCAGCTAATTGGTGGGTGTTGAAGGAGATAGGTACACCCTTGACGTAGCTGGAGATGCACAAGTCCCTACCCTGGTTGGGATCGTTGACATCCCCATGCAGCTCTAGGTTAGCATAAAAATGCTTAACCAGGTTGGGACGAGTGATATCTGTGTAGGAGATTACAGGCACCCACCCATGCGCGTCGAAAGCGGCTCGCACATCGAACCTCTCCAACTGATCCAAGTTAACTCGACGCCCAGATTCGATGTTTTTACTGTCAAACCATGGGAAACGAGCTTGTTCCTCCAAGGAACGGAACCAATGCTCATCGAGTTGTGGAGCGGGTGGCTGAGAAGTGCGCACGCTCGAGCCATGAGGACGTTTGCCAAGAGCACGTCGTGGAGCCATTAAACTGCAAAACAAAAGAAAATAAGAAGAAAATGTTAGATTTTGTCGAAATTTCGACAGCATAACGACTGTAATTCGAGAAAAAGCCTCGAACTCACCCAAAAACATGGGGAGGAGGACTTATGTAACCCCCACACTCTTCAACAAACCAATCACAGGCAATTACAATAAGAATTTCAGAAAATTTAAGAAAAAATAAGAAATTTTGAATTTTTTTTGAAAACCTAGGTTAAAAAGTGTAAAAATTTGATTTTTATGAAAACCGTTCGGTGGAACCTCAAATTGGTTGAGGGCTTTTGCTCTTAGGGGTCTCTAAACCCTTTCTAAGCCGAAGGAAGAGAGTTCCTACGGTTAGAATCTCTCAATCGAAGAAAAATAGAAAATTTCTAGGAAAAGACAATATGAAAATTTATAAAAACTTGATAGAGGGGGAAGAGACTTACCTGGAGACGATATGCCAAGTCTGAATCGCAAGAAAACCACTTCTAGAGTGACCGGTCGGACTGTAGAAGCTCGGAATGGCAGAGAGGAATCGCCACCGGAGAGAAAAGAGAAAGAAAAGTGAGAAAATTTCTCACTTTTTGCGATTTTAAAGCCCATTCTGGGCATACCGGTCGACTATACCGGTCGACCGGTACCCCTACAGGGCTGCGACTGCTATGTCTCGGTCAGAATTTTAATTCTTACCGGTTGACTATACCGGTCGCAGCATATTCTACAGTGGTGCGACCGGTATGTTGCGACCGGTCAGCACCAGAATAGCCAGAAAAATCTCTGAAAATTTTTAAAATTTTGTAAATTTAAGTACTCCTTTTTGCGACTGTTTCGCCTTATATTGTTGAAGACTAACACCACTATTGCTTCATTCTCATGTGTTATGTCTTCTTTTCAGATTCAAACAGAATAGTCTGAGATGGTGGGCGGAAACGGTCGTAGGGGTCGAAAGCGTCACGAGGCTAGGATGCGCCTCGAGGAAGAAGAACAGGTTGAACCAGGCCATGTTAGAGAGCCAAGCCTGGAAGTTGAGGAAGAACAGGTTCCAGAGGTACCGACAAATTTGCCTGGCCCACCTCACAGGAATTCTGAGACCATTGTTACAAACCTAGTCTATCAAATGCAAGCTCAGCAGAAAGAATTCCTGAGCGAGATATTGAAGATGTTCAGGCCACCGGGTTCTGTTCCCACTGGAGGTACGCCCGAGTCTGGAGGGAATAATACTACACAGCCGATGCATGGTAGTCCAGGGCGATGGGCCAACCCCAGAATGTACCACCACCGCACCAGTTCCCGTCGTCTTCTGCTTATCAAGGAGCATATCCGTATCCACCACCATGGTATGGAATGAATACACAGGGACAGCACGATCTGAGCAGGGCGGTGGATAGATTCCTAAAGTTGAAGCCTTCATCATTCACAGGTAAGACAGGGAAACCATTGTGGCCAGCACAGTGGGTTGCAGAGATGGAGAAGAATTTCCGACTAATGACTTGTTCAGAGGATGAAAAGGTCCTGTTTGCCACTCATATGCTGAAGGAAGATGCGAATGCTTGGTGGAATTCTACACGGGCATATTTGGAGACGAAGCATACACAGGTGGATTGGGAAGTGTTCAAGGTGGCCTTCTTCGATAAGTATTTTCCAAAGAGCTTCAGAGATCAGATGGAGAAGGAGTTCCTTAATCTACAGCAGTCTCAGTCGACTGTGGATGCTTATCAGCAGAGGTACGAGGAGTTATTTTTCTTCACACCGGCAAGTATGCAAGAAGAAGAGACCAAGACACATAGGTTCACCATGGGACTACGTGGAAGCATCAGATAGCACATATTGGGTCTGGACAAGAAAATCTATAATGAGGCTGTGCAGGTTGCGAGGGTGATAGAGTCCAGTCAGCGGGACAACTTCTTTGCACAGAACAGAGGAGTGAAGAGACCCGCTATTGAGAGTTCGGGTGGCGATAACAATAGACCTTTCTGCCCATATAGGGCTCAGACCGCTACAGTACCTGCTAGGAACAATACGGCACCACCTGTGCCACAGAACGCCGGATACAACCCGAATATCAAATGTTTCAACTATCAGCAAGTGGGTCATATTGCAAGGACCTGCACTCTACCTAGGAAGCAACCTCCCCAGCAAGGAAAAGTATATGCGGTCACCATTGAAGAGGCAGCCGCATCACCTGATGTTGTCACTGGTACGACTCTATCCCTTACTATTTTCATTGTGTGTATGCGCATGTAGAACTAAGGGATAATAAAAATTTTAGGAATTGTAAATGTAGCTGGTATACCTGCCAGAGTACTATTTGACTCTGGGGCCACGCACTCCTTTGTTTCTATTTCCTTTGGGAAGCGAATGGAGTTACCAATTAAGCACTTGAACCCAAGCTTGATAGTTCGCTCTCCACTAGGAGTCGAAGTGGCTTTGACTGAATATTATGGACCATGTACTGTTTGTATTGAGGGCCGAGACTTAGAAGCAAGTTTGGTACTACTCGAGATGGCAGACTTTGATGTCGTCTTGGGAATGGATTGGCTAGGCCATCATTCAGCTATCCTATTATGTGGTGAAAGGAAGCTTGTGCTTACAGACAAAAAGGGAAAGGAGTATAGCTTCACTGGGATCAAGCTACCTAGGAAGCGGAAGCTGATCCTCTCCGCCCTAAAAGCCAAGCGATGCTTAGAGAAAAGGGGAGTGGGGTATCTAGTATCTATAATCGACATCACGGCGGAGTCACACAAGATGGAAGATATAGATGTGGTTCGAGAGTTCCCAGATGTATTTCCAGAGGAGCTTCCAGGTCTACCATCGGACAAGGCTACAGAGTTTGTAATAGACCTTATGCCAGGTTCGGTGCCGGTGTCTAAAGCACCATACAGGATGGCCCCTACCGAGTTAAAGGAGTCGAAGACCCAATTACAAGAATTGTTAGATAAGGTTTTCATACGACCGAGCATATCGCCTTGGGGAGCACCTGTATTATTTGTCAAGAAGAAAGACGGAAGTGTAAGACTATGCATTGACTACCGTGAACTGAAAAAGTTGACGATCAAGAATCGGTATCCCTTGCCTAGAATCGATGATCTGTTCGATCAATTGCAGGGTGCAAAGGTTTTCTCGAAGATTGATCTCCGATCGGGGTATCACCAACTGAAGATCAAGGCCGGAGATATTCCGAAGACTGCTTTCAGGATGAGGTATGGGCATTATGAGTTTCTAGTCATGTCATTCGGGTTGACCAATGCCCCAGCGTCATTCATGGAACTGATGAACCGAGTGTTTCATGATATGTTGGACACTTCGGTCATCGTATTCATCGATGACATATTGGTCTACTCAAAGGACATGGAGACTCATACAACGCATTTAAGGGCAGCCCTACAACGGCTAAGACAAGAAAAGCTTTATGCTAAGTTTAAGAAGTGCGAGTTTTGGCTGAAGGAAGTGGCTTTCTTGGGCCATGTAGTATCTGAAGACGGTATCAAGGTTGATCCAAGTAAGATAGCTGCTATAGTAGGATGGGAAGCACCAAAATCTATTGCGGAGATTCGTAGTTTTCTTGGGTTGGCTGATTATTATAGAAGATTCGTGGAAGATTACTCCAGGATCGCTGTTCCACTCACCAGATTGACCAAGAAGGGAGAGAAATTCATATGGACAGATGAGTGCGAGAAGTGCTTTCAGACTTTGAAGTCAAGACTAGTCTCTGGACCTATCTTGACCATCCCTGAACCAAGCGTACCGTTTACTTTATATACGGATGCTTCAGGGTTGGGTATTG
This sequence comes from Protea cynaroides, assembly GCA_028583415.1. Classification (NCBI taxonomy): domain Eukaryota; kingdom Viridiplantae; phylum Streptophyta; class Magnoliopsida; order Proteales; family Proteaceae; genus Protea; species Protea cynaroides. Next base: position 84,487,068 of record CM053268.1, read on the forward strand.
GGTGTGTATTGATGCAAGGAGAACAGGTGATTGCTTACGCATCAAGATAGTTAAAGGAGCATGAAAAGAACTATCCTACGCATGATTTGGAGTTAGCAGCGGTTAAAAATGCAATCAGGACTTGGAGACACTACTTGTATGGTGAGAAGTTTCAGATCAAGTCAGATCACAAGAGCTTAACTTATCTTTTCGCTCAGAAGGATCTGACTATGAGACAGAGGAGATGGCTGAAATTATTGAAAGATTATGATTGTGACATCCAGTATCATCCGGGTAAAGCAAATGTGGTGGCTGACGCCTTAAGCAGAAAGTGGGCATCGAAACCTGAGGCCGGGCCAAGTACAAATGCTGCATTGTGTGCTGCAGCCTCAAGTTCAATGGAAATTGATGAAGAACATATTATAGAGACTGCTGAAGATCCAGTTGAGCAAGGCTTAATTTATAAGTTCACCATGATGTTCGCCGCTTTGAGGATCTCACCGGATCTAGTTGATGAAGTCAAGGTAGCAATCCTACAGGATCCACATCTCAAGACAGTGCAAGAAGACTTAGAGAAGGGTACAAGCAGTCCTGACTTTACCTTGGATTCAGACAAGGTACTTAGGTATCGTGGACGGTTATGTATACTTGAGAGTGAAGACTGCAATATCAGAAATCGAGTTATGACTGAAGCTCATTACACTCCATATTCGGTACATCCAGGAAGTACCAAAATATACCATGATTTAAGAAGACTTTATTGGTGGAGGGATATGAAAGCAGATATAGCTCGTTTCATGTTCCAATGTCTGAATTGTCAACAAGTTAAAGCAGAAAGGCAGAGACCCGCAGGTTTATTACAGCCATTATCGGAACCTGCATGGAAGTGGGATTGCATTACCATGGATTTCGTCACTGGCCTACCTTTGACACCAAGGTCAATGGATGCAGTTTGGGTAATAGTAGATCGTCTCACCAAGACAACTCGATTTATTGCGGTCAGACCTCAGTATACCATGGAGAAACTAGCCAAGTTATATGTTGATAATATAGTCAGACTTCATGGCGTCCCAGAGAGTATAGTGTCTGACAGAGATCCCCGTTTTACATCAAAGTTCTGGGAAGGATTACAGAAAGCTATGGGAACCAAGTTGAAGTTTAGTACAGCTTTCCACCCTCAGACGGACGGAGAGTCAGAACAAACTATTCAAATTTTAGAAGATATGCTCCGAGCCTGTGCATTAGACTTCAAGGGAGCTATGGATGAGAAACTACCACTCATCGAGTTCGCTTATAACAACAGCTATTAGGCTACGATTCAAATGGCCCCATATAAAGCACTCTATGGGAAGAAGTGTCGTACACCTCTGTTATGGAACGAGGTGGGAGAAAGAAGAATTGTAGGACCGGAGTTTGTTGAAGAGACTTGTCGAGTGATTGATCAGATCAAAGAGAGAGTAAAGACAGCTCAAGTTCGACAGAAGCACTATGCGGATAATCGACGTCGAGATCTGGAGTTTGCAGTGGGTGAAAAAGTATTCTTGAAGGTATCACCGGTGCGAGGTCTGAAACGATTTGGTAAGAAGGGGAAGCTATGCCCCAGGTATGTGGGACCATATGAGATATTGACCCGACGTGGTAATGTAGCATATCAATTGGCTCTACCACCATCTATGTCAAGCGTTCATAACGTGTTCCATGTATCATTACTGAAGAAGTATGTCAGAGATCCATCGCACATCTTGACCTCTGATCCCCCAGACTTGACTGAAGACTTAACATTCGAAGTGGTGCCCGTGATGCTCTCAAGTCGAAAGGTATAGCAACTTCGAACCAAGGATATTCATTATGTGAAGGTGCATTAGAGAAGCCAAAATGTCAAAGAAATTACTTGGGAAGAGGAGAGCGCAATGAGGAAGGAGTATCCTAATCTTTTCGACGATCAAGGTACGTTTAAATTTCGAGGCCATAATTTCTTTTAAAGGTGGGGGAGTTGTGAGACCTACATGCAAATTTTAGGACGAAATTTCTTTTAAGGGTGGGGAAGTTGTAAGACCCGCACTCCGTGAACCCGGTCTAAACCTTGGTTTTGTGTCGTAGCAGGTCTTCCGATCATCACCGGGCCAGACGGGACGAGCAGATGACAAACAGGTACGAAATCAGATCAAAGACGGTCAAATAATCATCATTTTATGTTGACCGGTCGATGGTACCGGTCTTGGTACCGGTCGACCGGTCAGCTCTACGCAGCTGAGTGCGGAGATCCGGAATTGGATCTCTATGGATCCCATTTTCCTAAACCCTAATGCCTGAACCTTCCTAATCTTAATAGGGTTACTAAAACCTAATGTTAGCCTATAAATACACCCTTAAACCTCCTCAAATCCTTTCCATTGTCTCTCATAAACCCTAGAGAGGAGAAGGAGGTTGGAAAAGAGAGGAAGCTAGGAAGAAGAAGAAGGTGCGGCCATTACCGTTCGACGACGCTCAAGTTACGCCAGTTAACGGTAAGTGTTTAACCACTCTTCTTACCCTATGACTCTAGGATAGTGGTGTGGGTGGATCAAGACCATGCAAAGTAGGTATTGATCTAAAACCCCAATTGGACCTTAAAACCCTAAGTTGCCGTCAAACCCTAGATTCGAGTTCCGAGATGATATTCATCGAAATAAGACTTAAATGAGTTGGGGATAACTCGAACTCAAAGATTAAACTTAGAATGGATAGGAGAAACCCTGAAAATCCAAGGAAATCGATCGACGGCAGTCAAAAAATCAAGTGTATGGTCTTCCGGAGACATACCGGTCGACCATACCGGTTGCTAGTTTGCTCACAGAGCTGCAACCGGTATGTTGCGACCGGTCAGCTCTGAAAGGCTGGTTTTGGACTTTGTTGGTTTCCGACCAACGTGAAACCTTAAGGAAACTATTCTAATGAAACCCTAATAATATTGTAGGACTTTGTGACTTCCCGTTTGGATCTTGCGACGTGGAGCATGCTAACAAACGAACGTCAGGTAAGGGAATCTGACCTAAACCTAATAATTAATGGACAGTAAATCTTTGTTATTGACACTGAATATATATGATGTGATGTTTGTGCATATTCACATGCCATCTTTTAATTCAGTTATTATTACTGTTCATATATTGTTAGGATGTGATTGTTAAGCATGTGATTGTTTTCGTTAGTGTGTGGAGTGGGGCATGGGCCTGGGATCGCTCCTCACACTAGCACCTTTTGTAGTATTCTGTCTTAACATGCTTGGTACGGGTGGGGCATCAGGGGAAGGTCGTGGTACGGTGGTCTCTGATGTTGATTCTGGCCTGGCCATGGTTATGTGGCACTGTGGTCTCTGAGGTCGACGCTGACTTGTCCACGATGCTTTAGCTCTATCTATGCGGTAGGGAGTTATGTTGGGATAGGATCTACCTGCATTATGTATCTATCCTAGTGGGTTAGTTGCGGATAGGGCATCAGGGGAGGTGTGGGATTGCCTTAGCTCTATCTCTATGCCGTAGACGGCTGTGCTGGGATAGAGCATACATTGATGACATATAGGATTGGTTAGTTGCGAGCCCAGTTTGCGAGCCCTGGCCAGTAGGGGCTTAGGTACTGGTATGGGTAGAGCATCAGGGGAGGTATGCGGGTATCTTAGCTCTATCTCTATTTCGTGATGGGTGCATGTGGGCCAATGGGGGTGTGATCCATGAGGTGCCACACACTCGTGTATAGAGGTGCGAGGGCCACCAAATCTTTCTATAGCACATTGCAAACATAAATCAGACCACAGCATAAAATTGATTGTTACTCATGCATAATATTGTGAAACTGTCTGATTATCTTACTGAGCTAAGTTGTGAGCTCACCCTTTGTATATATACATGTTTTTAGATGTTGATGCAGGTTATACGGTGGATGACTACATGAACGCTCCGGCGTATAGTGATGTTGCTGCTTTGGGTGTACAGGCAGGAGAGGACGAGCATGACGCTTCATGCGAGTGCCCTTTCTGCGTGTACCTTTGATTGGATTTTTATTTATTTGTTTCAGTTATTTTCAGTTGGATTAAGTGGATGTAAGGATATTATATTTTATGTTTGGATTTTAATAATTGGATATTCTATTTAATTTTATCAATAGATTCTCAGTTCATTTATTTAAAGACTTCCGCTGTATTATTTATATTCTGATTGTGGTTATGTGCAATGGGTTTGTATGAGTGGACACGGCTATTCGAGATCCTGGTGTGAACCGTTGGTTCAATGACGGTTCACTCACACCATTCTGGTTGGATCAGAATTGGGGTGTGACAACAGGTATGACCTAAACCTTTTTATTTTGTGTTACATTGTGTGTAGACTAAATAAAAATAAATCACAGGTATTGTACCTATTAATGGCATTCCCGCCAGAGTACTCTTCGATTTAGGAGCTACTCATTCTTTTATATCTGTGTCATTTGGAAAGAAGCTGAATATACCCATCAAAAAGTTAGACTATAAATTGCTTGTACGATCGTCGATGGGATTAGAAGTGGAATTAGAAAAAGGTTATGGACCATGTCCAGTCCTTATTGATGAGAAAACTTTAGATGCAACCCTGATTCAACTTGAGATGGCCGAATTTGACGTCATCTTGGGAATGGACTGGTTAGCTCAGCATTCTGCAAACCTATTATGTGCCGAAAAGAAGCTGACATTTAAAGACAAGGAAGGAGCAGAGTTCAGTTTTGCGGGAACCAAACTTCCCCGTAAATGAAAGCTCATACTCTCTGCATTAAAGGTTAGGAAGTGCCTTGAGAAAGGAGCAGTTGGGTATCTAGTATCTGTGGTCAATCTTACCAAGGAAGCACCACGAATGGAGGATATTGATGTTGTGCGTGACTTCCCAGATGTATTTCCTGAAGAGTTACTAGGACTACCACCCGACCGAGCGACAGAGTTCATTATAGATCTTATATCCAGAGCCGCACCAATATCTAAAGTACCTTAAAGAATGACTCCTACTGAACTAAAAGAATTAAAAGTACAACTACAAGAACTACTAGACAAGGGTTACATCCGACCTAGCATATCACCATGGGGAGCGCCAGTATTATTCGTAAAGAAGAAGGACGGTAGTGTTCGATTGTGTATAGACTATCAGGAACTGAATAAGCTGACAATCAAGAATCGATATCCTTTGCCTCGGATCGATGACTTGCTCGATCAGTTGCAAGGTGCCAAAGTGTTCTCCAAAATCGATCTTCAGTCAGGCTACCATCAGTTGAAGATCAAAGATGGTGATATTCCCAAGACAACATTCAGGACCAGATATGGACATTATGAATTTTTGGTCATGTCTTTTGGATTGACAAACGCACTAGCAACTTTTATGGAACTTATGAACCGGGTATTCCACGATATGTTGGATATGTCGGTTATTGTATTCATCGAAGATATATTGGTCTACTCCAAGGACAAGGAAACTCATATTAAGAATCTAAACGCCGCTCTGCAACGATTATGGAATGATAAGTTTTACGTCAAATTTACAAAGAGTGAGTTTTGGCTAAATAAAGTCTCTTTTCTAGGCCATGTTGTATCCGCTGAAGGAATTAAAGTGGATCCTAGCAAGATTGAAGCTATTGTGAAGTGGAAAGTACCGAAGAGCGTTGCAGAAATTAAAAGTTTCCTGGGTCTAGCTGGTTATTATCGACGATTTATGAAAGATTATTCACGAATTGCCGTACCTCTCACCAGTTTGACTAAGAAGGGCAAAATGTTTGTTTGGATTGAGAAATACGAGAAGAATTTTCAAACATTAAAGGCTAGATTGATATCTGCTCCAATCTTGACCATTCTGATTCTTGGACAGCCATTTATTTTATACACTGATGCGTCAGGATTGGGATTAGGATGTGTACTTATGCAAGGAGAACAAGTAATTGCTTATGCCTCAAGATAATTGAAGACACATGAGAAGAACTATCCCACTCATGATTTGGAATTAGCGGCAGTAGTACATGCTGTCAAGATATGGATACATTACTTGTACGGAGAGAAATTTCAGATTAAATCAGATCATAAGAGTCCTACTTATCTCTTTAATCAGAAGGAGTTGAATATGGGACAAAGAAGATGGCTGGAACTATTGAAAAACTATGATTGCGATATCCAATATCATCCGGGAAAAGCTAATGTGGTGGCTGACTCGCTGAGTAGGAAGACAATGATAAAATCTCAAGGGGAGGTTAGCACAACTGCCGCAATGTATACTACCGAAAATGTGTTCAATTACGGTAATGAGCAGTTTGTGATAGATGCACCGGGTGAATCAACCAACCAAGGGTTTATTCATCGGTTTTTAAGTATGTTTGCCACATTGAAGATTGTACCCGATATAATTGATGAAGTGAAAACAGCTATTAAATTAGACCCTTATCTAAGAACGGTACAAGAGGACATGGAAAAAGGTAGGACGATTCCTGAGTTCACCTTGGACGATGAAAAGTTACTGAAGTACAAAGGAAGAATATGTGTAACTGAAACAGAAAGTTTGGACATTAGACACCGACTAATGAAGGAATCCCATACCACCGCCTATTTGATACACCCTGGAAGTACAAAAATGTATCATGATCTATAAAAATTATATTGGTGGAGAGGAATGAAAATAGATGTAGCTAAGTTCGTGTCTCAATGCCTAAATTATCAGAGAGTGAAGGCTGAATGACAAAGACCTTCAGGACTGTTACAGCCGTTCTCGGAACCAGCATGGAAATGGGACTTCATCACTATGGACTTCGTCACCGGGTTACCATTTACTCCCCGAGTAGTTGACGAAGTTTGGGTGATTGTAGACCGCCTGACTAAAACGGCTCGATTTATAGCTATACGACCTCAGTATACACTGGAGAGGTTAGCTAAGTTGTATGTGGATAATATTGTCAGATTACACGGTGTACCTGAAAGCATTGTGTCCGACAGAGATCCACGATTCACTTCAAAGTTTTGGGAAGGATTGTAAAAGGCTATGGGTACAACATTGAAGTTCAGTACTGCATTCCATCCTCAGACAGACGGACAATCGGAGCGTACCATTCAGATTCTATAAGACATGCTCCGTGTCACACCCCAATTCTGCACCATTCAGAACGGTGTGATGAACCGCTAATAAACCAACGGTTCAACCATGATCTCTAATAGGCGGTATCCATTAAAAATAAAACCATGCACGTCCACAATCATAATCAAAATAAATACACAATAGCGGAAGTCTTATAGTAAATGAACTGTGAACTCTAAATGTAATAATCATAATTAAAATATCAAGTTATTGTTGTATCAACTAAGGCATAAATAAATAAAATATCAATTACGTCCTTTTATAAATTTAAATAAAATTCTAATAGATTACGCATGAGTTGTACTCACATGAGGGGTCATGCGTATCCTCCAAGTCTTCAGCTTCCATTGCAGCAATACACGCATACACCGGAGCATTCATATAATCTTCAACTGTAGTACCTGCATCATTAACTAAAAATATTCGACGTTGAGAGGGTGAGCACACATCATGGCTCAGTGAGCAAACAAAACAATGCAATAAACATAAGCATGCATTCAATTCATATCTTTGGTCTGGTAAATAAGTTTGCAATGTGCTATAGAAAGGATAGGTGGCCAAAGGTCACGTTTATTGACGCCGCACCTTTATACACAAGTGTGTGAAGTCGCCTGAAGATAATGTTTATTGTCGTTCCACATGCACCCACCATGGACAATGTACACGCAAATGTCACGTCTATTGCTGTACCCGTTGCCCATACCAACACGTAAGCCCCTGCTGGCGAGGGCTCACAAACTAGGCTCGCAACTAACCAATCCTAATGTTAATCAGTGTATCCAAGGCCTCACCCCAACATCCCTCAATACGTCCATAGAGATAGGGCTAAGGCCCCCCGACAGAGTCAAAGACTACACGGTCCGAGACCACCTCCCTTCATACCCTACGATGTAATAGTTCTGCTAAGCTAATGGCGATACGACGATGTCAGTGGACAAGACTTGAGTTAGAGATAGAGCTAGAGTGCTGAGGCCCTGCCTATGACACCTCCCCCTGATACTCGCTCGCATCAAGCACACTAACCACACACATACATCTACATGCCTATTCCTATCATCATCATCATCATCATGTTATAAACAATAATTTAAATATGCATGAACAGTAATAAAAAAAATATTAGATGACATGTTGAATGCACATAACAAGCATACACGCATAGAATCAATCATGGCATTGGACTCAAGAATAAAATAGTTTATTATTAACCAATTAGTTTAGGTCTTGTTCCCTCACCTTTACTTGATCGTAGGTCCTCTTTCAAGCTTTAAGAATCAACTATATATCGATATTATATCACTAGAAGACCTAATCAAGTCGATAGAATTTAATTAGAATTAATTCTGATTTTAAAAAGCATATTGTTAACTGGGGGTCGATGCCAGGGTCGGAGGTTCCATCGACCCTGGGTGAGACCACCCACAGTCTAGAGTTCCCGAACACTGGGGGTCGATTGTTAGGGTCTGGTAGGGTCGATTGGCCATCGACCCCTGTGCGACCTCATGTGGGTTTCGTCAAATTTTCATCCTTCAGTCCATTCCTTCGTGTTTGGGGTCCTATGGCTTGCTTCTACAATCCATTCCACACATGTTCTATGGTCTAGAACCGTAGTTCATTCACCTATATTGTTTTTATGATTTCCCCCATGGTTTTCCATGAAAACCTAACCATGGATGGATGATTTGGGTTTTTCCTAGATCATTCCCTCTTCCCTATCCATTTTAAGGTCTGTAGAATTACATGGAGATAGTACCCATACCAGAGAATTAGGCTTGTCTCTCTGAAGCCTTCTCTTTGATCTTCTTCTCCACTTTCCTTGTCTTCTCTTTCTCTCAATCCAATTAGGGTTCTAAAAGGAGTGAAAGAAGCCTAGGGACATCCTATTTATAGAGTAGAAACTCCAAAAATAAGTCCCATTGAGATAGAAAAGAATCCCATTGAAATTTGGAAAGTTTCCAAATCACCGTTTCTGTCGGTAGACTGGGGGTCGATGAGGGGGTCGGAGATCCCGTCGACCCCTGGTTCTAAGATGTCCGACCCCCGGTTAAAACTCAGGGTCTGACTTTTATACCAGGGGGGTCCGACCCTACCTTGCTGGGTATGCGAGGCTCTCCCTATTTTTAGTGTTTTTGGGTCAGTTTAATACCTGGGATCGTGATCTCCCTCACGCACTTGATCCATTTGGCTCGACCATGATGGGTAGACCTGGTTCAAGGTGGTATGACCGGGTTAGTTCGATACGGGTCTTACACTCTGAGCCTATGTAATTGATTTTAAAGGATCATGGGATGATAAGTTACCCCTGATTGAGTTCGCTTATAACAATAGCTATCAGGCTACTATACAGATGTCACCCTATGAAGCACTGTATGGTAGGAAGTATTGAACTCCTTTGTTTTGGAATGAAGTTGGAGAACGTAGCATTGTTGGACCAAAATTTGTTGAAGAGACATGTCGAGTAGTCGACATTATCAAGGAAAGAGTAAGAATGGCTCAGAATCGTCAGAAGCAATATGCAGATACTAGACGTCGAGACCTTGAATTTGCCGTAGGTGATAAGGTATTCCTCAAAGTGTCACCTATGCGAGGTTTGAAACGGTTTGTTTGAGATATGTCGGGCCATATGAAATTCTAGCGAAACGTGGAAAAGTGGCTTACTAGTTAGCAATACCACCATCTATGTCAAGTTTGCATGATGTATTTCATATCTCCTTACTAAAGAAGTATGTCAGAGATCCAATGCACGTTTTGACAGTAGATCTACCTGATTTGACTGATGATTTGACATTTAAAGTAGTACCAACTGAAATCACTAGCTGAAAGGTTCAACGACGACGCAACAATGATATCTATTATGTTAAGGTCACCTGGAAAAGTAGAGATATAGAAGAAATCACATGGAAAGAAGAGAATGCTATGCGAAAGCAATACCCTCATCTATTCGACTCGAAAGGTATGTACAAATTTCGAGGATAAAATTTTTATAAGCAGGGGGGAGTTGTAAGACCCGTATCGAACAAACCAGTCTTACCACCTTGTATCAGGTATACCTATCATGATCGAGCCAAATGGACCAAGTGGGTGAAGGAAATCGCAAGACCAGGTATGAAATTGACCCAAAAACAGTAAAAAAGAGGGTAGGGTCGCATACCTAAACAGGTAGGGTCGACCCCACCTCATCAGGAAGTCAGACCCATGACTTTTAGTCCTAGGGTCGGACAACTGAAACCCTAGGGTCGACGGGATCTGCAACCCTAGCATATACCCTAGTATCACCGTCAGAAACCGTAAATAGGAAACTTTCCTAAATTCTAGGGGATTCTTTCCTAATCTCAATGGGACTTATTTTGGGAGGTTTTTCTCTATAAATAGGACGTCCCTTAGCCTCTTTCACTCCTTCTGAAACCCTAAAAGAAAGTGAGAGAAAGAGAAGAGAAGGAGAAGATAAGGAAAGTTGGAGAAGAAGACTAAAGAGAAGAAATTTAAAAAAACCTATGAATCTTAGCAAACATCAGGTATGGATATGCTTTCCATGAATTGTTTAAGACCTTAGAATAGTTCATGAAGAGGATACGATCTAGGAGAAACCCAAATCATCCATCTATGGGAAGATTTCAATGAAATCCATGGAGGGAATCATGGTAGACAAAGTAAGGAAGTAACCTGGAGTTTTAAGCCATAAAACAAGCATAGAATGGACTGTGGAAGTAAGCCAAAGGACCCAAACATGAAAGATTAGACTGTAGAATGAAAAGGTCGACTGAAACCACGTCCGGTCGCACGTAGGGTCGATTGAGAATCGACCCTACCAGACCACAGGATCGACCCCTAGCTCCTGGGAAGTCCAAGGAAGTTGTGGTCGCACCTAGGGTCGATGGGACAACTAACCCTAGCATCGACCCTATACCCTGGGGTCGCAGAAACCTGCGACCCATCCTGCGACCCTAGCTTAACAGCAAGCCTAAAATTGTCGTAATGAATTCTAACTAAAATCTATCGACTTGTTAGGTTTTCCTATTGATATAAAGGTGATTCTTAAAGCTTGAAAGAGGATTTACACTTAAGAAAAGATGAGGGAACAAGACCTAAACTAATTGACTAATAATAAATTATTTTCATTTATTGAGTCTAATCCCATGTATGATTCTCTGATTGTATGATTGTAATGTGCATATCACATGTCATCTACTATTCCTATTATTACTGTTCATGCATATTTAATTTAACTTATTTACAACATGATGATGATGATGATGATAGGAATAGGCATGCGAATGTTTGTGTGTGGTTAGTGTACTTGATGCGAGTGGGGCATCAGGAGAAGTGTGATGCGGTGCGGTCTTAAGCACTTTAGCCTTATCTCTACTCAAGTCTTGTCCACTGACATCGTCGTATTTCCATTACCTTAGCAGAACTATTACGTCATAGGGCATCAGGGGAGGTGGTCTCGGACCGTATAGTCTCTGACTCTGCCGGGGGGCCTTAGCTCTATCTCTATGGACGTATTGAGGGATGCTGGGGTGAGGCCTTGGATACACTATTTGACATTAGGATTGGTTAGTTGCGAGCCCAGTTTGCAAGCCCTCGCCAACAGGGGTTTACGTGTTGGTATGGGTAGAGCATCAAGGGAAGTGTGATGCGGTGCGGTCCTAAGCACTTTAGCTCTATCTCTATTCCATGGTGGGGTGGATGTGAACGACAACGGTGTTTAATCTATTGGGTGGGCTTACACACCTTGTGTATAGAGGCGAGGCGGTCACCGAACCTTTCTATAGAACATTGTAAACTTATATACCAGACCACAGATATGAATTGAATGCATGCATATGTTTGTTGCATTGTTTTGTTTGCTCACTGAGCTGTGATGTGTGCTCACCCTTTTTGAATTTGAATATTTTTAGTTGATGATGCAGGTACCACTGTGGAAGATTATATGAATGCTTCTGTGTATGGGCACGTGGCTGTAATGGAGGCTGAAGATATAGTAAAGACGCATGACTCCTCATGCGAGTGCAACTTATGTGTTTTCAATTAGATTTTTATTTGAACTATTAAGGAAATATAATTTGATATTTTATTTGTTTATGTCTCGGTTGATACAACATAATTGGATATTTTAATTATGATTATCACAGTTAGATTCTCAGTTCATTTAATATTAAGACTTCTGGTATTGTGTATTTATTCTGATTATGGTTGTGGATGTGTATGGTTTAAGCTAATGGACACAGCCTATTTGAGATCCTGGATTGAACTGTTGGTTTATTAGCGGTTCATCACACCATTCTGAATAGTACGGAATTGGGGTGTGACAGTAGGTTTGTTTGTTCCCAATATAACTCACAATTTCATCAATTCTTGATGCTATTCTTGCACTTGATGGGCCAGATTGGTCACAACTGTAGCCAAGTCCCACGGAGGTGGTCTATGTAAATTATTTTGGTTGTCCTAGATATTCACCTCTTGATTTTCTCCAGTTTGATTCTCATTATTTAGTGTCTGCTCAGCTGGGTTCTCATTACCTGTTCCTGATCTAGGTGGTGGTGGGGTTGGGTTGCGGCCTCTTCTTGATGCTCAGTGGGCAATGGACCAAAGTGTGGCAGATCTCGCTCAGAGTTTCCAAGTCACCCAAGAGCAGGTGCATTGGCTTCATATTGCCTATGAGCAGGACTATGATCGTGGCGAGCTGACACCTACACCTCCTCCGCCTCTAGCCTAGTGATAGGGTTTTTCTTTTATTTAATCTATTTCGTTCTAGGGTAATTGTCCGACTTGTGAACCGTACCCTGTTATTATGTACGAACTCATTTGGTTTACTTATATACATAGTTCTTCTCGTTATACTATGCATTATGATCTTGTTAGTTTTTGTTTCAACCAACATACAAGGCTTATAATGTGTTTGTATTAAAGCTTTTAATTTTTCATATCTTAGGTCATAGACATAGGTTAATGTATATTGGTTTGATAGTTAGAGCCCGAGCACTCTGATACCAAGTTATCACACCTTAATTCTACTTGAACTAGAAGTGTGAATGAACCGTTAATGAACCAATGGCTCAAGCTAAGATCTTATAAGACCGTGCCAACAATTTAAACCACACATATAACCAACAAATTAAAATAAGTAGATAACAACAAAAGTCTTTATTAGTGAACTGAGAATCTAAATGATAAGTAAATAAATATCCAATTATCTCAATATTTACCAAAACATGAATACTAATATCTCATTACATGCCTTATAATCCCAATACAAGTAAACTCTACATGTAAACACAGTAGAGGCACTTGCATGATGAATCATGCTTGTTCTCCACCGCTTGCATGTCCATAGCTGCCATCTGTCCATAGAATGGTGCATTCATGTAATCTTCAATGTTAGTACTTGCATCATCAATTAAAAAGATACGACGTCATGGGGTGAACTTACAACTTGGCTCAGTGAGAAGCAAAACAATGCAGTAAGCATATGCATGATGTCACATTTAATTCTTTGGTCAGGTATAAGTTTTTAATGTGCTATGGTAAGGATAGGTGGTCACTACACCTCCATACATGAGTGTGAGTACACCCAACAGAAAGACACTTGCCAACTCTTCTGTGGCCCCACATCACTCACTACAGATAGAGCTAGAGCCTTATAGATCATACATTGCCAACACTCCCCCTGATACTCTACCACATACTAGTACGTATGCCCCTACTAGGGAGGGCTTGCACACTAGGTTTGTCACTAACCAATCCTAGATGTCATCAAGATGTATCCAAGGTTTTACCCCAGCATCCTTCAATACGATACAGAGATAGAGCTAGGGTCCGCTGGTAAGGCTATAGCCACACACCGTGATCACACCCCTGATACCCTGCAACGTACTATGTCCGCTAAGGTAACAACGATACGGTGATGCCAGTGTGGTGAATCTCCCCATTCAACATACCAATCACACATAAACATATGCCTATCCTATTCATCATTAACAACACGAAATAATAATAAATATGCATGAACAAAATAGCAGTTATTGGATGACATGTGATAAGCACAAACACCAAGCATAGAGATAGGAAATAAAATAAATGTAAAGCAGAGTAGTTTGTTATTAACCAATTAGTTTAAGTCTTGTCCCTCGTTTGTTGCGTGATACTTGACTTTCTTCAAGACCTTGAAAGTAGCTTTGCTTGGTTATAAGTCCTAGACAACCAATAGGATTAGGTTAAGTTTTATTCTGATAGTTTTTATTCATCAGACTCATTGTCTGGATAGGAAAATAGTCATTTTGGACATTGCCTAGTTGCGAGTCCGGTCTTGCATTACTCGATTGATCATCAATCCAGACAAAGCCTGAGACACTTCCCGAGAGTGTCCGATTGCTTATCCGGTAGCACTTTGAATTCATACAGTCTGACCAGACAAGTTTTAGACCTCTTGTGAGTTTGTCTGGTAGCATGTCCGGTCTAGTGTCCAGTTTGATAGTGGTGTTACCAAATAGCCTTCTGGACAACATTCCAAAATGCCCCAAAAGGTATCCGAGTTAACTCTTTGGTTTGTGACTCTCCAGAGTTGATCTCTCAACTCATTTTAGGGCTCATCCTATACTATTCTATGATCCGAAACACGTTAGGGTTAGGTCTTCAAGTGTAACCTTAGTTTACTATAACGTTATCAACACTAGCTCTTTGTGAACCATCCAAATTACAAGGTTCAACAATGAATTGGGATCGACCAATGGCCAAATCATGATATTGGGATTGATCCTTAGCCCTCAATGGCTATGATCTCAATTCATACATAACCTAACCCTCTATAGGGATGAGGAGACTACCGTTGGTTTCGTGACGACGTGGATAGAAGCCAATTGTGAGTTCTTGCATCAAAGATGGTTCTTCCCACGCATAGCCTACTTCTTCCCCACATGTTCTTTTTTCCTTGCACAACCTTCTTCTTAGATCCTCTTTCCCACAGCCTTCTTCTTTTTCGAAGCATTCTTCTTTTCCAGAGCCTCTCTCTCAGACCCCCTTTCAGTTTTTAGGGTTTGTAGTTGGTCTAATGAGTGAGAGAGAGTGAAAAGCAAAACTTATATAAAAGGTAATATCCTAATTAGAGTCCTCTCCCAATTAGAAGAGTAATCTACATAAACTATAAAATTTCTCAATTCACAGACTCTATTTTGGGTTTTTTCGGTCTCTTGTCTGGTAGCACAACTCATGAGACTAGACAACTCATAAATCTGTATTTTAAGCTGTCTGGGTGCACTATTCGGTAGTTGGAAAGTCCATCCCGACAGCAGACTAGACAGTTAGACCTGACAAGGTAAAATAACTAGAAACCTTTACCTTGATGTTACCTTGATACTTGGCTACTTCATCCAACCGTCTTGTCTGACCCGGTTACGATAAGGAGATTGGTCACGACATGATAACCCATGTTAGGCCGGGTTCGTGGAGTGTGAGTCTAACACCAGTCCTATTCCAGTTGTCAGGATCCCACTAGAATACTATCATATGCAAAGTAGTGCCACAAGTATGATATGGTTTAGAGGTCCACAACCCCCTTTCCATCCATCCACACAGGCTAAACGACCAGCATGCTTTCAACCAAAACAAGGTACGAGAATGTACATGCATGAGCAGATATCACATATATTAGATGGCATGTTATCACATAATTAACACAATCAATAATCATATAATCATGTAAGAGATAGGAAAATCTAGTCAAGCTAATCTCCTCACCTCAAATGGTGAATGTAGTAGTACTTTGATACATACAGAGTGTTTTCCCTTCAGTCCCATGTAGATTTATCTATTAGGTTGATTACGCATTGGTTAGTACTCAATGTATTTGGACACATGTCTAACTCTCCTAAGTATCCTTATTAACCTTGGGTTAACACCCTTAAGTTAATGGCTTAGGTCATAGAGTCTGAGGTTTAATTTATGTTTAGTTTCAGAACTATCTGTTACGGTCCAGAAGATGGTCTGTCCGTAGGATGGTGCCTCCACATAATCCACCTGGACAGCTCCCATGAGCTAACCATACAGTATTAAACCTTTCTAGAATCATCTGGAGGTAGGGGTTTTGTGTCTGGATGATCCTCCAAACCTTGCTCTAGAAAGATTTTTGTTCAGTTTGAAGATTATCTTTCATAGTGTGCTTTGGGATTTCTTCCTTGGGTCTCTTAGGTCCTTCCCCACGGTTTGGGAATATTGGTGGATCATTCCCACGGGGTTTTTAGGTCTTAATGATGGTCTTTCCATTACATAAAGTTGTCGTACATGGTTCTTGTCAAATCTAGGCAGCATTCCTAGATTTGATATTTTTATCATTAATGACCAATGGAGACCTTGTCTCCCTAAATTCAAAGAATGGGTTCATCCTCCATTGGTTTCATAAGGGTCTCGAATCAATGGGAGAGGTTTACAAAGACTACCTTAGGTTAAACCTTCTTTGGTTGGCTTGGGTTGTCTTGGAAAAACCTCTTCTCAGTGAGTTCTTCTTTCTCTCTTTCCTTCCTAGCTCTGCTCTCATTTCTCAAAAAGGTACATCAAAACAATGATTGTTCCAACCCTAATGTTTATTAGTATAGACAAGAGAGAGAGAGAGAGAGAGAGAGAGAGAGAGAGAGAGAGAGAGAGTCCTACTTTGAGTATATACGACTTTTTATTCCCATTCCTACTTTCTCTTTACTACTAATTCTTAGCTAGTGGGTCGTACCCTTGCCACTTGGCAAGCTTCTGAGCATAGGGGATCTAGAGGACTCCTTTCCTGCATAGAGAGTTCCCTCTCCTATTTGGACTTGGGCTCTAACTAGTCCATGCACATAAAGGAGAAAATACTTAGTCTTCTCTTTATTATCTAGCTTTGTCTTAGGATTTAGTAATTATTATTTAATTTCCACCTGTCTAGTACTAGCTCCCATATCTGTGACATAATTGGGGATGTCTTAAGGTGGCCTGGTGTCTCCCTTGGTCATACACATGGTTTATGGCCAAGTGTCTGTTCGTTATAGCCTGTTCGCTATACATAGAGTATGCAGGTGCACCCGGACACTGAGCAATGTACTGTTCAATTGTCTGGTTTGGTCCAAGCTTGGCTCCTTTTGGTACATATATGGTTCTTACTCATGTATCATATGTAAGACAAGGTTTTGAGTATTTTACCATGTATGGGACATGTGTCTGTGAGGACGATGGCGGGAAATTAAGGAATTCCCCTTTTAATGGTTAATTATCCTCATTTTTAAATTGTTCGATTGATTAAATTCAAGATTTCCTACACTCAACACACTAATTGGAGATCAAGAAGGTTTTCACTTTTGGATCTCATCCACTCACGCCGATGGAGGGTAAAATTTGGGGTTGCCACCTAGATAAGGTATATGACCTATAAATGTTCCTCACTTGGAGAGACTCTAATGACTTTATAACTCAATGGATTGGCCAACTAATCTCACCAAAGGCTGGTAAGCACCAATTTACGAGTTGAGAAGGTGTTAGGCACCCACTCGCCTAGTCTAACCGGTCTCCCTATATTCTATCATTTCCTATAATTTATGCATACTTTGGAGTTACCTAGCCCTCTGCTACATCATACAGGGAGACGTTCTTAAGTTTCTAGTTCTTATTAAGTTAAAAGATATTATACTATTGAATTTTCAATTCAATAAACAATAATGAAAGACAAGAGATGAATATACAAAAAGAATAAGAAAATGACTAATTACACGAAGAATGATGTATAAAAGAATAAAAGGGAAATGAGCGAATATATAAACAAATGAATGAAATGAATGAAAGAATAAAAGAACAATAAAAACAACAAAGGTATGACTGGGTTAGGGAAACATCCCAACTGCCTACGTATCCCTATACGACGGGAATCAAGCCAAACGTAGTTCGGGCAGGTTGTGAATTACCAAGTGTGTACAAGGCGATGCTCCCAAATTATTAGAACACATCAAGAGGAGAGATATTCCCACAATGGTAGGACCCATCTCAGTGTGAGGTACTCCTATCATTAAGAATCGCCTCGGTAAGGTAATCCTAGAATAAAGGGATATATACCTCAATTTGAGTGCGTGTGCAACAAATAATGCTTCTAAAATATCAGAACGCATCGAAAAGGTGAGATGCTCCCATAATGGTGGAACACATCTCGGTGTAAGGTACCCCTATCATTAAGAGCCCCCTCGATGAGGTAATCCCATAATACATGGGACTTACGATTCAACCGAGTGGGAGACAAAATTTCCACAGCCTATGTCACACCCCAATTCTGAACCAACCAGAATGGTGTGATGAACCGTCTATGATCCAACGGTTTAACCAGGATCTCGTATAGGTCGTGTCCATTTGATTAAACTATATACAACTACAACCATAATTAGAGTAAATAAACAATAGCGAAAGTCTTTAATATAAATGAACTGAGTATCTAACAGTGATAACATAATTAATAATCCAATTATCTCCAAATGACTAAAGACATAAAATAAAATAAATAAATCAATTACATGTTTCGATAAACCAACAACTAAATTTAATTGAAAACACATGAGTTGCACTCGCACGACGAATCATGCGACTCCACTATAACTTCCACATCCATAGCAGAAACATGCCCGCACATTGGCACATTTATTTAATCTTCTACGGTAGGATCTGCATCATCAACTAAAATATTCGACGTCGAAAGGGTGAATACACATCATGACTCAGTAAGCAAACAAAACAATGCAACAAACATATGCATGCATTTAATTCATATCTTTGGTCTGGTTTATAAGTTTACAATGTGCAATAGAAAAGATTGGTGGCCGCTGCACCTCTATACAGGAGTGTGTGAAGCTGCCCAATGGATCAAACACCATTACCGTCCCACATGCACCCATCATGGAATAGAGATAGAGCTAAAGTGCCCAGATCAAACACCGCATAACACTTCCCCTGATGCCCTACCCATATCAACACGTAAGCCCCTATTGGTGAGGGCTTGCAAACTAGGCTCGCAACTAATCAATCCTCATGTCAAACAGTGTATCCAAGGCCTCACCCCAGCATCCCTCAATACGTCAATAGAGATAGAGCTAAGGCCCCCTGACAGAGTCATGGACTATACGGTCCGAGACCACCTCCCCTGATGCCCTATGACGTAATAGTTCTGCTAAGGTAATGGCGATACGACGATGTCAGTGGACAAGACTTGAGTAGAGATAGAGCTAGAGTCTGGTGACCAGGATGAACTATAGTGTCACGTCCTCCCCCTGATGCTCCAATCGCATCAAGCACAATAACCACATATATACATTCACATGTCTATTCCTAGTATATCATCATCATCATCATGTTATAAATATACAGAATTAAATATGCATGAACAATAATAACAGGAATATTGGATGACATGAAAATGCACATTATAAGCATACAAGGATGGAATCATTCATAGCATTGAACTCAATAAGGAAAACAGTTTATTAGTAGCCAATTAATTTAGGTCTTGTTCCCTCATCTTTGGTCGATAGTTGTTCCTCGTCCAAGCTTTGTAAATCACTTATAGACCACTTGAAAACCTAATAAAGTTATAGATTTTAAATTAGAATTTATTTTCAGCAATTCAAACTTCTAGAAGTTGAGTGGTTGCAGGTGCGGCTGCACCTGTGGTCTCAGTTTCTGTGACCACAGGGTGTGTGGTTGCAAGGTGTTATCGCATATCATGCGACCACACCCTTCCTGAATTTTCCTTGAGGGATTGTGGTCGCTATGTGTGGTCGCATATCATGCGACCACACATGCGACCACACCTTTCCTGAAACATTTTCGAGGGTGTGTGGTCGCTAAGTGTGGTCGCATACCATGCGACCATACATGCGACCACACCATCCTTGGAACTTTCCCGAGGGTGTGTGGTCGGTTATGTGGGTCTCGCGTGGTCGCATATCATGCGACCACACCCACACCCTCCCTGAAATTTTCCCAAGGGTGTGTGGTCGATTATGTGTGTCTCGTGTGGTTGCATATCATGCGACCACATATGTGATGGTTAACTTTTCACTCACAACTCAATTCCTTCATGTTTTGATTCCTTGGCTTATCATCATGATCCTTCCTATGATTGTTCTATGGCTTAAAATTTATATTTTACTCAATCCATCATCCTAATAGATTCCCTCCATGGATCTCTTAGAATTTGTTCATGGTTTGATGATTGGGGTCTCACTTTGAATCATTATCTACTCCATGATCTATTCTAGGTATTCAACAGATGTGGGGGATGGTTTCATACCTTATACTTGTTGAAGATTCAGTGTTCTCTGTGAATTTTCTTCTCTTAGTCTTCCTCTTCAATTTTCCTTCTCTTTCCCTTCTTCTCTTTCTCTCTCATTCAGTTTGAGTTCTAAAAGGATGAAAGAGGCTAAGGGACATCCTATATATAGAGGAAAACCCTCCATATAGAGTCCAACTTGGATTAGGAAAGTACCCCCTTCGAATTAGGAAGGTTTCCTAATCATGGAGTCTGTTTGAGTTCATGTGGTCCCAGGTGTGGTTGCAGAACCCATCGACCACATAGTCAAAAACTTGCGACCACACGTCCCAGACTTATGTGGTCACTATAATCTGAGGTGTGGTCGACCACACCTATTTAGGTATGCGACCACACACTCCTAAATAGATGATTTCATACCTAGCCTTGTGGTTTCTTCACGCACTTGGTCCGCTTGGCCCAACAATGATAGGAAGAACTGATACAAGGTGGTAAGATCGGTTAGTATGATACGGGTCTTACAACTCCCCCATCTTATTATAAATTTCATCCTCAAAATTTGCACACACCTTTCGAGTCAAAAAGATCGAAAAGGTGAGGATATTGCTTTTGCATAGCATTCTCTTCTTCCCATGTGATCTCTTCTATATTTTGGCTCCTCCAAGTAACCTTAACATAATAAATGTCACAGTTGCGTAGACGTTGAACCTTCTGGATGGTTATTTTGGTTGGTGCTACTTCGAATGTCAAATCATCAGTTAGACCCGGTGGATCCACTGTTAACACGTGTGTTGGATCTCTGACGTACTTTTTCAATAATGAGATATGAAATACATCATGCACACATGACATAGATGGGGGTAGTGTTAACTGATATGGCACTTTCCCATGTTTAGCTAGAATCTCATATGGCCCGACATATCTCGGACTTAGCTTCCCTTTCTGTCCGAACCATTTCAAACCACGCATAGGAGATATTTTCAGGAATACCTTATCACCTACTACAAATTCAAGGTCTCGACGTCGATTATCTGCATATTATTTCTGACGGTTTTGAACACTTCTAATTCTTTCCTTGATAATGTCGACTACTCGACAAGTCTCTTCAACAAACTTTGGTCCAATAATACTCCGTTCTCCAAGTTCATTCCAAAATAAAGGAGTTCAACACTTCGTACCATATAGTGCTTCATAAGGTGACATCTGTATAGTAGCTTGATAGCTGTTGTTATAGGTGAACTCGATCAATGATAGTTTTTCATCCCATGATCCTTTGAAATCGATGACACAAGCTCGAAGCATGTCTTCTAAAATCTAAATAGTACGCTCCGACTGTCTGTCTGTCTGAGGATGGAATGCAGTACTAAACTTCAACGTTGTACCCATAGCCTTCTGTAATCTTTCCCAAAACTTTGAGGTAAAGCATGGGTCTCTGTTGGACACAATGCTTTTAGGTACACCATGCAATCTGACAATATTATCCACATATAGCTTAGCTAACCTCTCTAGGGTATACTGAGGTCGTATAGCTATGAAACGAGCTATCTTGGTCAAACGATCCACAATCACCCAGAGCACGTCAACTACTTGAGGAGTCAATGGTAACTTGGTGATGAAGTCCATAGTGATGCAGTCCCATTTTCATGCTGGTTCTGGCAGTGGCTGCAACAATCCTATAGGTCTTTGCCTTTCAGCCTTTACCCTCTGACAATTTCGGCATTGAGACACAAATTTAGCTACATCCGCCTTCATTCCTCTCCACCAATATAGTTTCTTTAGATCATGATACATCTTCGTACTTTCAGGATGTATTGAATAAGCGGTGGTGTGAGCTTCCTTCATTAGTCTATGTCTAATATCCAAGTCTTCATTTTCAGGAACACGTACTCTTCCTTTGTATTTTAGTACCTTTTCAACGTCCAAGGTGAACTCAGGAGTAGTCCTGCCTTTTTCGATGTCTTCTTGCACCGTTCTCAGATAAGGGTCTGATTTAATAGCGGCTTTCACTTCATCAAATATATCAGGTATAATCTTCAATTTGGTAAATATATTTGAAAACCGATGAATAAACCCTTGGTTGGTTGATCCATCCGGTGTATCTATCACGAACTGCTCATTACCATAATTGAATACTTCTCCTGTAACACACATTGCCGCAGTTGTGTTAACTTCTCCCTGGAATTTTATCATTGCTTTTCTGCTTAGGGCATCAGCAACTACATTAGCCTTTCCTGGATGATACCAAATATCGCAATCATAATCCTTCAATAATTCCAGCCATCTTCTTTGTCTCATGTTCAACTCCTTCTGATTAAAAAGATAAGTAAGACTCTTATGATCTGATTTAATCTAAAATTTCTCACCATACAAATAATGTCTCCATATCTTAACAGCCTATACTACTGCTGCTAATTCCAAGTCATGAGTGGGATAGTTCTTCTCATGTGTCTTCAATTGTCTTGAGGCATACACAACTACTTTTTCTCCTTGCATAAGTACACATCCTAAACCCATCCCAGATGCATCAGTGTACAAGGTAAATGGTTGTCGTGGGATCAAAATAGTCAAGATGGGAGTTGATATCAATCTAGCTTTCAATGTTTGAAATTCATCCTAACATTTGTCGGTCCAAACATACTTTTCTCCTTTCTTAGTCAAACTAGTGAGAGGTATAGCGATTCTAGAGTAATCTCCCACGAATCGTTTGTAATAACCAACTAAACCTAGGAAACTACTTATTTTTGTAACATTCTTAGGTGCTTCGCATTTCACAATGGCTTCAATCTTGCTAGGATCTACTTTAATTTCTTCAGCGGATACAACATGACCTAAGAAAGCGACTTCATTTAGCCAAAACTTACACTTTGTAAATTTGGCGTAAAGCTTCTCTTTTCTTAGTCGCTGCAGAGCGGCTCTTAGATTTGTGACATAAGTTTTTTTGTCCTTGGAGTAGACTAATATGTCGTCAATAAATATAATGACTGACGTATCCAACATATCATGGAATACCTGATTCATGAGTTCCATAAAAGTTGCGGGTGCATTAGTCAATCCAAAAGACATGACTAAAAATTCATAATGTCCATATCTTGTTCTAAATGCTGTCTTCGGAATATCACCTTCCTTAATCTTCAACTGATGGTATCCTAACCGAAGATCAATTTTGGAGAAAACTTTGGCACTTTACAACCGATTGAACAAGTCATCGATCCGAGGCAACGGGTACCGCTTCTTGATTATAAGCTTATTCAATTCTCGATAGTCTATACACAGTCGAACGCTACTGTCCTTCGTTTTCACAAATAATACCGGCGCTCCACATGGTGATATGTTGGGTCTGATATAACCCTTGTCTAGTTGTTAGGGGGAAAAACATCACCCAATGGAAATCTTACACGTGTCAAGCTTCACCTTGGGAGCCAACCACTCAGAGTATCTTGCGCTTAGCTTATGAGGCATTCGGTATCTTATGCCCGGCCTCTCATGCGCCCGGCATGTCACATTCGTCCTATGCCGACTAATTATCATCATCTATGGTAGCGCTCGGAGTCATAGTCCTACTCGGCTACGTTTCCCAGTCGGTAGTCAGAGTCCTAATGTGATTATGCTACGTCCGAGGAGTCCTTCTCCCAGTCTGATATGACGCCGACTATCGCAGTCCGTGATTACTCATACGTTGACATGTGTCAGTCCCAGAGCGGACCGACCTAGCTTCCTTGGCTAAGGTCTCCTACTCCTACTCGGAGTCTACCACACAGGTGTCCCTCAGAGCAACACGTGGCAATCCTATGGGTAGTCTACTCCCCTGAGTCCTGGTACCTCCATGCTTCTTCCCAATCTATAAGTAGAGGACAATCCCTCAAGGTAATGGCTCTGAACAAAATCACAAGTTACTAGTTCACAATATCTCTCTCTCATTCATCATTCTCGCATGCTCAAACTCTCTCATCGTCCCACACTCTTTAAACTGGAGATAGCTTTCTACTATCTCTTGACTGTTTACATTGGGAATCTCACTTAGGCATCAAAGTGTACCCGGGGCTTAGGCGCCCAACTCCTTTGTCTCATCTCTGTGGTTGCAGGTAACTCAGAGCACAGATCGGCGGGCAATTTCCAATCGTAACAGTTTGGCACCCACCGTGGGGCCTCTTTTGACTGAGTTTGAAGATTAGCGAGCGAGCACTCTGATTTCAATGGCTCACAGGCGAACTCGAGCACATGCATCTCATGCACCTTCGGAGCTGTCTGTGCAAGTTCAAGTAGGCAGCAGTGGAAGTACGACGAGGACGAACCACACGCCCATGCCTGTACCAGCACCAATACCACCACCGGTACCAACACCGGTTCCAACTCATACGCCAATGGCGATAGCGCCACCACCACCCCCTCAGTATGTTACTCGTCAGCAGTTTGATGAGTTGAGACAACAAATCGAATAGCTGGCTACAGTCTTGAGGGGCGCTCAAGCAAGCGGTTCGGCAGCAGGAGGAGAAAATCCCCATCCGATACCGAATGTGCCCCCTGAAGCCCCGCCAGCGGTCCATCTGCAGCCGACGCCGACGGCTTATACCAGAACCTTGCCGAACAATCCCCCATGGGAGATCAAGCGCCCACACGGAATGTGGCGGGGTCAACGGAGTGTGGCGGGGTCAGCCGCTCGGCATCCCCCGGCAAATCAGCACCAGGCGCCGGCAGCACCACCTCTGGTGAGGGGCGCGAGGTCCTTCCTCGACGCCCTCCCCCAGGAGAGGGTTAATGTAGAGACACCGGCAACGGTTGCGCCACCTCCAGATATGCCTCAGTCTGAGGTCGAGCGGCGTTTACTGGAGCTAACCACTCGGCTTCAGCAGGTGGAGCAAAATCAGGTAGCTTCGCCGAGGGCGGCCTATACTGCCATTACGACACTCTCGGATGAGATCATGAGGGCACCCCCTCCTGACAACTTCAAGATGTCGGTCTTGGACTGGTACAATGGGAGTACCGACCCCGAACAACATCTGGATGCGTTCGTCTCTACCATGCTATTCTATCCTGTGAGCGACAGCCTTATCTGCAGAGCGTTTCATTCAACGCTCTGAGGCGCCGCTCGTACATGATTTAATAACCTGCCTCCGAGGAGTATTACTTCGTTCAAGCAATTATCGAACAAATTCCTGACGCACTTCCAGGCCAGCCGAGTGCACAAGAAGACATCTTATCACCTGTTTACGGTGAAACATAAAAAAGACGAGCCCTTGAGGGACTTTATCAAGCGCTTCAATGCTGAAGTGCTGGAAATCAAGGACGTCGAGCCCGCAGTGCACATGTCCAGCCTGCAGGCCGGGGTCACCGACGGGCAGCTTTGTTGGTCCCTTGCCAAAAAGCCGCCCAAGAATCTGGATGACCTGCTGGCCAGGTGTGAGAAGTACGCCACAGCCGACGAGACGACAAAGGCTCGAAAGAGTAATGTGGTCAACAACCTGAAGGCCGATCCTAAGCTTGACAACAAGAAGAGATCTGAGTCGGCCGACCAGGCGTCGAACTCAGTCGACCTCAATGTCCCAGTTGTAAACTGGACCCCCTGAGGGCATCCACTTGATTTCTTTTAATACAAGAAGTGATTTCATTCAGAGTGCATCAAGCAACACTTAGCAAAACCGCTCCTTCCGGTATGGCCGACCTGCCCACTAGCCCATCCAGACTTGGGCAGCATGCCGGCCCCTACGACCCTACCTACTCGTACCCCCTAGCAAGAGCGAGTAGCATGCAGACGATCGTACGATCGGCCTCGATCAAAATAAACACTGCCTGTTCAACCGCTCCTTCCGGTATGGCCGACCTGCCCACTAGCCCATGCAGTCTTGGACAGCATGCCGGCCCCTACGACCCTGCCTACTCGTACCCCCCAGCGAGTGCGAGTAGCATGCAGACGATCGTACGATCGGCCTACCCCCGCCCACAAGCAGGCAAAGGTAGCACGCCGATCACAATTGACACTGCCTGTCCACACCCACAAGCAGGTGTAAACAGCATGCAAGTGTTCAATCACCCTACCTACCCATGTCCACAAGCAGGCAAGGGTAGCACGCAGACTGCAAATGAAGCACGCGAGTGCATACGCAGTCGGTACGAGCGGCGAGGGCAGTAGTCGGAAGCATATCGAACACTTGGCCACTCAGAGTCCGGGACCAATAAATCCATTTTTTGAAAATACCTAAGTGTTCTCGGCCGGCCAAGGCACCGAGCCAATAACACTCCCGAGGTAGGGGTACCTTTGCCATTTCTCGAAACAGAACCAGCGCTCGGACCGAGCCGCACTCAACATTGTTCGCACTCAACATTACTAGTTAATTGTCCTCGGCCTACCAGAGCGCCGAGCCGACAACACTTCTGGGGTAACCGTAGAATGGCCAACCTCATGGCCGACCAGCTCACGGCCGACCTCAGGACTGACTTGCTCGCGGCTGACTTGTTCTTGGCCAACCAGCTTATGGCCGACCTTAATTTGGTCAACTTGCTCACTGCTGACTAGCTATCGGTTCACTTCCCAGGGCCGACCAGATCATGGCCGACCAACTTACGGTCGGCTTACTCAGGGGTGACTTGCTCACGGTCGACTAGCTCAAGGCCGACTTGCCCATGGGCGACTTCAGCATCTATGCCGTTCCATTCGGCTTACTCAAGTCCAACTGACTTACACAATCAATGCCAACCAGTGTGGATCGAAGACAACACTTCAAACGTATTCGACATTGCACGGAGCAATACCGACAACGCTCCAGGGGTACCAAAGCATGCACTCCGCAACACAACAAATAAAGACATTGAAAAAGAAAAAAGTACTACAAATTACAGTCGACCGTGAAAGACCGACCAACGAATGAGTGCCATGTCAGTGGCCGACCCCGAAGGGCCGACTGTGCCATATCAACTACCAACCATGAAGGTCGATTGTGCTATGTCAGTGGCCGACCACGAAGGGCCCACTGTGCCATATCAATGGCCGACGATGGTCCGAGCCTGCTAGGGGCACCTGACGTTCACAGTCGCAAATCTAGAGGTCTTTTGTTCCAATAAGGGTCTACAGTGCAATGTTCAACAACTCTCTAATGCCGTTCCATTCGACCATACTTGAATCTGCCTATCTCGACCCACAAGCAGACCTCGGTAGCACGCAGACCATACTTGAATCTGCCTACCCCGGTCCACAATCAGACCTCGGTAGCATGCAGACCATACTTGAATCTTCCTACCCCGGTCCACAAGCATACCTCAGTAGCACGCAGACCATACTCCAATCTGCCTACCACGGTCCACAACCAGACCTCGGTAGCACGCAGACCATACTTGAATCTGCTTACCACGGTCCATAAGCAGACCTCGGTTGTATGACCCGTATCAAACTAACCCGGTCTTACCACCTTGAACCAGGTTTATCCATCATGGTTGAGCAAAATGGACCAAGGGCGTGAAGGAGATCGTGATCTCAGGTATTAAATCGACCCAAAAATACTTAAATTAATGGGAGGGTCGCATACCTAGCAAGAGAGGGTCGGACCCCCCAAGAAAGAAAGTCAGACCCCCTGTTTTATAGAGGGGGTCAGACACTTTAGGAGTTAGGGGTTGACGGGATCATCGACCCCCTCATCGACACCCAATTGCCGTCAGAAACAAAAATTAGGAATTTTTCCTAATTTCGGTTGGACTCTTTCCTAAACTCAATGGGACTTATTTTGGGAGGTTTTACTCTATAAATAGGACGTACCTAAGCCCCTTTCACTCCTTTTACAACCCTAATTGGATTGAGAGAAAGAGAAGAGAAGGAATAGAAGAAGAAGATAAACAAGGAAGAGAAGAAAGCAAAAAGGAGAAGAGTTGCAGAGAAGGAGTATTCTTCTCACGTATGGATACTAATTCCATGACTCTCTACAGACCTTAGGATAGGTAATGAAGAGAGTATGAACTCGGAGAGTCCCAAACCATGAACCCATGGTTAGGTTTCCATGGAAAACCATGGGGAAGTCATCAAAGCCATGTAGGTGAATGAATCATGGTTCTAGACCATTGAACATGTGTAATATGGACTGTAGTAGCAAGCCATAGGACCCCAAACTTGAAGAATGGACTGAAAGCAGAAAAATCAACAAAACCTACAGGGGGTCGCACAGGGGGTCGATGGCCATTCGACCCTAACAGACCCTACCTCCGACCCCCAGTTAAAAACATGGTTTTTAAATTCAGAAATTAATTCTAATTAAATTCTATCGGCTTTGTTAGGTCTTCTAGCAATATAATAACATTATCAAGGTAATTCTAAAGCTTGGAAGATGATCTATTAACAAGCTAAGGTGAGGGAACAAGACCTAAACTAACTGATTAATAATAAGCTGTTTTATTTCTTGAGTCCAATGCCATATTGATTCTATGCGTGTATGCTGGTATGTGCATTTAACATGTCGTCTAATATTTTTATTATTTGTCCATGCATGTTTACTTTATTGTTATAACATGATGATCATGATGATGATAGGAATAGGCATGTGAATGTTTGTGTTTGGCCAGTGTATATGGTGCGGGTAGGGATGGTATCAACCGGTACAGCCATGACCGTTCTTCATGGGGTGTATATTGTGCCATGGTCTACTCAAGTCATGTCCACTGACGTCGTCATTTCGCCATTACCTTAGCAGAACTATTATGTCGTAGAGTATCAGGGGAGGTGGTCTCGGTCCTTGCAGTCTCTGTCTCTACCGGGGGGCCTTAGCTCTATCTCTATGGATGTTCTGAGGGATGCTGGGGTGAGGCCTTGGATGCACTGTTTGGCATTAGGATTGGTTAGTTGCGAGCCCGGTTTGCAAGCCTAGCCAGCAGGGGTTTATTTGTTGGTATGGTATCAACCGGTACAGCCATGACCGTTCTTCATGGGGTGTATATTGTGCCATTCTGGGTGCTTGTGGGGCGACGGTGCCATTTTCATTGGGCGTTTCCACACATTCGTGCATAGAGGTGCGGCGGCCACCTATCCTTTCTATAGCATAGTGCAAACTATAAACCAGACCAAAGATATGATTTGACTGCATGCATATGTGCTGTTGCATTGTTTTGTTTACTTACTGAGCCGTGATGTGTGCTCACCCTTTCGATGTCGAATATTTTTAGTTGATGATGCAGGTACAACTGTTGAAGATTATGTAAGTGCTCCAGTGTACGGGAACGTGGCGGTAATGGAAGTGGAAGAGGAAGTGGATACACATGACTCCTCTTGCGAGTGCAACTCATGTGTATTCGATTAGTTATTTTTATAGTTTTTTTATTTGGATTTATTAAGGACATGTATTTGATAATTATTTATGTCTCAGTTGACACAAAATAATTTGCTATTTAGATATTACTATCACAGTAGATTCTCAGTTCATTTTATTATAAGACTTTCGCTATTGTGTATTTACTCTGATTGTGAATATGGATGTATGGGGTTTAGATAAAACGGATATAGCCTACTCGAGATCCTGGTTGAACCGTTGGCTTGTTAGCGGTTCATCACACCATTTTAAATAGTATGGAATTGGGGTGTGACAACTTGGTATCAGAGCATCTCAGGCCTTGTCCGCTGAACTAGCACACATTCATGACAAATTGTGAACTGAGATAGGATAAAAAGTAAAAACAGTAATACTAACTCATTATAAGCACACGTGATGTTTAAGACCAAATTTAAAAAGAGAATAACGCATCTATTAAAAGAAGAACAAATTTAAATACAATGTGAAAGAAACAAACGTATATACATAGTTAAAATAGAGTACAGTCCACAACCCGGACAGTTCCTCTGTAGTACAAAGAAAGAGAAAAGATACAATCATGAAGCTGGAGGCGAAGGAGGAGGCGGCGCCTCATGATCTATGTCATAGTCCTCAGCGTAGACTCTAGTCAACCAGGCTATCTGAGTCTGGGTCGTCTGCAGACTAGCTGTAAGATCGGCTACCCGCTGATCAGTCCGGTGCTGAGCCTCCATGAGCTCTCCCATCCTCATGGCTGATGTCCATTGGGAGTCTAGTAGCTCATCCACTCTCACCCACTGAGCGTCTAGGAACTCTCCCATCCTCATGTCTGATGTACACTGGGCGTTTATGAGCTCATCCACTCTCACACGCTGAGCGTCTAGTAACTCCTCCATCCTCAGATCAGATCTGCGCTGAGCCTCTCTGATCTCATGCAACATCTCCATCATATCAGAAGGGGGGTGTGAAGGACCAGCCGCATGAGAAGGACCAGCCTCATGAGACGGACCAGCCGCATAAAAAGTACCAGCTCCAGCCGCATGCGTAGGTGAAGGCGGTGGTATCGTGTCTACATCCATGTACATACGGTCATCATCATCCGCAGGCTCCGCATGAACTCCAGAAGCAGCGACAGCTGCCTCAGTGTCAGCTATCTCTACGCGAGTGCGAGGGTGCACCATTGCATTCCTCTCCTCATCACTGACCTGAGCATCCTACATGCCCATCTTGCAAATAGCATCCCAATCTAGAGGCGATGAGAAGGACTTCTCCTGAATCTTCTCATCTAATAAATCAACCCCCAGGCGGGTAAGCAGAACAGTGATCATACGTCCGTACGGAAGGTTGCCAGTGCGATTGGGCAACTTAGCAGTGATCATAGTACGCATAATGATGTACAGAAGGCAGATGGGCTGTCTAGTGCAAATGCAGTATAGCAGATACTGGGTCAGCTGGGAAACCCTCTCGTAATGGCCACTCTACGGGATCAGGTTATGCTGAATGATCTTGCAGTATACCCGTGGAGCTAGACGCATATAGCATGCCCTCATCTGCCAACGGTCAGGTCGTAGAAGCTGACTATCAATCTCAGCCCTCATCGCGGTGGAGGAGAACTGGTGCTCTCCAGGAGCACAGTAAACCATGGGTGTCACACCCCAATTCCGCACATTTCAGAATGGTGTGATGAACCGCTAAATAACCAACGGTTCAACCAGGATCTCAAATAGGCTATCCCCGTGTTACCTGAACCTTCATATACTCACCATCATAATCAGAGTAAATACACAATAGCGAAAGTCTTATAAATAAATGAACTGAAAACTAAAATGATATCCATAAATAATAGCAAATTATTCTGTATTCAACTTGAGACATAAATACTTGAATATCAAATACATGTCTTATAAATCCAATAAAGGAACCTATAAAAATATCTAATCAAATACACACGAGTTGCACTCGCATGAGGAGTCGTGTGTATCATCTTCAGCTCCAGCGTCCATTGCTACTATACTCCCGTACACAGACGCTTTCATATAGTCTTCAACTGTGTAACCTGCATCATCAACTAAAAATATTCGACGTCGAGGGGTGAGCACACAACACGGCTCAGTGAGTAGCCAAAACAATTCAACATTACATATGCATGCACATCAATTTATATCTTTGGTCTGGTTTGAAGTTTGCAATATGCAATAGAAAGATTGAGGTAGCCAAAGGTCGCGTTTATTGACTCCGCCTCTATACACGAGTGTGTGACGTTACCCAAAGATCACGTTTATCGTCAACTCACATGCTCCCAACCATGAACATTATATAACAAAGGTTACATTTATTGCTATATAGTGCCATACCAACACGAAAGCCCCTATTGGCGAGGGCTGCAAACTGGGCTCGCAACTAGCCAATCCTAATGCCAAATAGTGTATCCAAGGCCTCACCCCAGCATCCCTCAGAATGCCCATAGAGATAGAGCTAAGGCCCCCCGGTAGAGTCAAAGACTATAAGGACCGAGACCACCTCCCCTGATACTCTACGACATAATAGTTCCGCTAAGGTAATGGCGATACGACGATGCCAATGCACAAGCCATGAGTTAGAGATAGAGCTAAAGTGCTGAGACCCGCCAAAGGTTAACGTTTATTGACGTTCTCATCACACCCCCCTGATACTTGCTCACATCAAGTACATCAACCACACACATACAAGCACATGCCTATTCCTATCATCATCATCATCATCATGTTATAAACAATAAAGTAAATATGCATGAACAAATAATAGAAATATTGGATGGCATGCTGTATGCACATAACAATCATATTCGCATAGAATCAAAATAGCATAGGACTCAAGAAATAGAAAACAGTTTATTATTAACCAATTTAGTTTGGAGTTAAGGTTCCTCACCTTAGTTTGCTATAGGATGTTTTTCCAAGCTTTAGAATCACCTCTACAGTGTTATTATAATGTTAGCAACCTAAAAAAGTCGATAGAATTTAATTAGAGTTGATTTCCAATTTAAAAACCATAATGTTATCTGAGGGTCGATCAGAGGGTTGATGCTTAGAATGCATAGGGTCGATGGGTATATTGACCCTGTCCTCTGTCTGAACTTCCCGAATGCTGAGGGTTGATGGTCAGGGTGCATAGGGTCGATGGGTCTGTCGACCCTGTGTGCGACCCTCTGTGCAATCAGGTCCAATTTCCATTTTTTAATTCATTCTTCATGTTTGGGGTCCTATGGCTTGCTTCCACATTCCATTAAACATTCATTCCATGGTCTGAAACCATGATTCATCCTCTTAAATAGCTTTCATGCATTCTCCTAGGGTTTTCCATGAAAACCTAACCATAAATGGATGGTTTGGGTTTCTCCGAAATCCTACACTCAACCATATCTAACCTAAGGTCTGTAGAAACTCATGGAATTAGTATCCATACCTGAGAAGATTACTTTTCTCTGGAAATTCTTCTTCTTTTTGCTAAGTCTTCTTCCTTGCCTCTTTTCTTCCTCTTTTCCTTCATCTCTTTCTCTCAATTCAATTAGGGTTGTAAAATGAGTGAAAGTGGCTTAGGGACGTCCTTTAAATAGAGTAGGAATGTCCTATAATAGTCCCATTGAGATTTGGAAAGAATCCCAATCAAAAATTAGGAAGTTTCCTAATTTCAGTTTCGGCGGTAAGTGAGGGTCGATGATCCCGTCGACCCTGTGGTCTGACACTGTCCGACCCTCTGTCCATTTTTCAGGGTCTGAGTTTCTAATTTGAGAGGGTCGACCCTGTTTAGCTGGGTATGTGACCCTTGCTCTATTTTAAATGTTTTTGGGTCGATTTGATACCTGGGATCTCGCTCTCCTTCACGCCCTTGGTCCATTGACTCGACCATGATGGGTAAACCTGGTTCAAGGTGGTAAGACCGGGTTAGTTTGACACGGGTCTTACAACTCCCCCCAACTTATAAAAATTTCGTCCTCGAAATTGGACGTACCTTCTGAATCAAATAAGTGAGGGTATTGCTTCCGCATAGCATTTTCTTCTTTCCATGTAACTTCTTCCATGTCCTAATTTTCCATGTGACCTTAACATAGTAGATATCTCTGTTGCGTAGACGTTGAACCTTTCAACTAGGGATTTCCGTTGGTGTTACTTCAAATGTCAAATCATCAGTCAATTCTGGAAAATCCACTGTCAAAACATGCGTTGGGTCTTTGACGTACTTCTTCAATAAGGAAATGTGAAATATGTCATGCACGCTTGACATAGATGGTGGTAGTGCTAACTGATAAGCTACTTTTCCACGCTTAGCCAGAATTTCATATGGCCCGACATATCTTGGACTTAGTTTCCCTTTTTGTCCGAACCCTTTCAATCCTCGCATAGGCGATTCCTTTAAAACTACTTTATCACCTACGGCGAACTCTAGATCTCTTCGTCGAGTATCTGCATATTGCTTCTGACGGTTCTGAGCTGTTCTTACTCTTTCCTTGATAATGTCGACCACTCGACAAGTCTCTTCAACAAATTCTGATCCAACAATACTACGTTCTCCAACTTCATTCCAACTTCATAAGGTGACATCTGTATAGTAGCATGATAGCTATTATTATAAGAGAACTCGATCAATGGTAATCTTTCATCCCATTATCCCTTGAAATCAATTACACATGCTCGTAGCATATCTTCTAGAATCTGAATTGTGCGCTCTGACTGTCCATCTGTCTGTGGATGGAATGCAGTACTGAACTTTAATGTTGTACCCATAGCCTTTTGTAGGCCTTCCCAAAACTTGGAAGTAAATCGGGGATCTCTATCGGACATGATGCTTTCTGGAACACCATGTAATAGAACAATATTATCCACATACAGCTTCGGTAACCTTTCCAGTGTATACTGAGGTCGTATAGGTATGAAACGAGCTGTTTTTGTCAGACGGTCTACAATCACCCAAACTGCGTCAACTACTTGAGGAGTCAATGGTAGTCCTGTGACGAAGTCCATAGTGATGCAGTCCCATTTCCATGCTGGTTCCGGTAACGGCTGTAACAGTCCTGCGGGTCTTTGTCATTCAGCCTTTACTTTCTGACAATTTAGGCATTGAGACACGAACTTAGCTACGTCTGCTTTCATTCCTCTCCACCAATATAACTTCTTTAAATCATGATACATTTTTGTACTTCCAGGATGTATCGAATAGATGGTGGTATGAGCTTCTTTCATCAGTCGGTGTCTAATGTCCACACTTTCTGTTTCGGGTACACATATTCTTCCTTTGTATTTCAATACTTTTTCTTCATCCAAGGTGAACTCAGGGTTAGTCCTACCTTTCTCAATGTCTTCTTGTACTGTTCTCAGATAAGGATCTGCTTTGATAGCTGTCTTCACTTCATCCATTACATCCGGTATAATCTTCAATGCTGCGAACATATTCGAAAACTGATGAATAAACCCTTGGTTAGCTGATTCATCCGTTGTATCTATTACATACTGCTTGTTGCCGTGATTGAATACCATTCCGGTAGTGCACATTGCCGCAGTCATGCTAATTTCTCCTTGAGATTTTATCATTGCTTTTTTGCTCAATGCATCTGCTACTACGTTCGTTTTTCCTGGATGATACTGGATATCACAATCATAGTCTTTCAATAGTTCCATCCATCTTCTTTGTCTCATATTCAACTCCTTCTGATTAAATAAATAAGTAAGACTTTTATGGTCCGACTTAATTTGGAATTTCTCTCCGTATAGGTAGTGTCTCCATATCTTGACAGCATGTACTACTGCCGCTAACTCCAAATCATGAGTGGGGTAGTTTTTCTCATGTCCCTTCAATTGTCTCGAGGCATAGGCAATCACTTGCTCTCCTAGCATAAGCACACATCCTAATCCCAATCCCAACGCATCAGTATATAAGGTAAACGTCTGTCCTGGAATAGGAATAGTCAAAATCGGGGCGGATATCAATCTAGTCTCCAGTGTTTGAAAACTCTTTTCACACTTATCCGTCCATATAAATTTTTCTCCTTTCTTGGTCAAACTGGTAAGAGGTATGGCAATCCGAGAGTAGTCTTCTACGAATCTCTGATAATAACCAGCTAGACCCAGAAAACTTCTAATTTCTGAAACGCTCTTTGGTGCTTCCCATTTTACGATAGCCTCGATCTTACTGGGGTCCACTTTGATTCCTTCAGCGGATACTACATGGCCTAGAAAGGCGACTTCACTTAGCCAAAACTCACACTTTGAAAATTTGGCGTATAACTTCTCTTTCCTTAAACACTGTAGGGCTGCGTTTAGGTTCTTGATATGGGTTTCCTTGTCCTTGGAGTATACCAATGTGTCATCAATAAATACTATAACCGACGTATCCAGCATATCGTGGAAAACTCGGTTCATAAGTTCCATGAACGTTGCCGGTGCATTAGTTAATCCGAATGACATTACTAAGAATTCATAATGTCCGTATCTTGTCCTGAAAGCTGTCTTCGGAATGTCACCTTCTTTAATCTTCAGCTGATGATAGCCTGATCGAAGATCGATCTTTGAAAATACTTTTGCTCCCTGTAACTGATCGAACAAGTCATCGATCCTAGGTAGTGGGTATCGATTCTTGATGGTCAATTTATTCAACTCTTGATAATCGATACATAATCGAACGCTACCATCCTTCTTCTTTACGAACAACACCGGTGCTCCCCATGGAGATATACTGGGTCTAATATAACCCTTATCCAGCAGTTCTTGTAATTGCACTTTTAATTCCTTCAGTTCAGTAGGAGCCATCCTATAAGGTGCTTTTGATACTGGTGCGGCTCCGGATAGAAGGTCTATTACAAACTCTGTGGCTCGGTCGGGTGGTAATCCGGGTAGTTCCTCCGAAAATACATCAGGAAAATCTCACACGACATCAATATCTTCCATTCGTGGCACGTCCTTGGTTAGGTCGACCACTGATACTAAATATCCGACCGCCCCTTTCTCAAGGCACTTCGTAGCCTTAAATGCTGAGAGTATGAGCTTTCGTCTCCTGGGAAGTTTGGTTCCCGAGAAACCGAATTCTGCTCCTTCTTTATCTTTAAATGTTAGCTTCTTTTCGGCGCATAACAGATTTGCAGAATGCCGAGCTAACCAGTCTATTCCCAAGATGACGTCAAAGTCTGCCATCTCAAGTTGTATCAAGGTTGCATCCAAAGTCTGCTCTCCAATTAGAACTGGACATGGTCCATAACCTTTCTCTAATTCCACTTCTAATCCCATCGGTGACCGTACAAGTAATTTGTAGTTTAATGTTTTGATAGGCAATTTGGTCTTCTTTCCAAACGACACAGATATAAATGAATGAGTAGCTCCTGAATCAAAGAGTACTCTGGCGGGTATGCCATTGATAGGTATGATACTTGTGATTCATTTTTTACTTAGTCTACATGTTCAATCAATGTAATTAAAATCTTAAAAGTTTTGGTCATACCTGTGACCACATCGGGCGATGCGGCAGCATCTTCTGATGTAATAGCATATACCTGTCCTTGATGTAACTGCTTCTTGGGTTTTGGGCACTCTCTTGTCATATGCCCTGGTTGGTTGCAGTTAAAGCACTTTGGGACTTCAAAATTTGACTTTGGCTGTGGTTGAGCTGCTGAAGTAGGCTTCGATGGAGTAGCCAAATTCTGAGGACGAAAAGGTTTATATGTCCTATTATTGCCTCTGTTGCAGGTGTTTCCGGCTGGTCTCTTGATTCCTCGGTTCTGGGAGAAATAGCTCTCCTTCTGGCTCGATTCAATTACTCGAGCGATCTGGACAGCTTCGTTGTAAATCTTCTTCTCTAAGCCTAGAACATTTTCTCTTATGCTTCCTCTTAGTCCCGCGACGAACCTACGGGTTTTTGTATCTTCTTCTTGCATACTAGCCGGTGCGAAGAAAAACAGTTCTTCGTAGCGCTGTTGATATGCGTCTACGGTCATCTGTCCCTGGTACAAACTCAGGAACTCTTTCTCCATTGAGTCTCTGAAGCTTCGTGGGAAATATTTCTCGAAGAACGCTTCTTTATATATAGCCCATGTCAGTAGGGCATGTCTGGTCAATAAGTATGTTTTTGTGGATTTCCACCAATGGTGTGCGTCGCCTTTGAGCATAAAGGTGGCGCATAATACTTTCTCTTCTTCAGAAATAGTCATCATAAGGAAATTTCTCTCCATCTCGTCTATCCAGTGTGCTGGCCACAACGGATCAGACGGTTTACCGTTGAATTCCTTAGGTTTCATCTTCAGAAATCTCTCTACTAGTCGGGAGTGATCCAGTTGGTTTTGGGGGTTTGCCCCAAACATATAGTGTGGATACTAATAATTCCCTTGGGCTACTTCTGGGACTTGCACTGGAATTGGTGCAGCCGGTTGTTGAGGTGTCTGTTGAGCTGGGTGATTACCCACTGGTGCTGCACTAGCTTGCCCAGTGTGCATGGTTGCAGCCTGAGTGGCTTGAAACATAACTCCCATTGCAACCTGCATTTGAGCTTGTGCGTGTTGCATTTGCTGTAGTTGTTGTGCCAGATTCATCACCACTATTGTTAGCTCTGGTGGTGGTGGTGGGACTGTGTTTCGGGTCTGTCGGGTAACTCTACGTTCAGACATAATTCTTTTCGATGATTGGTGGTGCCTGAAAATTATCAAAATAGGTGAGAGATCATGTATATGTATGTAGGCACGTTAACCAATAATCAATTCTAATTCGAGCTCATTTTATAAAAAAAATACTGTCTTTTCTGTACAGGGTCGATGGTGAGGGTCGATGGTATGTCAGACCCTTAATGTCTGACCCTGTAGTTTCTGTCAGATTCCTGAGAGCAGAGGGTCGATTAGAGGGTCGATCAGAGGGTCGATGGCCCTGGTCGAGTTGTCCGACCCTCCGACCAAAAATCAGATTTTTAAAGTCCGATTTTGGTCATTTTCTATTATTTCCCTCCCGTTTCGACTCGTCTCTTCTCTCCAAGTTGCTACAGTGCTACTTCACTGTTGTGGATCATTCTTAGTCCGAGTTTCGACATCCACATCACCTCTACAGGTATACTTTCCCAACTTTACCTGTTTTTAGGTTTTTATTTCTAGGTTTTTGCTCATTTAACTTGTATTTTTCAAATTAAACTTTTTCCAACCGTAAAAATTCGATTTTTATTGGGGGCTTTTGTTGTTGGTGTCTTGAGGAACGAAAGCCCTCAAAATTTTTTGAGTTTCGTCGGTTGGTTATCGAGAAACTTAAATTTTTCTCTTTTTGCCCTAATTTGTCGAAATTTTTTGATTTCTTGCAATTCCTTCAAATTGGACCTTGTCAGTTAGAATTTCCTTCTGTTTAACTGTTGTATGATGTGTTGGAACTTACGTAAGTCCTCCTGCCCACTTGTATGGGTGAAAAGTGAGGCTTTTGACCAACTTACGTCGTTATAATGCCCAATTTTTGAATTTTTCTCCAATTAACTTTTTGTTTTCCATTTTCTTTCTTATCTGCAGATTGGTTCGTACCAAAGTACCCAGAGTTCGTGATCCGCTTCGCTTCCGCTCCAATGAAGCCGAGGCACAGTATGCCTATTACTCAGGCAAAAAGGTGGAAGGGGGTCGTATGGTGAACTTGGCTGAGCTAGCCTTGTTCAACGTTGAGAGAGCTTTTGGTGATATGGGGTGGCTCCCTGTCATCACATACGATGCGTGCACATGTCCAGAGTTAGTGCGCCAGTTCTACTGTAACCTTCAGATTGTGGGAAACCACAACGATGTGGAGCTTGGTCAGGAGTTGCGCATCACTAGCTACGTCAAGGGGATGCAGATTTCTTTTGATTATCGGTAGCTGGCCGACCTATTGGGCATTCCATATGACGGTCCTATGGTGTACTGTGCACTTGGTGAGCACGACTTTATTCAGATGTGGTTGCGGGCCGAGATTGATAGTCAGTTACTACAGCCCGATCGCTGGTAGATGAGGGCGTGCTATTTGCATCCGGCTCCATGGGTGTTCTGTAGGATCATTCAGCATAACCTGATCCCATAGAGTGGGCATTATGAGAGGGTGTCTCAGCTGACCCAGTTTTTGATCTACAGTATATGCACTCATCAGCCCGTCTGTCTTCCTTACATCATCATGCGGACGATGATCAGTGCTACATTGTCCGGTCATAGGGGTAATCTACCTTATGGACGTATGATTACCACACTGTTGATTCGTCTGGGGGTTGACCTGGTAGACGAGAAGATTCAGGAGAAGACCTTCTCGTCAACTCTAGATTGCGAGGCTATATGCAAGATGGGGCTGCGAGACGCTGAGGTTAGTGATGAGGAGAGGAACGCGATGGTGCGCCCTCACACTCGGGTTGAGGTGGCTGATGCTGAGGCTGCTGCTGCTGCTGCTAGAGCTCAGGTGGATCCCGTCGACGATGATGATCGTATGTATATGGACGTCGACGCGATACCCCCGCCTTCACCTACACATGCGGCTGGAGTTGGTACTTCGCATGCGGCGGATTCTGTACCTGAGACTGGTCCTTCTCATGAGGCTGGTCCTTCGCATCCGTCTTCTGATATGATGGAGATGTTGCGCGAGATCAGAGAGACTCAGCGCCGATCGGACCAGAGGATGGAGGAGTTGCTAGATGCTCAGCGCATGAGAGTGGATGAGTTGTTGGCTGCTCAGCACACATCTGACGCGCGGATAGGTGAGCTCATGGAGATCCACCTTTTTTTTTTGTTTTTCCTGTACTTCAGAGTAACTGTCCGGGTTGTGGACTGTACTCTGCTTTAGATATATATTTATTTCATTGTATGTAACTTGTTTTCTCATTTAATAGATGCATTATTCTCTTTTTAAATTTTGGTCTCAAACATCACTTGTGCTTATAATGTGTTAATATTACTGTTTTTATTTTATCCTATCTCAGTTCACTATTGCTGTGAATGTATGATAGTTCAACGGGCAAGGCCTGAGATGCTCTGATACCAAGTTGTCACACCCCAATTCCACACATTTCAGAATGGTGTGATGAACCACTAAATAACCAACGGTTCAACCAGGATCTCAAATAGGCTATCCCCGCGTTACCTGAACCTTCATATACTCACCATCATAATCATAGTAAATACACAATAGTGGAAGTCTTATAAATAAATGAACTGAGAACTAAAATGATATCCATAAATAATAGCAAATTATTCTATATTCAACTTGAGACATAAATACTTAAATATCAAATACATGTCTTATAAATCCAATAAAGAAACCTATAAAAAATCTAATCAAATACACACGAGTTGCACTCGCAAGACGAGTCGTGTGTATCATCTTCAGCTCCAGCGTCCATTGCTGTTATACTCCTGTACGCAGACGCGTTCATATAGTCTTCAACTGTGTAACCTGCATCATCAACTAAAAATATTCGACGTCGAGGGGTGAGCACACAACACGGCTCAGTGAGTAGCCAAAACAATGCAACAATACATATGCATGCACATCAATTTATATCTTTGGTCTGGTTTGAAGTTTGCAATATGCAATAGAAAGGTTGAGGTAGCCAAAGGTCGCGTTTATTGACTCTGCCTCTATACATGAGTGTGTGACGTTACCCGAAGATCACGTTTATCGTCAACTCACATGCACCCAACCATGAACATTATATAACAAAGGTTACGTTTATTGCTATATAGTGCCATACCAACACGTAAGCCCCTGTTGGCGAGGGATGCAAACTGGGCTCGCAACTAACCAATCCTAATGCCAAACAGTGTATCCAAGGCCTCACCCCAGCATCCCTCAGAAT
Source organism: Protea cynaroides (assembly GCA_028583415.1). Lineage (NCBI taxonomy): Eukaryota > Viridiplantae > Streptophyta > Magnoliopsida > Proteales > Proteaceae > Protea > Protea cynaroides. The sequence continues at coordinate 84,528,476 of CM053268.1, forward strand.
GCCCATAGAGATAGAGCTAAGGACCCCCGGTAGAGACAGAGACTACAAGGACCGAGACCACCTCCCCTGATACTCTACGACATAATAGTTCCGCTAAGGTAATGGCGATACGAAGATGCCAATGCACAAGACTTGAGTTAGAGATAGAGATAAAGTGCTGAGACCCGCCAAAGGTTAACGTTTATTGACGTTCTCATCACACCCCCCTGATACTCGCTCGCATCAAGCACATCAGCCACACACATACAAGCACATGCCTATTCCTATCATCATCATCATCATCACCATGTTATAAACAATAAAGTAAATATGCATGAACAAATAATAGAAATATTGGATGGCATGCTATATGCACATAACAATCATATTCGCATAGAATAAAACATAGCATAGGACTCAAGAAATAAAAAATAGTTTATTATTAACCAATTTAGTTTGGAGTTAAGGTTCCTCACCTTAGTTTGCTATAGGATGTTTTTCCAAGCTTTAGAATCAACTCTACAGTGTTATTATAATGTTAGCAACCTAACAAAGTCGATAGAATTTAATTAGAGTTGATTTCCAATTTAAAAACCATACAGTTATCTGAGGGTCGATCAGAGGGTCGATGCTCAGAATGCATAGGGTCGATGGGTGTATCGACCCTGTCCTCTGTCTGAACTTCCCGAATGCTGAGGGTCGATGGTCAGGGTGTATAGGGTCGATGGGTCTATCGACCCTGTGTGCGACCCTCTGTGCAATCAGGTCCAATTTCCAGTTTTTAATTCATTCTTCCTGTTTGGGGTCCTATGGCTTGCTTCCACATTCCATTAAACATCATTCCATGGTCTGAAACCATGATTCATCCTCTTAAATAGCTTTCATGCTTTCTCCTAGGGTTTTCCATGAAAACCTAACCATGAATGGATGGTTTGGATTTCTCCGAAATCCTACACTCAACCATATCTAACCTAAGGTCTGTAGAAACTCATGGAATTAGTATCCATACCTGAGAAGATTACTTTTCTCTGGAAATTCTTCTCCTTTTTGCTAAGTCTTCTTCCTTGCCTCTTTTCTTCCTCTTTTCATTCTTCTCTCTTTCTCACAATTCAATTAGGGTTGTGAAAGGAGTGAAAGTGGCTTAGGGACGTCCTTTAAATAGAGTAGGAATGTCCTATAATAGTCCCATTGAGATTTGGAAAGAATCCCAATCGAAAATTAGGAAGTTTCCTAATTTCAGTTTCGGTGGTAAGTGAGGGTCGATTAGAGGGTCGATGATCCCGTCGACCCTGTGGTCTGACACTGTCCGACCCTCTGTCCATTTTTTAGGGTTTGAGTTTCTAATTTGAGAGGGTCGACCCTGTTTAGCTGGGTATGCGACCCTTGCTCTATTTTAAGTGTTTTTGGGTCGATTTGATACCTGGGATCTCTCTCTCCTTCACGCCCTTGGTCCATTCTCGACCACGTTGGGTAAACCTGGTTCAAGGTGGTAAGACCGGGTTAGATTTGACATGGGTCTTACAATGGGGCTATCATAGGAAATGCCCAGTAGGTCGGCCAATTGTCAAAAATCGAATGAAATGTTTACCCCTTTGACATAGCTGGTGATGAGCAGCTCTTGACCCCTCTCGACATCATTGTAATCCCCCACCACCTGGAGGTTACAATAGAACTGGCGTACCAAATCCGGACAGGTGCAAGCGTTGTAAGTGATGACAGGGAGCCATCCCATATCACCAAACGCCCTCTCTACATTGAACAGGGTAACTCAACCAAGTTCACTTTACGACCACCCTCTACTTTCTTGCGAGCGTAGTGGGCATACTGTGCCTCAGCTTCGTTGGAATGGAAACGAAGAGGATCACGAACTCTGGGTACTTTGGTACGAGCCGTGATATCTGCAAATAAAAAAGAAAAACAGATAGTACGTTAGTAGGGTAGAAAAGCCAAAATTTGGACATTATAACGACGTAAGTTGGCCAAAAGCCACACTTGTCACCCATACACGTGGGCAGGAGGACTTATGTAGGTTCTAACATATCCTACAATACTCACACAGTAGGAAATCCTAACTAATGGGATCCAATTTGAAGAAATTGCGAGAAATAAAAAATTTCAACAAATTAGGGCAAAAAGAGCAAAAATTAAAGTTTCTCGATAACCAATCGATGAAACTCAAAATTTTTTTAGGGCTTTCGTTCATCGAGACACCAATAACAAAATCCCCTAATAAAAATCAAATTTTTACGGTTGGAAAAATTTTAATTCGAAAAATACAAGTTAAATGGGAAAAAATCTAGAAATGAAAACCTAAAAACAGGTAAAAATGAGAAAACATACCTGTAGGAGTGATGTGGACGTCGAAACACGGAACCAAACTGATCAATACAACGGAGTGGCACTGTAGTAACTCAGAGGTGAGAAACGAGTCGTAACGGGGAAGAAATGAGGGGAAATGAACCCAGAATCGGATCTTAAAAGTCTGATTTTTGGTCTTGGGGTCGGACAATTCGACCAGGATCATCGACCCCCATACCGACCCCCATATCGACCCCCAGCTCTCGGGAATCTGACAGAAAACTAGGGGTCGGACACCCATCGACCCCCATATCTACCCCCAGCTCTCGGGAAGAACAAGTTATTCCCAGGGTCGAATACTGAGGGTCGGACATATCATCGACCCCCACCATCGACCCTATATAGAAAAGACAGTATTTTTCGTAGAATGAGCTGAAAATTTTGAAATTTTATATCGATTAGCGTGCCTATATGAACTATAAATGATTGTCTCACGTATTTGATGATTTTCAGGCACCCCATTCTCAGGAGAAAATATGTCTGGGCGTAGGGTAACCAGGTAGAGCCGAAATGCAGTTCCACCACCACCTGTGGAGGAAACTAGTCAAGAAAATAAATATGCACAGGAAAATCCGCAGGGTGCACCACCAGAAAATCCGGTTCAGGCGAATCCTACAAACTTGCCACCCCCACCACCGGAGTTAGCAACCGTGGTGATGAACTGAGCACAACAGCTACAACAAATGCAACACGCACAGGCTTAAATGCAAGTTGCAATGGGGATTATGTTCCAGGCCGCACATGCTACACCCATGCAGACTGGACAAGCCAGTGCAGCTCCGGTGGGCCACCACCCAGCACCTCAAACACCTCGACCACCAGCTGCACAGATTCCAGTACCAGGTCTGAAGCAGCTCAGGTTCATTATCAGTATCCACAACCTATGTTTGGCCCCCAAAATTAGATGGATCACTCTTGACTGGTTGAGAGATTTATGAAGATGAAGCCCAGGGAATTTAACGGTAAACCGTCTGATCCGTTATGGCCAGCACACTTGATCGATGAGATGGAGAGAAACATTCTTATGATGACTATTACAGAAGAAGTAAAGGTACTATGTGCCACCTTCATGCTAAAAGGCGCTGCACATCATTGGTGGAAATCTACTAGGTCCTATCTTTTGACCAAGCACGCCCTATTGACTTGGGCTATTTATAAAGAAGCTTTCTTTGAGAAGTAGTGGATGCATATCAACAGCGTTATGAGGAGCTGTTTTTCTTTGCACCACTTAGCATGCAAGAAGAAGAAACTAAGACCCGTAGGTTTGTCACGGGGCTTAAAGAAGCATTAGAGAGCACGTTCTGGGTTTGGAAAAGAAGATATATAATGAAGCTGTCCAAATTGCTCGAGTTATAGAATCGAGCCAGAAGGAAAGTTACTTTACACAGAACAAAGGCATAAAAAGGCCAGTCGTAAATGCTTATAACGGAGGGCACAATAAGACATTTAAACCCTTCCGTGCTCAAGGCTTTACTGCTGCATCCAAGACAACCCCGGTAACTTAACAGCAACCAAAGCCAAATTTTGAAGGTCCGAGATGTTATAATTGTAGCCAAATGGGACATATGGCAAGGGAGTGTCCTAAGTGTAAAACCAGTGTCAAACTAACCCGGTTTTATCACCTTGAACCAGGTTTACCCATCATGGTTGAGTCAAATGGACCAAGGGCGTGAAGGAGATCATGATCCCAGGTATCAAATCGACCCTAAAACACTCAATTTAAGGGGAGGGTCGCATAACCAGCAAAGGAGGGTCGGACCCCCCCAAGACAGAAAGTCAGACCCTCAGTTTTATAGGGAGGGTCGGACACCTTAGGAACCCTAGGGTCGACGGGATCATCGACCCTCCCATAGACCCTCAGTCTCCGTCGAAACTGAAATTAACAAATTTCTTAATTTTCGATTTGGATTCTTTCCTAATCTCAAAGGGACTTATTTTAGGATGTTTCTACTCTATTTAAAGGACGTCCCTAAGCCTCTTTCACTCCTTTTACAACCCTAATTGAATTGAGAGAAAGAGAAGAGAAGGAAAAAGAGAAGAAGAGAAGCAAGGAAAAGATGATAGCAAAAAGGAGAAGAGTTGCAGAGAGGGAGTAATCTTCTCAGGTATGGATACTAATTCCATGAGTTTCTACAGACCTTAGGTTAGATAATGATGAGAGTATGATCTCGGAGAAACCCAAACCATCAACCCATGGTTAGGTTTTCATAGAAAACTATGGGAGATTACATGAAAGCTATCTAGGTGGATGATTCATGGTTCTAGACCATGGAATGAATGTTGAATGGACTATAGGGGAAAGCCATAGGACCCCAAACACGAAAAGTGGACTAAAAGGAGGGAAATTGACCAAAATCCTCCGAGGGTCGCACAGAGGGTCGATGACCATCCGACCCTATGTGATCTTGAGGATCGACCCTCAGTGTTCGGGAAGTCCAGATTGGGGAGGGTCGCACCCAGGGTCGATCATGACTCTGACCCTACCTCCGACCCTCAGTTAACAGAATGGTTTTTAAATTCTAAATAAATTCTAAATAAATTTTAACGACTTTGTTAGGTCTTCTAGCAATATAATAACATTATAAAGGTGATTCTAAAGCTTGGAAGAGTATCTATTAGCAAGCTAAGGTGAGGGAACAAGACATAAACTAACTGGTTAATAATAAACTGTTTTACTTCTTGAGTCCAATGCCATATTGATTCTATGCGTGTATGCTTGTGTGTGCATTCAACATGCCATCCAATATTTCTATTAATTGTTCATGCATATTTATTTTACTGCTTATAACATTATGATGATGATGATGACAGGAATAGGCATGTGAATGTTTGTGTTTGGCCAGTGTATATGGTGAGAGTAGGGATGGTATCAACCGGTACAACTATGACCGTTCTTCATGGGTGTATATTGTGCCATGGTCTACTCAAGTCATGTCCACTGATGTCGTCGTATCGCCATTACCTTAGCAGAACTATTATGTCGTAGAGCATCAGGGGTGGTGGTCTCGGTCCTTGTAGTCTCTGACTCTACCGGGGGGCCTTAGTTCTATCTCTATGGATGTTCTGAGGGATGCTGGGGTGAGGCCTTGGATACACTGTTTGGCATTAGGATTGGTTAGTTGCGAGCCCAGTTTGCAACCCTAGCCAGCAGGGGTTTATTTGTTGGTATGGTATCAACTGGTACAGCCATGCCATTTTCATGGGGTGTGTATTGTGCCATTTTGGGTGCTGTGGGTGACAGTGCATGAGTTATTGAGCGTATCCACACACTTGTGTATAGAGGTGCGGCGGCCACCTATCCTTTCAATAGCACAGTGCAAACTTTAAACCGGACCAATGATATAAATTGATTGCATGCATATGTATTGTTGCATTGTTTTGTTTGCTCACTGAGCCATGATGTGTGCTCACCCTTTCGACGTCGAATATTTTTAGTTGATGATGCAGGTTTAACCATTGAAGACTACAGAAACGCTCCACAGTACGGGAACGTTGCAGCGATGGTAGCTGAAGATGAAGTGGATACACATGACATCTTTTGCGAGTGCAACTCATGTGTATTCGATTAGATTTTTAGTTTTATTTATTTGGATTATTAAAGACATGTATTTGATATTTATTTATTTATGTCTTAGTTGATACAGAATAATTTTTTATTTAACTATTGATATCACAATAGATTCTCAGTTCATTTTATTATAAGACTTCTGCTATTTGTTTTATTTACTCTGATTATTTATGTAGATGTATGGAGTTTAGATAAAACGGATATAGCCTACTCGAGATCCTGGTTGAACCGTTGGTTTGTTAGTGGTTCATCACACCATTCTGAATAGTGTGGAATTGGGGTGTGACACTAAGCCCAAGAAGCACTTACATCAAGGACGAGTCTATGCTGTTACATCCGAGGATGCTACCGCATCACCCGATGTGGTCACATGTATGACCGAAACCTTTAAAGTTGTATTACATTGCATGAGTATGTAGACTAAGTTAAATAAATCACAGTATCGTACCTATAAATGGCATACCCGTCAGAGTACTCTTTGATTCGGGAGCTACTCATTCCTTTATATCTGTGTCGTTTGGAAAGAAGCTGAACTTACCCATCAAAACATTGGACTACAAACTACTTGTACGGTCACCGATGGGGTTAGAACTGGAATTAGAGAAAGGTTATGGGCCATGCCCAGTTCTCATTGGCGAGAAAACCTTAGATGCAACCTTGATCCAACTTGGGATGGCAGACTTTGACGTCAACTTAGGAATGAACTGGTTAGCTCGGCATTCTGCGAACCTACTATGCGTCGAAAAGAAATTAACATTTAAAGACAAAGAAGGAGTAGAACTCAGTTTTGCGGGAACCAAACTTCCCCGTAAACGCAATCTCATACTCTCAGCACTCAAGGCTAAGAAGTGCCTTGAGAAGGGGGCAGTCGGGTATCTAGTATCAGTGGTCGACCTAACCAAGGAAGCACCACGAATGGAAGATATTGAAGTCGTGCAGGACTATCCCGACATATTTTCAGTGGAACTACCAGGATTACCACCTGACAGAGCAACAGAGTTTGTGATAGACCTTACACCTGGAGCCGCACCAGTATCAAAAGCACCTTATAGAATGGCTCCTACTGAACTAAATGAATTGAAAGTGCAACTACAGGAACTGCTGGACAAGGGTTATATTCGACCCAGTATATCATCATGGGGAGCGCCAGTGTTGTTCGTAAAGAAGAAGGACGGTAGCGTTTGATTATGTATCGACTATCGGGAGTTGAACAAGCTGACAATCAAGAATCGATATCCACTTCCTAGGATCGATGACTTGTTCGATTAGTTGCAAGGGGTAAAAGTATTTTCTAAGATCGATCTTCGGTCAGGCTACCATCAGTTGAAGATTAAAGAGGGGTGATATTCCTAAGATGGCTTTCAGGACCAGATATGGACATTATGAATTCTTGGTCATGTCTTTTGGATTAACAAACGCACCAGCAACTTTCATGGAACTTATGAATCGGGTTTTCTACGATATGTTGGATACGTCGGTTATTGTATTTATTGATGATATATTGAGATATTCCAAGGACAAAGAAATCCATATTAAGAACCTAAACACTTCCCTACAACGTTTAAGGAAAGAGAAGCTATATGCCAAATTTACCAAGTGTGAGTTTTGGCTAAGTGAAGTCGCCTTCCTAGGCCATGTAGTATCCGCTGAAGGAATCAAAGTGGACCCCAGCAAGATCGAGGCTATTGTTAAGTGGGAAGCACCAAAGAGCATTGCAGAAATTAGACGCTTTCTGGGTCTCGCTGGTTATTATCAGAGATTTGTGGAAGACTATTCCCGGATTACCGTACCTCTCACCAGTTTGACTAAGAAAGGTGAAAAGTGTGTGGACGGATAAATGTGAGAAGAGCCTCCAGACATTGAAGACCAGGTTGATATCCGCTCTGATTTTGACTATTCCTGTCCCAGGACAGCCATTTACCCTGTACACTGATGCGTCAGGACTGGGATAGGATGTGTGCTTATGCAAGCAGAACAAGTAATTGCTTATGCCTCAAGATAGTTGAAGACACATGAGAAAAACTATCCCACTCATGATTTGGAGTTAGCAGCAGTTGTACATGCTGTCAAGATACGGAGACATTACCTATACGGAGAGAAGTTTCAGATTAAGTCGGACCATAAAAGTCTTACTTATTTATTTAATCAGAAGGAGTTGAATATGAGACAAAGAAGATGGCTGGAACTACTGAAAGACTATGACTGTGATATCCAGTATCATCCGGGGAAAGTTAATGTAGTAGCAGACGTGTTGAGCAGAAAGGCAATGATAAAATCTTAGGGAGAGGTTAGCACAACTGCAGCAATGTGTACTACCGGAATGGTATTTAATCACGGCAAGGAGCAATATGTGATAGATACAGTGGATGGGTCAGCCAACCAAGGGTTTATTCATCAGTTTTCAAATATGTTCGCTGCATTGAAGATTATACCGGACATAATTGATGAAGTGAAGACAGCTATCAAATCAGACCCTTACCTAAGAACGGTGCAAGAAGACATCAAAAAAGGTAGAACTAACCTGAGTTCACCTTGGACGAAGAGAAGGTACTGAAGTACAAAGGAAGGATATGTGTACTCGAAACAGAAAGTGTGGACATTAGACACCGACTGATGAAATAAGCCCATACCACCATCTATTCGATACATCCTGGAAGTAAAAAAATGTATCATGATCTAAAGAAACTATATTGTTGGAGAGGGATGAAAGCAGATGTAGCTAAGTTCGTGTCTCAATGCCTAAATTGTCAGAAAGTAAAGGTTGAACGACAAAGACCCACAGGACTGTTATAGCCGTTACCAGAGCCAGCATGGAGATGGGACTGCATCACTATGGACTTTGTCACGGGATTACCACTGACTCCTCGAGTGGTCGACGCAGTTTGGGTGATTGTAGACCGTCTGACTAAGACATCTCGCTTTATATCGATACGACCTCAGTATACACTAAAAAGTTTAGCAAAGCTGTATGTGGATAATATTGTTCGATTACACGGTGTACCAGAGAGCATTGTGTCTGATAGAGATCCACGATTTACTTCCAAGTTTTGGGAAGGATTGAAAAAGGCTATGGGTACAACAATGAAGTTTAGTACTGCATTCCATCCACAGACAGATGGATAGTCAGAGCATACAATTTAGATTCTAGAAGATATGCTACGAGCATGTGTAATTGATTTCAAAGGATCATGGGATGAAAAGTTACCACTGATCGAGTTCGCTTATAACAATAGCTACCAGGCTACTATACAGATGTCACCCTATGAAGCACTGTATGGCAGAAAGTATCGAACCCCTTTATTTTGGAATGAAGTTGGAGAACGTAGTATTGTTGGGCCTGAATTTGTCGAAGAGACTTGTCGCGTGGTCGAAATTATCAAAGAACGGGTAAGAACAGCTCAGAACCGTCAGAAGCAATATGCAGATACTCGACGCAGAGATCTTGAGTTCACCGTAGGTGATAAAGTATTCTTGAAGGTATCGCCTATGCGAGGATTGAAACGGTTCAGACAGAAAGGGAAACTATGTCCAAGGTATGTCGGGCCATATGAGATTTTAGCTAAGCGTGGAAAAGTGGCTTACCAGTTAGCACTACCACCATCTATGTCAAGTGTGCATGACGTATTTCATATTTCCCTATTGAAGAAGTATGTCAAGGATCCAACGCACGTCCTGACAGTAGATCTACCGGAATTGACTGATGAATTGACATATGAAGTAACACTAACTGAAATCACCAGTCGAATGGTTCAACGACTACGCAACCGAGATATCTATTATGTTAAGGTCACTTGGAAAAGTAGAGACATGGAAGAAATTACATAGGAAGAAGAGAATGCAATGGAGAAGAAATACCCTCACTTATTTGATTCAGAAGATACGTACAATTTTGAGGACAATTTTTATAAGTAGGGGGAAGTTGTAAGACCAGTATCAAACTAACCCGGTCTTACCACCTTGAGCCAGGTTTACTCATCATGGTTGAGCAAAATGGACCAAGGGCATGAAGGAGATCGTGATCCCAGGTATTAAATCGACCCAAAAACACTTAAATTAAGGGGAGGGTCGCATACCCAGCAAGAGAGGGTCGGACCCCCCAAGACAGAAAGTCAGACCCCCCGTTTTACAGAGGGGGTCGGACACTTTAGGAGTTAGGGGTCGACGGGATCATCGACCCCCTCATCGACCCCCAGTTGCCGCTAGAAACAGAAATTAGGAATTTTTCCTAATTTCGGTTGGACTCTTTCCTAAATTCAATGGGACTTATTTTGGGAGGTTTTACTCTATAAATAGGACGTCCCTAAGCCCCTTTCACTCCTTTTACAACCCTAATTGGATTGAGAGAAAGAGAAGAGAAGGAAGAGAAGAAAGCAAAAAGGAGAAGAGTTGCAGAGAAGGAGTATTCTTCTCAGGTATGGATACTAATTCCATGAGTCTCTACAGACCTTAGGATAGGTAATGAAGAGAGTATGATCTCGGAGAGTCCCAAACCATCAAACCATGGTTAGGTTTTCATGGAAAACCATGGGGAAGTCATGAAAGCCATATAGGTGAATGAATCATGGTTCTAGACCATAGAACATGTGTAATATGGACTGTAGTAGCAAGCCATAAGACCCCAAACATGAAGAATGGATTGAAAGCAGAAAAATCAACAAAACCCACAGGGGGTTGCACAAGGGGTTGATGGCCAATCGACCCTAACAGACCCTACCTCCGACCCCAATTAAAAACATGGTTTTTAAATTCAAAAATTAATTCTAATTAAATTCTATCGATTTTGTTAGGTTTTCTAGCAATATAATAACATTATCAAGGTGATTCTAAAGCTTGGAAGAGGATCTATTAACAAGCTAAGGTGAGGGAACAATACCTAAACTAACTGATTAATAATTAGCTATTTTATTTCTTGAGTCCAATGCCATATTGATTCTATGCGTGTATGCTTGTATGTGCATTCAACATGTCATCCAATATTTCTATTATTTGTTCATGCATATTTACTTTATTGTGATAACATGATGATGATGATGATGATAGGAATAGGCATGTGAATGTTTGTGTTTGGCCAGTGTATATGGTGCGGGTAGGGATGGTATCAACCGGTACAGCCATGACCATTCTTCATGGGGTGTATATTGTGCCATGGTCTACTCAAGTCATGTCCACTGACGTCGTCGTATCGCCATTACCTTAACAGAACTATTATGTCATAGAGTATCAGGGGAGGTGGTCTCGGTCCTTGTAGTCACTGACTCTACCGGGGGGCCTTAGCTCTATCTCTATGGATGTTCTGAGGGATGCTGGGGTGAGGCCTTGGATACACTGTTTGGCATTAGGATTGGTTAGTTGCGAGCCCGGTTTGCAATCCTAGCCAGCAGGGGTTTATTTGTTGGTATGGTATTAACCGGTATAGCCATAACCGTTCTTCATGGGGTGTATATTGTGCCATTCTGGGTGCTTGTGGGGCGACGGTGCCGTTTTCATTGGGTGTTTTCACACATTCGTGCATAGAGGTGTGGCGGCCACCTATCCTTTCTATAGCACAGTGCAAACTATAAACCATAACAAAGATATAATTTGACTGCATGCATATGTATTGTTGCATTGTTTTGTTTGCTCACTGAGCCGTGATGTGTGCTCACCCTTTCGATGTCGAATAATTTTAGTTGATGATGCAGGTACAACTGTTGAAGATTATGTAAGTGCTCCAGTGTACGGGAATGTGGCGGCGATGGAAGTGGAAGAGGAAGTGGATACACATGACTCCTCTTGCGAGTGCAACTCATGTGTATTCTATTAGTTATTTTTCTAGTTTTCTTTATTTAGATTTATTAAGGACATGTATTTGATAATTATTTATGTCTCAGTTGATACAGAATAATTTTCTATTTAGATATTAATATCACAGTAGATTCTCAGTTCATTTTATTATAAAACTTCCGCTATTGTGTATTTACTCTGATTGTGAATATGGATGTATGGGGTTTAGATAAAACGGATATAGCCTACTCGAGATCCTGGTTGAACCATTGGTTTGTTAGCGGTTCATCACACCATTCTGAATAGTACAGAATTGGGGTGTGATATCGGTAGCACGCAGACCATACTTGAATCTGCCTACCCCGGTCCACAAGCAGACCTCGGTAGCACGCAGACCATACCTGAATCTGCCTACCCCGGTCCACAAGCAGACCTCGGTAGCACGCAGACCATACTTGAATCTGCCGACCCCGGCCACAAGCAGACCTCGGTAGCACGCAGACCATACCTGAATCTGCCTACCCTAGTCCACAAGCAGACCTCGGTAGCACGCAGACCATACTTGAATCTGCCTACCCTGGTCCACAAGCAGACCTCAGTAGCACCAGACCACACTCGAATCTGCCTACCATGGTCCACAAGCAGACCTAGATAGCACGCAGACCATACTCGAATCTGCATACCACGGTCTACAAGCAGACCTCGATAGCACGCAGTTGCTGAATCTGCCTACTACGGTCCACAAGCAGACCAGAGTAGCACGCAGACCATACCTGAATCTGCCTACTTACGTCAACACTTGGCACATTCAATACTTAGCAATTTCTACACTTGACATAGCAACATGCAATACCGACTAGTCGGACTCGGCCAAACTGTTAGCTGTTGAGGCTGCCAACCAAAGGACATTTGCACTATCGAATCCCTCGCATCCGACAGTGCAAGGGGCATCTGTTAGGGGGAAAAACATCACCCAATGGAAATCTTACACGTGTCAAGCTTCACCTTCGGAGCGGACCGCTCAAAGTATCTTGCGCTCGGCTTATGAGGCATTCGGTTCTTACGCCCGGCCTCTCTTGCGCCCAGTATGTCGCATTCGTCCTATGCCGACTAATTATCATCATCTATGGTAGCGCTCGGAGTCATAGTCCTACTCGACTACGTTTCCCAATCGATAGTCAGAGTCTTAATGTGATTATGCTATATCCGAGGAGTCCTTCTCCCAGTTTGATACGATGCCGACTATCGTAGTCCGTGATTACTCATACGTTGATATGTGTCAGTCCTAGAGCGGACCGACCTAGCTTCCTTGGCTAAGGTCTCCTACTCCTACTCGGAGTGTACCACATGGGTGTCCCTCAGAGCGACATGTGGCAATCCTATGGGCAGTCTACTCCCCTGAGTCCTGGTACCTCCATGCTTCTTCCCAATCTATAAGTAGAGGACAATCCCTCAAGGTAATGGCTCTGAACGAAATTACAAGTTACTAATTCACAATATCTCTCTCTCATTCATCATTCTCGCACGCTCAAACTCTCTCATCGTCCCACACTCTTTAAACTGGAGATAGCTTTTTGCTATCTCTTGACTATTTACATTGGGAATCTAACTTAGGCATCGGAGTGTACCTGGGGCTTAGGCGCCTAACTCCTTTGTCTCATCTCTGAGGTTGCAGGTAACTCAGAGCTCAGATCGGTGGGTGATTTCCAACCATAACACCAGTAATTCCTGTAATTGTACCTTCAGTTCCTTCAGTTTAGTAAGAGCCATTCGATAGGGTGCTTTAGATACTGGTGCGGCTCCGGGTATAAGATCTATAACGAACTCTATCGATCGATCGGGTGGTAGTCCTGATAGTTCCTCAAGGAATACATTCGGAAAGTCACGCACAACATCAATATCCTCCATTCGTGGTGATTTCTTGGTGAGGTCAACCACGGATACTAGATACCCAATTCCCCCTTTCTCGAGGCATTTTCTAGCCTTTAAGGCTGAAAGAATGAGTTTTCATTTACGGGAAAGTTGGTTCTCGTAGAACTAAACTCTGCTTCTTTCTTGTCTTTAAATGTCAGTTTCTTTTCTACACATAATAGGTTTTCAGAGTGCCGAGCTAACCAATCCATTCCCAAGATAATGTCAAAGTCTGCCATCTCGAGTTGAATTAAGGTTGCATCCAAAATCTTTTCGTCGATAAGAACTGGACATGGTCCATAACCTTTTTCTAGTTCCACTTCTAATCCCATAGGTGAACGTACCAATAATTTGTAGTCTAAAGGTCTAAGGGGTATATTTAGCTTCTTTCCAAATGACACAGATATAAAAGAATGAGTAGCTCCAGAATCAAAGTGTACTCTGGCGGGTATGCCATTAATAGGTACGATACCTATGACTTGATTTAATTTAGTCTACATGCTCACACAAGGTAGTACAAAATGAAAGGTCAGGTCATACCTATGACCACATCAGGCGATGCGATAGCATCCTCAGATATAACTGCATAAACCTTTCCTTTTTGTTGCTGCTTCCTTGGCTTAGGACACTCCCTTGAATAATGTCCTACTTGATTACAGTTAAAGCATTTAACTCCTTCACTACTTTGCTTCTGTTGAAGTTGGGCTATCGCAGTAGTCTTGGCTGCAGCATTGAAGCCTTGAGTACGGAAGGGTTTAAATGTCTTTGTGTTCCCCCCGTTGTATGAATTTTCATTAGGCCTTTTAATACCTCTGTTATGAGCAAAATATCTTTCCCTTTGGCTCGATTCCAGTACTCGAACAATCTATACCGCTTCATTATAAATCTTCTTTTCCAATCCCAATACATGCTCACAGATGCTTCCCCTAAGTCCCATGACGAACCTTTGGGTTTTGGTATTTTCCTCCTGCATGCTAGAGGGAGCAAAGAAAAACAGCTCTTTGTAACGCTATTGATATGCATCCGCAGTCATATGTCCCTGATACAGACTTAGAAACTCTCTTTCCATCACATCTCTGAAACTTCTGGGAAAATACTTCTCGAAGAATGCTTCTTTATAGATAGCCCAGGTCAGTTGGGCATGCTTCATTAACAGATAACTTTGAGTAGACTTCCACTAATGGTGTGCATCGCCCTTCAGCATAAATGTGGCACATAGCACTTTTTCCTCTTCATTTACAGTCATCATCATGAAGTTCCTTTCCATCTCGTCGATCCAATGAGCTGGCCACAAAGGATCCGCTGGCTTACCATTAAATTCCTTAAGCTTCATCTTCAGAAAACGCTCGATCAGTCAAGAATGATCCAACTGATACTGAGCATATGCTCCATATATAGGCGGTTGATACTGGTAATTGCCATGGTTGTATATGCCTTGAGCTACTTCAGGGTTTTTTACTTGACCTTGTACAAATGAAGTTTGAGGTGCTTGAGGTACCGTGTTATTCATAGTCGATGCTTGGGGCACGGTGTTGCTACCCCCTGGTACGGTACTAGCCTATCCCGTCGGTAAAGGTGTAGTGTTTGCAGCTGGGAAAGCCATTCTCATAGCAGCTTGCATGTTGGCTTGCACTTGTTGTATTTGCTGCAACTGTTGTGCTAGATTCATCACCACAGTAGCCAAATCTATAGGTGGGGCTGGCAAGTTTGTAGGGTTAGCCTGGTCGTTGACTCCTGGCGGTACCACATTTTGATTCTCCTGTTCCTCAGGGTTTTCATGGCTATTTTCCTCCACAGGTGGTGGTGGTGGAATTGGGTTACGTCCTCTCCTGGTTATTCTTCGCCCAGCCATTTTCTGTTTTCGGTGGTGGTAGTGTCTGAAAGTCAAAGACCATATGAGGCAATCATAATATACGTCATTCTCATGTCAAAATCGAAATAAACAAGGTAAAATTTCAATCTTTAAGTCATTAAGTCAAACAGAGTATTTTTCATCGTGTGGTCGATGGTGGGGTCACAGTATATGCGACCACTGGGTATGCGACCACACAAACCCTATCAGCTCACCGAGAGCATGTGGTCGATCGTGTGGTCGCAGTATATGCGACCACACAAACCCTGACAGCTCACCGAGAGCTTGTGGTCGATCATGTGGTCGCACTATATGCGACCATAGGTTGCGACCACACAAACCCTGGCATCTCACCGAGAGCCTGTAGTAGATCGTGTGGTCGCACTTTTGGTCGAATTTTGCAACCACACAACTCCAAATCAGGTTTTTAGACCTGATTTTTGGAATCATTTTCCATTCTTCTCTTTTGTCTTCAACTCAACTCGCCTCCACTGAGTTGCTACAGTGTCGACCGTATAATTTGGTGATTCTTTCATCGACTCACATCCTACGTTCCGTTCTTCCAGGTATGTTCCCTACTCTTTCTCCTTTTTAAGCTTTCGTATCAAGGTTTTTCTCCATTTATAGGGTTTTCTTCAAATTACTATTTTTCTGACCATAAAAATTTGATTTTTATTGAGGGCTTTTGCTATTGGCCACCCAATGGATGAAAGCCCTCAAGAAAATTTGAGTTTCATTGGTTAGTTTGTTAGAAACTTGAAAATTTCCACTTTTGACCTAAATTTTGGGGTTTTTCCCAATTGTCAAAATTTCTTCAAATTCGACCTACCTAGTTTAAATTTCTGATTGTATGAGCCTTGCAGGATGGTTTGGAACCTATGTAAGTCCTCCTGCCCAGCTGTTTAAGTGAACAGTGAGGCTTTTGGCCAAATCATGCCGTCATAATGCCAAAATTTTGAATTTTCACTATATCTGATGTATTGCTTGTTGGTCTATGTCTTTGCAGATAACATGGCTCAGACTAAAGTCCCTAGAGTTCATGATCCCTGTCGCTTTCGGTCTATTGAAGCAGAGGCACGGTATGCCCGGTATGAGCGTAAGAAGGTGGAAGGGGATCGTTGTGTCAACTTGGTCAACTTAGCCCTATTTGATGTGGAGGGTGCATTCGGTGATATGGGCTGGCTTCCTGTGATCTTATATGAGGGTTGCACCTGTCCTGAGTTGGTGAAACAATTTTACGGTGATTTACAGGTGGAGGGTAACCCAGAGGACATAGATAGAGATAGAGAGCTCAGGATCACCAGTTTAGTTAAAGGGGTGGAGATCTCCTTTAATTGCCAGGAGTTGGCGGATCTCCTTGGTACCACAAATGATGGTCCCTTGGTATACTGCACACCCAAGGAACCCCAGTTCCTGTCAGTAAGAATGCGTGTAGAGATTGATAGCCAGATTCTTAGGGATGATCACTGGTAGATGAAGGCAATCAACCTATGGCCAGAACCCCGAGTGTATTGCAAGATCATTTAGCACAACTTGATTCCCCAGAGTGGACACTATGAGAAGGTTTCATAGTTGACCCAGTACCTTCTGTACTGCATCTGTACTAGGCAACCTGTCTATCTTCCTTATATCATTATCAGAAGTATGCACCATGCCATGATGCCTGGATTGGTGGGTAACCTACCCTATGGGCGTTTGATCACCACTCTGCTCACTCGCCTGCAGGTGACTTGGTTGATGAGAGGATTCATGAGGACACTTTTTCGTCTGACCTTGACTAGGAGGCCATCTACAGGATGGGGATGCGAGATGCTCAGGTCAGTGACGAGGAGAGAAACACTATGGTGATTCCCTGTACTTGAGTAGAGATAGCAGACGCAGAGGTGGCAGCAGTAGCAGCACTAGAGGTCCACGAGGGCGATGCTGAGGAGGATGATGATAGGATGTTCATGGACGTGGATGCCATACCTCCTCCCGCACTCCCAGCTCCATGATGCATTTATTTCTTTTTACTTTATACTACAGAGTAACTATCTAGATTGTGGACCATACTCTGATTCGGATATATGTTATTTTTATTCTCATTTGATATATACATAGAAATTGTTTCTCATTTTCATATGTGCATTATTCTCTTTCTTAGTTTATGTCTCATACAACATAGGTGCTTATGGTGTGTTCTTATTAGAGCTTTTAAATTTTATCCTAACTCAGTTCACGAACTCTTGTGAAAGTATACATGTTTAATAAACAGAGCCCGAGAACTCTGATACCAAGTTGTCACACCCCAATTCTGAACCAACCAGAATGGTGTGATGAGCTGTCTATGATCCAATGGTTCAACCAAGATCTCGTATAGGTCGTGTCCATTTGATTAAACAAGATACAACCACAACCATAATTAGAGTAAATAAAAAATAACAGAAGTCTTTAATATAAATGAACTGAGTATCTAATAGTGATAACATAATTAATAATCCAATTATCTCCAAATGACTAAAGACATAAAATAAATAAATCAATTACATGTTTTGATAAACCAACAACTAAATCTAATTGAAAACACATGAGTTGCACTCGCACGATGAATCATGCGACTTCACCATAGCTTCACATCCATAGGAGCAACATGCCCGTACATTGGTACATTCATATAATCTTCTACGGTAGGATCTGCATCATCAACTAAAATATTTGACGTCGAAAGGGTGAGCACACATCATGGCTCAGTGAGCAAACAAAACAATGCAACAAACATATGCATGCATTCAATTCATGACTTTGGTCTGGTTTATAAGTTTGCAATGTGCAATAGAAAGGATTGGTGGCCGCCGCACCTCTATACACGAGTGTGTGAAGCTGCCCAATGGATCAAACACCATTACCATCCCACATGCACCCATCATGGAATAGAGATAGAGCTAAAGTGCCTGGATCAAACACCGCATAACACTTCCCCTGATGCCCTACCTATACCAACATGTAAACCCCTATTGGCGAGGGCTTCCAAACTAGGCTTCCAAACATGCCTATTCCTAGTATCATCATCATCATCATGTTATAAATATATAAAATTAAATATGCATGAATAGTAATAACAGGAATATTGGATGACATGTGAAATGCAGATTACAAGCATACAAGCATGGAATCATTTATTGCATTGGACTCAATAAGGAAAATAGTTTATTATTAGCCAATTAATTTAAGTCTTGTTACCTCACCTTTGGTCGATGGTTGTTCCTCGTCCAAGCTTTGTAAATCACTTTTAAACCACTTGGAAACCTAACAAATTTATAGATTTTAAATTAGAATTTATTTTCCAATAATTCAGACTTCCAGAAGCTTAGTGGTCGCGGGTGCAACTGCACCTGTGGTCTTAGTTTCTGCTACCACAGGGTGTGTGGTCGCAAGGTGTGGTCGCATATCATGCAACCATACATGCGACCACACCTTCCTAAATTTTCCAGGAGGGTTTGTGGTCACTATGTGTGGTCGCATATCATGCGACCATACATGCGACCACACCCTCCCTGAAACCTTCTCGAGAGTGTGTGGTTGCTATGTGTGGTCACATACCATGCGACCAGACATGCGACCACACCCTCCCTGGAACATTCCCGAAGGTGTGTGGTCGGTTATGTGGGTCTCGTATGGTCACATATCATACGACCACACATGCGACCTTGAATTTTCCCAAGGGTGTGTGGTCGATTATGTGTTTCTCGTGTGGTCGCATATCATGCGACCACACATGCGACCACACATGTGATGGTCAAATTTTCACTCCCATCTCAATTCCTTCATGTTTTGATTCCTTGGCTTATCATCATGATCCTTCCTATGATTGTTCTATGGCTTAAAATTCATATTTTACTCAATCCATCATCCTAATAGATTCCCTCCATGGATCTCTTAGAATTTGTTCATGGTTTGATGATTGGGGTCTCACTTTGAATCATTATCTCCTCCATAATATATTCTAGGTATTCAATAGATGTGGGGGATGGTTTCATACCTTATACTTGTTGAAGATTAAGAGTTCTCTCTGAATTTCCTTCTTTTAGTCTTCCTCTTCAATTCTCCTTCTCTTCTCCTTCTTTTCTTTCTCTCTCTTTCAGTTTGAGTTCTAAAAGGATGAAAGATGTTAAGGGACGTCCTATATATAGAGGGAAACCCTCCATATAGAGTCCTACTTGGATTAAGAAAGAACCCCCTTCGGATTAGGAAGGTTTCCTAATCACGGAGTCTGTCTGAGTTCGTGTGGCCGCAGGTGTGGTCGCAGAACCTGTTGACCACACAGTAAAAAACTTGTGACCACACATCCCAAACTTCTGTGGTCGCTATAATCTGAGGTGTGGTCGACCACACCTGTTTTGGTATGTGACCACACTGTCCTAAATAGATGATTTTGTGTTCAATTTCATACCTAGCCTTGTGGTTTCTTCACGCACTTGGTCGACTTGGCCTGACCATGATTGGAAGACCTGATACAAGGTGGTAAGACCGGTTAGTACGATACGGGTCTTACAGCCTATGTTTCCCTTTTTGGGAATCAAGTCGATGTAGCTCCCAATAGTTAACGGGCTATTTGACCCCGCATGGTCAACACTCAAAAGAGGCAACAACCTTAACTCCTCACATACGGGGTTGCTAATCTCACTCACATCCCAAGTTTGGACCCCGTAGGGCCACCAATCCTATGCGTATATCTACTCAATCGTATAATTCATTAATACATTTAGTACAACAATTTCCCACTCTCTTTGATCCAATCCTAAGGTTGGGTGGGCCTCATTCAAAATGGGCCCATAATGGGTCAGCACAGGATTTTGGATCCTATGCAGGGGTTGGACTCATTGGGGTACCCTAAACAATCACATCGTGAGAAGGGTGTATCCTAACATACATCTATCATGGTGTTCAAGTGGGGATACACCTTTGGGGTGGGGTAGGAGACATAGATTCAAAATGCATTTAACATTTATGCTACCTATATACATTTATTAATTCCAAAGCATAAAATATCTAACATGAGAGGCATAACAAAGAAAAATCAGCATGTAATGCAAGCATGTGTGACAAAGATATAATATCAAACACTGGGTTAAAATAACATGCAATAAAGTGAATGACCTTATTATGCTAGGGTTGAACCACCTCAGGTTGGATCAAGATAAACCAGCCTAGACCTAGACTACTCTAAACCTAACTAGACTAGCCCATATGAGCCCAACTCTTACCTAAATTAAACCAAACCTGTCTCATCTAAACCAAGCCAAACCAACTAAAACAAACTGACAAACCTAGACTAAACCTAAATCAATCTAGGCTAGAAGGTACATCTGAACAAAGCCTAAGCCCATCTCAAACCAAAATTGAACCAATCCAAACAATAAAGCTAGAGCTAGACAAAACTGGGATCCATACCAGACTAAACAGACCTAAACCAGATCAGGCCAAACATAACAGACCTAAAAAAACCCAAGTTAAAATAGGTTAGACCAAACCTGACCTCAATCCAAGTAAAACAAACCTGGGCTGGAACCCTAACTACAACAGACATGACAAATGAAAACAATGACAAGTGTAGGATAGTAACAACCTAAACCGAATCATGCAGTTGATGGCAAAGGAGAAAAACATATACTTGAAGCATAGAATCAAAGCATACAATCCTCAGTGGGAGAGGGAAGGCAAGATATGTTAGAAAGTAGACAGATAATTGAATTTAGTTACAACCGAAATAGCATGTGGAGATTGTCTGCATACTTTAATGGAAAATTACTAGAAACAGAAACTGAGAAAAAAATATATCACATTCACAGAATCACACCTAGTGATATACAATTAGAGATGCTCAAAGCTGAGAAAATAACAAAGAAAACAAAAGAGATAAGGGACATAGACTGAGAGCAACTCACATGCCTTCTTGCTATCCGAACACAGCTCAAGTATAGTTAACCAGGCTATAAGATAAAAAAAGAAAAAAGAGACTAAACTGGTTAAGTAAAACCATGCAAAAATGATCCAACAAGTTAAACTGGGGCCAATATGATGATTTGGACACCATAAAGGTGTCCCTAACTGAGCCCAAAACTGATATCAACACCCTTAACCTACTGCAACCCATCACCGAGAACAAAGAATAAGGAGAAAACTTCGAGTCCACCCGAGTCCATAAACTTCGAGTCCACCCGAGTCCATTCCCATTTCTCATCATAAAAAAGAACCTACCCCTAATGAAATCCGAACTGAGTTTATGAACCCACCGATAGAATTAAAACCAAAGCCAGACGAACCGTGAGACAGTCAGAAAGACTTCGAAGTAAACATAGTTGAAACAGAAAAAACAATCACCAGAGAAAGAGAAATCGAAGGGAAATTATAAAGTAAAATAGAAATCTACAAAAAAAAAAAGAAGATACAAAAAAACAAAAAGCTACAGGTAAAAGAGATGTAATCGACATTAAATTGAATTTCACAAGCCATTTATGCAAATCTCAGTATAGGATATCACATTAACAAAGCAATCAAAAAACCTTTACCAAAGAAGTATCATGGTGCTAGAAGAAGGGGGAGATGTTAGAATTATATATGGGCTTAATTAATTACCTAAACCAGGTATTCAGTGGGAGTCTAATTGACACGGTAGAATCGATTTTGTTTGGTTCGTCACATGGTATGAAATAAGATTGGTAACCCTAATTCTATTGTGGGAACGGTTGGGTTACAGTAGTATCTATAAATATTGGGTTAGAGTCCCCACAGCCATAGTTAATCAGTTCTCTCTGCACCCATTAGCAAGAGACATCAGGTTATCCTCTGGAGATTGTGAAAGGTTGTAGCCGAGGGATTTCGATCAAAAGCTTAGAATGTATGAGAACCGATCTCTATACTTACAGGTATGTCTTTATGTTCAATGTTTATGGCTTTTCCTTGGTATTCTAGGGTTCATGTATGGATTAGGATGGGTGTGATTGAAATCCTAAACAAATAATATTCTAATAGTTGGTATCAGAGCGAACCATACAGACCTAGAATTGATGGTAGAACATTGAAAAGAACTACCCATGAGATTTGAATGAACTGAAAAGAAAATTTTGATTTTTGGATCGAATCTGTCAAGTTTTCCCATCGATAAAAATTTTATGACTGGAAAAATAGGTCATGCCATATACCGTTGGAAAGCCCCTGACAAAAAAGAGCCGACGATATAAAATTAACTGACATCGGTCACCAGACGACCCTCACTCGTCGGCAGTAGCCACGAGTGAATCTCATTCATGGGGGAAGAATTTAAATATAAAAAAAGTTCTGATGGAGGTGTTGACCCGTTCATAGCTGGGTCAAGTCAAAAACCCTAGCGGGTCGTGGCCTGGTCTAGCTAGGTTTGAGTCGGCCTGGGACAACCAGACCTGGTACACGCATAGGATATACGTATAACCCGGTCAGGCAACCTGTTGGCTATTTTGACAGGTCGATCAACTGACCCAGAAACCTGGATCCATGACCCAAATTTTTAACCCATATTACCCACCCAAAAACCTAAAAGATTGACCCAAAAATCCAAAACTTTGAACCGGGATGAATCGGTGCTCTGCTCAATGGTTGAATCAGTAAACCAACTTGATGGTTCGGCCTAGACAGGCTAGTGGCTGGACAAAAGTAATTAAAAAAAAAGGTAAATGGCATATTAGGTTTGGTTTTGAGCCAAACCAAGCTGACCAAACAGGACCGACCCTGACAGGATCCCTAAGGTCTGTTTGGATTTTGTATTTAATAAAACAACATTAAACCTTGATTGTGAGAGCTACGAAGGTTAGATTGACTACTGGTTTGTTTTGTTGGGCTCCATTTTTTATGCTCTTCAATCTGGTATATATTTTTGTATATTTAGATACATTGGAAAGCATGTTATTATAGAAAAAACACCTTATGAGAACCTGATTTATAGTATTTATGTTAATTTTTCTTAAATTTATTGTACCAAATTGATTGTTGAGCTATTGTGCATGGTTATTTAAAATTTTAGACTTGTAAAGTTATATTTTTTTAAATATTGATGGTTAAATATCCCACACAAGCTACAGGTTTGGATTTGTTCATATTATGGTGGAATTTAATGTGACCACTAAAGTGGCAACCTTGTTTCAATATGAGTGCTCAAATTCAAGGGTCTGTGTTTATAAATGCTTCAGTTTGACCATGTTCACCCAAAAGTGACATTGTCTAAGTTTATTCAAATTAGGGTTTGTAGTTGTTGTGTAAGGATTTTGGTGTGACCACCAAAATAGAAACCTTGGTTCTATCATAATATGCTCAAATCCAATATTTCTGCATTTACCAGCTACAACAAAGAAGTACAGTACTCACCCAAAATGACAATGACATAAACTCTCACTTTTATGGATGCAGCAAAGAATGGCACGTGGTTGAAGGATCTTGGCTTTAGGGGTTTCATCCACCCAAAGGTGGTGAGATTTTTGAGAGTCATTATCCTTATACAGTTATTGCATAGCTATCAAGAGAACCAGTCTACATATTGTCCCAAAAGATGTGTGTGTAATTTGATTAATTTTTCAAAGATGTTAATTAGCTTGCACATGTTATGTATACATATTTGTTAGCTAATTTTATTTGGTATTAATCGTCGACTTATAATTATATACATTGTAATATACTTGTGGATATGTAATGATTAAATTGTCACACCCCAATTCTGTACCCTTCATAACGGTGTGATGAACCGCTATAAACCAATGGTTCAACCAGGATCTCTAATAGGCGGTATCCATTAAAAATAAAACCATGCACATCCACAATCATAACCAGAATAAATACACAATAGCGGAAGTTTTATAGTAAATGAACCGAGAACTCTAAATGTAATAATCATAATTAAACTATCAAGTTATTGTTGTATCAACTAAGACATAAATAATTAAAATATCAATTACATCCCTTTATAATTTCAAATAAAATCCTAATAGAATACGCATGAGTTGCACTCGCATGAGGGGTCATGCACATCCTCTAAGTCTTCAGCTTCCATTGCAGCAACACGTGCATACACCGGATCATTTATGAAATCTGTAACTGTAGTACCTGCATCATCAACTAAAAATATTCGACGTCGAGAGGGTGAGCACACATCATGGCTCAGTGAGCAAACAAAACAATGGAACAAACATATGCATGCACTCAATTCATATCTTTGGTCTGGTTTATAAGTTTGCAATGTGCTATAGAAAGGTTCGGTGGCCGCCTCACCTCTATACACGAGTGTGTAAAACCACCCAATGAAAACGGCACTGTCGACCCCACATGCACCCACCATAGACAATATACACCCCATGAAAATAGCATGGCTGTATCGGTTGCCCACACCAACACCTAAGCCCCTGCTGGCGAGGGCTTGCAAACTGGGCTCGCAACTAACCAATCCTAATGCCAATCAATGTATCCAAGGCCTCACCCCAGCATCCCTCAATACGTCCATAGAGATAGGGCTAAGGCCCCCGAAAGAGTCAGAGACTACACGGTCTGAGACCACCTCCCCTCATACCCTACGACGTAATAGTTCTGCTAAGGTAATGACGATACGACGATGTCAGTGGACAAGACTTGAGTAGAAGCATGGCACAATATACACCCCATGAAAATGACATGGTTGTACCGGTTGATACCATCCCCTACCCGCACCATATACACTAACCACACACATACATTCATATGTCTATTTGTAGCATCATCATCATCATCATGTTATAAATAAAAAGAATTAAATATGCATGAATAGTAATAGCAGGAATATTGGATGACATACTGAATGCACATACAAGCATACACGCATATAATCAGTTATGGTATTGGACTCAAGAAATAAAAACAGTTTTTGATTAGCCAATTAGTTTAGGTCTTGTTCCCTCACCTTTACTTGATCTTAGGTCCTCTTTCAAGCTTTAAGAATCAACTATATATCGATGTTATATCACTAGAAGACCTAACCAAGTCGATAGAATTTAATTAGAATTAATTTAGACTTTAAAAAGCATGCTGTTAACTGGGGGTCGATGCTAGGGTCGGAGGTTCCATCAACCCTAGGTGCGACCATCCACAGTCTGGACTTCCCGAACACTGGGGGTCGATTATCAGGGTCTGGTAGGGTCGATTAGCCATTGACCCCCGTGCGACCCCCTATGGGTTTAGTCAATTTTTCCTCCTACAGTCCATTCTTCGTGTTTGGGGTCATATAGCTTGCTTCTAGAATCCATTCCACAAATGTTCTATGGTCTAAAACCGTAGTTCACTCACCTATATGGCTTTCATGATTTCCCCCATGGTTTTCCATGAAAACCTAACCATGGGTGAATGTTTTGGGTTTCTCCTTGATCATTCCCTCTTCTCTATCTATTCTAAGGTCTATAGAATTACTGGAGATAGTATCCATACCTAAGAATTAGACTTGTTTCTCTGAAGCCTTCTCTTTGATCTTCTTCTGCACTTTCCTTTTCTTTTCCTTCTCTTCTCCTTCTCTTCTCTTTCTCTCAATCCAATTAGGGTTCTAAAAGGAGTGAAAGAGGCTTAGGGACGTCCTATTTATAGAGTAGAAACTCCCAAAATAAGTCCCATTGAGATTAGGAAGGAATCCCATTGAAATTTGGAAAGTTTCCAAATCACGGTTTCTGTCGGCAGACTGGGGGTCGATGAGGAGGTCGGAGATCCCGTCGACCCCTGGTTCTTAAAATGTTTGACCCCTGATATAAAACTCAGGGTTTGACTTTTACACTAGGGGGTCCAACCCTACCTTGCTGGGTATGCGACCCTCCCCCTATTTTTAGTGTTTTTGGGTCAGTTTAATACCTGGGATCGTGATCTCCTTCACGCACTTGATCCATTTGGTTTGACCATGATGGGTAGACCTGGTTCAAAGTGGTAAGACCGGGCTAGTTCGATACTGGTCTTACAACTCCCCCTACTTATAAAAATTTTGTCCTCAAAATTATACGTACCTTTCGAGTCGAACAGATGAGGGTATTGCTTTCGCATAGCATTCTCTTCTTCCCATGTGATTTCTTCCATGTCTCTACTTCTCCAGGTGACCTTAACATAATAGATATCTCAGTTGCGTAGTCGTTGAACCTTTCGGCTGGTGATTTCAGTTGGTGTTCTTGAAATGTCAAATCATCAGTCAATTCAGGTAGATCTACTATCAGAGCGTGCGTTGGATCTTTGACATACTTCTTCAATAAAGAAATATGAAATACATCATGCACACATGACATAGATGGTGGTAGTGCTAACTGGTAAGCCACTTTCCCATGCTTAGCTAGAATCTCATATGGCCCGACATATCTTGGACTTAGTTTTCCTTTCTATCCGAACCGTTTCAATCCTCGCATAGGCGATACTTTTAAGAATACTTTATCACCCACGACGAACTCAAGGTCTCGGCGTCGGGTATCGGCATATTGCTTCTGACGATTCTGAGCTGTTCTCGCTCTTTCTTTGATAATGTGGACCACTCGACAAGTCTCTTCAACAAATTCCGGTCCAATAATACTACGTTCCCCAACTTCATTCCAAAACAAAGGAGTTCGACACTTTCTGCCATACAGTGCTTCATAAGGTGACATCTGTATAGTAGCCTGATAGCTATTATTATAAGTGAACTCAATCAGTGGTAACTTTTCATCCTATGATCCTTTAAAATCAATTACATATGCTCGAAGCATATCT
Source organism: Protea cynaroides (assembly GCA_028583415.1). Lineage (NCBI taxonomy): Eukaryota > Viridiplantae > Streptophyta > Magnoliopsida > Proteales > Proteaceae > Protea > Protea cynaroides. Next base: position 84,555,649 of record CM053268.1, read on the forward strand.
TCTAGAATCTGAATTGTACGCTCTGACTATCCATCTGCCTATGGATGAAATGCAGTACTAAACTTCAATGTTGTACCCATAGCCTTTTGCAATCCTTCCCAAAACTTTGAAGTAAATCGTGGATCTCTATCTGACACAATGCTTTCAGGTATACCGTGTAATCGTACAATATTATCTACATACAGCTTAGCTAACCTCTCCAGTGTATGCTGAGGTCGTATAGGTATAAAGCGAGCTATTTTTGTCAGGCGGTCTACAATCACCCAAACTGCGTCAACTACTCGAGGAGTCAATGGTAATCCCGTGACGAAGTCCATAGTAATGTAGTCACATTTCCATGCTGGTTCTGATAACGGCTGTAACAGTCTTGCCGGTCTTTTTCGTTCAGCCTTTACCTTCTAACAATTTAGGCATTGAGACACGAACTTAGCTACATCTGCTTTCATCGGTTGGTTATCGAGAAACTCAAAATTTTCACTTTTTGCCCTAATTTTGTCGAAATTTTTGAATTTCCTAAAATTTCTTGCAATTCAATCTAATTAGTTGAAATTTTTGACTGTTTGAGTCTCACAAGATAATTTAGGATCTATGTAAGTCCTCCTGCCCACGCGTATGGGTGAAAAGTGAGGCTTTTGCCCAATTTACATCGTTATTATGTCGAACTCTCAGGTTTTTCCTCTCTAGTAACCCATTATTTGTTTTTCTTTCTATTTGCAAATACTATGGCTTGTACCAAGGTACCCAGAGTTCGCGACCGTCTTCGCTCCTGTTCCAATGAAGCCGAGGCACAATATGCCCACTACGCTCGCAAGAAGGTAGAGGGCGGCCGCAAAGTGGACTTGGCTAGCTTAGCCTTGTTCAATGTGGAGAGAGACTTTGGTGATATGGGATGGCTCCCTGTCATCACTTATGACGTGTGTACCCATCTTGACTTGGTACGCTAGTTCTACTGTAATCTCCAGGTGGTGGGAGATTACAATGATGTGGAGATGGGTGATGAGCTTCGCATCACGAGCTACGTCAAGGGGGTTGACGTTTCATTTGATTATCGATGGCTGGCCGACTTGTTGGGCATTTCCTATGCTGGCCCCATGGTGTTCTGTGCTCCTGGAGAGCCCCAGTTCCTTTCTCTACAGATGAGGGCTGAGATCGATAGTCAGCTCATCAGACCTGATCACTGGCAGATGAAAGCGAGTTGTCTGCGCTCAGATCCACGGGTATACTGCAAGATCATTCAGCATAACCTGATACCGCAGAGTGGTCATTACGAGAGGGTCTCCTAGTTGACCCAATATCTATTATACTACATATGCACTAGGCAGCCCGTCTTCCTTCCCTACATCATCATGCGTACGATGATTAGTGCCACGTTGCCCAGTCACACTGGCAGCTTTCCTTATGGACGCATGATCACTACCTTGCTTACCCGCCTGGGGGTTGACTTAGTGGATGAGAAGATTCAGGAGAAATCCTTTTCATCGCCTCTGGATTGGGAGGCTATCTACAAGATGGGCATGCGGGATGCCCAGGTCAGCGATGAGGAGAGGAACGCGATGGTGCGCCCTCGCACTCGAGTGGAGATGGCTGACACTGAGGCAGCAGCAGCAGCAGCCACTGGAGCATGGGTTCAGGGGGATGATGACGACCGACTATACATGGATGTAGATGCCATACCTCCTCCATCACCTACTCATGTTACTGGAGCTGGTCCGTCTTCTTCAGCTGGTCCTTCGCATGCAGCTGGTCCTTCGTATTCTCCATCTGATGACATAATGAGGATATTACACGAGATACGAGAGGCTTAGTGTATGTCTGACCTGAGGATGGGAGAGCTTCTAGAGGCTCAGGGCTCGTCCGATCAGTGGGTGGGAGAGCTTCTGGTTGCTCAGCGCATATCGGATCAGCGGATCAAAGAGCTGAGGGATGCTCAGCATGTGACTGATCAGTGGGTGGCTGATCTCACAGCTAGTCTCCCAACGACCCAGATTCAGATAGCTTGGTTGACCAAAGTCTACGCTGAGGACTATGATAGAGACCGTGAGGCACCGCCTCCCCCATCACCTCCAGCTTCTTGATGTACTTCTTTTATTTTTCTTTTTGTACTTCAGAGTAACTGTCCGGACTGTGGACTGTACTCTGCTTTAATCATATATATATAAACATTTGTTATTCCTTTTGGTTGTATATAAATTTGTTTCTCATTTAATAGATGCATTATTTTCTTTCAGTTTTGTCTCAAACAACCCAGGTGCTTATGGTGTGTTACTATTACATCTTTTAAATTTATATCCTATCTCAGTTCATGACCTTTTGTGGAAGTATACGGTTTCACAGATAAAGCCTGAGATGCTCTGATACCAAGTTGTCACACCCCAATTCTGCACCATTCAAAACGGTGTGATAAACCGCTATAAACCAACGGTTCAACCAGGATCTCTAATAGGCGGTATCCATTAAAAATAAAACAATGCACATCCGCAACCATAATCAGAATAAATACACAATAGCGGAAGTCTTATAGTAAATGAACAGAGAACTTTAAATGTAATAATCATAATTAAACTATCAAGTTATTATTGTATCAACTGAGACATAAATAAATAAAATATCATTACATCCCTTTATAATTTCAAATAAAATCCTAATAGAATACGCATGAGTTGCACTCGCTTGAGGGCCATCCTCTAAGTCTTCAACTTCCATTGCAGCAACATGCGCATACACCAGATCATTTATAAAATCTATAACTGTAGTACCTGCATCATCAACTAAAAATATTCGACGTTGAGATTGTGAGCACACATCATGGCTCGGTGAGCAAACAAAACAATGCAACAAACATATGCATGCACTCAATTCATATCTTTGGTCTAGTTTATAAGTTTGCAATGTGCTATAGAAAGGTTCGGTGGCTGCCTCACCTCTATACACGAGTGTGTGAAACTGCCTAATGAAAATGGCACTATCGACCCCACATGCACCCACCATGGACAATATACACCCCATGAAAACGGCATGGCTGTACCAGTTGTCCACACCAACACGTAAGCCCCTGCTGGCGAGGGCTTGCAAACTGGGTTCGCAACTAACCAATCCTAATGCCAATCATCCAAGGTCTCACCCCAGCATCCCTCAATACGTCCATAGAGATAGGGCTAAGGCCCCCCGGCAGAGTCAGAGACTACACGGTCCGAGACCACCTCCCCTCATACCCTACGACGTAATAGTTCTGCTAAGGTAATGGCAATACGACGATGTCAGTGGATATGACTTGAGTAGAACCATGGCACAATAAACACCCCATGAAAACGGCATGGCTGTACCGGTTGATACCATCCCCTACCCGCACCATATACACTAACCACACACATACATTCACATGCCTATTCGTAGCATCATCATCATCATCATCATCATCATGTTATAAATAAAAAGAATTAAATATGCATGAATAGAAATAGCAGGAATATTGGATGACATATTGAATGCACATACAAGCATACACGCATAGAATCAGTCATGGTATTGGACTTATGGAAAAAAAAATAGTTTATTATTAGCCAATTAGTTTAGGTCTTGTTCCCTCACCTTTACTTGATCGTAGGTCCTATTTCAAGATATAGGAATCAACTATATATCGATGTTATATTACTAGAAGACATAACCAAGTCGATATAATTTAATTAGAATTAATTCAGACTTTAAAAAGCATGCTATTAATTGGGGGTCGATGCTAGGGTCGGAGGTTCCATCGACCCTGGGTGCGACCACCCACAGTCTGGACTTCCCAAACACTGGGGGTCGATTATCAGGGTCTGGTAGGGTCGATTGGCCATCGACCCCCCGTGCGACCCCCTGTGGGTTTAGTCAATTTTTCCTCCTACAGTCCATTCTTCGTGTTTGGGGTCCTATAGCTTGCTTCTACAATCCATTCCACACATGTTCTATGGTCTAGTACCTATATGGCTTTCATGATTTCCCCCATGGTTTTCCATGAAAACCTAACCATGGGTGGATGATTTGGGTTTCTCCTAGATCATTCCCTCTTCTCTATCTATTCTAAGGTCTGTAGAATTACATGGAGATAGTATCCATACCTGAGAATTAGGCTTGTTTCTCTGAAGCCTTCTCTTTGATCTTCTTCTCCACTTTCCTTCTCTTTTCCTTCTCTTCTCCTTCTCTTCTCTTTCTCTCAATCCAATTAGGGTTTTGAAAGGAGTGAAAGAGGCTTAGGGACATCCTATTTATAGAGTAGAAACTCCCAAAATAAGTCCCATTGAGATTAAGAAGGAATCCCATTGAAATTTGGAAAGTTTCTAAATCACGGTTTCTATCGGCAGACTGGGGGTCGATGAGGGGGTCGGAGATCCCGTCGACCCCTGGTTCTTAAAATGTCCAACCCCCGGTATAAAACTCAGGGTCTGACTTTTATACTGGGGGGTTCGACCCTACCTTGCTGGGTATGCGACCCTCCCCCTATTTTTAGTGTTTTTGGGTCAGTTTAATACCTGGGATCGTGATATCCTTCACGCACTTGATCCATTTGGTTCGACCATGATGGGTAGACCTGGTTCAAGGTGGTAAGATCGGGTTAGTTCGATACGGGTCTTACAACACCCCAAGTTGCCTGTCATTGGTAGCCAGTTCTATGAATTGGCATGAAAATTAAAAACTAGTCTGGGGCTGTTTAACCTAGATGTACTCAACAGAAAATTATATTTTGGTTCTTAAGGTTTTCAGTCCCTAAGATCAAGTAAAGCAATGTTCAAATGAGGAACATTGAAAAGAGATATTCCCTATGAAATCCAAAAAAATATTTAATATTTCAAGAAGGGGCAGAGAGATGTTTTATTACTCAAGCCCATCAGTACCAGTTTTGATGATAATAAATCATAATGGGAGTGTAAGGAAGTACAAGGTAAAGCTGTTAACTATTAATGATAAGCTCAAGGATAAGTAAACATTTATAGATAATTCATTAGAACCTATGTAGGAGACACTTACAGACTTTCACTTCCTCACAAAAACTGTATAGTCAGATCCTGGTGACCTATAGTACTCAAAAGATAGAGTAAACCTAAAATGAAAGAATTAAGGATAGAAGTTTAAAAGAAGGGAAAAAAATATGAATGCCAATATCATAGTGTATAATACATATCCAGACAAAGGCAAGATGCGAAAGGGGTAAAGAAAACCACAGAAAGAAATATACTTTTCCATGCAATAGTCAGAAACTATATGACAAAGAATTGGATATTAAGGAACTACAAGATTAGATGGATCTAAATAAAATGAAATTCTTATAGTGTGACTCAGAAGGGACATGTAAAGAAAGATTGGAAAGAATAATATTCGAAAACCCTCCTTCCAAAGTTCATAATATATATATATATATATATATATATATATATATATATATATATATATATATATATATATATGTGAGAATTAATTAAAAGAAAATAGGACAAGATTAAGGTAAATGAAGGTTATTCACAATAAAGATTTATTGAACTTGGTGAAAATCAAGACTTCATCTAGGACTTCTTGTCATAGTTTATTCTACGGGTGTTTTTTCAAATAATGAAAATTAAGATGAAAATTTTTTTATTAAATAAATTAAAACTATTGGATCTGAATGAGAGGGTATGTATTATGGGAGATCACGTGATACTCGTTTATTCCTTGGTAAATTTGAGCAAGTGTTTACAAGAGCCTGACAATGTATGTAATCCTGTAGGGAAAGAATTGATATTGCAGTCGATATCATTAATAGAGTGCCTATTTAGTCAGTTCCAATTTAAGTTATTTTCTTTGAGATTGTAGAGCTGACATGGTTTCATAACATTCACGAGAGAGTGATTATTTTAGGACATAGAGTTATCTTTTTATGGGATGTCAAAACAGATTCGAAGGATACAACAAGATTCTTAAATTTGATGAGACCACATGGAAATGACTGTGGAGCAACCAATTGAGATAATAGAAATGTTATCAGAGTATAATGAAATGATTATTAAAATATTCATTAAGATCAAGTTTCAGCCATACTACCAGAGCCGGATAAGGCAATGCAGAGATATACTAGACCATGAAGATCTATGATTTCATCTAATCACAAGTTGTACATCAAAATAGATGTTCTAATGTTGGACAAGATGAAGACCCTTTGAGCAAGTTGTCAGTAATGAAATTCCTCTTGAATGGTTAATGGTCATAAAAGATATGTTATTGCCTATGAACAATAACGAGACTTGGGATTTTGTACTTTTGTTGATGAGCGGTGTACTCATAGGATCAAAATGGGCATACAAGGAAATATGTGATTCCAGTGGCAGAATTGATTGCTACAAAGTACGATTTGTAGCGAAGTAGAATCACACAAAGAGAAGAGAAAGTATTAACTTCAAATCTTTGAGGTCTTAGTTGCGCATTTTATTTTGGAGTTACATCAGATAGATGTAAAGATCATTTTGATAAAAGAAAATTTGAAAGAAGATATTTATATGTTTTAATCACAAGATTTTGTGGTAAGGGTAAAGAAGATATGTTTTGTAGACATAAAACTCAATCTGTAGATTAAACAAATATCCAAGTAGTGATACCTTAAGTTTCAAAACGTTGTATCTTCTTCCAACTTTGTTGAGATTGTAATTGATAATTGTATATATCTATAGGTCAGTGGGAGCATATTCACTTCCTAGTCATGTGTGTTGATAGTTAATCACTGGCTTGTAGTGACATGATTTACTAGTTGAAACCAATATTTTTCTGTCTGATAACTTTGAGATGTAGAATGTGTGAGCAAGTAACTTTGTACATAGTATTGAGTTTTCTCATGACAGAAAAAGTAAAATTCTAGATTTGTCTCAAAGTGTAAACATTGTTCTTGTTTTTTAATTGTTTAGTATATATGTATAACCATTAAGTTATGGATGCTTAAATTAGTAAAGGAGACAAATTGACAGAATTATATATAAGGAATGATATTGAGTGTGAGCATTTACACTGCAGTAGGGAGCTTGTATATGCTCAAGGTTGTACTCATTTTTTATATAATCTTTTCATTGAGTGTTATGGAACATTTTCAGTTGGATGCTGGTATAGCTCACTGGACAATGAAAAAAGGATAATCATGCAGTACATGTAGAGGACCAAAGATTACATGTTCATCTATGGAAATAGTGACACTCTAGACTATTTTGATGCAATTTTTTTAATGTTTCATTGATGATAGGAATCCAACATCAAGGTTCATTGTTATGGTGGTAGGGTTTTATAAATCTATGTGAAGATAACAAACAAGGTATCTGGTGTAAGAGTTACTTTTCTGACTTAGAGGTTGTAGACTCTACTTTTAAACCTATTGAGATATGTTGTGACAGCAGTTCAGATGTATTATTCTCAAAGAATAATAAGAAATCTAGTCTTTCAAAGCATAACAGAGATCGAATCTCTTCAAGTAAGAAAAAGGTCAAAATAATTTATATCGTTGTAGATTATTTGATGAAGGTTTTGTTAGTGGAAATCTTCAAGGGACAATATGTCCAATATATAAATGATTGAAAATAATTAATTTTATCAGAGGCTTGAATGGCCAAAGATCTGGGAATCAATGGGAGTCTCTAGATATGCTTAATTAGTGGGAGACTCTTTATGTTTATGCTTGTGTTTTCATTGTGCTTACTATGTTTGATTGTATTGCTCATGGTTTAATGGGCATGGTTTTTGTAACCACGGTTTTGTTTATATTAGCATTTACATTTTGCTATTTTGCTTACATAGTTATATGTGTTTGACATGTCAAAGATTTTGGATAATATTCAGCCATTGTAACAAGGCAATATTCAGCCGGGGTTATTGAGGGAACATTTAACCAAAGAGTACTAGGTGGTATTTAGCCAAAAAGTACAAGTTAGTATTTAGCCAAAAAGTACAACTTAGTATTTAGCCAAAGAAGACAGTATTTAGCCAAAGGATAAAGGCGGTGTCTAGCCAAAGTATGGTATTATATTTTTGTTTTATTTAAATACCATGTTTTAGTTGCCCATAAAGGTTTTGGGGTACTTTGATTAAGGTTCTTTAATCAAGTATGGACTCGTATGTGAGTTTACTTTCATCCATTATCTTAGGCGATTCATGCATTGAGTAGACCTCTTTTGTGACTGATAGAAGGTTGTATACCGTATATTGAGGTGTATTATCTGGTGTTGCTCACATTGGTAAGCTTGATGGATGTTTCAAAGTTAGTGACGATTTAGTGTATTAGATTTCGTGGCCACATTGGTTGATGGTGGTTTTGTAATTAATATAGCCCAAGTGGGAGATTGTTAGACTTATATATGGGCTGATTAATTACCTAAACCAATTATATAGTGGGAGTCTAATTGACATGATAGAGACGGTTTGGTTTAGTTCGTCACATGGTATGAGATAGGTTTGGTAACCCTAATTCTATTACGGAAAGGGTTTTAGGGTTACAGTAGTATTCTATAAATATTGAGTTAGAGCCCCCACACCCACAATTAATCAGTTCTCTCTGCACCCATTAGCAAGAGATGTCAGGATATCTTCTAGAGGTTATGGAAGACTATAGTCGAGGGATTTCAATCAAAGCTTGGAATGTACGAGAACTGATCTCTACACTTATAGGTATGTCATTATGTTCATTGTTTATGGCTTCTCCATGGTATTATAGGGTTCATGTATGGATTGGGATGGGTGTGATTGAAACCCTAAACACATAATATTCTAAGAGAAAAAAGCATAGAAAGGAAGGTAATGAACAAAAAAAAAATAAAGTTAAAAAAAGTAGAGGAATAGTGAAGGCATACCTGTAGCTCGAGCTTGCTCTCCCTCAGCTTTTCTCTCCCTCTGATGACAATTACCACTGCACACCTTTGCTGGCCACCGCTGCACTTTTCCCTTCTTTAATCCGTTGACAAACCAGTCCAACCCCTTCACAAACCTTCAGTGTTACATCCTAATTCTGGACTAACTAGTGGTGCGATGAACAGTCATGAGAACCAATGGTTCAAACCAAGATCTCGTATAGGCCATGCCACCCGATTAAACCAAACACATTCCATAACAATAATTAGAGTAAATAAATAAAAATGAGTAGCAGAAGTCATTATCGATAATGAACTGAGTATCTAACAGTGATAATAAATAATTAAATCTAATTATTTTCAAATGACTAAAGACATAAAGTAAAATAGTCAATTACATTTCTCAATAGTCAAAATAGCTAAACTAATAAAAAACACACTGGTTGCACTTGTACGACGGATCATGTTCTTTCACCGTAAGTTTCACGTCCATAGCTGCTACGTGTCTGTACATCGACGCATTCATATAATCTTTCACAGTTGGACCTGCATCAAGAACTAAAAATATTCAATGTCGAAAGGATGAGCACACATCATGGCTCAGTGAGCAAACAAAACAATGCGTAAATATACGCATGCATTCAATTTATATCTTTGTTCTGGTTTTAAGTTTGCAACTGTGCTATAAAATGGATTGGCGGCCATCGCACCTCTATACACAAGTGTGTGAATCCGCCCAATGGATCAACACCATTGCCATCCATTTTCACCCACCATGGAATAGAGATAGAACTAAAGTGTCCAGATCACACGCTGCCAACAATTTCCCTGATGCCCTACCCATCCCAACACGTAAGCCCTTATTGGTGAGGGCTTACAAACTGGGCTCGCAACTAACCAATTCTAATGCCATCTGAATGTATCCAAGGCCTCACCCCAACATCCCTCAATACGTCCATAGAGATAGAGCTAAGGCCCCCCGATAGAGTCTGTGACCACACGGTCTGAGACCACCTCCCCTAATGCCCTATGAAGTAATAGCTCTACTAAGGTAATAGCGATACGACGATATTAGTGGGCAAGACTTGACTTGAGATAGTGCTAGAGTCTGGTGATCAGACCAGAGACCATAGTGCCATATCCTCCCCCTGATGCCCCACTCGCATCTAACACACTAACTCTTCCTAGCATCTTCACCATTACGTTAATAGATAGAAATAAATATGCATGAGCAAATATAGTAGTAATATTGGATGACATGTGAGATGCACATTACAAGCATACAAGCATAGAATCATTCATTACATTAGACAAATCAAATAAAACAGTTTGTTATTACCCAATTTATTTAAGTCTTGTTCACTCACCTTTGATTGATGTTTGTTCTTCTCCTAAGCTTTGAAAGTCACTTTGAATATATTGGGAACCTAAACAATTAATGTACTTAAGTTTGGGATTAATTTTCTTAAGTTACAATAGTCAAAAACCTTGTCTGTTCTCAAAACATACTTGCTGTTATCGTGTGGTCGACCTTGTGGTCTCAATATATGGGACTACAGATTGTGTGGTCAATTAGTATGGTCGCATATCATGCGAGCACACATGCGACCATAGCTTCACTGGGATCTTCCTGAGAGTATGTGGTCGATCATATGATCACTGTGGTCGACCATAGGTGAGACTAGATGAAGTTTGATTGATTTTTAACCTCAAACCAATCCCTCCATGAGTCAATCCCTTGGTTTATCAATAGGGTTCCTCCTATGATCAGTCTATGACCTTAAATTCATAATTTTTGTAATGTTATTTACCCTAACCTACTCTCCATGGATCTCCCTTGTGTTTTACCCATGGGGTCTCATGGTTGAGATTCCTCATCAATTCCACATCTAGATTTACAATGGAAAAAATCCTATACTATGTAATCTACCTCTACAGAGATGATTTTCTTACCTTGGCCTTCTGTAGCAAGCTAAAACCTTCCTTCCTCTCAGCTTGCCTCTTCAGATCTCTTTCTCCTTCTTTTCCTTTCTCTCTCTTTCTCTCTTAGGTTTAGAGTTTCAATTTGGGTTCGAAAAGAGTGGGAGAGACTAAGAGACGTCCTTTATATAGAGGAAATCCTACATATAGTGTTCTTCGTCAACTAGGAAGGAGATCCCTTAGATTAGGAAAGTTTTCAAAACTTAGAGTCGGTCTCATTAACGTACGATCGCACATATGGTCGCAGATACTGTCGACCACATGTCCCAATTATGCGACCACACATTGAATATTGAGTGGTCTCTTTTTCCTAAGGTGTGGTCGACCACTCCAGCTCAGGTATGCGACCACACACTCCAAATTAACTGGTTTTGGATCGATTTACATACCTAATCTTGTCATTTTTTCACGCACTTGGTCCACTCGATCTTACCATGGTAGGAAGGCCTGACACGACATGGTAAGACTGGGTTAGTAGAGTGTAGGTCTTAAAACTCTCCCCCTTATAGAAATTGCATCATCGAAATTTGCACATACCTTCCAAGTCAAATAGGTGATGATATTGCTTCCACATAGCATTTTTTTTCTTCCCATGTAATTTCTTCCACATCTTGGTTTCTCCAAGTAACTTCAACATAATAGATGTCTCGATTGCAAAGACGTTGAACCTTCTGACTAGTGATTTCAAAAGGTATTACTTTGAATGTCAAATCTTTGGTCAAATCCAATGGATCCACTGTTAGGACGTGTGTTGGATCTCGGATGTACTTCTTCAGCAACAAGACATGAAATACGTCATGCATGCTCAACATAGATGGGGGTAGTGCACGCCACCTTCCCATGTCTAGCTAGAATCTCATATGACCTAATGTACCTCGGACTTAGCTTTCCTTTTTATCCGAACCGTTTTAAGCCACGCATGGGTGATATTTTTAGGAATACCTTGTCACTCATGTTGAACTCAAGGTCTCGACACTAGTTTTTAGCATACTGCTTCTGACGATTCTGAGCTGTCCTAACTCTTTTCTTGATTATGTCAACTACTTTATAGGTTTCTTTGACAAACTCAGGTCTTTCTATCCTCCGTTCTCTGACTTCATTCCAAAACAAAGGAGTTCGACACTTCCTATCGTACAGTGCCTCACAGGGTAACATATGTATAGTAGCCTGATAGCTGTTGTTATAAGCGAACTCGATTAATGGTAACTTTTCATCCCATGATCCCTTGAAATTAATCACACAAGCTCGGAGCATGTCTTCTAAAATCTGAATGGTGCGCTCCGACTGTCCATCGGTCTGGGGATGAAATGCAGTATTGAACTTCAATGTTGTACCCATATCCTTCTGTAATCCTTTTCAAAACTTTGAGGTAAAGCATGGGTCTCTGTTCGACACGATGCTTTTAGTACTCCATGTAATCTAACAATATTATCCACATACAACTTAGCTAGTTGCTCCAGGGTACACTGAGGTCGTATAGGAATGAAACGAGCTGTCTTGGTAAGTTGATTTTCAATTACCCAGACCGCATCTATCAATCTGGGAGTCAACGGTAAACCCATGACGAAGTCCATAGTAATGCAGTCCCATTTCTAGGCTGGTTTAGGTAGCGGTTGTAATAAGCTTGCTGGTCTTTGCCTTTCCACCTTTACTTGTTAACAATTTAGGCATTGAGACACATATCGAGCTACATCCGCTTTCATTCCCCTCCACTAATAAAGTTTTTTTAAATCATGGTATATTTTCGTACTTTTAGGGTGTATTGAATAGGACGTGGAGTGGGCTTCTCTTATTAATCTATTTTTGATATCTAAATTTTCACTTTCAGGTACGCACACTCTTCCCTTGTACCTTAATGTCCTTTCGAAATTCAAAGTGAAATCAGGAACAGTTCTTTCCTTTTCTAGATCCTCCTGTACTATCCTAAGATATGGGTCCATTTTGATTACCGTCTTCACTTCGTCTAATAAATCAGGAACAAACTTCAATGTAGCGAACATATTTGAAAACTTATGAATCAACCCTAGGTTTGTCAAACCCCCTGGTTTGTCGACAATGAATTGCTCATTGCCATTATTAAATACTCTTGCTGTGACACACATGACAACATTTGTGCTAGCTTCTTTTTCAGGCTTTGTTATCACTTTTCAGCTCAGTGCGTCAGCAACAACAATGAATTGCTCATTGCCATTATTAAATACTCTTGCTGCGGCACACATGACAACATTTGTGCTAGCTTCTTTTTCAGGCTTTGTTATCACTTTTCAGCTCAGTGCGTCAGCAACAACATTAGCCCTTCCTGGATGATACTGGATATCAAAATCATAATCCTTTAGCAATTTCAGCCACCTCTGTTTCATGTTCAATTCCTTCTGGTTAATGAGATAAGTGAGACTCTTGTGATCCGGCTTAATTTAAAACTTTTCTCCATACAGGTAGTGTCTCTCTCCATATCTTGACGGCATATACCACTGCTACTAACTCTAAGTCATGAGTAGGTTAATTATTCTCATGTTCCTTCAGTTGTCTCAATGCATATGTAATTACTTGCTCTCCTTGCATGAGAAAACATCCCAAACCCAATCCAGAAGCATCGATGTATAAGGTAAATGGTTGTCCTGGTACCAAAATAGTCAAGATGGGAGCCTATATCAGTCTTGCTTTCAATGTTTAAAAACACTCTTCACACTTGTCAATCCAAACAAACTTTTCTCCTTTCTTAATCAAACTAGTAAGAGGTACGGCGATCCTAGAGTAGTGTTCCATGAACCGTCTGTTGTACTTAGCTAAACCCAAAAAACTTCTGATTTCTGCAACACTCTTAGGTGCTTTCCATTTTACAATTGCTTCAATCTTACTGGGATCCACTTTGATTCCTTTTAAGAATACTACATGACCTAAGAATTACACTTCCTTCAATTAGAACTCATATTTCTTGAATTTAGCATAAAGCTTTTCTTTTCTTAAGCACTGTAAGGCTGCTCTAAGATCTGTCGCATGAGTTACCTCATCCTTAGAATATTTTAATATGTCATCTATGAAAATGATGACTGAAGTGTCCAACATGTCGTGAAACACTTGAGTCATGAGTTCTATAAAAGATGGGGGTGCATTTGTTAGTCCAAAAGACATCACTAGAAACTCATAATGTCTGTATTTGGTTCTAAATACTGTCTTTGGAATGTCACCATCCTTGATCTTCAACTGATGATACCCTAATCGAAGATCGATCTTGGAAAACACCTTTGCTCCTTAAAGTTGTCAAATAAATCATCGATCTGAGGTAGGGGATATCGATTCATGATCATGAGCTTATTTGATTCCCGATAGTCTATACATAATCTGACACTATCGTCCTTAATCTTTATGAATAATACTGGTGCTTCCTAAGGTAATATGCTCAATCGGATAAATCCCTTGTCCAATAGCTCTTGCAGTTGAACCTTTAATTCCTTCAATTCAGTTGGAGCCATTTGGTATGGTGCTTTGGATACAGATGCCGACCCTGGCACTAGGTTGATAATGAACTCTATCGCTCTATTAGGTGGCAAACCAGGTAAATCCTCAGGAAACATGTTTAAAAATTCCTGTACAACTTCTATATCTTCCATTGATAGTGCCTCTTTGGTAAGGTCCACCACAGATACAAGGTAACCCACTCCACCCTTCTCAAGACATCTCTTAATTTTTAGTGAGGAGAGAATGAGTTTCCATTTACGAGGGAGTTTGGTTCCTACAAAGCTGAGTTCTTTACCATCTTGAATCTTAAGTGTTAATTTCTTTTTCGGATACAATAGATTTGTGGAGTGTCGGGCTAACCAATCCATTCCTAAGATGACGTCAAAGTCTGCCATCTCGAATTGAATTAAGGTTGCATCCATAGTCTTCTCACCAATAAGAATTGGACATGGTCCATAACCTTTGTCTAACTCTACTTCTAATCCCATAGGTGACCGTATTAACATTTTACTGTCTTAAAGTCTGAGGGGTAGACTTAGTTTCTTCCCAAATGATATAGATATAAAAGAGTGGGTGGCTTCAGAGTCGAAGAGTACTCTGGCGGGTATGCCATCTATAGGTACGATACCAGTGATTTTTTCTCCTAAATTAGTCTATATGCTCACAAAAGATATTATGAAACAAAAGATTGGGCCATACCTGTTACCACTTCAAGTGATGCAGCAGCATCTTCAGCAGTCACTGCAAAAACATTTCCTTGCTGCAGTTGTTTCTGTGGTTTACGGTTGTCCCTTGAATAATGTCCTATTTGATCACAGTTGAAGCATTTTACTCCAGCATTTCCTTGCTTTTGTTGGGGTTGAGCTGGCTAGGTAGTCTTGGTTGCAACATTAGGTTTGAAAGTCTTTGAATTCCCTCCATTGAATGTATTCTTGTTCGGCCTCTTAATGCCACTGTTTTGAGTAAAATAGCTCTCCGTTTGGCTCGATTCCAGTATGCGAGAAATCTATACAGATTTATTTATATAACCTCTTGGATGCTTCCCCTAAGTCTCATGACGAACTTACGGGTTTTGGTATCATCTTCCTGCATGTTAGAGGGAGCAAAGAAGAACAGCTCCTCATATCGCTGTTGATAAGTGTTGACAGTTATCTGTCCTTGATATAAGCTTAAGAATTCTTTTTCCATCTGGTCCCTAAAACTCTTGGGGAAATATTTATAAGAAAGCTTCTTTAAAGATAGCCCAGGTCAGAAAGGTGTGCTTGGTCAACAGATAACCTCGAGTGTATTTTCACCAGTGATGTGCACCACCTTTCAGCATAAAAAGTGGCACATAACACTTTTTCCTCCTCAGTAATAGTTGTCATTATAAAATTCCTTTCCATCTCGTCAATCCAGTGAGCTGACCATAATGGATCGTACGGCTTGCCCGTGAACTCCTTTGGTTTCATCTTAAGAAAACGCTCGATCAGCCTGGAGTGGTCCAACTAGTTCTATGCATACACTCCATATATGGGAGGTCGGTACTGATAGTTACCTTAGTTATATCCGCCTTGCAGTGCTTCAGGATTCTGCACTTGAGCTTGTACTACTGGGGTTTGAGGTTCCTAAGGTACTATGTTGTTCATAGTAGAGGCTTGAGACATAGTATTGCTACCCCCGGGTCTGGTACTCGCTTGTCCTACAGGTATAGATATTGTGTTTACAGCTGGGGGAGCAATTCCCATGGAAACTTGCATGTTCACTTGCATTTGATGTAATTGCTGCACTTGCTGTGCTAAATTCATCACAACTGTGGCCAACTTCATTGGTGGTGCTGGCAAATTTGTTGGGTTGGCTTGATTATTGACTCCTGGTGGTGCTACATCTTGGTGCTCCAAGTTTTCCTTCTGTTCCTCAAGGTTTTCATTGGCATTTACCTCCACCAGTGGTGGTGGAGGTGGGCTTGGGTTACGTCCTCTTCGAGTTCCTCTACGCCCAACCATTTCCTACTATTGACTTTGGTTATGTCTGAAAAGTCAAGAAAATATGTAAGACAAGTACAATATACGATGATCTCATGTTAGTCTCACAATAAACGAAGCAAATTTCAAATTTTCAAGGACATTCAAATAATGCAGGGTATTCCAATCGTATGGTTGATAGGTGTGGTCACACTATAATCGACCATAGGGTTGCGACCACACGAACCCTGGCAGCTCACCAAGAGCTTATAGTCGATCGTGTGGTCACACTATATGCGACCATAGGGTTGCCACCACACAAAACCTGGGAAGCTCACAGAGAGCCTATGGTCGATCATGAAGTCGCAGGTGTGGTCGACCTTCTGGTCGAATTCGGTGACCACATGACCCCAAATCAGGGTTTTAAACTTGATTTCGAGTCATTTGTTCCCATTCTTCTTTTTTCTTCTAATGTTCATAAATCAACTCGCCTCCACTGAGTTGCTACAGTGTCGACTACACCCTTGAGCTAATTTTGGCGATCAACCACCGATTCTCCATTACCACGGTAAGTTCTTCTTTCCCATTGTTCTCTTGTCATCACATTCTAGGCTTTCATCACCTATTTTGATATTTACCAAATTAAATTTTATTTAAATGTAAAAATTTGATTTTTATTGGTGAACCTACTATTGGGCACCCCACGGATGAAAGCCCTCTAGAAAATTTGGGTTTCATTGGTCGGTTAGGCCAAAAGCTTTGAAATTTTGATTTTTGACCTAAATTTTGTAAATTTTTTATCAATTTCAAAATTTCTTCAAATTCTTTTTAATTGGCGATATTTCCTTGTTGATTGACCATTGTGGGATGATTTGTGATCCACGTAAGTCCTCCTACCCAGATGTTTAGGTGAGAAGTGAGGCTTTTTGCTCCCTTTATGTCGTTATTTTGCTAATTTTTGGATTTTCTGACTTATTTATTTATTTATGTTGCTTGCAGGTAATATGGTTTGTACCAAGGTTCCCGGAGTTCATGATCCCTATCGCTTCAGGTCCATCAAAGCAGAGATATAGTATCCATGGTATCATCGTAAAATGGTTGAAGGGGGTCAATGTGTCAACTTAGCAGTTTATCCCTATTTGACATAAAGAGGGTTTGGTGAGATGGATTGGCTTCTCGTGATCTTATACGAGGATTGCACCCATCCAGAGTTGGTAAAGTAGTTATACTGTAACCTACAGGTTGAGGGTGATCCAAAGGACGTAGATAGAGGTAGAGAGCTTTGGATTACTAGCTTAGTGAAAGGTGTACCCATTTCATTTAACTGTCAGGAGTTGGCAGACCTCTTGGGCATTTTTAACGACAGTCCATTAGTCTATTGCGCACCAAAAAAGCCCTAATTCTTATTAGTGAGGATGAGTGTAGAGGTGTGCAATCAGCTTCTGTGGGTCGATTGTTGGCAGATGAAGGTAGTCAACCTCCGTCCAGAGCCTCGGGTGTACTGTAAGATTATTCAGCACAACCTGATTCCCCAGAGTGGTCACTATGAATTGGTTTCGTAACTGACCCAGTATTTTCTCTATTGTATCTGCACTAGACAGCCTGTCTGCCTTCCGTACATCATCATCAGGACCATGCATAGAGCCACAATTCCTGGCCTAAAGGGTAACCTTCCCTATGGACGCTTAATCACCACCCTACTCACTTGCCTATAGGTAGACTTGGTACATGAGAGGATCTGTGAGGACCTTTTCAGCTGAACTTGACTGGGATGCCATCTACAGGATGAGGATGAGAGATGTGCAGGTCAATGATGAGGAGAGGAATGGTATGAGACGTCCTCTCACTAGAGTGGCAGATGCAGATGTGGAGGCGGTAGTAGAGGTGTCAGAGAGTGACGATGATAAGGATGACGGTCGGATGTACATGGATGTAGATGCCATCCCTCCTTTATCACTGCAGCATTCTATAAGAGCTGACCCTTTTCGAACTTCTCATCCTGTTGGTCCATCGCTCCTGTAAGACCCGCACGCCACAAACCCGGTCTAACCTTACTTTTCGTGTCGTAACCAGTATACCTATCATGGTCGAGCCAAATGGACCAAGTGTGTGAAGGAGATAATGATCCCAGGTATTAAACTGACCCAAAAACAATAAAATAGGGGGTAGGGTCACATACCCAGCTATGCAGGGTCGGACCCCCCTAATATAAAAGTCAGACCCTGAGTTTATAACCGGGGGTCAGACAACTTAGAACCGGGGGTCGACAGGATCTCCGACCCCCTCATCGACCCCTAGTTTGCCGACAGAAACTGTGATTTGGAAAGTTTTTAAATTTCAAGGGGATTCTTTCCTAATCTCAGTGGGACTTATTTTGGGAGTTTCTACTCTATAAATAGGACGTCCTTAAGCCTCTTTCACTCCTTTTAGAACCCTAATTGGATTGAGAGAAAGAGAAGATAAGGAGAAGAGAAGTAGAAGAGAAGGAAAGTGGAGAAGAAGACCAAAGAGAAGGCTTCAGAGAAACAAGTATACTTCTCAGGTATGGATACTATCTCCATGAATTTCTTAAGATCTTAGAGTAGATAATGAAGAGGGTATGTTCTAGGATAAACCTAAATCATCCATCCATGGTTAAGTTTCAATGGAAACCATGGAGGAGATCTTTAAAAACCATGTAAGTGTATAGAGAGAAGTTCTAAGCCATATAACATGTATAGAATGGGTTATAGAAGTAAGCCATGGGAACCAAACTTGAAAGAATGAACCATAGGATGAAATTCTCGACTCAACCCACGGGGAGTCGCACGTGGGGTCGATGGGGAATCGACCCTAGCATCGACCCTCAGCATTTGGGAAATCCAAGAAAGGGGTGGTCGCACCCAGGGTCGATGGAACATCCGACCCTGGCATCGACCCTACTACAGGGGGTCATAGAAAATTGCTACCCTACCTGCGACCCGTCCTATGACCCCCAGTTAATAGCAAGCTTTAAAAATTGGAATTAATTCTAATTAAATTCTATCGACTTCGTTAGGTCTTCTAGTGATATAATATTGATGTTAAGGTGGTTCTTAAAGCTTGAAAGAGGATCTACAATTAAGCAAAGTTGAGGGAACAAGACCTAAACTAATTGGTTAATAACAAACTGTTTTTATTTCTTGAGTCCAATGTCATGATTGATTCTATGCGTGTATGCTTGTAATGTGCATTCAACATGTCATCCAATATTTCTATTATTACTGTTCATGCATATTTAAATTTATTGATTATAACATGATGATGATGATGATGATGATAAGAATAGGCATGTGAATATTTGTGTTTGGCTGGTGTACATGGTGCGGGTAGAGATGGTATCAATCGGTACTTCGATGCCGTTCTCATCGGGGTATATTGTGCCATTTTCTATTCAAGTCATGTCCACTAAGCAAGTATTAGTGTGCTTGATGCGAGTGGAGCATCAGGGGGGGACGTGGCATTGTGGTTCAGCCTAGTTACCAGACTCTAGCTCTATCTCTACTCAAGTCTTGTCCACTAACATCGTCGTGTCGCCATTAGCTTAGCAGAACTAATACGTCGTAGGGCATCAGGGGGGAACATGGCATTGTGGTTCAGCCTGGTCACCAGACCCTAGCTCTATCTCTATGGATGTATTGAGAGACGCTGGGGTAAGGCCTTGGATACATTGTTTGACATTAGGGTTGGTTAGTTGTGAGTCCAATTTGCAAGCCCTCGCCAACAGGGGCTTACGTGTTGGTATGGGCAACCGGTACAGCGATGCCATTTTCATTGGGTGTATATTCTCCATGGTGGCTGCATGTGGGGCAACAGTGCCATTTTCATTGGGCGTTTCCACACACTTGTGCATAGAGGTGCAGCGGCCACCTATCCTTTCTATTGCACATTGCAAACTTATATACCAAACCACAGTTATGAATTGAATGCATGCATATGGTTGTTGCATCTCCTGATTTTCCTTTCTTCTCTTTCTTTTTCGTTTAAGCTTCTCAGTTTCTCTCTCCCTCAGATTCTCTCCACCATTCTCTCCCTTCTTTCAGTCTCTTATCAAAAATATAAAAAAAAACCCCTTCAGGATTAGGGCTTATCGGGCTTTATATCTTCTCTTGTTAGTGACCAAAATACCCCTTCCTAACTGATTAACCTACACACATATATGTATATGTATATTTAGATATATGCTTGTACGTATAATATGTGATATGCAAATCAGATTATTTATGAATATGTATATACATACATATATGATAACATATAGTTTATATATGTAACCCTGACTATATATATATATATATATATATATATATATATATATATATATATATATATATATATATATATATATATATATACCATTTTTTTTATTTTTCTTTTATGATTTTTTTTATCATCATTTTCTTTTAATTACTAAAATACCTCTTCTACTTAAAGGTGTAGGAATGAGAGCATGGGCTCTCGCAATGGCAAAACTGGGGTGCTGACAGTGTCTAAACAGGTATGGATTTTAGTGTCATAACTGTGGGAAGACCTACCACGTGTCAAAATTCAAATTAGGCCCAAATTTTGAGTATGGTCTTACAATAAAGGTTTCAGTTTTAGAAAAATAAAGTGTTTCCTTCACCTCCTCATTCATATTGCTCTTCTAATGTACGTTCAACTTCAGTAGCTCCGCCACCACTTCATCACTCTCCATTACCAAGGAAACAAGATCATGTTGTTGAGAGAGACCTGCATCTCTAGCAACCGCACATGTTGAGATAACTTACACAACCTTATTGTCTTTAGAAGACAATTGTTCTCTCTTCTGTAACTATTCCAACTTGTTCATCGCCGATCCATGCAACCTCAGTCCTTCGATTTTTCCATCAAGTTCGTGATTCAACAATCACTCTCCTTCTTGCATATTAATCTAGAATTCTCTTATTCTAGGGCTTTGATCTCTTAATTCAATTTTAAAACCTTCTTATCCTTACAAAATTTGTATCTCGTTCTGTGATCCCATCTTTTTCTCCCGTCTGATAATCAAAGTCTGATGCGATGCCATTTCCAATTGCTTTATCCGTCTTTGATGAACATACCTATAGAGAAGGAGAAAGATGCAGATGAAAATGTAAAAGTAAAAAAAGATAATCTTTGCAGATTCGGAAAGGCCTTACATTTAAATGATAGAGAAGAGAAAACCCTGTCGCTTGCAATTTTTGTGATTACAAGTCAAAGAGTAATGAAAGTCGGAAATGAGATGGAGAGAAAATAGTGGACAGTTTTAGAGAGGAGGGCAATGGGAACTAGAAACATATGGGGTGCTGGGGGCAAACGGATGGGGTCCCATGGGAGATGGGCCAGAGGGGTAATTTGGGGATTTTAAATTGCTAAGGGAGTAAGAGATGTGTAAGTTTGTCTTTGTTGGGGAATCATAAAAGAAGTTTTAATAAGGGAATTTGAGTAATTATAGGTCAAATGTAGGGGATTGATAAAAATTTCCCCTTTCCCTTTTTATACATTGTATATAGTAAATATTTTAGTTATTGTAAATTAAGTTAGTTAAAGGTCTTTTTAGTTGGCCTCCTTCTGTGAGAATATTTCTTTCCTTTTTCTTTAAGGGATGGGAACTTTGTTGCTCATTCCCTTGCCCGAGAAGCCATTAAACATTCCAGAGTGTTTTATTGACCCACTTCCTCTCCTTGGCTAAAGGATTTATGAAATTATGAGCCCTCGGCCTTTTTCTAGTTTTCTTCTTAATAAATATTCCTTTTACCAAAAAACAAAAAAGGTTAGTTAAAGGTATTTTTAGTCTAGCAGTCCAATAAGCCAAGCTATATGGTTAGATGTTTACTCCTGTCATATGGTAGATCAGATTGGATTCAAATTTTTTGGATAGATAAACTCCAAGTCCCCTACTTATATATCATATTTTAACCTAAAAAAAGTTGGCATTTGACATGGGTATGACTATATGAGAGACTATTACGAGATTAATGCGGTTGAATATAGCTTGGGCCACGCTAAGTTAAGCACAACAATGATTCAATTTTGGGCTTATTTAGGCTTAGACTAGACGGGGAAAGACAATCTAAATAGTGGGTAGGCCTCAAAATTGCCTTTACAAGTTCATTTAAATTCATACACTGTAAGACCCGTACCAAACTAACCGGTCTTACAACCTTGTATCAGGTCTACCTATCATGGTCGAGCCAAGTGGACCATGTATGTAAAGGAAATCACAAAACCAGGTATGAATTTGACCCAAAAACAGTAAATATGAGGGTAAGGTCGCATACATAAACAGGTAGGGTCGACCCCCACCTCAACAGAGTCCAACCCATGGTTTTTCAGGTCCTAGGGTCGGATGACTTGAGACCCTAGGGTCGACGGATTCTGCAACCCTAGCATTGACCCTAGGGTGACAGACTGAAATCGTGAATTAGGAAAATTTCCTAATTTTTGGAATTCCTTTCCTAATCTCGATGGGACGTATTTTGGGAGGTTTTCCTCTATAAATATGACTTCCCTTAGCATCTTTCACTCCTTTTGAAACCCTAATTGAGAGTGAGAGAAAGAGAAGAGAAGGAGGAGAAAGAAGAAGAGAAGGAGAATTTGAGAAGACAACTAAAGAGAAGGAATTCAGAGAAATCTCTGAATCTCAGCAACCCTAAGGTATGAATACATTCTCCATGAACTATGTAAGACCCTAGAATAGCTTATGAAGAAGTTAGGGTTGGGAGAAACCCAAATCATCTACCCATGGATGAGTTTCGAAGGAATCCATGAAAGTAATTATCATAGGCAATGGAAAGTGTGTAAGAATCATAGTTATGAGCCATAGAACATTCTTAGAAGTACCTACGAGACTATAGGATCGACCCCATGCTCTCGAAAAGTCCAGGGAGGCTATGGTCGCACATAGGGTCGATGGGCAACTGACCCTATGATCGACCTTACACCCTGGGGTCTCAGATACCTGAAACACATCCTGTGACCCTAGCTTTACAGCAAACTTAAATTGTTGAATTTATTTCTAATTAGAATCTATCAATTTGTTATGTTTTTCTAGTGATATAAAAGTGATTCTTAGAGCTTGAAAGAGGATCTACACCCAATCAAAGGTGAGGGAACAAGACCTAAACTAATTGGATAATAAAAAGCTATTTTTTTTGCTTATTGAGTCATATACCATGATTGATTCTATGCATGTATGTGTGTATTGTGCATTTAACATGTCATCCAATATTCCTGCTATTACTGTTCATGCATATTTAATTTTGTTTATTTATAACATGATGATGATGGTGATGTTAGGAATAGACATGTGAATGTTTATGTGTGGTTAGTGTATTTAATGCGAGTGGGGCATCAGGGGAGGACGTGATATCATGGTGTATTCTGGTCACCAGACTCTAGCTCTATCTCTACTCAAGTCTTGTCCACTAACATCGTCGTATCATCATTACCTTAGCAGAGCTATTACGTCGTAGGGCATCAGGGGAGGTGGTCTCGGACCGTATAGTCTCTGACTCTGCCGGGGGGCCTTAGCTCTATCTCTATGGACGTGAGGGATGCTGGGGTGAGGCCTTGGATATACTGTTTGACATTAGGATTGGTTAGTTGCGAGCCCAGTTTGCAAGCCCTCGCCAATAGGGGTTTATGTGTTGGTATAGTGCAACCGGTACTGTAATGCCATTTTCATTGGGTATATTGTACCATAGTGGGTGCATGTGGGACGACAATGCCATTTTCATTAGGTGACTCCACACACTCGTGTATAGAGGTGAGGCGGCCTCCGAACCTTTCTATAGCACATTGCAAAATTATAAACCAGACCAAAGATATGAACGGAATGCATGCATATGTTTGTTGCATTGTTTTGTTTGCTCACTGAGCCGTAATGTGTGCTCACCCTTTCGACATAGAATGTTTTTAGTTAATGATGCAGGTACGATGGTTGAAGATTATATGAATGCTCCAGTGTATGGACATGCGGCGGCAATGGACGCTGAAGTTTTAATGGAATCGCATGATTCGTCATGCGAGTGCAACTCTTACGTTTTTTATTAGTTTTTATTCAAGTTATACAGACAATGTAATTGATTAAATATTTTATTTATGTCTTAGTATTTGGAAGATAATTGAATAATTTATTTATGTTATCATCTTTAGACTCTCAGTTCATTTAATACTAAAGACTTTCGCTATTGAGTATTTACTCTGAATATTATGTATGTGTATGGTTTAAACAAATGGACACAGCCTATTTGAGATCTTGGTTGAACCGTTGGTTTATTGGCGGTTCATCACACAATTCTGAATAGTACAAAATTAGGGTGTGACAACTTGGTATCAGAGCTCTCAGGCCCTATCTGTTAAACCAATATACTTCCACAAAAGTTCATGAATTGAGTTAGGATTTAATTTAAAAGCTATAATAAGAACACACTATAAGCACCTATGTTGTATGAGATAAAATTAAGAAAGAGAATAATGCACATATAAAAAGAAGGAACAAGATTTATATACATCAAATCAAAAGAAAAGGTTATACATATCCAAATCAGAGTACAGTCCACAATCCGAAAAGTTACTCTGTAATATAAGAAAAATAAAAGAATATACATATACATCATGGAGCTGGAGGTGCTAGAGGAGGAGGTGCCTCGCGATCTCTATCATAGTCCTTAACATACACTCTAGTCAACCAGGCCACCTGGGTCTGGGTCACCTGGAGACTAGCTGCCAGCTCGGCCATCCGCTGATCCGACGCCCGCTGGGCCTCCCTAATCTCATGCAACAGCCCTATAATATCATCAAAAGGTGGGCATGAAGGACCCTCCATGTGTGAAGGAGCATGAGATGGACCACCTCCAGTAGAATGTGGAGGTGATGGAGGAGGTATAGCATCCAGATCCATATACATGCGATCCTCATCATCACCCCCATGAACCCCTGCTCTTCCTGCTGCTGCCTCAGAGTTTGCTTCTCTAGCCGAGTATGACGACGCAGCAGAGCGTTCCTCTCATCATCACTGACCTGAGCATCCCATATTCCCATCCTACAGATGGCCTCCCAGTCCAGCACTGATGAGAAAGTCTTCTCCTGAATCTTCTCATCTACTAAATCAACCCCTAGGCGGGTAAGCAGTGTAGTGATCAGGCGTCCATAGGGCAGGTTGCCTACCTGACTAGGCAGCGTAGCACAGATCATCGTCCTCATAATAATATAAGGGAGGCAGACAGGCTGCCTAGTGCAGATACAGTAAAGTAAGTACTGGGTCAACTGGGAGATCCTCTCGTAATGTCCACTCCGGGGTATCAGGTTGTGTTGGATGATCATACAGTACACCCAAGGCTCTGGAAGTAGGTTGATCGCTTTCATCTCCCAGCGATCCTCTCTGATAAGTTAACGGTCTATCTCAGCCCGCATCTCCAAGGAAAGAACTGGGGCTCCCTGGGAGCACAGTACACCAAGGGGCCATCATGTGATATGCCCAAGAGGTCCGCTAACTCCTGACAGTCAAAGAAAACCTCTATTCCTTTGACGTAGCTCGTGATCCTGAGCTCCCTACCCCTCTCAATGTCATTGTGATATCCCACCACCTGGAGATTATAATATAACTATCTCACCACATCCGGATGGGTACAGGCATCGTAGGTAATCATGGGAAGCCAGCCCATGTCACCAAATGCTATCTCCACATAGAAGAAGGCTAGACTAGCCAAGTCCACACGACGACCTCCCTCTACCTTCTTATGAGCGTAGCGAGCATACTAAGCCTCGGCCTTGTTAGAGCGGAAACGAACTGGGTCGTGAACCCTAGGTACTTTGGTACGAGCCATATTATCTTCCAAAACAAAGAAAGACAAATAATAGATTAGTAATGGTGAAAAACCCAAAAGTTTCGATACTATAATGGCATAAACTGGTCAAAAGCCTCACTTTTCTCCCAACCACTTGGGCAGGAGGACTTAAATAGGTTCCAAACCATCTTGCAAGGTTCATACAGTTGGGAATTTAATCTAGAAAGATTGAATTCGAAGAAATTTCAATAAATTCAAAAAATATCAAAAATTAGGTTAAAATTAGAAATTTTCAAGTTTCTCGATAACCAACCGATGAAACTTGAATATTTTTGAGGGCTTTCGTCCATTGGGTGACCAACAGCAAAAGCCCCCAATAAAAATCAAATTTTTACGATTAAAAAAATTTTAATTTGAAGAAAACGATATAATTGGGTAAAACCCTAGTTAGGAAACCTTAAAAACATGAAACAGTAGAGAACACACCTGAAGAGAAGGAGTGAGAGTCTCGAATGTATGATAGAATAACCAAACGGGTCGGGGTCGTCACTGTAGCAACTCAGAGGAACGTGTTGAGTCGGAAGGTAGGAGAAAAAATGAGAAATGAATCCAAAATCGGGTTTAAAAACCTGATTCTGGGTCCTAAGGTCGCATAATTCGACCAAAACATGCGACCCTACCTCCGACCCCCTCATCGACCCTAGCCTCTCGGTGATCTGACAGAGAACTAGGGGTCGACCCTAGGGTCGGACATATACCGACCCTACCATCGACCCTAGGCTCTCGGTAAGTTGACAGTGATTCTCAGGGTCGCATACCCTAGGGTCGCATAAGGATCGACCCTACCATCGACCCTACGATGGAAAATACAGTAATTTTGACAGAATGATCTGAAAATTTTGAAAATGATATTGATTCGTTGGATTTTTGACTGGAGAATAATTATATTGATTGCCTCACATGTGCTATGATTACTTACTAGGCACTACCATCATCAGAACGAAAAAATGGCTGGGCGAAGAGTAACCAGGCAAAGCCGAAACTCTATTCCACCACCACCACCTGTGGAGGAAGAGAGCCATATACGTCCTGAAACACAAGAGAATCTGAACACGACACTGTCCATAGTTAATGTTCAGACAAATCCTACCAATCTGCCAGCTCCACCTACAGACCTGGCTACAGTTGTAATGATCTTGGCACAATAGCTGCAGCAAATACAATAGGTACAAGCTACTATGCAAGTTGCCATAAGCATGGCTTTTCCAGCTGCACAAACGACACCAATGACAGTAGGACAGGCAAGCACAGTACCAGGGGGAAGTAACACGGTACCCCATGCACCTCAAACTCCCATCATGTAGGCTCAAGTACAGAATCCTGAAGTAACTCAAGGTGGTTATCAGTACCAATCACCTATGTATGGGGCCTATGTTCCTCATCAGCTGGACCACTCCAGATTAGTTGAGCATTTTCTGAAGATGAAGCCCAAGGAGTATAATGGTAAGCCAACTGATCTTTTGTGGCCAGCACACTGGATTGATGAGATGGAGAGGAATTTTACGATGATGACGGTGAATGAAGAGGAGAAAGTGTTGTGCGCAACATTCATGCTAAAAGGTGATACACACCACTGGTGGAAGTCTACACGGACTTACCTCTTAACAAAGCACACCCAACTGATCTGGGGTATATACAAAGAGGAATTCTTTGAGAAATACTTTCCTAGAAGTTTTAGAGATTCTATGGAGAGAGAGTTCCTGAGTTTGTATCAGGGGCAAATGACTGTAGATGCATATCAACAGCATTATGAGGAGTTGTTCTTCTTTGCACCCTCTAGCATGCAAGAGGAAAACACAAAGACCCAAAGGTTCGTCATGGGACTCAGGGGAAGCATCCATGAACATGTTCTGCGACTTGAAAAGAAAGTCTACAATGAAGCTGTACAAATTGCTCGCGTGATAGAGTCGAGCTAGAAAGAGAGCTATTTTGCTACAAGGGTATTAAAAGGCCAAATGAAAATTCTTACAATGGAGGTAACACCAAGACATTCAAACCCTTCCGTACTCAAGGCTTCAATGCTGCAACCAAGACCACTTCAGCAGCCCCACCACAACCAAAGCAAAATGGTAATGGAATAAGATGTTTTAACTGCAATTAAGTAGGGCATATCTCAAGAGAGTGTACTAAGCCCAGAAAACAACTACAGCAAGGGAGAGTTTACGCTATTACCTCTAAGGATGATGTCGCATCACCTGATGTGGTCACCGGTATGACCTGAACCTTTTCATTTTGTGTTACATTGTATGAGCATGTAGACTAAATTAAAACAAATCACTGGTATTGTACCTATTAATGAAATTCCCGCCAGAGTACTCTTTGATTCTGGAGCTACTCATTCTTTTATATCTGTGTCATTTGGAAAGAAGCTAAATCTACCCCTCAAATCTTTAGACTACAAACTACTTGTACGATCGCCAATGGGACTAGAAGTGGAATTAGAAAAGGGTTATGGACCATGTCCAGTTCTTAATGACGAGAAGACTTTGGATGCAACCTTGATCCCACTTGAGATGGCAGACTTTGACAACATCTTGGGAATGGACTGGTTATCTCGGCATTCTATAAACCTATTATTTGCCGAAAAGAAGCTGACATTTAAAGACAAAGAAGGAACAGAGTTCAGTTTTACAGGAACCAAACTACCCCGTAAACGGAAACTCATCCTCTCTGCATTGAAGGCTAGAAAATGCCTTGAGAAAGAAGGAGTTGGGTATCTTGTAAGACCCGTGTCAATCTAACCCGGTCTTACCACCTTGAACCAGGTTCACCCATCATGGTCGAGTCAAATGGACCAAGGGCGTGAAGGAGATCGAGATCCCAGGTATCAAATTGACCCAAAAACACTTAAATTAGGGGAAGGGTCGCATACCCAGCTAAGCAGGGTCGGACCTCCCAAAACAAAGAGTCAGACCCTCGGTTTTGGAGGGAGGGTCGGACAGCTTAAGACCCTAGGGTCGACGGGATCATCGACCCTCCCATCGACCCTCGGATTCTGTCGAATATAGAAATTAGGAAATTTCTATATTTTTCGATTGGGATTCTTTCCAAATCTCAGAGGGACTTATTTAGGATGTTCCTACTCTATTTAAAGGACGTTCCTAGGCCACTTTCACTCCTTTCACAACCCTAATTGAATTGAGAGAAAGAGAGGAGAAGGAAAAGAGGAAGAAGAGAGGCAAAGAAGAGAACCTAGCAAAAAGGAGAAGAGTTGCAGAGAAAAATTAATCTTCTCAGGTATGGATACTAATTCCATGAGTTTTCACAGACCTTAGGATAGTTATTGGAGAGAGAGCGATCTCGGAGAAACCCAAACCATCCATCCATGGTTAGGTTTTCATGGAAAACCCTAGGAGAATGCATGAAAGCCATCTAGGAGGATGATTCATGGTTTCAGACCATGGAATGAATGTTTAATGGAATGTGGGAGCAAACCATAGGATCCCAAACACGAAGAATGGATTAAAAAGTGGAAATTGGACCAGAGTGCACCGAGGGTCGCACCCAGGGTCGATGACCATCCGACCCTAGGTGTTTCTGATCATCAACCCTCAGCATTCGGGAAGTCTAGAAAGAAGGGAGGGTCGATAGACCCATCGACCCTAGCATCGACCCTAACATCGACCCTCAGTTGACAGAATGGTTTTAAATTCAGAATTTATTCTAATTAAATTCTATCGATTTTGTTAGGTCTTCTAGCAATATAATAACATTGTAAAGGTAAATTTAAAGCTTGGAAAAGTATCTTATAGCAAGCTAAGGTGAGGAACCTTAACCCCAAACTAAATTGGTTAATAATAAACTGTTTTCTATTTCTTGAGTCCTATGCTATGTTTGATTCTACGCGAATATGTTTGTAATGTGCATACAGCATGCCATCCAATATTTCTTTTACTTGTTCATGCATATTTACTTTATTGTTTATAACATGATGATGATGATGATGATGATAGGAATAAGCATGTGCTTGTATGTGTGTGGTTGATGTGCTTGATGCGAGTGAGTATCAGGGGAGGTGTGATGAGAACGTCAATAAACGTTAACCTTTGGCGGGTCTCAGCACTTTAGCTCTATCTCTAACTCAAGTCTTGTGCATTGGCATCATCGTATCACCATTACTTTAGCAGAACTATTATGTCGTAGAGTACCAGGGGAGGTGGTCTTGGTCCTTGTAGTCTCTGACTCTACCGGGGGGCCTTAGCTCTATCTCTATGGGCATTCTGAGGGATGCTGGGGTGAGGCCTTGGATACACAGTTTGGAATTAGGATTGGTTAGTTGCGAGCCCAGTTTGTAGCCCTCGCTAACAGGGGCTTACGTGTTGGTATGGCACTATATAGCAATAAACGTAACCTTTGTTATATAATGTTCATGATTGGGTGCATGTGAGTTGACGATAAACGTGATCTTCGGGTAACGTCACACACTCGTGTATAGAGGCGGAGTCAATAAACGTGACCTTTGGCTACCTCAACCTTTCTATAGCATACTGCAAACTTTAAACCAGACCAAAGATATAAATTGACTTTTTGCATGTATATGTATTGTTGCATTGTTTTGGCTACTCACTGAGCCGTGTTATGTGCTCACCCCTCGACGTCGAATATTTTAGTTGATGATGCAGGTTATACCGTTGAAGACTATGTGAATGCGTCTGCATACGGGAACATAGCGGCGATGGAAGCTGAAGCTGAAGTGGATACACACGACTCCTCTTGCGAGTGCAACTCGTGTGTATTTGATTAGATATTTTATAGGTTTCTTTGTTGGATTTTATTAAGACATGTATTTGGTATTTAAATATTTATGTCTCAGTTAATGACAAAATAATTTTCTATTAAATTAATGATATCATGTTAGTTCTCAGTTCATGTTATTATAAAACTTCCGTTATTGTGTATTTACTCTGATTATGATCATGGATGTGTGTAAGTTTAGATTACGCGGGGATAGCCTATTTGAGATCCTGGTTGAACCGTTGGTTTATTAGAGGTTCATCACATCATTCTGGTTAGACCAAAATTGTGGTGTGACAACTTGGTATCAGAGCATCTCAGGCCTTGTCTGCTGAA
This sequence comes from Protea cynaroides, assembly GCA_028583415.1. Classification (NCBI taxonomy): domain Eukaryota; kingdom Viridiplantae; phylum Streptophyta; class Magnoliopsida; order Proteales; family Proteaceae; genus Protea; species Protea cynaroides. The sequence goes on from CM053268.1 coordinate 84,586,801, forward strand.
CTAGCATACATTCAACACAATTGTGAACTAAGATAGGATAAAAATAAAAACAGTAATATTAACACATTGTAAGCACCAGTGATGTTTGAGACAAAATTTAAAAGAGAATAATGCATCTATTAAAAAGAGAAACAAGTTTACATAACAATGAGAGTGAAACAAAACATATATATATATAACGAAAGTAGAGTACAGTCCACAACCCGGACAGTTACTCTGTAGTACAAGAAAAATAAAGTACAATCAAGAAGCTGGAGGCGAAGGAGGAGGTGGGGCCTCATGATCTCTGTCATAGTCCTCAGCATAGACCCTAGTCAACCAGGCCACACGGGTGCGGGTCGTCCGGAGACTAGCCGGTGAGACCGGCTATCCTCCGATCGGTCGCACGCCGCACCTCTAGGAGCTCCCCCATCCGTAAGCCTGATGCGTGCTGAGCAACCAACAGCTCATCCATCCTCAGATCAGATCTGTGCTGAGCATCCCTGATCTCCTGCAGCATCTCCATCATGGCTGAAGGTGGAAGTGAAGGATCAGCCGAATGGGAAGGACCAGCCTCGAAGTGCGGGAGCCGCCGCGAAGATGTACCAACTCCAGCCGCATGTGTGGGTGATGGCGGTGGTATCGAGTCGACGTCCATATACCTACGATCGTCATCGTCGACCGGATCCCACGAGCTCTAGCAGCAGCAGCAGCAGCCTCAGCAGCAGCCTCAGCATCAGCCATCTCGACCCGAGTGTGAGGGCGCACCATCGCATTCCTCTCTTCATCACTAACCTCAACCCGTGGAGCTGGGCGCAAGTAACAAGCTCTCATCCGCCATCGATCGGGACGGAGCAACCGGTTGTCGATCTACGCCCTCATCTCCATCTCAATAAACTGTGGCTCTCCGGCGCACGAGTACACCATGGGGCCATCATAGGGAATGCCCAACAGATCGGCCACGCCGATAATCAAAGGAAATGTGCACCCCCTTGACGTAACTGGTGATGCGCAACTCCTGACCGTGCTCAACATCATTGTAATTCCCCACCACCTGGAGATTACAATAAAACTGGCGCACCAAGTCTGGACATGTGCACGCGTCGTATGTGATGACAGGGAGCCACCCCATATCACCAAACGCTCCCTCTACATTGAACAAGGCTAGCTCAGCCAATTTCACCATGCGACCCCCTTCAACCTTCTTACGGGCATAGTCGCATATCGTGCCTTGGCTTCATTCGAACGGAGCGGCGGATCACACACCCCCGGGTACTTTGGTACGGGCCATAGTATCTGTAAAATAAGAAAGAGAAAAGAAACAAGGAGTTAGTAGGATAAAAATCCAAAATTTATTTAATAGTGACGTAAGTTGACCAGAAAACCTCAAATTCTCACCATACAAGTGGGTATGGGAACTTACGTAGGTTAAAACATATCCTACAACCCACATGCAGTAGGAAATTTTAACTGACGATGTCCAATTTGAAGGAATTCAAGAAAAATCAAAAATGTCGACAAATTAGGGCAAAAAGAGAAAATTTCAAGTTCCTCGATAAACAACCGATGAAACTCAAAAAATTTTGAGGGCTTTCGTTCCTCGAGACACCAATAACAAAAGCCCCCAATAAAAATCAAATTTTTATGGTTAGAAAAAGTTTAATTTGAAAAATATGAGTTAAACGGGCAGAAACCTAGAAAAGAAAACCTAAAAACAGGTAAAAACGGGAAGACATACCTGGAGGGATGACGTGGACGTTGAAACCCGGAGTTAAACCGACCAAAAACAGTAGAGTGGCACTGTAGCAACTCAGAGAGTAGAGACGAGTCGAAACGGAGGAGGAATAGTGAGAAATGACCCAGAATCGGATCTTAAAAATCTGATTTTTGGTCCGAGGGTCGGACAATTCGACTGACACCATCGACCCTCGGATCATCGACCCTCCCATCGACCCTCAGCTCTCGGGAAGAACAGGTAATTCCCAGGGTCGAATACCAAGGGTCGGACATACCATCGACCCTACATAGAAAAGACAGTATTTTTCACAGAATGAATTGAGGATTTTGAATTTTATATCGGTTAGCGTGCCTACATGAAGTATAAATGATTTCTCACTGATTTTGATGATTTTCAGGCACCACCCATCTCGGAAGGAAAATATGTCCGGAAGAAGAGTAACCGGGACAGAGCCGAAATGTAGTCCCACCACCACCACCGGTGGAGGAGACTAGTCAAGAGAATAACCATGCACCGAGAAATCCAGAACCGGTAAACCCTACGAATTTGCCACCTCCACCACCGGAGCTAACAACTGTGGTTATGAACCTGGCTCGGCAGCTACAACATATGCAACACGCACGGGCCCCGGATGCAAGTTTCCATGGGCATTATGTTTCAAACTACTCGGGCCGCACCCATGCACACGGGACAAGCCGGTGCGGCACCGGTGGGTAACCACCCAGCCCCTCCTCAACAAACGGCTGGCATAGATTCCGGTGCGGGTTCCGGAAGCGGCCAAGGCTAATTATCGGTATCCACCCCATATGTTTGGGGCATATCAAACTCGGATGGATCACTCTCGGCCGGTCGAGAGGTTTTTTTGAAAGATGAAGCCCAGAGAATTTAATGGCAAACCGTCTGATCCATTATGGCCAGCACACTAGATAGACGAGATGGAAAGAAATTTTCTGATGATGACTATTACAGAAGAGGAGAAAGTATTGTGTGCCACCTTCATGCTCAAAGGCGACGCACATCATTGGTGGAAATCGACCAGGGCCTATCTATTGACTAAGCACGCCCTACTGACTTGGGCTATATATAAAGAAGCCTTCTTTGAGAAATATTTTCCACAAAGCTTTAGAGATTCGATGGAGAAGGAGTTCCTGAGTCTTTATCAGGGACAGATGTTAGTGGATGCGTATCAACAGCGATATGAAGAGCTGTTTTTCTTCGCACCACGAAGTATGCAAGAGGAAGAAACCAAAACCCGTAGGTTTGTCACGGGACTGAGAGGAAGCATAAGAGAACATGTTCTGGGCTTAGAAAAGAAGATTTATAATGAAGCTGTGCAGATCGCTCGAGTGATTGAATCGAGCCAGAAGGAGAGTTATTTTACTCAGAACAAGGGCATCAAAAGGCCAGCCGGAAACTCCTACAACGGAGGCAATAACAGGACGTATAAGCCTTTCCGTCCTCAGAATTTTAATGCTGCAACCAAGACTACCCCCGCAGCTCAACCTCAGCCAAAGCCAAATTCTGAAGCCCCGAAGTGTTTTAACTGCAACCAGCCGGGACATTTGGCAAGGGAGTGCCCTAAGCCCAAGAAACAATTCCATCAGGGACGTGTATATGCTGTTACGTCCGAGGATGCGGCCGCATCACCCGATGTGGTCACAGGTATGACTGAAACTCTTAAATTTATAAATACATTGAATGAGCATGTAGACTAAGTAAAGATGAATCACATGTATTGTACCTATAAATGGCGTACCCGCCAGAGTACTCTTCGATTCCGGAGCTACTCATTCATTTATATCTGTGTTATTTGGAAAGAAGACAAAATTACCCATGAAAACATTAGACTACAAATTACATGTACGGTCACCGATGGGGTTAGAAGTGGAATTAAAAAAAGGTTATGGACCATGTCCAGTTCTCATTGGGGAACAGATTTTAGATGCAACATTGATACGACTTGAGATGGCAGACTTCGATGTCATCTTAGGAATGGATTGGTTAGCTCGACATTCTGCAAATCTGTTATGCGCCGAGAAGAAGCTAACATTCAAAGACAAAGAAGGGGCAGAATTCAATTTCTCGGGAACCAAACTTCCCCGGAGACGCAAGCTCATACTTTCAGAAGTAAAGGCTAAGAAGTGCCTTGAGAAGGGAGCAATCGGGTACCTAGTATCAGTGGTCGACCTAACCAAGGAAGCACCACGAATGGAAGACATTGACGTCATGCAGGATTACCCTGACGTATTTCCGGAGGAACTACCCGGATTACCACCCGACCGTGCCACAGAGTTTGTAATAGACCTGATACCTGGAGCCGCACCAGTATCAAAGGCACCTTATAGAATGGATCCTACTGAACTGAAGGAATTAAAAGTGCAATTACAAGAACTGCTGGACAAGGGTTATATTCGACCCAGTATATCTCCATGGGGGGCACCGGTGTTGTTCGTAAAGATGAAGGATTGTAGCGTTCGATTATGTATCGACTATCGGGAGTTGAACAAACTGACAATCAAGAATCGATATCCACTACCTCGGATCGATGACTTGTTCGATCAGTTACACGGAGCAAGAGTATTTTCTAAAATTGATCTTCGATCAGGCTACCACCAGCTGAAGATTAAGGAAGGGGATATTCCGAAGACAGCATTCAGGACCAGATATGGACATTATGAATTTTTGGTGATGTCTTTCGGATTAACTAATGCCCTGGCAACGTTCATGGAACTTATGAACCGAGTTTTCCACGATATGCTGGATACGTCGGTTATAGTATTTATTGATGACATATTGGTATACTCCAAGGACAAGGAAACCCATATCAAGAACCTAAACGCAGCCCTACAACGGTTAAGGAAAGAGAAGCTATATGCCAAATTTTCAAAGTGTGAGTTTTGGCTAAGTGAAGTCGCATTCCTAGGCCATGTAGTATCCGCCGAAGGAATCAAAGTGGACCCCAGCAAAATCGAGGCTATTGTAAAGTGGGAAGCACCAAAGAGTGTTTCAGAAATTAGAAGTTTTCTAGGTCTAGCTGGTTATTATCGGAGATTCATAGAAGACTATTCTCGGATTGCCGTACCTCTCACCAGTTTGACCAAGAAAGGTGAAAAGTTTGTGTGGACGGATAAATGTGAGAAGAGCTTCCAGACATTGAAGGCCAGATTGATATCCGCCCCGATTTTAACCATTCTCATTCCAGGATAGACATTTACTTTATACACTGATGCATCGGGATTGGGATTAGGATGTGTGCTTATGCAAGGAGAGCAAGTGATTGCTTATACTTCAAGACAGTTAAAGGTACATGAGAAAAATTATCCCACTCATGATTTGGAGTTAGTGGCAGTAGTACATGCTGTCAAGATATGGAGACATTACCTATACGGAACTATTGGAAGACTATGATTGTGATATCCAGTATCATCCAGGAAAAGCGAACGTAGTGGCGGATGCATTAAGCAGAAAAGCAGTGATTAAATCTCAAGGAGAAGTTAGCACGACAGCAGCAATGTGTACCAACGGAATAGTATTCAATCACGGCAACGAGCAGTATGTGATAGATACAACGGATGGATCAGCTAACCATGGGTTTATTCATCAGTTTTTGAATATGTTCACGGCCTTGAAGATTATACCGGATATAGTGGACGAAGTGAAGACAGCTATCAAATCAGATCCTTATCTGAGGACAGTACAAGAAGATATTGAGAAGGGTAGGACCAACCCTGAGTTTACCTTGGACGACGAGAAAGTACTGAAACACAAAGGAAGAATATGTGTACTTGAAACAGAAAGTATGGACATTAGACACCGACTGATGAAAGAAACCCATACCACCATCTATTCGATACATCCTAGAAGTACAAAAATGTATCATGATCTGAAGAAATTATATTGGTGGAGGGGAATGAAAGCAGATGTAGCTAAGTTCGTGTCTCAATGCCTAAATTGTCAGAAAGTAAAGGCTGAACGACAAAGACCCGTAGGATTGTTACAGCCATTACCGGAACCAGCATGGAAATGGGACTGCATCACTATGGACTTCGTCACAGGACTACCATTGACTCCTCGAGTAGTTGACGCAGTTTGGGTGATTGTGGACCGTCTGACTAAAACAGCCCACTTTATACCTATACGACCTCAGTATACACTGGAAAGGTTAGCAAAGCTGTATGTGGATAATATTGTTCGGTTACACGGTGTACCAGAAAGCATTGTGTCCGATAGAGATCCACGATTTACTTCCAAATTTTGGGAAGGACTGCAAAAGGCTATGGGAACAACGCTAAAGTTTAGTACTGCATTCCACCCACAGACAGACGGACAGTCAGAGCGTACAATTCAGATTCTAGAAGATATGCTACGAGCATGTGTAATTGATTTCAAGGGATCATGGGATGAAAAGTTACCATTGATCGAGTTCGCTTACAATAACAGCTATCAGGCTACTATACAGATGTCACCTTATGAAGCACTGTATGGCAGGAAGTGTCGAACTCCCTTGTTTTGGAGTGAAGTTGAAGAACGTAGTATTGTTGGACCAGAATTTGTTGAAGAGACTTGTCGAGTGGTCGACATAATCAAGGAAAGGGTGAGAACAGCTCAGAACCGTCAGAAGCAATATGCAGACACTCGATGAAGAGATCTAGAGTTCGCCGTAGGTGATAAAGTATTTTTGAAAGTATCGCCTATGCGAGGATTGAAGAGGTTCGGACAGAAAGGGAAGCTAAGTCCAAGATATGTCGGGCCGTATGAAATTCTAGCTAAGCATGGAAAAGTAGCTTATCAGTTAGCACTACCACCATCTATGTCAAGTGTACATGACGTATTTCACATTTCCCTATTGAAGAAGTATGTCAAGGACCCAATGCATGTTTTGACAGTGGATTTTCCAGAATTGACTGATGATTTGACATTTGAAGTAACACCAATAGAAATCACTAGTCGAAAGGTTCAACGTCTACGCAACAGAGATATCTACTATGTTAAGGTCACATGGAAAAGTAGAGACATGGAAGAAATTACATGGGAAAAAGAAAATGCTAGGAGAAAGCAATACCCTTACTTATTTGATTCTGAAGGTACGTACAATTTTGAGGAAAAAATTTTGATAAGTTGGGGGGAGTTGTAAGACCCGTGTCAATCTAACCTGGTCTTACCACCTTGAACCAGGTTCACCCATCATGGTCGAGTCAAATGGACCAAGGGCGTGAAGGAGATCGAGATCCCAGGTATCAAATCGACCCAAAAATACTTAAATTAGGGGAAGGGTCGCATACCCAGCTAAGCAGGGTCGGACCTCCCAAAACAAAGAGTCAGACCCTCAGTTTTGGAGGGAGGGTCAGACAGCTTAAGACCCTAGGTTCGACGGGATCATCGACCCTCCCATCGACCCTCAGATTCTACCGAATATAGAAATTAGGAAATTTCTATATTTTTTGATTGGGATTCTTTCCAAATCTCAGAGGGACTTATTTAGGATGTTCCTACTCTATTTAAAGGACGTTCCTAGGCCACTTTCACTCCTTTCACAACCCTAATTGAATTGAGAGAAAGAAAGGAGAAGGAAAAGAGGAAGAAGAGAGGCAAGGAAGAGAACCTAGCAAAAAGGAGAAGAGTTGCAGAGAAAGATTAATCTTCTCAGGTATGGATACTAATTCCATGAGTTTCTACAGACCTTAGGATAGTTATTGGAGAGAGAGCGATCTCAGAGAAACCCAAACCATCCATCCATGGTTAGGTTTTCATGGAAAACCCTAGGATAATGCATGAAAGCCATCTAGGAGGATGATTCATGGTTTCAGACCATGGAATGAATGTTTAATGGAATGTGGGAGCAAACCATAGGACCCCAAACACGAAGAATGGATTAAAAAGTAGAAATTGGACCAGAGTGCACCGAGGGTCGCACCCAGGGTCGATGACCATCTGAACCTAGGTGTTTCTGACCATCGACCCTCAGCATTCGGGAAGTCTAGAAAGAAGGGAGGGTCGATAGACCCATCGACCCTAGCATCGACCCTAACATCGACCTCAGTTGACAGAATGGTTTTAAATTCAAAATTTATTCTAATTAAATTCTATCGATTTTGTTAGGTCTTCTAGCAATATAATAACATTGTAAAGGTGAATTTAAAGCTTGGAAAAGTATCTTATAGCAAGCTAAGGTGAGGAACCTTAACCCCAAACTAAATTGGTTAATAATAAACTATTTTCTATTTCTTGAGTCCTATGCTATGTTTGATTCTATACGAATATGTTTGTAATGTGCATACAGCATGCCATCCAATATTTCTATTACTTGTTTATGCATATTTACTTTATTGTTTATAACATAATGATGATGATGATGATGATGATAGGAATAGGCATGTGCTTGTATGTGTGTGGTTGATGTGCTTGATGCGAGTGAGTATCAGGGGAGGTGTGATGAGAACGTCAATAAACGTTAACCTTTAGCGGGTCTCAACACTTTAGCTCTATCTCTAACTCAAGTCTTGTGCATTGGCATCGTCGTATCGCCATTACTTTAGCAGAACTATTATGTCGTAGAGTATCAAGGGAGGTGGTCTCGGTCCTTGTAGTCTCGACTCTACCGGGGGCCTTAGCTCTATCTCTATGGGCATTCTGAGGGATGCTGGGATGAGGCCTTGGATACACAGTTTGGCATTAGGATTGGTTAGTTGCGAGCCCAATTTGCAGCCCTCGCTAACAGGGGCTTACGTGTTGGTATGGCACTATATAGCAATAAACGTAACCTTTGTTATATAATGTTCATGATTGGGTGCATGTGAGTTGGCGATAAACGTGATCTTCGGGTAATGTCACACACTCGTGTATAGAGGCGGAGTCAATAAACGTGACCTTTGGCTACCTCAACCTTTCTATAGCATACTGCAAACTTTAAACCAAACCAAAGATATAAATTGACTTTTTGCATGCATATGTATTGTTGCATTGTTTTGGCTACTCACTGAGCCGTGTTGTGTGCTCACCCCTTGACGTCGAATATTTTAGTTGATGATGCAGGTTATACCGTTGAAGACTATGTGAATGCGTCTGCATACGGGAACGTAGCGGCGATGGAAGCTGAAGCTGAAGTGGATACACACGACTCCTCTTGCGAGTGCAACTCGTGTGTATTTGATTAGATATTTTATAGGTTTCTTTGTTGGATTTTATTAAGACATGTATTTGGTATTTAAATATTTATGTCTCAGTTAATGACAGAATAATTTGCTATTAAATTAATGATATCATGTTAGTTCTCAGTTCATGTTATTATAAGACTTCCGCTATTGTGTATTTACTCTGATTATGATCATGGATGTGTGTAAGTTTAGATAACGCGGGGATAGCCTATTTGAGATCCTGGTTGAACCGTTGGTTTATTAGCGGTTCATCACACCATTCTGGTTAGACCAAAATTGGGGTGTGACATATCTGGTCTCAATGGTCGACCTCACCAAGGAAGCACCACGAATGGATGATATTGATGTCGTGCATGACTTTCCAGATGTATTTCCTGAAGAACAACCAGGACTACCACTTGACCGAGCTACAGAGTTTGTTATAGATCTGATACCCAGAGCCGTACCAGTATCTAAAGCACCTTATCGAATGGCTCCTACTGAACTGAAGGAATTGAAGGTGCAGTTACAAGAGTTGTTGGACAAGGGTTACATCAGACCTAGCATATCACCATGGGGAGCGCCAGTATTATTCGTAAAGAAGAAGGACGGTAGTGTTCGACTGTGTATAGACTACCGGGAACTGAATAAGCTGACAATCAAGAATCGGTACCCATTACCTCGGATCGACGACTAGTTCGAGCAGTTGCAAGGTGCCAAGGTGTTCTCCAAGATCGATCTTCGGTCAGGATACCATCAGTTGAAGATTAAGGATGGTGATATTCCAAAGACAGCATTCAGGACCTGATATGGATATTATGAATTTTTGGTCATGTCTTTTGGATTGATGAGCGCACCAGTAACTTTTATGGAACTTATGAATCGGGTATTCCATGATATGTTGGATACGTCGGTCATTGTATTCATTGATGATATATTGGTCTACTCCAAGGACAAGGAAACTCATATTATGAATCTAAGCGCCGCTCTGCAGCGATTACGGAAAGAGAAACTTTACGCTAAATTTACAAAGTGTGAGTTTTGGCTAAATGAAGTCACTTTCTTAGGCCATGTTGTATCCGCTGAAGGAATTAAAGTGGACCCAAGCAAGATTGAAGTCATTGTGAAGTGGGAAGCACCGAAGAGTGTTGCAGAAATTAGATGTTTTCTAGGTCTATCTGGGTATTACCGACGATTCGTATAAAACTACTATAGGATCGCCGTACCGCTTACCAGTTTGACTAAGAAAGGAGAGAAGTTTATTTGGACTGACAAATGTGAGAACAGTTTCCAAACATTGAAGGCAAGATTGATATCTGCTCCCATCTTGACTATTTCTATTCCAGGACAACCATTTGTTTTATACACTGATGCGTCTGGATTGGGTTTAGGATGTGTACTTATGCAAGGAGAACAAGTAGTTGCATATGCTTCAAGATAACTGAAGACACATGAGAAGAACTACCCCACTCATGACTTGGAATTAGCGGCAGTGGTACATACTGTCAAGATATGGAGACATTATTTGTATGGAGAGAAATTTCAAATTAAATCAGATCATAAGAGTCTTACTTATCTATTTAATCAGAAGGAGTTGAACACGTGACAAAGAAGATGGTTGGAATTATTAAAGGATTATGATTGTGATATCCAGTATCATCCAGGAAAGGCTAACGTAGTGGCTGATGCGCTAAGTAGGAAAGCAATGATAAAATCTCAAGGAGAAGTTAACACGACTGCAGCAATGTGTACTACAGGAAGAGTATTCAATGATGGTAATGCCCAGTTCATGATAGATGCACCGGGTGGATCAACCAACCAAGGGTTTATTCATTTGTTTTTAAATATGTTCGCAACATTGAAGATTATACCTGATATAATTGATGAAGTGAAAGCCGCTACTAAATCAGACCCCTATCTGAGAATGGTACAAGAAGACATCGAAAAAGGTAGGACTTTTCCTGAGTTCACCTTGGACGAAGAAACGGTACTAAAGTATAAGGGACGAATATGTGTTCCTGAAACGAAAAACTCAGACATTAGATACAGACTAATGAAGGAAGCTCATACCACCGCCTATTCGGTACATCCTGGAAGTACAAAGATGTATCATGAATTGAAGAAATTATATTGGTGGAGAGGAATGAAAGCTGATATAGCTAAATTCGTGTCTCAATGTTTAAACTGTCAGAGGGTGAAGGCTGAACGACAAAGAACTGCCGGACTGATGCAACCACTGCTAGAACCAGCATGGAAATGGGACTGTATCACTATGGACTTCGTTACCGGGTTACCATTGACTCCTTGAGTGGTTGACGCGGTTTGGGTGATTGTAGATCGTTTGACTAAGATAGCTCGCTTTATAGCAATACGATCTCAGTACACACTAGAAAGGTTAGCCAAGTTGTATGTGGATAATATTGTCAGACTACACGGTGTACCTGAAAGTATTGTATCCGACAGATACCCACGATTTATTTTAAAGTTTTGGGAAAGATTGCAGAAGGCTATGGGTACAACGTTGAAGTTTAGTACTGCGTTCCATCCTCAGACGGACGGACAGTCGGAGCGTACCATACAGATTTTAGAAGACATGCTTCGAGCCTGTGTAATAGATTTTAAAGGATCATGGGATGAGAAACTACCATTGATTGAGTTCGCCTATAAAAATAACTATCAAGCTACTATACAAATGTCACCCTATGAAGCACTGTATGGTAGGAAATGTCAAACTCCTCTATTTTGGAATGAAGTTGTTGAACGTAGCATTGTTGGACTAGAATTTGTTGAAGAAACTTGTCGAGTGGTCGACATTATCAAAGAAAGAGTAAGAGCGGCTCAGAATCATCAGAAACAATATGCAGATACTCGACGCCGAGACCTTGAATTTGTTGTAGGTGATAAGGTATTCTTAAAAGTGACCGATGCGCGGGTTAAAACGGTTCGGACAGAAAGGAAAGCTAAGTCCGAGATATGTCGAGCCATATGAGATTCTAGCCAAACGTGAAAAAGTGGCTTATCAGTTAGCACTACCACCATTTATGTCAAGTGTGCATGATGTATTTCATATCTCCTTATTAAAGAAGTACGTCAGAGATCCGATGCACGTTTTGCCAGCAGATCCACCAGATCTAACTGATGATTTGACGTTCGAAGTAGCACCAACTGAAATCACCGGTCGAAATGTTCAACATCTACGTAACCGTGACATATACTATGTTAAAGTCACCTGGAGAAGTCGAGATATAAAAGAGATCACATGGGAAGAAGAGAATGCAATGCGAAAGCAATACCCACATCTTTTTTACTCGGAAGGTATGTACAAATTTCAAGGAAGAAATTTTTAATAAGCAGGGGGGAGTTGTAAGACCCGTACCGAACTAACCGGTCTTACCATCTTGTATCAGGTCTACCTATCATGGTCGAGCCAAGTGGACGAAGTATGTAAAGGAAATCACAAAACCAGGTATGAATTTGACCCAAAAATAATAAATATGAGGGTAGGGCGCATAAACAGGTAGAGTCGACCCCCACCTCAACAGAGTCCAACCCATGGTTTTTCAGGTCCTAGGGTCGGATGACTTGAGACCCTAGGGTTGACAGATTCTGCGACCCTAACATCGACCCTAGGGTGATAGACTGAAACCGGGGATTTGGAAACTTTTCTAATTTCAGGAATTCCTTTCCTAATCTCAATGGGACGTATTTTGGGAGGTTTTCCTCTATAAATAGGATGTCCCTTAGCCTCTTTCACTCCTTTTGAAACCCTAATTGAGAATGAGAGAAAGAGAAGAGAATGAGGAGAAGAAGAAGAGAAGGAGAATTTGAGAAGACAACTAAAGAGAAGGAATTCAGAGAAATCTCTGAATCTCAGCAACCCTAATGTATGAATACATTCTCCATGAACTATGTAAGACCCTAAAATAGCTTATGAAGAAGTTAGGGTTGGGAGAAACCCAAATCATCTACCCATGGATGAGTTTCGAAGGAATCCATGAAAGTAATCATCATAGGCAATGGAAAGTGTATAAAAATCATAGTTATGAGCCATAGAACATTCTTAGAATGGACCGACGAGACTATAGGATCGACCCCATGCTCACGAAAAGTCTAGGGAGGCTGTGGTCGCACATAGGGTCAATGGGTAACCGACCCTATGACCGACCCTACACCCTGGGGTCTCAGATACCTGTGACCCATCCTGCGACCCTCGCTTTACAGCAAGCTTAAATTGTTGGAATTTATTTTAATTAGAATCTATTAATTTATTAGGTTTTCCTAGTGATATAAAAGTAATTCTTAGAGCTTGAAAGAGGATCTACACTCAATCAAAGGTGAGGGAACAAGACCTAAACTAATTGGATAATAAAAAGCTATTTTTTTACTTATTGAGTCCTATACCATGATTGATTCTATGCGTGTATGTGTGTATTGTGCATTTAAGATGTCAGCCAATATTCCTGCTATTACTATTCTTGCATATTTAATTTCGTTTATTTATAACATGATGATGATGGTGATGTTAGGAATAGGCATGTGAATGTTTGTGTGTGGTTAGTGTATTTGATGCCAGTGGGGCATCAGGGGGGGGACGTGATATCATGGTGTGTCCTGGTCACTAGAATCTAGCTCTATCTCTACTCAAGTCTTGTCCACTAACATCGTCGTATCGTCATTACCTTAGCAGAGCTATTACGTCGTAGGGCATCAGCGGAGGTGGTCTCGGACCGTATAGTCTCTGACTCTATCGGGGGGCCTTACCTCTATCTCTTTGGACGTATTGAGGGATGCTGGGGTGAGGCCTTGGATACACTGTTTGACATTAGGATTGGTTAGTTACGAGCCCAGTTTGCAAGCCCTCGCCGATAGGGACTTACGTGTTGGTATGGTGCAATCGGTACTGCAATGTCGTTTTCATTGGGTATATTATACCATAGTGGGTGCATGTGAGACGGCAATGCCGTTTTCATTGGGTGGCTCCACATACTCGTGTATAGAGGTGAGGCAGCCTCCGAACCTTTCTATAGCACATTGCAAACTTATAAACCAGACCAAAGATATGAATGGAATGCATGGATATGTTTGTTGCATTGTTTTGTTTTCTTACTGAGCCATGATGTGTGCTCACCCTTTCGACGTCGATTGTTTTTAGTTGATTATGCAGGTACCACGGTTGAAGATTATATGAATGCTCCGATGTATGGACATGCGGCGACAATGGACGCTGAACTTTTGATGGAATCGCATGATTCGTCATGCTAGTGCAACTTTTGCCTTTTTTATTAGTTTTTATTCAAGTTATACAGACGATGTAATTGATTAAATATTTTATTTATGTCTTAATATTTGAAAGATAATTGAATAATTTATTTATGTTATCATCATTAAACTCTCAGTTCAATTAATACTAAAGACTTCCGCTATTGAGTATTTACTCTGATTATTGTGTATGTGTATGATTTAAACAAACGGACACAGCCTATTCAAGATCTTGGTTGAACCGTTGGTTTATTGGCGGTTCATCACACCATTCTGAATAGTACGAAATTGGGGTGTGACATACACAATCGCCTCTCTGTAGCCGGAGAGAAGTCATTGCTGGCGCTGATAATTCCTTCGTCTTGTACTCTCTCTCTCTCTCTCTCTCTCTCTTTCTCTCTCTCTCTCTTATGTTTATGTGTTTTCTATTTTACTCTTAAAAGTCAAAATTGAAGCTCTGAATGACTGAAACTTGTTGGGTTTTTCAGGAATTATTTTGTATTTATTTATGTATGCTAGAAGTTGACCAAAAGAAGTGAAGTTTTTTCATTGTTTCTCTTTATCAATTTAGCATTTTATTTCTTTTAGTTTCAGTATCAGCTAGGGATTCAAAATTTACAAAATTCTGAACTATTAGATGTAATTGATATGGAATAGGGAAGGGTTTTCTATGCTTTATTCAAAATTTTCTTTTCCAATATCATTTTGTGTAAGAGTAAATTCAAAAGATGATAAGTATATTTTTGACATGTTTTAGTGAACGAATTCGATCCCCCCCTAGATATCATTAACTTATTCAAAAGATGATAAGTTAAATCTTTGGTCCTCATTTTTTATGAGAGATGTAAATATTATTTGACTGATGAGTGCTGCCTTTTTCCTTTTCCTTTTTTTTTTTTTTATACAGATCTCATCTATAAATAAATCTCTATGGCTAATTTGGACTTGCAATTGCAATGTTGAATGTTAAAGTTCTTTTTATTTCCATTTTATTATTTTGATTTCATTTCTCTTTTGTTGCGATTGTTCACTACTGCAGTATGCTTTGTGTATATGGATTGTGTAAGAAAACTATAAGACTCACATCCAAAATCCCCTACTAACCTGGATTTCTAATCTGTCGAGTCTTCCCACACCAACACTTGGCGTACCCGACATGAGACCCCAATAAATACATCCAGGTCATAGCTTAGGGTCGCCCATCTAGAGTGGGATGGGTTAGTAAACCTTGGGCCACAAGCGTTGTCGATGCATGGGCCCACCAAACTAGGTCTGGGGCTATCTTAAGTCATACCAGCGGATGAGCCACCAGCTCCTTGCCTCTGGCTTGGTTTTGTGACACCCATTCTCTTTCCTTGGGTCTATAAATATAGACCTAAGATCCTCATTAAGGTGGTTTCTGAAATATTGGTGAGGGGGTGTATGTCTTGGAGACCTTGAAGAGAGCTTGGAGCACAAGCTTGGACCTCACCATTCCCACGTAGATTCTTCACTTCCCCTCTCTTGATAGGTGTATTGAGACCATTCATTGGTGGTGGTACCTTTACCATTATTGGCCACCATTAATGGTTGGCCATGGCCAAACCTTAGAATGTTGGGATTTGCTACCCTCACCTCTAATGAAGCTATAAATGGCTTATTAATGTTAATAGGGGTGGGAAATGTGATTCCCACTATACAAAATATGTTGGAAGATGTTGGAAAGAAGAATCTTCCCAAGAGCACTTCATCTTCCCCGTTGAGTTCAAACTCTAAGACTCAACCGGTGGACCCAAGCCGGCGGATGGGGCAATGCCCTTTCCTTCGGCTCCGATATACAGAGCATGAATGTTCTGGTTAGTGGACAGGGCCAGCAAGGTCCTCATCCTCTGCTAAACCCCCTTAAATTATATTTTTCACACCCCAACTCTAGAGTAGTATGATGAACCGTCATAAGAACCAACAATTCAACCAAAATCTCGTAAAGACAGTGGCGACCATGTTAAACCAAAACACATTCCACAGTAGTAATCAGAGATAATAATTAAATAGCAAAAGTCTTATTAATAATGAACTGAGGTCTAACATGATAAATAAATATTTAACAAGTTATCTCCAACTAACCAAAACAAAATTAATACCTATTACAAGTATCAAAAAACGAAATAACTATTAAGCACAAACATAGTTGAAACACTCACTTGACAAGTCATATTCGTCCTCCACAACATGCTCCATCCATAGCTGCCACATGTCCATATGTTGGCACATTGATATAATCTTCGATAGTAACACCTGCAACATCAGAAACTAAAAAGAATTGTGTGTATGAAGGTCAGCTCTCCAACATGAGCTCAGTGAGTGAACAAAACAATGCAACAAACATATGCATGCATTCAATCCATATCTTTGGTCTGGTTTTAAGTTTGCAACTGTGCTATAGAAAAGATTAGCGGCCACCACACCTCTATACACCAGTGTGTAAATCTACCAAATGGGTCAAACACCATTTTCATCTCACATGCACCCACATGGGATAGAGATAGAGCTAAAGTGTCCGGATCATACACCGCCAACACTTCCCCTGATGCCCAATCCATACCAATACGTAAGCCCCTATTGGAAAGGGCTTGCAAACTGGGTTCACAACTAACCAATCCTAATGCCATCCAATGTATCCAAGGCCTCACCCTAGCATCCCTCAATACGTTCATAGAGATAGAGCTAAGGCCCCCTAGAGTCAGAGACCACACGGTCTAAGACCACCTCCCCCGATGCCCTAGACGTAATAGTTCTGCTAAGGTAATGGCAATATCAAGATGTCAGTGGACAAGACTTGAGTAGAGATAGAGCTAGATTTTAGTGACCAAGCTAAACCACAATGCCATGTCCTCCCCCTGATGCTCCACTAGCATCCAACACACTAACCACACAGACAATGACATGCTTATTCATAGCATCATCATCATCATGTTATAAATAGACAGAAATAAGAATGCATGAGCAGAAATAGCAGTAATATTGGATGACATGTGAGATGCACATTACAAGCATACAAACATAAAATCATTCATTTCCTTAGATAGATAAAATAAAAATAGCTTCTTATTATCCAATTAGTTTAAGTCTTGTTCCCTCACCTTTGATTAATGTTTGTTCCTCTCCCAAGCTTTGGAAGTCACTTTGGATCTATTGAAAATCTAAACAATTAATGTATTTAAGTTAGGGATTAATTTCCTCAAGTTAAAATAGTCAAAAACCTTGGTTGGTCTCAAAATATAATTGATGTTATCGTGTGGTCGACCCTTGAGGTCGACCCTGTGGTCTCAATATATGAGACCACACGACATACAGTAGATCCTGTGGTTGGACTACAAGCAATCATACATGCAACCACATGATTTCTGAAAACTTCTCTAATAGCTGTGGTCAACTTACTAATCATCCTATGGTCCACTGTTGCGACCATACAATTTTTGGTCAATTTTCACTTTCAATCCAAGTTCTTCCTAAGTTAATTTCTAAGCTCATCACTTGGGTTCATCTTATGGTTATCCAATGGCCATTATTTATAGTTTCTCACTAACCATTAACCCTAACCCATCCCTTATGGTTATCATTGAGATTTACTCAAAGGTTCACATGGATCATATTGGTTTGACATCTCCAATCCACAATAGAAAACCTTATTCAATAGAATCTACATCTACAGATATAAGTTCCACAACTTGGCTTACTGTAGAAAGCTAGAACTTTCTCTACAAAACCTTCCTCTCAGCCTTCTTCTCCAAATCTACTTCCATTCTCTTTTTCTCTTTTTCTCTCTTAGGTTTAGGGTTTGAGATTGTTCTAAAAGAGTGAGAAAGAGTAGAGGAATGTCCTCATTATAGAGGGAAAACCTCTATATAGAGTCCTCTTTCAATTAGGAAAGAGATCTCATTTGATTTAAAATGTTTCCAAATCTCAGAGTAGGATCTAGGTTCGTACAGTAGTTGGTTGGTCGCATAATCCATCGACCATACAATTCCAAAATAGTCAACCACACATTGTGCGATCTCAACTTAGTCCACCATACGGTCGACCACACAAGCGACCACATAACCAAAATTTATTGGTTTTTAGATTTAGACTGGTTGCTTCCACACAAACTTCAACAGTCAACTACACCAACTAAATTTGACTTGTTGCTTACCTTGCCTTGTGGTTTCTTTATACAAATTGATTCACTTGGGTCGGTTATGATGGAAAGATCGATCATGACACAAGAACGTAAGGTTAGACCGGGTTCATGGTGTGCAGGTCTTACAACCCCACCACCCTTAAAATAAATTTCATCCTTGAAATTTGCACATACGGATCTTACAACTCCCCCATCCTTAAAAGAAAATTCATTCTAGAAATTTGAATGTACTTCAAAGTCGAATAGGTGGGAATACTATTTCTGCATGGCATTTTTCTCTTCCCATGCAACCTTTCCCACGTCTTGGCTTTGCCAGGTTACTTTCACATAATAAATATCCTAGCTCCAGAGATGTACCTTCCAACTGGTGATCTGGACTGGTACCACTTCAAAAGTTAAGTCTTCTATGAACTCCGGTGTATCCACAGTCAATACTCGTGATGGATCTCCAACATACTCCTTCGGTAAAGACACGTGAAATACGTCATACACACAAGACATGGATGGCAGCAAAGCTAGTTGATATGTAACTTTTTTACGTCTCTCTAAAATTTTATAAGTTCTAAAACATATATATAGAACTTCACTTTCTCTTCTTGCCAAACTGTTTCAAAACCACGCATAAGTGTCATCTTCAAGAACACTTTGTCACTTATGGCGAACTCATGGTCATGGTGTCTCTTATGACAACCTTGAGCTATCTTGGCCCTTTTCTTTGATCTTATCTACCACTCGATAGGTTTCTTTAACAGTCTCAGGTCTTACAATTCCTCATTCTCCAACTTTATTCCAAAACAGAGGAGCTCGACATTTCTAACCATACAATGCTTTATCGGTGACATCTATATGGTAGCATGGTAGCAAAATCGATTGGTGGAAACTTCTCATCTCAAGCTCCTTAAAGTCCATCACATAAGCTCAGAGCATATCTTCTAGAATTTGAATGGTCTGCTCCGACTGTCCGTTGATTTGGAGGGTGAAATATAGTACTAAACTTTAACTTTGTTCCCATCGCTTTCTGTTGTCCCTCTCAAAACTTTAAGGTAAAGTGTGATCCTCTATCCAACATCATGTTCTCATGCATAGCATTCAATCAAACAATATTATTCACATACAACCTTGCTAGCCACTTCAAGGTATATTGAGGTCGTAAAGAAATGAAACGAGCTGTCTTTATAAGGCGATTAACAATTACCCAAACTACGTCAACCCATCTGGGAGTCAGTTGTAAACCGGTGACATAGTCCATTGTAATGTAGTTCCACTTCCAAGCTGGCTCTGATAGTGGTTGTAGTAAGCCTGTTGGTCTTTGTCTTTTAGCCTTGACTTACCAGTAGTTTAGACACTTGAACATGTATCTAGCCATAACTATTATCATTCCTATTTACCAGTATAATATCTTCAGGTCATGAGACATATTGGTACTCCAGGATGTCCTGAATATAGAGTACAATGGGCTCCTATCATTATCCTATTCATGATGTCAAAGTCTTCACCTTTAGGTATTCATAATCATCCTCTATATCTCAGGACCTTTTCCGCATCCAAAGTAAGTCAAGGTTAGGTTTTTCTTTCTCTAAATCTTCTTGCACCACTCTTAGATACAGATTTAACAAAATTGCTGTTTTTACTTCGTCCATCAAATCAGAGACGATCCTTAATGCTGCGAATGCAAACAAGGAACTATTGCTCCATAAGTTCTCGCTCAATTGGATCATC
Source organism: Protea cynaroides (assembly GCA_028583415.1). Lineage (NCBI taxonomy): Eukaryota > Viridiplantae > Streptophyta > Magnoliopsida > Proteales > Proteaceae > Protea > Protea cynaroides. The sequence goes on from CM053268.1 coordinate 84,606,788, forward strand.
ATGAGTTTTCATTATATGTTGCTCTTCTTCCAAATCTAAATTTGCTATGGAACACAAGATGGCATTTATACTGGGTCCTCCTTCTGGCTTTATTATTCCCCTTTTTGCTCAAAGCTTCAACTACCACATTAGCCTTGCTCGAGCGACACTGAATATCATAGTCTTAATCCTTCAGGAGTTCCAACCATCTTTTTTGCCTCATGTTCAACTCTTTCTGGGTAAAGAGATAAATAAAACTCTTGTAATCTGATTTAATCTAAAATTCTTCTCTGTATAAATAATGTCTCCAAGTTTTGATTGCATGAGTCACAGCTGCTAACTCCAAGTCATAAGTAGGGTAACTCTCCTCATGCTCCTTCAGTTGTCTTGAAACATATGCAATCGCGTGTTTACCTTGCATCAACCTGCATCCTAGACCCAATCCGGAAGCATCGATGTACAGGAGAAAGGTTCCCCTAGTGCCAAAACAATCAAGATGGGAGCTGATATCACCCTTGCTTTTAAAGTCTGGAAACATTCTTCACACTTGTCACTCCAAATAAACTTTTCTCCTTTCTTGGTTAGCTTGGTAAGAGGTATTGCGATCCTAGAGTAGTCCTCCATGAATCGTCTATAATAACCAACTAATCCCAAGAAACTTCTGATCTCTATAATGTTCTTAGGCGCTTCACACCTTATGATTGCTTCTATCTTACTAGGGTCCACTTTTATTCCTTCTTATGATATTACGTGACCTAAGAAAGTCACCTTGTTTAACCAGAACTCACACTTCTTGAATTTGGCATACAGTTTCTTCATTCTCAACCATTATAAGGCTGCTCTATGGTCTATTATAGGACTTCCTTCATCTTCAGAATAGATCAATATATCATCTATGAAACTATGACCAACATGTCCAACATGTCATGGAACACCCAGTTTATAATCTCCATGTAAGATGTAAGGGCACTGATTAATCCAAATGACATAACCAAAAACTCATAATACCCATATCTAGTTCTAAAAGTCGTCTGTAGAATGTCACTATCTTTAATCTTCAATTGATGGTATTCCATCCAAGGTCGATCTTAGAAAACACCTTTGCACCTTGCAACTGATAGAACAAATCATCAATCTATGGCAATGGATGTCAATTCTTTATGGTGAGCTTGTTTAATTTTTGGTAGTCTATACATAGACGAACACTACCGTCTTTCTCCTTTATGAATAGCACTGGCGCTCCCTATGATGGAATACTTGGCTGATTAGATCCTTTATCTAATAACTCTTGTAGTTGAGTCTTCAGTTCCTTCAACTCTATAAGAGTTGTTCTATAGGGTGCCTTAGACACAGGTGTTGTCCCTGGTAACAAGTCGATAACTAACTTGGTCGCACGATCAGGTGGTAACTCGGGTAAGTCTCCTAGAAACACATCAGGTAATTTACGCATCACATCAATATCTTCCATCTGTGGTGCTTCTTTAGTAACATCTACCACTGATACTAGATATCCAACTCCTCCTTTCAAGGCATCTCTTTGCCTTGGGTGTAGAGAGAATAGACTTTTGCTTCTGAGGCCATATACTTCCAATAAAATTAAATTCTACGTTGTCTTAGTTCTTGAATGGCAACCTCTTCTTGGCATATAACAGTTTTATAGAGTGTTGAGACAACCAGTTCATCCCCAAAATGACTTCAAAGTCTGTCATCTTAAGTCAAACTAGGTTTGCACCCAAATTCTATCCATCCATTCGATTCAAACATTGTTCATAACACTTGTCTAATACAACATTTAGTTTAAAAGGGCTTGAACAAGCAAATTTGGTTTAAAGGTCTTGATGGAATGTCTAACCTCCTTTTACCTCTTAGTTTTTCAAAGACTATTGCCAATAATCTCATATTGCACTCATTGACTTACATCTCGTTTATTACTGCTATTCTACCCTGATATCTCTTTCATATATCCCAAAAAACATCTTTTGATTGTTTACTTTTTACATATCTAACATGTCTACCTATAAGCATTAGGGTATATGCTTATATTCTTATTAAATCCACCAAACTCTCTTGGTTTTTACTAAATCCTCTTGTTCAACATTGGGAATAGCTCAATAGTAATTGTACTAAACCGAGTACTATCAATGCCACTACTCTCGATTTCATCCTTGTATCCACTCTTAGATATGCTTTTAGAAATCTTTTGCCATATCAAAATTCTTATCGATATAGCCATCTTTTACTCTACTGATATCTACTCTATACTGGCTACCCTTGATAGTTCTCACTTCTTGCTCATGCACTCTTTTACAGGCCATGACTCAAATCTATATATCCAACAATCTCAAAATAGATTCTCAATTACTTCATCTGAGGTTTCTTGGCAATAGTATATAATCTGAATTTAATCGTCTTTCATAATTTTCCTTATTAATCAAGCATCTTATCAACGAAGGTCGGGAAATGTAAGAATCATAATGATTTTCCAAAATTGATTCATTTCTTTAATTTGAATTCATGTTGAACACTTATTTTATCTAGTGAACTTAGGTTTGAAGGATCAAGAGTAAATCTATGGTAACCGAACCAACAACCAAGGACCGTTAAGTTGCAAGGTGGTCCTATACATGGAAATAGAGATTCTACAACTCTTAGCCTAATAGTTACAGGTTTTATTGAGTATACAATGCCATTGGTCAATGCGCCATATGAGTGAATCTGGAGAAAATTTTAGTACATCAATAAACTCAGGTATAAAATCAAAAAGATGTACTTTCAAAATAATTAAACATTTAACTGTTCATTCAATTCATATTTCCATTCATGTTGTCAATCATAAGAGTAACTTAGATTTGTATAATCAAGACTAATTCTAAGGAAACAATATCTATAACTTTAATTAACAGGTGAAATCGAGAAGGTATTCTGTCAAGGCATGATAGTTTAGAATCAGGTATGTGCATCCTCTATAATCATAAGGGTAAGTCAATGATGCACCACATCCTATATACATCTGTCCAGATATATAGCCACCATAGATTTGATCCATTGTTGAAAACATCCGAGGCTTCATCCTTAAAAAATGTTCTTCAACCCTTGTCGGACCATTCTGCCATGATGCAGCTATCCCGTACATTGGTGGCTGATAAGGGTAACCACCTTGATACATTGCTTGTTGTGCACCAAGATTCTGAATTGGGATGTGCATTACTGAGACATACTGTATGGTAGGCACTGTGTTACAACTAACATGTGCTGGAGGTACAGTGTTGCTACAAAAAGTACTGTACTTAGTCTGACCTAGAGGTGTTGATGTAGTATTGGAAACTTGGATAGCAATTCTCATGGTAACTTACATAGCCGGTATCATCTGTTGTTGCTTTTACATTTTGTCGGGCCAAGTTCATTACAACCGTAGCCAAGACACTTGGTAGTCCAGATAGATTGTTGGAGTGGCCTGGTTGTTTACTCTTTTGATTTGCTCCAGTTTGATAATCATCATCCAATATTTACTCAGAGAGGTTCTCATTACCCATTCTCGACCCAGATAGTGGTGGAGTTGGGTCAATCTCTTCTTTATGCTCAGCGATGATGGATCAGCGTATGGTGGATCTCACTCTGAGCCTCTACGCCACCCAGGAGTATAGCTTTATCTTCTTTTAAGGTACTCTTGTTTTCTATGTATGGCCATTGTTCTCCTATCTCTGTTGGATTTGGCCTGAGATTTTTCCCTTTACCCCTACAGAGATTTAGGTGTTACTAGCCATTTTCTTTCTTCCTTTGTCATACATCGAGTTCCACATCTTGTGAGTACCAACTCGATATTCTAATTTTTTGCTTTACAGATGCTACCATATTGCTACTATACTATATCCTTTATATACTTAGGCAACTGTTCAACTGGTAGACTGTACCATATCTGATTTGTTTATTAGGTTATATTTTTTTATCTCTTTTTTCTTCTGCCTATATATACATATGGTTCCACCATTTATATGTACATTATTGTCTTGTTTAAGTTCTGTCTCAACCAACACATGTGCTTGTGGAGTATTTGTATTAAAGATTTTAAATTTATCCTAACTCAGTTCATGACTCTTGTAGAAGTATTCAGGCTTGATGGACAGAACCATAGAGCTTTGATACCAAGTTGTTACACTTTAATTCTGCACTAACCAGTAGTATGATGAACAGTCATGAGAACCAACGATTCAATCAGGATCTCATAAAGACCGTGTTAATCATGTTAAACCAAAATACATTCCACAGTAGTAATCAGAGATAAAAATTAAATAGCAGAAGTCTTTTTAATAATAAACTGAGGTCTAACATGATAAATAAATATTTAACAAGTTATCTCCTAGTAACCAAAAAAATAATTAATACCTATTACAAGTATCAAAATACGAAAGATAGCCACTAAGCATAAACATAGTTGAAATACTTGCTTGACCAGTCATATTCATCCTCCACAGTATGCTCATCCACAGCCGCCATATGTCCATATGTTGGCGCATCGATATAATCTTCAACAGTAACACCTGCAACATTAGAAACTAAAAAGAATTACGTGTGCGAGGGTCAGCTCTCTAACATGAGCTCAGTGAGTGAACAAAACAATGCAACAAATATATGCATGCATCCAATTCATATCATTGGTCTGATTTTAAGTTTACAACTATGCTATAGAAAGGATTGACGACCACTGCACCTCTATAGACTAGTGTGTGAATCTGTCCAATGGATCAAACACCATTTCTATCCCATATGCATCCACCATAGGATAGAGATAGAGCTGAAGTGTCCTGATCACACACCGCTAATACTTCCCCTAATGCCCAACCCATACCAAGACGTAAGCCCCTATTGGTAAGGGATTACAAACTTGGCTCGCAACTAACCAATCCTAATGCCATCTAATGTATCCAAGGCCTCACCCCAGCATCTCTCAATATGTCTATAGAGATAAAGCTAAGGCCCCCCTAGAATCAGAGATCACACGGTCCGAGACCACCTCCCCCCTATAACATAATGTTTTCACTAAGGTAATGGCGATACAATGATGTCAGTGGGCAAGACTTAAGTAGAGATAGAGCTAGAGTCTGGTGACCAGGTTAAACCACAATACCACATCATTCCCCTAATGCTCCACTCACATCCAACACACTAACCACATACATAATCACATGCCTATTTCTAGCATCATTATCATCATGTTATAAATAGATAGAAATAAATATGAATGAATAGAAATAGCAGTAATATTGGATGACATGTGAAATGCCCATTAAAAGCATATAAGCATAGAATCATTCATTTCATTGGACAGATAAAATAAAAATAGCTTGTATTATCTAATTAATTTAGGTCTTGTTCCCTCACCTTTTATTGATGTTTGTTCCTCTCCCAAGTTTTGAAAGTTACTTTGAATCTATTGGAAACCTAAATAATTAATGTATTTAAGTTAGGGATTAATTTCCTCAAGTTATAGTACTCAAAAACCTTGTTTGATCTCAAAATATACTTACTTTAATCGTGTGGTCTCAATATATGCGACCACACGATGTACGATCGATCTTGTGGTTGCACTACATGCGACAGCGCGTGCGACCACATAATTTTTGGGAACTTCCTGAATAGCTGTAGTCGACTCACTGGTCACCCTATGGTCTACCACAACTATGATCATAAGATTTTTGGTCAATTTTTACTTTCAATCTGAGTTCATCCTGAGTCATTTTCTCAGCTCATCACTTGGGTTCATCTGATGGTTATCCTATGGCCATTATTTACAATTTCTCACTAACCATTAACCCTAACCCATCTCTTATGGTTATCCTTGAGATTTACTCAAAGGATCACATGGTTCATATTGGTTTGACATCCCCAATCCATAATAGAAAACCTTATTCAATAGGATCTACATGTACAGAGATAAGTTCCATACCTTGGTTTACTGTAGAAAGCTAGAACCTTCTCTGTAAAGCCTTCTTCTCCAAATCTCCTTCCCATTCTCTTCCTCTCTCATTTTCTCTTAGGTTTAGCGTTTGAGATTGATCTAAAAGAGTGAGAGAGGGTAGAGGGGCATCCTCTTTATATAGGGAAAACCTCCATATAGAGTCTCCTTTCAATTATAAAAGAGATCTCCTTTGATTTGGAAAGTTTCCAAATCTTAGAGTCAGATTTGGGTTCAACCTAGTTGACCATACAGTCGACTACACATGTGACCACACAACCAAAATTTACTTGTTTTTAGATTTTGATTGGTTGCTTCTACACAAACTTAAACAGTCAACCACACCAACTAAATATGACTTGTTGCTTACCTTATCTTGTGGTTTCTTCATACAAATTAGTTCACTTGGGCTTGTTATGATGGGAAGATCGGTCACGATATGAGAACGTAAGGTTAGACCGGGTTCATGGCATGTGGGTCTTACAACCCTACCACCCTTAAAAGAAATTTCATCCTCAAAATTTGTATGTAAGGATCTTACAATATTAATTGGGCTTAATCGGTAGATAAGTCGGTGGCATATACCGTCGAATAACATCCCCCGAGTGAGCTTCTGGGGCCAGTTGACCATTTGGGGCAGGCTTAAGCCATTTTATAGTGAGCCGATGGCATCCCAAAGCAGACAGAGTGATCCATTGACTTGATCCATGATATCACATACATAAGGTTTATAAGGCTTAGCCAGCGGCACATTTCGCCGGTACCATTCATCGTCTTTGCTACTGAAACCTGTATGCCTAGTTAGATCCTTCAAGGACCAACCGTAGGGTTCCTGACCTGCCATGGGACCCGTATTGGGACATTTAGGACATGTCTATGCTAGTTTAAAAGTTACCTAACTAACATAACATAACTTATGAAAATGAATAAGTAAACTGACGCGGGTAGTAACGAAGTTTATTGCTGACTTCCAAGTTCAGCAGTGCCTTTAGTGTCTATAGGTGAGGGGTCGGGTCTATAGAACTAGGATATTTATGTATGTCTTTGAATACTATGATGTGATAACATGTCATGCTTATATATATATATATATATATATATATGAGCATGCATTTGCATAATAACAACTATGTATGCTATGAATGGATGATGGTGTGTTTAGTTTGTGTGACATGTAGGTACCAAGGAGACTGGTGATGCATAGTCACATGGAACCTATTTTAATTACTAGCATCTTAGTAGAGACACAATGGCCTGAAGGGACTAGGGATCGATGTTCTCTGTTGGGATGCAGCCCTGTTCTTTTCATGTTATGCATATGCTAGACATTAGGTGGTTGCATCCCCTTTGGTTTTAGCCTATGGGAGGTGGCACCCCTTGGATCATAGGTCTGGGGGTTTTCTTGTAGAAACAATTTGACAAAAGAGACTTGGGCATCTTGCTTTTATCCTAGCCCGGTACATGAGAGGTAAAAGCCGTTCATCTATAGATAGGTCCAAAAGATGTAGTAGACATATCAATAAGGCACCAATAGAATCAATACCAATGACTTAGTACTAGAACAACATCATTTATTTGTAGATGGCATGTGTTATGTGGGAAAAATCCCATCCATTTAAAATCTTACACGTGTCAAGCTTCACCTTCGGAGCCGACCGCTCGGAGTGTCTCACGCTCGGCTCATGAGGCATTCGGTACCTTGCCATCGGCTTCTCATGCGCCCGGCATACCGCATACGCCCCATGCCATCTGGTTACCATTATCTACAGTACGCTCGGAGTCGTAGTCCTATCCGGCTATGTTTCCTTGTTAGTGATCAGAGTCCTAATGTGGTTATGCTACCTCCGAGGAGTCCTTCTCCCAGTCTGATACGACGCCCACTATCACGGTCCGTGATTACTCACACATTGACATGTGTCAGTCCCAGAGCTGACCGACCTAGCTTCCTTGGCTAAGGTCTCCTACTCCTACTCGGAGTCTACCGCCCAGGTGTCCCTCAGAGCGACACGTGGAAATCCTATTGGTGATCTACTTCCCTGAGTCCTGGTACCTCCATGCTTCTTCACAATTTATAAGTAGAGGTCATCCCTCAAGGTAAGCCCTAAGTTACAAGCTATTATCACTCATCTTTCTCACACGTTCAAACTCTCTCATCGTCCCACTCTCTAAACTGGAGATAGCACCACGCTGTCTCTTGACTGTTTACTTTGGGAATCTGACTTAGGCATCGGAGTGTACCCGGGGCTTAGGCGCCCAACTCCTTTGTCTCATCTCTGTGATTGCAGGTCATTCAGAGCACGGATCGACGAGCGATTTCCAACCGTAACAGTTTGGCACCCACCATGGGGCCTCTTTTGACTGAGTTTAAAGATTAGCACGTGAGTACTCTGATTTCGATGGCTCACAGAAGAACCCAAGCACAGGCATCACACGCCCTTTCTGAGCCGCCTATGCATGTGGGCAGTAGCGGAAGCACGACGAGGATGAACCGCGAGCCCACACCTGCACCAGTACCACCATCGTCACCAGCACCAGTACCACCGCCGGCACCAGCACCGGCTCCGAGCCATACGCCGATGGTGACACCACCACCACCGCCTCCTCAGTATGTCACTCGTCAGCAGTTTGATGAGCTGAGACAGCAAATCAAACAGCTAGCGAGAGTCTTGAGAGGAGCCCGAGCAAGCAGGTCGGTAGCAGGAGGAAATAATCCTCATCCGGCAATGAATCCGCCCCCTGAAGTTCAGCCAGCGGCCCATCTGCGGTCGACGAGAACAGTTTCTACCAGTTCCCTACCGAATAATCCCCCCAGGGGAGATTAAGCGCCTGGATGAAGTGTGGCCGGGTCCGTCGCTCGGCATCCCCCGATAAATCAACACCCGGAGCCAGCAGTGCCACCGCCGGTGAGAGGCGCGAGGTCCTTCCTCGACGCCTACCGCCAGGAAAGAGTTAATGTAGAGACACCAGGAACGGTTGCGCCACCTCCGGACACGCCCTAGTCCGAGGTCGAGCGACGTTTATTGGAGCTAACCACTCGGCTTCAGCAGGTGGAGTAGAACAGGGTAGCCCCGCCGATAACAGCCTATGCTGCAATTACGGCGCTCTCGGACGAGATCATGAGGGTACCCCCTCCTGATAACTTCAAGATGCTGGTCCTGGACTCGTACCATGGGAATACCGACCCCGAGCAGCATCTGGACGTGTTCGTCTCTACGACGCTATTCTACCCACTGAGCGACAGCCTCATCTGTAGGGCGTTTCCTTCAATGCTCAGAGGCGCCGCTCGCACTTGGTTCAACAATCTCCCGCCGAAGAGCATTACATCGTTCGAGCAGCTGTCGAACAAATTCTTGACGCACTTCCAAGCTAGTCGGGTGCGCAAGAAGACTTCTTACCATCTGTCGACGGTCAAGCAGCAAAAAGACGAGTCCTTGAGGGACTTTATCAAGCGCTTCAATGCTGAAGTGCTGGAAATCAAGGATGTTGAGCCTGCAGTGCACATGTCCAGCCTGTAGGCCGGGGTCACCGATGGGCAGCTCTGTTGGTCCCTTGCCAAAAAGCCGCCCAAGAATCTGGATGACCTGCTGGCCAGGTGTGAGAAGTACGCCGCAGCCGACGAGACCACAAAGGCCCAAAAGAATAACACGGTAAACAATCTGAAGGCCAATCCAAAGCCTGAAGACAAGTAGAGGTCTGAGTCGGCCGACCAGGTCTCGAACTCAGTCGACCCCAAGAAGCAAAAGTTCGGTAAGGATCAAACCTACCGGCATCCGTACAAGAGCTTCGAGTATTATACTCCACTCAAAACTTCGGTGATGGAGATTCTCGAAGTGATCAAGAACGATCGGAACTTCTGATCTCCGCCAAAAGCCCTCAGCGACGGGAGGAATAAAGATCGCTCCCGATACTGTCGCTTCCATCGCGACTACGGCCACGAAACGGAGGAGTGCAAGTACCTCAAAGGAGATATTGAGGACCTCATCCATCGAGGATACTACGGAAATTTTGTTTGGAACGCTGACCGAGTGCTGGCTCCCGCTCGGAGGGACCAGGGATTACCACCTCCACCCCCGAGAAACCCTCAACCCAACGACTGTCGAGAGGACGCTGGCGATAACCAGAACACCGCTCGGAGGGACGACAGAGACCCTGATGGTGGACCGGCTGCCCCCAGACAGTGGGTCGGCACCATTCATTTTGGGTCGATCAAAAGCTCATCTAGAGTTGGAAAGAAAGGGTGTCGGTAAAAGAAAGGTTTGGAGGCCGACAGCGAACCCAGTCCGGGTCCATCCAGTCCTGGTCGGAACCAGAAAGCCAGGGCAGAAGAAGAAAGAAGTGCCATCCGGCTTCAAAGAGAAGAAAAGCCGAGCGGAGGTTCGTGGCCAGTCCGCATCCGAAGGACCGACCGCGCACAGCAATGGGCTTGTGCATCCCTGGTGACAATGGAGTCTATGCCATCACAAAGGGACACCAAGCAGTGGGCAAGTCAGTCCTCGCCCACATAGGAGGACTAGCGGCCGAAAACACCTCTCCGCGTACAGGAGAGCCCGCGGAGGAACTCCTACAAATTTTGATCGCGAACGATCAGCCCGAGAAGACATTCCCTGTCGGCTCCCTGCTGCTAGAGGACGACCGGGACGGACACTACCACGTACTTCGGGCATCATAGACCGGGCTTGTATAAGCTAACCATCCTCGACGGGAGGAAATTCCGAGGACGTGGCATGCCACCAACCTTCAGAAATATTATCAAGTTTTCATTACAGAATTTTTCAACTATTTTTTCCAGCAAGTCTCAGTTGTATACCGGACCCCCTGAGGGCGTCTGTTTAGTTTTTTTAATATAAAGCAGCACAAATACAGTTCAGTCAACTCAGCAAGTTTTTCATAGCCATTCCTTCCGGCCCAGTCGATCTCAACTAGGCATAAGGCAAACATCGCCCTCGGCGCATCTTCCTACCGCGGTCCACAAGCAGACCAAGGTAGCATGAAGACCATACTCGTATCTTCCTACCGCGGTCCACAAGCAGACCTCGGTAGCATGAAGACCATACGCATATCTTCCTACCACGGTCCACAAGCAGACCTCGGTAGCATGAAGACCATACTCGTATCTGCCTACCGCGGTCCACAAGCAGACCTCAGTAGCACGCAGACCATACTAGTATCTTCCTACCGCGGTCCACAAGCAGACCGCGGTAGCATGAAGACCATGCGCATATCTTCCTACCACGGTCCACAAGCAGACCAAGGTAGCATGAAGACCATACTCGTATCTTCCTACCGCAGTCCACAAGTAGACCTCGGTAGCATGAAGATCATACACGTATCTTCCTACCACGGTCCACAAGCAGACCTCGGTAGCATGAAGACCATACTCGTATCTGCCTACCGCGATCCACAAGCAGACCTCGGTAGCATGCAGACCATACTCGTATCTTCCTACCGCGGTCCACAAGCAGACCTCGGTAGCATGAAGACCATACGCATATCTTCCTACCACGGTCCACAAGCAGACCTCGGTAGCATGAAGACCATACTCATATCTGCCTATCGCGGTCCACAAGCAGACCTCGATAGCACGCAGACCATACACAAATCCTCCTACCACGATCCACAAGCAGAAGACCATACTTGTCTGCCTACTGCGGTCCACAAGCAGGGCACGGTAGCATGCAGACCATACTCGTACCTAGCAAGAAGATCATATAAGTGTTCCTATCGCGGTTCAGAAACAGACCTCGGTAGCTCGATCGCGGCAGACAATCCTATGACTAATTTTGAAAGATCAAGTGCTCTCGACCCGACCAGCAGTCAAGCCGACAACACTTTCGGGCTAGGAGCACCTTGGCCAGTTCTCGAAACAAAACCAGTGATCAGGCTGAGCCGCAATCGACATTGTTCGCACTCAGCATTACTACTTAATTGTCCTCGGCCTACCAGAGCGCCGAGTAGACAACGCTTCCGGGGTAGGGCAGTCAGCAATGCCTTGGCCATTTTTATTAGAAAGTGAATGTTTATTACTTAAGTGTTCTCGGCCTACCAGAGGGCCGGGCCGACAACACTTAAGGGGTAACCGCCGAATGGGTAACAGAATCCAAGAAGATAAAGGACGCAGAAAATGATGAAAGGTGTTTCATTAACAAAGGTCCAAGAAAGGCAGTCGTACAGTTACAATATAAAGAAAAAATTGTAAAGAAAAAATCTTAAGTACATATATACAAGGCCACTCGGAACTCCTCAGGGCAGGCGCTCCTCGGCAGTCGAGTTCATGGGACCCCCGGACGGCAGCGGAAGTTTCGGGAGCTCCATGATCGGCGTTTGGGGCACCTCGTATGGAGGAAGGTCATCCTCCTGCATTCGATCAGCTTCAGCAGAGGCCGTCGGCTCCACTCGATCATCCTCGGCCACAACCGAGGTCTCAGCAACCGCTGGCTCATCCTCAAGGACCTCGGCCATGATCGGGATCTCCGACCAGTTGACGTTGACTCCCCTCTCCGTGAGTTGTCCCTTCAGGTACTTTACACCCCTCAGGAAAAACCCGTAAGCAGCCTCCTCCACGTCCTCCCCATATTGAGGAGACGATTGGTACTCGACCACGGCCCGCTCCAGGGCCTCTCGGTGTGCCTCTTTGGCCTTGGCCAGAGCCTCCTTGGTAGACCTGGCCTCGTCCTCAGACATCCGAAGCCTCTCTTCCAGGGCCAGCTTCGTCTTCTCCATAGCCTGCAGATCCTCCTCGGCTTTCCGCCGCTTGTCTTCGGCCGACAGAAGCTTTTCTTTTGACGAATGCACTCTCTTGTGCTCCTCGTTGAGAGCGGCCTCGACCTTGTCCAGTGATGCCCGGAGGGCGACCTTCTCTGCAACAAGGCCCTTAACCTCCGAGGATTTATTGGTTAGGTTCTCCTCGGTGGCCTTCAGAGCTTCACGCAAAGAGATCTCCAAGACCTCCTTCTCGTCCAAGTCGATAAAGGCCCGGGCAGCTCGCTCGCTGACCTCGGCCAGAGCATTGCTCGTCTGCAGAAAAGGGAACACAGTGTCAATATTACAAACATAGCAATACAACAAAGAAGAGAAGTAAGGAATTCCAAACATTACTTAAGAGCACGCGACGAACGCTCGCCTTAAGACCTCCTCGTTCGCCAAGCCGGACGTGAAGGCCTTGTCGTCCGAGAGGCGTCCCTCGGTGACGATGATCCTCGCCGCCCTCGAGCTCTTGAAGACCTACTCCATCGGCTTCAGTCCGAGCGCAGGTGAGAAAGCGGTCGTCGCCGCCTTCATCTTGTCGTCCTTCTATCGGGAAGCAGGCTCGGCCTCCCCCTTAGAGGCTCTGGTGGCCTCGGAAAGATCGACCACCTTCGGACCTTGAGCGGCCTTCTTCGTCGGAGGCGCCGCCTCGCACAGGCGGGCCGGAGACGGCTTCATCACCGCCGCATCGTGGGGCTGGACTTCCTTCGCAGCCCCTTGGCGAGGCTGGACTTCCTTCATCGCAGCCATCGCCGCCGTCGCCGTTATTTCGTCTTGGTGGCCGAGCCTAGGTGCCGGCCTCGTCTTGTATATATCGGCCGGGAGTTCCGTAGCCGACCTTATCTTCTTCTTCGGAAGTTCCTCTGGCATGGGCCCCTTGCCCTTTGCCTCAGCCGTCGCCCTCGGCTCCTTATGAAGAGGTGCCCTAGCTGGTCCGCCCGCCGGCTGAACCCCCTTCGCTACTTCGGCCCTCTGCTTGCGCAGGATCCGAGCGACAACGTGATCATCGCCGAAATTCACTGCAATGAGACAAGAGATGACTATTAGCAACAAAATTGAAACAACAAGTGTGCAGTGTCCAAGTAATAAACTCACCAAGGAGGTCATGCTCGGCCAACTGCACGGGATCCGCGAGGTCGGCATAGCGCACCGTCTTCCCAGTCATCATTTTGCGTTGAGCCTATCTCTCCTCCGTCATCAGAAAATGGACTTTGTTTAACCTCGTGGCGTCGACCACCAGCCAAACATTCGACAGAGGGAGAGCAGGGCCGCCCTCGGGAGGACCCACGAAGAAAAATTTATCTTTCCATCCGTGGATGGAAGATGGCTTTTGGGAGATGGCCGGGAGCTTCTTTGCGCTCCTTTGGCTGAAGAAGTACCACCCGATCATGGAGCAGGAATCGGTCAGACTGGCCAACTGGAAGAGTAACCGAAACAAGTTCACGGTCGGAGTCCCTCCCAGTCGGCGGACGAACATGATGAAGGCGTATATGCATCGCCACCCATTCGGAGCCAGTTGCGAGGGGGCGATGCGATAAACTTGAAGAATTTCTACTACTAGCAGATGAAGGGGAAATCGGAGCCCGGACTTTAAAGCGTGTTCGTACACGCAGATCTCTGACTTGTTCACGGTACAAGCCCGTTTGTCGAAGGAAGGGAGCCGAACGCGTACGTCCGTCATCTGCTCTACGAGCTGGTATGCCTGGCAGATCAATGACAATGCCGGTTCGGTCCTAATCTTACTCGGCACCCTCCATGCAGGGAGAGCGTCGATAGAAGGGACAGATGGTCGGCCGCTTCTCTGGCAAGAAGCCCGACGAGCCGAGGTGCCAGCCGGACGACCACGCTCGTCAGCCTCAAAGGAACTTTCCTCGTGATCCTCCTCTGGAGCTGGAGTGGGAGCCACAAGGTCAGCCTGTGGAGACTTTTAGACAATGGCCCCTACTTTTTCTGTCGACTCAGAGTTATCGAACTCGAACTCCCGGCTAACGGAATCTTGAATCCGTCTCGAAAGTTTAAAAGCACCGGAGAATCCCTCCCATGAAAAGGATGATGACCTTTCAGAGGATGAAGTCCGGGATTGGGCCATTCTCTCTCTTACTTTCACTCTACCGGAGGGCGTAAAACTATTGGACGAGTGGGAACTACTAAGCATGAGAGGGTAATAAAAATGAGAAGAGGAAGAAGACTTATTGGTTGGAAGAAAAGTGATTCCGAGTGCATGAAATAAGCTTGAAGAACAGCAAGTTCCGACCGCTCTGATGATACTGCGATTGCGACTCAACCAAATGGTCGAATGAATGAATCGAAGGAGTATTTATAGGAGTTGAGATTGAAAACCGTCTCTTCGGGTGCCGACCACGCGGCTGAGCACCATTGGTTCTCGTTTGCCATGCCGGATGCGACGTGACAGTCTGACGTCATGTGCAATGATGGCGCCCCTTCTCGAGATGATCGGATCAATTATAGCCGTCCGATGCATTCGACCGTTTGAAGACGAGCGGTTGTCGATATCGCTCCTTCTCGATGCGCACCGCCTCCTGGAAGGCAATAACTTATTTTATGCAACACCCTAGTTAAACTGCCATATATGCACACTTCTAGAAGACAATCTAGGCGTGGGGACGTGCATTTAGGCACCCACATTCTTGGGAAGGGCATAATGGGAATAATAAAACCTTAATAAAGAAAGAGAATTCTTTGCCAGACCTTCCAAAATTAGAATTCAGAATGAAAAGGGTAATTTAGGACGATTTGCCCCTCGGCAAACCCTAAACCTAGAATAGGTTCTAAACCCTAAACCTAGAATAGGTTCTAAATCATTAACCTAGAACAAGTTATCCAGTTTCAAACTACGTGGATTCTGATTCCTAGGGCAAACACTAGGATACGTAGGCTATTTGGGAGAAACCCAAATTCGGATCCACACATTTAGTCCACTCGGACTATCCATAGATCCACTAGGATATCCATTCCCATTTCAACCCAGAGCCCGAACTACGTGGATTCTGATTCCTAGGTCAAACCCTAGGATACGTAGACCATTTGGGAGAAACCCAAATTCGGATCCACAATTTAGTCCACTTGGACTATCCATAGATCCACTATGATATCCCCCATATTTTAACCCAAATAGGGTTATCCAACCTTAGTCCACTCGGACTATCCATAGATTCACTAGGATATCCATTCTCATTCAACCTAGGGTTCGAACTACGCGGATTCTGATTCCTAGGGCAAACCCTAGGATACGTAGGCTATTTGGGAGAAACCCAAATTCAGATCCACACCTTAGTCCACTCGGACTATCCATAGATCCACTAGGATATCACCCATATTTTAATCCAAATAGGGTTACCCAGATTTTGAACTATGCGGATTCTGATTCCTAGGTCAAATCCCAGGATACGTAGGCCATTTGGGAGAATCCCAAATTCGGATCCACACCTTAGTCCACTCGGAATATCCATAGATCCACTAGGATATTTATCCATACCTTTGTCCACTTGGACTATCCATAGATCCACTAGGATATTTATCCATGTTTTGACCCACATAGGGTTATCCACATTCTAACCCAGAATGGGTTATCCATATTTCAACCCAAATAGGGTTATTCTTAGATCCACTAGGACTATCTATCAGTCCACATAGACTATCCAGATCCTAACCCATAGGATTTCTCAGTCATTTAAGCATAAATTTCAACTTGAACAATAAACTTAATCATGCACAAGCATAAATCACATCCATAAACTTTAATCACACCTGAACTACGATGGTGAACCTAATTTTCGGAATAATTCCGTGATACGTAGGCAATCTGATGGATACAAATTTGGTTCAATGAAATCAAACCACTTGGTTTGGTTTGGTTTAACAAATAGAGTCTAGCATAAGAAAGGTATAGGAGACCGATTTCGATCGGGCGGTTTGGGTGCCTAACCCCTTCCCATAACCATAACCTGATGCTTACCCAATCTCTGATGGACCAGAAATCCAATCTAAGGGTCATTAGTCAATCGAAGTCTTACCTTGGGTGAGATTTCAAATTTCCAAGGTCCTAGACCTAAATCTAGGTGCCGACTTCTAAAGATTTCCATCTTTGTCCTCACAGTGGCGACTCCACTGGGGATATAAACGTCAAACTCCTAAATGAAAACTTTCCTTCTGTGAATTGGATGCTAGATCTTAGGATACTATGTTGATGCGTGTATAATATTGCTTTGGGGGGAATGGGTTCTGTCACACATTCGTGCGAGTAACCGAACCGGGTCCCATGCATATGGGGCAGCCCGCTAGGCGAAACACACAGCTTTGGCCTGTACTTTGTGAGACCACGACCGGTGAGCAGCCTCTAATGAGCATTTCTTGGGTCCGCCTGAGAATGCGTTATGCTACTCCACGTCGCTTGGATCCTTGCAACATAGTATATAAAGGGATTGGGGGCCCATTATTCATCGAGCATTCGGTGATAGGTTACCCCATCCTCGTCAAGGTGGCCATTTCTGTCCTAACCCAGATTATAGCCTAATGTTTGTTATTTTTGGTTCATCCCTGAACCGACCCAGTGAAATCGGCTTAACCATGACATCCATGTTCGAGACGTCAAAGTTCTGCCCGTTTTTATCCTCGATTGGTCAACATGTTAGATTCTACACGATGAGCATCTTGAACTCTCACCCATTGGGAGTATGAGGTATGTATACACCTGCTCTACATCATAGTAAACGGTCACTATACACCCTCGATTAAGTAAGCTCGATTTGTCGAATCTCTCATTGTTAACACGTCAATTTCAAAAAATGAACAGAAAATCCCTGTCAAGACATAGTTACCATGGTCAAGAAGAAATTTACTAGTTTGTTCATCTATGAACTGCTTTTACTAACCATCCCTAATATGGACGACGGATTAATATATCCATTTCAATTTCATTGAATTTGGTAATCCAATTGGCCAGACCTTGGTACCATTGATTATCCATTTTGGAATCATGAGGTCCCAAGACTGAACACATGGCTTAATCAAATTCAATTAAATTGACTTGGATAATGTTTACCCAATCGCCCTTATGAGGGATCTAACTCTTGTTTGGTTGAGTCATCCTTGATTGTGCATGTGACTTCTTCCACTCCTCTAGATGTCTAGAATCTCAATATTCCTCCATTGGATTTCAATGCCTTTGGAAAAGAGAATCAAACTGCAACTATATCCACCCTTTTAGGGTGAGAGGCCCCTACAATTAGGGAATTGTCTTGATCTCCCATCTTGAGATCCATCCATATTATCTTTCCAAATGAATCAATGGAAGTCATGAATCTAGATCTTGATTGAACATCAAATTTTATAAGAAAGAAGGAAAGATCCAGCCCCTAGGCAAATCCAATCATAGTTCTCAATGTACCTTTGAATTAAGGAAAGATTCAGCCCCTAAGCAAATCCAATCATAGTTCTCAATGTACCTTTGAATTAAGAAAAGATTTAGCTCCTAGGCAAATCCAATCATAGTTTCCGATTCATCTCTGAATTAAGGAAAGATTCAGCCCCTAGGTAAATCCAATCATAGTTCTCAATGTACCTTTGAATTAAGGAAAGATTCTATCCCTAGGAAAATCCAATCATAATTCTCGATTCATCTCTTAATTAAGGAAAGATTTAGTCCCTCGGCAAAATCAAATCACCATTCTCCATTTACCTTTGAAATAAGGAAGGATTCAGTCCCTAGGCAAATCCAATCATAGTTCCCGATTCATCTATGAATTAAGGAAAGATCAGCCCCTAGGCAAATCCAATCACTTTCTCAATGTACCTTAAAATTAAGGAAAGATTCAGCCCCTAGGCAAGTCCAATCATAGTTCTCGATTTACCCCTGAATCAAGGAAAGATTTAGCCCCTAGGCAGATTCAATCATAGTTTCTTGATTCATCTCTGAATTAAGGAAAGATTCAGCCCCTAGACAAATCCAATCATAGTTCTCAATTTATCTCAGAATTAAGGAGAGATCCAGCCCCTAGGCAAATCTAATCATAGTTCTCGATTCATCTCTGAATTAAGGAAAGATTCAGCCCCTAGGAAAATCCAATTATTGTTCCCTATTCACCTTTGAATTAAGGAAAGATTCAGCCCCTAGGCAGATTCAATCACATCCAGTTCATCTCAGAATAAAAAAATATTTAGCCCCTAGGCAGGTTCAATCATCATTTTGGTCCATCCATAATTAAGGAAAGATTCAGCCCCTAGGCAGATTCAATTACATCCAGTTCATCTCAGAATCAAAAAAAAATATTCAGCCCCTAGGCAGGTCCAACCACCATTTCTGGTTCATCTCAGAACTGAAGAAAGGTTCAGTCCTTAGGCAGGCTCAATCATCATTTTGGTTCATCCAGAATTAAGGAAAGATTCAGCCCCTAGGCAGATTCAATTACATCCAGTTCATCTCAGAATCAAAAAAAAATATTCAGCCCCTAGGCAGGTTCAACCACCATTTCTGGTTCATCTCAGAACTGAAGGAAAGATTTAAGCCCCTATGCAGGTCCAATCATCATTTCGGTTCATCCAGAATTAAGGAAAGATTCACCCTCTAGGCAGATTCAATCACATCCAGTTCATCTCAGAATCAAAGAAATATTCAGTCCCAAATTCAACCACCATTTATGGTTCATCTCAGAATTAAATAAGGGTTTAACCTTTAGGCAGGTTCAATCATCACTCCCAGATCATGCTAAAATGAAGAATGCATTCGGCCCCTAGGCTTTTTCACCCTTCACCTCCTGTTTAGGTTCTGATTCATGTCGGAACTAGGAAAAATTCCATTCATCTGAATTCAATTAGCCACTAGGCTTATCCAACAATCAACTTTGGTTAGGGTTCCAGTTCATGTCGAAACTAGGAAAAGTTCCATTCATCTAAATTTATTTAGCCCCTAGGCTTGTCCAACCATCAACTTTGGTTCAGGTTCTGATTCATGTTAGAATTAAGAAGAGTCTCATTCATCTGAATTCATTTAGCCACTAGGCTTATCCAACCATCAACTATGGTTCAAATTCTGATTCATGTTGGAACTAAGAAGAGTTCCATTCATTTGAATTTAATTAGCCCCTAGGCTTGTCCAACCGTCAACTCCAGTTCAGGTTCTAATTCATGTCGAAACTAAGAAAGGTTCCATTCATATGAACTCAATGTGAGCATGAGTTAGCCTCTAGGCCTGTTCAACCATTACCTCTGGTCAGTGTTCCATTAAATAAAGGAATCGAAGAGAGTTTTAGTCATTTCAACTCAGTCAATCCATCATCTCTAGCAATTAGAGTCCAATCCATGATTGTCATCCTTGGCCTCTATCAATCGGAGCCCAACTCAAGCAATCATTGCCTCTAGCAACTAGAGCCCAAGTCCACAAAATCAATCTTGATCTCTATCAATCAGAGAGAAATTCAAAATCAATCTTGATCTCTATCAATCAGAGACCAATTCAAAATCAATCTTGATCTCTATCAATCAGAGACCAATTCAAAATCAATCTTGATCTCTATCAATCAGAGACCAATTCAAAATCAATCTTGATCTCTATCAATCAGAGACCAATTCAAAATCAATCTTGATCTCTATCAATCAGAGACCAATTCAAAATCAATCTTGATCTTTATCAATCAGAGACCAATTCAAAATCAATCTTGATCTCTGTCAATCAGAGACCAATTTAAAATCAATCTTGATCTCTATCAATGAGAGACCAATTCAAAATCAATCTTGATCTCTATTAATCAGAGACCAATTCAAAATCAATCTTGATCTCTATCAATCAGAGACCAATTCAAAATCAATCTTGATCTCTATCAATCAGAGACCAATTCAAAATCAAACTTGATCTCTATCAATCAGAGACCAATTCAAAATCAATCTTGATCTCTATCAATCAGAGACCAATTCAAAATCAATCTTGATCTCTATCAATCAGAGACCAATTCAAAATCAATCTTGATCTCTATCAATCAGAGATCAATTCAAAATCAATCTTGATCTCTATCAATCAGAGACCAATTCAAAATCAATCTTGATCTCTATCAATCAGAGATCAATTCAAAATCAATCTTGATCTCTATCAATCAGAGACCAATTCAAAGTCAACTCTGTCTCTATCAATCAGAGACCAATTCAAAGTCAATCTTGTCTCTATCAATCAGAGACTGATTCAAAATCAATCTCTGGCTCTATCAATTAGAGCCCGATCCATGTCTATCATAGCCCAGTGCTACAAGTTAGGATCACTCATCAAGAATGGCGAACGAGGAGGATTTCCCATTGCTTGTCAATAAAGATCAATTCCAGATTCTGGAGTCATCAGGAAATCATGAACCTTCAGCTATGATAGTGCTATCCCATTGGCCAGGAAAATGTTAGAATCCAAAGAGTTGCCCTCATATTTCTTATTATTCAAAGAGGGGAATGGAATTTCCCGAGCAGTAGGGTAGACCAAAGATGAGATCTAATGTGCCCCAGGCTTGGATAAGAACCAGAATCACGGCTAGAGAATGGTCCAATGATGAAGCCCTGAGCCCTAAGTGGGGCATGAACCAGATTGACCTTGGACCCAAATTGAATGCGGTCTAATGAGGAAAGCCATTATGCCCTAAACTGGGGCATGGACCAAATTGACCTTAGACCCAAATTGAGAGTGGTCTAACAAAGAAATCCATTAAACCCCCTAAGCCGAGGCATAAACTATTCTAATCTTGGACTCAAAATGGTGTAGTGCAATGGCGATACCCCTTGCTCCATAAGCTGGGGCATAAGCTAGAATGATTTTGAACTCAACTAGAAGTGGTCCATTGATGAATCCATCAAACCCCAAACTGGGGCATGAACCAAAGTAACCTTGAGCTTAAAAAGCAATAGTCTAGTTATGAATGGATCCTAAACTGAAAGAAAAGAGGGTAAGAATTGTATGGAACCTTGAAAGGTAGGCATCCTGCACCTATTGATAGAGGGGCATGATGAGTCTTGCTATTAGAAATCTAAAGGAAGATTTATTCCCACAATGACTGAAGGTGGTCGTCGAAGGCGTTATGCCCAACTGGAGCCACTTGGATGAACTAGTTGTTTCAACTTTCTATTATCGATATTCGATAGGTCATCCATGTCTAGGTCCAAGATTGATATGCTTGTTGACAAGTCCAGTCCAATCTGCCCTATAAGTAAAAAAAAAAAAAATCACCCGTTTGAGATTTCAAACTTTGTGCCTTGTCTCTTCCATACATTTCCTCCCAGTTTCGTACATCTTCCTATTCTATGTGTATAGTCAATTCTGACTCGAAAGATGATTGAAACGATGAGTGATCTCCTGAACTTCTACGCCACCCGGCCTCTTGAGAAAGAAAGGTCCAACCCGTCTGGGAAAGCTTTAAATGATCAATCGGGAGACACAAGAGTAGTCTCAAGAAACATGTATTGGAGAAGCTGCCATTTGTTCTATCTGTGAAAAGATTCCAAGGAAAGCATTACATAAGAACAGATCATATCAATAGGTCAGCCAATAAGTACAAATGAGTGGAGGACAGATGTGCCACCAAGAAGATGGAAATACCAAAGTTCTTACAAAGTACATCATCTGCAAGCAAGAGATACATGATGAATGATCAATCTCAAAATCAAAGAATGAGGTCATTGGGATACCCAAAAAAAAAGAAAAAAAGAAAAAAAGAAAATTTAAGCCTGTGTTTTATCTACATCAATAATGGGAAGGCAGTCACATCAGATTGAAGGTGATGATTAACTTCTAGAAGACAGCATACGGATTTACCGTTCAGATAAAAGCAGATACTAGATGAGCAGTCACAAATGTTCATAAAGTTTACAAAAGATCAAAGTACTAACAGAGGCAGAGATGTTCTATCTTATTGGAAATGTTTGGAAGAAGAAGATTCAAATCCAATATTGAAAGTCATGATTCAACTTTGCAATCAAGCGAAGCACTGCATTATGTGGCCTTCACATCCAAAAAAAAAAAAAAAAAAAAAAAAAAAAAAGAAAAAAAAGAAGAAAATAGTATGATGTTGAATGGCATTAGAGCTCGACAGTAAGTCAATTGTCCCTCTCACTTCAAGAAGATTGGTAGTTCCAATCAAAGCCTGGTAGCAAGTTCGATCGTTCTTCAAGATTCACAGCATGTTGGACCAGACTTTTGATTTTGGCCAATTACATCCCGCCTTTGCAAGAGACAATCTCATCACTTCTTCATCATCAGAGAAAGATTTCTCATCGGCATTAGACTCTCTCTCCCGTCGTCCTTCCAAGGAGTCTCTATCACAAGCCCTTCTTTTGATTATCATTTTTTATGGCATTATATCTCGTGATCATGTCATCATTTTATGTACAAATTCATGAATCTGGCTGGAACTCCCATCTGTCGTTCATTACATCCAACGGCTTCCCAAAGGTTTCCATAAGCCCTTCATTTCTCAAGCCAATAAAATGGGATCTTCTCGGTAAGATAAACCCATTCTACATAAATAACCAAACACTCTCCCAATGGTAAACCCATGTGGACAGTTTCACATCAGTCCTATTGGACCTTCAACATCAATACTTGTCAACAAACCTAAAGGTTTCAGGCCCAGATATGATCATGACTGATTCAGAATCTCGATGTAGCTTGTTGAGACACGTGTTCCATCTGAACATCTCCAAGAAAGGAAAACATAATTTGGCACCATTTTTAATCTTGGTGTGGGACTGCATTTCCCTAAGATCACTTTTAGTGATGATTCAAATAGCTGCCCGCCTATCAATACGTGTAGGTGTCAACTTAAACAGTGGGGCAAGGCTACCCATTTGTCATGAAAGTCATGCCATTCGGATTTCCCCTAAGGGTTTCAGACCATTGGATATGACCATAATTTTGGCAATATCCTCACCATATCAGGACTCTTTACTCAACCCAAGATGGGGTTTGCAAAAAGAAAAAATAAAAAAATAAAGGGAAGAAAATAAACCTCCGCAGGGAAAGGCAACCCGAGAAACCTCAATGGGCAACCCATAATACCTCAGTGGGGATAGGCGACCTGATGCAACCCTAAAGCATTGCCCTCATTGCCATTCATAGAAAAATTCAGTGGTTCATGTAGCAAGTGTCATACTAGTCTACCCTCCATAAGGAAAGGAACCCCTCTTGCTCTCCAGTGAATCATACTCGGAGGAGTTGAACAAACCATCATCTTTTGGGCTCCGTAGCATTGCCTTTCAACAGAATTCTATCTTCAAATCCTTTGGTTATGTTAGGGAGAGAGCAAATTCTCATGGCCTGGTTACAGATGTAGCCAAATTCATCATCAGCTCCCTCATTTTTCAAGATTCAACAAGGATTTATCTAAGAAATCATTTTCTGCAATCAATCTGTCAATCTTCCCTTGACCTTGGAAGCATGGTCAATTCTGGATGCAATCCAGATTCAACCTAGTTCTAACTCTGTTAGATTTCCTGTTTCCTTCTATCTTGCCCTAGCACACTACAGTAGTGGTCTGTCACAACATGCAAACACTGGGGCATAGATATACCCTATGTAGAGGAATTGAACTTGATCATGAGCATTAAATCTAGGATCCATTGTCTAGTCTGAAGTCACTGACTTTCCTAGTCAATAGAAGTAGGTCTATCCAAGTTGGTTTTTCACCAATTTCTCAGTTCTCCTAATCCTGTTGATGAAGAAAATCCAATGTGGTCACTCACCTGTTAGGATTTGGTCACCAAATTCTTCGAATCCTTTGCTCCTCGTGCCTACTTTGGGGCCATGGTTCATTTATCTTTCAAAATTGGCACAACAATGTTGTAAAGCACTGAGCTTTTCATGAGCCTAGATCAAGGGCCAAACCCATGTCACATTTCATCGCCGCTTGGCTATTCTACCAATTTGTTCTACCATAATGCACAGTCAAAGAACTTAGTTGATCAGATGCCCCTCGACAGTTTAACACCATGGTCAATCAATAAAATCACTTTGCTTAAAGACTGTCAAGGTCCCCTTATTCTTCTCCAAAATCCTCGCTAGAGTTTCAATCCAAAATCCAACAACACCAATGTTGGCTGAAGAAAATCATCACCTTCAAATTACATGGAACCCTTCAAAGGGTGTAACCAAGTCATCTCTACCGTGCTGAAATTGAGTCAAACTTTCAGTACCAGGTCATAAATGGCAAATTTCAAATCTAGGTATCATGCCAGCAAAGTCCATGACACCACTTCCATTGATGTCATGTTTTGTGCCTTCACCAATAAAGCAGGAGCAAAAAACTCAGAAAACTGCCAAGGAATTCACCATCATTTCAAATATGTCCAGCACTCTATAGGTTCAAAGTCAATAGACTTCCAAGATGGGTCAGATTCAAACCCTAACGGTTCAAAGTCAACAAAGCCTTCCTGTATGGGTCACTTTCAAGCATCCTAAAGGTTCAAAGCCATAGAGCTTCCAAGAAGGATATTCCTATTTTCAATCCCGAAGGTCCAAAGCTGGTAGGAACTGCCAAGATGAGTCATTCAGTATCACCCTATAAGTGACCTTCTGAGTTTTTGCTCATTTCAGAATCAATAGAAAATTCCTCACCCTATAAGTGACTTTCTGAGTCCTTGCTTATTTCAGAATCAAATGCGGAGCCCTAGCTCATCCAAAGTTCAAATCAATCTCAGTCTAAGTAAATCATATGCAGATCCCTAGCTCATCCAAAGTTCAAATCAATCTCAGCCTATAAGTGAATCCAGAGCCCTAGCTCATTCAAAAATCAAGTCAATCTCAGCCTATTAGTAAAGCAAATGTAGAGCCCTAGCTCATTCAAAAATCAAGCCGATAAGTGAATCAAATGCAGAGCCCTAGCTTATTCAGAAAAAACAATCTCAGAATCTCAATCAAAAGAGCCTCAGAGAAGACATCAAGTCTTCCATCCAAACAAATCAAATCCGAGCCCAAGCTCATGCAATCAGCCTTGTATTCACAACTGCTCCATACTCAGCAATCCTGATACAAACCCAACAAAAAGAGGTTTATCAGCCTACAAATGGATAAAGCCGGGTCCAAGCCCGCACATACCTAGCATTGAGTTCCACCTCAGCAAGAAGAGGTTCCCAACCTACAAATGAGCCGTGTATTCACAGCCTAGCTCCATACAAGAAGAGGTTTATCAGCCTACAAATGGATAGCCGGGTCCAAGCCCACACATACCTTGCATTGAGTTCCACCTCAGCAAGAAGAGGTTCCTAACCTACAAATGAGCCTCGTATTCACAGCCTAGCTCCATACAAGAAGAGGTTTATCAGCCTACAAATGGATCAAGCCAGGTCCAAGCCCGCACATACCTTGCATCATGAGTTCCACCTCAGCAAGAAGAGGTTCCCAGACTACAAATGAGCCTTGTATTCACAGCCTAGCTTCATACAAGAAGAGGTTTATTAGCCTACAAATGGATCAAGCCGGGTCCAAGCCCGCACATACCTTGCATCATGAGTTCCACCTCAGCAAGAAGAGGTTCCCAGCCTACAAATGAGCCTTGTATTCATAGCCTAGTTTCATACAAGAAGAGGTTTATCAGCCTACAAATGGATCAAGCCGGGTCCAAGCCCGCACATACCTTTCATCATGAGTTCCACCTCAGCAAGAAGAGGTTCCCAGCCTACAATTGAGCCTTGTATTCACAGCCTAGCTTCATACAAGAAGAGGTCTATCAGCCTACAAATGGATCAAGCCAAGGGTTCAAGCCCGCACGTACCTTGCATCATGAGTTCCATCTCAGCAAGAAGAGGTTCCCAGCCTACAAATGAGCCTTGTATTCACAGCCTAGCTTCATACAAGAAAAATAGTTACCAAACTTCCAAGAAGAGCAAACCTTCTGGCCAGTCAAACTACATTCTGGGCTTGATTTGTAGGACACCCTTAGAATACGTAGGCAGTTTAGGAAGAATTACCCTAAGTGCAGCCCAATAAACAATATCACTCATACCCCAAAAATGAGGTTCTTTTATCTTTAGCCTTCAACTGATAACAATCTCGGCTAAAGAGGGGCATCTGTAAGCACCCCATTTTTTCCACCCTCTGTGTAAGTGAACCAATATGGCAGGTTTCTGGCCTTTAATCCAAAGACTACTGAATCCCACAGCAGGGTCATGGGCTATTATCTGCAGGAATGCATAGGTCATAAAATTATCTTCGAAATGAGACCAGAATTGCTTAATTTTGATATCAAATAAAGAAGATATGACCATTTTAGTCTGATGATACATATAAGGGAGGTTTCTGAAATTATTATAAATAATCCCAGGGGCTTTCATGCAAATTATCGTAAGTCGGATTGTTTGAATTTCAAATCATCATATCTTGATCATCCGACATCGGATTCAGATGATTCCAAGGCCATTATTCTTCATTCATGATGTTCTACAAAGTGGACGTAAAAAATCCCAGGTAGAAGTCACCAGTGGGTCCCATGCAAGCTTTCATGCAAAATTATCGTTAGAACTTCAAAGCTTCATATCTTTTCCGTTCTACATCGGATTCAGATGATTCCAAGGCCACTATTCTTCATTCATGATGTTCTACAAAGTGGACGTAAAGGATTTCAGACAGAAGTCTCCGAAGAGTCTCATGCAAAATGGTTAGCCAAATTATCGATAATTGGCCCGCTTAAACTTCAAAAATTCATAGGTTGGCCATTTTATTTCCAAATGAGTTGATTCAAGCTCCAATATTCTTTATTTTTAATGTTCCACAAAGTGGACACAAAAAATGTAGAATAAAGGCTATCGGAAAATTTTGTATAGAATGACAGTGGAAATGGCCCATGAAATGACAGAGAGTGAAAACCCAGTTAATTTCGAACCAATCCAATCAACTCAGCTCAACCCAAGGTAGTTTTGGCCCAACCCGCCAATCCGGACCAATTCATGGTGGCTTATATGCATGTATTTCTTTTATATATTATTATATAATGTATAATATATTGTAATATATCATATAATATATACATATATCTTATATGTATATTATATTATATATATCAATATATTCTTATTTTATATATATATATATATATATATATATATATATATATATATATATATATATATATATATATATATATATATATATATATATATAGAAAACAAAGAATCCAAAGAGAGAGGAAACGTGAGAGAGAGGGAAATTTAGGGAGAATTCAAAAGATTTTGTTTTGAGAAAATGAAAGAAAAGAGAGAAAAAAAATCTTTTGGATTCAAAAGATTTTTGTTAGGGCATATAATCCAATAGAAAAAAATGAATCCAAAGATGGGAAGGGAAGAGACGTCCAAGGTGGAGAGAGAAAAAAAAAAGAAATAGAAAAAGGGAAAATCCAAAAGATTTTATTTTGAGAAAAGGAAAGAAAAGAGAAAAAAAAATCTTTTGGATTCAAAAGATTTTGTTAAGGCATATAATCCAAAAGAAAAAAAGAGAGAAAGGAATCCAAAGTGAGGAAGGGACGTCCAAGAGGAGAGAAAAAAGAAATCCAAAAGATCTCGGTTTTGAGAAAAAGGAAAGAAAAGAGAGAAGGAAAGAGGAGGAGAGGATTTTCTAGAAGAGGGAGAGATAGAGAACTTGCGGAATGGAGAAGGAGAAGAGAAAAAGGAAGGAAAAGAAGAAAGGAAAGAAGAAAAAGGAAGAAAAAAAGATTTTTCTAGAAAAAAGAAGAAAGGAAAGAAGGATCTTCTAGAAAATGAGAGAAAAATTATAAATAGGCAAGATAAGAGAGAGGAGGGGCTTTTTTTCCAAACCATAGAGAGAGGAGAACGTGGGTGAGGGAGAGAAAAACGTGAGTGAGAGAGAGAAAAGAAAAAAAAAATCGGAAGAAAAGAGAAGAAGAAGAAAATAGAGAAAGATAGAAGGAGAGAGAGAGAAAGAGAGAGAAAGAGGTGTTAAGAAGGGAAGATCTAGAGGAAAAGGAGGGAGGATCAGAGAGGCAGTAAAGAGGATGATGAGAAGATGCAAAGGAGAGAAGGAGAGAGAAGAAGCCTGAGGTAAGAATCACCCATCACTTTTGTCAGTTTATTTTTTTCAAAGTCAAAGCATACTGCAAATGCATGTCTGAGATTGGTGTCTAGCATTAGAAAGATGCCTATGTTTCCTTGAGACAAAATGTTGGCCTCTGAGTTCTCTTTCTGACCATGTATTCGGATTTTATTTTCATGAGCTATATGATTTTTTATTGATTTTATAGTACCACTGGCCAGAATCTGGAACAGATCTGACCAGTGTATTTGCCTGTACTTGGGGAATGTTTTCGACCTGCCTATGGTCTCTTTTAGGATTAGCTTCCTTGAGACAAAATGTTGGCCTCTGAGTCTTCTTTCTGACCATGTATTCGGATTTTATTTTCATGAGCTATATGATTTTATATTGATTTTATAGTACCACTGGCCAGAATCTGGAACAGATCTGACCAGTGTATTTGCTAGTACTTGGGGAATGTTTTCGAACTGCCTATGGTCTCTTTCAGGATTAGCTTCCTTGATACAAAATGTTGGCCTCTGAGTCCTCTTTCCAAGGATATCTTATAAGAATTTTTTGAGTAAGTACAGTGCCCTATGTGCCCATTTTGGTCCAGCCTGACAAAGCTGTCATCTTGCTGCGTGTTCCATCATGTTTTGATTGATTCTCATATGCTTTGGTTGTTTCTCACATGCCATATTTGATGCTATATTTGTTCACATGCTATGTTCGGATGCTCGTATGCATACACTACTATAATTGGAATGGTCACACTGCCATAATTGGAATGGTCACACTGCCATAATTGGAATGATCACACTACCATAATTGGAATAAACACATTGCCATGATTGGAATGATACACATGTTTATTGCCATATTTGTCTACTATACTTGCTCACATGCTATATTAAATGCTTATTGTCACAATTAGGGTAGAAAACCCTAAAAAATAGAAAGAAAATATAAATTAGGGTAGAAAACCCTAAAATAGAAAGAAAGTAACAATTAGGGTAGAAAACCCTAAAATGGAAAGAAAGTAACAATTAGGGTAGAAAATCCTAAAATGGAAAGAAAGTAACAATTAGGGTAGAAAACCCTAAAAAATGTAAAGAAAATAACAATTAGGGTAGAAAACTCTAAAATGGAAAGAAAGTAACAATTAGGGTAGAAAACCCTAAAATGGAAAGAAAATAGCAATTAGGGTGGAAAACCCTAAAATGGAAAGAAAATAACAATTAGGGTAGAAAACCCTAAAAAATGGGAATAAAATAATAATTATGGAAGAAAACCCTAAAATGGAAAGAAAATACCAATTAGGGTAGAAAATAGCATACTAGATCATGCCATGTAGGCTCTTGCCTTATTTGCAATACATGCCATATTTGAAAGATTTTAAACAATCTTATTGTATGTGAATTTCTTGTCATAAATGTTTTATGTTCCATATTTAGATAGAATATTCTATTTTTTGGCAATAACTTATTTTATGCAACACCCTAGTTAAACTGCCATATATGCAAACTTCTAGAAGACAATCTAGGCGTGGGGACGTGCATTTAGGCACCCACATTCTTGGGAAGGGCATAATGGGAATAATAAAATCTTAATAAAGAAAGAGAATTCTTTGCCAAACCTTCCAAAATTAGAATTCAGAATGGAAAGGGTAATTTAGGACGATTTGCCCCTCGGAAAACCCTAAACCTAGAATAGGTTCTAAACCCTAAACCTAGAATAGGTTCTCAATCATTAACCTAGAACAGGTTATCCAGTTTCGAACTACGTGGATCCTGATTCCTAGGGCAAACCCTAGGATACGTAGGCTATTTGGGAGAAACTCAAATTCGGATCCACACATTTAGTCCACTCGGACTATCCATAGATCCAATAGGATATCCATTCCCATTTCAACCCAGAGCCCGAACTATGCGGATTCGGATTCCTAGGTCAAACCCTAGGATACGTAGGCCATTTGGGAGAAACCCAAATTCGGATCCATAATTTAGTCCACTTGGACTATCCATAGATCCACTAGGATATCCCCCATATTTTAACCCAAATAGGGTTATCCAACCTTAGTCCACTCGGACTATCCATAGATTCACTAGGATATCCATTCTCATTCAACCTAGGGTTCGAACTACGCAGATTCTGATTCCTAGGGCAAACCCTAGGATACGTAGGCTATTTGGGAGAAACCCAAATTTGGATCCATACATTTAGTCCACTCGGACTATCCATAGATCCACTAGGATATCCATTCCCATTTCAACCCAGAGCCTGAACTACGCGGATTCTGATTTCTAGGTCAAACCCTAGGATACGTTGGCCATTTGGGAGAAACCCAAATTTGGATCCACAATTTAGTCCACTTGGACTATCCATAGATCCACTAAGATATCCCCCCTATTTTAACCCAAATAGGGTTATCCAACCTTAGTCCACTCGGACTATCCATAGATCCACTAGGATATCCATTCTCATTCAACCTAGGGTTCGAACTACGCGGATTCTGATTCCTAGGGCAAACCCTAGGATACGTAGGCTATTTGGGAGAAACCCAAATTTGGATCCACACCTTAGTCCACTCGGACTATCCATAGATCCACTAGGATATCACCCATATTTTAATCCAAATAGGGTTACCCAGATTTCGAACTATGCGGATTCTGATTCCTAGGTCAAATCCTAGGATACGTAGGCCATTTGGGAGAATCCCAAATTTGGATCCACACCTTAGTCCACTCGGACTATCCATAGATCCACTAGGATATTTATCCATACCTTAGTCCACTTGGACTATCCATAGATCCACTAGGATATTTATCCATATTTTGACCCACATAGGGTTATCCACATTCCAACCCAGAATGGGTTATCCATATTTCAACCCAAATAGGGTTATTCTTAGATCCACTAGGACTATCTATCAGTCCACATGGATTTTCCAGATCCTAACCCATAGGATTTCTCAGCCATTCAAGCATAAATTTCAACTTAAACAATAAACTTAATCATGCACAATCATAAATCACATCCATAAACTTTAATCACACCTGAACTACGATGGTGAACCTGATTTTTTGAATAATTCCGTGATACGTAGGCAATCTGATGGATACAGATTCGGTTCAATGATATCAACCCACTTGGTTTGGTTTGGTTTAACAAATAGAGTCTAGCATAGGAAAGGTATAGGAGACCGATTTCGATCGGGCGGTTTGGGTGCCTAACCCCTTCCCATAACCGTAACCTGATGCTTACCCAATCTCTGATGGACCAGAAATCCAATCTAAGGGTCATGAGTCAATCGAAGTCTTACCTTGGGGTGAGATTTCACATTTCTAAGGTCCTAAACCTAAATCTAGGTGGCGACTTCTAAAGATTTCCATCTTTGTCCTCACACACGGTAAGGGCAAGGAGTTTTTTGATGAGCATGGCAAGGGTTGCGCTTGCAGCAACTGCGTTTACGCCTGATGTAGCCCCATACTCTCCTTCCTAGATTATATGATTCTTTTTGTAGATAGATGTGTACAGTCTATCTATGTCAGCTGATATAGAATTTGTAACACCCCAGGTTGTATTAACTAAATTCTAATGTACCTTGACTGTATGGTGTCAAGTAGTGAGGATTTATTATAGTTGCAAAGACACTAGATATTTTTACTTATGATATTTGTGAGGTAAATAATATTTATTTTCAAGCATGTAAATTATTTAAGTTTCATACTGGTTAAGCTAAAGAGTTATGTTAGGATAGGTAGAGGTTTTATGTGTTATAATTAATGTAATGAATAAATTATGTACTTTGATGGGGAATTTTATTGAGCTTGGTTTTGATTATGTTATATGAATTTTAGTTGTAAATTTCAGCACAATAAATATTAGTGGATTAGTGGTTAAGTTTTAGCATGTAAGTATATTAGAACCCTAAGGTCATGAGATCATGTAAGACCCACTTCGAGATCCTCACGATTTGGATATCTCCGTATCGGGTCTTACTATGCCAACCCTTGGCATACTGTCTTAGGACCCTAGATATGATGCGGATCAGCCCCTTAGGTCACTTAGGAATACTAGATCATGTGGGAGAGGATGTTTGAAGTCTAAGAAGCATCACCATCAAATTAGGCCCATAAAACTAGGCCCGAATATGCTTTAAGTCCAATCAGAGGCATAATCGATGGAACGTTCCACCACTTGACTTCTACCGGTTGAGCAAAAGTAGGACACTCTCTCTCCATGAGACCTATAATAGGAGGGCTCACTCTCCTTTTCCTCTCTAGCTGAACCGTGGAGAGTGAGACCTTGGAGATTAAACACTTGGAACTCAAGCACCGGTTACCTCTTGAAGGTATGAGTCCTTCATCCTTCTTTTCTCTTCCATTCTATGGAGATGTGGGCTTAAAACCATGGTGGAACTCCACCATTGATGGCCTCCGCGAATGGAGACCGAACCTTGACCTTGAAGCATAGGTTTCCACCCTCTCCATGAATGGAGATGATAAAGGAACCTAAAATGGCTCCCATGGTACTCAATAAGGTTAGGTTTGTGTTTCCCACCATTTAGAGTGAAGGAAACCATGGTGAAAAACCTTCCCCAAAGAAGGAAATCCTCTCTGGTACGTGTTTGGCTTTTGGGCCAAAATCAGAGGCACGAACAGGTAGACTGGTAGTGGCCCTAATACCAATTGACTAACAACCAGTTACCGTCAAGATAAATACTTAACCCATTTGACAAAGTAATATCGAGGGCCACCCTAACCAGTATCATGTGACCGAAAGAACAGACCACCGGGTACGTCACGCCAATTATGTGCATGGAATCATTTAACCGTGCCTCCATATAGCCTTAATTACAAGCGGAGCCAGTGCTGGATGACAGATCACCCGACCCAGCTTTTGAATAACCCACTGAAATCCTCATTACTCTAAATAGTATATGAAGCAGATGACCAATCAGATGATTAATCATCCGATCTATCTTCAAGTTTAGTATACATGAGAAACGGCTAAGTGTTAACCTACATCATGTACCAGTGGAATGCATAACCAATTTTATCTGTCTATTCAATTTGTACTGACTTATAAGTCTAGAAATGATTAGGAAGACTATCCTTTTGGTTCCTGGCCTATCTTGGGATCCGTACATAGACTCTAGAACTTGTTTATGCTGGTTTAAAAGTTGTTCATCAACCTTATAAAGCTCATTTAATTGAATCTTCTGCTAACTTCAAGGTTCAGCAACACCACTGGTGTCTACAAGTGAGGGGCTGGGTCACGTAGTGTTTGAGCATGTGTTTTTTTTTGTGTTTATTGTTGCTTTTCTTTTATAACATGCCACCAGTGAAATGTATATAATTATCCATGCATTTACATACAACTATAACTATGATGACAGGAAGTGGGCAAAAAATGAAAACATCCGTTGAGTCCAAACATGTTAACAAATAGTCAAGAAACAAGTGTGTCAAGGAGACAAGCAGCTAAAACAAGAACAAGAAAGGTTTGCATAGAGGTTTTAAGCACGTCCCAAGATAGTCATGTCAAGAATAAACCAAGTGCAAGTCTATAGTAAATTAGGTCATGAACAATCAAAGTTTATTACATATACAAGGCATGGTAAAATGACACAAAATGGGAGCCGTTGAGTCTAAGCATGATATATAAATGAAAAGAAACGGGAGCATCCATTGAGTTTATGGGAAACCCACACCCAGAATCCTCAAGGATTCAAATCCTTTGTACCGGGTCTCACTGTGCCAACCCTTGGCACTCGGATATTTTAGGCCCTTACATTGATGTTGGGTCAAATCATAGGGTTAAGTAATGTGAGGTAAGTGTAGGAGAGAAGACCCGATAGAGCTAGGAAGTGTTACTAATTGATTGGGCTCATCAAACTAAGCCTGAGCACACAAATTTGCTCAACCAATAGATTGTGCAACCAAACCGGTCAACCAGTTTAACCCAACCGGCTGAGTGTACGAAGGACACCCATCTTTTCCCAAGACCATATAAATAAGGGCCTTACCCTTATTTTTTCTCCTCAGATTCGTGGGTGCTTGTGAAGAAGAGAAGCTCAAGCTCCATCCTCTTGAGGTAAGTTCCATACCTCACCTCCTCTTCCACTTTAATGGAGAATGTAAACTATGGGACCATGGAGAGCTCACCATCTATGGTCAACACAATGGTGGGCCACCATTTTCCCTATGAGTGAGTTCTTCCCTCACTCCACTCTATGGGAGTGGTGAACGAAACCCTAATAGGTTTCCATTTTATGAATCCATGATGGGAAGTGACCTACACCTACTTGGAAGGACATCATGGAGTGAGAATGAAATC
The DNA here is from genome assembly GCA_028583415.1 of Protea cynaroides. Taxonomy (NCBI): domain Eukaryota; kingdom Viridiplantae; phylum Streptophyta; class Magnoliopsida; order Proteales; family Proteaceae; genus Protea; species Protea cynaroides. The sequence continues at coordinate 84,641,806 of CM053268.1, forward strand.
CCCAAGATAAGAGACCAAACCCTAACCTAGAAAAGCTAGGGCATCAATTCCCTCCATAGATGTGGATGTCAATGGGGTTCAGTGAGCCCCCAACATGTCGATAATGGTTGGGATAAACTTCCCACCATTTAAAATGAAAGGAACCATGATGGGAAACTTTTCCCAAAAGATTGGAGTTCATCTCTGGTCATCCCTTGATTCTAGGCTGCAATCGGATGATCGAACAACTAGTTGAACCTTTGCCCTAAACTGGTTAAATATGACCAAAGGCTTCCTCGATCAAACCGTTTGATTGAGTAACTGGTGACCAGTTAGCCTCTCATAGTCAACTGATTGTACCGGTGTGATCGTTTGTCAAATGGTCCACTGGTTAGGCCATTTAATGAAGCGATGGCATAACTGGCTAATTGTACAACCGGCTATGCTACCGGTCCAGCTACTATAATCTTTTGACCATGACAGAGTATTAAACCAGATGACCAACCAGTTGAATGATCAACCGTTCGTTCTACCGGTTACTTTTAATTGAATTTTTCCCAAGTGTTAAGTGGTAGACCAAATCGATTGACTATTTTATCGATTCCATCTATCGATTTAGTTAGTTTGGCTTATAAGCCCAGTCTGACCTTGGGAATGTTATTCCTTCGATTTTAACCTACATTGGGACTCGTACATGGACCCTAGGACCTGTTTTCAATGGTTTAAAAGATATTCACCAAACTAATCAAGTTATCTAATTGAATAGGTAAAACATCACGGGTAGTAGGCAAAGTTTTGTGCCAGCTTTAAGGTTCTTCAGCACCTTTGGTGTCTATAGGTGAGGGGAATTGGGTGCTCATAGTGTTTGAGCTTGTGGGTGTTTGGTGATGATTGTTGTTTTTATTTTTATAACATTCTATCTAATAAACTGTATTAACTGTTCATGCATTTGCATTATATATCAATAACAATGTATGTTGGAAATGATGTATGGTAGACGTATGGAGTATGGGAGTACAATACACGGTCCATGAGATATAGGATGAGAAATGTATGTATTGTGTGCATGATCATGTATGATATTCAGGTGGCGTATGGGAGTACGTACACTCGTGCTGCATGGTCTGCCTGTATCCTAGTGGGGACATGGTGATCTATGGGAGTAGTGATTTGGGGGTCACCATTAGGGTATAACCCATGTATGGTGGTTCATGTAACGTGCAACTTCATGAATTTATGTTGCGATTTGTCTAGTCTACAGTAGAGCACGATGAACTGTGGGAGTAGGGAGTCTGGGTCTCTGTTGGGACCCAACCTTGTTAAGTCCATATATGATCGATATACAGAGTTGAGGTGTACGAAGCACACGCCATGTTGGCAAGCTATACTCTAGTGGGGGCAAGGTCAGCCTATGGGAGTAAGACGGGGATTCCTACTGGAGTATCTATTTATTTACTACACGCACATGCCTGATGATTGATAGTTTGGTATATTGTCTGTGGGATGAGTATATGAACCCATATTGTATGGCAGCACGATACAAGTCCATATGCTTCACATTGTCTTTCAATGTAGAGACACGATAATCTATGGGAATAGTAGCCGATGCCTCTGCTGAAGTACAACACTTATAATAACATGCTTATGCATCAAGTTGGTCAATGTGCTTTATGAGGCGACCCAATCTAGAGGGGTAAGGGACTGAGCATTCAGGAGGAACCACGAATATATGTTTAGGGGTAGAGTTGCAGACATTGTCCAGGGGGTAAGGGATAGACAGATCCTTGCTGGGGTATAGATTGACCATGATTTGCATACATGTGGTATGACACTCACAATTACTTATTTATTTGCTTCTATACTACAATCATAATATCGCTGACTAGGGATTTGCATGAGTGTCTGATTGTTCTCACTGAGCTGGGATGTGAGCTCACCCTTCGATATCGAATTTCTTTAGATTTGTTTGTAGGTACTACTTCTACTGCTGCTATGGATCCACCTGCTGATGAGGGATTATCTCTTGGTGGGGTATCTCTGAGGGACCACATTAGGGGCTGTACCTGTAGGGATTATATCTATCGGATCCTGAGTCAGCACCTTGCCTCTGTGATTTTGCTACCTGTGGATAAATGATGGTTTGGTCTATCCACAATATCATTCAAAATTACTCTAGACTTTTATAGGGGATCTTATGTACTAAAGTATAATATTGTGACAATGGGCTTATAATTCATAATAGATTTATATGTATGAATATGACTAGATTAGCATCCTTTTCTAGCATTAATTTGTTGCACCTTGATTATATTCTGCTATGATTTATTATTATTAACTGTGATTCTATAAATTGTGGGGTGTATTTGGTAGATCATTTTGATTATCTGTCGCTGGAAGATTGGGTTGTCTCATGAACGATCCAGATATGACGCCTGATTCCCAGAATGGGCTGTAACAATACTGGTATCAGAGCACAACCACTCTGACTCTACCTACAGACTTTCCATGCACACACTTTTCCATGTGTCAGAAAGGATGCCTAGGATAATTAAAATCTTTTACAAACACAAGTAGTAAGTTAGGAAGACAGTAAGTTAGGTACATTCAATTACAAGAAATTAATGAAAGAGCATAACACACCATATGAACTAAGAATAATGTGGGTGATAGCAAATATATATATATATATAGAGGGATGTCCTATGGAACTAAAGCTGTAGGCACGTCTGTTCTGTGGATGAAGAGGGAATACTATAAGGGACTGGGGTGAAAATGGGCCTGCGCCGAATTATGTGATGCATGTATCCTGCGGTAACCATGGCATCATGGATGAATCCCACATGGGTCTCCACAGCCCCAAGGCATTGGTCCATCTGCTCTTCCATCACCCTCAGATACTCATCCACCTGATGCTCTATAGCTCTAAGGCGCTCATCCACATGCTCTGTCAGGTGATCCCGTCTATCAGTCATCTTCTACAGATGCTGCTGCATGAGCTGGAGTACATCCAATACCTGACCTAAGTCGATGGTAGAAGTCAAAAATGGTGAAGCTATGGGTGGTCTCCAAGCACGAGCACTGGTATGCGCATCCCTCGTACCCTTGGTAACGGTGTCACTCTAGCACTAGTAAAAGGAGGAATCTCACTAGCATTGTTTGATGGGGGCATCTCTGTAGTAGGGGCGGCAGGATCTACATCCATGTAATCATCATCATCTTCACTGTCTCCCAAGTGACCGCTGCCTCCATCACTATCATCATCAGAGTCCTTGCCTTCCTCAGACTCACCCTCCACCTCATCGGTAGTGGACTGCCTTACTACCTCTGTAGTAACTCATCGCCTGGTACGGTAGGAACTTTTAATAGCCTCGGTACCGGTCAAACCTACTGCTGTTGTAGGTGCTCTTGCCATCACCCATCTGGATGGCTATGCCACTCTAGGTGGTCTCTCTCTGGCCTACAACTCTGAGTCGTCCATCACCTCATTTGTCAGGTCCTTACAAATGATGGTATCCTAGTTGAGCACAGATGAGTCTTGAAAGTTCTCGATGACCTCTCCAGCCAAGAACATCCTAAAGTATACAAAAACATGTGTAAGAGAGCGGTCGTATGGTAGCTACCCCTTTTTGGGCAGGTAATGGAAGGAGTGTACTAAAGTCTTCAAAATCAAATAAGGGAGACAAACCGGTCTCCTACAGAATAGTCTGTTAGTAAGGAAGACACAGAGCCGAGGCAGCTCCTCCCTATGTCCAGATCATAGGATTACATTATGCTGAATGATCTGACTCAGCAATCTGGGAGTATGTCTGAAGGTGGCCTTCGTCTCCTCCTTCCGATCCCCAATCATCTCTGGCCTAATCAATGCCAGCCTCATAGTAGTGTAGTCCCCCTTAGTCATGTCAATCAACTCTTTGGGCAAGTAATATATGAGCTCCCCATTAAGTGAAACGTCAAAAATAGTGGCCAAGGATGCCACTAGTAGAACTATATCCACCCCCTTGACCCATCTGGTCACAGTCTACTCTCCAGTCATTGGGTCCCCATTATAACCTAGGTTGCAAAAGAAGTGGTGCACTAGGTTTGGGTACCTATCATCCTGGATGCGCATAGCTGACGTCCAGTGGTAGTGATTAAATGCCTCCTCTAGGCTGAATCGGCTCAGATCTCCGAAAACTATGAAGCAACCAGCTATAACAGGAAACTGGCCAAACTTCTCCCAGCATATACTAGCCTAGGGAGAAATGAAGTGGTCGATGTGAAAACTCTGAGCCACTGCCTCCGCCACTCGTCTGGGGACCATGATACCTAAAGAAGGAAACCAAAGCATGGGTTAGTCTAAGTGTAGATGAACATTAATGATAGTCAGTGCATAGTGATTGCAATGAGTAGGCGAAGAAGGTTACTAACAGCCCCACTCCAATCTTTATAAATTAGGGGTGGTGAGACAAGGAAGCTATACAATGTAGCCTAGTGGACAATGTGTGGATGTGAGTGAGGTGTGAAGGTAACTAATAGCATGCCATGGGAATGTAACACTGATATAGTTGTGATTAAAATGGTTGCGAGCCATTAACACAACCTGCGGAGTGACTATGTGACCGACCTCTTATCCACCCAAATGAAAAGACTTACACAAAGCCACAGATCATTATGTTGAATTTTCAATATGAAGACCATTGAACCAAGCATGCAAATGACACCATGTGAAGGGTTGGAAATAAATAAAGCATGTTATCTTTGGGACTAATGATTGTAGAGGACAAGTATGCCGACTACGAACACGATGTGGGATAGTTATAAGGTTACTAACCAATAAAATAAGAGCTTGAAATGGGGTTGGATCACCCATACTCAGTTGGGTAGTGGGTGTACTGGTGTTGGCCTAGATGCACCAAGTGGGTAAACATGCAGTGTGTGATGGTTCTAATTGCTCATGGGAGTGAGAAGTTGCATGCAGTATTACTATAGGACAACTTGTAAGTGGGTACAGATTGATGGGTAATGACATGAACTTGCTGGCCAAGAGGCTATGATTAGAATGAATCCCAATTCATGCCTAAGATTAGCATTGTGAATGCATTAGACAGGAAGTGTGACTACTTGCATTTCACCTGCAGGGCAGTATATATGGGGTGCAAACTAATGTGCAAAGAAGCATGCATGTGATCATAAGGGGCATTATGGTAATTAATAGCAGGCAGGAGCCACAGTAGGCTATTTCCCCACTCAGAGTAGGTGTGCATGGTGATTTCGGACAAGGGAGGAGTTATGTGCATTGCCAGACAGCATGCATTGGGTGCAAGTTATGCTAAATAGTATGCACGTGTCAACAAGTGAGGAATGTCAAGTGAGTCCACGTACCCAAGGGGACTGCAAGCCCAAGATGGACAGTCCTTGCATTCAGTCAGGGCAATGGTGCCCTAAACCGATGGCTCAAGCTCTGTATGCCTAACTAAAACCATGTATAGGGCATTTGAGGGGGAAATGGATAACACCCCATTCAGGTAAGTGAGTGTGTGCATGGGCATTCAGATGGTTTGAAACCAGGATCAAACCACAACAAAAATGGGGAAATAACACTACATAGAATGGAATAAAAGAAGAAGGAAAAGGAGGATTACCTGAGAAGAAGGGAGGAAGAAGGAGAAACTTCGAGGTGATGTCAAAAAATTCGCTTGAGAAGCCGGATGGTATGATCACCGGTGGTGGGGGGAACTCTAGTGGTCTGTGATGGCTTTGGTAGGACCCAAATGAGGGCCCTCGAGCCCTTTTATAAAAAGAAATAAACATGGAACAGGTTAACCGGTACACTTAAATAGTCTTCCGATAGCACTCGACCGATTTCTACTAAAGGTCAAGACTTTTGGGTTTCCCGCTAGGTAATTATTGATTTACCGATCAAAACAACCTGTCTTCCGATCAATCGGTCAACCATTCTACCCTCTCGGTCATCTGGTAATGCTAGGGTCAATGCGCGATAGTTGGTCAATTGGATGAATGTGACAAGCCGGTTAACCGCTCATTTGTACATTCGACTGGTTGACTATAAAAATGTCATTTTTGGTCAATTTAAAGAGGGAAATTTTGTCAAGCCACCCTGCACTCCCACATATAGCTTGAATTCTTATAAATTGCGGGTACCTCAATTACCAAATATCTATGCTACATAATGTTGTGCCCAAACCCTAGGGATACCATACAGTCATTATGGACCGTAGTCAAATTAAATTTTGTACCATGCAATACTGTTGATTTATCTTACCTTATGTGATGCATGATAGTAAGATCTCTTTTGTAGCAAAAAAAGGGTTTGGGCTAACCTTGGGTGTGCTAATCTTGTTTTCAGATACACTCAAGGAGTTAATGAGATGGCACCACCTAAGCAAACTAATGGGGGATCCACTTTGAGAATGCCTGCTCGGGATGGTGAAATTGGAGTTCTTCCACCCTTCTCCCCACTACATTGAGTAGAGCCAAGCTTGGCATAAGACACCATGGATAACTTCCAAGAGTTGAGCCCAGAACAATTTACTGGGGCACACACAGATGTTTCTCAGACGAGAAGATGGATTCAAAATAGGGAGGAGACCATTGGGAACCACAACTGCACTGATGTGCAAAAAGTAATGTGTTCTGCTTATCAGCTGGTGGACATGAGTAGTGGAAAATGACACATCCTATGCTTCTTCGACGTCATGGCACAATCACTTGGGATGTATTTTGAGAAGCATTTCTAGCCCGCTATGCTCCATAACAAGGAGAGCCTAGTCCGGAGCTGCGTGAGATCACGCAAAGAGTTCGTGTAGGCCTAGTGGCAGGGAAGACCATTGACGAGATAAGGGAGGAATGCCCAGATATCCACCTGGAGGAAGGTAGAATTTTAGAATCTCGTAGCCCAGGTAATCACTTCAATTCTTGTTAATATATGGCTGAAATATTGTAAACCTGGGGATATGAATGTTGTTAGAGCATGTGTAACATCAGTACTTAAACTTGTATGCATAAGGAACTAAAATATTGTCTCCACCAAGTATTCCAATTCCTTGATACAAGTTTCCTATGTAGACTTAACAACCAGAAACATATGCGATGAAGCCAGGCCTTCTGCCCACCGGTCTAAAACATGTGGAAAGTGTTACAACTATGGCATACGTGGACATTTGGCCATGACCTGCTGTGTGCCGTACTAGAGATTTTTAGCACAGGCAGTAGGGAACGGGACTACCATATCACAATGGGAAGCCCAAGATTTCCTTGGGGTAAACATAGGTATGTTCTATAGCGATTTAAGATCTAGTTACACATCTCGCATGCGGCAACCAAACATAAAGTATGCAAGGAAGTAAGGCAAACAAGGTGAGGAATGAAAAGCATGGGGGATTGATCAAGGTCATACAAATTCATGACAGCCCTGTGTCTATGTAAGAAGGGAATAATAAGGATATAAATTATAAGCGGCGATACCTTACAGTGTACTAGTATTATGAAAGGTTCGAATACCCAATCAACCCATCGAGCAAGCGCCCGAAATGATGAAATGAATTTCTAGCACTTAACATGAAGTTATAGAAGTCAGAAAAAGAGGGAAGTACTACTGATTGACTGATGTATGTTGAACTATGAAAAATTAGTGCATACATGCTTAATACTCAATAGATGATCATGTGAGATATATTTAAGTACATGCTCTGTGTATTCCATTGATACTGTTACTAATGGATATTAAATGTTAGGTAGAGGATCACACCTAATCCCCAACTTCACCCATTCATAGATATTAGAATGCGGAGTAAGAGATCTTGATAATAGGATGACCCCGAGCACAACTTCATCTCTCATAGATATTGCCAGGGTCATACATGGGATCGCCGATGTAATTCATGAACGACACTCAGAGTTCCAAGAGAAGACATGTGAGGCACTGGAGTGAGTCTAGCACAGTGGTGCTACCCTTGTGTAGGCCTTAGCAGAAGAATCGGATCTGTTGGGGCACCTTACCCAAAGCCTCCAACAACAACACCGGGGCATGGTTGCTCGGATAGTAGTCGAATGTTTTTGACGAGGGACTAACCAAGAAGGTCGTAATGTAGTTTCTGCAAACCAAAGGAAGAGTAATCAAATGAAGAGAGCTCAACAGAAGGTGCCAAAAATGCCTCATCTCAGGAATGTGACACTTTGAATGAGATCGCCATTCCTCTCGAAACCACGAAGGTGTTATCTATATGGGAGTAGTGAGCATCTCATGAAGCAGTGTACTCAACCCAATGTAGAGGTACCACCACCTGTAGAGTTGATTGAGTGCCTATTTTGCAAAGCTATGGGACATGCAGCCGAGTACTGTCCAACATTATGGGCTCCCACCACCCATAAGGAGGATTAGGTAACTCTCGACTTTTTTAACTTTTGAATGTGAGTATATTATCATTTGTAGACGATGAAGATATTATGGGATATGAATATTCATAGGTATGTAGGAAGACTAACAACTATGCCCTGATTTTGGGGATGAAATCCTTATAAATTGGGGGTATTGTGAGACCTACACCTAGAATCCTCAAGGATTCGGATCCTTTGTACTGGGTCTCACTATGCCCACCCTTGGCACCTGAACATTTTTGAGCCCTTACATTGATGTTGGGTCAAGAGTAATGTGAGGTAAGTATAGGAGAGAAGACCCGATGGAGCTAGGAAGTGTTACAAATGGATTGGGTTCATCAAACCAAGCCTGAGTTTACAAATCAGTTCAACTGACAAACTGTGCAACCAAACGGGTCAACTGGTTTAACCCAACTGGTTGAGTGTACGTGGGATACCCATCATTTCCCAAGACCCTATAAATTAGGGGCCTTGCCCTTATTTTCCCTCCTCAGATTCGTAGGTGATTGTAAAGAAGAAAAGAAGGAGCTCAAGCTCCATCCTCTTGAGGTAAGTTCTATATCTCACCTCCTGTTCCACTTTCATGGAGAATGTAAACTATGAGACCAAAGAGAGCTCACCATCCTTGGTCTCCACAATGGCGAGTCATCATTTGCCCTATGAGTAAGTTCTTCCCTTACTCCACTCTATGGGAGTGGTGAACAAAACCCTAATAGGTTCTCATTTCATGAATCCATGATGGGAAAGAGTCCTATACCTACTTGGAAGGACATCATGGAGTGGGAATGAAGCCCCCAAGATAAGAGACCAAGCTGTAACCTAAAAAAGCTAGGCAATCGTAACCCTCCAAGGATGTGGATGTCACTGGGTTTCAATGAGCCCCCAACATGTTGGTAATGGTTGGGATGAACTTTCCACCATTTAAAATGGAAGGAACCATGATAGGAAACTTTTCCCCAAAGATTGGAATTCATCTCTGGTTTGTACCCTGATTCTGGGCTACAACCGGATGACCGAACAACCGGTTGAACCTTAACCCTAGACTGATTAAATATGGCCAAAGGTTTCCTCATCCAAATCGTTCAACCGACTAACCGATCGACCAGTTTCCCTCTCATGGTCAACCATTTGTACCAGTGCGACCATTAATCAAATGGCCTACTGGTCAGGCCATTTAACCAAGAGGTGGTGTAACAGGCTACCCGTACAACCGGCTATGCTATCGATTGAGCTACTGTAATCTTTTGACCATGACAGAGTATTGAACTGGATGACCAACCAGTTGAATGATTATCCATTTATTCTACCGGTTACTTTTAATTGAATTTTTCCCAAGTGTTGAGTGGTAGACCAAATCGGCTAATCGTTCTACTGGTTTCGTCTACTGATTAAGCCAGTTTGGCATATACTGTAAGACCCGATCGAACTAACCGATCTTACCACCTTGTACCAGGTCTACCTATCATGGTCGAGCCAAGTGGACCAAGTGTGTGAAGAAAATCACAAGACCAGGTATGACTAACCCAAAAACAGTAAATGTAAGGGTAGGGTCGCATGCCTAAATAGGTAGGGTCGACCCCACCTCAATAGAAGTTCAACCCATGACTTTCTAGTCGTAGGGTCACATGACTAGAAAGACGTAGGGTCAATGGATTCTGTGACCCTATGTCCGACCCGACGATGACAGACAGAAACCGTAAATTAGGAAACTTTCCTAATTCCAAGGGGTTCTTTCCTAAACTCGATGAGACTTATTTTGGATGATTTTCCTCTATAAATAGGACATCCCTTAGCCTCTTTCACTCCTTTTAGAACCCCAATTGAAAGTGAGATTAAGAGAAAGAGAAGCAAAAGAAGAAAAGAAGGAAAATTGAAGAAAAGACTAAGGAAGAGGAGGAAGTTCAGAGAAACCAACCTCTGAATCTCAGCCAACCTTAGGTATGAACCTAATTCCCTTCATAAATTAAGAGTCTAGAATAGATTATGAAGAAGTTAGGATTAAAAAAAACCCAAATCATCCATCCATGGACGAGTTCCAAAGGAATCCATTGAAGTAATCATCATAGGCAATGAAAAGTGTGTAAAAATCACAGTTTGAGTCATTAAAAAATCTTAGAATGGACCTACGAGACCACAGGATCGACCACATGCCCTCAGGAAGTCCCAGGGAGGGTGTGGTCGCACTTAGGGTCGAATGGTATCCGACTCCACATCCGACCCTACACCCTAGGGTCACAAAAAACTACTACCGTAGGTGCTACCCTACTTGCGACCCTACGATTTAGGTTAATCTATATTTATTAAAATTTATTCTATTTAAAATCTATCGACTTGTTAGGCCTTTTTACTGATATAAAAGTGATTCACAAAGCTTGAACGAGGATCTATGCTCAATCAAAGGTGAGGGAACAAGACCTAAACTAATTGGTTAATAATAAACTATTTTCGTTATTGAGTCCAATACCATGTATGATTCTATGATTGTATGATTGTAATGTGCATATCATATGTCATCCACTATTCCTGTTATTACTGTTCATGCATATTTAATTTTGTTTATTATAACATGATGATGATGATGATGCTAAGAATAGGCATGTGAATGTATGTATGTGGTTAGTATACTTGATGCAAGTGGAGCATCAGGGGGAGGATGTGACACTCTGGTTCATCCTGGTCACCAGACTCTAGCTTTATCTCTACTCAAGTCTTGTCCATAGCATCGTCGTATCGCCATTACCTTAGCAGAACTATTACGTCGTAGGGCATCAGGGGAGGTGGTCTCAGACCGTGTAGTCTCTGACTCTGTCGGGGGGCCTTAGCTCTATCTCTATGGACGTATTGAGGGATGCTGGGGTGAGGCCTTGGATACACTGTTTGACATTAGGATTGGTTAGTTGTGAGTCCAGTTTGCAAGGCCTCGCTAACAGGGGCATACATGTTGGTATGGGTAGAGCATCAGGGGAAGTGTGATGCGGTGCGGTCCCAAGCACTTTAGCTCTATCTCTATTCATGGTCGGTGCATGTGGGGATGGCAATGGTGTTTGATCCATTGGGCGGTTCCACACATTCGTGTATAGTGTTGCGGCGACCACCTATCCTTTCTATAGCACCTTGCAAACTTATGAACCAGACCAAAGATATGAACTGTATGCATGCATATGTTTGTTGCATTGTTTTGTTTGCTCACAGAGCCGTGATTTGTGCTCACCCTTTCAACGTCGAATGTTTTTAGTTGATGATGCAGGTATGACTGTGGAGAATTATATCAATGCTCCTATATACGGACATGCTGCGGTGATGGACACTGAAGTTATGATGGAGTCGCATGATTCTTCATGTGAATGCAACTCATGCATTTTTTATTGGATTTATTTAGATTATATAGAAACTGTAATTGATTATTTTATTTACTTATGTCTTAGTCAATGAAAGATAATTGGATATTTTATTTATGTTATCACTCTTAGAATTCTCAGTTCATTTAATATATAAGACTTTTGCTATTGTTTATTTACTCTGATTATGGTTGTGGATGTGTATGGTTTAAGCAAACGGAAACAACCTATTCGAGATCCTGGTTGAACCGTTGATTTATTAGCGGTTCATCACACCATTCTAAATAGTACAGAATTGGGGTGTGACAACTTGGATTAAGAGCTCTCAAGCCCTGTCTATTAAACCATAATACTTCCACAAAAGTTCGTGAACTGAGTTAGGATGAAAATTTAAAAACTGTAATAATAACACACTATAAGCACCTGTATTGTATGAGACAAAATTAGGAAAGAGAATAATGCACTATTAAAAGGAGAAACAGGTTTTATATACATCAAATAAAAAACACGTTTATACATATCCAAAGTAGAGTACATTCCACAACCCGGACAGTTACTTTGTAGTACAAAGAAAAACAAAAAAAAAATATACATCATGGAGCTGGAGGTGATAGAGGAGGAGGTGCCTCGCGATCTCTGTCATAGACCTCAGCATACACTCTAGTCAACCAGACTACCTGAGTCTGGGTCATTTGGAGACTAGCTGTCAACTCGGCCATCCGTTGATCAGACACACGTTGAGCATCTAAAAGCTCGCCCACTCTCCTATCTGTCGTGCGCTGAGCATCTAAAAGCTCTCCCACTCTCAAGTCCATCAAGCGCTGAGCCTCTCTGATCTCACGCAGTAATCCCATCATATCATCAGATGGTGGGTGTGAAGGACCAGCCATGTGTGAAGGAGCCCGAGATAGACCAGCTCCAGTAGAATGTGGAGGTGATGGAGGAGGTATAGCATCTACATCCATATACATACGATCCTCATCCTCAACATTACCCCCATGGACCCCTGCTCTAGCTGCTGCTGCTGCTGCCGCCTCAACGTCTACTGTCTCTACTCGAGTACGAGGATGCACCAGAGCACTTCTCTCATCATCATTGACCTGAGCATCCCACATACCCATCCTACTGATGGCCTCCCAGTCCAGAACCGATGAGAAGGTCTTCTCCTGAATCCTCTCATCTACTAAATCAATGCTTAGGCGGGTGAGCAGTGTAGTGATCAGACGTTCGTAGGGCAGGTTGCCTAGATGACCAGGCAGCGTAGCACGGATCATCGTTCTCATGATAATATAAGGTAGGTAGATAGGCTACCTAGTGCAAATGCAGTAGAGGACATAATGAGTCAACTGGGAGATCTTCTCATAATGACCACTCTGGGGTATCAGGTTGTGTTGGATGATCTTGCAGTACACCCGAGGCTCTTGACGTAGGTTGATCGCTTTCATCTCCCAGCGATCATCTCTAATAAGCTGACTATCAATCTCAGCACGCATCTCCAAGGATAGGAACTGGGGCTCCTTGGGAGCACAGTACACCAAAGGACCGTCATTTGATATGCCCAAAAGATCAGTCAATTGATGGCAGTTAAATGAAACCTCTACCCTTTGATGTAGCTCGTAATCCTGAGCTCCCTACCTCTCTCTGTATCATTGTGATCCCCCACTACCTGGAGATTTCAATAGAACTGTCTCACCAGATCAGGATGGGTACGAGCCTCATAGGTGATCACAGGAAGCCAGCCTATGTCACCAAAAGCACCCTCCACGTTGAACAAGGCTAGACTAGCCAAATGCACACAGCGACCCCTTCTACTTTCTTACGCTCATAGCGAGCATACCGAGCTTCGGCCTCATTGGAGCGGAAACAAACTGGGTCATGAGTCCTAGGAACCTTGGTACGAGCTATACTATCTGCCAAAACAAAGAAAAACAAATAATAGATTAGTAATGGTAAAAAACTCAAAAATTTTGGCATTATAATGGCATGAATTAGCCAAAAGCCTCACTTTTCACCCAAACACTTGGGCAGGAGGACTTACATAGGTCCCAAACCATCCTGCAAGGCTCATACAATTGGAAATTTAATCTAGAAAGATCGAATTTGAAGAAATTTCAATAAATTTGAAAAATCTCAAAAATTAGGTCAAAAATGGAAAATTTCAAGTTTCTCGATAACCAACAAATGAAACTCAAATATTTTTGAGGGCTTTCGTCCATTGGTTGACCAATAGCAAAAGCCCCCAATAAAAATTAAATTTTTACAGTTAGAAAAAGTTTAATTTACAGAAAACGATGTAAATGAACAAAAACCTAGTTTAGAAAGCTTAAAAAATGGGAAACAGTAGAGAGCATACCTTTAGAAAAGGAGCGGAAGTCGCAAACGGAAGAAACAATCACCAAACCCTAGGGGTCGATACTGTAGCAACTCAGGGGAAGCGAGTTGAGTTGGAAGAAAGGAGAAAGAATGAGAAATGAATCCAAAATCGGGTTTAAAAACCTGATTCTGGATCGTAGGGTCACAGAATTCGACCAAAATATACGACCCTACGTCAGACCCTACCATCGACCCTAGGCTCTTGGTGATCTGACAGAGAACCATGGGTTGGACCTAGGGTCAGACAATTACTGACCCTACCATTGACCTTAGGCTCTCAGTGATCTGACAGAGAACCATGGGTCGGACCTAGGGTCGGACATATATCGACCCTACCATCGACCCTAAGCACTCGGTGTGCTGACAGTGTTCTTAGGGTCGCATACCCTAGGGTCACATAAGGACCGACCCTACCATTGACCCTACGATGGAAAATATAGTATTTTGTCAGAATGATCTGAAAAATTGGAAATTTATATTAATTAGATGGATTTTTACTTGAGAATAACTTATATTGATTGCCTCACATGTGTTATGATTGTTTTCAGACACTATCACCACCAGAACAGGAAATGGCTGGGCGAAGGGTGACCAGATGAAGCCGTAACCCAATTCCACCACCACCACCTGTGGAGGAAGACAGCCATGTAAATCATGAAGCACAGGAGAATCTGAATACGGCACCGCCAGTGGCTAGTGGCTAGGCAAATCCTACAAACTTGCCAGCCCCACCTACAGATCTGGCTACAGTAGTAATGAACTTGGCTCAATAGCTGCAGCAAATACAGCAAGTGCAAGCCAATATGCAGACTGCTATAGGCATGGCTTTTCCAGCTGCACATACGACACCTATGCCAGCAAGACAAGCTAGCACAGTACCAGGGGGAAGCAACATGGTATCCCATGCACCTCAAACACCAGTCATGCCGGCTCAAGTACAGAATCCTGAGGTAGCTCAAGGCAGTTACCAGTAGCAACCACCTATGTATGGGGCCTATGCTCCGTATCAGCTGGACCACTCCCGACTGATCGAGCGTTTTCTGAAGATGAAGCCCAAAGAATATAATGGTAAGCCAGTAGATCCTTTGTGGCCAGCACACTAGATTGATGAAATGGAAAGAAATTTCATGATGATGACGGTAAACGAGGAGGAAAAGGTATTGTGTGCAACCTTCATGCTAAAAGGCTATGCATACCACTGGTGGAAGTCCACACGGACTTATCTATTAACAAAGCATGCCCAATTGACCTGGGCTATATATATAAAGAGGCATTATTTGAGAAGTACTTCCCCAGAAGTTTCAGAGATTCTATGGAGAGAGAGTTCTTGAGTGTATATCAAGGCCAGATGACTGTGGATGCATACCAATAGCGTTACGAGGAGCTATTTTTCTTTGCACCTGCTAGCACGCAAGAGGAAAATACAAAGATCCGAAGTTTCGTCATGGGACTTAGGGGAAGCATTCGCGAGCATGTTCTGGGATTGGAAAAGAAGTTCTACATTGAAGCAATACAAATTGTTCGAGTAATAGAGTCGAGCCAGAAGGAGAGCTACTTTGCTCAAAACAGGGGTATTAAAAGGCCAAATGAGAATTCTTATAACGGAGGGAATACAAGGACATTCAAATCCTTCCGTATTAAAGGCTTCAATGCTGCAGCCAAGACTACTCCAGCAGCTCAACCGCAACAAAAGCAAAACAATGAAGGAGTAAAATTCTTTAACTGCAACCAAATAGGACATTATTCAAGAGAGTGTTCTAAACCCAGAAAGTAGCTACAACAAGGGAAGGTTTATGCTGTTACATCTGAGGATCTTTGCCGCATCGCCTGATGTGGTCACAGGTATGACCTGAACCTTTCATTTTGTGTTACATTGTGTGATCATGTAGACTAAAACTAAAACAAATCACAGGTATTGTACCTATTAATGGCATACCCACTAGAGTACTCTTTGATTCTGGAGCTACTCAGTCTTTTATATCTGTGTCATTTAAAAAGAAGCTGAATCTACCCCTCAGATCGTTAGATTACAAACTGCTTGTACGATCGTCGATGGGATTAAAAGTGGAATTAGAAAAAGGTTATGGACCATGTCCAGTTCTTATTGACGAGAAGACTTTGGATGCAACCTTGATTCAACTTGAGATGACAAACTTTGACGTCATCTTGGGAATGGACTGGTTAGCTCGGCATTCTGTGAACCTATTATGTGCAGAAAAGAAACTGACATTTAAAGACAAGGAAGGAGCAGAATTTAGTTTTACGGGAACCAAACTTCCCCGTAAACAAAAACTCATCCTCTCTACATTAAAGGCTAGGAAATGCCTCGAGAAAGGAGGAGTTGGGTATCAAGTATCAGTGGTCGACCTCACTAAGGAAGCACCACGAATGGAGGATATTGATGTTGTGCGTGACTTTCTAAATGTATTTCTGGAAGAACTACCAGGACTACCACCTGACAGAGCGATAGAGTTTGTTATAGATCTGATACCCAGAGCCGCACCAGTATCTAAAGCACCCTATCGAATGGCTCCTACTGAACTGAAGGAATTGAAGGTACAGTTACAGGAATTATTGGACAAAGGTTATATCAGACCAAGCATATCACCATGGGGAGTGCCAGTATTGTTTGTAAAGAAGAAGGACGGTAGTGTTTGACTGTGTATAGACTACTGAGAATTGAATAAGCTTACAATCAAGAATCAGTACCCATTGCCTCGGATCGATGACTTATTCGATCAATTGCAAGGTGCCAAGGTGTTCTCCAAGATTGATCTTCGATCAGGATACCATCAGTTGAAGATTAAGGAAGGAGATATTCTAAAGACAGCATTCAGAACAAGATATGGACATTATGAATTTTTAGTCATGTCTTTTGGATTGACTAACGCACCCGCAACTTTTATGGAACTCATGAATTGGGTATTCCATGATATGTTGGATACGTCAGTCATTGTGTTTATTGATGATATATTGGTCTACTCCAAGGACAAGGAAACTCATGTCATGAATTTAAGAGCCGCTCTGCAGCGATTAAGGAAAGAGAAGCTTTACGCCAAATTTATAAAGTGTGAGTTTTGGTTACATGAGGTCACTTTCTTAGGCCATGTTGTATCTGCTGAATGAATTAAAGTGGGCTCCTAGCAAGATTGAAGTCATTGTGATGTGGGACGCACCAAAGAGCATTGCAGAAATTAGAAGTTTCCTAGGTCTAGCTGGGTATTATCGATGATTCGTGGAAGACTATTCCAGAATTGCCATACCTCTCACCAGTTTGACTAAGAAAGGAGAAAAGTTTGTTTGGACTGATAAATGTGAGAAAAGTTTCCAATGAAGGCTAGATTGATATCTGCTCCGATCTTGACTATTCCTATTCTAGGACAACCATTCATCTTGTATACTGATGCATCTGGATTGGGTTTAGGATGTGTCCTTATGCAAGGAGAATAAGTAATTGTGTATGCTTCAAGACAACTGAAGACACATGAGAAGAACTATCCCACTCATGACTTGGAATTGGCGGCAGTAGTACATGCTATCAAGATATGGAGACATTACTTGTACGGAGAGAAATTTCAGATTAAATCAGATCGTAAGAGTCTCACTTATCTTTTTAATCAGAAGGAGTTGAACATGAGACAAAGAAGATGGTTGGAATTATTGAAGGATTATGATTGTGATATCCAGTATCATCCAGGAAAGGCTAATGTAGTTGCTGATGTGCTGAGCAGAAAAGCAATGATAAAATCTCAAGGAGAGGTTAACACGACTGCAGCAATGTGTATTACAAGAAAAGTGTTCAATTACGATAATAAGCAGTTCATGATAGATGCACCGGGTGAGTCAACCAACCAAGGGTTTATTCGTCGGTTTTCAAATATGTTCGCAACGTTGAAGATTGTACCTGATATAATTGATGAAGTGAAAGCAGCTATTAGATCAGACCCTTATCTGAGAACGGTACAAGAAGACATCGAAAAAGGTAAGACTATTTCTGAGTTCACTTTAGATGATGAAAAGGTACTGAAGTACAAATGAAGAGTATGTGTTCCTAAAACAAAAAATTTGGACATTAGACACCGACTAATGAAGGAAGCTCACACCACCGCCTATTCGGTACATCTTGAAAGTACAAAGATGTATCATGATTTGAAGAAATTGTATTGGTGGAGAGGAATGAAAGCAGATTTAGCTAAATTCGTGTCTCAATGCCTAAATTGTCAGAGGGTGAAGGCTGAACGACAATGACCTGCAGGACTATTGCAGTCGCTGCCAGAACCAGCATGGAAATGGGACTGCATCACTATGGACTTCGTCACTGGGTTATCATTGACTCCTCGAGTAGTTGATGCGGTCTAGGTGATTGTAGATCATTTGACTAAGACAGCTCGCTTTATAGCTATATAACCACAGTATACCTTAGAGAGGTTAGCCAAGCTATATGTGGATCACATTGTCAAATTACATGGTGTACCTGAAAGCATTGTGTCCAATAGAGACCCACAGTTTACTTCAAAGTTTTGGAAATGATTGCAAAAGGCTATGGGTACAATGTTGAAGTTCGGTACTGCATTCCATCCTCAAACAGATGGACAATCAGAGCGTACCATTCAGATTTTAGAAGACATGCTTCGAGCTTGGGTTATTGATTTTAAAGGATCATGGGATGAAAAACTACCATTGATTGAGTTCGCCTATAACAACAGCTATCAGGCTACTATACAGATGTCATCCTATGAAGCACTGTATGGAAGGAAGTGCCGAACTCCTTTGTTTTGGAATGAAGTTGGTGAACGTAGCATCGTTGGACCAGAATTTATTGAAGAGACTTATCGAGTAGTCGACATTATCAAGGAAAGAGTTAGAACAGCTCAGAATCGTAAGAAACAGTATGCAGATACTTGACGCAGAGACCTTGAATTTGTTGTAGGTGATAAGGAATTCCTGAAGGTATCACCTATGTGGGGTTTAAAACGATTCGGATAGAAAGGGAAGCTAAGTTCGAGATATGTTGGGCCATATGAGATTTAGCCAAATGTAGAAAGGTGGCTTATCAGTTAGCACTACCACCATCTATGTCAAGTGTGCATGATGTATTTCATGTCCCATTGTTAAAGAAGTACGTCAGAGATCCAACGCACGTTTTGACAGTGGATCCACCAGATCTAACTGATGATTTGACATTTGAAGTAGCACCAACTGAAATCACAAGACAAAAGGTTCAACGACTACGCAACCGTGACGTCTATTATGTTAAAGTCACCTGGAGGAGCCGAGATATAGAAGAGATCACGTGGGAAGAAGAGAACGCTATGTGGAAGCAATATCCTCACCTTTTTTACTCGAAAGGTATGTATAAATTTTGAGGATGAAATTTTTAATGAGAGGGGAGAGTTGTAAGACCCGTATCAAACTAACCGGTCTTACCACCTTGTACCAGGTCTACCTATCATGGTCGAGCCAAGTTGACCAAGTGCGTGAAGAAAATCACAAGACCAGGTATGAGTCTAACCCAAAAACAGTAAATGTGAGGGTAGGGTCGCATGCCAAAACAGGTAGGGTCGACCCTACCTCAATAGAAGTTGAACCCATGACTTTTTAGTCGTAGGGTCACATGACTAGAAAGATGTAGGGTCGACGGATTCTGCGACCCTACGTCTGACCCTACGATGACAGACAGAAATCGTAAATTAGGAAACTTTCCTAATTCCAAAGAGTTCTTTCCTAACTCGATGGGACTTATTTTGGAGGATTTTCCTCTATAAATAGGACATCCCTTAGCCTCTTTCACTCCATTTAGAACCCTAATTCAAAGTGAGATAAAGAGAAAGAGACAAAAAAGAAGAAGAGAATGAAAATTAAAGAAAAGACTAAGGAAGAAGAGGAAGTTCAGAGAAACCTACCTCTGAATCTCAGCCAACCTCAGGTATGAACCTAATTCCCTTCATGAATTAAGAGTCTAGAATAGATTATGATGAAGTTAGGATTAATCAAAATCCAAATCATCCATCCATGGACGAGTTCCAAAGGAATCCATGGAAGTAATCATCATAGGCAATGGAACGTGTGTAAAAATGATAGTTTGAGTCATAGAACAATCTTAGAATGGACTTATGAGACCACAGGATTGACCACATGCCCTCAGGAAGTCCCAGGGAGGGTGTGGTCGCACGTAGGGTCGAATGATATCCGACTCTACGTCCAACCCTACACCCTAGGGTCGTAGAAAACTGCTACCCTAGGTGCTACCCTACCTGCGACCCTACGATTTAGGTTAGTCTAAATTTATTGAAATTAATTCTAATTAAAATCTACCGACTTGTTAGGCCTTTCTACTGATTTAAAAGTGATTCATAAAGCTTGAACGAGGATCTACGCTCAATCAAAGGTGAGGGAACAAGACCTAAACTAATTGGCTAATAATAAACTATTTTTGTTATTGAGTCCAATACCATGTATGATTCTATGATTGTATGATTGTAATGTGCATATCACATGTCATCCACTATTCCTGTTATTACTGTTCATGCATATTTAATTTCATTTATTATAACATGATGATGATGATGATGCTAGGAATATGCATGTGAATGTATGTATGTGGTTAGTGTACTTGATGCGAGTGAAGCATCAGGGAGAGGACATGACACTGTGGTTCATCCTGATTACCAGACTCTAGCTCTATCTCTACTCAAGTCTTATCCACTAGCATCGTCGTATCGCCATTACCTTAGCAGAACTATTACGTCGTAGGGCATCAGGGGAGGTGGTCTCGGGCCGTGTAGTCTCTGACTCTGCCGAGGGGACTTAGCTCTATCTCTATGGAGGTATTGAGGGATGCTGGGGTGAGGCCTTCGATACACTGTTTGACAATAGGATTGGTTAGTTGGAGCCCAGTTTACAAGCCCTCGCCAACAGGGGCTTACGTGTTGGTATAGGTAGAGCATCAGGGGAAGTGTAATGCGGTGCGGTCCTAAGCACTTTTGCTCTATCTCTATTCCATGGTGGGTGTATGTGGGGGCGACAATGGTGTTTGTGTCACACCCCAATTCTACACCATTCAGAACGGTGTGATGAACTGCTAATAAACCAATGGTTCAACTAGGATCTCTAATAGGCGGTATCCATTAAAAATAAAATCATGCACATCCACAACCATAATCAGAATAAATTCACAATAGCGGAAGTCTTATAGTAAATAAACTGAGAACCCTAAATGTAATAATCATAATTAAAATATTAAGTTATTATTGTATCAACTGAGATATAAATAAATAAAATGTCAATTACATCCTTTTGTAAATTCAAATAAAATTCTAATAGAATACGCATGAATTGCACTCGCATGAGGGGTCATGCGTATCCTATTAGAATTTTATTTGAATTTATAAAAGGATCTAATTGATATTTTATTTATTTATGTCTCAGTTGATATAGCAATAACTTATATTTTAATTATGATTATTACATTTAGAGTTCTCAGTTCATTTACTATAAGACTTTCGCTATTGTGTATTTATTCTGATTATGGTTGTGGATGTGCATGGTTTTATTTTTAATGGATACCTCCTATTATAGATCCTGGTTGAACCGTTGGTTTATTAGCGATTCTTCACACCGTTCTAAATGGTCAGAATTAGGGTGTGACAACTTGGTATCAGAACATCTCAAGCTTTATCTGTAAAACCGTATACTTCCACAAACAGTCGTGAACTGAGATAGGATAAAAATTTAAAAGATGTAATAATAACACACCATAAGCATATGTGTTGTTTGAGACTAAACTGAAAGAGAATAATGCATCTAATAAATGAGAAACAAATTTATATACAACCAAAAGGAAGAAGAAATGTTTATATATATATGATTAAAGCAGAGTACAGTCCACAGTCCAGATAGTCACTTTGAAATACAAAAAGAAAAATAAAAGAAGTACATCAAGAAGCTGGAGGTGATGGGGGAGGCGGTGCCTCACGGTCTCTATCAAAATCCTCAGCGTAGACTCTAGTCAACCAAGCTATCTGAGTCTGGGTGGTCTGGAGACTAGCTGTGAGATCAGTCACCCGCTGGTCAATCACACACTAAGCATCCCTCAACTCTCCCATCCGCTGATCTAATACGTGCTGAGCAGCTAGAAGCTCTCCCACCCGCTGATCGGATGAGCACTGAGCCTCTAGAAGCTCTCCCATCCTCAGGTCAGACATACGTTGAGCCTCTCGTATCTCATGCAATATCCTCATCATGTCATCAGAAGGAGCATACGAAGGACCAGCTTCATGCGAAGGACCAGCTGAAGAAGACGGACCAGATCCAGTAGTGTGAGTAGGTGATGGAGGAGGTATGGCACTACATCCATGTATAGCCGGTTGTCATCATCCCCATGAACCCCTGCTCCAGCGACTGCTGTTGTTGCTGCCTCAGTGTCGGCCATCTCCACTCGAGTGCGAGGGCACACAATTGCGTTCCTCTCCTCATCGCTGACTTGGGCATCCCGAATGCCCATCTTGCAAATAGCCTCCCAATCCAGAGGCGATGAGAAGGATTTCTCCTAAATCTTCTCATCCAATAAATCAACCCCCAGGCGGGTAAGCAAGGTAGTGATCATGCGTCCATAAGGAAGGTTGCCAGTGTGACTAGGCTACGTGGCACTGATCATCGTACGCATGATGATGTAGGGAAGGCAGACGGGCTGCCTAGTGCATATGCAGTATAATAGATACTGGCTCAACTGGGAGACCCTCTCGTAGTGTCCACTCTGTGGTATCAGATTATGCTGAATGATCTTGCAGTATACCCGTGGATCTGAACGCAGATAACTCGCTTTCATCTCCCAGCGATCAGGTCTGATGAGCTGACGATCGATCTCAGCCCTCATCTGTAGAGAAAAGAACTGGGGCTCTCCAGGAGCACAGAACACCAAGGGGCCAGCATAAGAAATGCCCAACAAGTCGGCCAACTGCCGATAATCAAAGGAAACATCAACCCCCTTGACGTAACTGGTGATCCGAAGCTCACCACCCTCTCAACATCATTGTAATTTCCGACCACCTGGAGATTATAGTAGAACTGGCGTACCAAGTCAAGACGGGTACACGCATCATAGGTGATGACGGGAAGCCATCCCATATCACCAAAGGCCCCCTCCACATTGAACAAGGCTAAGCTAGCCAAGTCCACTTTGCGGTCGCCCTTTACCTTCTAGCGAGCGTAGTGGGCATACTGTGCCTCAGCTTCATTGGAACGAAAGTGAAGACGGTCGAGAACTCTGGGTACCTTGGTACGAGCCATAGTATCTGCAAATAAGAAAGAGAAACAAATAATGGATTAGTAGAGAGTAAAAACCCAAAATTTCGACATAATAACGTAAATTGGTCAAAAGCCTCACTTTTCACCCATACGCGTGGGCAGGAGGACTTACATAGATCCTAGACTATCTTGTGAGACTCATACAGTCAAAAATTTCAACTAATTAGATTGAATTGCAAGGAATTTCAAGAAATACAAAATCTCGACAAAATTAGGGCAAAAAGTATAAATTTTGAGTTTCTCGATAACCAACCGATGAAACTCAATTATTTTTTTAGGGCTTTCGTTCCTCAAATCACCAACAACAAAAGCCCCCAATAAAAATCAAATTTTTACGATTGAAAAAAGTTTAATTTGAAAAATACGAGATAAACGAGCGAAAACCTAGGTAAAGAAATCTAAAAACATAAAAGGTAGAAGACATACCTGTAACGGAGGTGTAGACGACGAAACAAGGAGGGAAAACCACCAACGGATCGGAGTTGTCACTATAGGAACTCAGAGGGACGAGTTGAGTCCAAGCGGAGAAGAAAGAATGAGAAATGGACTTTGAATCGAAACTTAAAAATCAGATTTTTAGTCCAGGGGTCGAAAAATTCGATTAAAACAATCGACCCCTGCATCGACCCTCGGCTCTCGGGAATCTGATAGAGAACCAGGGGTCGCACCCTAGGTCGGACATCCTCCGACCCCCCCCCCCATCGACCCCCGACTCTCGGGAAGAATGGGTGATTTCCCAGGGTCGCAGACTGAGGGTTGGACACCCATCGACCCTGCAGTGAAAACACAACATTTTCGATAGAATGATCTGAAAATTTTGAAATTTGCATTTGCTAGTGGTTTTAAAATATGAGAATGAAGTATTTAATGATTGTCTCTCATGTTCAATGATTTCAGGCAATCCCACTATCAGATTAATAAATGGCGGGACGCAGAGTAACCAGACAGAGCCGTAACTTTATTCCACCACCACCACCACCTGTGGGGGGAAGATAACCAGACACAACCGAGAACACAAGGGAATATGAACATGGCACCGTCCGTCAGAAATGGGCAGGCAAATCCTACCAATCTGCCAGCTCCACCTATAGACTTGGCCACAGTCGTAATGAACTTGGCCCAACAGCTACAACAGATGCAAAAGGCAAAAGCTACTATCCAAGCTGCCATAGGCATAACTCTTCCAGCTGCATAAACACCTCCAATGCCAGCTGGACAGGCAAGCACAGCACCAGGGGGGAGTAACACAGTACCCCACGCACCTCAGACTCCTATCATGCAGGCTCAAGTACCGAATCCTGAGAGAGCTCAAGGTGGATATCAATACCAACCACCTATGTATGAAGCGTATGTCCCGCAGCAACTAGACCACTCTAGACTGGTGGAGCGTTTTCTGAAACTAAAGCCCAGAGAATTCAATGGCAAGCCAGCAGATCCTTTATGGCTGGTACACTGGGTTGACGAAATGGAAAGAAACTTTATGATGATGACACTAAATGAAGAAGAAAAAGTGTTATGTGCCACCTTTATGCTGAAAGGAGATGCACACCATTGGTGGAGGTCCACTAGGACGTATTTACTTACAAAGCACGCCCAACTGACTTGGGATATTTATAAAGAGGCGTTCTTTGAGAAGTACTTTCCAGGAAGTTTTAGAGATTTTATGGAAAGAGAGTTCCTGAGTTTATATCAGGGGCAGATGACTGTGGATGCGTATCAACAGCATTATGAAGAGTTGTTCTTCTTTTCACCCACTAGTATGCAAGAGGAAAACACAAAGACCCGAAGGTTCGTCATGGGACTTAGGGGAAGCATCCACGAGCACGTTCTGGGACATGAAAAGAAAATTTATAATGAAGCGGCACAAATTGCTCGAGTTATAGAATCGATCCAGAAGGAGAGTTATTTCATGCAAAACAGAGGTATAAAAAGGCCAGCTGGAAATTCTTATAACGGAGGGAATAACAAGACATCAAACCCTTCCGTGCTCAAGGCTTTACCGCTGCAACCAAGACTACTCCCGTAGCTCAACAGCAACAGAAGCCAATTATTGAAGGGATAAAATGTTTTAACTGCAACCAAGTGGGACATATAGCAAGGAAATGTCCTAAGCCCAAGAAACAGCTACATCAAGGACGAGTTTATGCGATTTCATCTGAGGATGCTGCCGCATCGCCTGATGTGGTCACAGGTATGACTTACATTTTTAGTTAGTTGTATTACATTGTATGAGTATGTAGACTAAACCAAGACAAATCACAAGTATCGTACCTATTAATGGCATTCCTGTCAGAGTACTCTTTGATTCAGGAGCTACTCATTCCTTTATATCTGTGACGTTTGGAAAGAAGTTAAATCTACCCCTTAAATCCTTAGACTACAAACTACTGGTACGATCACCTATGGGATTAGAAGTGGAGTTAGAAAAAGGTTATGGACCATGTCCAGTTCTTATTGGTGAAAAGACCTTGGATGCAACCTTGATCCAACTTGAGATGGCAGACTTTGACGTCATCTTGGGAATGGACTGGTTAGTTCGGCATTCTGCAAACTTATTGTGTGCCGAAAAGAAGTTGACATTTAAAGACGAGGAAGGGACAGAGTTTAGTTTTTCGGGAACCAAACTTCCCTATAAATGAAAGCTCATACTCTCGGCGCTAAAGGCTAAGAAGTGCCTTGAGAAAGGAGCAGTCGGATATTTAGTATCTGTGGTTGACCTTACCAAGGAAGCACCACGAATGGAAGATATTGATGTCGTGCGTTACTTTTCAGACGTATTTTCTAAAGAACTACCAGGATTACTACCCGACCGAGCTACAGAGTTTGTTATAGATCTTATACTTGGAGCCACACCAGTATCGAAAGCACCTTATAGAATGGCTCCTGAAGGAATTGAAAGTATAACTACAAGAACTGCTGGACAAGGGTTACATTCGCCCTAGCATATCACCATGGGGAGCGCCAGTATTATTCGTGAAGAAGGAGGACGGTAGCATTCGCTTGTGTATAGACTACCGAGAACTGAATAAACTGACAATCAAGAATCGGTATCCATTGCCTCGGATCGATGACCTATTCGATCAGTTGCAAGGTGCCAAAGGGTTCTCAAAGATTGATCTTCGATCAGGATACCATCAGCTGAAGATTAAGGATGGTGATATCCCCAAGACAGCATTCAGGACCAGATATGGACATTATGAATTTTTGGTCATGTCTTTTGGATTGACAAACTCACCAGCAACCTTTATGGAACTTATGAACCGGGTATTCCACGACATGTTGGATACGTCGGTTATTGTATTCATTAATGATATATTAGTCTACTCCAAGGACGAGGAAACGAATGTTAAGAATCTAAACGCCGCTCTACAACGACTATGAAAGGAAAAGCTCTATGCCAAATTTACAAAGTGTGAGTTTTGGCTAAAGAAAGTCGCATTTCTAGGCCATGTAGTATCCACTGAAGGAATTAAAGTGGATCCCAACAAGATCGAGGCTATTGTAAAGTGGGAAGCACCGAAGAGAATTGCAGAAATTAAAAGTTTTCTGGGTCTAGCTGGATATTATCGACGATTTGTGGAAGACTATTCCCGAATTGCCGTACCTCTTGCCAGTTTAACTAAGAAGGGTGAGAAGTATGTTTGGACGGATAAATGCGAGAAGAGTTTCCAAACCTTGAAGGCTAGATTGATATCAACTCCAATCTTGACCATCTCGATTCCAGGACAACCATTTATCTTGTATACCGATGCGTCAGGACTGGGATTAGGATGTGTACTTATGCAAGGAAAACAAGTAATTGCTTATGCCTCAAGACAACTGAAGACACATGAGAATAACTATCCTACACATGATTTGGAACTAGCGGCAGTTGTACATGCTGTCAAAATATGGAGACATTATCTGTACAGGGAGAAGTTTTAGATCAAATCAGACCATAAAAGTCTTACTTATCTATTTAATCAGAAGGAGCTGAATATGAGACAAAGAAGATGGCTGGAACTATTGAAAGACTATGATTGTGATATCCAGTATCATCCAGGGAAAGCTAATGTAGTAGCCGATGCGTTGAGTAGAAAGGCAATGATAAAATCTCAGGGAAAGGTTCGCACAACTGTCGCAATGTGTACTAACAGAAAGGTATTCAAGCATGGTAATGAGTAGTTTGTGATAGATGCACCAGATGGATCAGCCAACCAAGGGTTTATTCATCGGTTTTCAAATATGTTTGCCGCATTGAAGATTATACCGGATATAGTTGATGAAGTAAAGACAGCTATCAAATCAGACCCTTACCTAAGAATGGTACAAGAGGACATCGAAAAAGGTAGAACTGACCCTGAGTTCACCTTGGACGAAGGAAAAGTACCGAAGTACAAAGGAAGAATATGTGTACCCAAAACAGAAAGCTTGGACATCAGACACCGATTGATGAAAGAAGCCCATACCACCATCTATTCGATACATCCTGGAAGTACAAAAATGTATCATGATCTAAAGAAATTATATTGGTGGAAAGGAATGAAAGCAGATGTAGCTAAGTTCGTGTCTTAATGCCTAAATTGTCAGAAAGTAAAGGCTGAACGACAAGGACCGGCAGGACTGTTACAGTCGTTACCGGAACCAGCATGGAAATGGGACTGCATCACTATGGACTTCGTCACGGGATTACCATTGACTCCTCGAGTAGTTGATGCATTTTGGGTGGTTGTAGACCGCCTGATTAAAATAGATCGCTTTATACCTATACGACCTCAGTATACACTAGAGAGGTTAGCTAAGCTGTATGTGGATAACATTGTGCGATTACACGGTGTACCTGAAAGCATTGTGTCCGATAGAGATCCACGATTTACTTCAAAGTTTTGGGAAGGATTGCAAAAGACTATGGGTACAACACTAAAATTTAGTACTGCATTCCATCCACAGACAGACAGACAGTCAGAGCGTACAATCCAGATTCTAGAAGATATGCTTCGAGCATGTGTGATTGATTTTAAAGGATCATGGGATGAAAATTTACCACTAATTGAGTTCGCGTATAATAATAGCTATCAGGCTATTATATAGATGTCCCCCTATGAAGCACTGTATGGCAGAAAGTGTCGAACGCCCTTGTTTTGGAATGAAGTTAGGGAACGTAGTATTGTTGGACTGGAATTTGTTGAAGAGACTTGTCGAGTGGTCGATATTATCAAGGAAAGAGTGAGAACAGCTCAGAATCGTCAGAAGCAATATGCCGATACCCGACGCCGAGACCTTGAGTTCGTCGTAGGTGACAAAGTATTCTTAAAAGTATCGCCTATGCGAGGATTGAAACGGTTCGGACAGAAAGGGAAACTAAGTCCAAGATATGTCGGGTCATATGAGATTTAGCTAAGTGTGGGAAAGTGGCTTACCAGTTGGCACTACTACCATCTATGTCAAGTGTGCATGACGTATTTTACATTTTCTTATTGAAGAAGTATGTCAAGGATCCAACACACGTTTTGACAATAGACTTACCTGATTTGACTGAAGATTTGACATTCGAAGTAGCACCAACTGAAATCACTAGTCAGAAGGTTCAACGACTACGCAACCATGATATTTATTTTGTTAAGGTAACCTGGAGAAGTAGAGATATAGAAGAAATCACATGGGAAGAAAAGAATGCTATGCGAAAGCAATATCCTCATTTATTTGACTCGAAAGGTATGTACAATTTCGAAGATGAAATTTTTATCAGTAGGGTGGAGTTGTAAGACCCGTATCAAACTAACCCGGTCTTACCACCTTGAACCAGGTCTACCCATCATGGTCGAACCAAATGGATCAAATGCGTGAGGGAAATCACGATCCTAGGTATTAAACTGACCCAAAAACACTAAAAATAGGGGGAGGGTCGCATACCCAGCAAGGTAGGGTCGGACCCCCCAGTATAAAAGTTAGACCCTGAGTTTTTAACCGGGGGTCGGACATTTTAGAACCAGGGGTCGACGGGATCTCCGACCCCCTCATCGACCCCCAGTCTGTCGACAGAAACCGTGATTTGGAAACTTTCCAACTTTCAATGGGATTCTTTCTTAATCTCAATGGGACTTATTTTTGGAGTTTCTACTCTATAAATAGGATATCCCTAAGCCTCTTCACTCCTTTTAGAACCCTAATTGGATTGAGAGAAAGAGAAGATAAGGAGAAGAGAAAGAGAAGAGAAGGAAAGTGGAGAAGAAGATCAAAGAGAAGGCTTCAGAGAGACAAGCCTAATTCTCAGGTATGGGTACTATCTCCATGTAATTCTACAGACCTTAGAATGGATAGTGAGGAGGGAATGATCTAGGGGAAACCCAAATCATCCATCCATGGTTAGGTTTTCATGGGAAACCATGGGGGAAATCATAAAAGCCATATAGGTGAATGAACTACGGTTCTAGACCATAGAACATGTGTGGAATGGATTGTAGAAGCAAGCCATAGGACCCCAAACACGAAGAATGGACTAAAGGATGAGAATATCGACTAAACCCACGGGGGGTCACACGGGGGGTCGATGGACAATCGATCCTATCAGACCCTGATAATCAGCCCCCAGTGTTCGGGAAGTCCAGAATCTGGGTGGTAGCACCCAGGGTCGATGGAACCACCGACCCTGGCATCGACCCCCAGTTAACAGCATGCTTTTTAAAGTCTGAATTAATTCTAATTAAATTCTATCGACTTGATTAGGTTTTCTAGTGTTATAATTTCGATATATAGTTGATTCTTAAAGCTTGAAAGAGGACCCACGATCAAGTAAAGGTGAGGGAACAAGACCTAAACTAATTCGTTAATAATAAACTGTTTTACTCTTGAGTCCAATGCCATGATTGATTTTATGCGTGTATGATTGTTATGTGCATTCAACATGTCATCCAATATTTCTATTATTAATGTTCATGCATATTTAATTATTATTTATAACATGATGATGATGATGATGATAGGAATAGGCATGTGGATATATGTGTGTGGTTGGTGTGCTTGATGCGAGCGAGTATCAGGGGGAGGTGTCATAGGCGGGGCCTCAGCACTCTAGCTCTCTCTCTAACTCAAGTCTTGTCCACTGACATCGTCGTATCGTCATTACCTTAGCAGAACTATTACGTCGTAGGGTATGAGGGGAAGTGGTCTCGGACCGCGTAGTCTCTGACTCTGCCGAGGGGCTTTAGCGCTATCTCTATGGATGTATTGAGGGATGCTGGGTGAGGCCTTGGATACACTGATTGGCATTAGGATTGGTTAGTTGCGAGCCCAGTTTGCGAGCCCTCGCCAGCAGGGGCTTACGTGTTGGTATGGGCAATGGGTACAGCAATAAACGTGACCTTTGCGTGTACATTGTCCATGGTGGGTGCATGTGGAACGACAATAAACGTTACCTTTGGGAGGCTTCACAAACTAGTGTATAGAGGTGCGGCGTCAATAAACGTGACCTTTGGCCACCTATCCTTCTATAGCACATTGCAAACTTATTTACCAGACCAAAGATATGAATTGAATGCATGCATATGTTTGTTGCATTGTTTTGTTTGCTCACTGAGCCATGATGTGTGCTCACCCTCTCAACGTCGAATAATTTTAGTTGATGATGCAGGTACTACAGTTGAAGATTATATGAGTGCTCTGGTGTATGCACGTGATGCTGCAATGGAAGCTGAAGACTTGGAGGATACGCATGACCCCTCATGCGAGTGCAACTCATCCGTATTCTATTAGAATTTTATTTGAATTTATGAAAGGATGTAATTGATATTTTATTTATTTATGTCTCAGTTGATACAACAATAACTTGATATTTTAATTATGATTATTACATTTAGAGTTCTCAGTTCATTTACTATAAGACTTCCGCTATTGTGTATTTATTCTGATTATGGTTGTAGATGTGCATGGTTTTATTTTTAATGGATACTGCCTATTAGAGATCCTGGTTGAACCATTGGTTTATTAGCGGTTCTTCACACCGTTCTGAATGGTGCAGAATTGGGGTGTGACAGTTTGATCTGTTGTGCAGTTCCACACATTCGTGTATAGAGGTGCGGTGACCACCTATCCTTTCTATAGCACATTGCAAACTTATGAACCAGACCAAAGATATGAATTGTATGCATGCATATGTTTGTTGTATTATTTTGTTTGCTCACTGAGCCGTGATGTGTGCTTACCCTTTTGACATCGAATGTTTTTAGTTGATGATGCAGGTACGACTGTAGAGGATTATATCAATGCTCCTATGTACGGACATGCTGCGGCGATGGAGGCTGAGTTATGATGGAGTCTCATGATTCGTCATGTGAATGCAACTCATGTGTTTTTTATTAGATTTGTTTTGACTATACAAAAAATACAATTGATTATTTTATTTACTTATGTCTTAGTCAATGAAATATAATTGGATATTTTATTTATGTTATCACTCTTAGAATTCTCAGTTCATTTAATATATAAGACTTCTGCTATTGTTTATTTACTCTGATTATGGTTGTGGATGTATATGGTTAAAGCAAATAGACACAGTCTATTCGAGATCCTGGTTGAACCGTTGGTTTATTAGCGGTTCATCACACCATTTTGAATAGTACGGAATTGGGGTGTGACATATACACCTAGTCTGACCTTGGGAATATTATTCTTTAGGTTTCCAACCTACATTGGGACTAGTGCATGGACCCTAGGACCTATTTACAATGGTTTAAAAGATATTCACCAAACTAATCAAGTTATCTAATTGATTAGGTAAAACACCACGGGTAGTAGTGAAGTCTTGTGCCGGCTTCAAGGTTCTTTAGCACCTCTGGTGCCTAGAGGTAACGAGAATTGGGTGCTCCTAGTGTTTGAGCATGTGGGTGTTTAGTGATGATTGTTGTTTTTATTTTTATAACATACCATCCAATAAAATATATTAATTGTTCATGTATTTGCATTATATATCAATAACAATGTATGTTAGAAATGATGTATGGGGGATGTATGGAGGATGGGAGTACAATACACGATCTATGAGATATAGGATGAGAAATGTATGTGTTGTGCGCATGATCATGTATGGTAGCCAAGTGGCGTATGGGAGTACATGCACTCGTGCTATGTTGGTCTGCCTGTATCCTAGTGGGGACACAGTGATCTATGGGAGTAGTGATCCGGGGGTCACCATTAGGGTGCAACCCATGTATGGTAGTTCATGTAACATGCAACTTCATGAATTCACGTTGGGATTTGACTAGTTTATAGTGAAGCACGACGAACTATGGGAGTAGGGAGTCAGGGTCTCTGTTCGGACCCAGCCTTTTTAAGTCCAGATATGATGGGTGTGCAAAGTAGAGGTATATAATGCACGTGCCATGTTGGCAAGCTATACTTTAGTGGGGGCACGGTCAGCCTATGGGAGTAGGACAGAGATTCCTATTGGAGTATAGATTTATTTACTGTGTGTACATGCTTGATGATTGATGGTTTGGTATGTTGTCTGTTGGCAGAGTATAGGAACTTGTAACATGTGGTAGCACGATACAAGACCATATGTTCCACATTGTCTTTCAGTATAGGGACACAGTGATCTATAGGAGTAGTAGCCCGTGCCTCTGCTGAAGTACAACACTTATAATAACATGCCCATGCATCAACTTGGTCAATTAATTTATGCTTTAGCAAGGGGACCTAATCCAGGGGGTAAAGTATGGAGCATTCAGGGGAGGCCACCAATATATGTTCAGGGGTGGAGTCAGAGACATTGTCTAGGGGGGTGAGGAACAGACAGATCCTTGATGGGATATAGATCGACCATGATTTGCATACATATTGTATGACACTCTCAATTGCTTGCTTATTTGCTTCTATACTGCATTCTTAATATTGTTGCCTAGGGATTTGCATGAGTGTTTGATTCTTCTCGTTGAGCTAAGATGTGAGCTCACCCCTCGATATCGAATTTCTTTAGCTTTGTTTGTAAGTGTTGTTGCTGCTATGGATCCACCTATCGATGAGGGATCATCTCTTGGTAGGGGACCTCTAAGGGACCACATTAGGGGTTGTATCTATAGGGATTGTATCCATGGGAACTGAGTTAGCATCATGCCTCCGTAATTTTATTGCCTGTGGATAGATGATGGTTTGGTCTATCTACAGTATCATTCAAATTTACTTTAAACTTTTATAGGGGATCTTATGTACTAAAGTATAATATTATGACAACGGGCTTGTAATTCATAATAGATTTATATGTATGAATTCAGTAGATTGGCATCCTTTTCTAGTATTAATCTGTTGCACCCTGATTATATTATACTGTAATTTATTATTATTATCTGTGATTGTTGTAGATATTGCTTGTGTAGATTGTGGAGTGTGTTTGGTAGATCATTTTAGTTATCGATCGTTGGAAGATTCGGGTTGTCTCCTAGATGATCCGGATATCACACTCGATTCTCAAAATGGGCTATGACAGTTTAAGCACTGTAAAAGGATGACAAGAAGCTGGAGCATCGACTATGTCTTAGTAAGATAAATATGGATAAGAAACAGGAGCATCTGGTGAGTCCCAACATGATTAACATGTTGACAAGAAGTGGAAGCATTCATTGAGTCTATGTAGGATATGATATTGATAAGAAACAAAAGCATAAGTTGAGTCTAAATATGATAGCAAGCAGACAAGTCATGAAAGAATACAGGAGGCTACAAGTAAGACGATAAAATAAGTCAAAAAAATAGCAAGTAGATAAGTCATGAAAGAATGCAAGAGGCTACTAGTAAGACAATAAAACTAGTGTAAACATGCTAACAAGTAGACTGATAGAAAGAGGGGGCAAGAAATGGAATCATCCGTTGAGTCCAAACATGTTAACAAGTAATCAGGATACAAATAAATATAGAATGCTACAAGTAAAATAGTAGATTAAGTGAGACAAAAAGACAAATAGAAATAACAAGAAACAAGAAAGTAAAGAACAAGGAATTTTAGCAAGACATGAAAATTAAGTGGAGATTAAAATTGCTAAATCAAGTTAACAGAGTATGAGCCAAGAACATGATGAATTTGTTTTAACTAATGGCAAGGTGTTCCATTGACATTAGTACAAGAATGCAAGAACATGTTAGAATTCATGTCATATCAATATGTTTATTATTTATGTATGTTGCATGTATTCCTACCAAGTGGTTTAATCATTTACTAGGCTTAGGCTCACTCCAGTTGATTCAAATGTTTTTCAGGTGATAACAATGAGTACAGGGAATCGAAGAAGGTGGCAGGTGAAAGTCCAATTAGAAGATTTATCTTCCTTTGGCACCTTAGCATTATAAATTGTTCATGAATGTAATTTTAATTATAAAGAGAGTTTAATGTATTGTAAAGAACATTTTAGCCATTAGCTTTGTTATTATGTAAAAAGATAAGTTTTTTACTGCATGTGTTGATAAATAATGTGATTAATAAGCTACGATGGTATACTAAAAAAAAATTTATAAGGTTTTTGTGCTTGCATATGTATATTAAACAGACCAGTGATTTGTATTCTTTTACCTAAGAAGGGGGTTTTATAGATTTACTCTTTTCATTTTGTGTATTTTTATAAACCATATGATATAATATTTTGATGAGGAACCCTTGGATGTATTCATAACAACACTTTAGTTTATGTTATGATATCACTAGATGGCATCTGTTATTTATTGAATTGCTTCCGTTATTATTACTCTGAATTGTTTACTTGATTATTGATGGATACTGCTATTGACTGTGGAATTGGTTTGATAGATTACTATGGTTTGTAGATCCTGAGAGGAATCCGATCGCCTTATGGGTCGACCCAGGTATCACACCTGTGTCCAAAAATGGGCTGTGGTATCAAAGCACAATTACTCTGATTCTACCAATAATTCCCCTACATGTGTATTTCCATAAGTCCAATGACAGATGCCTAGGGATTTATTTAAAAGCTATGTACGAACCAATAATTTAATAAAGTAGCAAAGACAGTAGTTAGAGGTACCCCACACTACAAGAATTCAATAAAGACGATAATACATGTAAAGAATAACAAACCAATTCATAAATAATCGATTTCATATACAAAATTGGGTACGATCCACAATCCATACAGTTACCCATGTTTCAAAAAGTCTACATCATAAACAAACCCAAAGTGGGCTACGGCTTACAAGTCGAGTAATTATCCCAAAAGTACCAAATGAAGCCCAATGTACAAGTGAACAAGGAAGAGAAAAATGAGAAAGGGGTGAAACGAGAATTAGCAGTCAGCTAGTGGTGGGGGTCCACACTGGACATAGTGATGAATGTGCCCGACGAAAATTGTGGCATCCCTGAGGTAACCTATGTTAGGCTCAATGCTTTCCTACAGTGTCATGATGCTATCCTACTGCATCAAGATGGTCGTCTACCGGACTATGAAAATCTCCTGCCCCTCTCATAGTTTCTCCAACTCCTACTGCATGAGCCTCAGCATACCATGCACCTCAGCCATCTGACTATGAGGCCTAGGAGTCTCAACATCTGGGGAGGCACCCTATACCTCAAGGGCCAATCGTCCTCCATGTCATCACCCTCATCATTGCTATCACTGTCATCATCATGTGAGAGACAAAATGTGAGGGAATTTGCATCTTCCTCGGGAAAATAATTTATTTGGAGTCGCCACCTAGATTATGGTCTAGGACCTCAAACGTAGTCTCATTATAAGACCAGACTTCTATTGACTCATGACCCTTAAATCAACTTTTTTCCCTCATTAGAGATCGGGTAAGCATTAGGTTACGGTTATGGGAAGGTGTTAGGCATCCAAACCTCCTGTTCATGATCGGCCTCCTATGCCTTTCCTATGCTAGACTCTTTTGATTGAACTAAACCAAACCATGTGGTTTAATGTCATTGAACCAAACTAAAATCTACCAGACTGCCTATGTATCTAGAAATCTTCCAAAAATCAGGTTCACCACCGTAGTTTAGGTGTGATTAAAGTTTATGCTTGTGCTTTATGTTTGGATTGATTAGATTCTTTGTTTAGTTGAAGTTCATGCTTGATTGGATAAATAATTCTATGGGTTTGAGTATAGATAGTGGATATGGATATGGGTATGTATGTGTATGGGTATGAATATGGATATGGATAATGGATATGGATATGGGTAACCTAAGAAGACAAAGGGCTAGTACCGTATTTAGAGATTCCTCCAAATTGCCTACGTGTATGTAGTCCAAGAAATCAGGTACAACATAGTTTAGAATTGGTTTTAAGGTGAAAAATCTATTCTAGGTTGATGGGTTTAGAACCTATTCTAGGTCTAGGGGTTTATAACCTGTTCTAGGTTAAGGTAACCTACTCAAGGTTAAGGGGTTTATAACCTATTCTAGGTTAAGGGATAATCTGTTTTAGGTTATGGGATAACTTGTTCTAGGTTAAGGGATAACTTTTTCTAGGTTAATAAGGGATATGCTAAGGGTCAAGATCATCTTAAAACTACCCTTTTAACCTAAGCTCTAATTTTGGAATGTTTGGCTAGGCATTATCTTTCTTCATTAAGTTTTTTTTTCCCATTTTATCCTTGCCATGTATGTGAGTGTCTAATTGCACGTCCTCATACCTAGTTTTTCTTCTAAAGGGTAAAAATATGGCATGATCAATTAGGGTATTGTATAAATTAAATTAATATCCAAAATAAGATATTTTATCTAAACATGACAATTATCACGTATATGCAATCATTACATATGGCATGATTCTGTATGGCATGTATATATATGGTAAGAAATCTTTTCTATTCTACCAAATATATCAACATGAATAAGAATGCAAATATAGTAACAAATCTTTCCTAAACTTACAAAATAAGCAAGCAAATATATATGGTAAGAAATCTTTTCCATTCTACTACATATACATCTAAAGTCATATATGGTAAGAAAATTTTCTTATTTTACCAAATATATCAAAATCCATGTATGGTAAGAAATTTTTTCTAAATATGTCAAGAATCACTCAAATATGGTAAGAAATATATCCAACTTACCAAAAATATCAAAATCAATTAAATATAGTAAGAAATATATCCAACTTACCAAGAATATCAAAATAAATCAAATAAGGTAAGTAATATATCCAACATACTAAGAATATCAAAATCAAAAAAATATGGTAAGAAATATATCCAACCTGACCATAGATACCACAACCAACCAAATATAGTAAGAAATATATCCAACTTACTATAGATATCAAAAATCATTAAAATTTGACAAAATCATTCATTAGGTGAAAAACAACTACACTTTATGTGTACCTATCTTGTAAAATATGTATTAAATTGAATACTCAATGAAAATCAATTCTAATTATATGTATAGAAACTACATTGACAAAATTATTTTTTTTTTCTCTAAGAATTTGCAAAGGAAAGCTCTAAGATGATCATATTTGACATACAAAGTGATACAAAATCTTGTTATTGATTATGTTCCAGACTAGCCGAATTCAATGTAAAAATCACCAAAAATTCAATTTTTTATCTAAATCACTCCAAGCCAATTTTAAAAGCTTGATTACTCTATAGGCTACATTTTCCATGTTTTAAATTGCTTTAAATTTGGAGTAAAAAACCTAGTTCGAAGCCCATAGATAGAGTTATTCTGTCTCTGTTTTTGACCTCTATGCAATCCATAAATTTTTTTGGAGGTCATCCCAGATTCAAATCAATCTAGGTTTTTTGGAGGATCTTCTTAACTCATTAGGGAATGTCTCATAAGTTTTTGGAGACTAGAAAAACTCATCTCTTATGTCTAACTTAACTTCTACAGTCGGGTTTCAGATCTGTCTCTCTTAGATCTGATCTTCATTCATGGATTTTTTTTGCCTAGGAAAATCTCTATGGATGGAGCTCAAATTTGGAGGAGATATTCCTGATAACATATATATTCAAGGAAAAATATCATATTTGAAGATCAATTCTGCATATCACATAGGAACGCACTCTTGTGCAATAAATCATACTTACTCTTATCTAAGCATATTCTAACACATATAACCTTTTTTTTCTTATTTGCACTCTAACCCTTTCTTCTTTCTTATTTACAATTCAGCCCATGAATGAATTATGAACTACTTTTTAGACCATTATATCCATTAGGGTTTACCCTAAGCTTAGATGAGCTTCAAATGGGCTTCTAATAGACTTCTACTCCACTTTTCATTTGCTCTCCATTTTTTACTTACCTCTCTTTAACATCACATATGGACTATGGGGACAATGAATGGGTATGACTTCTAAGTGACACATGGTTATCCTAAGTGACACCTAGGGAGGTTAATAGGTAACTAGAATGGGATGTCTAGGTTTTGACTAGGTTTGACTCAAGTGACTCTAAGTTGACTCTAGGGTTTAGGTATGGACTAACTTTGACTATTTTGACCATTTTGACAAACTTTGACAAACTTTGACCATCTTTAACCAAAATGTCCAAATTAGTCCTGAGATGGTTTTAGGTGGTTTTATGCTAGGAAATGACCTTAAATGACCTAAATAAGTCAATTTTTGGACTATAAAGGGGATTTAGCACTATAGGGTTTATTTATGGTATATTTTAGACCTAGGTTCAAGGATGACACTAGAAGGTTTATTTATGACAGGTTTCTAATTTAAGGGATAAACTAGACTCAAGGATGGTATTTATAGCAGGTTTAGACTCTAGGAGGGCTATTTATGGAGAATTCAGACTCTACTTAGGTTTGGACACTATGCGGGCTATTTATGGAATGTTTTTTTAACTTAAGGGAGGAATAACACAAGATGTTCCTAAAATGGCAAGTGGAGGTTCCTAGTGTAAGCGGGTGTCATAGGTTAATCCTAAAGTGGTTGGTGAAGGTTCTGAGAGATTGGTGAGGCAAAAATGGGGTGCTTACAGATGCCCCTCTTTAGCCGAGATTGTTTCAATTGAAGGCTAAAGACAAAAAGAACCACATTTTTTATTTTCCAGACATTGTTTCATTGGGATTATTTCAAACTGCTTCATCTTCTATGAATCTTCTTGGTGATACAAGATCTATCCATGTATAAATCTTCTCGGTGATACAAGGTACTTCAAACTACTTCATCTTGTTTGAATCTTCTCGATGAAACAAAATCTATCCTTGTATGAATCTTCTTAATGATACAAGGTACTTCAAACTACTTCATCTTGCATGAATCTTCTCGATGATACAAGATCATCCCTTGTATGAATTTTTCAGTGATACAAGGTTGGTTCATTTGTAATAGGGTAACTCCTTGATGAGGCAGGACAATCGATGCAAGGTTTTCGTAGTGTTCTTCGATCAGCTTTGACCCACTTATAGGTTGACGACCTCTTCTTATACATGCTTCCTCTTAAGAAATATAAGAAACATATAAAAGGGTAAAAATTCCACTTGTAGGTTAGAGGACCTTTTCTTGCACATGCTCCTTCTTAAG
Source organism: Protea cynaroides (assembly GCA_028583415.1). NCBI lineage: Eukaryota > Viridiplantae > Streptophyta > Magnoliopsida > Proteales > Proteaceae > Protea > Protea cynaroides. The sequence goes on from CM053268.1 coordinate 84,681,651, forward strand.
AACCAAAAGGAACATGTTAAGGGTAAAAATCCCACTTGCAAGCTGGAGGACCTTTTCTTGCATATGCTCCCTTTTAAGAAACAAAAGAAACATGTTAGGAGTAAAAATATGTTATGACAAATATCCTATTAGAATGATCATTCTAATTAGAGTAAAATGAATGGTTCTTGACTGGAATTAAAAAGAAAATTTTTTTTTGAAAGACAGATGCGAACATTGACATTGGGTTCCAAAGGAGCTGCTGATTTCTTGACTAAGGAAAATATGGGGAATGCTTAAATTGGGGCTTTTACGGGCAGAGGATTGAGAATCTTGTCTTTTTCTGGTATGAACTTGGACTTGGATTTCTACAGACCGAGGGCTCAGAATCTTGTTTTCTTTCTGGGATGAACTAGGACTTGGCAATCTGCAGATCGGGGAATAAGGATTTGATTTACTTTCTAGGATGGACTCAGACTTGGATTTATGCGGACCGAGGATTTAATTTAATCACTTATGGGTTGAGAGCCTGATTTGATCCTTGAATGGAATAAGAACTTGATTTGATATTTGAATGGGCTGAGGACCAATTGGATGGCTTTGAAGGTCTCTTTTAGGGTCAGGTTCTGATTGGATTTCTTTGATAGGATTCTTGGATGAGTAGACTCTGAAAATCACTTCTAAGATGAGGATCTAATTGAGTTTCTTAAACAGGTTTCTAGATGAGTAGAGGCTCCAAAGATCACTTTTAGGTTTGGGACCTAATTGGATTTCCCAAACAGGTTTCTAGATGAACAGAGGCTCCAAAGATCATGTAAGAGCCGTACCCAAACCTCGTTATGATTTTATCAAATTGGGCATGTGTCAAGTCTTCCCATGTGCAAACGTACGATATTGACACCACCAAAGGTGATGACATACTTGTGAGGTGAATCCAAACCACTATCTTGAACCTTTAATGTCATTGGAATGCATGAAAGTACATTAGGAGGAACCTCAGACCCAACCTATGTGACCCCTAAGAGCATAACATGCACACACCTAAGTTGATCAACCAAAAAAGAGGTCCAGCATAAGGCAGAGATGGTGGGTCGAACATCAACCACACGCAGTGCCGTAGCACCTCCAGGCGTAAAACTGGTTGACATGAATTGTGTGTGGGACCCATCAATTTGAATCTAAACATCTCCCTGCATGGAAGGCTTATCACCAATAGCCTAATCATAGTAGGCTAATCCATGATTGGGTTTATAATGGAAAGAGAGGGAGGAGAATATTCCATTCTTGTATCCACCATATCAGTTTTGGGATTGGAGTGGATTCACTCTACCCATTCAATTGCCCAAATCAGAAGGGATTGGTGTAAGGAACGTCTGATGCACAAAGTTGAGAGAGAAGAGAGAAAAAAGATAAAAAAAAAAAAAAAAAGAGGAGAAGAGAGGGAGAACTCTCTCTCGTACCGCCCAGAGGAAAAGAGAAGAAATCAAGGAGAAGAAGAAAAATCATAGAAAAGAAAGTGGAAGAGATGGCAAGCTACCTCTGGATCATCGACTTGCTTGCTGGGAACTCGAAGGAGAGTCAAATCTTGTTGTAAGTATCCCTTCCTTCTGAATTGATCTATCAAGAATAATGACAAAGGAAAAATATTTAGGGATGGTTTCAATAAATGATGTTGTGAATATTAAGGATCTATCCATGAATCAATCATAAGTTGTGTCTAAATTAGAAGAGGAATTAATGATTCATCACCCATGGCGGAGAGATGAACATGTAGACCATCATTCACAGTTTAAAATAGTGGGCGATAGTGTACATGGCACTAGTGAAAGGTGGGATTGAATCGTTGGAAATATAAGTGAGTATCTATGAACTCTAAAAGACCTTAAGATGATATAGTGGACTCAAACACAAGAGATAAAAATAGAACCAAAGCTAAGGAATTTGGATCAAGAGTTTAAATCAGATCTGAGATCTTGGTTAATGGTCAAATCAAATCGGTATCCAAACCCTAGTGTCCGCCCAATGGTTCAAATACCATTGTCGTCCCACATGCACCCACCATGGAATAGAGATAGAGCTAAAGTGTTCGGATCAAACACCGCCAACACTTTCCCTGATGCCCTACCCATACCAACACATAAGCCCCTATTGACGAGGGCTTGCAAACTGGGCTTGCAACTAACCAATCCTAAATGTCATCCAGTGTATCCAAGGCCTCACCCCAGCATCCCTCAATACGTCCATAGAGATAGAGCTAAGGCCCCCTGGCAGAGCCGAAGACTACACAGTCTGAGACCACCTCCCCTGATGCCCTAGGACGTAATAGTTCTGCTAAGGTAATGGTGATACGACGATGTCAGTGAACAGACTTGAGTAGAGATAGAGCTAGAGTCGGATAACCAGGTCAAGACCACCATGCCACGTCCTCCCCCTGATGCTCCACTCTCATCAAGCACACTAACCACACATACATAATCACATGCCTAATCCTAGCATCATCATCATCATATTATAAATAGATAGAAATAAATATGCATGAGTAGTAATAGCAGAAATATTGGATGACATGTGAGATGCACATTACAAACATTCAAGCATAGAATCAATCATGACATTGGACTCAAATAAATAAATAGTTTATTATTATCTAATTAGTTTAGGTCTTGTTCCCTCACCTGTTAGAAAAACTTGATCTCCTTCCAAGCCTTGTAATTCTCTTTGAATTGATTTAATAACCTAAAAGTTATATGAATTTAAGTTAGGGTTCATATGTAACATGTTGCAGTAGTCGAAAACCAAAATAGAGCATTGATATGTGTCTGGTTGGTCCTATGGTCTCATACTGCGTCGACCTTACTGCCTATGATCGATACCCTACGATCGTATATGGAGTGACCATAGCTGCGACCATATGGTTTCTAAAATCTTTCTGAATGTCTATGATCGATCCTCTGGTCATGCTGGTAATGCTATGGTTGACCGTAGCTGCGACCTTAAGACTTCTGGTCACAAACTACATGTAATTCAAGTTCTTCCTGGGTCAATTCCTCTACCCTTCAATTGGGTTTATCCCAAGGTCATCCTATGGCCATCATTAGCAGTTTTTTATCAACCTTAATGATCAAACTCGTCCCTCATGGTTATCCTTAGGATTTTATCAAGGATTCACATAGATCATAATAGGTTGATATCTCCTAACCTCCATAGAAGTCTTATTCCTTAGAGTTTACATCTGTAGAGATTAGGTCCATACATTTGCCTGTGATAGAGAGCCAATCTCTTCTCAGCAAAATCCTCTCCTTAGCCTTTTCTTCTTCTCCTTCTCTTCCTTCTCTTCCATTCTCTTTCTCTAGGGTTTACTAATGTTCTAAAAGAGTGAAAAAGGGCTGAGGGACGTCCTTTATATAGAGAAAAACTCTTCATATAAAGTCCTCTTTTAATTAGGAAAGAACTCCTCCTCAAATTAGGAAAGTTCCCAACTCAGAGTCTGGTCTGGGGTTTTACGGTCGATGGCTACGATCGCAGAACCCGTCAACCGTAGGATCAAAATCATCGACCGTGGGGTCTTGGATCTGAGATCTTCATTCTTACCATATGATCGACCATACCTACCCAGGTATCCAACCATATGCATACAGTTTTGGGTGTTGAGTCAATTTTTATACCTGGTTTGTGATCCATCTTCACACCATCAGTCCACTTGGTCCAGCTATGATGGCAAGACCTGGCACGACACTGTTAAACCAAGTTAGTGGAGTACGGGTCTTACAACTCCCCCTTATATAAATTTCATCCCCAAAATTTGCTTATACCTTCCGAGTCGAAGAGGTGAGGATATTGCTTCCACATAGTGTTTTCTTCTTCCCATGTAATTTCTTCCACATTTTGGGTTCTCCAAGTAACTTTAACATAGTAAATGTCACGATTGTAAAGATGTTAAACCTTCCAGCTAGTGATTTCAAAAGGTATTACTTCAAACATCAAGTCTTCAGCTAAATCTAGTGGATCCGTTGTTAACACGTGTGTTGGATCTCTGACATACTTCTTCAGTTGTGAGACATGAAATACATCATGTACACTAGATATTGATGGTAGTAGTGCTAACTGATATGCTATCTTTCTACGCCTTGCCAGAATCTCATAAGGTCCAACATATCTAGGACATAGCTTTCCCTTCTGTCCAAACCTTTTTAAACCACGCATAGGAGATACTTTCAGAAATACTTTATCAACTATGGTAAGTTCAAGATCTCTTCATCGATTGTCCGCATATTTTTTTTGATGGTTCTGAGCTGTTCGAACTCTTTCCTTGATGATGTCGACCACTCGACATGTCTCTTAAACAAACTCGGGTCCAACAATACTACGCTCTCCAACTTTGTTCCAAAACAAAGGAGTTTGACACTTTCTACCATATAGTGCTTCATAGGGCGACATCTGTGTTGTAGCTTAATAGCTGTTGTTATAAGAGAACTCGACCAATGGTAACTTCTCATCCCATGATCCCTTAAAATCAATTACACAAGCTCGGAGCATGTCTTCTAAAATTTGAATGGTGCTCTCTGACTGTCCATCCATTTGAGGATGGAATGCGGTACTAAACTTCAATGTTGTACCCATAGATTTCTGTAATCCTTCCCAAAACTTTGAGGTAAAGCGTGGGTCTTTGTCGGACACAATGCTTTCAAGTACACCATGTAATCAAACAATATTATCCACATATAGCTTAGCTAACCTCTCTAGTGTATACTGAGGTTGTATAGCTATGAAATGAGCTATCTTAGTCAAACGATCTACGATCACCCAGACTGCATCAACTACTCTGGAAGTCAAAGGTAACCCAGTGACGAAGTTTATAGTGATACAGTCTCATTTCCATGCTGATTCTGGTAGTGGTTGCAACAAGCCTGCTGGCTTTTACCTTTCAACCTTTACCCGCTGACAATTTAGGTATTGTAATACAAACTTAGCTACATCTGCTTTTATTCCCCTTCACCAGTATAGTTTTTTAGATCATGATACATCTTTGTACTCTCGGGATGTACCGAATAAGCAGTAGTGTGGGCTTCCTTCATTAGTCTGTGTCTAATATATGAGTCTTCACTTTCAGGGACACATACTCTCCCTATGTATCATAGTACCCTTTCAAGGTCTAAGATGAAGTCAGGTGTAGTCCTATCTTTTTCAAGGTCTTTTTGCCCTGTTCTCAGATAGGGGTCTGATTGAATAGCTATTTCACTTCATCTATCAGATCAGGTACAATCTTCAATGTAGCAAACATGTTTGAGAATCAATAAATAAACCCTAGGTCGGTTAAATCGTGTAGTTTATCGATCACGAACTGCTCATTACCGTAATTGAAGACTTTTCGACGTCACACATGGCAGCATTTGTGCTAGCTTCTCCCTGTGACTTGGTCATTACTTTTTTGCTTAGTGCATCGGCCACTACATTAGGCTTTCCTGAATGATACTGGATATCACAATCATAATCCTTCAGCAATTCTAGTCATCTCCTCTGTTTCATGCTCAACTCCTTCTGATTGAAAAGATGAATAAGACTGTTATGATCTAATTTAATCTGAAATTTTTCTCCATACAAATAATGTCTCCATATCTTAACAGCATGTACTACTGCTGCTAGTTCCAAGTCATGAGTTGGGTAATTTTTCTCATGTGTTTTTAATTATCTAGAAGCATACGCAATTATTTACTCTCCTTGTATGAGAACACATCCCAAACCAAATCCAGACGCATCGGTGTACAAGATAAATGGTTCTCCTAGAATCGAAATAGTCAAGATGGGAGCTGATATTAATTTTGTCTTCAATGTTTAGAAACACTCTTCAGATTTATCGGTCCAAATAAAATTTCTCCTTTCTTAGTCAGACAGGTGAGTGGTACTACGATTCTAGAGTAATCTTCCACGAATCATTGATAATAACCAGCTAAACTTAAGAAACTTCTGATTTCGGCAACATTCTTAGGTGCTTCCCATTTTACAATGGCTTCAATCTTGCTGGGATCCACTTTCATTCCTTCAGTGGATACAACATGTCCTAAGAAAGCGACTTCATTTAGTCAGAATTCACACTTTGTAAATTTAACGTAAAGCTTCTATTTTCTTAGTCGTTGCAGAGCAGCTCTTAGATTTGTGATATGAGTTACTTTATCCTTGGAGTAGACTAGTATGTTGTCAATGAATATGATTACTGACATATCCAACATATTGTGGAATACCCGATTCATAAGTTTCATAAAAGTTACGAGTGCGTTAGTCAATCCAAAAGACATAACTAAATTCATAATGTCCATATCTGGTTCTGAAGGCTGTCTTCGAAATATCGCCTTCCTTAATCTTTAATTGATGGTATCTCGACCGAAGAACAATTTGGGAGAATACTTTGGCACCTTGCAACTGGTCAAATAAGTCATTGATCCGAGGTAACGGATACCTATTCTTGATCGTGAGCTTGTTCAATTCCCAATAATCTATACAAAGTCGAACGCTACCGTCCTTTTTTTTTACGAACAATACCGGTGCTTCCCATGGTGATATACTGGGTCGAATATAACCCTTGTCCAATGGTTCTGGTAACTGTACCTTCATTTCCTTCAGTTTAGTAGGAACCATTCGATAGGGTGCCTTAGATACTGGTGTTGTTACACCCCAATTCTGGACTACCCAGAATGGTGTGATGAACCGTCAATAAACTAATGGTTCAACCAGGATCTCATATAGGCTATGCCAACCATGTTAAATCAAAATACATTCCCCATTAATCAGAGATAATAAAGTAAATAGCGGAAGTCTTATTAATGAACTGAGGTCCAATCATGATAAATAATTAATATTTCAGTTATCTTCAAGTAACTAAACCATAATTTAATACATATTACAAATATCCAAATACAAAAGTTAAACACTAAGTGCATCCATAGTTGAAACGCTCGCTTAACGAATCATAATAGTCCTCTACAGTTTGCTCATCCATAGCCACCACCTGTTCATATATTGGCGTGTCGACATAATCTTCAATAGTAATACCTGTAACATTAAAAACTAAAAATAATTACACGCGTGAGGGTAAGCACTCTAACTTGAGCTCAGTGAGAAAATAAAACAATCCAACAAACATATGCATGCGTTCAATTCATATCTTTGGTCTGGTTTATAAGTTCGCAATGTGCTATAGAAAGGATTGGTGGCCGCCACACCTCTATACACGAGTGTATGAAGCCGCCCAATAGATCAAACACCATTGTCGTCCCACGTGCACCCATCATAGAATAGAGATAGAGCTAAAGTGCCTGGATAAAATGTAAGACCCATATCGAAGAAACCGGTCTTACCACCTAGTACTAGGTCTACCTCTTATGATCGAGCCAAGTGGACCAAGTGCCTGAAGAAATCACAAGACCAGGTATGGGTCTAACCCAAAAATAGTAAATGTAAGGGTAGGGTCACATGCCTATACAGGTAGGGTCGACCCCACCTCAACAGAAGTCCAACCATGACTTTTCAGTCATAGGTTCGGATGACTAAGAAGGTGTAGGGTCGACGGATCCTCCAACCCTACGTCCGACCCTACGATGACAGGTAAAAACCAGAAATTAAGAAACTTTCCTAATTCCAATGAGATCTTTCCTAAACTCATTGGGACTTATTATGGAGGGTTTTCCTCTATAAATAGGACGTCCCTTAGCCTCTTTCACTCCATTACAACCCTAATTGAAAGTGAGAGAAAGAGAAAGAGAAGAAAGAGGAGAAGAAAAGGGAACTTGAAGAAGAAGACTGAGAAAAAGAAGGAAACTACAGAGAAACCTCTGAATAAAGGTATGAACCTAATTCCTTACCTGAATAAGAGATCCTAGAATAGTTATGAAGAACATAGGATTAGGAGAAACCCAAATCATCCATCCATGAACAAGTTCCAAGAGATTCCATGGAGGAAATTGTTATGGACAATAAATAATGTATAACTTAGAGTTTTGAGCCATAGAACAATCTTAGAATGGACCATGAAAGTAAGCCAAAGGATCAAAACATGAAATAATGGACTTTAGAATAAAAGGTCGACTCAGAATACGTGTGGTCGCACGTAGGGTCGAATGATATCCGACTCTACGAGACCACAGGATCGACCACATGCCCTCGGGAAGCCCCAGGGAGGGTGTGCTCACACGTAGGGTCGAATGGTATCCGACCCTACACCCTAGGGTCGCAGAAACTGCTACCCTAGGTGCTACCCTACCTACGACCCTACGATTTCAGTTAGTCTAAATATATTAGAATTAATTCTAATTAAAATTTATCAACTTTTTAGGTCTTTCTAGTGATTTAAAAGTGATTCATAAAGCTTGAATGAGGATCTACGTTCAATCAAAGGTGAGGGAACAAGACCTAAACTAATTGACTAATAATAAACTATTTTTATTTATTGAGTCCGATGCCATAAATGAGTCTAGGTTTGTATGCATGTAATGTGCATTTGACATGTCAACCAATATTCTTGCTAATATTGTTCATACATATTTAATAACATTTATTTATAACATGATGATGATGATGATGATGTTAGGAATAGACATGTGAATGTTTGTGTGTGGTTAGTATACTTGATGCGAGTGGGGCATCAGGGGAAGTGTGATGCGGTGTTTGATCCAGGCACTTTAGCTCTATCTCTACTCAAGTCTTGTCCACTGACATCGTTGTATCGCGATTACCTTAGCAGAACTATTACGTCGTAGGGCATCAGGGGAGGTGGTCTCGGACCGTGTAGTCTCTGACTCTGTCGAGGGGCCTTAGCTCTATCTCTATAGACGTATTGAGGGATGCTGGGGTGAGGCCTTAGATACACTGCTTGACATTAGGATTGGTTAGTTGCGAGCCCAGTTTGCAAGCCCTCACCAACAGGGGCTTATGTGTTGGTATGGGTAGGGCATCAGGGGAAGTGTCATGCAGTGTTTGATCCAGGCACTTTAGCTCTATCCCTATTCCATGGTAGGGTAGATGTGAACGACAATGGTATTTGATCCGTTGGGTGGGCTTACACACCCTGTGTCACACCCCAATTCTGCACCAACCAGAATGGTGTGATGAACCGTCAATAAACCAACAGTTCAACCAGGATCTCACAATAGGCTATCCCACATATGATAAATCGAAAGACATTCCACATTATCAGAGGTAATAAAGTAAATAGCGGAAATCTTATAGTAAATGAATTGAGAATTTAACTTTGATAACCATAAATAAATATCAAATTATTGATAAATCAACTGAGACATAATTAAATAAATATCAATTACATGTCTTTAATAAAATTAAACAAAATCTAATGGAATACGCATGAGTTGCACTCGCATAAGGAGTCATGCATATCCACTAAGTCTTCAGCTTTCATTGTCACCACATGCCCGTACACAGGAGCGTTCATATAATCTTCAACGGTGGTACCTGCATCATCAACTAAAAGTATTCGAATTCGAAAGGGTGAGCACACATCACGGCTTAGTGAGCACACATCACGGCTTAGTGAGCAAACAAAACAATGCAACAATATATATGCATTCAATCAATTCATATCTTTGGTCTGGTTTAAAGTTTGCAATGTGCTATAGAAAGGATAGGTGGCCGTCGCACCTCTATACACGAGTGTGTGGAAAAGCCCAATGAAAACAACACCGTCGCCCCACATGCACCCACCATGGACAATATACACCCCATGAAAACGGAAATGGCTGTACCGGTTGCCCATACCAACACGTAAGCCCCTGTTGGCGAGGGCTTGCAAACTGGGTTCGCAACTAACCAACCCTAATGTTAAAAAATGTATCCAAAGCCTCACCCCAGCATCCCTCAATACATCCGTAGAGATAGAGTTAAGGTCTGGTGACTAGGCTGAACCACAATGCCACGTCCCCCCCCTGATGCCCTACGACATATTAGTTCTGCTAAGGTAATGGCGATACGACGATGTTAGTGGACAAGACTTGAGTAGAGATAGAGCTAGAGTCTGGTGACCAGGCTGAACCACAATGTCACATCCTCCCCTTGATGCTCCACTCACATCAAGCACACTAACACTTTCTTAGTGGAAATGAATTGAATAGACCATGGCACAATATACCCCAATGAGAACGGCATCGAAGTACCAGTCGATACCATCCCTACCCGCACCATGTACACCAGCCAAACATAATCATTCACAAGCCTATTCCTACCATCATCAACATCATCATCATATAATCAATAAATTTAAATAACCATGAATAGTAATAATAGAAATATTGGATGACATGTTGAATGCACATTACAAGCATACACGCATATCACAATCATGGTATTGGACTCAAGAAATAAAAAATAGTTTGTTATTAACCAATTAGTTTAGGTCTTGTTCCCTCACCTTAGCTTGTTAATAGATCCTCTTCAAAGCTTTAGAATCACCTTTATAATGTTATTATATTGCTAGAAGACCTAACAAAGTCGATAAAATTTAATTAGAATTTATTCTAATTTTTAAAATCATTCTGTTAACTGAGGGTCGGAGGTAGGGTCGGAGTCATGATCGACCCTGGGTGCGACCCTCCCCCTAATCTGAACTTCCCGAACACTGAGTGTCGATGCTAGGGTCAGATCTGCCATTGACCCTAGGTGCGACCCTCCATGGTTTGAGTCAAAAATATCAGATTTCATTCTCTCTTTCATAGTTGGGTCCTATGGCTTATTTCCACCATCCATTCTATACATGTTCTATGGTTTAGAACTATTCTTTATTCACCTACATGGTTTTAATAATCTCCTCCATGGTTTTCCATGAAAACCTAACCATGGATGGATGATTTGGGTTTTTTCTAAGTCATATCCTCTTTATAAACCATTCTAAAGTCTTAAATAAATCATGGGGAATGTATTCATACCTTAGTTTTGCTAAGATTCAGAGTTGAATTTCCTCTTCTTCCATAGCCTTTTCTTCAAGTTTTCCTTTTCTTCTTCTCTTCCTTCTCTTCTCTTTCTCTCAATCTAATTAGGGTTGTAAAAGGAGTGAAAGAGGCTTAGGGACGTTCTATTTATAGAATAAAACCTCCCAAAATAAGTCCCATTGAGTTTAGGAAAGGTTCCAATCGAAATTAGGAAGGTTTCTCAATTTTCGGTTCGTGCTGTTTTTCCCGAATGTCGAGGGTCGATGGGAGGGTCGATGGGAGGGTCGGACAACTCATAGACCCTGCGACCCATGGTTGAGGGTCGATGGTGAGGGTCGATGGGAGGGTCGGACCTGCCTGTTAAAACATGCGACCCTACCCTCATTTTGACTGTTTTTGGGTAAATTTTCATATTGGGTCTTGGGTTTCTTCCCACTTGATCCACTTGGCTCAACCATGATATGTAGACGGGTCCCGACATGAAATGTAAGGTTAGGCTGGGTTCGTGGCGTGCGGGTGATACAACTCTGCCACCCTTAATAGAAATTTCGTCCTCGAAATTTGAAAGTACGGATCTTACAACTCCCCCATCCTTAAAATAAATTTTGTCCTCAAATTTTTGAATTTACTTTGGAGTCAATAGGTGGGAATTCTATTTCCGCGTTGCTTCTACTTCCTCCTATGCACTCTTCTCCATGTCTTGTCTTTGCCAGGTTACCTTCATATAATAATTATCCTGGCTTTAGAAATATTATACCTTCCACTAGTGAACTAGGCTGGTACCACTTTAATAGTTAAACAATTTATCTAATCTAGTGATTCTTTGGTCAGTACCTTTAATATGGATCTTTAATGTACTTCTTCAACAGAGACACACGAAATACATCATGCACACTAGACATGGACAGCGGTAACGGTAATTGATATGCAACTTTTCTACGTCTCTCCAAAGTTTATAAGATCCGACACATATATGTAATATAACTTTCCCTTCTTGTCTAATTGTTTCAAACTGCGCATAAGTGATATCTTCAAGAACACTTTGTCACTTATGGCAAACTCAAGGTCTTGGTGTCTCTCTGACATCTTGAGCTATCCTGCCCCTTTTCTTTGATCTTGTCTGTCACTCGATAGTTTTCTTCATTAGACTTAGGTCTCAAAATTCTTTATTCACCAACTTTATTCCAAAAGAAAGGAATTTGACATTTCTATCGTATCTTCTTCATAGGTAACTTTTACATGGTAGATTAATAGCAACTTCAATTCACTATAACTTCTCAACTCAAGTTCCTTGAAATCAATTTTAAAAGCTCGGAGCATATCTTTTAGGATCTGTATAGTCCACTCAAACTATCCATCAGTTTAAGGTAGAATGCGGTACTAGACTTCATCTTTGTCCCCATTGTTTTCTGTAGATCCTCCCAAAACTTTAAAATAAAGCATGAGCCTCTGACCGACACTAAGCTCTCATGTATACCATTAATTCTGGAAATATTATCTACATATAGCTTATTTAGCCGCTCCGAAGCATACCGAGGTCGTATAGCAATGGAATGAGCTATTTTCATAAGACGATCAACAACCACCCAACCATGTCAACCGATTTGGGAGACAGTGGCAAATCATTGACATAGTTCATGATACTGCAGTTCCATTCCAAAAACAAAAGTCAGGGTTTGGTTTTTCTTTTCTAAGTCTGCTTACACTGTTCCTATATACAAACTTAACCAAATTACTATTTCTACTTCATCCATCAATTCAGAGATGATCTTTAATGCCACAAACGCAACCGATGAACTATTGCCCCATAAGTTCATCCATAAATTCTCGCTTAATTGGATCATCACGAGTTTCTATTGTATGTTACTCTCCTTCCAAATCTGAATCTATTACTGCGAAACATAAGGTAGCATTTATACTGGGTCCTTCCTTGGACTTCATAATTCCCATCGGCAATCATATAAGCAGTTTGTAATCTAAAGATTTAAGGGGTATATTTAGTTTCTTTCCAAATGACACAGATATAAAAGGATGAGTAGCTCCATAATCAAAGAGCACTCTAGCAGGAATGCCATTACTAAGTACAATACCTGTGATTTGTTTTGATTTAGTCTACATGCTCAAGCAATGTAACATAAAATGACAGGTTCAGGTCATACCTGTGACCACATCAGACGATGCGGCAGCATCCTTGGCTGAAACAGCGTAAACTCTTCCTTGCTGTAGTTATTTTCTGGGCTTAGTACACTCTCTTGAGACATGCCCTACTTGGTTGCAATTAAAACACCTGATCCCCTCACCATTTTGCTTTGGTTGCCGTGGGGTTGCTGAAATGGTTTTGGTTGCAGCATTGAAGCCCTGGGTACGGAAGGGTTGGAATACCTTGGTGTTGCCTCCGTTGTAAAAATTTTCATTTGGCCTTTTTATTCCCCTATTTTGAGTAAAATATCTCTCTTCCTGGCTTGACTCTATCAGTCGAGCAATTTGTATAGCTTCATTGTAGATTTTCTTCTCCAGTCCCAAAACATGTTCGCGTATGCTTCCCCTAAGTCCCATGACGAACCTTCGGGTTTTCGTATCCTCCTCTTGCATACTGACTGTGTAAAGAAAAACAGCTCCTCATAACGCTGTTTTTCTTCGGGTTTTCGTATCCTCCTCTTGCATACTGACTGGTGTAAAGAAAAACAGCTCCTCATAACGCTGTTGATATGCGTCGACAGTCATCTTCCCCTGATATAAACTCAAGAACTCTCTCTCCATAGAATCTCTGAAACTTCTAGGGAAGTATTTCTCAAAGAATGCCTCTTTGTATATATCCCAAGTCAAGTGGGCATGTTTGGTTAATAGATATGTCCTGATAGACTTCCACCAATGGTGTGCATCGCTCTTGAGCATAAATATGGCACACAACACTTTCTCCTCCTCATTTACGGTCATCATCATAAAATTTCTTTCTATTTTGTCAATCCAATGTGCCGGCCACAAAGGATTTGCTGGCTTACCATCGAATTCTTTAGGCTTCATCTTAAGAAAATGCCCGACCAGTCTGGAGCGGTCCAGCTGATACGGAGCATAGGCCCCATACATAGGTGGTTGGTACTGATAACCACCTTAAGCTATCTCAAGGTTTTGCACTGGAGCTTGCATGACTGGTGTTTGAGGTGCATAAGGTACTGCATTATTTCCCCCTGGTATTGTGCTTGCCTGTCCTGCTGGCATCTGTGTCGTATGTGCAGCTGGAAAAACCACGCCTATGACAGCTTGCATATTAGTTTGCACCTGTTGTATTTGTTGCAGTTGTTGTGCCAAGTTCATTACGACTGTAACTAAATCTATAGGTGGGGCTGGCAAGTTTGTAGGATTTGCCTGACCATTAGCTCCTGGCGGTGCCACGTTTGGATTCTCTGGTACTTCAAGAATTTCATGACTGGTTTCATCTACCGGTGGTGGTGGTGGGATTTGGTTACGTCCGTGTCTGTTCCCTCTTCGCCCAGCCATTTCCTATTCTAGTGGTGTAGTGTCTGAAAAGTCATAGAATACGTGAGGCAATCAATATATACTTCTTTCCCATATTTGGATACACTAACCAATGGTATTTTCAAATTTTTCAGATCATTCAGTGAAAAATACTGTCTTTTCTATGCAGGGTCGATGGTAGGGGTCGATGGGTATCCGACCCTCAGTATCCGACCCTGGGAAATCATCCATTTTTCTCGAGTATATAATGTCATTGGTCAAGGCACTACAAGAGTAAATCTTGAGAAGCTTTCATACATCAGTAAATCAGGTATAAATTAGGAGAAAGATTTCGTACATCAATAAATCAGGTATAAATCAGAAGATGTACGCTCAACACAATTAAACATTTAACTATTCATTCAGTTCATATCTCTGATCATGTTATCGATCATGAGAATGGTTCAGATTGGAATAATCCAGACTAATACTAAAGAAACAGTATCTATAACTCCAATTAATAGGTTAAATCAAGAAGGTATCCTGTCAAGGTCTGAGAAATTAAAATCTGGTATGTGCATCCTCTATAATCATAAGAGTAAATCAATAATGCACCACATCCTATATAAACTTTCTCGTCATATGGCTACAATAGATTAAATCCTTGCTGCAAACGTTTGAGGTTTAATCTTCAGAAAATATTCCTGAATCCTTGGTCGGATCATTGTGTCATGATGCAGCTATCCCATACATCGATGGCTGATAAGGGTAACCACCTTGATACATTGCTTGTTGTGCACCAAACTTCTGCACTGGGGTGTGCATTACTGGGACTTGTTGTGTGGTAGGTACTGTGTTATAGCTAACAGGTGTTGGTGTAAGACCCGTGTCAATCTAACCCGGTCTTACCACCTTGAATCAGGTTTACCCATCATGGTCGAGTCAAGTGGACCAAGGGCGTGATGGAGATCGAGATCCCAGGTATAAAATCGACCCAAAAACACTTAATTTTAGGGGAGGGTCGCATACCCAGCCAAGTAGGGTCGGACCCCCCAAAACAGAATGTCAGACCCTCAGATTTGAAGGGAGGGTCGGACAGCTTAAGACCCTAGGGTCGACGGGATCATCGACCCTCCCATCGACCCTCGGTTTCTGACGAATATAGAAATTTAGAAATTTCCTAATTTTTGATTGGGATTCTTTCCAAATCTCAATGGGACTATTATAGGACATTCCTACTCTATTTAAAGGACTTCCCTAAGCCACATTCACTCCTTTCACAACCCTAATTGAATTGAGAGAAAGAGAGGAGAAGGAAAAGAGGAAGAAAGGAGACAAGGAGGAAGACAGGTTTTCATGGAAAACCATAAGATGATGCACGAAAACTATTTAGATGGATTATACGTGGTTTTAGACCATGGAATGACTGTTGAATGAATGTAGGAAGCAAGCCATAGGACCCCAAACACGAAGAGTGGATTTAAAAGTGGAAATTGGACCAGATTGCATCGAGGGTCGCACCGAGGGTCGATAGACCATCCGACCCTAGGTGTTTTTGACCATCGACCCTCAGCATTCGGGAAGTTCAGAATGAGGGGAAGGTCGATAGACCCATCGACCCTCAGTTGACAGAATGGTTTTAAATTCTGAATTAATTCTAATTAAATTCTATCGACTTTGTTAGGTTTGCTAGCAATATAATAATGTTATAACGGTGATTCTAAAGCTTGAAAAAATATCTTTTAGCAAGCTAAGGTGAGAAACCTTAACTCCAAACTAAATTGGTTAATAATAAACTGTTTTCATTTTCTTGAGTCCTATGCTATGTTTGATTCTATGCGAATATATTGTAATGTGCATACAGCATGCCATCCAATATTTCTATTACTTGTTCATGCATATTTACTTTATTGTTTATAACATGATGATGATGATGATGATAGGAATAGGCATGTGCTTGTATGTGTGTGGTTGATGTGCTTGATGCGAGCGAGTATCAGGGGAGGTGTGATGAGAACGTCAATAAACGTTAACCTTTGGCGGGTCTCAACACTTTAGCTCTATCTCTAACTCAAGTCTTGTGCATTGACATCGTCGTATCGCCATTACCTTAGCAGAACTATTATGTCGTAGAGTATCAGGGGAGGTGGTCTCGGTCCTTGTAGTCTCTGACTCTACCGGGGAGCCTTAGCTCTATCTCTATGGATGTTCTGAGGGATGCTGGGGTGAGGCCTTGGATATACTGTTTGGCATTAGGATTGGTTAGTAGCGAGCCCAGTTTGCAAGCCCTCGCTAAAAGGGGCTTACGTGTTGGTATAGCATTATATAGCAATAAACGTTAACCTTTTTTGTATAATGTTATGGTAGGGTGGATGGGGACGACGATAAACGTTAACCTTCGGGCGGGCTTCCACACCCTGTGTATAGAGGCGGTGTCAATAAACATTAATCTTTGACCACCCAACCATTCTATTGCACATTGCAAACTATAAACCAAGACCAAAGATATAAATTGATTTTTTTTGCATGCATATGTATTGTTGCATTGTTTTGGCTACTCACTGAGCCGTGTTGTGTGCTCACCCCTCGACGTCGAATATTTTTAGTTGATGATGCAGGTTACACAGTCGAATATTATATGAACGCGTCTACGTACGGGAATATAGCAGCGACGGACGCTGGAGCTGAAGATGATACACACGACTCCTCTTGCGAGTGTGACTCATGTGTATTTGATTAGCTATTTTATAGGTTTCTTTCATTGGATTTATTAAGACATGTATTTGGTATTTTAATATTTATGTCTCAGTTGAATACAGAATAATTTACTATTAAATTACTGATATCATCTTAGTTCTTAGTTTATTTATTTATAAGATTTCCGCTATTGTGTATTTACTCTGATTATGATTGTGGATGCGTGTAAGTTTGGATAACGCGGGGATAGCCTATTAGAGATCCAGGTTGAACCGTCGGTTATTTAGCGGTTCATCACACCATTCTGAACAGTGCAGAATTGGGGTGTGACAGTTGGGGTACAGTGATGCTACCAATTGGTATCATACTTGGTTTGACCCGGAGGTGTTGATGTAGCATCAGCAACTTGGGTAGTGATTTACATAGAAAATTACATAGTCGGTCTCATCTGTTGTTGCTCTTGTTCTTAATGTGTGACAATTATCCTCTTATCTCTATTTGGATTTAGCCCGAGACCTTTCCCTTTACCTTTGCAGGGAATTAGGCATTACTAGCCATTTTCTCCTTCCTTTGTCATACATCGAGTTTCACATCCTGTGAGTACCAACTCGGCATTCAATTTTCTACTTTACAGAAGCTCCCTTCTTGCTACTGTACTATATCCTTGTATACTTGGATAACTACCCAACTTATAGGTAATACCCTATATTATTTATTTATTAGGATAATTTTTTGGTCTTCTCTTTCTATTTGAGTGTATATATATGGTTCCACCTTTTATATGTACATTATCGTCTTGTTTAATTTCTGTCTCAACCAACACAGGTGCTTATTGTTTGTTTGTATTAAAGCTTTTAATTTATCCTAACTCAGTTCATGGACTCCAGTAGAAGTATTTAGGTTTAATGGGTAAGGCCTACGAGAGCTCTGATATCAAGTTATCACACCCCAATTCCGCACTATTCAAAATGGTGTGATGAACCGTCAATAAACCAACGGTTCAACCAGGATCTCACAATAGGCTATCCCACATATGATAAACCAAAACACATTCCACATTAATCAGAGGTAATAAAGTAAATAGCGAAAATCTTATAGTAAATTAACTGAGAATTTAACTGTGATAACCATAAATAAATATCAAATTATTGATAAATCAACTGAGACAAAATTAAATAAATATCAATTACATGTCTTTAAGAAAATTAAACAAAATCTAATCGAATACGCATGAGTTGCACTCGCATGAGGAGTCATGCATATCCACTAAGTCTTCAGCTTCCATTGTCACCACATGCCCGTACACAGGAGCGTTCATATAATCTTCAACGGTGGTACTTGCATCATCAACTAAAAGTATTCGAATTCGAAAGGGTGAGCACACATCACGGCTTAGTGAGCAAACAAAACAATGCAACAATACATATGCATGCAATCAATTCATATCTTTGGTCTGGTTTAAAGTTTGCAATGTGCTATAAAAAGGATAGGTGGCCGCCGCACCTCTATACATGAGTGTGTGGAAACACCCAATGAAAATGGCACCGTTGCCCCACATGCACCCACCATGGACAATATACACCCCATGAAAATGGCATGGCTGTACCAGTTGCCCATACCAACACGTAAGCCCCTGTTGGCGAGAGCTTGCAAATTGGGCTCGCAACTAACCAACCCTAATGTCAAACAATGTATCCAAGGCCTCACCCCAGCATCCCTCAATACATCCATAGAGATAGAGTTAGGGTCTGGTGACTAGGCTGAACCACAATGCCACGTCCCCCCCCCCCTGATGCCCTACGACATATTAGTTCCGGCGATACGACGATGTTAGTGGACAAGACTTGAGGAGAGATAGAGCTAGAGTCTGGTGACCAGGCTGAACCACAATGTCACGTCCTCCCCCTGATGCTCCACTCGCATCAAGCACACTAACACTAGCTTAGTGGACATGACTTGAATAGACCATGGCACAATATACCCCGATGAGAACGGCATCGAAGTACTGGTTGATACCATCCCTACCCGCACCATGTACACCAGCCAAACACAATCATTCACATGCCTATTCCTACCATCATCAACATCATCATCATATAATCAATAAATTTAAATATGCATGAACAGTAATAATAGAAATATTGGATGACATGTTGAATGCACATTACAAGCATACATGCATATCACAATCATGGTATTGGATTCAAGAAATAAAAAATAGTTTGTTATTAACCAATTAGTTTAGATCTTGTTCCCTCACCTTAGCTTGTTAATAGATCCTCTTCCAAGCTTTAGAATTACCTTTATAATGTTATTATATTGCTAGAAGACCTAACAAAGTCGATAAAATTTAATTAGAATTTATTCTAATTTTTAAAACCATTCTGTTAACTGAGGGTCGAAGGTAGGGTCGGAGTCATGATCGACCCTGGGTGCGACCCTCCCCCTAATCTGAACTTCCCGAACACTGAGGGTCGATGCTAGGGTCAGATCTGCCATCGACCCTAGGTGCGACCCTCCATGGTTTGAGTCGAAAATATCAGATTTCATTCTCTCTTTCATAGTTGGGTCCTATGGCTTACTTCCACCATCCATTCTATACATATTCTATGGTTTAGAACTATACTTTATTCACCTACATGGTTTTAATAATCTTCTCCATGGTTTTTCATGAAAACCTAACCATGGATGGATGATTTGGGTTTCTTCTAAGTCATATCCTCTTTATAAACCATTCTAAAGTCTTAAATAAATCATGGGGAATGTATTCATACCTTAGTTTTGCTGAGATTCAGAGTTCCTCTGAATTTCCTCTTCTTCCTTAGCCGTTTCTTCAAGTTTTCCTTCTCTTCTTCTCTTACTTCTCTTCTCTTTCTCTCAATCCAATTAGGGTTGTAAAAGGAGTGAAAGAGGCTTAGGGACGTCCTATTTATAGAGTAAAACCTCCCAAAATAAGTCCCATTGAGTTTAGGAAAGGTTCCAATCGAAATTAGGAAGGTTTCTCAATTTTCGATTCGTGCTGTTTTTTCCGAATGTCGAGGGTCGATGGGAGGGTCGGACAACTCATAGACCCTGCGACCCATGGTTGAGGGTCGATGGTGAGGGTCGATGGGAGGGTCGGACCTGCCTGTTAAAACATGCGACCCTACCCTCATTTTGACTGTTTTTGGGTAAATTTTCATATTGGGTCTTGGGTTTCTTCCCACACTTGATCCACTTGGCTCGACCATGATATGTAGACGGGTCCCGACATGAAATGTAAGGTTAGGCCGGGTTCGTGGCGTGCGGGTCTTACACCCTGTGTATAGAAGTGCGGTGGCCACCAAACCTTTCTATAGCACATTGCAAATTTATGAACCAGGCCAAAGATATGAATTGAATGCATGCATATGTTTGTTGCATTGTTTTGTTTGCTCATTGAGCCGTGATGTGTGCTCACCCTTTCGACGTCGAATGTTTTTAGTTAATGATGCAGGTACGACTATAGAAGATTATATAAATGCTCCTATGTACGGACATGTGGCGGCGATGGATGCAGAAGTCATGATGGAGTCGCATGATTCGTCATGCGAGTGCAACTCTTGCGTCTTTGATTAGATTTTATTATTAAGGAAATGTAATTGATTATTTTATTTTATTTTATGACTTAGTCAATGGAGAATAAATGGATAATTTATTTATGTTATCATTCTTAGATTCTTAGTTCATTAATATATATGACTTCTGCTATTGTTTATTTACTCTGATTATGGTTGTGGATGTGTATGGTTTAAGCAAACAGACACAGCCTATTCGAGATCCTGGTTGAACCATTGGTTTATTATTGGTTCATCATACCATTCTGAATAGTACGGAATTGGGATGTGGCAACTTAGTATCAGAGTTATAAGGCCCTGTCTATTAAACCGATATACTTCCACAAAAATTCGTGAACTGAGTTAGGAGAAAAATTCAAAAGCTATAATAATAACACACCATAAGCACATGTATTGTTTGAGACAAAAATTAAGGAAGAGAATAATGCATGTATAAAAGGAGAGACAAGTTTCATATACACTCGAATAAAAGCAATGCATATATATATATATAAATACCCAAATCAGAGTACGGTCCACAATCCAGACAGTTACTCTGTAGTACAAAGAAAAAAGAAAGAAAAGGTACATCATGGAGCTGGAGGTGCTGGAGGAGGAGGTGCCTCGCGATCTCTGTCATAGTCCTCAGCATACACTCTAGTCAACCAGGCTATCTAAGTCTGCGTCGTCTGGAGACTAGCTGTCAACTCGGCCATCCGCTGATCGGACTCACGCTGAGCATCTAGGAGCTCGCCTACTCTCCCATCAGTAGCATGCTGAGCATCTAGAAGCTCTCCCACTCTCAGATCAGTCACGCACTGAGCCTCTCTAATCTCACACAGTAGCCCCATCATATCATCAGAGGGTGGGCGTGAAGGACCAACCATATGTGAAGGAGCCCGAGATGGACCAGCTCCAGTAGAATGTGGAGGTAACGTAGGAGATATGGAGTCTACATCCATGTACATACGGTCCTCATCCTCAGCATCAGCCCCAGGGACCCCTACTCCTGCTGCTGCTGCTGCCGTCGCGGTATCTGCTAACTCTACTCGAGTACGAGGATGCACCAGAGCGTTCCTCTCATCATCACTGACATGAGCATCCCGTATACCCATCTTACAGATGGCCTCCCAGTCAAGATCCAATGAGAAGGTCTTCTCCTGAATCCTCTTATCTACTAAGTCAACCTGTAGGCGGGTGAGCAATGTGGTGATCAGACGTCCGTAGGATAGGTTGCCCAATTGTCCAGGCAGCGTAGCATAGATCATCGTTCAAATAATGATATAAGGAAGGTAGACAGGCTGCCTGTTGTAAATACAGTGGAGGACATACTGAGTCAACTGGGAGATCCACTCATAATGTCCACTCTGGGGTATCAGGTTGTGTTGGATAATTTTGCAGTACACCCGAGGCTCTGGACGTAGGTTGATCACTTTCATCTCCCAACGACCATCTCTGGTGAGCTGACTATCAATCTCAGCATGCATCTCCAAGGATAGGAACTGGGGCTCCTTGGGAGCACAGTACACCAAAGGGCCATCATTTGATATGCCCAAAAGATCAGCCAACTGTTGGCAATTAAATAAGACCTCCACCCCTTTGACGTAGCTCGTGATCCTGAGCTCCCTACCTCTCTCTGTGTCATTGCAATCCCCCACTACCTAGAGATTGTAATATAACTGTCTCACCAGATCAGGACGAGTATAAGCCTCATAAGTGATCACAGGGAGCCTACCCATGCCACCAAAAGCACCCTCCACGTTGAACAAGGCTAGACTAGCCAAGTTCACACAGCGACCCCCCTTTACTTTCTTACGCTCATAGCGAGCATACTGATCTTCGGCCTCGTTGCAGCAAAAACGAACTGGGTCATGAGCCCTAGGAACCTTGGTACGAGCCATACTATCTGTCAAGACACAGAAAAACAAATAAGATATTAGTGATGGCAAAAAACTCAAAATTTCGGCATTATAACGGCATGATTTGGACAAAGCCTCACTTTTCACCTAAACAACTGGGCAGGAGGACTTACATCTGCAAAGCTCATACAGTTGGAAATTTAATCTAGAAAGATCGAATTTGATGAAATTTTAATAAATTTAAAAAATCTCAAAAATGGAAAAACTCAAGTTTCTCGATAACCAACCGATGAAACTCAAATATTTTTTAGGGATTTCATCCATTGGGTGACCAATAGCAAAAGCCCCCAATAAAAATTAAATTTTTACAGTTGGAAAAAGTTTAATATGAAGAAAACGATGTAATGGGCAAAAAATCTAGTTTGGAGAGTTTAAAAATGTGAAACAGTAGAGAACATACCTGAAGAGAAGGAGCGGAATTCACGAACAGAAGGAATGATCACCAAACACTAGGGGTCGATACTGTAGCAACTTAGGGAAACGAGTCGAGTTGGAAGAAAAGAGAAGGAATGGGAAATGAATCCAAAATCGGACTTAAAAACCTAATTTTGGATCGTAGGGTCGCAGAATTTGACCAAAATGTGCGACCCTACGTCAAACCCTACCATCGACCCTAGGCTCTCAGTGATCGGATAAAGAACCATGGGTCGGACCTAGGGTCGGACAATTATCGACCCTAAGCTCTCAGTGATCTGATAGGGTTTATTAGGGTCGCATACCCTAGGGTCGCATAAGGACCGACCCTACCATCGACCCTACGATGGAAAATACAGTATTTTTTCAGAATGATCTGAAAAATTGAAATTTATATTGTTTAGTTGGATTTTTTACTTAAGAAAAACTTATATTGATTGCCTCACATGTGCTATGATTGTTTTCAGACACTACCACCACCAGAATAGGAAATGGCTAAGCGAAGGGTGACCAGACGAGGTCGTAACCCAATTCCACCACCACTACCACCTGTGGAGGAAGACAGCCATGTAAATCATGAAGCACAGGAGAATCTGAATATGGCACCGTCAGTGGCGAGTGGCCAGGCAAATCTACAAACTTGCCAGGCCCACTTACAGATCTGGCTACAGCAGTAATGAACTTGGCACAACAGCTGCAGCAAATACAGCAGGTGCAAGCCAAGATGCAAGCTACTACAGGCATGGCTTTTCCAGCTGCTAATACGACACCTATGCCAGCAAGGCAGGCTAGCACAGTACCAGGGGAAAGCAACACGGTACCCCACATACCTCAAACACTAGTCATGCCGGCTCAAGTACAGAATCCTGAGGTAGCTCAAGGCAATTACCAGTATCAACCACCTATGTATGGGGCCTATGCTCCGTATCAGCTGGACCACTCCCGACTGATCGAGCGTTTTCTGAAGATGAAGCCCAAAGAATATAATGGTAAGCCAGCAGATCCTTTGTGGCCAGCACACTGGATTGATGAAATGGAAAGAAATTTCATGATGATGACGGTGAATGAGGAGGAGAAAGTGTTGTATGCAACCTTCATGCTGAAAGGCGATGCACACCACTGGTCAAAGTCCATACGGACTTATCTGTTAACAAAGCATGCCCAATTGACCTGGGTTATATATAAAGAGGCATTCTTTGGGAAGTACTTTCCCAGGAGTTTTAGAGATTATATGGAAAGAGAGTTCCTAAGTTTATATCAGGGCCAGATGACTGTGGATGCATATCAACAGCGTTATGAAGAGCTATTTTTCTTTGCACCTGCCAGCATGCAGGAAGAAAATACAAAGACCCGAAGGTTCATCATGGGACTCAGGGGAAGTATCCGTGAGCATGTTCTGGGGCTGGAAAAGAAAGTGTACAATGAAGAAGTACAGATTACTCGAGTAATAGAGTCAAGCCAAAAAGAGAGTTATTTTGCTCAGAATAGAGGTATCAAGAGGCCAAATGAGAATTCGTACAACGGAGGGAATACAAGGACATTCAAACCCTTTCATACTCAAGGCTTCAATGCTGCAGCCAAGACTACTCCAGCAGCTCAACCGCAACAAAAGCAAAATAATGAAGGAGTAAAATGCTATAACTACAATCAAGTGGGACATTATTTCAGGGAATGTCCTAAGCCCAGGAAGCAGCTACAGCAAGGAAAGATTTATGCAGTTACATCTAAGGATGTTGCCGCATCACCTGATGTGGTCACAGGTATGACCTGAACCTTTTATTTCTGTTACATTGTGTGAGCATGTAGACTAAAACTAAACCAAATCACAGGTATCGTACCTATTAATGGCAAACCCGCTAGGGTACTCTTTGATTCTGGAGCTACTCATTCTTTTATAACTGTGTCATTTAAAAAGAAGCTGAATCTACCCCTCAGATCATTAGATTACAAACTGCTTGTACGATCGTCGATGGGATTAAAAGTGGAATTAGAAAAAGGTTATGGACCATGTCCAGTTCTTATTGGCGAGAAGACTTTAGATGCAACCTTGATTCAGCTTGAGATGGTAGACTTTGACGTCATCTTGGGAATGGACTGGTTAGTTCGAAATTCTGCAAACCTACTATGTGCCAAAAAGAAGCTGACATTTAAAGACAAGGAAGGAGCAAAGTTTAGTTTTGTGGAACCAAACTTCCCCGTAAACGAAAACTCATCCTCTCTGCATTAAAGGCTAGGAAATGCCTCGAGAAAGGAGGAGTTGGGAATCTAGTATCAATGGTTGACCTCACCAAGGAAGCACCACAAATGGAAAATATTGATGTTGTGCGTGATTTTCCAGATGTATTTTCTGAAGAACTACTAGGACTACCACCCGACCGAGCGACAGAGTTCGTTATAGATCTGATACCCAGAGCCGCACCAATATCTAAAGCACCTGATAGAATGACTCCTACTGAATTAAAGGAACTAAAAGTACAGTTATAGGAATTATTGACAAGGATTACATCAGACCTAGAATATCACCATGGGGTGCGCCAGTATTATTTGTAAAGAAGAAGGACGATAGCGTTTGACTGTGTATAGACTATCAGGAATTGAATAAGCTGACAATCAAGAATCGGTACCCGTTGCCTCGAATCGATGACTTGTTCGATCAGTTGCAAGGCGCCAAAGTGTTCTCCAAGATTGATCTTCAGTCAGGATACCATCAGTTGATGATTAAGGACGATGATATTCCAAAGACAGCATTCAGAACAAGATATGGACATTATGAATTTTTAGTCATGTCTTTTGGATTGACTAACGCACCCGCAACTTTTATGGAACTCATGAATCGGGTATTCCATGATATGTTAGATACGTTGATCATTGTGTTTATTGATGATATATTGGTCTACTCCAAGGACAAGGAAACTCATGTCATGAATCTAAGAGCTGCTCTGCAGCGATTAAGGAAAGAGAAGCTTTACGCCAAATTTACAAAGTGTGAGTTTTTGCTAAATGAGGTCGCTTTCTTAGGCCATGTTGTATCCGCTGAAGGAATTAAAGTGGATCCTTGAAAGATTGAAGCCATCATGAAGTGGAAAGCACCTAAGAGTGTTGCAGAAATTAGAAGTTTCCTAGGTATAGCTGGGTATTATCGACGATTCGTGGCAGACTATTCCAGAATTACCGTACCTCTCACCAGTTTGACTAAGAAAGGAGAAAAGTTTGTTTGGACTGATAAATATGAGAAAAGTTTTCAAACACTGAAGGCTAGATTAATATCTGCTCCGATCTTTTCTATTTCTATTCCAAGACAGCCATTTATCTTATACACTGATGCGTATGGATTGGGTTTAGGATGTGTACTTATTCAAGGTGAACAAGTAATTGTGTATGCCTCCAAACAACTGAAGACACATGAGAAGAACTATCCCACTCAAGACTTGGAATTAGCGGTAGTAGTACATGCTGTCAAGATATGGAGACATTATTTGTACGGAGAGAAATTTCAGATTAAATCAGATCATAAGAGTCTCACTTATCTTTTTAATCAGAAGGAGTTGAACATGAGACAAAGAAGATGGCTGGAATTATTGAAGGACTATGATTGCGATATCCAGTATCATCCAAGAAAGGCTAATGTAGTTGCTGATGCGCTAAGCATAAAAGCAATGAAAAAATCTCAAGGAGAGGTTAACACGACAGCAGCAATGTGTACTACAGGAAAAGTGTTCAATTACGGTAATGAGCAGTTCTTGATAGATGGACCAGGTGAAGCAACCAACCAAGGGTTTATTCATCGGTTTTCAAATATGTTCGCAACGTTGAAGATTGTACCTGATATAATTGATGAAGTGAAAGCAGCTATGAAATCAGACCCTTATCTGATAACGGTACAAGAAGACATCGAAAAAGGTAGGACTATTCCTGAGTTCACCTTAGACGATGAAAAGGTACTGAAGTACAAAGGAAGAGTATGTGTTCCTAAAACAGAAAATTTGGACATTAGACACCGACTAATGAAGGAAGCTCACACCACCGCCTATTTGGTACATCCTGAAAGTACAAAGATGTATCATGATTTGAAGAAATTATATTGTGGAGAGGAATGAAAGCAGATGTAGCTAAATTCGTGTCTCAATGCCTAAATTGTCAGAGGGTGAAGGCTGAATGGCAAAGACCTGCAGGACTATTGTAGCCGCTGCCAGAACCAGCACAGAAATGGGACTACATCACTATGGTCTTCGTCACCGGGTTACCATTGACTCCTCGAGTAGTTGACGTGGTCTGGGTGATTGTAGATCGTTTGACTAAGACAGCTCGCTTTATATCTATATGACCACAGTATACCCTAGAGAGGTTAGCCAAGCTATAAGTGGATAACATTGTCAGACTACATGGTGTACCTGAAAGCATTGTGTCTGATAGAGACCCATGCTTTACTTCAATGTTTTGGGAAGGATTGCAGAAGGCTATGGGTACAATGTTGAAGTTCAATACTGTATTCCATCCTCAAATAGACGGACAGTCGGAGCGTACCATTCAGATGTTAGAAGACATGCTTCGAGCCTGTGTTTGATTTTAAAGGCTCATGGGACGAGAAACTACCCTTGATCAAGTTCACCTATAACAACAGCTATCAGGCTACTATACAGATGTCACCTTATGAAGCACTGTATGGGAGGAAGTGTCGAACTCCTCTGTACTCGAATGAAGTTGGAAAGCGTAGCATTGTTGGACCAGAATTTGTTGAAGAGACTTGTCGAGTAGTCGACATTATCAAGGAAAGATTTAGAATAGCTCAGAATCATCAGAAATAGTATGCAGATACTTCACGCAGAAACCTTGAATTTGTCATAGGTGATAAGGTATTCTTGAAAGTATCACCTATGCGAGGTTTAAAACGATTCGGACAGAAAGGGAAGCTAAGTCTGAGATATTTTGGGCCGTATGAGATTCTAGCTAATCGTGGAAAAGTGGCTTATCAATTAGCACTACCACCATCTATATCAATTGTGCATGATGTATTTTATATCTCATTTTTGAAGAAGTACGTCAGAGATCCAACGCAAGTTTTGACAGCGGATCCACCAGATCTAACTGATGATTTGACATTCGAAGTAGCACCAACTGAAATCACTAGTCGAAAGGTTCAACGTCTACATAACCGTGACATATACTATGTTAAAGTCACCTGGAGGGGCCGAGATATAGAAGAGATCACGTGGGAAGAAGAGAATGCTATGCGGAAGCGATATCCTCACCTTTTCTATTCGAAAGGTATGTACAAATTCCGAGGACAAAATTTTTAATAAGAGGGGGGAGTTGTAAGACCCGTATCGAACAAACCGGTCTCACCACATTGTACCAAGTCTAACTATCATGGTCGAGCCAAGTGGACCAAATGCATGAAGAAATCACAAGACCAGGTATGAGTCTAACCCAAAAATAGTAAATGTGAGGGTAGGGTCGCACGCCTAAACAGGTAGGGTTGACCCCACCTCAACAGAAGTCCAACCCATGACTTTTTAGTCGTAGGGTCGGATGACTAAGAAGGTGCAGGGTCGACAAATCCTGCGACCCTACGTCCGACCATTCGATGACAGACATAAATTAGAAATTAAGAAACTTTCCTAATTCCAAGGAGATCTTTCCTAAACTCATTGAGACTTATTATGGAGGGTTGTTCTCTATAAATAGGACGTCTCTTAGCCTCTTTCACTCCTTTACAACCCTAATTGAATGTGAGAGAAAGAGAAGGAAGAGAAGAAGAGAAGGAAACCTAAAGAAGAAGACTAAGGAAGAGAAGGAAACTTCAGAGAAACCTCTGAATAAAGGTATGAACCTAATTCCTTACCTGAATAAGAGATCCTAGAATAGTTATGAAGAACAAAAGATTAGGAGAAACCCAAATCATCCATCCATGGACAACTTCCAAGAGATTCCATGAAGGGAATTGTTATGGACAATGAATAGTGTATAACTTGGAGTTTTGAGCCATAGAACAATCTTAGAATGGACCATGAAAGTAAGCCAAATGATCAAAACATGAAAGAATGGACTTTAGAATGAAAAGTCGACTCAGAATACGTGTGGCCGCACGTAGGGTCGAATGATGTCTGACCCTACGAGACCATAGGATCGACCACATGCCCTCGAGAAGTCTCAGGGAGGGTGTGGTCGCACATAGGGTCGAATGGTATCCAACCCCACGTCCGACCCTTCACCCTAGGTTTGCAGAAACTGCTACCCAAGGTGCTACCCAACCTACGACCCTACGATTTCAGTTAGTCTAAATCTATTGGAATTAATTTTAATTAAAATTTATCAACTTGTTAGGTCTTTCTAGTAATTTAAAAATGATTCATAAAGCTTGAACGAGGATCTACGCTCAATCAAAGGTGAGGGAACAAGACCTAAACTAATTGACTAATAATAAACTATTTTTATTTATTGAGTCTGATGCCAAAATGATTCTATGCTTGTATGCGTGTAATGTGCATTTAACTTGTCATCCAATATTCCTGCTAATATTGTTCATACATATTTAATTCTATTTATTTATAACATGATGATGATGATGATGATGATGTTAGAAATAGGCATGTGAATGTTTGTGTGTGGTTAGTGTACTTGATGCGTGTAGGGCATTAGGGGAAGGGTAATGCGGTGTTTGATCCCGGCACTTTAGCTCTATCTCTACTCAAGTCTTGTCCACTGACATCGTCGTATCGCCATTACCTTAGCAGAACTATTACGTCGTAGGGCATCAAAGGAGGTGGTCTCGGACCGTGTAGTCTTTGACTCTGTCGGGGGCCCTTAGCTCTATCTCTATGGACGTATTGAGGGATGCTGGGGTGAGGCCTTGGATACACTGTTTGATATTAGGATTGGTTAGTTGCTAGCCCAGTTTGCAAGCCCTCACCAACAGGGGCTTACGTGTTGGTATGGGTAGGGCATCAGGGGAAGTGTCATGTGGTGTTTGATCCGAACACTTTTGCTCTATCCCTATTCCATAGTGGAGTGGATGTGGATGGCAATGGTGTTTGATCTGTTGGGTGGGCTTACACACCCTATGCATACAGGTGCGGCGGCCACCAAACCTTTGTATAGCACATTACAAATTTATGAACCAGACCAAAGATATGAATTGAATGCATGCATATGTTTGTTGCATTGTTTTGTTTGCTCACTGAGCCATGTTGTGTGCTCACCCTTTCAACGTAGAATGTTTTTAGTTGATGATACAGGTACGACTGTAGAAGATTATATAAATGCTCCTATGTACGGACATGCGGCGGCGATGGATGCAGAAGTCATGATGGAGTCGCATGATTCGTCATGCGAGTACAACTCTTGCATCTTCGATTAGATTTTTATTATTAAGGAAATGTAATTGATTATTTTATTTTATTTTATGTCTTAGTCAATGGAGAATAAATGGATAATTTATTTATGTTATCATTCTTAGATTCTCAGTTCATTTAATATATATGACTTCCGCTATTGTTTATTTACTCTGATTATGGTTGTGGATGTGTATGGTTGAAGCAAACGAACACAGCCTATTTGAGATCCTGATTGAACCAATGGTTTATTAGCGGTTCATCACACCATTCTGAATAATGCAGAATTAGGGTGTGACATCAAACACCTCATAACACTTCCCCTAATGCCCTACCCATACCAACACGTAAGCCCCTATTGGCGAGGGCTTGCAAACTGGGCTCGTAACTAATCAATCCTAATACCAAACAATGTATCCAAGGCCTCACCCTAGCATCCCTCAATACATCCAAAGAGATAGAGCTAAGGCCCCCCGGTCGAGTCAGAGACTACACGGTCAGAGACCACCTCCCCTGATGCCCTACGACGTAATAGTTCTGCTAAGGTATTGGCAATACGATGATGTTAGTGGGCAAGACTTGAGTAGAGACAGAGCTAGAGTCTGGTGACCAGGATGAACCACAGTGTCACGTCCTCGCCCTGATGCTCCACTCGCATCAAGCACACCAACCACACACATACATTTACATGCCTATTCCTAACATCATCATCATGTTATATAAATAAATAGAATTAAATATGCAAGAAAAGTATTAGCAGGAATATTGGATGACATGTGAAATACACATTACAAGCAAGCAATCATAGAATCATTCATGGCATTGGACTCAATAAGTAAAACAGTTTATTATTAGCCAATTAATTTAGGTCTTGCTCCCTCACCTTTGGTCGATGGTTGTTCCTCGTCCAAGCTTTGTAAATTACTTTTAGACCACTTGGAAACCTAACAAATTTATAGACACTAAATTAGAATTTATTTTCATTAATTCAGACTTCTAGAAGCTGAGTGGTCGCAGGTGCGGCTACACCTATGGTCTCAGTTTCTGTGACCACAGGGTGTGTGGCCGCAAGGTGTGGTCGCATATCATGCGACCACACCCTCCGTGAAACTTCCCCGAGGGCTTGTGGTCGACATGTATAAGACCCGTGTCAAACTAACTCGGTCTTACCACCTTGAACCAGGTTTACCCATCATGGTCGAGTCTAATGGACCAAGGACATGAAGTAGATCGAGATCCCAGGTATAAAATCAACCCAAAAACACTTAATTTTAGGGAAGGGTCGCACACCCAGCTATGCAGGGTCGGACCTCCCAAAAACAGAAAGTTAGACCCTCAGTTTTGAAGGGAGGGTCGGACAGCTTAAGACCCTAGGGTCGACGGGATCATCGACCCTCCCATCGACCCTCGATTTCTGACGAAACTGAAATTAGGAAATTTCCTAATTTTCGGTTGGGATTCTTTCCAAATCTCAATGGGATTATTATAGGACATTCCTAGTCTATTTAAAGGACATCCCTAAGCCACATTCAATCCTTTCACAACCCTAATTGAATTGAGAGAAAGAGAGAAGAAGGAAAAGAGGAAGAAAGGAGGCTAGGAAGAAGGCTTAGCAAAAAGGAGAAGAATTTGCAGAGAAAAGTAATCTTCTCAGGTATGGATATTAATTCCATGAGTTTCTACAGACCTTAGGTTAGATATGGTTGAGTGTAGGATTTTGGAGAAACCCAAACCATCCATCCATGGTTAGGTTTTCATGGAAAATCATAGGAGGATGCACGAAAGCTATCTAGATGGATTATACATGGTTCTAGACCATGGATTGACTGTTGAATGAATGTAGGAAGCAAGCCATAGGACCCCAAACATGAAGAATGGGTTAAAAGTGGAAATTGGACCAGAGTGCACCAAGGGTCGCACCGAGGATCGATAGACCATCAGACCCTAGGTGTTTCTGACCATCGACCCTCAGCATTCGGGAAGTTTAGAATGGAGGGAGGGTCGATAGACCCATCGACCCTAGTATCGACCCTAGCATCGACCCTCAGTTGACAGAATGGTTTTTAAATTCTGAATTAATTCTAATTAAATTATATCGACTTGGTTAGGTTTGTTAGCAATATAATTACGTTATAACGGTGATTCTAAAGCTTGGAAAAGTATATTTTAGCAAGCTAAGGTGAGGAACCTTAACCCCAAACTAAATTGGTTAATAATAAACTGTTTTCTATTTCTTGAGTCCTATGCCATGTTTGATTCTATGCGAATATATTTGTAATGTGCATACAGCATGCCATCCAATATTTCTATTACTTGTTCATGCATATTTACTTTATTGTTTATAACATGATGATGATGATGATGATAGGAATAGGCATGTGCTTGTATGTGTGTGGTTGATGTATTTGATGCGATCGAGTATCAGGGGAGGTGTGATGAGAACGTCAATAAACGTTAACCTTTGGCGGGTCTCAGCACTTTAGCTCTATCTCTAACTCAAGTCATGTGCATTGACATCGTCGTATCGCCATTACCTTAGCAGAACTATTATGTCATAGAGTATCAGGGGAGGTGGTCTCGGTCCTTGTAGTCTCTGACTCTACCGGGGGGGCCTTAGCTCTATCTCTATGGATGTTCCGAGGGATGCTTGGGTGAGGCCTTGGATACACTTGTTTGGCATTAGGATTGGTTAGCAACGAGCCCGGTTGCAAGCCCTCGCTAACAGGGGCTTACGTGTTGGTATAGCATTATATAGCAATAAACGTTAACCTTTGTTGTATAATGTTATGGTAGGGTGGATGGGGACGACGATAAACGTTAACCTTCGGGCTGGCTTCCACACCCTGTGTATAGAGGCGGTGTCAATAAACGTTAACCTTTGACCACCCAACCTTTCTATTGCACATTACAAACTATAAACCAAGACCAAAGATATAAATTGATTTTTGCATGCATAAGTAGTGTTGCATTGTTTTGGCTACTCACTGAGCCGTGTTGTGTGCTCACCCCTCGACGTCGAATATTTTTAGTTGATGATGCAGGTTATACAGTTGAAGATTATATGAACGTGTCGGCATACGG
The DNA here is from genome assembly GCA_028583415.1 of Protea cynaroides. Lineage (NCBI taxonomy): Eukaryota > Viridiplantae > Streptophyta > Magnoliopsida > Proteales > Proteaceae > Protea > Protea cynaroides. Next base: position 84,715,031 of record CM053268.1, read on the forward strand.
AACTGTAGCAGCTATGGAAGTTGGAGCTGAAGACGATACACACGACTCCTTTTGCGAGTGCAACTCGTGTGTATTCGATTAGATATTTTCATAGGTTTCTTATTCTGGATTTATTAAAGATTTGTATTGATGTTTACTTATGTCCCGGTCGATACAGAATAATTTTCTATTAAATTATTAATATCATTTTAGTTCTCGGTCCATTTAATAATAAGATTTCCGCTATTGTGTATTTAGTCTGATTATGATTGTGGATGCGTGTAAGTTTGGATAACGCGGGGATAGCCTATTCGAGATCCTGGTTGAACCGTTGGTTATTTAGAGGTTCATCGCACCATTCTGAACAATGCAGAATTGGGGTGTGACAACATGTGTGGTCGCATACCATGCGACCATACATGCGACCACACCCTCCCTGGAACTTACCCGAGGGTGTGTGGTCGGTTATGTGTGTCTCGTGTGGTCGCATATCATGCGACCACAAATGCGACCACACCCTCCCTAGAATTTTCCCGAGGGCGTGTGGTCGATCATATGTGCCTCGTGTGGTCGCATATCATGCGACCACAAATGCACCCACACATGTGATGGTCGACTTTTCCACTCCCAACTCGATTCCTTCATGTTTTGATTCCTTGGCTTATCATCATGATCCTTCCTATGATTGTTCTATGGCTTAAAATTCATATTTTACACAATCCATCATCCTAATAGATTCCCTCCATGGATCTCCTAGAATTTGTCCATGGTTTGATGATTGGGGTCTCACTTTGAATCACTATCTCCTCCATGACCTATTATAGGTATTCAACTGATGTGAGGGATGGTTTCATACCTTAAACTTGTTGAAGATTCAGAGTTCTCTCTGAATTTCCTTCTCTTAGTCCTCCTCTTCAATTCTTCTTATCTTCCTCCTCTTCTCTTTCTGTCTCTTTCAGTTTGAGTTCTAAAAGGTTGAAAGAGGCTAAGGGATGTCCTATATATAGAGGAAAACCCTCCATATAGAGTCCTACTTAGATTCAGAAAGAACACCCTTCTGATTAAGAAGGTTATTCACAGAGTCAGTCTAACTTCGTGTGGTCACACGTGGGGTCCAGAACCCGTCAACCACACAACCAAAAACTACGACCGCACGTCCCAGACTCCTGTGGTCTCATTATTCTGAGGTGTGGTCGACCACACCTGTTTAGGTATGCGACCACACACTCCTAAATAGATGATTTTGGGTTAAATTTCATACCTAGCCTTGTGGTTTCTTCACGCACTTGGTCCACTTGGGCCAATTATGATGGGAAGACTGGTTACGACACGAGAATGTAATGTTAGACCGGCTTTGTGGCGTGCGGGTCTTACAACTCCACCACCCTTAAAAGAAATTTCGTCCTCAAAATTTGAACGTATGGATCTTACAACTCCTCCATCCTTAAAAAAATTGTCTTTGAAATTTGAATTTACTTCGGAGTCAATAGGTGGAAATACTATTTCCGCATTGTATCTTCTTCTTCCCATGCAATCTTCTTCCCATCTTGGCTTCGCCAAGTTACCTTCATATAATAATTATCCCAATTTTGGAGATGTTGTACCTTACAACCAGTGAACAAGGCTGGTACCACTTCAATAGTTAAATCTTCTATCTAATCCAATGGATCAGTGGTAAATACCTTTGATATGGATCTCCACCATACTTCTTCAATAAAGACACGCGAAATACATCATGCACATTAGACAATGACAGCGGTAACGCTAGTTGATATGCAACCTTTCTACGTCTCTCCAAAAAATTTTATGAGATCCAAAACATATATAGGATACAACTTTCCCTTCTTGTTGAATCATTTTAAACCATGCATAAGTGATACCTCCAAAAACACTTTGTCACATATGGCAGACTCAAAGTCTTAACATCTTGTCTAGCACTCAATAGGCTTCTTCAATAGACTCAGGTCTTGCAATTCCTTTTTCTCCGACTTCATTCCAAAACAAAAGAATTCGACATTTATATTGTACCATGCTTCATAGGTAAAATCTACATAGTAGCTTGGTAGAAAATTCAATCCCCATATAGCTTAGTTAGCCGCTCCAAAGCATACCGAGGTCGTATAGCAATGGAATGAGCTATCTTTATAAGGCGATCAACAATCACCCAAACTGTAAGACCCGTGTCAATCTAACCCGGTCTTACCACCTTGAACCAGGTTTACCTGTCATGGTCGATCCAAATGGACCAAGGGCGTGAAGGAGATCGAGATCCCAGGTATCAAATCGACCCAAAAACACTTAAAATAGGGGGAGGGTCACATACCCAGCTAAGCAGGGTCAGACCTCCCAAAACAGAAAGTCAGACCCTCAGTTTCGAAGGGAGGGTCGGACAGCTTAGAACCCTAGGGTCGACGGGATCATCGACCCTCCCATCGACCCTCGGTTACCGTAGGAAATAGAATTAGGAAATTTCCTAATTTTCGATTGGGATTCTTTCCTAATCTCAAAGGGACTGATTTTAGGATGTTCCTACTCTATTTAAAGGACGTCCCTAAGCCACTTTCACTCCTTTCACAACCCTAATTGAATTGAGAGAAAGAGAAGAGAAGGAAAAGAAGAAGAAGAGAAACGGGGAAGAGAATTAGGCCAAAAGAGAAGAGTTGCAGAGAAGGATTATTTTTCTTAGGTATGGATACTAATTCCATGAGTTTCTACAGACCTTAGGTTAGCTATTGATGAGAGTGTGATCTCGGAGAAACCCAAACTATCAACCCATGGCTAGGTTTTCATGGAAACCGTAGAAGAAAGTATGAAAACTATTTTAGATGGATTATACATGGTTTCAGACCATGGAATGAATGTAGAATGGAATGTGGGAGCAAGCCATAGGATCCCAAGCACGAAGAATGAACTAAAAGAGGGAACTGGACCAAAGTGCACCGAGGGTCGCACCGAGGGTAGATGACCATCCGACCCTAGGTGATATTGACCATCGACCCTCAGTGTTCGGGAAGTTCAGAGTTTGGGAGGGTCGCACCGAGGGTCGATCAGGACTCCGACCCTACCTCCGACCCTCAGTTAACAGCATGGTTTTTAAATTCCGAATGAATTCTAATTAAATTCTATCGACTTTGTTAGGTCTTCTAGCAATATAATAACATTGTAAAGGTGATTCTAAAGCTTGGAAAAGTATCTATTAGCAAGCTAAGGCGAGGAACCAGAACTCCAAACTAATTGGTTAATAACAAAACTGTTTTTCTATTTCTTGAGTCCTATGCCATGCTTGATTCTATGCGAATATATTTGTAATGTGCATACAGCATGCCATCCAATAGTTCTATTACTTGTTCATGCATATTTACTTTATTGTTTATTACATGATGATGATGATGATGATGATAGGAATAGACATGTGCTTGTATGTGTGTGGTTGAAGTACTTGATGCGAGCGAGTATCAGGGGAGGTGTGATGAGGACGTCAATAAACGTTAACATTTGGCAGGTCTCAGCACTTTAGCTCTATCTTTAACTCAAGTCTTGTGCATTAGCATCGTCGTATCGCCATTACTTTAGCAGAACTATTATGTCGTAGAGTATCAAGGGAGGTAGTCTCGGTCCTTGTAGTCTCTGAGTCTACCGGGGGGCCTTAGCTCTATCTCTATGGACATTCTGAGGGATGCTGGGGTGAGGCCTTGGATACACTTTTTGGCATTAGGATTGGTGAGTTGCGAGCCCAGTTTGCAGCCCTCGCTAACAGGGACTTACGTGTTGGTATGGAAATATATTGCAATAAACGTTAACCTTTGTTATATACTGTTTATGGTTGGGTGCATGTGAGTCGACGATAAACGTGATCTTCGGGTGACGTCACATACTCGTGTATAGAGGCGGGGTCAATAAACGCGACCTTTGGCTACCTAAACCTTTCTATTGCATACTGTAAACTTTAAACCGGACCAAAGATATAAATTGATTACATGCATATGTACTGTTGCATTATTTTGGCTACTCACTGAGCCGTGATGTGTGCTCACCCCTCGACATCGAATATTTTTAGTTGATGATGCAGGTTATACCGTTAAAGATTATATGAATGCGTCTGCGTACGGGAATGTGGCAGCAATGGAAGCTGGAGCTGAAGTGGATACATACGACTCCTCTTTCGAGTGGAACTCGTGTGTATTTGATTAGATATTTTATAGGTTTCTTTATTTGGATTTATTAAGACATGTATTTGGTATTTAAATATTTATGTCTCAGTTAAAACAGAATAAATTGTTATTTAAATTTTAATATCACATAGATTCTCAGTTCTTCTTATTATAAGACTTCTGCTATTGTGTATTTACTCTGATTTTGATTACGGATGTGTGTAAGTTTAGATAACGCGGGGATAGCCTACTCGAGATCCTGGTTGAACCGTTGGTTTATTAGCGGTTCATCACATCATTCTGAATAGTGCAGAATTGGGGTGTGAAAACTTGGTATCAGAGCATCTCAGGCCTTGCCCGCTGAACTAACATACATTCGAGACAATTGTGAACTGAGATAGGATAAAAATAAAAACAGTAATATTAACACATTATAAGCACCAGTGATGATTGAGACCAAATTTAAAAAGAGAATAATACATCTATTAAAGGGGAAACAAGTTTACATACAATGAGAGCGAAACAAAATATATATACACAACTAAAGCAGAGTACAGTCCACAACCCGGACAGTTACTCTGTAGTACAAGGAAAATAAAGTACACTCAGGAAGCTGGAGGCGAAGGAGGAGGCGGGGCCTCACGGTCTCTGTCGTAGTCCTCGACATAGACTCTAGTCAACCATGCCACCTGAGTCTGAGTCATCTGCAGACTAGCTGTGAGATCAGCCACCCGGCCGATAAGTCCGGCGCCGGGCGTCTAGAAGCTCCCCTATCCTCAGATCCGATGCGCGCTGAGCCTCTCTAATCTCGTGAAACATACTCAGCACGTCATCAGCAGGTGGGCATGAAGGACCAGCCGCATGAGAAGGACCGGTCTCCGATACAGGACCCGCCGCAGAAGAAGTACCAACACCAGCCGCATGCGTAGGTGAAGGTGGTGCTATCGCGTTAACATCCATATACATGCTGTCGTCATCATCGACAGGATCCACATAGGCTCTAGCAGCGGCAGCAGCAGCCTCAGCGTCAACCATCTCAACGCGAGTGTGAGGGCGCACCATCGCGTTCCTCTCCTCATCACTAACTTGGGCATCCTGCATACCCATCTTGCAGATAGCCTCCCAATCTAGAGGCGACGAGAAGGTCTTCTCCTGAATCTTCTCATCTACCAGGTCAACCCCCAGACGGGTCAGTAGAACCGTAATCATGCGCCCATAGGGTAGATTACCCCTATGACCAGACAATGTAGCACTAATCATGGTCCGCATGATGATGTAAGGAAGGCAGGACGCAAGTAACAGGCTCTCATCTGCCAGCGATCAGGTCGTAGCAGCTGGTTGTCGATCTCTGCCCTCATCTCCATAGAAACAAACTGTGGCACTCCAGGCGCACAGTACACCATGGGGCCATCATAAGGAATTCCCAACAGATCGGCCAGTTGCCGATAGTCAAATGAAATGCGCACCCCTTTAACGTAACTGGTGATGCGCAACTCCTGACCATGCTCAACGTCATTGTAATTCCCCACCACCTGGAGATTACAATAGAACTGGCGCACCAAATCTAGACATGTGCAAGCGTCGTAGGTGATGACAGGGAGCCACCCCATATCACCAAATGCCCTCTCTACGTTGAACATGGCTAGCTCAGCCAAGTTCACCATACAACCACCTTCCACCTTCTTACGGGGATAGTCGGCATACTGTGCCTCGGCTTCATTAAAATGGAAGCGAAGGGGATCACGCACTTTGGGTATCTTGGTACGAGCCATGGTATCTGCAGATAAGAAAGAGGAAGGGAGACAAGGGGTTAATAGGATAAAAAAAATCCAAAATTGATTTGATAACGACGTAAGTTGACCATAAAGCCCCATTCCTCACCATACAAGTGGGCATGAGAACTTACGTAGGTCTAAACATACCCTACAACCCACATGCAGTAGGAAATTTTAACTGACGATATCCAATTTGAAGAAAATCAAGAAAAATCAAAAATTCGACAAATTAGGGCAAAAAGGGGAAAAATTCAAGTTTCTCGATAACCAACCGATGAAACTCAGAAATTTTTGAGGGCTTTCGTTCCTTGAGACACCAATAACAAAATCCCCCAATAAAAATTGAATTTTTACGGTTGGAAAAAGTTTAATTTGAAAAATACGAGTTAAATGGACGAAAACCTAGAAAAGAAAACCTAAAAACAGGTAAAAATGAGAGGACATACCTGTATGGATGACGTGGAGGTCGAAACCCGGAGTCAAACCGATCAAAAACAGTGGAGTAGCACTGTAGCAACTCAGAGAGGAGAGACGAGTCGAAGCGGAGGAGAAATAATAGGAAATGACTCAAAATCGGATCTTAAAAATCTGATTTTTAGTCTGAGGGTCGGACAATTCGACTAGAACCATCGACCCTCGAATCGACCCTCCCATCGACCCTCGGCTCTCGGGAACTTGACAAGAAACTAAGGGTCGGAACTAAGGGTCGGACACCCATCGACCCTCGCATCGACCCTCAGCTCTCGAGAAGAACAGGTCATTCCCAGGGTTGGATACCAAGGGTCGGACATACCATCGACCCTCACCATCAACCCTGCATAGAAAAGAGTATTTTTTTTATAAAATGAGCTAGAATTGGAATTGATTATCGGTTACCGTGCCTACATGAAATATAAATGACTTCTCACCTATTTTGATAATTTTCAGGCACCACCAATCACAAAAAGGAATTATGTCTAGACGTAGAGTAACCCGACAGACCCGGAATGCACTTCCACCACCACCACCCGTGGAAGAGACTAGTCAGGAAAATAATTATGCATCGGGTAATCCCGAACCGGCAAACCCTACAAATTTGCCACCTCCACCACCAGAGCTAGCAACCGTGGTGATGATCTGGCACAACAGCTGCAGCAGATGCAACACGCACAGGCTCAGATGCAAGTTTCCATGGGCATTACGTTTCAAGCCACTCAGGCTGCATCCATGCACACAGGACAAGCCAGTGCAGCACCGGTGGGTAACCACCCAGCTCCTCAGACACCTCAAGAACCTGCTGCATAGATTCCAATGCAGGTTTCGGAAGCAGCTCAGGATAATTACCAGTATCCACCCCATATGTTTGGGGCAAATCCCCAAAATCAGTTGGACCACTCTCGACTAGTGGAGAGATTCTTGATGATGAAACCTAAGGAATTCAACGGCAAACCATCTAATCTGTTGTGGCCAGCACACTGGATAGACGAGATGGAGAGAAATTTCCTCATGATGACTATCACAGAGGAAGAGAAATTATTATGTGCCACCTTCATGCTCAAGGGCGACGCACATCATTGATGGAAATCCACGAAGGCATATCTACTGACCAAGCACGCCCAACTGACTTGGGCTATATATAAAGAAGCCTTCTTTGAGAAATATTTTCCATGGAGCTTCAGAGATTCTATGGAAAAAGATTTTCTGAGTTTATATCAGGGGTAGATGTCAGTGGATGCGTACCAACAGCGTTATGAAGAGCTGTTTTTCTTTGCACCAATTAGCATGCAAGAAGAAGACACCAAAACCTGTAGGTTCATCACGGGACTGAGAGGAAACATCAGAGAACATACTCTGGGCTTAGAAAAGAAAATTTATAATGAAGCTGTCCAGATTGCTCGAGTTATCGAATCGAGCCAGAAGGAGAGTTATTTTACTCAGAACAGAGGCATCAAAAGGCCAGCCGAAAATTCTTACAACGGAGGCAATAACAGGACATATAAGCCTTTTCGTCCTCAGAATTTTACTGCTGCAACCAAGACTACTTCAGCAGCTCAACCTCAGCCAAAGCCAAATTCTGAAGCCCCGAAGTGTTTTAACTGCAACCAACCGGGACATATGGCAAGGGAGTGCCCTAAGCCCAAGAAACAATTCCATCAGGGACGGATATATGTTGTTACGTCCGAGGATGCGGCCGCATCACCCGATGTGGACACAGGTATGACTGAAACTTGTTAAGTTGTATTTATATTGTATGAGCATGTGGACTAAGTAAAAATAAATCACAGGTATTGTACCTATAAATGGCATGCCTGCCAGAGTACTCTTTGATTCCGGAGCTACTCATTCCTTTATATCTATGGCATTTGGAAAGAAGATAAATTTACCCATCAAAACATTAGACTACAAATTACTTGTACGATTACCGATGGGGTTAGAAGTGGAATTAGAGAAAGGTTATGGACCATGTCCAGTTCTCATTGGAGAGAAGACCTTAGATGCAACCTTGATACAACTTGAGATGGCAGACTTTGATGTCATCTTGGGAATGGACTGGTTAGCTCGGCATTCTGCAAATCTGTTATGCGCCGAAAAGAAGCTAACGTTCAAAGACAAAGAAGGAGCAGAATTCAATTTCTCGGGAACCAAGCTTCCCCGGAGACGCAAGCTCATACTTTCAGCACTAAAGGCTAAGAAGTGCCTTGAGAAGGGGGCAGTCGGGTATCTAGTATCAGTGGTCGACCTAACCAAGGAAGCACCACGAATGGAAGACATTGACGTCGTGTGAGACTACCCTGACGTATTTCTGGAGGAACTACCCGGATTACCACCCGACCGAGCCACAGAGTTTGTGATAGACCTTATACCTGGAGCCGCACCAGTGTCAAAAACACCTTATAGAATGGCTCCTACGGAATTGAAGGAATTAAAAGTGCAACTACAAGAATTGCTAGACAAGGGTTATATTCGACCCAGTATATCTCCATGGAGGGCACCGGTGTTGTTCGTAAAGAAGAAGGATGGTAGCGTTCGATTATGCATCGACTATCGGGAGTTGAATAAACTGACAATCAAGAATCGATACCCACTACCTCGGATCGATGACTTGTTCGATCAGTTACAAGGAGCAAAAGTATTTTCTAAGATCGACCTTCAATCAGGCTATCATCAGCTGAAGATTAAAGAAGGTGATATTCCGAAGACAGCATTCAGGACCAGATATGGACATTATGAATTTTTGGTTATGTCTTTCGGATTAACTAATGTACTGGCAACGTTCATGGAACTTATGAACCGAGTTTTCCACGATATGTTGGATACGTCGGTTATAGTATTTATTGATGATATATTGGTATACTCCAAGGACAAGGAAACCCATATCAAGAACCTCAACGCAGCCCTACAGCGTTTAAGGAAAGAGAAGTTATATGCCAAAATTTCAAAGTGCAAGTTTTGGCTAAGTAAAGTCGCCTTCTTAGGCCATGTAGTATCCGCTGAAGGAATCAAAGTGGACCCCAGGAAGATCGAGGCTATTGTAAAGTGGGAAGCACCAAAGAGCGTTTCAAAAATCAGAAGTTTTCTGGGTCTAGCTGGTTATTATCGTAGATTCATAGAAGACTATTCCCGGATTGCCGTACCTCTCACCAGTTTGACTAAGAAAGATGAAAAGTTCGTGTGGACCGATAAATGTGAGAAGAGTTTTCAAACGCTGAAGACCAGATTGATATCCGCTCTGATTTTAACTATTCCTGTTCCAGGACAGACGTTTACCTTATACACTGATGCGTCGGGATTGAGATTAGGATGTGTGCTTATGCAAGGAGAGCAAGTAATTGCTTATGCCTCGAGATAGTTGAAGGTACATGAGAAAAATTACCCCCCTCATGATTTGGAGTTAGCGGCAGTAGTACATGCTGTCAAGATATGGAGACATTACCTATACGGGGAGAAATTCCAGATTAAGTCGGACCATAAAAGTCTTACTTATTTATTTAATCAGAAGGAGTTGAATATGAGACAAAGAAGATGGCTGGAACTATTGAAAGACTATGATTGTGATATCCAGTATCATCCAGGAAAAGAGAACGTAGTAGCGGATGCATTGAGCAGAAAGGCAATGATAAAATCGCAAGGAGAAGTTAGCACGACTGCAGCAATATGTACTACCGGAAGGGTATTCAATCACGGAAACGAGTAGTATGTGATAGATACAACGGATGGATCAGCCAACCAAGGGTTTATTCATTGGTTTTTGAATATGTTCGCGGCATTGAAGATTATACCGGATATAGTGGATGAAGTGAAGACAGCTATCAAAGCAGATCCTTATCTGAGAACAGTACAAGAAGATATTGAGAAAGGTAGAACCAATCCTGAGTTCACCTTGGATGGCGAAAAGGTACTGAAATACAAAGGAAGAATATGTGTACTTGAAACAGAAAGTGCAAACATTAGACACCGACTGATGAAGGAAGCCCATACCACCATCTATTCGATACATCCTAGAAGTACAAAAATGTATCATGATCTAAAGAAATTATATTGGTGGAGGGGAATGAAAGCAGATGTAGCCAAGTTCGTGTCTCAATGCCTAAATTGTCAGAAAGTAAAGGCTGAATGACAAAGACCCGCAGGACTGTTACAGCCATTATCGAAACCAGCAGGGAAATGGGACTGCATCACTATGGACTTCGTCACGGGACTACCACTGACTCCTCGAGTAGTTGACGCAGTTTGGGTGATTGTGGACCATCTGACTAAAACAGCTCGCTTCATACCTATACGACCTCAGTATACACTGGAAAGGTTAACGAAGCTGTATGTGGATAATATTGTTTGGTTACATGGTGTTCCAAAAAGCATTGTGTCTGATAGGGATCCACGATTTACTTCCAAGTTTTTGGAGGGATTGCAAAAGGCTATGGGTACAACGTTGAAGTTCAGTACTGCATTCCACCCACAGACAGATGGACAGTTGGAGCGTACAATCCAAATTCTAAATGATATGCTACGAGCATGTGTAATTGATTTTAAAGGATCATGGGACGAAAAGTTATAATTGATCGAGTTCGCTTATAACAATAGCTATCAGGCTACCATACAAATGTCACCTTATGAAGCACTGTATGGCAGGAAGTGTCGAACTCCCTTGTTTGGGAATGAAGTTGGGGAACGTAGTATTGTTGGACCGAAATTTGTTGAAGAGACTTGTCGAGTGGTCAACATCATCAAGGAAAGAGTGAGAACAGCTCAGAACCATCAGAAGCAATATGCAGACACTCGACGAAGAGATCTGGAGTTCGGCGTAGGTGATAAAGTATTTTTGAAGGTATCGCCTATGCGAGGATTGAAGAGGTTCAGACAGAAAGGGTAACTAAGTCCAAGATATGTCGGGCCATATGAAATTCTAGCTAAGCGTGGACAAGTGGCTTATCAGTTAGCACTACCACCATCTATGTCAAGTTTGCATGACGTATTTCACATTTCCCTATTGAAGAAGTATGTCAAAGACCCAACGCATGTTTTGACAGTGGATTTGCCAGAATTGATTGATGATTTGACATTTGAAGTAACACCAACAGAAATCACTAGTCGGAAGGTTCAACGTCTACGCAACAGAGATATCTACTATGCTAAGGTCACATGGAAAAGTAGAGACATGGAAGAGATTACATGGGAAGAAGAAAACGCTATGCGGAAGCAATACCCTCACTTGTTTGATTCAGAAGGTACGTACAATTTCAAGGACAAAATTTTTATAAGTTGGGGGAGTTGTAAGACCCGTGTCAATCTAATCCGGTCTTACCACCTTGAACCAGGTTTACCTGTCATGGTCGATCCAAACGGACCAAGGGCGTGAAGGAGATCGAGATCCCAGGTATCAAATCGACCCAAAAACACTTAAAATAGGGGGAGGGTCACATACCCAGCTAAGCAGGGTCAAACCTCCCAAAAAAGAAAGTCAGACCCTCAGTTTCGAAGGGAGGGTCGGATAGCTTAGAACCCTAGGGTCGACGGGATCATCGACCCTCCCATCAACCCTCGGTTACCGTAGGAAATAGAATTAGGAAATTTCCTAATTTTCGATTGGGATTCTTTCCTAATCTGAAAGGGACTTATTTTAGGATGTTCCTACTCTATTTAAAGGACGTCCCTAAGCCACTTTCACTCCTTTCACAACCCTAATTGAATTGAGAGAAAGAGAAGAGAAGGAAAAGAAGAAGAAGAGAAACGAGGAAGAGAATTAGGCCAAAAGAGAAGAGTTGCAGAGAAGGATTATTCTTCTCAGGTATGGATACTAATTCCATGAGTTTCTACAGACCTTAGGTTAGCTATTGATGAGAGTGTGATCTCGGAGAAACCCAAACTATCAACCCATGATTAGGTTTTCATGGAAACCGTAGAAGAAAATATGAAAACTATTTTAGATGGATTATACATGGTTTCAGACCATGGAATGAATGTAGAATGGAATGTGGGAGCAAGCCATAGGATCCCAAGCACGAAGAATGAACTAAAAGAGGGAACTGGACCAAAGTGCACCGAGGGTCGCATCGAGGGTCGATGACCATCGGACCCTAGGTAATATTGACCATCGACCTTCAGTGTTCGGGAAGTTCAAAGTTTGGGAGGGTCGCACCAAGGGTCGATTAGGACTCCGACCCTACCTCCGACCCTCAGTTAACAGCATGGTTTTTAAATTCTGAATAAATTCTAATTAAATTCTATCGACTTTGTTAGGTCTTCTAGCAATATAATAACATTGTAAAGGTGATTCTAAAGCTTGGAAAAGTATCTATTAGCAAGCTAAGGTGAGGAACCAGAACTCCAAACTAATTGGTTAATAACAAAACTGTTTTTCTATTTCTTGAGTCCTATGCCATGCTTGATTCTATGCGAATATGTTTGTAATGTGCATACAGCATGCCATCCAATATTTCTATTACTTGTTCATGTATATTTACTTTATTGTTTATAACATGATGATGATGATGATGATAGGAATAGGCATGTGCTTGTATGTGTGTGGTTGATGTACTTGATGCGAGCGAGTATCAGGGGAGGTGTGATGAGGACGTCAATAAACGTTAACTTTTGGCGGGTCTCAGCACTTTAGCTCTATCTCTAACTCAAGTCTTGTGCATTAGCATCGTCGTATCGCCATTACTTTAGCAGAACTATTATGTCGTAGAGTATCAGGGGAGGTGGTCTCGGTCCTTGTAGTCTCTGACTCTACCGGGGGGCCTTAGCTCTATCTCTATGGACATTCTGAGGGATGCTGGGGTGAGGCCTTGGATACACTTTTTGGCATTAGGATTGGTGAGTTGCGAGCCCAGTTTGGAGCCCTCGCTAACAGGGGCTTACGTGTTGGTATGGCATTATATAGCAATACACGTTAACCTTTGTTATATACTGTTCATGGTTGGGTGCATGTGAGTCGACGATAAACGTGATCTTCGGGTGACGTCACACACTTGTGTATAGAGGCGGGGTCAATAAACGCGACATTTGGCTACCTAAACCTTTCTATTGCATACTGCAAACTTTAAATCGGACCAAAGATATAAATTGATTGCATGCATATGTACTGTTGCATTGTTTTGGCTACTCACTGAGCCGTAATGTGTGCTCACACCTCGACGTCGAATATTTTTAGTTGATGATGCAGGTTATACCGTTGAAGATTATATAAATGCGTCTGCATACAGGAATGTGGCAGCAATGGAAGTTGGAGCTGAAGTGGATACACACGACTCCTCTTGCGAGTGCAACTCGTGTGTATTTGATTAGATATTTTATAGGTTTTTTTATTTGGATTTATTAAGACATGTATTTGGTATTTAAATATTTATGTCTCAGTTGAAACAGAATAAATTGTTATTTAATTTTAATATCACATAGATTCTTAGTTCTTCTTATTATAAGACTTCCGTTATTGTGTATTTACTCTGATTATGATTACGGATGTGTGTAAGTTTAGATAACGCAGGGATAGCCTACTCGAGATCCTGGTTGAATCGTTGGTTTCTTAGCGGTTCATCACATCATTCTGAATACTGCAGAATTGGGGTGTGACAAAAACTGCGTTAACCGATCTAGGAGTCAGTGGCAAATCGGTGACATAGTTCATTGTAATGCAGTTTCACTTCCAGACTGGCTCTGATAGTTGTTGTTGTAGTAAGCTATGTTGTTCTTTATCTTTCAACCTTTACTTACTGATAATTCAGACACTGGAACACGCACTAAGCCACATCTATTATCATTCCTCTTTACCAATACAATCTCTTCAGGTCATGATACATATTGATACTCCAGGATGTCCTGAAATAAAGTACAATGGGCTCTTATCATTATCCTCTTCATGATATCAGAGTCTTTACCTTCAGGTATTCAGAATCTACCTCTGTATCTGAGTACTGTCTCTGCATCCAAAGTAAGTCAGGGTTAGGTATTTCTTTTTATAAATCTTCTTGTACCGCTCTTAGATATGGGTCTAACAAAATTGATGCCTTTACTTCTTCCATCAAATCAGAGATGATCTTTAATGCCACAAGCGCAGCCGAGGAACTATTGCTCCATAAGTTCTCGCTCAATTGAATCATCACGAGTTTTTATTATATGTTACTCTTCTTCCAAATCTGAATCTGTTGCTGCGAAACATAAGGCAGCTATTGTACTAGGTCCTCCTTTTGGCTTCATTATTCCTTGTTGCTCAAAACCTCAGCTATCATATTAGCCCTGCACCAGTGACATTAAATATTACGGCCTTAATCTTTCAGGAGTTCCAACCATCTCCTTAGCTTCCTGTTCAACTCTTTCTGGGTGAAGGGGTAAGTAAGACTCTTGTAATCCGATTTAATCTGAAATTCTTCTCTGTATAGATAATGTCTCCATGTCTTGATTGCATGAATCATAGTTGCTAACTCCAAATCATGAGTTAGGTGATTCTTTTCATGCTCTTTCAGTTATCTTGAAACCTATGCAATCGCTTGTTTATCTTACATTAATCCGCATCCTAAACCCAATCTGAAAGTATCAATGTATAGAATAAAAGGTTCCCCTGGTACCAGAATGGTCAAGATGGGAGCCAATATCAGCCTTACTTTAGAATCTAGAAACATTCTTCACACTTGTTAGTCTAATTAAACTCCTCTCCCTTCCTAGTTAGCTTGGTAAGAGGTTTTGTGATCTTAGAGTGGTCCTCCACAAATTGTCTGTAATAACCAGCTAAACCCAAGAAACTTCTGATCTTCGCAATATTCTTAGGCATTTCTCACCATACAATTTCTTCTATCTTATTGGGGTCCACTTTAATCCTTTCTGATGCTACTACGTGACCTAAGAAAATCACCTCGTTCAACCAAAACTCACACTTCTTGAATAAAGCTTCTCCCTTTTCAGCAGTTGTAAGGCTGCTCTAAGATCCGTTGTATGAGTTCCTTCATTCTTGGAATAAACCAAAATATCATCTGTGAAAATTATGACCGACGTATCCAATATGTCATAAAACACCCAGTTCATCAGCTGCATAAAAGATGTAAGGGTATTGGTTAATCCAAACGACATAATCGAAAACTCATAATGCCCAATCCCGGTTCTAAAAGCTGTCTTCGAGATATCACTGTCTAAATTCTTCAGCTGATGATATCTTGACTGAAGATCAATCTTAGAGAATACCTTTGCAACTTGCAACTGATTAAACAAATCATCGATCTGAGGTTGTAGATATCGATTCTTGATCGTGAGCTAGTTTAGTTCCCGATAGTCTATACATAATCTGACACTACCGTCCTTCTTCTTCACGAATTACATTGGCGCTCCCCGTGATGTAATACTTAGCTAATTAGAACCCTAGTCTAATAACTCCCATAGTTGAGTCTCAATCCCTTCAACTCCATAGGAGCTACTCTATAGGTGCCCTTGACACAGGTATCGTCCTTGGTAACAAGTCGATGACGAACTCGATCGCACGATCAGATGGTAACCCAGGTAAGTCTCCTAGAAACACATTAGGAAATTTACGCATCACATCAATATCTTCCATCTGTGGTGCTTCTTTGGTAACGTATACCACAGATACCATATATCCAATTGTTTTCTCTTCGAAGCATCTCTTCGCCTTGAGCATAGACAGGATCATCTTTCACTTCTTAGGCAACATGCTTCCAATAAAACTAAATTATATGCCGTCTTTATTCTTGAATGATAACCTCTTTTATGCACATAACAACTTTGTAGAGTGTTGAGACAACCAGTTTATTCCCAAGATGACGTCAAAGTCTAATATCTAAAGTCGATTTAGGTTGCATCCAAATTTTGTCCATCCAAATGATTTGAATATTGTTCATAACACTCATCCAATACAACATCTAGTTCAAAAGGGCTTAAACTAGCAAAATCTAGTATAAAGGTCTTAAGAGCAAATCTAGCTCCTTAATTTGTTATGGTTTTTCAAAGACTAACGCTAATAATCTCATGTCCCAAAAAGCTCATTAGCTTACACCTTCTTTATCATTGTTGTTCTACCCTGATCTCTCTTTCATATAACTCAAAAAATATCTTGTGATTGTTACTTACTTTCTTGCTCATGCACTCTTTTATAAACATGACTCATATCCATCTATCTAGCAATCTTGAAATAGATTCTCTACTACTTCGTCTGAGGTTTCTTAGCTATATAGATTATTCTGAATTAAATCATCGTCCTTCTAATAATTCTTTATTAACTAAACATCTTATCAATGGATGTCAAGAAATTTAAGAATCAAAATGTTTATCCAAAAGTAATTCATTTCCTTCATTTGAATTCAGTATGATGAAGGATACTTGTTTTATCTAATGAACTTAGGTTTAAAGGATCAGGAGTAAATCTATGGTAATCCAACCTTCATCCAAAGGTCGTTAAGTTGCATGGTGGTCTGAATACATAGAAATAGAGGTTCTACAGCTTCTCTTAACCTCATGGTTATAGGTTCTATCGAGTATATAATGCCATTGGTCGAGGCACTACAGAAGTAAATCTGGAGAAAATTTTGGTACATTAATAAATCAGGTATAAATCGAAAAGATGTATGCTCAACATGATTAAACATTTAAATGTTCATTCAGTTCATATCTCTGTTCATGTTGTCGATCATGAGAGTGGCTCAGATTTGTATAATTAGGACTAATACTAAAGAAACAATATCTATAACTCCAATTGACAGGTTGAATTGAGAAGGTATGCTGTCAAGACACGAGAATTTAAAATCAGGTATGTGCATCCTCTATAATCATAAGAGTAAGTCAATAATGCATCGCATCCTATATAAACCTATCTAGTTATATGGCCACAATAGATTTGATCATTTGTTGAAAACGTTTGAGGCTTCATCTTCAGAAAATATTCCTCAACCCTTATTGGATCATTCTACCATGATGCAGCTATCCCATACATCGATGGCTGATAAGGGTAACCACCTTGATACATTGCTTGTTGTGCACCAAGCTTCTGCACTGGGGTGTGTGTTACTGGGACTTGTTGTATGGTAGGCACTGTATTATAGCTAACAGGTGCTGGGGGTACAGTGTTGCTACCAATCCGTACCATACTTGGTTTGACCCGGAGGTGTTGATGTAGCATTGGCAACTTGGATAGTGATTTTCATGGCAACTTACATAGTCAGTATCATCTGTTGTTGTTTTTGTATTTTGTCAGTCCAATTTTGTTACAATCGTAGCCAAGGCACTTGGTAGTCCAGGTAGATTGGCTGAAGTGCCCTGGTTGTTTACCTTCTTTGATTTGTTCCAATTTGATTATCATTATTTAGCATCTGCTCAGATGAGTTTTCACTACCCGTTCTCGACCCAGATAGTGGTGGGGTCAAGTTGCAACTTCTTCTTAATGCTCAGTGGGCAATGGATTAGCGTGTGGTGGATCTCACTTAGAGTCTCCATGTCACCTAGGAGTATAGCTTCATCTTCTTGTAGTTACTCTTATTCTTAGTGTATGACCATTGTTCTCCAATCTCTATTGGATTTAGCCAGAGATCTTTTCCTTTACCTCTACATGGATTTAGGCATTACTAGCCATTTTCCTTCTTCCTTTGTCATACATCAAGTTTCACATCTTGTGAGTATCAACTCGGTATTTCAATGTTCTGGCTACTATACTATATCCTTTGTACAAGCAACTATCCTACTTGTAGACCGTACCATATGTTATTTATTTATCAGGATACATTTAGATTCTCTTTTTCTTTAATCTATATATACATATGGTTACACCTCTTATATGTACATTATTGTCTTGTTTAAGTTCTATTTCAACCAACACGGGAGCTTATGGTGTGTTTGTATTAAAGCTTTTAGTTTATCCTAACTCAGTTCATGGACTCTAGTAGAAGTATTCAAGTTTGATGGGCAAAGCCTGAGAGCTCTGATACCAAGTTGTCACACCCCAATTGTGGACTAACCAGAATGGTGTGATGAACCATCAATAAACCAATGGTTCAATCAGGATCTCGTATAGGCTATGCCAACCATGTTAAACCAAAACACATTCCACATTAATCAGAGATAATAAAGTAAATAACGAAAGTCTTATTAACAATGAACTGAGGTACAATCATGATAAATAATTAATATTTCAGTTATCTTCAAGTAACCAAATCATAATTTAATATATATTACAAATATCTAAATACGAAAGTCAAACACTAAGCGCATCCATAGTTGAAACGCTCGCTTAACGAATCATAATAGTCCTCCACAGTTTGCTCATCCATAGCCGCCACCTGTTCATATATTGGCGTGTCGACATAATCTTCAACCGTAATACCTATAACATCAGAAACTAAAAATAATTATGCGCGCGAGGATCAGCTCTCCAACTTGAGCTCAGCGAGAAAACAAAACAATTCAACAAACATATGCATGCGTTCAATTCATATCCTTGGTCTGGTTTATAAGTTCGCAATGTGCTGTGGAAAGGATTGGTGGCCGCCGCACCTCTATACACGAGTGTATGAAGCCGCCCAATGGATCAAACACCATTGCTGTCCCACATGCACCCATCATAGAATAGAGATAGAACAAAAGTTTCTGGATCAAACACCACATAACACTTCCCCCGATGCCCTATCCATACCAACACGTAAGCCCCTATTGGCAAGGGCTTGCAAACTGGGCTCGTAACTAACCAATCCTAATGCCAAACAGTGTATCCAAGGCCTCACCCTAGCATCCCTCAATACATCCATAGAGATAGAGATAAGGACCCCCAGCAGAGTCAGAGACTACACGATCAGAGACCACCTCCCCTGATGCCCTACGACGTAATAGTTCTGCTAAGGTAATGGCGATACGATGATGTTAGTGGACAAGACTTGAGTAGAGATAGAGCTAGAGTCTGGTGACCAGGTTGAACCACAGTGTCACGTTCTCGCCCTGATGCTCCACTCGCATCAAGCACACTAACCACACACATACATTTACATGTCTATTCCTAACATCATCATCATCATCATGTTATAAATAAACAGAATTAAATATGCATGAATAGTATTATCAAGAATATTGGATGACATGTGAAATGTACATTACAAGCAAGCAATCATAGAATCATTCATGGCATTGGACTCAATAAGTAAAACAGTTTATTATTAGCCAATTAATTTAGGTGTTGTTCCCTTACCTTTGGTCGATGGTTGTTCCTCGTCCAAGCTTTGTAAATCACTTTTAGACCACTTAGAAACCTAATAAATTTATAGATTTTAAATTAAAATTTATTTTCATTAATTCAGACTTCCAGAAGCTGAGTGGTCGCAAGTGCGGCTGCACCTGTGGTCTCAGTTTCTGCGACCACAGGGTGTGTGGTCGCAAGGTGTGATCGCATATCATGCGACCATACATGCGACCACTCTCCCTGAAACTTCCCCGAGGGCGTGTGGTCGACATGTGTGGTCGCATACCATGCGACCATACATGCGACCACACCCTCCTTGAAACTTTCCCGAGGGTGTGTGGTCTCTATGTGTGGTCACATACCATGCGACCATACATGCGACCACACCCTCCTTGGAACTTTCCCGAGGGTGTGTGGTATATGCGACCACACATGCGACCACACCCTCCTTGGAATTTTCCCGAGGACGTGTGGTCGATCATATGTGCCTCGTGTAGTCGCATATCATGCGACCACACATGCACCCACATATATGATGGTCAACTTTTCCACTTCCAACTCGATTCCTTCATGTTTTGATTCCTTGGCTTATGATTGTTCTATGGCTTAAAATTTATATTTTACATAATCCATCATATTAATAGATTCCCTCCGTGAATCTCTTAGAATTTTTCCATGGATTGATGATTGGGGTCTCACTTTGAATCACTATCTCCTCCATGATCTATTATAGGTATTCAAATGATGTGGGGGATGGTTTCATACCTTAAACTTGTTGAAGATTTAGAGTTCTTTCTGAATTTCCTTCTCTTAATCCTCCTCTTCAATTCTTCTTCTCTTCCTCCTCTTCTCTTTCTGTCTCTTTCCGTTTGAGTTCTAAAAGGATGAAAGAGGCTAAGGGACGTCCTATATATAGAGGAAAACCCTCCATATAGAGTCCTACTTAGACTAGGAAAGAATCTCCTTCGGATTAGGAAGGTTTCCTAATCACGGAATCAGTCTGACTTTGTGTGGTTGCACATGGGGTCGCAGATCCCGTCAACCACACAGCCAAAAACTGTGACTACACGTCCCAGACTCTTGTGGTCGCATTATTCTAAGGTGTGGTCGATAAGCATCTACAGACATTTGTCCTTGATATAGACTCAGAAATTTTTTTTCCATCTGGTCTCTGAAACTCATGGGAAAATACTTCTCGAAGAAAACTTCCTTGTAAATAGCCCAGGTCAGTTGGGTATGCTTTGTCAATAGATAACTTCGAGTAGCTTCCCACCAATGGTGTGCATTACCTTTCAGCATAAAAATGGCACATAACTCCTTTTCCTCTTCATTTACAGTCGTTATCATAAAATTTCTTTCCATCTCGTCGATCCAGTGAGCTGGCCACAGAGGATCCGACAGCTTGCCATTGAATTCCTTAGGCTTCATCTTCAGAAAACGTTCGATCAATTTGAAGTGATCAAATTGATACTGAGCGTATGCTCCATATATAGGCGGTTGGTACTAATAGTTATCCTGGTTATGTCCGCCTTGCGGTGCCTTAGTATTCTGCACTTGAGCTTGTAACACTGGCGATTGAGGTGCTTACCGTGTTGCTACCACCAGGTACGGACTAGCTTGCCCTGCAGGTAGAGGTGTTGTATTTGTAGCTGGGGAAGCAATTCCCATAACAGCTTGCATGTTGACTTGCATTTAATGTATATGCTGCACTTGTTGTGCTAGATTCATCACCACAGTAGCCAAATCCATAGGTGGTGCAGGTAAGTTGGTTGGGTTGGCTTAAGGATGAACATCGTGAGGCACAGTACCTTGATTCCCAACATTTCGTTCTTGTCCTTATTGACCTTCGTTGTCATTGGTCTCCATAGGTGGTGGAGGTGGTTTTACATTCTGTCTTCTTTGGCTAACTCTTCGCCCAACCATTTAAATTTCTGGATAAATGGTACTTGGAAAGGTTGTACATGTGAGACAAATAGAATGGTAGTTGTAAGCACCCCAATTTTGCCACCCTCAGCATAAGTGAACCAATATGACAGGTTTTCGGCCTTTAATCCAAAGGTTGGTGATTCTCTAATGAACCCCACAATAGGGTCATAGGCTATTACCTACTTGGATGAATAGGTCGTGAAATTATCTTCGAAATGAGACCGGAATCATCAAATTCTGACGTCAAACAAGGAAGATATCGCAGTTTGAAAGTGCAAGGGCATTTATGTAATTATCGTATGATGCATGCATTATCATTCAAACTTCAAGACATCATATCTTGGTCATCTGATATCGGAATCAGATGATTCCAAGGCCAATATTCCTTATTTTCAGTCCTCTTCAAAGTGGACGTGAAAAATCCCAGGTAAAAATCACCGTGGGCCCTATGCAAGCTTTCATGCAAAATTATCGTTACAACTTCAAAGTTTCATATCTTTGTCGTTCTACGTTGGATTCAGATGATTCTAAAGCCATTATTCTTCATTTGTGATGTTCTACAAAGTGGATGTAAAAAATTTCAGGTAGAAGTCTTCGAAGGATCCCATGCAAAATAACACATGGAAATGGTCATTTAACCTTTGAAAATTCATATTTTGGTCACCCCATATCCAAATCAGGTGATTTCAGTTTCATTATGTTCCATTTTTAGTACTCTACAAAGTGGGCGTAAAGAATTTTCGGTAGAAGTCTCCGAAGGTTCCCATGCAGAATGGTCAGTCAAATTATCGATAATTGGTCTGCTTAAACTTCAGAAATTCATAAGTTGGCCATTTTATTTCCAAATGAGGTGATTCAAGTTCTAATATTCTTCATTTTTAGTGTTCTACAAAGTGAATGTAGAAAATTTAGAATAGATGCTATCGGAAATTTTCATGCGGAATGGCGGCGGAAATGACCTATGAAATGATAGAAAAAGTCAATCTTGGACCAAACTCAGTTAACTCAGTTAACTTAGCTCAATCCAAGCCAGTCTTGGCCCAACCCAGTCAATCCTTGTCAATCCAGGCCGAACCGGTTCACCCATCTACATGTTGGTTTATATATATATATATATATATATATATATATATATATATATATATATATATATATATATATATATATATATATATATATATGTTAACATATATGTTATATTATTATAATATTATTATCATTATATATACATATATGATATGTGGGGCTACATATAAACGGAGGGAGACCAATAGAGAATCGGCAAACTTGGAATGAAACGAGAAAAAAAAGAAATGGAAAGCTGGCCGATTCTATGGAAATAAATAAAGAAAGGAGGACTCTAAACAGAAGAAACGGGAGAGAGAGTTTCTAAAAAGAAAGAAGAAGTTTAGAATAGAATAAGGAGATCTGGAGAAGAAAAGGGAAAGGGGTGAGAAAAAGGAAGAAAATCGAGAACGGAGAGAGGGCCGAGATCAGAATAGAAGAAGAGGAGAGAGAGGGCGAGATCTAAAAGAGGAAGGCAGAATCCGAGAAGGGGCGACAGAATAAAGAGATCTGGAAAAGAAAAGGAAAGTGGAAAGAAAAAATATATATATATATACAAAAGGGAAGATCGAGAGAGATCGTGAGGGACTGATTGCCGAGGAAAAAAATAATAAAAAAGAGGAGATGGAGAGACACATGGGGGCGGATTCTTTTTCTTAAAATAAATAAATAAATAAATAAAAGGAGGAGAGGTGGCAGCGAGAAGAAGTGGGGGAGAGATATGAGAGAGAATCGAGAGAGAGGAGGTGGAGATCAGAAAAGAGAAGAAAAAATAAAAAAAAATGTAAAAGAGGGCAAATCGAGGAGAAGAGGGACAGAAGAAGGAGGAGCTGGAGGAGGGAGAAAAAAGAGAAGAAGAGACAGAAGGAGGTGGCGCAAGGAGAAAAAAAAGGAGGAACTAGAGAGAGATATTGGAGCAGATAAAGAGAGAGAAGGCAGCGAGAAGAAGAGGGAGAAGAAGAAGAAGGCAGAAGAAGTGGGAAAAGAACCTACCTGTGTACTCCAGGTAAGCTGCCTTCCCCATTCTTGTTTTCTTTCGTTTTCTTTATATGCTGCAAACATATCGGCCACCACCACCTGCTACCTACCTTGCAGCCGTTACCATCTTCTCCCACCGACACTCCCATCCAACCTTCTAACGACCTCTCATCATCGCAACCAAACCCATCACTCCATGCCAGATTACCTAAACTCTCAACCACATCACCTTACATCCCATCTTACCAACGACACCAACCGCTCACACTTACATTCATACCACAACCATGCCTCCACCTATAACCTGTCTATCCAGCCACACTCACAATAACCTGTAAATCCCTCACATGCAACACCTATAACCTGTTTGTCCAGCCACACCCACAAGACACTTTGCAATTCTACTGTTACATGTATCACACCCTAGACCCCATCAGACCTGGCCATGCACCCCAACCATTTCCACCGACCATGGTTGAAATCTGATCTGCCACCCTCGGATCAGCATCCCTTATCTACCAATGATCGTGATAGGTTTAAATCTGAATTTTATCATAATGAATCAAATTGTTTGGATACATAATGAATTGGAGCCATTGAAGTCAAATTATTTTGATCTTAAATTTAAATATGGCCATTGATCATGAATCTTTATGTGATGAAAATTAAACATTGATCATGATCTTTATGTGATGAAAATTAAACCTTGATCATGGAATTTTATGAGATGATTTGGAATTTTAAGTGATTGATCCAACCATGTTGGAATTTAATATGTTTGATCGTACCATGTTTGGATGTGATGAAAATTGATCCCCATCGGATTCTTGAATTTATAAGATTGATCCCATCACATGCTCGGAATTATTTATGGGATTGATCCGACCATGTTGTAATTTTATGTGAATGAAATATGGCCATTGATTCTTGAATTTGATATGATCAATTCTGGACCATTGATGTTGAATGTTAATTTGATCCAATGTAGACCATTCATGTTGAATGAGTTTGATCAATTATGGTTGATGATGAATGTTAATTTGATCCAATGTGACCATTGACATAGAATGGGCTTTAATTTGATTAATTGAGGGCCCATTGATCATGAAATTTGGATGGGATAAAATTTGGCCCTTCGATTGAATTTTGATGTGATTAGTTTCTACCCATTGATTATGAAACATTGATGAAAATTATTGGCCATTGATCTTGGAATTTTGGGTGATTAAATATGAGCATTGGTTGGATGATTGTTGTTATTTTTGGAATCATGTGATGAAAATTAGACCATTGATCTTGGAATTTTGATTTGATCCGTTGATCATAACTTAGCTTGATTTGAGTAATCTGAATGGTTAGATTATTAATTTGAGTAATTTGAACCATTGGATTGTCATCAAAAGTGATTTAAATGGATATGAACGGTTAGATAATCATTTTGAGTGATCTGAACCATTAGATTTGGTCTAATCAGGATGACTTGATGTGGGAGGAATCTGAGCCATCGATCTTGGCTGTTTAGATGAAATCTGAGTATATGATCGTGATGATAACATCTTGAAGAAATCTAACCATTAGATTGAGGATCTGATCTGATATTATTAATGTGAGAGTTTCTTTGAGTCCGGACAGTAGATTGGGCATCTGTCTTGTTTACACTGTTGTATTTGCATGCACTACCATGTTTAGGATGCCATTGCTATATTTGCATTTACTGCCATGTTTGAATGTTTCTATTTTTGGTAATAATTTAATTTATGTTGCACCGTAGTCGAACTGCCATATCTGTACACCTAGCAAACATATTAGGCGTGGGGACATGCATTTAGGCACCCACATTCTTGGGAAGGGCATAATGCAAATAATAAAAACTTTAATAAAAAAAGAAAATACTTTGCCAAATTTTTCAAAATTAGAACTTAGGTTGAAAAGGGTAATTCAGGACAATTTATGCCCCTTAGTAAATCATAAACCTATAATAGGTTCTAAACCCTTAACCTAGAAAAAAGTTATTTCATCATCCCGAACTACACGGATTCTGATTCCTATGGCAAACCCTAGGATACGTAGACTATTTGGGAGAATCCCAAATGCGGATCCACATCTTAGTCTACTCGGACTATCCATAGATCCACTTGGATAACCACCCATCATTTCGAACTACGTGGATTCTGATTCCTAGGGCAAACCCTAGGATACGTAGGCCGTTTGGGAGAATCCCAAATTCGGATCCACACCTTAGTCCACTCGGACTATCCATAGATCCACTAGGATATCAATCCACATTTTTTACCCAAATAGGGTTATCCATATTCCAACCAAAATAGGGTTATCCACATTCCAACCCAAATAGGGTTATCCACATTCCAACCCAGAATGGATTATCCACATTCCAACCCAAATAGGGTTATCCACATTTTGACCCAAATAGGTTTATCCACATTCAAACCCAAATAGGGTTATCCATTCTTAGATCCACTAGGACTATCTATCAATCCACATGGACTATCCAGATCCTAACCCATAGGGTTTTCTCATCAGTAAAAAGGCAGTAGGAACTAGAACGAAGAGTGCAGTAGCAATAAATGCGAGAATATTTACTTCCATAATAGAATCTCATTGTGTTTTTTTTTTACTTCGCAATAACTCGGGATCTAATCCCATAGAGATGATAAATCTTTCTTATTATTACAAATAATAACTTTTCAATCAAACAACTATTTTAAGAATTCCCGTGTTCGTATTTCAAAAGTAAAAGGGATCTTGATAATAGGAAAATTTTTCCAACCGAATTTCAATATTCTATTCCTATGAACTGACTCTTACCAAAATTATATATGGATATTCTATGGATATTCTAATGAAGAGCAGCCGACCCCCCTTTTTTATTTGTTTCCTCCCCAAGCATAAACTTCAACTTGAACAATGAACTTAATCATGCACAAGTATAAATCACAGCCATAAACTTTAATCACACTTGAACTACGATGGTGAACCTGATTTTCGGAATAATTTCGTGATACGTAGGCAATCTGATGGATACAAATTTGGTTCAATGATATCAAACCACTTGGTTTGGTTCGGTTTAATAGATAGAGTCTAGCATAGGAAAGGTATAGGAGACCAATTTTGATCGGGTGGTTTGGGTGCCTAACCCCTTCCCATAATTGTACCCTGATGCTTACCTAATCTCTGATGGATCAGAAATCAAATCTAAGGGTCATGAGTCAATCGAAGTTTTTCCTTGGGGTGAGATTTCACATTTCTAAGGTCCTAAACCTTAATCTAGGTGGCGACTTCCAAGATTTTCAATCTTTGTCCTCACAGTAGTATTAGTTAGTCTCAAAATGGAAAACGAGAGAAGAAACAAAAGCAACAGGCAAAAGTTTGGACAGAATCAAAAGGCAAACAACAGTCAGTCATACGGTCGATGGCCTACGGTCGCATGTTGGGCGACCTTAGGTTCGACCAACGAAACCCTGACAACTTCCTGGGACCCTATGGTGGATCATACGGTCGACACAGTCGATCATTTTGGTCGAATTGTGCAACCGTAAGGTTCAAAATCAGTTTTAAAACCTGTTTTTTGAAATTTTCCCTCTCATTTTCCTTTCTTCTTCCTACAATCTCAACTCAGCTCGCCACCACTGAGTTGCTACAATATCAACTGTACGAACTTGGTGATTTTTCCATCGATCGACAATCTTCCTTCCATTCCTCAAGGTATGTTCTCTACTCTTTTCCCTTTTTAAGCTTTCATACCTAGGTTTTCACTCTTTATAGGATTTTCATCAAATTAATATCTTTATTACCATAAAAATTGAATTTTTATTGGGGCTATTGCTATTGGCTATCCAATGGATAAAATCCCTCAAGAAAATTTGAGTTTTATCGATTGGTTTGGTAGAAATTTGAGAATTCTAATATTTTACCTAAATTTGGGGTTTTTTCCAATGTCAAAATTTATTCAAATCGAATCTACTTAGTTAAAATTTTCCAGCCTTGCAGGATGATTTGGAACCTATCTAAGTCCTCCTTCCCAAATGTTTGGATAAAAAGTGAGGCTTTTTCCATTTTACGTCATTATGCTGCCCAAAATTTTAATTTTCTAAATTATTTTCCTTATTTTCTTCTCTTGCAATTATCATGGTTCGCACCAAGGTTCCTCAAGTCCATGACCTGCGTCGCTTCTGGTCTGTCGAAGCTGAGATACAATATCCATGGTTTGATCGAAAGAAAGTAGAAGGGGGTCGATGTGTGAACTTAGCCCACTTAGCCCTGTTTGATGTAGAGAGGGCATTTAGTGACATGGGTTGGCTTCTAATGATCCTATACGAGGCTTGTACTAGCCCAGATTTAGGGAAGCAGTTCTATTGTCACCTTCAAGTAGAGGGTGACCTAGAGGATGTACATAGGCGTAGAAGGCTTCGGATTACCAGTTGGGTGAAAGGGGTTCCTATCTCTTTTAATTGTCAGGAGTTGGCTGAACTCCTGGGCATTTCCACGATGGACAATTGGTCTACTATGCACCAAGAGAGCCCCAGTTCCTATCTACACAGGTGTGTGCAGAGATAGACAATCAGATTCTTCTGGACGACCGCTAGGAAATGAAAGTGGTTAATGTCACACCCTAATTTTGGTCTAACCAGAATGGTGTGATGAACCGCTAAATAAGCAACGGTTCAACCAGGATCTCAAATAGGTTATCCCCACGTTATCCAACTTACACACATCCGTAATCATAATCAGAGTAATACACAATAGCGGAAGTCTTATAATAAGATGAACTGAGAAACTAAATAATATTAACAATTTAATAGCAAATTATTATGTATTCAACTGAGACATAAATATGAAATATCAAATACATGTCTAAATAAATCCAATAAAGAAACTTATAAAATGTCTAATCAAATACACACGAGTTGCACCCGCAAGAGGAGTCGTGTGTATCCACTTCAGCTTCAGCTTCCATTGCCGCTACCGTCCCATACGCAGAAGCATTTACAAAATCTTCAACCGTATAACCTGCATCATCAACTAAAAATATTCTACGTTGAGGGGTGAGCACACAACACGGCTCAGTGAGTAGCCAAAACAATGCAACAATACATATGCATGAAAAAAAATCAATTTATATCTTTGGTCTGGTTTTAAAGTTTGTAGTATGCAATAGAAAGGTTTAGGTAGCCAAAGGTCACGTTTATTGACTCCGCCTCTATACACGAGTGTGTGACGTTACCCGAAGATCACATTTATCGTCAACTCACATGCACCCAATCATGAACAGTAGATAACAAAGGTTAATGGTTATTGCTATATATTGCCATACCAACACGTAAGCCCCTATTGGTAAGGGCTGCAAACTGGGCTCGCAACTAACCAATCCTAATGCCAAAAAGTGTATCCAAGGCCTCACCCCAGCATCCCTCAGAATGTCCATAGAGATAGAGCTAAGGCCCCCCGGTAGAGTCAGAGACTACAAGGACCGAGACCACCTCCCCTGATACTCTACGACATAATAGTTCTGCTAAAGTAATGGCGATACGACGATGCTAATGCACAAGACTTGAGTTAGAGATAGAGTTAAAGTGCTGAGACCCACCAAAGGTTAACGTTTATTGACGTTCTCATCACACCTCCCCTGATACTCGCTCGCATCAAGCACATCAACCACACACATACAAGCACATGCCTATTCCTATCATCATCATCATCATGTTATAAACAATAAAGTAAATATGCATGAACAAGTAATAGAAATATTGTATGGCATGCTGTATGCACATTACAAACATATTCGCATAGAATCAAGCATAGCATAGCACTCAAGAAAATAGAAAACAGTTTATTATTAACCAATTTAGTTTGGAGTTAAGGTTCCTCACC
Organism: Protea cynaroides; assembly: GCA_028583415.1. Classification (NCBI taxonomy): domain Eukaryota; kingdom Viridiplantae; phylum Streptophyta; class Magnoliopsida; order Proteales; family Proteaceae; genus Protea; species Protea cynaroides. The sequence continues at coordinate 84,744,436 of CM053268.1, forward strand.
TTAGCTTGCTAATAGATACTTTTCCAAGCTTTAGAATCACCTTTACAGTGTTATTATATTGCTAGAAGACCTAACAAAGTCGATAGAATTTAATTAGAATTTATTCAGAATTAAAAACCATGCTGTTAACTAAGGGTCGGAGGTAGGGTCGATGCTAGGGTCGATGGTCTATCGACCCTTCCCTCTTTCTGGACTTCCCGAATGCTGAGGGTCGATGGTCAGGAATACCTAGGGTCAGATGGTCTATCGACCCTGGGTGCGACCCTTGGTGCACTTTGGTCCAATTCCCTCTTTTAATCCATTCTTCGTGTTTGGGATCCTATGACTTGCTCCTACCTTCCATTCTACAATCATTCCATGGTCTGAAACCATGTATAACCCACCTAGATAGCTTTCATGTATTCTTCTATGGTTTTCCATGGAAACCTAACCATAGATTGGTGGTTTGGGTTTCTTCGAGATCACCCTCTCAACAATTACTATTCTAAGGTCTGTAGAAATTCATGGAATTAGTATCCATACCTGAGAAGATTACTCCTTCTCTGAAATTCTTCTCCTTTTTGCTAAGTTCTCTTGCTTGCCTCTCTTCTTCCTCTTTTCCTTCTCCTCTCTTTCTCTCAATTCAATTAGGGTTGTGAAAGGAGTGAAAGTGGCTTAGGGACTTCCTTTAAATAGACTAGGAACATCCTAAATAAGTCCCTCTGAGATTTGGAAAGAATCCCAATCGAAAAATATAGAAATTTCCTAATTTCTATATTCGGCAGAAACCAAGGGTCGATGGGAGGGTCGATGATCCCATCGACCCTAGGGTCTTAAGCTATCCGACCCTCCCTTCAAAACTGAGGGTCTGACTTTCTGTTTTGGGAGGTCCGACCCTGCTTAGCTGGGTATGCGACCCTTCCCCTATTTTAAGTATTTTTGGGTCGATTTGATACATGGGATCTCGATCTCCTTCACGCCCTTGGTCCATTTGACTCGACCATGATGGGTAAACCTGGTTCAAGGTGGTAAGACCGGGTTAGATTGACACGAGTCTTACAACTCCCCCCAACTTATAAAAATTTTGTCCTGAAAATTGTGCGTACCTTCTGAATCAAATAAGTAAGGGTATTGCTTTCTCATAGCATTTTCTTCTTCCCATGTAATTTCTTCCATGTCTCTACTTTTCCATGTGACCTTAACATAGTAGATATCTCTGTTGCATAGACGTTGAATCTTTCGACTAATGATTTCTGTTGGTGTTACTTCAAATGTCAAATCATCAGTCAATTTCGGCAAATCCACTGTCAAGACATGCGTTGGGTCCTTGACATACTTCTTCAATAGGGAAATGTGAAATACGTCATGTACACTTGACATAGATGGTGGTAGTGCTAACTGATAAGCTACTTTTCCACGCTTAGCTAGAATTTCATACGGCCCGACATATCTTGGACTTAGTTTCCCTTTCTGTCCGAACCTCTTCAATCCTCGCATTGGCGATACCTTCAAAAATACTTGATCACCTACTGCGAACTCCAGATCTCTTCGTCAAGTATCTGCATATTGCTTCTGACGGTTCTGAGCTGTCCTCACTCTTTCCTTGATGATGTTGACCACTCGACAAGTCTCTTCAACAAATTCTGGTCCAACAATACTACGTTCTCCAACTTCATTCCAAAACAAGGGAGTTCGACATTCGGCCATACAGTGCTTCATATGGTGACATCTGTATTGTGGCCTAATAGCTGTTATTATAAGCGAACTCGATCAATGGTAATCTTTCATCCCATGATCCTTTGAAATCAATCACACATGCTCGTAGCATATCTTCTAGAATCTGAATTGTACGCTCTGACTGTCCATCTGTCTGTGGGTGGAATGCAGTATTAAACTTTAGCGTTGTACCCATAGCCTTTTGCAATCCTTTCCAAAATTTAAAAGTAAATCGTGGATCTCTATCGGACACAATACTTTCTGGTACACCGTGTAACCGAACAATATTATCCACATACAGCTTCGCTAACCTTTCCAATGTATACTGAGGTCGTATAGGTATGAAGCGAGCTGTTTTAGTCAGACGGTCCACAATCACCCAAACTGCGTCAACTACTCGAGGAGTCAATGGTAGTCCTGTGACGAAGTCCATAGTGATGCAGTCCCATTTCCATGCTGGTTCCGGTAATGGCTGTAACAATCCTGCGGGTCTTTGTCATTCAGCCTTTACATTCTGACAATTTAGGCATTGAGACACGAACTTGGCTATATCTGCTTTCATTCCCCTCCACCAATATAATTTCTTCAGATCATGATACATTTTTGTACTTCCAGGATGTATCAAGTAGATGGTGGTATGGGCTTCTTTCATAAGTCGGTGTCTAATGTCCATACTTTCTGTTTCAGGTACACATATTCTTCCTTTATATCTCAGTACCTTCTCGTCATCCAAGGTGAACTCAGGGTTAGTCCTACCTTTCTCAATATCTTCTTGTACTGTTCTCAGATAAGGATCTGCTTTGATAGCTGTCTTCACTTCATCCACTATATCCGGTATAATCTTCAATGCCGCGAACATATTTGAAAACCGATGAATAAACCCTTGGTTGGCTGATTCATCCGTTGTATCTATCACATACTGCTCATTGCCGTGATTGAATACCATTCCGGTAGTACACATTGCTGCAGTCGTGCTGACTTCTCCTTGAGATTTGATCATTGCTTTTCTGCTCAATGCATCTGCTACCACGTTCGCCTTTCCCGGATGATACTGGATATCACAATCATAGTCTTTCAATAATTCCAGCCATCTTCTTTGTCTCATATTCAACTCTTTCTGATTAAATAGATAAGTAAGACTTTTATGGTCCGACTTAATCTGGAATTTCTCCCCGTATAGGTAATGTCTCCATATCTTGACAGCATGTACTACTGCCGCTAGCTCCAGATCATGAGTGGGGTAATTTTTCTCATGTACCTTTAACTGTCTTGAAGCATAAGCAATTACTTGCTCTCCTTGCATAAGCACACATCCTAATCCCAGTCCCGACGCATCGGTGTATAAGGTAAACGTCTGTCCTGGAATAGGAATAGTCAAAATTAGAGCGGATATCAATCTGGTCTTCAGTGTTTGGAAACTCTTCTCACATTTATCGGTCCACACAAACTTTTCACCTTTCTTAGTCAAACTGGTGAGAGGTACGGCAATCCGAGAATAGTCTTCTACGAATCTCCGATAATAACCAGCTAGACCCAGAAAACTTCTGATTTCTGAAACGCTCTTTGGCGCTTCCCACTTTACAATAGCCTCGATCTTGCTGGGATCCACTTTGATTCCTTCAGCGGATACTACATGGCCTAGGAAGGCGACTTCACTTAGCCAAAACTCGCACTTTGAAAATTTGGCATATAGCTTCTCTTTCCTTAAACGTTGTAGGGCTGCGTTTAGGTTCTTGATATGAGTTTCCTTGTCCTTGGAATATACCAATATGTCATCAATAAATACTATAACCGACGTATCCAACATATCGTGGAAAACTCGGTTCATAAGTTCCATGAACGTTGCCGGTGCATTAGTTAATCCGAAAGACATAACCAAAAATTCATAATGTCCATATCTGGTCCTGAATGCTGTCTTCGGAATATCACCTTCTTTAATCTTCAGCTGATGATAGCCTGATCGAAGATCGATCTTTGAAAATACTTTTGCCCCTTGTAACTGATCGAACAAGTCATCGATCCGAGGTAGTGGATATCGATTCTTGATTGTCAGTTTATTCAACTCACGATAGTCGATGCATAATCGAGCGCTACCATTCTTCTTCTTTACGAACAACACCGGTGCCCCCCATGGAGATATACTGGGTCGAATATAACCCTTGTCCAGCAATTCTTGTAGTTGCACCTTCAGTTCCTTCAGTTCCGTAGGAGCCATTCTGTAGGGTGCTTTTGATACGGGTGTGGCTCCAGGTATAAGGTCTATTACAAACTCCGTGGCTCGGTCAGGTGGTAATCCGGGTAGTTCCTCTGGAAATACGTCAGGATAATCCCGCACGACGTCAAGGTCTTCCATTCGTGGTGCTTCCTTGGTTAGGTCGACCACTGACACTAGATACCCGACTGCTCCCTTGTCAAGGCACTTCTTAGCCTTTAATGCTGAAAGTATGAGCTTGCGTCTCCGGGGAAGTTTGGTTCCCGAGAAACTTAATTCTGCTCCTTCTTTGTCTTTGAACGTTAGCTTCTTTTCGGCGCATAATAGATTTGCAGAATGCCGAGCTAACCAGTCCATTCCCAAGATGACATCAAAGTCTGCCATCTCAAGTTGTATCAAGGTTGCATCTAAAGTCTTCTCTCCAATGAGAACTGGACATGGTCCATAACCTTTCTCTAATTCCACTTCTAACCCCATCGGTGACCGTACAAGTAATTTGTAGTCTAATGTTTTGATGGGTAATTTGGTCTTCTTTCCAAATGACACAGATATAAATGAATGAGTAGCTCCGGAATCGAAGAGTACTCTGGCGGGTACGCCATTTATAGGTACAATACCTGTGATTTATCTTTACTTAGTCTACGTGCTCATTCAATGTAATTACAACTTTAAAAGTTTCAGTCATACCTGTGACCACATCGGGTGATGCGGCCGCATCCTCGGACGTGACAACATAAACACGTCCCTGATGGAATTGCTTCTTGGGCTTTGGGCACTCCCTTGCCATATGCCCGGGTTGGTTGCAGTTAAAACACCTCAGGACTTCAGAATTTGGCTTTGGCTGAGGTTGAGCTGCTGGAGTAGTCTTGGTTGCAGCATTAAAATTCTGAGGACGGAAAGGTTTATACGTCCTGTTATTGCCTCCGTTGTAGGAGTTTTCGGCTGGTCTCTTGATGCCTCTGTTCTGAGTAAGGTAACTCTCCTTCTGGCTCGATTCAATCACTCGAGCAATCTGGACAGCTTCGTTGTAAATTCTCTTCTCTAAGCCCAGAACATTTTCTCTGATGCTTCCTCTTAGTCCCGCGACGAATCTACGGGTTTTGGTATCTTCTTCTTGCATGCTAGCCGGTGCAAAGAAAAACAGCTCTTCGTAACGCTGTTGGTATGAATCTACAGTCATCTGTCCCTGGTACAAGCTCAGGAACTCCTTCTCCATCGAATCTCTGAAGCTTCGTGGAAAATATTTCTCGAAGAATGCTTCTTTATATATAGCCCAAGTCAGTAGGGCGTGCTTGGTCAGTAAATATGTCTTCGTGGATTTCCACCAATGGTGTGCGTCGCCCTTGAGCATGAAGGTGGCACATAGTACTTTCTCTTCCTCTGTGATAGTCATCATGAGGAAATTTCTCTCCATCTCGTCTATCCAGTGGGCTGGCCACAATGGATCAGACGGCTTGCCGTTGAATTCTCTGGGTTTCATCTTCAAAAATCTCTCCACTAGTCGGGAGTGGTCCAGCTGATTCTGGGGGTTTGCCCCAAACATATAGGGTGGATTGTGGTAATTCCCTTGAGCTGCTTCCGGTACCTGCACTGGAATCTGTGCAGCCGGTTGTTGAGGTGTCTGATGAGCTGGGTGGTTACCCACCGGGGCTGCACTAGCTTGTCCAGTGTGCATGGGTGCGGCCTGAGTGGCTTGGAACATAATTCCCATGGCGACCTGCATCTGAGCCTGTGCGTGTTGCATCTGCTGCAGCTGCTGTGCCAGGTTCATCACCACTGTTGCTAGCTCTGGTGGTGGAGGTGGCAAATTTGTAGGGTTTGCCGGTTCTGGATTTCCCGGTGCATAGTTATTCTCTTGACTAGTCTCCTCCACTGGTGGTGGTGGTGGAACTGCGTTTTGGGTCTGTCGGGTTACCCTACGTCCAGACATAATTCCTTTCGCTAATTGGTGGTGCCTGGAAATCATCAAAATAGGTGAGAAGTCATTTATATTTCATGTAGGCACGCTAACCAATAATCAATTCCAATTCTAGCTCATTTTATAAAAAAAAATGTTGTCTTTTCTATGCAGGGTCGATGGTGAGGGTCGCTGGTATGTCCGACCCTTAGTTTCCGACCCTGGGAATGACCTATTCTTCCCGAGAGCTGAGGGTCGATGCGAGGGTCGATGGGTATCCGACCCTCAGTTTCGACCCTTAGTTTTCTGTCAGATTCCCGAGAGCCGAGGGTCGATGGGAGGGTCGATTCGAGGGTCGATTGTGCTAGTCGAATTGTCCGACCCTCGGACCAAAAATCAGATTTTTAAGATCCGATTCTGGGTCATTTCTCACTATTCCTCCTCCGTTTCGACTTGTCTCTCCTCTCTGAGTTGCTACAGTGCTACTCTACTGTTGTGGGTCGATTTTAGTCCGGGTTTCGACGTCCACTTCATCCCTACAGGTATGTATTCCCATTTTTACCTGTTTTTAGGTTTCCATTTCTAGGTTTTTATCCATTTAACTTGTATTTTTCAAATTAAACTTTTTCCAACCGTAAAAATTCGATTTTTATTGGGGGCTTTTGTTATTGGTGTCTCGAGGAACGAAAGCCCTCAAGAATTTTTGAGTTTCATCGGTTGGTTATCGAGAAACTTGAAATTTTCTCTTTTTGCCCTAATTTGTCGACAATTTCGATTTTTCTTGAATTTCTTCAAATTGGACATCGTCAGTTAAAATTTCCTACTGCATATGGGTCGTAGGATATGTTTAAACCTTCGTAAGTCCTTATGCCCACTTATATGGTGAGGAATGGGCTTTATGGTCAACTTACGTCGTTATTATATCATATTTCAGATTTTTATCCTATTAACTCCTTGTTTCCTTTCTCTTTCTTGTTTTGTAGATACTATGGCTCGTACCAAAGTACCCAGAGTGCGTGATCCACTTCGCTTCCGTTTGAATGAAACTGAGGCACAGTATGCTGACTATGCCCGTAAGAAAGTGGAAGGGGGTTGCATGGTGAACTTGGCTAAGCTAGCCTTGTTCAATGTAGAGGGAGCATTTGGTGATATGGGGTGGCTCCCAGTCATCACATACGACGCGTGCAGATGTCCAGATTTGGTGCGCCAGTACTATTGTAATCTCCAGGTGGTGGGGAATTACAACGACATTGAGCATGGTCAGGAGTTGCGTATCACCAGTTACGTCAAGGGGGTGCACATTTCCTTTGATTATCGACAGCTGACCGATCTGTTGGGCATTCCCTATGATGGCCCCATGGTATACTATGTGCCGGGAGAGCCACAGTTTGTTGAGATGGAGATGAGGGCAGAGATCGACAACCAGTTCCTCCGTCCTGATCGTTGGCAGATGAGAGCCTGTTACTTGCGTCCAGCTCCACGGGTCTTCTGTAAGATTATCCAGCATAATCAGATCCCGTAGAGTGGGCACTATGAGAGGGTCTCTCAGCTGACACAGTTTCTGATTTATAGCATCTGCACTCGCCAGCCGGTCTGCCTTCCTTACATCATCATGCGGACGATGATTAGTGCTACATTGTCCGGTCATAGGGGTAATCTACCCTATGGACACATGATTACAGTGCTACTGACCCGTCTGGGGGTGGATCTGGTAGATGAGAAGATCCATGAGAAGACATTCTCGTCGCCTCTAGATTGGGAGGCTATCTGCAAGATGGGGCTGTGAGATGCTGAGGTTAGTGATGAGGAGAGGAACGCGATGGTGCGCCCTCACACTCGGGTCGAGATGGCTGATGCTGAGGCTGCTGCTGCTGCTGCTAGAGCTCGTGTGGATCCGGTCGACGATGACGATCATATGTATATGGACGTCGACTCGATACCACCGCCTTCACCTACACATGCGGCTGGAGTTGGTACTTCTTCTGCGGCGGCTCCTGCTCCTGAGGCTGGTCCTTCCCATTCGGCTGATCCTTCACTTCCACCTTCAGCCATGATGGAGATGCTACAGGAGATCAGGGATGCTCAGCGCAGATCTGATCTGAGGATGGATGAGCTGTTGGCTGCTCAGCACGCATCAGACGCGCGGATGGGAGAGCTCCTAGAGGTGCAGCGTGCGACTGATCAGAGGATAGCCGGTCTCATAGCTAGTCTACAGACGACCCAGACTCAGATAGCCTGGTTGACTAGAGTCTATGCTGAGGACTACGACAAAGATCGTGAGGCACCGCCTCCTCCTTCGCCTCCAGCTTCCTGAGTGTACTTTTATTTTCTTGTACTACAGAGTAACTGTCCGGGTTGTGGACTGTACTCTGCTTTAGTTATGTATATACGTTTTGTTTCTCTCACTCATTGTATGTAACTTGTTTCCCTTTTATAGATGCATTATTCTCTTTTTAAATTTGGTCTCAATCATCACTTGTGCTTACAATGTGTTTGTATTAAAGCTTTTAGTTTATCCTATCTCAGTTCACAATTGTCTCGAATGTATGTTAGTCGACGGGCAAGGCCTGAGATGCTCTGATACCAAGTTGTCACACCCCAATTTTGGTCTAACTAGAATGGTGTGATGAACCGCTAAATAAGCAACGGTTCAACCAGGATCTCAAATAGGCTATCCCCGTGTTATCCAACTTACACACATCCGTAATCATAATCAGAGTAATACACAATAGCAGAAGTCTTATAATAAGATGAACTGAGAAACTAAATGATATTAATAATTTAATAGCAAATTATTCTGTATTCAAATGAGACATAAATATGAAATATCAAATACATGTCTAAATAAATCCAATAAAGAAACTTATAAAATGTCTAATCAAATACACACGAGTTGCACTCGCAAGAGGAGTCGTGTGTATCTACTTCAGCTTCAGCTTCCATTGCCGCTACCGTCCCATACGCAGAAGCATTTACAAAATCTTCAACCGTATAACCTGCATCATCAACTAAAAATATTCGACGTCGAGGGGTGAGCACACAACACGGCTCAGTGAGTAGCCAAAACAATGCAACAATACATATGCATGCAAAAAAATCAATTTATATCTTTGGTCTGGTTTTAAAGTTTGCAGTATGCAATAGAAAGGTTTAGGTAGCCAAAGGTCGCGTTTATTGACTCCGCCTCTATACACGAGTGTGTGACGTTACCCGAAGATCACGTTTCTCGTCAACTCACATGCACCCAATCATGAACAGTATATAACAAAGGTTAACGGTTATTGCTATATATTACCATACCAACATGTAAGCCCCTATTGGAAAGGGCTGCAAACTGGGCTCGCAACTAACCAATCCTAATGCCAAAAAGTGTATCCAAGACCTCACCCCAGCATCCCTCAGAATGTCCATAGAGATAGAGCTAAGGCCCCCCGGTAGAGTCAGAGACTACAAGGACCGAGACCACCTCCCCTGATACTCTACGACATAATAGTTCTGCTAAAGTAATGGTGATACGACGATGCTAATGCACAAGACTTGAGTCAGAGATAGAGCTAAAGTGCTGAGACCCGCCAAAGGTTAACATTTATTGACGTTCTCATCACACCTCCCCTGATACTCGCTCGCATCAAGCACATTAACTACACACATACAAGCACATGCCTATTCCTATCATCATCATCATCATGTTATAAACAATAAAGTAAATATGCATGAACAAGTAATAGAAATATTGGATGGCATGTTGTATGCACATTACAAATATATTCGCATAGAATCAAGCATAGCATAGGACTCAAGAAAATAGAAAACAGTTTATTATTAACCAATTTAGTTTGGAGTTAAGGTTCCTCACCTTAGCTTGCTAATAGATACTTTTCCAAGCTTTATAATCACCTTTACAGTGTTATTATATTGCTAGAAGACCTAACAAAGTTGATAGAATTTAATTAGAATTTATTCGGAATCAAAAACCATACTGTTAACTGAGGGTCGGAGGTAGGGTCGATGCTAGGGTCGATGGGTCTATCGACCCTTCCCTCTTTCTGGACTTCCCGAATGCTGAGGGTCGATGGTTAGGAATACCTAGGGTCGGATGGTCTATCGACCCTGGGTGCGACCCTTGGTGCACTTTGGTCCAATTCCCTCTTTTAATCCATTCTTCGTGTTTGGGATCCTATGGCTTGCTCCTACCTTCCATTCTACATTCATTCCATGGTCTGAAACCATGTATAACCCACCTAGATAGCTTTCATGCATTCTTCTATGGTTTTCCATGGAAACCTAACCATAGATTGGTGGTTTGGGTTTCTTCGAGATCACCCTCTCAACAATTACTAACCTAAGGTTTGTAGAAATTCATGGAATTAGTATCCATACCTGAGAAGATTACTCCTTCTCTGAAATTCTTCTCCTTTTTGCTAAGTTCTCTTGCTTGCCTCTCTTCTTCCTCTTTTCCTTCTCCTCTCTTTCTCTCAATTCAATTAGGGTTGTGAAAGAAGTGAAAGTGGCTTAGGGAGGTCCTTTAAATAAACTAGGAACATCCTAAATAAGTCCCTCTGAGATTTGGAAAGAATCTCAATCGAAAAATATAGAAATTACCTAATTTCTATATTCGGCAGAAACCGAGGGTCGATGGGAGGGTCGATGATCCCGTCGACCCTAGGGTCTTAAGCTGTCCGACCCTCCCTTCAAAACTGAGGGTCTGACTTTCTGTTTTGGGAGGTCCGACCCTGCTTAGCTGGGTATGCGACCCTTCCCCTATTTTAAGTGTTTTTGGGTCGATTTGATACCTGGGATCTCGATCTCCTTCACGCCCTTGGTCCATTTGACTCGACCATGATGGGTAAACCTGGTTCAAGGTGCTAAGACCGGGTTAGATTGACACGGGTCTTACAGTTAACCTGCGTCCAGAGCCACGGGTCTACTGTAGGATTATCCAGCATAATCTGATTCCTCAGGGTGGACACTACATGATGGTCTCTCAGCTGACTCAGTACATGTTATACTGTATCTGTACTAGGTAGCCTGTCTGTGTCTCATACATCCTCCTTCGGACCATGCACAGAGCTACGTTCCCTGACTCGAGAGGTAACATGCCCAATGCACAGTTGATCTCCACCTTACTGGTGCGTCTTCAGGTGAACTTAGAGGATGAGAGGATTTTTGAGGACACCTTCTCAGCTGATTTAGATTGGGAGGCCATCAGTAGGATGGGCATGAGAGAGATACAGATCAGTGATGACGAGAGGAATGCTATGAGACGTCGTCTCACTCGGGTAGCGATAGCAGATGTAGAGGCAGCAGCAGCAGAGGCACATGAGAGTAATGATGAGGAGGATGATGATAGGATGTACCAAGAAGTGGATGCCATACCTCCTCTATCACCACACCATTCCACTGGAGCCAGTCCTTTTCGGACTTCTCACTTAGCTGGCCCTTCATGCCCACCATCAGATGACATGATGGCGCTACTACGTGAGATTCGTGAGGCTCAGCGTGCTACAGACCAGCAGGTAGTAGATCTGGCAGCTAGTCTCCAAGCGACCCAGACTCAGGTAGCCTGGCTTGCTGAGAGTGTATGCTGAGGACTATGATAGAGACCGTGAGGCACCTCCTCCTCCAGCACCCCCAACTCCATGATACCATTTATTTCTTTTTCTCTTTTATACTACAGAGTAACTGTCCAGATTGTGGACCGTACTTTGATTCGGATGTATATTTGTCTTATTTTTATTCGGCATATATATATATATATATATATATATATATATATATATATATATATATATATATATATATATATATATATATAATTTTCTCCTTTACATAGGTGCATTATTCCCTTTGTTTATGTCTCAAACAACACAGGTGCGTATGGTGTGTTCTTATTATAATTTTTAATTTTTATCCTAACTCAGTTCATGACTCATGTGGAAGTAGTTAAATCAATGGGTAAAACCTGGGAGAGCTCTGATACCAAGTTGTCACACCCCAATTCTGGACTAACCAGATTAGTGTGATGAACTGCCAATAAACCAACTATTCAACCAGGGTCTCGTATAGGTCGTACCCACCATATCAAACCACACACACATTCCACAGTAATAATCAGAGGTAATAAACAAATAAGCGGAAGTCTTATAAATAATGAACTGAGTATGTAACAATGATAAATAATTACTTAATCCAGCTATCTTTAAATGACTCAAGACATAAAAGTAAATAATCCATTACATGTTCCAATAATCAAATATAGCTAAACTAATAAAAAAAATACACTGGTTGCACTCGCATGAAGGATCATGTGCATCTTCAACAGCTTCTACGTCCATGGTCACAACGTGTCCATACATCGATGCATTTACATAATCTTCAACAGTAGGACCTGCATCATCAACTAAAATATTCGATGTCGAAAGGGTGAGCACACATCATGGCTCAGTGAGCAAACAAAAAAATACAACAAATATATACATGCATTCAATTCTTTCATATCTTTGGTCTAGTTTTTAAGTTTACAATATGCTATAGAAATATTTAATGGCCCCCGCACCTCTATACACAAGTGTGTGAATCCGTCTAATGGATCAAACACCATTTTCATCCCACATGCACCCACCATGGAATAGAGATAGAGCTAAAGTGTCCGGATCAAACACCGCCAACATTTCTCCTGATGCCCTACCCATACCAACACATAAGCCCCTATTGACGAGGGCTTGCAAACTAGGCTCGCAACTAACCAATCCTAAATATCATCCAGTGTATCCAAGGCCTCACCCCAGCATCCCTCAATACGTCCATAGAGATAGAGCTAAGGCCCCCCGACAGAGTCGAAGACTACACTGTCCGAGACCACCTCTCCTGATGCCCTACGACATAATAGTTCTGCTAAGGTAATGGCGATACGACGATGTCAGTGAACAGACTTGAGTAAAGATAAAGCTAGAGTCTGATAACCAGGTCAAGACCTCCATACCACGTCCTCCCCTTGATGCTCCACTTTCATCAAGCACACTAACCACACATATATAATCACATTCCTAATCCTAGCATCATCATCATCATATTATAAATAGACAGAAATAAATATACATGAGCAGTAATAGCAGGAATATTGGATGACATGTGAGATGCACATTACAAACATACAAGCATAGAATCAATCATGGCATTGGACTCAAATAAATAAATAGTTTGTTATTATCCAATTAGTTTAGGTCTTGTTCCCTTACCTGTTAGCAAAACTTGATCTCCTTCTAAGTCTTGTAATTCTCTTTAAATTGATTTAATAACCTAAAAATTATATGAATTTAAGTTAGGGTTCATATGTAACATGTTACAGTAGTCGAAAATCGAAATAGAGCACTGATATGTGTCTGGTTGGTCCTATGGTCTCATACTGTGTCGACCTTACTGCCTACGGTCGATACCCTACAGTCACATATGGAGCGACTGTAGCTGCGACCATAAGGTTCTGAAATCTTCCCAAATGCTTATGATCGATCCTTTGGTCATGCTAGTCATGCTATGGTCGACCGTAGCTGCGACCTTAAGACTTCGGGTTAGAGACTACATGCAATTCGAATTCTTCCTAGGTCAATTCCTCTACTCTTCAATTGGGTTTATCCTAAGGTCATCCTATGACCATCATTAGTAGTTTCTTATCAACCCTAATCATCAAACTCATCCCTCATGGTTATCCTTGGGATTTTCTCAAGGAATCACATATTTCATAATAGGTTGATATCTCCGAACCTCCATAGAAGTCTTATTCTTTAGAGTTTACATCTCCAGAGATTAGGTTTATACATTTGCCTGTGATAGAGAGCCAATCTCTTCTCAGCAAAATCCTATCCTTATCCTTTTCTTCTTCTCCTTCTCTTCCTTTTCTTCCATTCTCTTTCTCTAGGGTTTACTAATGTTCTAAAAGAGTGAAGGCTGAGGGACATCCTTTATCTAGAGGAAAACTCTCCATATAGAGTCCTCTATCAATTAAGAAAGAACTCCTCCTCAAATTAGAAAAGTTCCCAACTCGGAGTCTAGTCTGGGGTCTTACAGTCAATGGCTACGGTCACAGAACCCGTCGACCGTAGGGTCGAAATCATCGATCGTGGGGTCCTGGATCCAAGATCTTCATTCTTACCATATGGTCGACCATACCTACCCAGGTATCCGACCATATGCATACAGTTTTGGGTGTTGAGTCAATTTTTATACCTGGTTTGTGATCCATCTTTACACGATCGGTCCACTTGGTCAAGCTATGATGGGAAGACCTGGCACGACACGATTAGACCAAGTTAGTAGAGTGCGGATCTTACAGTTCATCACACCATTGCTTAGTCTAGAATTGGGGTGTGACAGGATCAGCCAAACATCCTAGATGCTTCTACTTCGATACCCTCAAAAGTAAAAGTGATGGAGGTGGAGCAAGACGATGCTAAACTAGTACATGATATGGATGTGAAGGAATAATAGATGTCTTTGAGGACTTTTATTTAGTTATTTCAGTTGTTATTTATTTATTGTTTAAACCCAATGTTATGGGCTATGTTTAGGAATTTCTTTTATGATGTGAAGAACAAAACACAATACTTGAACAAGTGTTATTTAATATTTAATTATCAATAGAGCATAGTTATACCCTATTATTTTCGCTATGGTAGTCACTCTGATTTTTGCTTATATGCCAATTGGTTTGGGCTTAGTTGGAGGTTAGTGCACTCAAAGCACTGATTCTGGGTTGGACCGCGAGTAAATGTCAAGTTTGTCCATCATATTCCAATACTTTACATAGTGGTACGGTTTAGGGTGTGACAGCATAGGCGGTCGATCAAGTCAATTTTGTTGACTGCCCTTGTCGACAGTGAGCTTGGACTGAATTTAATTTGATTCAATCTCCATGGCACGGGGTAGTGGGCAATCCCAGAGGGTTTTTAAGGGTCGATACTACATTAGTGACCACTTCCCAATAATAATTTATTAGTATAACTCATTATCATGGCCTACCTTCATTACATACATTGATTTAACCATTATAAGCATTAGTAAACAATTCTACCTTAAGATCAATTAATGGCATCTAGAATTTCATTCCAACATGATCAGTGGTTGGGTTCTATCTCATAAGATCATCAAGGATTCATTCTAAGTAAGGGAAGAATAGTTTTGAGGTTACCTTAATGCTTATGCTAAGAGTTGTTGTACCAAGAAGCTTGAGGGAGGACCTTCAATGGTGGTTCTTCCTCTTCTTCTTCCTTCAGTCTTGTTCCAGTTCTCTCTCTCTCTCTCTCCCAAAATGTGTCAAAGGTTCTAATGATCTCAATTAGGGTTTCTAAGGAGTTTTTATTTGGGAGTCATACAAGAGTTAGAGTTGCACTGCAACTCCTCCCTTGAGAGTCCTATTACAAGTAAAAGAGTATAGAGGAGTGTTGGAGGTTGCCAACTAACAATCCAACACATTCAAAGATGGGTCCCACATGATTTGGGACAATTATGGGTGCTTGGGAACCAGTCCAACTAAGCCCAACTAATAAAACTCGAATTAGCCCAGTTCTAGAGATGGGTGGTCGATGACAGTAGAGATCAGGCCCATTTCATTGACCACCTTGGTCGACCGCCAATCCCAAATTGGTTCAGGATGGCCAAGTCAAGGTTGGTTTGATTGTTTAACCTCAAACCAAGCTTGTACACTTATAGTAAAAGGGTTTTGGCTCTTACTTAGAGTTCAATACACTCCATTGAAGCTACAGATGCTAGGCTAGTGTCGGCAGGAGAACTGTTACGTGAGAAAAAAAAATCAAATTAGCGCATATTTTTATATGCGGGTTTCACAACTATGATAGGTGAATAGTCTCAGGAACTAAAATCGGTGAATAGTCTCAAGGACTAAGGTTTTCTTGTCCAGATTTGATTTCATTCGTGATCTACTATATGAGTCTAGTCTGAATTGTTTTCCTATCCTATAAAATGCTCCACCAATCCCAAGAGGGTTTGTTATCCCAATTGGGATAATAGATAGACTTCAGCAAAATTCTCCAGCATGAGTCAAACTCTTGCAAAAGCCAACAAGCAACCTTTGTTAATAAGGCTCGATTATGTAATGTTGGGTCTCTGAATCCTATACCAACATGATCCTTGGAATTACACAATCTATGCCAAGGTATTCAATGAATGTTTGAGTCGTGATCTTTAATCCCTCAAGAAAAATGAGCCAATTCTAGTTGGAAGAAGGAATGATAAGATGTAGGCAACCTGTAATGGGAGGAGGCAAAGTTTTTTTTTTTTTTTGATACGTTGATCATTAATTGAAGGCGGGGAAAAGAGGAGGGTGGGGTGGGGGTACAACCTCATAAGAGGCTTAACACAAAGAACACATCCAGACTAGCAAGGAGTGCCTCGACCACCAACAAATTCCAAGAATACAAAGACCCCCAACCTAAATCTAAAGGTAATTTACATTCTGATTTGCTTTCATATGAGTATTCCTAGGATTGTCCTTTCTGGAAAGGGAAAGGAATTTACATTTCCCCAACACTTCTCCTCAAATCCGAACAACAATGGTTTCCGAATTCTAGCCTTGTTACAAAAAATTCTCCTATTTCTTTCTCTCCAAATGTGGTAGATGGTCGCACAAAAAACAAGATTAGCAATCTTACCCATTGTTTTCTTACCTCCAAACTCCTTTGCTATCCACACAGCCTCTTGGGTAATGGATAGAATAACACTTTGGACTGCAAAGGCCTCTAATCAACTTCTATATACTCAGAATAAACAGGAAAAGAATAGGTGATCTCTAGAATCATTTCTTGCCCAGCCCAACACAGAGAACATGAGGTATTCACCAACACATTTCTTTTGGCCAACTATCAATGAGGCACAACCAAGGTTAGTAGATATTTTATTAATCCAATAAAAAAGGAACTCAAACAAACTGGAACCTCAGAAGAGGGAACCAGAAGAAACAACCCAAACAAAACCCAAAAGGGGAAGAGCCCAAAAGAAGAAAAAGGCCAAAGTTGGAACCCCTCAATACAAACTACTGAAAACCCAATAGTTTCCTGAAAAGAAAAAGAAACCACAAAATTACTCATCTTCGAAATGACCAAGAGGCCTTTAACACGGGAGCTTCTTCTCGGATTGGAAACCAAGACCTTCTCATAAGTTCAAATGCTTTACTGTTTGTCACCCGATGGAGAATGAGACCGCATCAAAGGAGATGAAAAGACTTCTTGCTGAACTCCGGATATGGAAGACTTTAACTCTCCCTCAACGAAGAAGGGATCAAACTCCACATCTGACTCAAGGACTTCATCTTCATCCGCCTCCTAACAAGGAAGAGCCGAAAGAGGCCCTTGGGAACCATCAACTAAATTGAGCTGGGAATTACCCCTGCCCAATAAGAAAGGAGCATAATAGGATTGGGGAGATCCCCAATTCACAAAGGAAGTGGCTAGGTTCGGTGAGGCCCAGGGGGGGTGTCAAGATACCTAGTCATAAATTAGGGAAAGGAAGAAGGGGGGACTATGGATTTTGAGGGAACAGAAGGGAGGGAAGGGGAGTTGCAGCCGAGATGACAAAAGGGATAGAGGGTTAGATTGTAGAAGAGAGGGATAAACAGAAAGGACATCTAGATCAGCTAGGGAAGAGGCTACAACGCAAACAAAATTGTCCACGCAAGAAAGCCAAGAGAAGGGATTGGGGGAAGGGGTTTTACACTTGGAACACAAGGGGAGAGTTTTTCGAGGGAGCATGGGAAAGAAGAGGAACTGCAGTCGAGGACAAAGGAAGGGAAGAGGGGTAAAAGCTGAGTGATCAGAGGGTAGAAGAGGGGAGGTCCACATCATCCAGATCTGCATGAAAGGAAAATAGATTAGTAGAAGGGAGAAGGGATTTAGACAGAAAATGCACCTGAGGGGGGCTTAGAAGTCCAAGCCCACCTTTTCTTCTGTTGTTACCAACTGATTTTACCTCCAAATTAGACACGAAGAGACCTACGGATTTTACCTCCAATAAAAAATGAACTGAAGCACCCGTAATATCCAATAAAATTTAAAGTTTGAATCGTCCAAGTCAAGATTTTATTTTATTTTACTTCCATCTATAGAATGTTTCTCTTCAAAGCACGCTCTCAAATATTCAATCCAGGACTGATTGCACTCTCAATCTGAATGCAAATTTGAGGACTGGTATGAAAGAGTCAACAATTGAGAGCGAGAGCACGAGGAGTTTTCTCACTAAGCTCCAAAGTTGCAATTTCTGTGTTATATTTTTACTCAATGGATAGCTTATTCGGTGATACCAGAATCATTTGATGGGTTTGTACCAAACATGGATTCCACAAATGGTGTTGAAATGGAACCCATCAAATTTAGAGTGTGGATAAGTATAATCAACCAAGAAGTTCCTAAACAAATTTGAGGCTATGTTTGGTTACAAGGAAAATTACAAGGAAGGAAAGCGATATTTTCAAAAATAAAAGGAAAATTTTTTTAATCATCATTATAGCACATGATTATGTAACTAACTCTAAATCATTCCATAGTTGGCTATTAACTTTCACTTTACTTTGTATCTAAATCATTTTCAAATGCAAAGTAAAATAAAAATTACATCTAAAAAATATCATTACTAAATATTGTAGAAAATAAATTTAAGGATTTTATACAATCATATTAAGTAATGATTATGACAGTCATTCAACCAGCTATGATGTATGGTGCAGAATGTTGAGCAGTTAAGAAGCATCATATGGATAAACTTAATATAACTGAGATGAGGATGTTAAGATGGATGTGTGACAAAACTATGAAGGATAAGGTAAAAAAATGATCGTATTATAGCTGATTTGGGAGTAGCGCCGATACATGATAAGCTACAAGAAAGTCGTTTGAGATGGTATGGTCATGTTCAACGAAGGCCATTAGATGCTCCCATTCGAAGGAGTGAGTTGATTCAGATTGAAGGATTTAAAAGAGCTAAAGGTAGATCTAAAATGACTTTAGGGGAGGTAGTGAAGAAAGACATGTATAGTTTAGACCTTGCTTCAAATATGACGACGTACAGAGCTGATTGGGCAGACAAGAGTCCATGAAACCGACCCCATTTAGTTGGGATAAAGCTTTGTTGCTATTGTTGTTGTTGTTGTATTAAGTAATGATTATAAAAACCTTTTAATGTATGAAAAAATTTCATTTCCTTTCCTTTTTAATGTGGATAGAAATCCTCTCCTCTGGTAGGTGCACCTACCAAGGGCTGGATTTCAGTCGACACACATACCGATGTATTGATATGCGCACCGACTGAACTCCAACCATTAGATTCTGATTGGAATCCTCCTGCCGCAGAAAAGGATTTCAATCCTTTTAATGTAGAACTGAATTGACTGCTTAAACAGTCCCAAATAACAGGACCTTACGGTCCTTACTCAAAGAATTGTTGTTGTCTAAATACTACTATACAAGAGCTTCAGTTATATATATGTTATATGGACAATGTATGTATCTATAAATGAAATAATATGTAACAGGAAAAGCATATATATATCATATAGTTAAAAATGAAACATACATATGATCACTATGCGTACCTTATTTGCAGTAATCCGAAACAAAGAAAATGGGTTGAGTCGTGTTGGTACACTCTCTTTAAGACAGTATTTGCCCTCTATTGGTGCAGAAGGTTTCCTGCAAATCTGCCTCCAAGATGAAACAACCCCTTTGGAAGGATACCCACTCAGCGTGCACACACTGATAGGTATATGCGGACCCGACGGCTAAGATCAACTCTTAGGAAAGAAAAACACAGAATTCTGACTCTTCGATTAAACAGAGAATGAAGAGAGAGAGTTGGAGGGGAGAGAGAGAGATCGAACTCAATTGGAATGAAAAATAAGCATGGGGTCGAGCTCTATTTATAGGGCCTAAAGACCTCTTGGATGTGTCCACTGGATGGGGTGTGACCCTCCAGATGGACTGTCCAGATTAACCTAGATCTCAGATCCTGAGATCTACGGTCCAGATGGTACCCCTTAAAGTGTAGAGATACATCTCTACATTTGAACCCTTTCCAAAAGGGTATCCGAGTAGGGGTGTGTCTGAATCAGAAAAAACCCGTAACCCGTAACCCGTAACCCATAGCCCGCACCCACGCCCACGCCTGCACCCGCACCCGCGCCCTGCGTCACGGTCGTAGGTCACAGGTCGCGGGTCGCGGTCCGGTCTGGTCCGGCGCGCGCGCGCGTGTGTGTGTGTCAACCGAGAGCCGCTTCCATTTAGGGGCTCAAAAGATATGCGACACTCCCTACAAATAAAGGTCTCTTCCCCACAAACCATAAGCAATGTGGGACTAAAAGTCCTACATTGGTAATGCCAACTCAAGACCGAAAAACCAAAATTCCCGCCTAAACCGAAAACCAAATTTTGGAGCCAAATGAAAATTTTTGAATTTTGACATCTTTTTAAACTTACTTTTTCCATCAATTCCCCCACAAGTTTGAAAAGATAGAGTAAAACCAGAAATAAGAAGTTGATCTTATGAGAATTGTAAGCGACGTCGTTACAGATGTCTGTCGATTTGAATCTACACTAGGTCTGATAGGCCACGCTACAGAATACAGGTGAAGCTTGCTTCTTTAACCTTTCCTCATTTGTGTAGCCGACTGACCTACTAGCCACCTCTTACAGTCCGACCCTCGAAAAATCCCTTAATGGTGGACATATTTGAAACCGGCCTTGTCCCTATCCTGGTTCATGAATGTTTATGAGAATTCACCATTAAAATTCTCATTGGAAACGGCCCCACTTCCTACATTCAATAAGGTCAGCCCATAGTGTGCACCACAGTTAACACACCCCCACATTCCTCTGGGATAGCTTGGCTTAATTAAGAATCCTTAAGATTCATCCTTTGTTCATTGTGGTGAGTACTATATTACCATCTAACCAGAATGAGCAAATTTTGATAGTACTAAACAAGTCATCTGTGTGACTTCGTTCTTACCCGTTGAACCTAATTCCAGGGATCTCCTATCACATAGGTTGGGTTTCCATCACATGACTTATGACACGGGCTTTAAGCTCATTCCTTTAGATGTGTCAATTATGACCTTGGTGGTTTGAGGCATTGTAAATATATCAGCCATATTCTTTTCTGATCTTACAAAGTCGATAGCTATCGTTCCTTCACTTATGTATTGCCTCACAAGATTGTGTCTCAGGCGTATATGTCTTCTTTTTCCGTTATATATCTTGCTTTTTGCTTTAGCAATAGCTGCCTGACTATCACAATGTAGTGATATTGGGGGCATAGGTTTAGGCCATAATGGAATTTCTACCACCAAATTTTTGACCCATTCGGCTTCTGCCCCAGCCTTCTCTAAGGCTATAAATTCTGCCTCCATAGTGGAGCCTGTACCACAGGTTTGTTTGACAGATTTCCATGAAATCGCTCCTCCACCAAGAGTATATATGTAACCACTTGTGGCTAAGGATTCTTCTGTATCAGAAATCCAGTTAGCATCACAATATCCTTCTATAACTGAGGGATTTCCATTATAGTGTAAGCCATAGTTTATTGTTCCCTTCAAGTACCTTAATAACCTTGTTAGAGCTTCCCAGTGCTCCTTTCCAGGGTTATGAGTATGTTGACTCAATTTCCCCACTGCCAAAGCTATGTCCGGTCTTGTTGAGTTCATTAAGTATGAAACTGAACCTATAATTTGGGAATACTCCTTTTGGGAGACTGGTTCACCTTGGTGTTTTATGAGATGACTCCCTACCTCTAAAGGTATCTTTATAGGAGAGCACTCATAATATCTATATTTCTTAAGTAGGTTTTCCACATAATGAGCTTGAGATAGTATTATCTCATTGGTTTTTCTAATAACTTTGATGCCTAAAATGACATCAACTTCTCCCATGTCTTTTGTATCAAATTTAGACATAAGAATTTTTTTTGTTACATTTACAACATTTAAATCAGTTCCCATTATCACCATATCATCAATATAAAGAACAATAATCACACCCTTGCATTATTAAATTTACTATATACACACCTATCAGAATTATTAATAATAAAATCATTATTTAATAATACTTGATCAAGTTTCTCATGCCATTGTTTAGGTGCTTGTTTTAAACCATACAAAGATTTAATTAATTTACATACTTTATGTTCTTGTCCTAATATTATGCATCCTTCAGGTTGTTTGATGTAGATTTCTTCCTCTAAAACTCCATTTAGAAAAGCGGTTTTAACATCCATTTGATGAATTACTAAGTTATAAATAGAGGCAATAGCAAATAAAGTTCGTATGGTTACAATACGAGCTACAGGGGAGAAAGTATCAAAGTAATCTATATCCTTCTTTTGTCTAAACTCTTTTACTACCAACCTTGCCTTAAACTTATCAAGAGATCCATCAGGTTTTAATTTTTTTTTTTTTAAATCCATTTGGTATCCAGAAGCTTTGTACCTGGTGGTAGAGTCACCAACTCCCAAGTATGATTCTGGATAATAGAATCTAATTCACTTTTAATAGCTTCTTTTCAGAATACAGCATCTGGAGATGCTACAGCCTCTTGATAAGTAAAGGGGTCTCTATCCACATGATATAGTAACATATCATCACCTAAGTTAGCGAGTCTCCTTTGTCTTTTACTTCTTCTAAGTAATTCAGTAGTAAGATCACCAGATTCTTGTTCTATACTAATTTCATTTCTAATAACAAGGTTTTCATTATGATCCTCATTAGAAGAAGTTCTAACCAGTTTAGGAAACACATGTTCAAAAAATTCAGCATCACGAGATTCAATAATGGTATTAGCATCAAAAACATTTTCAATTGATTTCAAAACCAAAAACCTATAAGCAGCACTATTATGAGCATATCCTATAAAAAATACAATCACAAGTTCTTGGTCCAAAGTTCCTTTTCTTTGGTTCGGGTATTCTAACTTTGGCTAAACACCCCCATACCCTTAAGTGATTAAAGGATGGTTTCCTCTCATGCCAAAGTTCAAAAGGAATAAGATTAGATTTTTTAGGAGGTATTCTATTAAGAATATAACAAGCAGATAAGATAGCTTCCCCCCCATATTATAAGGTAACACAGAGCTAATTAGAAAGCAATTCATCATTTCTTTTAAGGTTCTATTTTTCCTTTCTGCTACACCATTAGACTCAGGTTGGTATGGTACAGTAGTTTCATGAATTATTCCATTTTCTTCACAAAACAGAGATAGGCTATGAGTTCCATACTCAGTCCCTCTGTCGGTTCTCAACCTTTTAATTTTCTTATTAAGCTGATTTTCAACTTCTAACTTATATGTTTTAAAAGCATACTCAGCTTCATCTTTAGATTTTAAAAGATATACCTTAGTATACCTAGAATAATCATCAATAAAGGTTATATAATATTTATTACCTCCTCTTGATTCGAGAGATTTAAAATCAGCCAAGTCACTATGAATTAATTCTAAAAGATTGGTTTGTCTTTCTACAGACTTATGAGGTTTTTTAGTTGTTTTTGCTTCTATGCAAACAGGGCATTATGTTGGGAGAGTTCAGATGGACTTTGGAAATATCCTAAGTAAGAAAGTCTTTTAATATAAGGTATACTACGATGTCCTAGTCTACCATGTCAAACATCAAATGACTCAGTCAAGTAAGAAGAAGCAGGAATTTCATTCATAACATTTTCAACACTTATTACAAAAAGACCATTACTAGCATATCCCTTTCCTACATATTTGTCCCCCTGAAGTACAATGACCTTATCAGCTTCAAAGCTGAACTTCATTCCAGCTTTATTCAGAAGGAAACCAAAAACCAGATTTTTGCGAATGTCTGGGACATGCAGCACTTCATTCAAAACAAGAGTCTTTCCAGAAGTTAGCTTCAAAGCTACTTGACCCTTGCTCATCACTGGTGAAGTTTGAGAATTCCCATATACACAAAATCACTTCCTTTGACCGGAGAATATTTAATGAAAGCAGATCGGTCAGAGCATATATGTTTGGAAGCCCCAGTGTTTATAATCCACTACTTTGGTTTTTCAACCAAATTCACCTCAGTGACTACAGCTGCAAACAGGTCCTTTTCAGTGAGATGGACCTTAGCTTTGTCATTTCCCTGTTTCTTCTTGAGGGCCCGACAGTCCTTTTTGAAATGATCCGGTTTCCCACAGAAGAAGCATCCTCCCTTGGTCTTCTTGAACTTTCCTTCTTTCTTCACCTGAAGAAACTTCTTTGACTTGTCTCTTTTTTCAGATTTTTCGCCTTCCACAAGATTAGCCTTGGTCTTGAATTCCTTGGCTTTTTCCACCTTGTCAATCTCACGGTTCTTCTCTTCGATCTTGATACGCATTATGTAATGCTCAAGAGTCCAGTCTTTAGATTTTTGCTTCATGTGTGATTTGAAGTCACTCCAGGAGTTAGGCAATTTCTCAATCAATGCTGCAGATATAAACTGTTCTGGTAGAGACATTCTTTCTTTAACAAGGCTTGCTACCAAAACTTGGAACATGTCCATTTGCATGGATACGCTCAAATCTTCTTTCATTTTGAAATTTAAGAAGTTTGTCGTAACATACTTCTTACACCCAGCATCTTCCAGAGAATATTTATTGTCAAGAGCCTCCCATATGGTATATGCATAGTCATAGGAGGAGTACACATTGTACAGATCATTGGTCATAGCATTCAGGATCCTGTTCTTACACTGGAAGTCAGCACTGATCCATGCAACCCTCTTGGACCTGATCTCCGGGTCATCAGACTCCTCGGGCATCTTCTCAGTAAGGGCAAAGATAGCACCCAGTTGGGACAGGGCAAAGTGCATCATCTGTCTCCAGCGCTTAAAATTTGAACCATTAAATGGCTCGATGCTGTCAAATTCAGACATGATGCGCAACTTCCCTATAGCTGGCCCAATTTCAGTGATAACACCAGATTCAGCCATGATAACTACAATATATAACAAAAATACTGTCTTAAGATTGTTGTCTAAATACTACTATACAAGAGATTCAGTTATATATATGTTATATGGACAATGTATGTATCTATATATGAAATAATATGTAACAGGAAAAGCATACAGTAAATCAAAGATACCTATGTATCAACAATGTATGTATATATATATATATATATATATATATATATATATATATATATATATATATATATATATATATATATATATATATATATATATATATATATATATCATATAGTTAAAAATGAAACATACATATGATCACTATGCGTACCTTATTTGCAGTAATCCGAAACAAAGAAAATGGGTTGAGTCATGTTGGTACACTCTCCTGAAGACAGTATTTGCCCTCTATTGGTGCAGAAGGTTTCCTGCAAATCTGCCTCCAAGATGAAACAACCCCTTTGGAAGGATACCCACTCAGCGTGCACACATTGATAGGTATATACGGACCCGACGGTTAAGATCAACTCTTAGGAAAGAAAAACACAGAATTCTAACTCTTCGATTAAACAGATAATGAAGAGAGAGAGTTGGAGGGGAGAAAGAGAGAGATCGAACTCAATTGGAATGAAAAATAAACAGGGGGTTGGGCTCTATTTATAGGGCCCAAAGACCCCTTGGATGTGTCCACTGGATGGGGTGTGACCCTCCAGATGGACTGTCCAGATTAACCTAGATCTCAGATCCTGAGATCTACGGTCCAGATGGTACCCCTTAAAGTGTAGAGATACATCTCTACATTTGAACCCTTTCCAAAAGGGTATCCGGGTAGGGGTGTGTCCGAATCCGAAAAAACCCAAAACCCGTAACCCGTAGCCCACGCCCGCACCCGCGCCCTGCGTCACGTTCGCAGGTCGCGGGTCGCGGTCCGGTCCGGCGCGCACGCGTGTGTGTGTGAACCGAGAGCCGCTTCCATTTAGGGGCTCAAAAGATATGCGACACTCCCTACAAATAAAGGTCTCTTCCCCACAAACCATAAGCAATGTGGGACTAAAAGTCCTACATTGGTAATGCCAACTCAAGACCGAAAAACCAAAATTCCCGCCCAAACCGAAAACCAAATTTTGGAGCCAAATGAAATTTTTTGAATTTTGACATCTTTTTAAACTTATTTGGAAAAAACATTTTCCTTTGACTTTTTCCAACAATTGTACCACGTTTCCAGAGACCAATGCACAAATCAGGAATAAAATCAACACAGAACATGGGAGAATTTGAACAATTCTGATTCAGCTGGTTGAATCGAGTTTCTTTCTAGGTGAGTGGAAGACCCGATCAAATATGGGTTTGGTCTGATGGTTGGATGGGACTGGGTTGCAAAACTTGAAGGAAAAGTCTCACAAGAAGTTTTCAAAAAATATAACCAAAACAGGAAGTTAAACGAGAGATCTTACTCATTAACTGTGGGTTTAATGAAAGAAACCTTGAGAAACTGTAGAACAATAGTACTACGCAATAGAAGATCCATCCGGACTTCTTACCGCAGGATGTCTGGATCAGACACCAGCCTCTTCCCTTGTTCAAACACAAGGTACAAGAAAAGCTTGCGGCAGCAGCAAGAATTTTTGGTTGTAAGAATCGGCGGCTACTATGCTTGCCCAAATTTGCTTAAATAGATAGAAATTAAGAGGTGGCTTCGAGACCAATTAGGAAAGTCCCAAAAACTGGTTGATCTCCCAATCGATCCTTAGCTTGGATTACAAGACACAATCAGATCTCATCTGACGTTGAATCCACTAATTCCTAACTTGTCTAAATGAATAAGACAAGGGATTTTTCACCAAAATAAAACAACTTAAATTGAATCAAACTAAATCACATTTTTAATTGGACAAATGGTTCAACCAACTGAACCAAAACGGGCATAAACAAAAGAAATAGGCAGCATTATCGTGGTTAGGTAATTAGCCCTCTTTCTCCTTAAATAAGTTTTCAATTCTGCATCACCTTCCATCTTTCTTTGATTTCCTTTGCAACCAAACGGAGAGTGAGGTATTAACTAAATTCATGGATTCTACATGCCATGCTGGTCAAGGATCCAAAAGGCCAGATCAGCTATATGACAGTTCAATTAGGGCCTAAAACCAGTGGACATAACTTCATGATCTTCATTGTGTCATGTCTTTATTTGAAGCAAATCCACCTTTCAGTTTTGCATTATAATGCCTTAGACTATGTTTAGATGTTTAAAAAAAAAAAAAAATTGAAACTGAGAAATATAGACATCTAAAATTCATGAGTTTCATCATTATTCTTGTCTTATTATGCTTTTTCTTTCTCTACATCCAAACATAACCTTAAGAATGGTTCGAACCCAAAAAGGTAAGGGTGTCAAAAATGGACCCGGCTCGGTAGCACGAACCGAGCCGGCCCGATATAACCCGAATCCAGTCCGGACCGAATCTTAATGGATAGGTTTCGATCTTGACTTGTAAAGTCCAACACCGTTTCAACCCAAACCGAAACCAGACCGGACCAACCCGTTAAGAAGCCCGAACTAGCCCGAACCAATAATACCTAACCCAAACACTGATAAGGTCCATCTGGGCCCAGTTTCTTAATTTTAATGGTTTTAAATTTTGATGGATTATATTACATTGTTATAGTTCACTTCTTGATCCGAAAGATTATATGAATCTATAGTTAAAAAGAATATGTTAATTGTTACTTTTTACTGAATTACATGCATATAGAAGGAATGATGCTAATTTTATAGATATAAATAATAAAATAAGCTATATATCTTACATATAAAATAGACCCGATAAGCTTGATAAGCCCAGTCCGGACCGAATCAGTCCGAAATCACCTCAATAAGCCCAGCCCGATAACAAACCGACACCGGACCAGCCCGATAGTTATTGTGTCCAGCGCAGCCCAACCTAACCCAAACTCTTAATGGACATGTTTTAAACTGGACTTATAAAACCTGACACCGATTCAGTCCGGACCGGCCCGTTGACACCCTTACAAAAAGGTGAAGTTATAAAATACACCGGATAACAGTTTCTCTGAAAACTAGGAGAATAAAAGTGTAGAATTACTAAATTTTACCTCATCCCATGAATCTAATAAAGGTTAAAGGTTATATAACAACAATTTTGTAAAATTATTTTCAGAATTTTACATAAAAAAGGATTTGAAAAGCATTCTATCCAAATATGGATGTGGAGCCACAAGATCTAACAGCAAGAACAACCATCCCAGAAGGCCAATGAATAACGAAAATATGATATTCCTTTACATGGCAAGCTTAACAAATAGCGTTTCTAACTTCTAGGTTTCATTGTAGCATTAGATTGATCCGGTCGGAGCTGTACAAAGGATGGCCCTGGATTCAACCTTAAATAATGTAATAACCCTGATATAAATCAATGTATCAAAATTCAGCCGGAACTACATTTAAGGTTGTGCATCACTAGATCCAGCCATTCTAGTAGAATACTCGAAATTTGGTCCAACCTGTCTTACTTTAAAAAAAAAAAATAGGGTTAAGAAAAAAAAAAGCCCAATTTGATGAAGCAAGAGCTATGCCATTAACCATTCTCAGATACTGTGAATCTGCCAGTTCTCAGGCTTTGTGCTGTATGGTTAAAAAAGTTTCTAATTTCAGTTACTGCCAAGATTAAAAACCACAAGAAATATTAATTAATCTATCTATCTGTATGTATGTTTTTAACAGTGATTTGTTATTAACTTCTCCAGTAGAAAGCTCCGGAGATGCCAAATTCAATGGCGCAATGATGCAACCCAAAACTGAAATGTGAAAAGAAGAAAATATGAAATTACTCTATTGCAAAATAATGGAACAATTATAGGATACAAAAGATCGAGGTGACCACTAATCCAAGGGTCAGAGACAACCACTAAACTCTATGGACTCGCTCAACCCAAATGTGGAAGTAACTCACCACCGGAAGACCTCAACCCAGCACGGGGGCTTACATTGGCACACCCACAAATCAAAAAATACTAAATCATTTCTATTTTTAAAATCAAATACAAGTACATAGAATTAAAGCTAAAAGAGCCACTGGAATATGACCATTGAAACATATTCATTAGAATATAGTTGTTAGAAAAAAGTTATTGGAGAATGCTTTGAAAGTTGAAGCTCCTTGGGAATTATTATAGTTGATGGAGATATATTGAAGGGAATTATGACTGCATCACAAAAGCCACCAGACAAGACAATTAGCTATTCTTGCACTCAAGTCCCGTGCTGTAAAACTCAGAGAGCTTCCTTAACCCAACCATGATAACCATCTGATCTATAAACTTTGACTATTTGTTTGAACCGACAACGATCAAGATATGTGTGTGTGTGTGTGTGTGTGTGTGTGAGAGAGAGAGAGAGAGAGAGAGAGACTAGATCAATCAATTATGTAAATTCCCACTAAAGCCCCACAATGACTAAATAGATTCAAAGATTTGAATTGATATAATCGAAACTAGGACAACACGTGCAAGGAAAGTGGCACCTAAAACAATGGGGTCTTCTTACTAAAGTTATGTTAGTTGCTCAAAGAAAGTTTATGAAATAAAAAATATTAGAGAGAACCAGACCCAGCAATGCCTATTTACCAAAACTAAAGGACCATGTAGGAACCGTGGAGAAAATATCAACTTAATTTGATTATTCAAATTACTGACCGTTAAATGGAATTCTTACTCTTCTTTCTAAAGAATCTTTTCAATTTATTTCAAGAAATTCAAAGAGATCTCAGTTTGAAGGTCTTTTTTTTTTTTTTTAGGGGGGAATAGATAATTTATTAACCCAAAAAGGAGAGCACTGTAAGCCAGACCCAATAAGAGGCGGCCAAAAAACCCCAATACCAAACAAAAGAGACCAAGGTCACAACCTGACCAAGACTACAGATTGACCAACCCAAACCCAAAAAACAACCAAACAACCATACAAGGGACGTTAAAATGCATCTTAAAGGATAGGAATAAGCTTTTAGCTGAAGTCGGCCTTTTGAAGGAGATGGTGAGAAATCTATCAGAATCATCCACCTTGATGTGCTTGATTATGACCTCCTTCAAACGAGACTATTTCTGAAGATCCTTGAATTCCCTTCTTGCCAAATGTGAGCAATCTCAGCACTAAAAGCCAATTTTCCAATGGATCCAAAATTGTTCTCTCTCCCATCAAATACCAAATTCACCCAGGCAGCTTCTCTCATAACCTCCCTAGAGGGGAAGTGGAACTCATGGCAAAGGGAAACAATAGCCTTCCAGATCTGAAAATAAAACTCACATTCGAAGAAAATGTGATCTCTGCTATCCTGGCCAGCCCAGCAAAAGCAACAAGCATTGGGAACCGAAATATTCTTAACCAAAAGTTGGTCTGAGGTTGGCAAAGCATTCCGGAGACATCTCCAAACCAGAAAAGCATGTCTTGGAACATTACCAGCATACCAAACTGAGTCAGCCGAAGGGACCAGAGGGACCAGAGTTCTCACAATGTTACAATCATCCAATTGTACTGAGATTTTATCCAAAACGTCAATTGGATGGGCCAGATTAACACCAGATGAACACATACGATTTACAAGCCAAGTTTAGAGTGTAAGTTATTAATGTCTGGCATATGTATGTAAAGACCATAGTTGTCAAGGCATCAAGACGACCCAAGGCGCTGGAGAGGTGCCTGGGTCCCTAGGGGCACCTAAGGTGTACCCAAGGCGTTCCCAAGGCATTGTAAAGGTACATCTTAATACAAGGATTTATACAAAAAAGAGGGATTGATGAGGGCATCATGGCTGACGAACCTTCTAGAGTGTACCAACGGAGGAGGCAAAGGCTTCAGCCTTCCCCCCCTCCTTCTCTCTTCTTCCTCACATTAAACGCAAAGCAGCGATGCTCTCAAACTAGTTTCAGATGACGTAACTCCACCCAATATGTAACCAATGACCAATCAAAACGAAATTTAAGGCAGAGATTCCCAGCCCTTAGAACTATTGAATCGATTCAACAAGTACCCAAAACAACAAGCAAATAATAATATTTAATGACTCAAACTAGGTCAGGTGGTACTGTAGCAACCAGCTGGTTTTACCGGTTTATCACTTACAGCAGAGGGACTGGTTTGAGATATAACTCTAGGGCTTATGTTGCCCTAGGGTAAGGATTTGACTCACAGAATATAAGGGGAAAAAGGAAAGTGATGAAGGAGATCGACGATCAGCGGAGACTGACTATGAGTTTCGTTGGGACAGAACAGTGGAAGAAGAAAAGGAAAAGAATGAACAGAAGAAGGAACAGGGAAGGTAAGAAGAATTTACCTGAAAGGGAGGAGGAACTGAAGCAAAAGAGAGAAGAAGAAGAAACAGCAACATGTCCACTCGCCACTAATCCATGAGAAAGAAAACTTCAAACTTCATCCAATATTCACTATTACGCTGGATTGCTTATATATACAAAAGAAAAAAAATCCTAATAAAATGTAAACAGAAATAAAAAGTAAATAGAATTAGAACGTAAATTGCTCTTAATCTCCTACCCTACCCACCAACACTCTAATAAAGGAACTAAACCTCCTATATATCCCCCAATGTATCTAATCCTAGTTACAAGAATATACCCAAGGATTAAAATCTCGGAACTCGAGGGTGTCTCAACCCTTGAGGAAACCGAGATGTCGGTCGAGATAATGTTGAAACTCCCAAAGGCTAAAAACGGGAGTTTCGATATGTTTTTGCTAATTTTAAGGCCATTTTAAGGCTATACTATAGGGCTGCAAGTTTGGCCTTGGCAACCCGAACCCGGCCCTATTCCGCCCTGAACCCTGGCAAGGTTGAACCAAGCCCGAAACTTGACAGGGTTGGGTTAGGGCCCAAATTTTGTTCAACCCTGGCAGGGTTGGGTTGGGTTAAGGTTGACCCCCCGGGTTAAGCCCGGCCCGGCCCGACCCTGTATATATATACGGCTAACACTTAACCCTAAAAGCCTTAAACCAGTAAACCCTAAACCTATTCGTTTTGTACTCGACTACTCGTCTTTAGCCTTCTCCCTCGCGGCGGCTCCCTCTACTAACTACTCTATGTCTCTGTGTCTCTCTCAGTTCTCACCACGACACCACCTCACTGGACACCGGAACGACGATTGAATGGTGGTCTTCTCCCTTAGGCCTTAACCCTCACGGTTCCAATACCTCTACAGTCTATTGTCCCTCACGGCTCCCTCTACTCTCTCTCTCTCTCTCAGATCTTACCGCGACACTACCTCACCGAACACCGAAACGACAATCGAATGGTATTTTTCTCCCTTAGACCTTAACCCTCACCCTCACTGTCACTCTCTCAAATCTCAATCTCATCGACAATCGACAATTCGGCATCGAGTCATCGACTTCTCCCTTATCCCTCACCCTCACTCTCTCAATTCTCCATCTCGTCGATTTCTCCCTTAATCAGGGTCAACCCAGCCCAACCCGGCCTGTCAGGGTCAATCAAGGTAAGGTTATGATGCAGTCCAAGAAGGCCCAAGGCCCAAGCTCAAGTCGATAATGGGTCAGCCCAAAGAACCAGTCGGTATTGGTCCATTGGACCAACAAGACCAACCCACACGTTCACGTGAACAGTGTCACGGTACTGTCACGTGAACAGTACCACAGCAGTTTTCCCTTTTTTTCTTTCCTAAAAATAGTGTTGTTATTTGGAATTTTAATTGTTTGGAAACTAAAACTTTCTTAAATTTGTTTCCTAAAAGTGTTTAGAACTTTCCTATTTTCGTTTAGGTTTTCTTTCCATTGTATTAAACCTTCCTATGTTATAAGGGGTTTAGTTTTGTAGTTTTATCTCTTTCCTATTTTAATTGTAAGGATTCTCATTATAAATAAGAGGAGTAGAAGCTGGCTGGTGGTTAGATTTTCCAGAAAAGTAAGTTTAAACTTCTTTTTCGTTGGTCTCTCAAGGTTGTGAGACTCAACCAATTGTTTCTTCTTTTCTTTGGTTCTAGCTTTGTTTTGTTCACAATCAATCATATTGGCTGGCGACCGTTCTCTGCTGGTATGCTAAAGTCTTGCTGATCTGCTACCATTCCATCGACATTAGTTGAACTATAACCAGATCTGGGCGGTACCAGGTACAGCAGGTACAGCAGGCTTTCGAGACTCATACTCCTATGTCTTTCAGTCCTCCCCAAACTTCAGAAGGTGTTCACAATCATTACAAAGGTCATCCATACCAAGTTTCATCTAATTCGACGGTTAGATTTCAAGATAAGTGGTTTTTTTCATTACTTTTCTCTGCGTTTTTGTATTGGACTGAATTAAGGTCCTGTAGCAAAGAGGGCTTATTAATTTGACTAGCTTTAAACCCTCTTTGCCATCAATTGGTATCGAGCATGGCTGAGGAGAGTTCTAACTCTCCTAATCAGTCCAACAATCCCAATGACCTTGTTAACTGGTCTCCAACGATTGGTCAAAATGGATGCCAAGTTAGATAGCATGGTGGGAGAATGAGTAATTTGGGGAGCTAAATCATCCTGGCCTGTTAAAGTGGAAGCCCCTAGAAGGGAAGCCCTTAATGCCAACATAATGCCAAGACGTATTCTTGGGCTCCTCAAAGAGTTCCTAGAGGAATACCACAACCCACCCTATGAAGACTATGTGAACCATCCTACCAAACCCATAAGGTACGGATGGACCCAAAGGTTTCATGGGAGGCAGACCCCAAGCTTTTCAAGACTGGCTAAATGCTCTAGTGACTATTTCGATTGGTTTAACCTTCCGAACCTCGAAGTGCAATTGGCCCGCTCTAAACTTGTCGGGGTGCTCGTGATTGGTGGCGTAGCTTGAATATAGTCTCTGAGGAGTCGTAGAGACCCATTACTTGGGAGGAGATGAGGAACAATTGAAGAAAGTATTTGCCTCGGTCTTTCCAAAGAAGGTTGCATGACCAGCTGAACAATCTTCGTCAAGGTAATATGAGTATGGAAGACTATGTATACCAATTTGATCAATTATGTGCACGGTCAGGTTCACAAGACAATGATGATCAAATGATATCTCGATTTCGTTTAGGGTTGCGACGGATTAGAGAAAAATTGGGTGTGGTGATATTGTTAGTTTTAACGATCGTGTTGATAAAGCTTTCCAAGCCGAGGACCTTTTGAAGTCAACACTAAAGCCCATCTCCGCTTATGAATCAAGCACCCTACACCAAACAAGAAAGCCATAAGGACTACATCTCATGCTACTCCAACAACGGATAAAGGTAAAACTCCCATGGTAGCGCTACGGATGTACAATGCTATCACCGTAATGCATATGGTCACTTTGCTGAGATTGTTCACAAAATTTAAAGGTAAACTCTTTAGTTGCTTGCAATCGAGGCCAATCTAGATACACGGTATGTGAGCCGCAAAGTGATGACACTTCATTCCTATACGGATGTCATGGAAGATGGTGAGGATTCATATGGAATCCATATAATCAGCGAATGGTTTTGATTGCCCCAAAGCGATGTGGATAATTTTGATGCCTTTGCTAAAGCTCCGTGGGATTGACAAAGGTGACTACAATTTTGATGAAGACCACGGTGTTATGGAGACAATTGCGGAAGATGAAGAGTTGAACACGATAGTTCCCATGAATACCACGATTCTACTTGACTTTCCTCAAGATGTTGAGCATATTGACTTTGTGATACCGTCTAAATATCTTGAAGAAAGTGGACCCAAAGTGATGGATTTTCTTCCAACATTGCAAACACAATCAGAATTTCGAATCGAAGACGTTGCCTACCGAACCCACCGAAATCATTCTTCATCATTTCGAACTCGGACGAGTTCATTTTAAGTGGGGGGAGTTGATGCAGTCCAAGAAGGCCCAAGGCCCAAGCTCAAGTCGATAATGGGTCAGCCCAAAGAACCAGTCGGTATTGGTCCATTGGACCAACCAAAGACCAACCCACACTGTTCACGTGAACAGTGTTCACGGTACTGTTCACGTGAACAGTACCAACAGCAGATTTTCACTCTTTTTTATTTCTTTCCTAAAAATAGTGTTAGTTATTTGGAATTTTAATTGTTTGGAAACTAAAACTTTCTTAAATTTAGTTTCCTAAAGTGTTTAGAACTTTCCTATTTTCAGATTTAGAAAGTTTTCTTTCCATTGTATTAAAACCTTCCTATGTTATAAGGAGGTTTAGTTTTAGTAGTTTTATCTCTTTCCTATTTTAATTGTAAGGATTCTCATTATAAATAAGAGGAGTAGAAGCTGGCTGGTGGTTAGATTTTCCAGAAAAGAAAGTTTAAAACTTCTATTTTCTGGTTGGTCTCTCAAGGTTGTGAGACTCAACCAATTGTTTCTTCTTCTTTCTTTGAGATTCTAAGCTTTGTTTTAGTTCACAATCAATCAATATTGGCTGGCGACACTGTTCTCTGCTGAGTATGCTAAAGTCTTGCTGATCTGCTACCAATTTCCATCGACATTAGTTGAACTATAACCAGATCTGGGCGGTACCAGGTACAGCAGGTACAGCAGGCTTTCGAGACTCATAACTCCTATAGTTCTTTTCAGATCCTCCCCAAACTTCAGAAGGTGTTCACAATCATTACAAAGGTCATCCATACCAAGTTTCATCTAATTCTGACGGTTAGATTTCAAGATAAGTGGTTTTTTTCATTACTTTTCTCTGCAGATTTTTTGTATTGGACTGAATTAAGGTCCTGTAGCAAAGAGGGCTTATTAATTTGACTAGCTTTAAACCCTCTTTGCCATCAGGTTAGGTTAGGCCCAACCCTGCCAAGGTTGAGTTAGGTTAGGATTGTGTGTAAGGTACTCAGGGTCAGGGTTAAGGTATTAAAAAACCCAGCCCTGTTGCAACCCTAATATAATATAAAAAAATACTAATTTAACATATATAAACACATTTAAAGCATAAAATTGTAAAACTAATCACAATGCCGGAAAATCATACATTCATAAATCATAAATCCACACAGTGACATAAATGCTCATAGTCTCAAAGTCAAAAATACTCAAAATCAAATAGTATCTTCTCGTCACTCCATCCCAATGTTTAATCATATGTAGGGTGGCGTGGAAGATCTATTTGGTCAGGTTGCCTTTGCTAAAGATAATATAGCTCCGCCTGAAAAACAAAGTCCTGCCACGACATCCTATGGCTGAAGTAGCGCTAGTAGTCATCCACATATCTCCTATCCATGGAATCTGGTATGTCTATAAAGATACCTATCCTTGGGTACATTTCAGCAAAATGTGGAATGAACAACTCATCGTACACTAACTGGTGAGGCATGACTCTCTGGGCAATTGGGTAGGAGAAGAGACCGTCCACAAAGTTGGAGCCTGTTTGTGAAGTAGCATCAGCAGAAGAATCATGTGGACAGGGAAGCATGCGGTAATTGTTACAGGAATAAGAACCGTACGCCGACATGGTGCCAAATCCGTGAGCAGGGAAAGATGGGGCACTCCACTGCTACTGCCCTTGTCTAGTGGTATCCTCAATGCTCAATCCTCCAAAGCTTGTGGACATGCTATCAACCTCAGGCTCAATATCAGGATCAGGAACGAAGTCAATGTAATCATCGTCGTCTTCTTGGATTAGTTGCAAAGGGCGACGAGACCTATGTGAATACCCAGTCGTAGGCTGTAATGAAGATGTGCGCCCACCGTGGTTTGTATCTTGTGTAGCGTGAGTAAACTGGCTCTCACCGGTCCTTCAAACAATAGATACAGTTGGTCTAGGATCAGACTCTCCCAGAGTACCATGCTGCTCATGTAAGGCCCCACCATCACCACCATCGCCGTTATCACTATCAGAAGCTGACCAACTAGTCTCATCAACTGTATCATCACCACCCGTGCCTGTGCCTGTGCCACTACCAACTGGGGGGTCAAACGGTCGAGGCGACTGTACGTGTACACGACCCTCGTCCAAGGATAAAAACGGCTCGACATTAGCACCCATCTGAGTAGCCAAAGTGGGATGGGCCTCCCACCAGACTCATCCATTACAGGTAATGCTTTATCTTGCACCCACTCCACTAAGGGATCCTCCTCATCTGAGATAGCTGGAAGACGTGGGCGAGCTCGATCAGGGTTTGCTCATTTTGTTGTGATTTGCTTATGCTATGTACCCTCAGTCTCATGTTATAATGCATGTACACCAAGTCATTGAGCCATTCGGAACCCAATCTATTCCACCTCTTTGAATGGATGAGGTAGAAGGTATTCCAGTTTCACTCACAGCCAGATGCGGAACATGTCTGAGATAGGATTTTGATAGCTATTTTCCTCAACTCAAATGAATCATCGTCATACAACACCCACCATTCAACTACACAAGAAGGAGAACACATTTTAATGACATCTCATTCTCATGTCAATATAGATATTAAACAAGATATGTCAATTGGAAATTACAATTTCCATAATTCCATACCAGGATCGATACTTTCTCGGCCAGCCATTGTAGTGGAAGTTCCAAAACTCCCAAGGCCATCTCTGAATGTTTTAATCTACACCCATTTGGAAACATATAAAAATTAACCATTATAATATGTGGATATTCAAATAATTCAGCACTTATACCATGCAACTCACCTCCAAGTTGACAAGTGCTTGTACATGTGATCTTGGCTCCAATTTTGCCACAACAGTTTTGACCACACTGATAAGGTCAGAATTGAGCCCAAGTACATGTAAATATTGACACTTGGGGTTCAAATAGTATGCTGCCAAATGTAAGACATGATTAAAATCTAATACTAAGTTGAACTAAATTAAAGACATTATGAAATATACTCATCAGCCTTAAGCAATGGGTGCATCAGCTAACTCTCCCATCGATCTTTGATAATCTTGATAACATTTTGCACACGCTCCTTCAACATATCGATGGCAACATATAAAA
The DNA here is from genome assembly GCA_028583415.1 of Protea cynaroides. Taxonomy (NCBI): domain Eukaryota; kingdom Viridiplantae; phylum Streptophyta; class Magnoliopsida; order Proteales; family Proteaceae; genus Protea; species Protea cynaroides. The sequence continues at coordinate 84,782,138 of CM053268.1, forward strand.
GTGGCATGGTGGGCTTAAATGATGTATCCACCAATCTTAGCACCTTCACCACTGGATCCAGAATTTTTACTACGTCCTTCAGGGTTCTCCAAAATTCATCTGAAGCTATGGTAGACTATGCTTGAACCCCACCAGGGAAGCTAGACTCCTTCCAGCGAAACCAGTCCTTAGATGCAAACATTGATCTAAAGCCTACCATCTTTGCCTCAAAGCTCTTTAGTGCTATATAGTTGGTAGCAAATCTGGTAACGCCGGGTCTAAACAAATCCCCTCCACATTTCTTCCTCAGCAAGTTCAAAGAATAGTCATGGTTGTATACAAATGTTGTCACATGTCTAGCTTGTTCAACCACAAATTTTACTTTGGATAGCTTGCCCATATCCTTCAGCATAAGATCAATGCAATGGGTAACACATGGAGTCAAAAAGAGATTGTACTCGCTATTAGCCATCATCATCTCTCCTGCTTTCTTGCAGTTGCTGCCATTGTCCATCACAATCCGGACCACATTTTGAGCCCTAACTTCAACCACCACTTTCTGCAGCAGTCCATAAATGTAATCAACATCTTTTGTCACAGCATATGCATCCATAGACTTGAGGAACGTTGTCTTCCCATCACAGTAGACCATGAAGTTGATGATGGACTTTTTAGTGGGAGCAGTCCAACCATCACACATAATGGTCACTCCATATGTACTCCACATCTTCTTTAAACCTTCTATCCAATCTTGTAGTTATTCTTTCTGTCTAGGGAGATAAACACAATTTCATATGCAGTGGGGCCTTTAACCCCAAAACCACCCTTAGCAACTGCATCAAGCATGGTCTGATAATATGAGTCCGTAGTGGCTTATGCTGGGATACCATGATATAAGGACCACCTAGCATAGGCATCCCCAACATATTCTTTTGTATTCTTCCACAATGACTTCAGCTTCTTCTGCTTGTTTCCAGGCTTCCTAAAAGCTCCTAGATCCTGGCGTAAGTCCTCAACATAATCCTCATCCCTAGCAGGTAGTGGCTGGGGTTGTGCTCTAGTACTATGTGATCTTCCAAACATAGAAACCAACCCCTTATTTTGTGTTTGTGGCTGAGACTGCTGAGCTGATCCACTACCACTGTCACAGCCCATTTTGGATAATCTGACGTGATATCCAGGTCAACCCTTGTGGCACTCGAATACATCCAAGATCACTACCACAATGATTACAAATAAATTCTGCAGTCTACACATGCAATATCCACAATAATCAAGAAGCAATAATAATATAAGCGGAAGCATTAAATATCGACAGATGCATCTAATGATAACATATCACATACTATGTATCATATTATCTATTACAAACCATTGTTCCTCCACAAAATACTATTGTATCAATATACACATACCCAAATCAAAAGAGAGTAAATCTGTTACATTGTTCTTGATAGACCTCTTTGTCTACCAACAAAAATAATCGAAGTATCCAGAGTATATCAAGGAAGGGAAAAAGTAAGGGGAAGGCTACGTCATGCGTAGATGCAGTCGCTGCAAGTGCAGCCCTCGCCGTGCTCTCCACCAACATCATTAGGACCAGCAGTCACACTAGCCAAAGGAGACTCCATAAAATCAGCAATAGATAAGTCACCTATAGAAGGATCTGAAAAACAGTGCCCAGCTTAATGAGAAATCTAGTATCGCATGCTATGCACATACAACATCCAATGATATGAAATGCAATTTTTTTATATTAGGTCTCAGGTTTGTATTTTTACATCCTGAGCAAAGATAGAAACTGAATAAATGACCACAGGCCGTTAAACGACTTCTATAGGTAAACTCCCTCCTTGAGGACACCCATCATTACAGGGTTCATTACCTCCCACCAAAGACCTTGCATACGCCAACTATCATACACCCATACGTCACTGACTACCCCTAGGGTCATCCAACCTTCGAAACAGAGCTATGCCAATATCTTTACCCCTACTGGAGGAGCGTAGGAAACAGATAATGGCACCACTTATGTCTATTATGTTCATTCATTTCACTTTGACTACCAGCCAACACTCCCATGGATCACCGTGCCCCCACTAGCATGTCAACATAACCATTGCGCTACCCACCAGCAGAGAACCCTGGCTCCACTCCCATGGATCACTGTGTCTACCACTAGCGTGTTCATTCCACCATGATCCATGTGCCTGCACTCCCATACACCACACGAACCACCATAGCCAATCATCATTACATTCCAACATGACTCGTGTGCCCGCACTCCCATGCATCACACGAACCATCATACATGATTATACTTACAATCCAACATGATTCGCATACCCGCACTTCTATGCGTTACATGAATCATCATACATAGTTGTTCATATTTATAAATAAAAATATGCCTTAAAAGGCGAACCCTGGCTCCACTCCTATGGATCACCGTGCTCCCGTTAGAGCCTAGCATCAACAGCGTGACCCGTGTATTGTACTCTCATACTCCACACGTCCACCATACCCAAACAATCATACAAACATTCATAGTTGTTATAATGCAAATGCATGTTCATACATAGCAATCATGGTAAACATATAATTAGATAGCAACCTAAGTATGTTACTAGTAAAGTAGACATGTTATTAAAATACCCTACATCTACGGACTAGACCCCTCACCTGATTGCACAAAGAGTGCAGCAGTAATCCGAAGCCCAACAGAAGGCTTCGTAATCAATCGAGTTAAATACTATTTAAACACATAAGTCTTCATTAGATTGGTTGCATAACTTTTAATTAACCAGGACAGGCCTTATTTGTCCATACATGGGTTCCACGGAAGGCCGAGAACCAAAAGGATGGTCTTCCTAATCAATACTAGGCTTATAGGCCAATACAGACACCGGCAGATGGAACCGATAAAGGTTTCCATCGGTACGTTCAATCGGTAAACACTTAGAGTATTTTCTAAGTAGATGGCACCGAAAGGATGAGCGGATGCTCGACCATCTGGATGGTCATCCGGTTTCTATACTGTTATATATTATGGAATTCCAATAGGTTTTTCGGAAGCATTGCCAGGTGATCATTAATCTGACACTGACTCCTCTTAATTATTAAGCCTACATGGAAGATCCGAACCAAGCGGATCCACCGGGAACAGGTAGAACAGTTGGGGCTAATGCAGAGGATCGTGCCTCCGGTAAGAGACTCCGGTTGGTTCATCAGTCATAAACCAAGGCTTTTGCTTGGCGGAACCACGGTTTAGGCTAAGCGGTCAAACAGTCATGACCGTGGATCCGGTACATGACACCAGTTCAGACCTAGAAACCAAGTCACAAACCAAGTATGGTCTTCATGCTTGGGAGACTTGTTCTCCACTTTAATGTTCCCATTTAGTTGGTGGGGAACTCATTCCCACCATTAATATACACAATGGGAGCCATTTATGATTCCAATAGCTCCCCCAATGGAGTTGGGTAGAACAAAACCTAAATCTAAGTCATAAATGAGATCCCCATTAATAGAGCTTCAACAACTAGGCATCCATGCATTTATTCCCCAAAGAAAAAGAGGAAGGAAGGAGAACCTACCTTCAATAACTCCATAAAGGAATGGGTGAGTCCAAACTTAGGTTTTTCTAGGTCATTAATGGTGGTTACCATTAATGGTGCTCAACCACCATGGTTGCTAACCATCAACACAAGGAAAAAGGAGGAAGTTAATGACTCTTACCTCCAAGGATCGAAGCTAGGGCTTGAGTTCCTTACCTTCAAGCTTTTCCCCTTTCTTCTTCTTCTTCTCATTCATAATATTCCGGTTCCAAGGAAGGAGGAAAAGGAGGGCTTGGTCCCCCTTTTATAGGAAATCGGGGAAAGAGAAAGAGTTTGGCTTGAGTTCAACCGGCTAAACTCAACCGGATGAACGTTACACCGATACGATCCACCGGTTAGGCTAAAATACAGCTTGTTAGCCAATTCTTTGGCCTAGATGTTTTGGGATGCGTATCTCCTTTACCCAAGGTCTACTACAACACCTTATAATACCCACTATACATAGTGAAGACTTACCTAAGGTCTAGATACCACCATAGGGTTCGCATCAGGTGCTCCATCAGTCGATGTGTTAAGACCTGGCACAGGAGGAATCCGGGTTAGTAAAGAGATTCCAGGTGCGGGTCTCACAATCACTACCACTTCCCCCCCCAATCATGGCCCTCGCCCTATCCCGGTCCATATCAAGGGAGACTCTTGATGGCAAAGAGGGTTTAAAGCAACATAATTGATCAATCCCCTTTGCTGCAGGATCTCTATTCAGTCCAAAAACAAAATCTGCAGTAAAAAGCAACGAAGAAAACCACTTATCTTAAAATCCAACCGTTAGAATTAGATGAAACTTGGTGTGGATGATCTTTGTAACAGATGTGAACACCCCTCAAAATCTGAGGAGGATCCGAGAAGAATTGAAGGAGCTATGGGCCTCGGAAACTTTCTGTACCTGGTACCGCCCAGGTCTGGTATGGTGCTAAACTGTGTTGATGATTTGTATAAATCAGCAAGGAAACAATTGAGTTTGCAGAAAAGTAATGTCGCCAGCCAAGATACATGGTTTGTAAATCAAAACAAAAATCAGAACTTCAAGGAAGAAGAAGGAATAAGTGGTTGAGTCTCACAACCTTGGAGGCTCAACCAGAAAATAAAATTTTTGCTATTCGTTTCTGGAAAAATCTCTCTAGCTGCCGCCAGCCTCTATTCTCTTATTTATATCTTTGAAACATTACAAATAAAATAGGAAAGAAACTAATCCTAGAGAAAATAAACCTCCTTTATAAACTAGGAAGTTTCTAAGACACAAAAATAGGAATGTTTCTAAAAAACTGTAATTAAGAAACTAAATATTAGGTAAGTCTTAGTCTCCAAGTAACTAAAACTTCTAAACTCACTAGCCTATATTTTAGGAAACTAACAACGGAAATAAGTAAACTAAAAATTAGGAAACTAAACAAAAAAATCCTATCTACTGTTGTCGACTCTAATTAACCAAATCTGGCTGGCAGAAATCTGGAAATCTGGCTGCATGTATCAGCTAGGTTTAGGTTGGGCTGGTTGCCTTTAATTGGGCCAGGCCCAATTTGATTTCCTTGCGGCCCTTTTTCCTGGAACAAATCCTGATCTGCATTAACTCTACTAGTTGCTACTGCTCATCTAATATCTGTAGCCTCAGCCTCAGCCTCAGTCATACCAATAGTATCCATGCCATCATCATTAGAAGAGTCATCATCCATACCACCTCCCACGGTGCCTCAAACTGTCTCCTCGAATTAAATCCTAGCTTTCTCTTTCTCTGCCTTCTTCTGTTGTCCTCCCTTTATGGGTTTGGCTACGGCCTCAGAAATCCCCACAAGAACCATAACACACTTTGCCACATCTGTACTGGTCTCACTCAAGTGTTACTTAAGTCTAGTGATCCCACAAGACATAAGCCTTTTCCCACATAATTTACATTGGATCTTCCGTTTATCATCGTCAATGGCAGTCCCATACTGCCATGCCATACTAGTACGACCACCATCACCTCCCTCTCCAAACTCCGAAGCAGTCATTATCTCTTGTTAGCATTGTTACATAAAATGATAAAATAAACAAACTTAAATTAATAGGTTTAATATAACGAAACTTAAAATGGAAGAACATAAAAAGCAGCAAATATGTGAATACAACTCAAAACACATTGAAATTACTTTTCAAAATTTTATTCATATTTTATAAGAAAATAAAATATGTTTCCTAATTTTTCCCTATTTTACATAATTATTTAGATATTATTATTAATTTTGGATATTACATAAAAATAATTTGTTTTCCAAAAAAAAAAAAAAATCCAACACCATGGAACTGTAGATCGGCCAATGGTGGGGTTCAACATATATTATTTTGAACACCAACAGATAAGTATTAATAATATTTTTCTAATTTTTAATTGCTGAAAAATAGGATTTTTTTAATCAAAAATTAAAAATATGTACTAAAAAAAAAACTGAAACCGTGACCACGTAGATTGGCCGACGGTATTCAACATATGTTATTTTGAAAGTTAACCGATTAATATTTACAAAATGTATTTTTCATTTTTTTTAAAGAAAATTAATATATATATATATATATATATATATATATATATATATATATATATATATATATATATATATATATATGAATGAAAAAAATTTCGAAAGGGTGAGCTTGTAGATCGGGCTCATGTATCTCACATATAAAAATCTCATAATCATCCAACATGTATTGATCATGTTTATGTAAAAATCTAAGTTTTGGGAAAAAAAACCTTACCTTAAATAGTAGATCCGACAATGAATCAGTGATTTCTGCCCTTGTACCAAGTTCGAAAAAAACTTTGAAGGAGTGATTTGGCAAGAACAACAAGTTCTAAGCTTAGAGAACCAAGTTGGAGAAGAGGAGTAGCAGAGGAAAGCAAAACAAAAGCTTTCAACTGAAAACAGTAAGACTTGCTATTTATAACAAAAACCAACTCGAGTTGGTTCGAGTTGGTCGAGACTGGTCAAGATCAGAACTGGTTGAGTTGGTCGAAACTCCGTTTCGAGGGCGTATCTCGTCTCGACCCCCTTGAGATCTTTGAAGAAATCGAGATCTCGCCGAGATTCTAAACCATGAATATACAATATAAAATTAAGCGCAAAGTACAAAGATAATCTCAAGTAAATAACAAATCATTACCAACCCTTATTGGACCAAAATCCTGGGTTGGATCTGGTTCGCCTGATTGGGTCTCCAGATCAGATCACTGTGGTCCAGCCATGCACATGCAACTGCATCAACAGCACCCCCATGTCATGTAAGTCAGAATCTGCCGATCCCAGTGATGGGAATTTGGAGTCTCCTCTTCAATCCATCATGAAGAAAAAGTTTGGAATGAATCTGAAGAGATGATCATCAACAATGCCTTCTCATTTGTGGATACAGTGCAAAGAATGCTTTTAAGATCCAATGGAAGGGTTTGGATAGCCCTAAGCCATGCCGAAGGAAGGGGTTGGATAGCCAATTGAGGTCTCTCTTTCAGAATTCAAACACCACCATAACAATATGGTAGAAGGATAGAAAGATACATATGGCTTTAGGGAGGATGCTGTGGTTTCAGCAACAATTCTGATGGCCTGATCAGATAACTTTATAAAGCAGCTAAACAATCCCAGCCCCATTCAAAGTCCAGAACAGAGCCAGGTTTAGACTCTGATGAGAGAACTTCTTCTAAGGGCAGACACTGGACCCTGGGCCACAGTCCATCCGACAAGTGCTAATATGCATGTAACTTGGTTATGTAGTAACCTTAAAGTGGCATCAGATATGGGAAGACTTTATTGCTTATAACTTGTTCTCAGATTAGAAAATACAAGGTGCAAACAATATCCATGTGAAAATCAAATATACAACTTTTTATGTAGAACTTAATCAATAAAAGAGTAAACAACCAAAGTAAAACTATTCAAAGAGTATTGGTACCACTCTGTGAGAATGGACAAACACCATTTATGGCAAGCTTCTGAGTAACGGAATAAAGTGGGGAAGGTTAATGACAGCCATTGAGGAGATGGAAGCAAATGAGTTGAACTACAATGTTATTGTTCTCAGCAAGAACAATACTTCTGCCATGAATAGAGACAGGGAGGATGTACTTAGAAAGGATCACAAAGAATCCAAGGCATTTGTAACTATATTTTCAATGTTTTATTTGTTGCTATTGTATGTGCAAAGAGGTCCATGCAAAGTGAGAGTCCATTTGCGCTAGACACTTTTTCAAGCTTTCCTAGAGATTAATGGCACAAAAAATTCACTCGTAAGATTGCGATAGCATAAAACTCTCTAAAGATCCTAGGATTATTCATAAGATCTTATAATAGTTTGAAGCATAGACCATCTTGAGACCACGGTCTCTAATCAATGTATTTGACGTTAAGGAAGGAAGGAGGATATCGTTCAACTTAATATTTAGCTCTCATGGAAAGGATAACAGATCACAATTATGGCCAATGGCATGGAGATATGAGAAGATGTAGCATAGAGGCCTGGGAGGATCACATTAGAAGAGACTAGATGGATTACAATTAAATGGGGAGAAGGGTGACATACTCAATTAGACTTCTTAGAAACTTGGCTTTTGCTCCATGGGCTCATTGGAGGAGGCCCTCCCTTCCTCAAATAAAAGAGTTCGCTACATGCAAGTCGTTTGGTCTCAAACTCGGTTTTCACTGTATGTTCACTCAATGATGTGTTTATATATGACTATGATTCTTATAGTACAACAGGTTGCAAGCTGTGACATAATTATTTTCTATTATAGGATTGCATAAGTTCTTCAACTCACTTCCATGTGAGGAGTTCGTGTGTCTGTGTAATATTCTGAAAGCATATTAAACACTGTCTCCTAAATTTGTAAGTTGTAACTCAGACAGATGCCATTCAGTGGAAATACAGAGTATGTACTAATATAGCAAACTATTCTGAAGCTCCTTGAGGTAACTTAATAATAACCATGGTAATTCAGAAATATGTAAGCAGAACAATAAATAAAAAAAAAGAAATACTTGAACTTGAAGATCTTCCACAAGCTATGAGAAAGAAGGCAGATACAAGATGAGACAATATAATCTGATAGCCTAATACAACAAGCTACAAAATAAATAACAATATAGAAATATAATTGAATTCATAATGATGCCATAGCTTTAAATACAAGAAAGACAGACAATGAATTTTGTACCTGACCCCACATATGAGATCAGTTCATCAGGATATGAATGATGAGTTCCTCTTGGCTAAACAAAGATAATCAATCGGGTCAGGAGTCACCAGAGGGTTTTCTCTCTTGTTGATCAAATACGAAAAACATCTGTTTGGAATCGCTCGTCATACAACCTCCAATGTCCATACCTCTCTGTGTGGAAGACTGACCTGGGAATGTAAAAATTGGGCTTCACAATCCTCTTCAAGTTCTTCAGGTTTGCCGATGTATTTGCCATATCCCGGCTAGTCAAGTTTGCACACCCGAACAGATCCAAGCATTCCAAGTTCAGACAACCGTCAGAGATCGCACCAAGGCCACTGGCTGACAACTTCGAGAACCGGAGCTCAAGGTGCTCCAGAAGAGGCATAAATTTTCCAATTGCAGCAGCCTCTACATCCCCATCTTGAGGGCAAGCATTTAGATACTCATCCGGGACAACTCCACGGTGTTGGGAAGGGTCAATCCAATTCAGCAGGTTCCGTTTCAAAACTCTGAGGCTTGGACACTTCCTTCCAATCATCTCTAGCGATTCATAAGATACTTCATAGCAGTAGCTAATGTCAAGTTCCTTAAGCAGTGAGCACCCAGATGCTATCTTGAAAAGTGATGTATTAGTCACATTTGCGCAGCTCTTGATTGAAAGAACTTCCAGGTTTGGGCACCTGTAAATGCAACAACAAAAATAGATTCGACTCATTCTTTATTGCTTCAGTTTAGATAGAGATATCGCAAATTCCACATAACAAATTATCAAAATTAACAAAATAGAAACAGAAACGAGAACATTATGTGACAACTGTGATTAATCCTAGTAACAAAGAGTGTATGTATTTAATGGAGATTGATATATAGAAAATTCAAGCTTTACAAGTTTGTATTAGTTTCCCAAATTTGAGAACTTTCATCCACAATTTCTCGTTTCCAAAATTGACACTAGTATTTAGTTCCTCATGCACTGTTTCAGTAAGAATCTATTTGTTGAAAATTACGATTTCATGCCTCCCAGATAGACTGTAATCCTTTGGCTGACCACGGTGTTCTGAAGAAAACAACTTACAGATCCAATTACTTACCCCCCCCAACCCCCCCACAAAAAAAAAAAAAAAAAAAAAACACCAACCTTACTGATCCAATTGATTGAAACAATAGCATCAAGCAACCATATCAAAAACTTTCTCCCTAGTTCGGAAAAGAATATTCAACCAAGTTCCAATAACAGAAATGTTTTTACTTATCTATAAAAATAATGGAAATTTTAAACATCACTACTCAATACTTTACCATATCTCTATCATATCACAGAGGAAATCAGAAATTTCGAGCACCGGTTCCAAAATTACCCAAAATTACAGCTTTCAACTAATAGTATATCAAAACAAAATCGACAGTTGGAACCCTATTCCCAGTCTACAAATAAGGACGAAATTCAAACGCAGACAAATAATAAGTAAATCCACCACAGAAGCGTATCGAATCATATAATTAGCAACTCGTTTAAAACCTAACCTTCCGAGCGATCCTGATAAGGAAACCCCTAAGGACCAACGTCACGTACCTTTCGGCAACGAGAGCTAGAGAACGATCAGAACAGTGCCTGACATGAATCTCCTTGAGAGCTCCGGCGCTCCAATCGACAACAAATCGGAGCATAGCGTCGATTTTCCTCTCAAATTCGGGAGACCACCAGAGAGGCGACTCGATGGCAGATTCGAACCGGTATTCGAGGTTGAAGGCGGAGAAGAGACAAGGATCCTTGCAGGCGTGGAACCACGACTTGCAGACGAGCATTGTTCCTCTCCACCGGTCCTCGAAGCTCAACCTCGACAGAATGTTCGTCAAGCATTCGAAAGTCAACTCGGCCCAGTCCGAGTTGCTCTTGGTTTCACTCTGTCCTCCTCCTTCCTTATCCATCGAAAAAATGGGAGATGAAAGTAGGTTCTCCTGGATTCCGTTATAGTAAATGTTATAGCAGTTTGTACCCCCAAAAAAAATTGATTTAGCAGTTTTTTTTTTTGGTAAGAAAATGGTTTAGCAGTTGGAAAAGTGATAAGAGGGTGTATTTTCGTCCGAAATTATTTTTAAACTCGGTGACTCGGTCACATAAACACAGCGATGGCTCATCAGCCAACAAGATCACCTTTGAGAACGAGAGCCAGATGGAATGTCACACCCGCATAAAAGGGAAAATACGTGATGAACGAGTCCACGTACATCATTAGCACCTGACTCAGGTACAATGGATAATGTTGTGGTTGTTTTCTTACTGGTGTTTTAATTCAGTTCTCCTACACATGGAAAGAGAGAATCGTTACAAGAAGGCAGGTCGGGATAGTCTGACGTCCCCTCCAACGATCAAGTCAGTGATGAAGCTAACAGTATATCAAGCTCCTTGGTCGTAAGGGAAGAAGACGAATCTAAGTGGGAATAGAACTTATTTAACTGAGAATCTGCCTTTCAAAATATATGTCGAACGGCTTTTATAGACGTAGAGAATCTTGAACTTTTTTGAGATAAAGCGTGGGAATAACCGCCTAACTGTCAAGTGTATCTCCGAGATTCAAGAATGATCGTTGGATTACGAATCAACGGCCAAGATTCGTCAAGTCGTCTGTTTCAATCAGCAAGATCATCACGAAATCTATTGTCGTGATGATTAAGAAGTCTTCCACACTTGTGATAGCCAAGGAACAAGATAAAAAAACAAGTTGAAGTACTCGATTACCAAGTCGTCCAGCAATAATGTAACTGGGCATGTAGCCAAGTATTGATACGACTTGACATGTTGCCAAGTATTGATACGACTTGACATGTTGCCAAGTATTGATGCGACTTGACATGTCACCAAGTATTGATGAGATTTGGCATGTCACCAAGTATTGATGCGACTTGACATACCGCAGTAACTCGGGACGAGTACCAACTCGCAGGATGAAGAAACCTCCAGATCGACCAAAACACATTTTTTTCCCTCATATGTCATGAACTCAGACGACATGTGTCACCCAATGGTTAACGAGTGAATTATGGTATCAATAGTTGCCCCTTATTTCATTGAACTAGATGAGTACGATGGGACAATCTTTATAGGAGACGAAATTCGAATTTACACAGTCAAGAGAAGTCCCTGAAAAATTAGTCAAGTCGTAGAATATTATCATGACGGACAAAGCCAACAATGATAAACAGCTAAAGTCAGTTGCTCAATTTCCTTGCCGTTATAAATGCATCATAAATGCGTAACGGTTCCTTAATTGGCTCCTTAATTGAAAAACAAAACGAATTCTAAGAAAAAATCCCGTCGAACTTCTTATGATTCTTTAAAGTAAAAGGGCACCAATATAAATATTTGAATTAAGTCATCGAGAATACACCACGCTATTCTCAAACATGTTTGCTACATTGAAAATTGTACTTGATCTATTAGACGAAGTTGGTAGGACTATGTCAAACTCCTTGGTTTTAGAACGAAGTTGGGGAGCATAGTATTGTTGGACCAGAGTTTGTTGAAGAGACATGTCAAGTGGTCGACATTATCAAGGAAAGAGTTCGAATAGCTCAGAACCGTTAGAAGCAATATGCGAACAATCGATTCAGAGATCTCAAATTCACCATAGGTGATAAGGTATTTCTGAAAATATCTCCTATGCGTGGTTTGAAAAGGTTTAGACAGAAGAAAAAGTTGTGTCCTAGATATATTGGACCTTATGAAGTTCTAGATAGATATGCAAAAATAGCATATCAGTTAGCACTATCACCATCCATGTCAAGTGTGCATGATGTATTTCATATTTTATTTCTGAAGAAGTACGTCAGAGATCTAACACACGTGTTAACAACGGATCCACCGGATTTGATTGAAGATTTAACGTTTGAAGTAGTACCTTTTGAGATCACTCGCCGGAAGGTGCAACGTCTTCACAACCGCGACATTTACTACATTAAGGTTACTTGGAGAAGCCAAAATGTAGAAGAAGTTATATGAGAAGAAGAGAACGCTATGCAGAAGCAATATCTTCACCTATTCGACTTGGAAGGTATGTGCAAATTTCGAGGATGAAATTTATATAAGAGGGGGGAGTTGTAAGACCCGCACTCCACTAACTTGGTCTAACCTTGTCATTCCAGGTCTTCCCATCATTCTTAAACCAAGTGGACGTAGCGTGTGAAGATAGATCACAAACCAGGTATAAAAATCGAGTTAAAAACACTAAAAACATACCTAAGGTAGCATGCCTGGGTAGGTATGGTCGACCATAAAGAAGGGAACCAAAAATCTCAAATCCAGAACCCTACGGTCGATGATTTTGACCCTATGGTCGACGGTTTATGCGATCGTATAATCGACCGTGAGAACCCAAATCAGACTTCGAGTTTTGAAAACTTTCCTAAACTAAGGCATTGCTTTCCTAATTGAAAAGAGGACTTTATATGGAGAGTTTTCCTCTATATAAAGGACTTCCCTCAACCCTTTTTTCACTCTTTTAGAACATTAGTAAACTCTAGAGAAAGAGAAGGAAGAAAAGGAAGAGAATAAGAAGAAGAAAAAGCTAAGGAGAATAATTTACTGAGAAGAGATTGACTTTCTATCACAGGCAAAGGTATGAAACGAATCTCTGGAGATGTAAACTCTAAGGAATAAGACTTCTATGAAAGATAGGCAATATCAATCTATTATGATCTATGTGATTTCCTTGAGAAAATCTCAAGGAGAACCATAAGGAGTGAATTTGATGATTAGGGTTGATAAGAAATTACTAATGATGGTCATAGGATGACCTTAGAATAAATCCCATTGAAGAACAGAAGAATTGACCCAAGAAGAACTCGAATTTCATATAGACTGTGGCCAAAAATCTCATGGTCGTAGCTACGATCGACCATAGCATGACCAGTTGACCAGAAGATCGACCATAGGCATTCGGGAAGATTTCAAAAATAATATGGTCGCAGCTATGGTCGCACCATATGCGACCGTAGGGTATCGACCATAAACAGTAAGGTCGATACAGCATGAGACCATAGGACTAATCAGACACTTATCAATGCTCTGTTTCAATTTTCAACTACTGTAACATGTCACATATGAATCCTAACTTAAATTCATATAACTTTTAAGTTGTTAAATCAATTCAAAGAGAATTTCAAGGCTTGAAAGGACATCGAGTATTGCTAACAGGTGAGGGAATAAGACCTAAACTAATTGGATAATAACAAACTGTTTATTTTTATTAAGTCCAATGTCATGATTGATTCTATGCGGGTATGTTTGTAATGTACATCTCACATGTCATCCAATATTCCTGCTATTATTGTTCATGCATATTTAATTCCGTTTATTTATAACATGATCATGATGACGATGCTAGGAATAGGCATGTGAATGTATGTGTGTGATTGATGTGTTGGATGAGAGTGGAGCATCAGGGGAAGGACATGGCATGGTGGTCTTCGACCTTGTCACCAAACTCTATCTCTATCTCTACTCAAGTCTTGCCCACTAACATCTTCGTGTCGCCATTACCTTAGCAGAACTATTACGTCGTAGGGCATCAGGGGAGGTGGTCTCGGACCGTGTGGTCTCTGAATCTACTGAGGTGCCTTAGCTCTATCTCTATGGACGTATTGAGGGATGCCGGGGTGAGGCCTTGGATACACTGTTTGGCATTAGGATTGGTTAGTTGCGAGCTCAGTTTGCAAGCCCTCGCCAATAAGGGCTTACATGTTGGTATGGATAGGGCATCAGGGGAAGTGTTGGCGGTGTTTGATCCAGACACTTTAGCTCTATCTCTATTCCATGGTGGGTGTATATGGGATGGCAATGGGGTTTGATCTATTGGGCAGATTCACACACTCGTGTATAGAGGTGCGGCGGCCACCAAACCTTTCTATGGCATATTACAAATTTAAACCAGACCAAAGATATGAATTGAATGCATGCATATGTTTGTTGCATTGTTTTGTTTGCTCACTGAGCCGTGATGTGTGCTCACCCTTTCGATGTCGAATATTTTTAGTTGATGATGCAGGTCCTACTGTTGAAGAATATATGAATGCGTCGACGTATGAACACGTTGCTGCGATGGACATAGAAGCTGAAGAAGATGTGCATGATTTATCATGCGAGTGCAATCAATGTGTTTTTGCTTAAGTTTAGTTATAATTTGAACATCAGATATGTAATTGATTATTTATTTTTATGTCTTGTGGTTTGGAGATAATTTGATTAAATACTTATTTATCACTGTTAAACTCTTAGTTCATTATCTGTAAGACTTTCACCTATTTGTTTATTACCTCTTATTATTAATGTGGAATGTGTGTTTGGTTTGATATGGTGGGTACGACCTATACGAGATCTTGGGTGAACCGTTAGTTTATTGGCGGTTCATCACACCATTCTGGTTAGACCAGAATTGGGTGTGACAGTTGAGCCCGCAGCACAGGGCTTTGATGAGCATTGGTTTGTCTCCTTTCCTGTCAGCCAAAATTAGGAAAGGTTTGGCGAGACCAAGGTGGAAGCGAGTCACTTTATAGACTTTGATGAGTTATCTTGCTTTGGTCTACAGGAGGCATTCGACCACTTCGGTTAGATGTAGCTAGCACATCAGGGATAACACCTATCCCAACCTGGTGCGCCACTTTTTCTATAACCTAGGCCACCGAACTGAGGAGAACACCGATGAGCTGATCTAGACCATCCGGGTCAAGGGCGTAGATATGATACTTATAGTTGCCACACTGGCAACCATATTAGATGTTTCACCTAGGGGAAAGAGCATCTATAGGACTCCCAGGGAATCCTTGGGTATTACCGAGGGTATGTATCTAGAGATGAAACATGGGCTCACTTAGCCAGAGCTCATAGAGACACAAGAAGGGGGCAAGGAGTCGAGCTTCAAGCCTACCCCCTGATTGCTTAGCAGAATCATACAACACAATGTCATACCTTGATTTGGTCACAGGGAAGAGCTGAACTAGTTTTGCGTGTTATTGATAGACCGCTTGGTCAAGAGGGAACCTTTATGTCTCCCCTTTCTGTTACTTCACACTATCCTCCACACTTATCATCATCTAACCCAGAAGGATCTTTTCCCTTATGGATGGCTTTTGAAGTACATCTTCGTTCACTTCAGGGGGAGCCTGGAGGGCGAGATTATCTAGAATGGCAGGGAGGCCTCCAAGTTCAACTGGGACACCATAGTGTGTATGAGGATTGGTGATGTAGTCATGAAGGATCTCGTTCTTGAGGCACGCTCCAAACCGCCAAGAGCAGCACAACCTTCTAGACATGCAGCAGCTAGAGCCGGTACTGATGCCGGAGCAGGTACTAGGCAGGGCATCAGGAGGGTAGGGGAGGTACCACAACCATCTACTAGTGATGAGGTAGAGGATGAGTCTAATGACGGTGATGATAGCAGCGAGGAGGATAGTGGAGACATTGGTGACAATGAGAGTGGTGACCACATGGATGCGGATACAGTTGCCTGCACTGGAGATGTGCCCCCAGCTGCTAGCACTATAGAGATACCCCAGCTGCTCGTACTACGAGACCACCTATAGCTGTTCAGACATCGATACCCTCTGTTGACCTAGGTCAGGTGCTCGACATACTCTAGTTCATGCAAATGGAGTTGGAGAAGATCATTGATGGCCAGACGAGATTGGAGAGACGGGTGGAGGCTATAGAGACTCTGGTGGGGGAGGTGGAGACTCAGTTGGGCACCATGGAGAATCATGTTAGCGCTGTGGAGACCCAATTGGACGAGGTAAGACTCACGTAGGCTATATTCATGATGCTATGGTCACTGCTGACTACTTGCATTACTATGTACGACATAGGCCCACTCTTACACCAATTCCTTCGAGTGTTCCTCCATCAGTTGCCCAGCAGGATGTGCCCCTGTCATCTGCCTCATAGGATGTACATCCCATACCTAAGCCTCCTGGCAAACCTCAGTCACCTCTTACACAAGATGCACCTTCATCTTTGGTACCTCCAATTGGACCCCAGCTTTCTGCCTCACCTCTGCCTCACCTAGTGGACCTCAGCAAATAGAGCAGTGATCCTACTCTTTTTTTTTGTTCATTTCTATCTCGACATAGCTTGTACATGGGGTAACTATTTCGAGGTGTGGACGGTACCCAATTTTGTCTTTTTGATTTATGCTTATACCTTCTGTTCTCTTCACTTGATCAGACACTTGATTATGGGGTGGCTTATCGGGTTGTGGGCCGCATCCCAATTTTTATACTTAAAATTGGATATACATATATATACATGTTTCTTTTCTTTTGTTGTTAGTTTTCATATTGTACCTTATGATCTTTTTAAATTTCTGTAATGTAGTGTGACCTAACTTACTGTCTTCCCTACTTACTACTTGTGGGTTCATAACAGCTTTTAGTTATCTAAAGCATAAGTTTCGACACATGGAAACGCATGTGCAGGGGAAGTCTATAGGTAGAGTCAGAGTGGTTATGCTTTGATACCAGTGTTGTCACAGTCTATTCTGGGGAATCGAAAGTGATATTTGGGTTAACCCTCGTGGCAACCCAAATCTTTCAGCGATCGACAACGAAAGTGATCTACCAGCAAACCCCACAGTCTACATGAAAAATGTCCACAATAATCAACGATGCTTGATAATAATTGTAGCGGAATCATAATAGAGTTGTAGCGGAATCATAATAAAGAACATATGCTCCTAATGTTACTATTACATAATAAGTCTGTTATATCTTATTACCATTTCACATATACCATTCATATTACATATTTTCCCGTACTAAATAACTAGAGTAAATCTGAAATAAAATATTATAGATAGACCAAATTGCATCTATCTACAGACATCAGAACTCATGGAGGCGAGGCACTGACTTAGGTCTCGTAAATACAGTCTTTACAGGTATAGCCCTCGACATGATCTCTCAAGAGAAGTACCCTCTACTTTAGTAGGATCCATATCAGCCGTCACAAAAGAGGTACCTATAACCAAAGCTAAAAAAAAATTTTGATATCAAGGAGTGCTCTCCCATCCCAGCTCAATGAGAAGTCAGGTATCAATGCAACCCTAATTCAACTATTCAATGATACAAGAAAGTAAATAAACAAGTAATTGGGAGTGGCAATTAAATGTGTATGCAACCATGGTCGGCCTATATCCTAGCGATGATCTATCCTTGGCTCCCCCCTGAACACATGCCCGTACCCCATCACTTGAACATATACCTGTGGCTCTTCTCCCTGAGTACTTTGTACTCCACCAACTAAAATAATTCCCCTCACTAAAACACAAGTCATTTGACCATGGTTGATTCATAATGCATGAGATATATAATAAAAAGGGCTACACCCCAGTAGAGATCCCTGGCTCACCACTCCCATGGATCATCGTGCCCCCATTAAAGTACAACCAAGGTATATGATCATGTATTGTGCTCCCACATGTCACACGATCATATACCCACCAACACAATCACACCCATATCAAACAGTCACACAACATGGTATGTGCAAGTAGAAAGTAAAGCTATACTCCAGTAGAGATCCCCGGTTTACTGCTCCAGTGGATCATCATGCCCCACTAGTGTATAGCGTGCCAACATGGCCTGTGTATTGTGCTCCAATACACCATATACCCATCATACATGGTCTTAAGCAAGACTGCACCCTAGTAAAGATCCTTGACTCCCCACTCCCATGGTTTGTCTACCCCACTAAGGTATAGCTAATCCCAACGTGATTCATGAAGTCACCTGTTACATGAACCACCATACATGGGTTGCACCCTAACAGAGATCCTTGGATCCCCACTCCAATGGATCACCGTGTCTCTACTAAGGTACTGACAGACCAACATGGTACGTATTTTTGTGTTCCAACATGTCACATGCACCATCATACATGATCATGCACATATAATGATATGAAATACTACACCAACATCATGGCCCGTGTATTGTACTCCAACATGCCACACGTCCATCATACAACTTCTAACATACATAGTTATAGTTGTATGCAAATGCATGAACATATATACAATTTATTGGATGACATGTGTGACAAGATAATGCACATATAATACAACACATGCTCAAACTCTATGGGACCCAACCCCTCACCTGTAGATACCAAAGGTGTTGCTAAACATTGAAGCCAATAGAAGGCTTCGTCCACTACCCGTGTTGTTTTACCAAATATTTTAGATAAACTTCATTGTGAACATCTTTTGAACCAGCATGGACAAGTCCTAGTATCCATACACGGGTCCCAAGGCAAGCTGAGAACTAAATGGTTGGTCTCCTACATTTAAAACTAGGCTTATAAGTCAAAATGGTCTGAATCGGAGGACATAACTGGGTGGTGGTTCCTTCGGTATCATATTTCGATTATACACTTGGTCATTTCTCAATTCAACTTAATCGGAGGATGAATCGGATGGTGCATCCTCCGATAAACCATTCGATTCATTACCACTATCATAACAGTGAGGTTTCAGTAGGTTATCCGGAGGCTTAGCCGGGTGGTGTACCATCAGGCAACGCCTCTGCTTAGTGTTAAGCCTCTTCGGAGGCTCAGATCAATTGGAGTCATCAGTTCACTGGAGGGACTCACCCGGAGGGTCGTACCCCTAGTAGGGTAACTTCGGACAGGTCTACCGGTTTGGTATTGGTCTGACATACCAAGGCAATTACCTTGGCGGAGGACTGGTCTTGGTCACCCGGAGGTAGGGCCAATGCCAGGCCTCTAGTTCTGCCTAGAAACCAGGCACGAACCATGAAAGGTTTCCTTCTTTGGGGAAATGCTTTCCCACTCGGTTTCCTTCTCTCTAAGTGGTGGG
Organism: Protea cynaroides; assembly: GCA_028583415.1. NCBI lineage: Eukaryota > Viridiplantae > Streptophyta > Magnoliopsida > Proteales > Proteaceae > Protea > Protea cynaroides. The sequence continues at coordinate 84,801,784 of CM053268.1, forward strand.
GAATACACTTACACCATTGATATACACATTGGGACTCATTTGAGACCCCAATGGTATCTCCATACATAGAGGGGATGATGACCTAGCTTTCTAGGTTGGATTTGTTCTCCATTAATGTAGACCATGAATGGTTGAGTTCCACCATAGGTCTTTTATGCATTCTCCACAAGAAATGAAGAGGAATGAGGGAAGGGAGCCTACCTTTAAGGAGAAGCAAGCTTGATCCCAAGCTTGGAGTTCCAACTTCTTTTTTCAAGTACTTCCAACTTCTTTTTTCAAGTACTCTCACTCACTCTAAGGGCAGCTAGAGTGAAATAAGGAAGCATAGGCTTCCTTTTATAGAAACCCATGGAGAGAGAGAGAGAGTACCACTCGAACACAAATTGGATGCTGGTAATGGGGTGATGTACCATCACGTAAAGAATCCAGTTGGGCATAAAAATGGACTTATGCTTGGTTTGGTGGGCCCGAGTTGGTGGAGATACCCTTTAGGTCACTTGAATCTTCTTCCCCACACACTACGACTACAAGCTGCTCTTAGGATTTGACCTGACATCATATTGAAGGTCAAATGTCATGGTGCCAAGTGTTGGCACAGTAAGACCTGAAACAGTGGGATCCGAACGGATGAGGATTCCAGGTATGGGTTTTATATTTAATCAAGGGGTATTCCAGCACAATAACAGGGGTGCTAAGGTTGAGTAGTAGTTAATAGTCAATCATGGGAATTTTTCAAAGTCGAATGAGCATGTGGTCAATGGCTACGGTAGCACCTCACCAAGTGCTAGGCTTGCAGTTGATGGTAGTAGCTGTACACTTTTTAGTGGTCGTGTGACGGTGCCAACACTTCTGTAGTGTTGCCTAGTCCCTGTAGGTTGGGTTTAAGGCCTTAGACAGTAGAGGTGGTGTGTGGTTGGTCGTTTTAGTGTGTAGACCAAAACCTACCTCTGATATATATGAAGCATAAGGGGTTTCACTTCATGAAAATCTGATTACTGGGTTCTAAACCCTTAAACATGTCAAAATAAATTATATAAAGATATTGGCCAAGTTTGGTCGAGATCCGACAAAAAATCACGTGTGGCTGATGGCATCGACCGCACGTCACGATTAGTAGGTCGTACGGCTGGTCTCTGTGACCGCACATCGAAACATGGTCAATTGTTCATGATTTTTCTCTGGGACATTGCCCAGATTTTTCTAATGGTGATTAAGGAGTTTAGGGTCGTGGTTCCATGTTTACATTAAGGTTTGGATATAGTTTCGATCCAACAAATAGTCGAGATTCTGGATCTGTCAGAGAAACCTTTAGATCTGATTTCAAGTCCTTCGAGTCCATCATTGGTTGATGATTCAGGTCTCCTAAGGTCACTCTAAAGTTTCCAATAGTCCATAGATAATTAACTTAGTCCATTTGATTTGTTATCATCTCTCTTTCACTTTGAATATACTACTGTTCACGATCCGTTCCCTTGGACAGTAGCTCATTTAGCACAAGGCTTTTCCACATATATCAATGTTTCTTCTACACCATTTGTATAGACCACTGCTCATGGTTTGAGTCTGTGAGCGACCGTCTGTACATTCATGGTATTACTAGTAATGGTTGTTGAATCTTATTCTCTTAGAGATAGTCATGAAGTTATACTCCTCACAGTCATTCAAATCCATTAATAACGAGAAAGAGGTTACTTACAGATGATCTCCTTTTTCTTCACGTTCTCCAATGAGTACGCGTACTGAAAAGGTGAGTTCTTATTTTATTTTCTTCCTTCTCTCTTTCTTCTTCTCTTTATCTTCTCTCTCTTTGCTGAGCGATATTCAGAGGGAAGATTTATTCCTTTTCTCCTTTTCCTTCTTTTCTTTCTTCCTCTTCCATTCTATACTTTTTCTTCTCTCTTTCTCTTCCAATTTCGTGCATCAGAGTTTCTTTTCTGATTTGGTTTGGCTAAGGAAGTAGTGACCATCCCTATAGTAGGTAATTTGATTATGGGATCACAATGAAACTAAAATGGAAACAAGGAAGATCTCCCCCCTTCCTTTCCTTATTCAAACCGTGCATGGTCAGCTTACAATGTTGGAGAAGATCCAATTTCAAATCAATGGGTCCCGCGATCAGTTAGTCATGAACTTAGATTTGTGCACAAGGTGTGTGCGTGTGGCTGGTGCGCAACCGCACCACCTTTTTCTCTAGCCAGACCTCTATTTTGGTTGGCTAGCTTAGGTGTGTGCGTGCTATGCACTGGGTGGTCGCATAGGTTGAATCCGATACCTCTCATAGTGTAATGTCATGCGTTTTAATGACATAAGAGGTTCAAGATAATGGTTTTGTGTCACCTCACGGGTATGTCATCATCTTCGGCCATATCGGTCCAATATGCTATCACCTGGGAAGACCCGCTACATGCCCAAAATGGTCAAATCGTAATGGGGTTTGGGCACGGGTCTTACAGCTGCACCTGCAGCAACTGCATTTACGTATGACATAGACGTCCTCTTACTCTTTCTCTTCTTAGTACATTATGATTCTTTTTGTTGGTAGATGAAGTGGTCTATTAAAACAATGTAACCAATTTACTCTTTTGATTTGGTTAAATGTATATTGGTTATGGTATTATTTTGGTCGAGAACAATGTCTCTAATTCATAATTGATATATTATTGGTATGATATCACTTTTGGTGCATCTGTCACATATTAATACTTCTGCTAATGTTATTATTGTTTCTTGATTATTATGGATATTGCTTGTGTAGACTGAGAGATTTATGTTGTAATCATTGTGGTTAACGATTTTTGATCTATTTGGGTTGCCATAAGGGTTGACCCAAATATCACCCTCGATTCTTTTGAATGGGCTATAACAGCACTGATATCAAAGCAAACCACTTTGTTTTTTCTTATAAATTTTCCCTGCACATGCATTTCCATGTGTCGGCAACAGATGGATAGGTTAAACTAAAAGACATGTACAAACCGACAGTAGTAAGTAGAGACAATAATAATTTAGTCACCATGTTTTAAAATTTAAACAAGAGAATAATGCACAAATATAAAGTAAGAACAACATATATATATATATATATATATATATATATTTAGTAAAGACATGTATTTGATATTTATTTATGTCTTAGTTGATACATAATAATTTGTTATTTAAATATTAATATCACAGTAGATTCTCAGTTCATTTTACTATAAGACTTCCGCTATTGTGTATTTACTCTGATTATGAATATGGATGTATGAGGTTTAGATAAAATGGATTCTGCTTGTTCGAGATCCTGGTTGAACCGTTGGTTTGCTAGCGGTTCATCACCCCATTCTGAAGTGTGCGGAATTGGGGTGTGACAACTTGGTATCAGAGCATCTCAGGCCGTGTCCGCTAAACTGGCATACATTCACGATAAATTATGAACTGAGATAGGATAAAAGTAAAAACTGTAATATTAACACACTATAAGCACAAGTGATGTTTGAGACCAAATTCAAAAAGAAAATAATGCATCTATTAAAGGGGAAACAATTTTAAATACAATGAGAGGGAAACAAACGTACATACATAGCTAAAGCAGAGTATAGTCCACAACCCGGACAGTTACTCTATAGTACAAAAAAAAATATAGATACAATCATGAAGCTGGAGGTGAAGGAGGAGGTGGTGCCTCACGATCTCTGTCATAATCCTCAGCGTAGACTCTAGTCAACCAGGCTATCTGAGTCTGGGTCGTCTGAAGACTAGCTGTAAGATCAGCTACCCGCTGATCATTCCCGCGCTGAGCACCCAAAAGCTCCTCCATCGGATATCTGACCGGCGCTGAGCCTCTATGAGCTCTCCCATCCTCATGTCTGATGTACGCTGGACATCTAGTAGCTCATCCACTCTCACCTGCTGAGCGTCTAGTAACTCCCCCATCCTCAGATCAGATCTGCGCTGAGCCTCTCTGATCTCATGCAATACCTCCATCATATCAGGAGGTGGGTGTGAAGGACTAGCCGCATGTGAAGGACCAGCCGCATATGAAGTACTAGCTCCAGCCGCATGTGTAGGTAAAGGAGGTGGTATATAGTCTACATCCATGTACATACGGTCATCATCACCAGTAGGCTCCGTATGAACTCCAGCGGCGGCGGCAGCTGCCTCAGCGTCAGCTATCTCTACGCGAGTGCGAGGGTGCACCATCGCGTTCCTCTCCTCATCACTGACCTGAGCATCCTGCATGCCCATCTTGCAAATAGCCTCCCAATCTAGAGGCGATGAGAAGGACTTCTCCTGAATCTTCTCATCCACTAAATCAACCCCCAGGCGGGTAAGCAAGATAGTGATCATACGTCCGTAAGGAAGGTTACCAGTGTGACTGGGCAACGTAGCAGTGATCATGGTACGCATGATGATATACGGAAGGCAGACGGGCTGCCTAGTGCAAATACTATATAGAAGATACTGGGTCAGCTAGGAAACCCTCTCGTAATGACCACTCTGCTGGATCAAGTTATGCTGAATGATTTTGCAATATACCCGTGGAGCTGGACGCATATAACATGCCCTCATCTGCCAGCGATCAGGTCGTAGGAGCTGATTATCGATCTCGGCCCTCATCTGTAGACAGAAGAACTGGGGCTCTTCAGGAGCACAGAAAACCATGGGGCCATCATAATAGGACATCCCTAAGCCTCTTTTACTCCTTTTACAACCCTAATTGAAAGAGAAAGAGAAGAGAAGGAAGAGAAGGAAAAGAGAAGGAAAGAAGAGAAGAAGGCCAAGGGAGAAGAGTTGCAGAGAAGGAGTATTCTTCTCAGGTATGGATAACAATTCCATGAAATGCTAAAGACCTTAGGATAGATAATGCCGAGAGTATGATCTCGGAGAAACCCAAACCATCAACCCATGGTTAGGTTTTCATGGAAAATCATGGGAAAAATCATGAAAGCCATATAGGTGGTAGAATCATGCTTCTAGACCATAGAACATGTGTAGAATGGATTATAGAAGCAAACCATAGGACCCCAAATACGAAGAATGGACTGAAGGAAGAAAATCGACCAAAACCCACATGGGGTCGGATGGGGGGTCGATGGCCAATCGACCCTACCAGACCCTGAGCATCAACCCCCAGTGTTCGGGAAGTCCAGAATAGGGGTGGTCGTACCCAAGGTCGATCATTACTCTGACCCTACCTCCGACTCCCAGTTAACAGAATGGTTTTTAAAAATCAGAATTAATTCTAATTAAATTCTATCGACTTTGTTAGGTCTTCTAGCAATATAATAACAATACAAAGGTAATCTTAAAGCTGGTAAGAGGATCTATTAGCAAGCTAAGGTGAGGAAACAAAACAAAACTCTAAACTAATTGGTTAATAACAAATTGTTTTCTCTTTTCTTGAGTCCAATGCCATGCTTGATCCTATGCGAATATGTTTGTAATGTACATACAACATGTCATCCAATATTTCTATTATTTGTTCATGCATATTTACCTTATTATTTATAAGATGATGATGATGATGATGATAGGAATAGGCATGTGAATGTATGTGTGTGGTTGGTGTACTTGATGCGAGCGAGTATCAGGGGAGGTGTGATGGGAACGTCAATAAACGTTAACCTTTGGCGGGTCTCAGCACTTTAGCTCTATCTCTAACTCAAGTCTTGTGCATTAGCATCGTCGTAGCGCCATTACTTTAGCAGAACTATTACGTCGTAGAGTATCAGGGGAGGTGGTCTCGGTCCTTGTAGTCTCTCTGACTTTACCGGGGGGCCTTAACTCTATCTCTATGGACGTTCTGAGGGATGCTGGGGTGAGGCCTTGGATACACTGATTCGCATTAGGATTGGTTAGTTGCGAGCCCAGTTTGCAAGCCCTCGCCAGCAGGGGCTTACGTGTTGGTATGGCACTATACAGCAATAAACGTTAACCTTTGTTGTACAATGTTATAGTAAGGTGGATGGGGATGACAATAAACGTTAACCTTTGGGCGGACTTCCACATCCTGTGTATAGAGGCGGGGTCAATAAACGTTAACCTTTGACCACCCAGCCTTTCTATTGCGCATTGCAAACTTTAAACCAGACCAAAGATATGAATTGACTGCATGCATATGTATTGTTGCATTGTTTTGTTTGCTCATTGAGCCATGATGTGTGCTCATCCCCTCAACGTCGAATATTTTAGTTGATGATGCAGGTACTACAGTTGAAGATTATGTCAATGCTCCGGTGTATGGGCACGTAGCGGCGATGGAAGTTGAAGATGAAGTGGATACACATGACCCCTCTTGCGAGTGCAACTCATGTGTATTCGATTAGGTTTTTAGTTTTCTTTATTTGGATTTAGTAAAGACATGTATTTGATATTTATTTATGTCTTAGTTGATACAGAATAATTTGTTATTTAAATATTAATATCACAGTAGATTCTCAGTTCATTTTACTATAAGACTTCTGCTATTGTGTATTTACTCTGATTATGAATATGGATGTATGAAGTTTAAATAAAACGGATTTTGCTTGTCTGAGATCCTGCTTGAACCGTTGGTTTGCTAGCGGTTCATCACATCATTCTGAAGTGAGCGAAATTGGGGTGTGACACGCACCCTGGAGTGGTGACGCTTTCGGAGGCCTCTACGACCGTTTTCGCCTACCATCTCAGACTATTCTATTTGGATCTGAGAAGAATACATAACACGTGAGATACAATAGAGCAATAATAGTAGTGTTAGTCTTGAACAATATAAGGCGATAAGTCGAAAAGGAAATTTAAATTGTAAATTTTTTTTTTAATTTTTCATAAATTTTTCTAGCCTTCTTATGGTTGACCGGTCGGAACATACCGGTCGGTACTCTGTAGATTAAGGCGACCGATATAGTCGACCGGTCAGAATCTCAAACTGACCGAGAGATAGCGGTCGACTATTTCAGGGATCACTTTGTCGACCGGTATGGTAAAAGTATCGGCCGGTATGCCCAGAAAGGCTTTTTAAAACGCAAAAAGTGAGAAAAATCTCACTTTTCTCTCCTTCGCCCTCACCGGTGGCGATTCTCCTCTGGCTTCTGAGTTGCTACAGTCCGACCGGTCATCCTAGGAGTTGTTTTCTACCGATCCAGACCCAGTACATAGCCTTCGGGTAATCTTCTTCCTTCTCTATCAAATTTTTACAAAATTTTCATATCGTTTTTAGTTAAAATTTTAGGTTTTTCTTCGATTGGAAGATTCTAACCGTAGGAACTCCTTTCCTTCGGCTTAGAAAGGGTTTAGAGACCCCTAAGAGCAAAAGCCCTCAACCAATTTGGACTTCCACCGAATGGTTTTAATAAAAATCAACATTTTCTAGTTTTTATCCTAGGTTTGCAAAAATTTCAAAATTTTTCTTGAATTTCTTCAATTTCTTAAATTTCTTGTTGGAATTGCATATGATTGGTTGCTTGAAGAGTGCGGGGGTTACGTAAGTCCTCCACCCCAAGTTTTGGGTGAGTTCGAGGCTTTTTCCCAATTTACTGTCGTTATGCTGTCGAAATTTTGACAATTTTTTTTTAACATTTTCTTCTGGTTTTCTTTTGTTTTGCAGTGTAAATGGCTCCCCGAAGAGGTCTTGGCAAGTGCTCTTATGGCCTAGGCATGCGCGCTCCTCATCCACCAGTTCCATAGCTTGATGAGTAGTGGTTCTGTTCTGAGGCGGCACAAGCCCGCTTCCCTTGGTTTGACAGGAAGAATATATAGTCTGGCCGGCGTGCCAACTTGGAGCAACTACAAAGGTTTGATGTGCAAGTAGCTTTCGACAGGCTTGGGTGGTTGCCTATCATCACCTACACAGTGACCACCCACCCCAACCTAGTCAAACACTTCTATGCCAACTTCGAGCTTGAGGCGATGTCAATGATCCTAATCATGGTAGGGAATTGCGCATTTCCAGCTTCGTCAAGGGTGTCCCTATCTCCTTCGACACCCATCAGTTGGTTGATCTACTGGGGGTTCCCAATGACGGAGATTTGGTATACTGACCTCCAAAAGTGAAGGGCTATCTGAACGAGAGTCTGCGCTGAGAGATAGCGGATCAGATCCTCAACCCTAGGGCTCCTATGAAGGTGGCCAGCTTGAGACCTTCGCCTTGGGTTTATAGTCGTATTATCCAGCACAACATTGTGCCCCAGAGTGGTCACTACAGTGACTTATCCCAGCTCACTCAGTACCTGACCTACTGTGTCTGCACCGGGGAGCGGGCCTCTCTTCCCTACCTCATCATTCGGACTATGCATCAGGCGACCCTGACCGATCAGGGCAGAAACCTCCCATATGGCTGTCTCATCACTACTCTTCTGCAGCGCCTACATGTAAGACCCATGTCAAACTAACCCGGTCTTACCACCTTGAACCAGGTTTACCCATCATGGTCGAGTCAAATGGACCAAGGGCATGAAGGAGATCGAGATCCCAGGTATAAAATTGACCCAAAAACACTTAATTTTAGGGAAGGGTCGCACACCCAGCTAAGCAGGGTCGCCCAAAACAGAAAGTCAGACCCTTAATTTTGAAGGGAGGGTCGGACAGCTTAAGACCCTAGGGTCGACGGGATCATCGACCCTCGGTTTCTGATGAAACTGAAATTTGGAAAATTTCCTAATTTTCGGTTGGGATTCTTTCCAAATATCAATGGGATTATTATAGGACATTCCTAGTCTAATTAAAGGACGTCCCTAAGCCACATTCACTCCTTTCACAACCCTAATTGAATTGAGAGAAAGAGAGAAGAAGGAAAAGAGGAAGAAAGGAGGCTAGGAAGAAGGCCTAGAAAAAAGGAGAAGAATTTGCAGAGAAAAGTAATCTTCTCAGGTATGGATATTAATTCCATGAGTTTCTACAGACCTTAGGTTAGATATGGTTGAGTGTAGGATTTCAGAGAAACCCAAACCATCCATCCATGGTTAGGTTTTCATGGAAAACCATAGGAGGATGCACGAAAGCTATCTAGATGGATTATACATGGTTCTAGACCATGGATTGACTGTTGAATGAATGTAGGAAGCAAGCCATAGGACCCCAAACACGAAGAATGGGTTAAAAGTGGAAATTGGACCATAGTGCACCAAGGGTCGCACCGAGGGTCGATAGACCATCCGACCCTAGGTGTTTCTGACCATCGACCCTCAGCATTTGGGAAGTTCAGAATGGAGGGAGGGTCGATAGACCCATCGACCCTAGCATCGACCCTAGCATCGACCCTCAGTTGACAGAATGGTTTATAAATTCTGAATTAATTCTAATTGAATTCTATCGACTTTGTTAGGTTTGTTAGCAATATAATAACGTTATAACGGTGATTCTAAATCTTGGACAAGTATCTTTCAGCAAGCTAAGGTGAGGAAACAGAACTCTAAACTAATTGGTTAATAACAAACTGTTTTCTATTTCTTGAGTCCAATGCCATGCTTGATTCTATGCGAATATGTTTGTAATGTGCATACAGCATGCCATCCAATATTTCTATTACTTGTTCATGCATATTTACTTTATTGTTTATAACATGATGATGATGATGATGATGATGATAGGAATAGGCATGTGCTTGTATGTGTGTGGTTGGTGTACTTGATGCGAGCGAGTATCAGGGGAGGTGTGATGAGAACGTCAATAAACGTTAACCTTTGGTGGGTCTCAGCACTTTAGCTCTATCTCTAACTCAAGTCTTGTGCATTAGCATCGTCGTATCGCCATTACTTTAGAAGAACTATTATGTCGTAGAGTATCAGGGGAGGTGGTCTCCGTCCTTGTAGTCTCTGACTCTACCGGGGGCCTTAGCTCTATCTCTATGGACATTACGAGGGATCTTTGGGGTGAGGCCTTGGATACACTTGTTTGGCATTAGGATTGGTTAGCGGCGAGCCCGGTTTGCAAGCCCTCGCCAACGAGGGGCTTACGTGTTGGTATGGCATTATATAGCAATAAACGTTAACCTTTGTTATATAATGTTCATGGTAGGGTGGATGGGAGTTGACGATAAACGTGAACCTACGGGACGGGCTCCACACCACTGTGTATAGAGGCGGTGTCAATAAACGTTAACCTTTGACCACCCAACCTTTCTATTGCACATTGCAAACTATAAACCAAGACCAAAGATATAAATTGATTTTTTTGCATGCATATGTAATGTTGCATTGTTTTGGCTACTCACTGAGCCGTGTTGTGTGCTCACCCCTCGACGTCGAATATTTTTAGTTGATGATGCAGGTTACACAGTTGAAGATTATATGAACGCGTTGGCGTACGGAACTGTAGCAGCTATGGAAGTTGGAGCTGAAGACGATACACACGACTCCTTTTGCGAGTGCAACTCGTGTGTATTCGATTAGATATTTTTATAGGTTTCTTATTCTGGATTTATTAAAGATTTGTATTGATATTTACTTATGTCCCGGTTGATATAGAATAATTTTCTATTAAATTATTAATATCATTTTAGTTCTCAGTTCATTTATTTATAAGATTTCCGCTATTGTGTATTTACTCTGATTATGATTGTGGATGCGTGTAAGTTTGGATAACGCGGGGATAGCCTATTTGAGATCCTGGTTGAACCGTTGGTTTGTTAGCGGTTCATCACACCATTCTGGTTAGACCAAAATTGGGGTGTGACAACTTGGTATCAGAGCATCTCAGGCCTTGCCCGCCAAACTGGCACACATTCCAGACCATTGTGAACTGAGATAGGATAAATTAAAAGCTTTAATACAAACACACTGTAAGCACAAGTGATGATTGAAACCGAATTAAAAAAGAGAATAATGCATCTATTAAAGGGGAAACCAGTTACATACAAGGAGTGAGAGAAACAAAACGTATATACATCACTAAAGCAGAGTACAGTCCACAACCCAGACAGTTACTCTGTAGTACAAGAAAAATAAAGTACAATCAGGAAGCTGGAGGCGAAGGAGGAGGCGGTGCCTCACGATCTCTGTCGTAGTCCTCAACATAGACCCTAGTCAACCAGGCCACCTGGGTCTGGGTCGTCTGGAGACTAGGCGTGAGACCGGCTATCCTCGATCGGTCGCATGCTTTGCACCTCTAGGAGCTCTCCCATCCGCGCGTCTGATGCGTGCTGAGCAGCCAACAGCTCATCCATCCTCAGATCAGATCTGCGCTGAGCATCCCTGATCTCCTGCAGCATCTCCATCATATCGGAAGGTGGGCGTGAAGGACCAGCATCATGAGAAGGACTGGTCTCGGGTACCGAAGCCGCCGCAGCAGAAGTACCAGCCCTATCCGCATGCGTGGGTGATGGCGGTGGTATCGCATCGACATCCATATATAAGCGATCATCGTCGACCGGATCCCCACGAGCCCTAGCGGCAGCCTCGGCATCGGCCATCTCAACCCGAGTGTGAGGGCGCACCATCGCGTTCCTCTCCTCATCACTAACCTCCGCATCTCGCAGCCCCATCTTGCGAGATAGCCTCCCAATCTAGAGGCGACGAGAAGGTCTTCTCTCGGATCTTCTCATCTACCGGATCCACCCCCGACGGGTCGGTAGCACTTGTAATCATACGTCCATAGGGTAGATTGCCCCTATGATCGGACAATGTAGCACTAATCATTGTCCGCATGATGATGTAAGGAAGGCGGGCCGGGCCGACGAGTGCGGATGCGGTAGATCAAGAACCGAGTCAGGTGAGAACCGTGGCTCTCCCGGCGCACAGTACACCATAGGGCCATCATAGGCAATGCCCAACAGATCGGCCAGCTGCCGATAATCAAAGGAGATGTGCACCCCCTTGACGTAGCTGGTGATGCGCAACTCCTGGCCGTGCTCAACATCATTGTAATTCCCCACCACCTGGAGATTACAATAGAACTGGCGCACCAAGTTTGGACAGGTGCACGCGTCGTATGTGATGACAGGGAGCCACCCCATATCACCGAATGCTCCCTCCACATTGAACAAGGCTAGCTCAGCCAAGTTCACCATGCGACCCCCTTCCACTTTCTTACGGGCATAGTCAGCATACTGTGCCTCAGCTTCATTCGAACGGAAACGGAGTGGATCACGCAATCTTGGCACTTTGGTACGGGCCATAGTATCTGCAAAAATAAGAAAGAGAAAATGAACCAGGAGTTAGTAGGATAAAATCCAAAAATTGACTTAATAACGACGTAAGTTGACCATAAAGTCCCATTTCTCACCATACAAGTGGGCGTAAGAACTTACGTAGGTTAAAATACATCCTACAATCTACATGCAGTAGAAAATTTTAACGGATAAGGTCCAATTTGAAGAAATTGAAGAAAAATAAAAAATTTCGATAAATTAGGGCAAAAAGAGAAAAATTTAAGTTTCTCGATAACCAACCGATGAAACTGAAAATTTTTTGAGGGCTTTCATTCCTCAAGACCCCAATAACAAAAGCCCCCAATAAAAATAAAATTTTTACGGTTGGAAAAAGTTTAATTTGGAAAAAACGAGCTAAATGAGCAAAAACCTAGAAATAAAAACCTAAAAACAGGGAAAGTTGGGAAATTTTACCTGTAGAGGTGATGTGGATGTCGAAACTCGGACTAAGAACGATCCACAATAGTGAAGTAGCACTGTAGCAACTCGGAGAGTAGAGACGAGTCGAAACGGAGGAGGAATAGTGAGAATTGACCCAGAATCGGATCTTAAAAATCTGATTTTTGGTCCGAGGGTCGGACAATTCGACTGACACCATCGACCCTCGGATCGACCCTCCAATCGACCCTCGGCTCTCGGGAATCGACCGATAAATCGAGGGTCGGACTGAGGGTCGGATACCCATCGACCCTCGCATCGACCCTCAGCTCTCGGGAAGAACAGGTCATTCCCAGGGTCGGATACCAAGGGTCGGACACACCAGCGACCCTCACCATCGACCCTACATAGAAAAGACAGTATTTATTTCAGAATGAATTGGAGATTTTGAATTTTATATCGGGTAGCGTGCCTACATGAAGTATAAATGATTTCTCACTGATTTTGATGATTTTCAGGCACCATCCATCTCGAAAGTAAATATGTCAGGCCGTAGAGTGACCCGACGGACCCGAAACACGGTCCCACCACCACCACCGGCGGATGAGACTAGTCAAGAGAACAATTACGCACGGGGGTAATCCCGGGCCGGCAAACCCTACAAATTTGCCACCACCACCACCCGAGATAACAACGGTGGTGATGAATGCGGCTCAACGGCTACAACAAATGCAACATGCACAAGCTCAAATGCGGGTTGCGATGGGAGTTATGTTTCAAGCCACTCGGGCTGCGGCCATGCACACCTGGGCAAGCTAGTGCAGCACCAGTGGGTAACCACCCAGCTCAACGAGACACCTCCACAACCGGCTGCACCAATTCCGGTGCAAGTTCGGGAAGCAGCCCAAGGGAACTATCGGTATCCACCCCCTATGTTTGGGGCATACCAAAATCAAGCTGGATCACTCCCGACTAGTAGAGAGTTTTTTGAAGATGAAACCAAGAGAATTCAATGGCAAGCCGTCGATCCACTTGTGGCCAGCACCCCTGGATAGACGAGATGGAAAGGAACTTCCTTATGATGACTATCGCCGAGGAAGAAAAAGTGTTATGCGCCACCTTCATGCTCAAAGGCGACGCACACCATTGGTGGAAATCTACAAAGACATACTTATTAACCAAGCACGCCCTACCGACATGGGCTATATATAAAGAAGCATTCTTCGAGAAGTACTTCCCAAGAAGCTTGGGAGATTCAATGGAGAAAGAGTTCCCGAGTTTGTACCGGGGGACAGATGACCGTAGACGCATATCAACAGCGCTACGAAGAGCTGTTTTTCTTTGCACCGGCTAGTATGCAAGGAGATGATTCAAAAACCCGTAGATTCGTCGCGGGACTGAGAGGAAGCATCAGGGAACATGTTCTGGGATTAGAAAAGACCATATATAATGAAGCTGTCCAGATCGCTCGAGTGATTGAATCGAGCCAGAAAGAGAGTTATTTCACTCAAAGCGAAGGAATCAAGAGACCAGCTGGAAATTCGTATAACGGAGGCAATAACAGGACGTATAAACCTTTTCGTCCTCAGAATTTTGCAACTATACCAAAGTCTACTGCAGCAGCTCAACCACAGCCAAAGTCAAATGTTGAAGCCCCGAAGTGCTATAACTGCAACCAACCAGGGCATATGGCAAGAGAGTGCCCAAAACCCAAGAAGCAACTCCATCAAGGACGAGTATATGCCGTTACATCGGAGGATGCTTGCCGCATCGCCCGATGTGGTCACGGGTATGACCCGAAACTTGTAAGGCTATAATTAGAATTGATTGAGCATGTAGACTAAGTAAAAATGAATCACAGGTATCGTACCTATCAATGGCGTACCCGCCAGAGTACTCTTTGATTCAGGAGCTACTCATTCATTTATATCTGTGTCGTTTGGAAAGAAGACCAATCTGCCCATCAAAACATTAGACTACAAATTAATTGTGCGGTCACTGATGGGATTAGAAGTGGAATTAGAGAAAGGTTATGGACCATGTCCAATTCTCATTGGAGAGCAGACCCTGGATGCAACCTTAATACAACTTGGGATGGCAGACTTTGACGTCATCTTGGGAATGGAATGGTTAGCTCGGCACTCTGCAAATCTGTTATGCGTCGAGAAGAAGCTAACGTTCAAGGACAAAGAAGGAGCAAAATTCAGTTTCTCGGGAACCAAACTTCCCAGGAGACGCAAGCTCATACTCTCAGCATTAAAGGCTAAGAAGTGCCTTGAGAAAGGAGCAGTCGGATATCTAGTATCAGTGGTCGACCTAACCAAGGACCTGCCACGAATGGAAGATATTGATGTCGTGCGAGATTTTCCTGATGTATTTCCGGAGGAACTACCCGGATTACCACCCGACCGAGCCATGGAGTTTGTAATAGACCTTATACCTGGAGCCGCACCAGTATCAAAAGCACCTTATAGAATGGCTCCCTCTGGAGGCGAAGGAATTAAAAGTGCAATTACAAGAACTGCTGGATAAGGGTTATATTAGACCCAGTATATCTCCATGGGGAGCACCGGTGTTGTTCGTGAAGAAGAAGGATGGTAGCGTGCGGTTATGTATCGACTATAGAGAGTTGAATAAGCTGACAATCAAGAATCGATATCCACTACCCAGGATCGATGACTTGTTCGATCAGTTACAAGGAGCGAAGGTATTTTCAAAGATCGACCTTCGATCAGGCTATCATCAACTGAAAATTAAAGAAGGTGACATTCGGAGACAGCTTTCAGGACAAGATACGGACATTATGAGTTCCTAGTGATGTCCTTCGGACTAACTAATGCACCGGCAACATTCATGGAACTTATGAACCGGGTTTTCCACGATATGTTGGATACGTCGGTCATAGTATTTATTGATGACATATTGGTGTATTCCAAGGACAAGGAAACCCATGTCAAGAACCTAAACGCAGCCCTACAACGTTTAAGGAAAGAGAAGTTATATGCCAAATTTTTGAAGTGTGAGTTTTGGCTAAGTGAAGTCGCCTTTCTAGGCCATGTAGTATCCGCAGAAGGAATCAAAGTGGACCCCAGTAAGATCGAGGCTATAGTGAAGTGGGAAGCACCAAAGAGTGTTTCGGAAATTAGAAGTTTTTCCGGGTCTAGCTGGATATTATCGGAGATTCGTAGAAGACTATTCTCGGATTGCCGTACCTCTCACCAGTTTGACCAAGAAAGGAGAAAAGTTTGTATGGACGGATAAGTGTGAAAAGAGTTTTCAAACACTGAAGACCAGATTGATATCCGCTCCAATTTTGACCATTCCCGTTCCAGGACAGACATTTACCTTATACACTGATGCATCGGGATTGGGATTAGGATGTGTGCTTATGCAAGGAGAGCAAGTGGTTGCGTATGCATCGAGACAGTTGAAGGTACATGAGAAAAATTACCCCACTCATGATTTGGAGTTAGCGGCAGTAGTACATGCTGTCAAGATATGGAGACACTACCTATACGGAGAGAAATTTCAGATTAAGTCGGACCATAAAAGTCATACTTATCTATTTAATCAGAAGGAGTTAAATATGAGACAAAGAAGATGGCTGGAACTATTGAAAGACTATGATTGTGATATCCTGTATCATCCGGGAAAAGCGAACGTGGTAGCGGATGCATTGAGCAGAAAAACAATGATAAAAATCTCAAGGAGAAGTTAGCACGACTGCAGCAATGTATACCAACGGAATGGTGTTTAATCACGGCAACGAACAATATGTGATAGATACAACGGATGAGTCATCTAGCCAAGGGTTTATTCATCGATTTTCGAATATGTTCGCGGCATTGAAGATTATACCGGCTATAGTGGACGAAGTGAGGACAGCTATCAAAGCAGATCCTTATCTGAGAACGGTACAAGAAGATATTGAGAAAGGTAGGACTAACCCAGAGTTCACCTTGGATGACGAAAAGGTACTGAAATATAAAGGGAGAATATGTGTACCTGAAACAAAAAATATGGACATTAGACACCGACTGATGAAGGAAGCCCATACCACCATCTACTCGAAACATCCTGGAAGCACAAAAATGTATCATGATCTAAAGAAACTGTATTGGTAGAGGGGAATGAAGGTAGATATAGCCAAGTTCGTGTCTCAATGCTTAAATTGTAAGAAGGTAAAGGCGGAACGACAAAGACCCGCAGGACTGTTACAACCATTACCGGAACCAGCATGGAAATGGGACTGCATCATTATGGACTTCGTCACAGGACTACCATTGACTCCTCGAGTAGTTGACGCAGTTTGGGTGATTGTAGACCGTCTGACTAAAACAGCTCGCTTCATACCGATACGACCCCAGTATACACTGGAAAGGTTAGCAAAGCTGTATGTGGATAATATTGTTCGGCTACATGGTGTTCCAGAAAGCATTGTGTCCGATAGAGATCCACGATTTACTTCCAAATTTTGGGAAGGACTGCAAAAGGCCATGGGTACAACATTGAAGTTCAGTACTGCATTCCACCCACAGACAGACGGACAGTCGGAGCGTACAATCCAGATTTTAGAAGATATGCTACGAGCATGTGTGATTGATTTCAAGGGATCATGGGACGAAAATTTACCATTGATCGAGTTCGCTTACAATAACAGCTATCATGCTACTATACAGATGTCACCTTATGAAGCATTGTATGGCAGGAAGTGTCGAACTCCCTTGTTTTGGAATGAAGTTGGAGAACGTAGTATTGTTGGACCGGAATTTATTGAAGAGACTTGTCGAGTGGTTGACATAATCAAAGAAAGAGTAAGAGTAGCTCAGAACCGTCAGAAGCAATACGCAGATACTAGACGAAGAGAGCTAGAGTTCGCCGTAGGTGATAAAGTATTTTTGAAAGTATCGCCTATGCGAGGATTGAAGAGGTTCGGACAGAAAGGAAAAGTAAGTCCAAGATACGTCGGACCATATGAGATTCTGGTAAAGCGTGGGAAAGTAGCTTATCAGTTAGCACTACCACCATCTATGTCAAGGGTGCATGACTTATTTCACATATCCTTATTGAAGAAGTATGTCAAAGACCCAACACATGTGTTGACAGTAGATTTGCCGGAATTGACGGATGATGTGACATTTGAAGTAATACCAACGGAAATCACTAGTCGAAAGGTTCAACGTCTATGTAATAGAGATATTTACTATGTTAAGGTCACATGGAAAAGTAGAGACATGGAAGAGGTTACATGGGAGGAAGAAAGTGCCATGAGAAAACAATACCCAGACTTGTTTGATTCAGAAGGTACGTACAATTTCGAGGATGAAATTTTTATAAGTTGGGGGGAGTTGTAAGACCCGTGTCAAACTAACCCGGTCTTACCACCTTGAACCAGGTTTATCCATCATGGTCGAGTCAAATGGACCAAGGGCATGAAGGAGATCGAGATCCCATGTATAAAATCAACCCAAAAACACTTAATTTTAGGGAAGGGTCGCTTAAGCAGGGTCGGACCTCCCAAAACAGAAAGTCAGACCCTCAGTTTTGAAGGGAGGGTCGGACAGCTTAAGACCCTAGGGTCGACGGGATCATCGACCCTCCCATCGACCCTCGGTTTCTGACGAAACTGAAATTTGGAAAATTTCCTAATTTTCGATTGGGATTCTTTCCAAATCTCAATGGGATTATTATAGGACATTCCTAGTCTATTTAAAGGATGTCCCTAAGCCACATTCACTCCTTTCACAACCCTAATTGAATTGAGAGAAAGAGAGAAGAAGGAAAAGAGGAAGAAAGGAGGCTAGGAAGAAGGCTTAGCAAAAAGGAGAAGAATTTGCAGAGAAAAGTAATCTTCTCAGGTATGGATATTAATTCCATGAGTTTCTACAGACCTTAGGTTAGATATGGTTGAGTGTAGGATTTCGGAGAAACCCAAACCATCCATCCATGGTTAGGTTTTCATGGAAAACCATAAGAGGATGCACGAAAGCTATCTAGATGGATTATACATGGTTCTAGACCATGGATTGACTGTTGAATGAATGTAGGAAGCAAGCCATAGGACCCCAAACACGAAGAATGGGTTAAAAGTGGAAATTGGACCAGAGTGCACCAAGGGTCGCACCGAGGGTCGATAGACCATCCGACCCTAGGTGTTTCTGACCATCGACCCTCAGCATTCGGGAAGTTCAGAATGGAGGGAGGGTCGATAGACCCATCGACCCTAGCATCGACCCTAGCATCGACCCTCAGTTGACAGAATGGTTTATAAATTCTGAATTAATTCTAATTGAATTCTATCGACTTTGTTAGGTTTGCTAGCAATATAATAACGTTATAACGGTGATTCTAAAGCTTGGAAAAGTATCTTTTAGCAAGCTAAGGTGAGGAAACAGAACTCTAAACTAATTGGTTAATAACAAACTGTTTTCTATTTCTTGAGTCCAATGCCATGCTTGATTCTATGCGAATATGTTTGTAATGTGCATACAACATGCCATCCAATATTTCTATTACTTGTTCATGCATATTTAATTTATTGTTTATAACATGATGATGATGATAGGAATAGGCATGTGCTTGTATGTGTGTGGTTGGTGTACTTGATACGAGCGAGTATCAGGGGAGGTGTGATGCGAACGTCAATAAACGTTAACCTTTGGCGGGTCTCAGCACTTTAGCTCTATCTCTAACTCAAGTCTTTTGCATTAGCATCGTCGTATCGCCATTACTTTAGAAGAACTATTATGTCGTAGAGTATCAGGGGAGGTGGTCTCGGTCCTTATAGTCTCTGACTCTACCGGGGGGCCTTAGCTCTATCTCTATGGACATTCTGAGGGATCTTTGGGGTGAGGCCTTGGATACACTGTTTGGCATTAGGATTGGTTAGTTGCGAGCCCAGTTTGCAGCCCTCGCCAACAGGGGCTTACGTGTTGGTATGGCACTATATAGCAATAAACGTAACCTTTGTTATATAATGTTCATGGTTGGGTGCATGTGAGTTGACGATAAACGTGATCTTCAGGTAACGTCACACCCTCGTGTATAGAGGCGGGGTCAATAAACGCGACCTTTGACTACCTAAACCTTTCTATTGCATACTGCAAACTATAAACCAAGACCAAAGATATAAATTGATTTTTTTGCATGCATATGTAATGTTGCATTGTTTTGGCTACTCACTGAGCCGTGTTGTGTGCTCACCCCTCGACGTCGAATATTTTTAGTTGATGATGCAGGTTACACAGTTGAAGATTATATGAACGTGTTGGCGTACGAAACTGTAGCAGCTATGGAAGTTGGAGCTGAAGACGATACACACGACTCCTTTTGCGAGTGCAACTCGTGTGTATTCGATTAGATATTTTTATAGGTTTCTTATTCTGAATTTATTAAAGATTTGTATTGATATTTACTTATGTCCCGGTTGATACAGAATAATTTTCTATTAAATTATTAATATCATTTTAGTTCTCAGTTCATTTATTTATTAGATTATAAGATTTCCCGATTGTGGATGCGTGTAAGTTTGGGAAACGGGGGATAGCCTATTTGAGATCCCGGTTGAACCGTTGGTTTGTTAGCGGTTCATCCGCACCATTCCGTGGACAAAATTTGGGTTGTGACACTACGTGGGGTGGATAGCGGGATGAGGTTGCGGCCGAGGATACGATGACCTGACATCGACCGGGGGGCCATCCTTAGGATAGATGGACTCCCTACCTTTAGTGATGATGAGATGGAGGCTCCCCCTCGCCCACTCGGGGGTAGTGCAGCACGCCCACATGCGGCAGAGGCCGAGAGTGATGATGGGGATGATGATGATAGGGCCAAGAAGCCTTGCGGGCCACGGCCTATCCCCCCGGCGGGACCGTCTCGGATTCCCCCGAAACCCACCCCACCTCTTCTGTCTTTCCCCCGGGGCAACCCGACCAAGACCCACGCCCGCCCGCGGCTCCCCCCCCCCCCCCCCCCCCCCCCCCCCGACCCGCTCCGGGCCCGGGCCCCAACCCAGCCGAGACCATGATAAAAACGACCCAGTTCCTTTTATACCCCCCACCCCATGATAGAGTGTTATTTCTTTCTTTTCTTTCTTGATATGTTTATGTATCAGGGTAACTGTCCTGCTTGTGGACTGTACGCTGTAGCACTATTACATTTGATATTCTCTTTTTTGTTTAATGACAGTTTTATGGTTCACCCTAACTAGTGCATGTGTAATATTAAATTCCATATTTAATATTGTTTATTATGCTCTTTCTTAATCCGTCTCAGGTATCAAATAATGCTTAGGGTGTGTTTGTATTAAGATTTTTAAATTTTCCTAACTCAGTTCATCGACTTAGTTAAGTGCAATATGGTCTGTTGGACAGAGCCTATTGGCTCTGATACCAAGTTGTCACACCCCAATTCTGAACCAACCAGAATGGTGTGAGTGAACCGTCACTGAACCAACGATTCACACCAGGATCTCGATAAGACCGTGTCCACTCATATAAACCATTACACAAAACCATAATCAGAATATAATAAATACAGCGAAAGTCTTTAAATAAATGAATTGAGTATCTATTGATAAATTTAAATAACATAACCAATTATCCAAAAAAAATTCCGAATATAAAATAAATATCTTTACATCACTTTAATCCAACTGAAAATAACTAAACTAAAATGACAAAATCAAAGGTACACGCAGAAAGAACACTCGCATGAGGCGTCATGCTCGTCCTCTCCTGCCTGTACATCCAGGGCAGCAACACTTCCATATGCTGGAGCGTTCACGTAATCATCCACCGTGTAACCTGCATCAACATCTAAAAATATGTATATATACAAGGGGTGAGCTCACAACTTAGCTCAGTAAGATAATCAGACAGTTTCACAATATTATGCATGGGTAACAATCATTTTATGCTGTGCTCTGGTTTAAGTCTGCAATGTGCTATAGAAAGGTTCAGAGGCCGCCTCACCTCTATACACGAGTGTGTGGCATCGCACAATAGATCACACCACCACCGACCCACATGCACCCATCATGGAATAGAGATAGAGCTAAGGTATACCCACACCTCCCCTGATACTCTACCCATACCAGTACCTAAGCCCCTACTGGCTAGGGCGTGCAAACTGGGCTCGCAACTAACCAATCCTATATGTCATCAATGTAGGCTCCATCCTAGTACCGCTGACTACGGCATAGAGATAGAGCTAGAGCGTGCAGGCCGGGCTGGAGACCACAATACCTCACCTCTCCCTGATACCCTATCCGCATCAAGCATATTAAGACAGAACAATACGCAGGTAGACCCTATCCCAACATAACTCCCTACGGCATAGAGATAGAGCTAAAGCATCATGGCCAGGCCAGCGCCCATATGTCGGAGACCACAGTGCCACTTCATCATGGCCAGGCCAGCGTCAACATGACATATACCACAGTTTCACGACCTTCCCCTGATACCCCACCCGTACCAAGCATGCTAAAATAGAATACTACAAAAGGTGTCAGTGTGAGGAATGATCCCAGGCCCCAGGCCCTTCCCATTCCACACACCAATGAAGACAATCACATGCCTAACAATCATATCCTATCATATGGAATATGCATGAACAATAATAATAACTGGAAATAAAAGATGACATGTGAATATGCACAAACATCACATCATGTATTCAGGGTCATTAACAACGTTTTACTGTCCATTAATTATTAGGGTTTACGTCTGATTCCCTTACCTGATGCTCGTTTGATAGCTTGCTCCACGTCGCAAGATCCAAATGTGTTATCACAGAGTCCTATATAATATTAGGGTTCCATTAGAATAGTTCTTAGGATTTCACGTTGGTCGGAAAACCAACAGGGTCCCAAAACCAGTCTTTCAGAGCTGACCGGTCGCAACATACCGGTCGTAGCTCCGTGGGAAACTAGCGACCGGTATGTCTCCGGAAGACCATACTTTAGGTTTTTCGACTGTCGTCGATCATTCTCCATGGATTTCCAGGGTTTCTCCTATCCATTCTAGGTTTAAGCTTTGAGTTAGAGTTATCTCCTACTCATTCAAGTCTAGTTTTTATGATATTCATCCTAGAACTCGAATCTAGGGTTTGACGGAAAATTAGGGTTTAATGGCCAATTAGGGTTTAGATCAATACCTGATTTGCATGGTATTGATCCAACCATACAAGCTATCCTAGAGTCATAATGTAAGAGGGATGATTCAAACACTTACCGTTGACTGGCGTAAGGTGAGCGTCGTCGAACGGCAATGGCGGCACTTCCTTCTTCTTCCTAGCTTCTTCTCCTTCTCCAATCTCCTTTTTCTTTCTAGGGTTTGTAAGGGTTGATGGAAAGGATTTGAGGAGGGTTAGAGGTGTTTATATAGGCTAGGATTAGGGTTTAGGATGTCTATTAGGATTAGGAAGGTCCTAGGATTAGGGTTTAGGAAAGTGGGACCCGCAGAATCTGATTTCCGAATCACAGTAGTCTGCTGCGCAGACTACACCGATCGACCGGTACCATAGACCGGTACCATCGACCGATCAACATAAAATGATACTTATTTGACCGTCTTTGGTCCGATTTTGTACCTGTTTGTCATCCGCTCGTCCCGTCTGGCCCGGTGATGATCGAAAGACCTGCTACGACATGAAATCAAGGTTTAGATCGGGTTTATGGAGTGCGGGTCTTACAAAAGTGGCTTACTAGTTAGCACTACCACCATCTATGTCAAGTGTGCATGATGTATTCCATGTTTCATTATTGAAGAAGTACGTCAGAGATCCAATGCACGTTTTGACAGTAGATCCACTTGATTTGCCTGATGATTTGACATTTAAAGTAGCACCAACTGAAAACACCAGCCAAAAGGTTCAACGACTACGCAACCATGACATCTATTATGTTGAAGTCACTTGGAGAAGCCGAGATATAAAAGAAATCACATGGGAAGAAGATAATGCTATGCGAAAGCAATACCCTCATCTTTTCGACTCGGAAGGTATGTACCAATTTCAAGGACGGAATTTTTAATAAGAAGGGGGGAGTTGTAAGACCCGTATCAAACTAACTGGTCTTACCACCTTGTACCAGGTCTACCTATCATGGTCGAGTCAAGTGGACCAAGTACGTGAAGGAAATCACAAGACCAGGTATGAAATTGACCTAAAATAGTAAAATTGAGGGTAGGGTCGCTTGCCTAAATAGGTAGGGTCGACCCTATGCTTAACAGAGTCCAACCCATGACTTTTTAGTACTAGGGTCAGATTACTTGAGACCCTAGGGTCGACGGATCCTGCGACCCTAGCATCGACCCTAGGATAACAGACTAAAACCGTAATTAGGAAACTTTCCTAATTTTAAGGGGATGCTTTCCTAATCTCGATGGGACTTATTTTGGGAGGTTTTCCTCTATAAATAGGACGTCCCTTAACCTTTTTCACTCCTTTTGAAACCCAAATTGAAAGTGAGAGAAAGAGAAGAGATGGAGAAGAGAAGGAAAATTAGAGAAGAAGACTAAGGAGAAGAAATTCAGAGAAATCTCTGAATCTCAGCAACCCTAAGGTATGAATACATTCTCCATGAGTTATGTAAGACCCTAGAATAGTTCATGAAGAGGGTAGAATCTAGGAGAAACCAAATCATCCATCCATGGATAGATTCCAATGGTAAAGTGTGTAACTTGGAGTTTTGAGCCATAGAACAATCATAGAATGGACTATAAAAGTAAGCCAAAGTATTTAAACATGAAAGAATGGACTGTAGGATGAAAGGTCGACTCAAACTATGTGTGGTAGCACCTAGGGTCGATGGATAACCGACCCTACACCCTGGGGTCTCAGAAAACTGCTACCCTACCTACGACCCAACCTACACAGCAAGCTTAAAACTGTTGGAATTAATTCTAATTAAAATCTATCGACTTGTTAAGTTTTCCTAGTGATCTAAAAGTGATTCTTAAAGCTTGAAAGAGGATCTACACTCAATTAAAGGTGAGGGAACAAGACCTAAACTAATTGGCTAATAATAAACTATTTTTATTTATTGAGTCCAATGCCATGATTGATTCTATGCGTGTATGCTTATAATGTGCATTCAACATGTCATCCAATATTTCTGCTATTAATGTTTATGCATATTTAATTCTATTTACTTAAAACATGATGATGATGATGATGCTAGGAATAGGCATGTGAATGTATGTGTGTGGTTAGTGTGCTTGATGCGAGTGGAGCATCAGGGGGAGGACGTGACATTGTGGTGTATCCTGGTCACCAGACTCTAGCTCTATCTCTACTCAAGTCTTGTCCACTGACATCGTCGTTTAGCTATTACCTTAGCAGAGCTATTACGTCATAGGGCATCAGGGGAGGTGGTCTCGAACCGTGTAGTCTCTGACTCTGCCGGGGGGCCTTAGCTCTATCTCTTTGGACATATTGAGGGATGCTAGGATGAGGCCTTGGATACACTGTTTGACATTAAGATTGGTTAGTTGCGAGCCCAGTTTGCAAGCCCTCGCCAATAGGGGCTTACGTATTGGTATGAGAGCATGTGGTACTTTAATGTCGATACCCATTGAGTACACTATTTCCATGGTGGGTGCATGTGGGATGACAATGTTGATATTCATTGGGCAGCTTCACACACTCGTGTATAGAGGTGAGGCGGCCACCGAACATTTCTATAGCACATTGCAAACTTATATACCAAACCACAGATATGAATTGAATGCATGCATATATTTGTTGCATTGTTTTGTTTGCTCACTGAGCCGTGATGTGTGCTCACCCTTTTCGAATTCGAATATTTTTAGTTGATGATGTAGGTATGACCGTGGAAGATTATATGAGTGCTCCCGCATTCAGGCATGTTGCGGTGATGGACGCAGAAGATATAATGGAGACGCATGATTCGTCATGCGAATGCAACTTATGCGTTTTCGATTAGATTTTAGTTGGATTATTGAATAAATATAATTGATTATTTTATTTACTTATGTCTCAGTCAATGATAGATAATTGGTGTTTTATTTATGATTATCACATTTAGATTCTCAGTTCATTTAATATTTAAGACTTCCGCTATTGTGTATTTACTCTGATTATGGTTGTGGATGTGTATGGTTTAAGCAAACGGACATAGCCTATTTGAGATCCTAGTTGAACCGTTGGTTTATTAGCGGTTCATCACACCATTCTGAATAGTGCGGAATTGGGGTGTGACACGGAGCACCTCCGCTTAGCACTGCAAAAGTTGAGACAAGAGAAGTTGTATGCTAAGTACAAGAAATACGAGTTTTGGCTTAAGCAAGTGGCTTTCTTGGGGCATATTATATCAGCTGAAGGTTTAGCAGTGGATCTTGGTAAAGTTAGTGCAGTCATGGACTGGTGTACACCCACATCAGTTATAGAATTTAGAAGTTTCCTTAGATTGGCTGGCTATTATCGATGCTTTATTGAAGGATTCTCTCATATAGCCATACCATTGACTTGGTTGACTAAAAAGGGAGTAAAGTTTATTTGGTCAGACAAATGTGAGGAAAACTTTCAAACTCTTAAGGATAAACTAATTTCCACTCTAGTTCTGACCATTCCATCTGAGAAGGCTCTATTTATCGTTTATTTGGATGCATCAAAGTATGGGTTAGGTTGTGTGCTCATGCAAGATAACAAAGTTGTGGCTTATGCCTTGAGACAACTAAAAGTACATAAGAAGAATTACCCCACCTACGATTTGGAGCTTGTAGCTATTTTCTTCGCCCTCGAGATATGGAGACACTACTTATATGGGGAAGTGTTCTACATAATGTCAGATCACAAGAGTCTGACTCACTTGTTCAACCAGAAAGAGTTAAATATGAGACAGCAAAGGTGGTTAGAGCTGTTGAAAGATTATGACTGCATTATCAAGTATCACTCTGGCAAGGCCAATGTGGTGATTGCTGCTCTCAATCGGAAGGCGATGGTCATAGTAGAAGGGGAAACCTTTAAGTAAGCTAAATGCAAAGAAGGGTGCAACATGGCCCATACATTGGTTCTTGAACCTACTCCGAAAGTTGAACCTTCTACTACCGATACTGTTGTGTCGAAATAGATTGAGGCGATAACTGAGCTGCTCTGTACCTTAACTATTCAGCATATCTTGTTTGGTGAGATCAAAGATGCCACTGACAATGATGTTGTCACAGTCTATTCTAGAGAATCGAACGTGATATCCGAGTCAACTCTTGTGGCACTCGAATACATCCAAGATCGCTAATCGCAGTGATTACAAATTAAATCCCATAGTCTTCACATGCAATAACCAAAATAATCAAGAAGCAATAATAATATAGTAGAAGCATTAATACTGATAGATGCAACTATGATAACATATCCCATATTATATATCAATTTATCCATTACAAATCAGTTGCACTCCACAAAATACTATCATATCCATATAGATATACCTAAATAAAAAGGAGTAAATCTATTATATTGTTTTGATGGACATCTTCATCCACCAACAAAAAGAATCATAATATCCATAATGTATCAAGAAGGGGGAAAGTAAGGAGAGGGCTGCTTCATGCGTAGATGCAGTTGCTACAGCTGCAGCCCTCATAGTGTTCTCTACCGATGTCATCAGTACCAACCACCACGCTAGCAGAGGGGACTCCATAAAATCAGTGACAGAAAAGTCACCTGCAATAGAATCTAAAAAGAAGTATCGACACAAGGGTGAGCTCGCATCCCAGCTCAGTGAGAAATCTAGTATCACATGCGTGCACATACAACATCAAATGATATGAAACATAATTTATTTTATATTAGGTCTCAGGTTTGTGTTTCTACATCCTGGACGAAGATAAAAAGATGAAAACATGATCTCGGGCCATTAAACTGCTTCTACAAGCAAACTCCCCCCCTTCGGGACACCAATCCTTATAGGGTTCGTCACCTCCCACCATAGACCCCATATACGCCAGCTACCATACACCCATACATCACTGACTCCTCTTAGGGTCACCAAAACTTCGGAAGTGCAAAGTAATGCCAATATCTTGACCCCTACTGGAAGGGGGTAGGAAACAGGAAATGGCACCACCTATGTCTATTATATATATTCATTTTATTCTAGCTATCCACCAATAGAAGCCCTTGGATCACAACTCCCATTGGTCACTGTGCTTTGGGATACACACCCATTCCACATAAGGTCTACTAGGGCATCTTACCCTACCAAATAAACATAGCAATGACTTACTTATGGCTCGGATACCACCATTGGATCTGCATCAGGTGTTCTATCAGTCGATGTGTTGAGACCTGGCACAGGAGGAATCCAGGTTAGTAAGGGATTTTGGGTGTGGGTCTTACAATCCCCCCAATTTATAAAAATTTTACCCCTAAAATTAGGGCATACCTGAGTCTTTAAATTAATGCTGATATTTCTCCTGCATTGCATCTTCACTTTCTCAAGTGGCTTCTTCGATTGCATAACTGCACCAATGAACCTTCACATATGGGATGGAACGGTTCCACAGTTGCTGTACCTTTTTATCCAATATTGCCACCGGATCTACGGTGCAAGATAGGTCATTGTTAATCTAGGGAATGTCTACACTCAGGATATGATGGATCATGAACATACTTCTTCAGAAGTGAGATGTGAAAGATGTCACGAACTTCTGATAGTGTGGGAGGTAAAGTTAACTGGTATGCCACCTTGCCACTCCTTCTTAAGATCTCATACGAACCTATATACTTAGGACTCAGCTTTTCTTTCCTACCAAAGCGTTGAATACCACGGTGGGGCGATACTTTGAGGAAAACCTTATCACCCACTCAAAATTCTAAATCTTTACGCCGTCCATTAGTGTAACTCTTCTGCCTGCTTTGAGCTGCCTTGATTCTCTTCCTGATTAGAACCACTTTATCACAAGTGTCTTGTATGATATCAGGCCCCAAAATTCTATGCTAGCCTATTTCGTTCCAATATGGTGGAGTTTTACATTGCCTACCATACAGTACCCCATATGGAGCAATGCCAAGGGTAGCC
This sequence comes from Protea cynaroides, assembly GCA_028583415.1. NCBI lineage: Eukaryota > Viridiplantae > Streptophyta > Magnoliopsida > Proteales > Proteaceae > Protea > Protea cynaroides. Next base: position 84,830,313 of record CM053268.1, read on the forward strand.
TGGTGGCTATTGTTATAGGAAAATTCTATCAAAGACAGATACTTATCCCAACTGCCTTTAAAATTTAATTCGTGAGCTCGAAGCATATCTTCCAAAATCTGTACTGTACGCTCAGATTGTCCATCAATCTTTGGATGAAACACGGTACTGAACTTCAATTGTGTACCCATTGCCTTTTGCAATGTCCCATAACTTGGACATGAATCTGGGATCTCTATCTGACACATTGCTCACTGGTACACCATGCAATTGCACTATATTATCAACATATAGCTTGGCCAATCTATCCATAGTGATTATGGCATAACAACTACAGAATGGGCCACCTTTGTGAGATGGTCCACGATTACCCAAACTGCATTTACATTGTTTGGTGTCAAAAGGGAAATCTGGTCACAAAATCCATAGTGATGTGATCCCACTTTCACTCCAGGATCGATAATGGTTGAAGTAACCTAGCTGGTCTTTGTCTATCTGCCTTCACTTGCTGACAAGTAAGGAACTTGTACACAAAAGCTACCACATTAGCTTCCATACCTCTCCACCAATAGGACTTCTTCAAATCCTGATACATCTTGGTAATGCCAGGGTGCACTAAAAAGGAGAGGAATGAGCTTTATTCATGATGGTCTCCTTTAGTAATTGGATAGATTCTAGCATGCATGTCATTCCTCTGTATCTTATCAATCCCATGCTATCCACAGAGAAGTTTGGGTCTTGCTTTCCTTTCTCAAGATCATGCTTGAGAGTCTTCAAATGAACATTATTGTCACCAAAATCTTTGATCTCATTAAGCAGGGTAGGCTGAATAGTAAATGTACTGAGCAGCACCGTTGTTGCCTTAATCCATTCTGACACAATAGTATCAGTAGTAGAGGCTTGAATCTTCGGAGGAGGTTCAAGAACCAATGTATGGGCCATATTGCGCCCTTCTTCACATTCTACTGATTCAAGGGTTTCCCCATATAATATGACTAACGCCTTATGGCTGAGAGCATTAGCTACCACATTGGCCTTGCCAGAGTGATACTTAATAATGCAGTCAAAATCTTTTAGCAACTCTAGCCACTTTTGCTGTCTCATGTTTAGTTCATTCTGGTCGAACAAATGGGTCAGACTCTTGTGATCCGACATTATGCAGAACTTCTCCCCAAATAGGTAGGAACACCATATTTTTAAGGTAAAGATAATTGCTGCAAGTTCCAGATCATGGGTGGGGTAATTCTTTTCATGCACCTTTAGCTCTCTCGAAGCATAGGCCACCACATAGTCATCTTGCATGAGTACACAACCTAACCCATATTTTGAAGCATCTGTATAGACAACGAATGCACCCCCTTTTTTAAATGGGATGGTTAAAACTAGAGTAGAAACAAGCTTCTATTTGAGAGTTCAAAAAATTTCCTCACATTTATCTGACCACTCAAACTTTACTCCTTTCTTGGTCAATCCTGTCAACAGTATGGCTATATAGGATAATCCCTCAATAAAGCACCGGTAATAGCCAGCCAGTCCAAGGAAATTGGACTTAGGTTGTTTATTGGGTTTACGTTTGAATAAACTTTAAAATAATGGTTATGATTTATGTTAGAGTTATTTACTTTGGATTTATTCTGGAATAGTTGGAATAGAATAATGTTTATTTTATTGGTTTAAATAACTATGGAACTGAAATTAGTAGATGTTAGCTTTTGAATAATTGAATTTAAATATTAAGTTTTCAGTCTTATTTACTTTATTTTGTTTGGAAATGATATTTTTAATAATAAGATTATAAATTTTACTTTGATAATTTCTTTATCTGGTTTGACTTATGGAATACCATGATTGGAAAATCCTAGAAGGGGATTTCTTATGCCCTGATAGGATAGAAAGATCCCGTTACATTCCATGGTACTGATACGTCGAGAAATGGGGTGTGACACGGTAGGTTGTCTGGTCGCACCATATACAGTACTGGACAGTCGACCAAACAATGTTTGGAAAGCTAAAATGCCAATGTGGACATTCAATATGAATGACAAAAATTGAACAGAATTAAACCTTAACTTATTCTAATGGTTGTTTAGGGTTCACAATAAACTCAACATAGTTTTCAAAGCTTGGAAAAGAATCAACATCACTCAACAGGTAAGGGGCAAGAACCAAACTAGTTAGTTAATAATAAATCACCCTGTTTTATTGCTTGTTGCTGTGTTCTGTGGTTGTGCATCTCACATGTCATCCAATAAATGCTATTATTATTCATGCATATTTTATTATTACTTCTTATGTTGATGATGATGAGGAGGATAGGCATGTGTTTGTGTGTGGTTGGTGTGTTGAGTGGGGAGAGATTGTAGCCTCAAATCATTCACTACACTGACATTGTCATATCACTGTTATCTTAGCGTGCTTAGTCTGTCATATGGTATCAGGGGAGTGCTTGCAGTGTGGGTTATAGCCTTACTAGCAGACTCTAGCTCTATCTCTATGCCGTATTGAAGGATGTTGGGATAAGGCCTTGGATACACTTTGATGATATCTAGGATTGGTTAGTGACAAACCCAGTTTACAAGCCTTCGCCAGTTGGGGCATACATACTGGTATGGGATAGGGTATCAGGGGGTGCTGATGGTGTGTGATCCGTTAGGCTCTAGCTCTACCTCTATCTTGTAATGAGTGTTGTGGGGTGACATCGATTTTGGTAAGTGCTTGACCATTGGGTGTGCTCACACTCTCGTGTATGGAGGAGTGGTTGTAGCCTATCCTTACCATAGCAGTTTGTAAATTTAAACCAAACCAAGAATTGAATAATACATCATGCATATTGTTTGTTGCATGTTTTGTTTCTCACTGAGCTAAGTTGTGAGCTCACCCCACGTGTACGTTTTCTTTTTAGTTGATGGTTTGATTATTGGCACGGTCCTATGTGATCTTGGCTTAAGCCGTTGGTTCATTAACGATTCATTTACACTTTTGGTTCACCCAAATTAGGGTGTGACAACTCGGTATCAGAGCTCTTGGGCTCAGTCAATCAAACTAGCACACATTAACCTGAGTCTATGAACTGAGATAGGTTAAATCTAAAAGCTTTAATAGAAACACATTTAAGCACATTTGTTGGTTGAGACACAGAAAGTATACATGATCATAAAGCAGAATATGTAAAAGAAATAACTATATGCATAAACCAAAATTTGTAATCTATTTAAACAAATGAAGGGTACGGTCCACAGATCATACAGTTACCCAGAAACAAAGAAAAGATAGTATCTAATAACAAAAGGAAATAAAAATTTCATTACTGGGCTGGTATAGGAGGTGGTATCTGCTGGTCTCTATCATAGTCCTCCTCATAGGCTATCCGGAGCTAATGCACTTGCTCCTAGGTAGAATAGAGACTCTCAATCAGAGTGGCCACTCGCTGGTCCGTAGCCCTTTGAGCCTCCATTATGGTCCGCTGACCCTCCCTAAGGGCCAGGAGCTGGGAAAGAATCTGGTCCAAGACTGACTGAGAAGGACTGGCCTCAATTATAGGTTGGGTATAGAAGGGGGAGATCATCTACATCCATATACATGTGGTCCCCTCCACCACCCTTAGCTACTGCTACTACTGCCCATCTCGGAGGCCCCTCACGTGCCTCCAACTCCTCGTTACTAATGACGACGTCGTCTAGGCCCATCTTGCAGATGGCCTCTTAATCTAATCCTCCATGATGGTCTCCTCGTATATTCACTCTCCCTCCATATCCACACCAAGACGATCTAGGATAGTGGTGATCAGGTAACCATAGGGTAGGTTGCCTTCAGATTGGGTGTCGTCACCCGGTGCATGGTACGGATGATGATGTAGGGTAGGCACACCTCCTGCCTAGTACACACACAGTAGATGAGGTACTGAGTCAGCTGGGATACCTCATTATAGTGGCAGCTCTGTGGGATGATGTTGTGTTGAATGATGTGGTAATAGACATGGGGAAGATGATGTAGGTTGATAGCCTTCATCACCCGGTGGCCACCCTGCATAATCTGACTCCAAATATCGGCATAATGCCCTCAGACAAGTACTTACACTCCTTTGGCAGATAGTAAACTAATTCGCTGACATTGGAGATGTCGAGTAGATCTGTCAACTGATGGGTGTTGAATAAAATATCCACACCCTTCACCCTGCTGGTGATGCGAAGCTCTCTACCTCTATCAAAGTCCTCAGGGTCACCCTCTAACTGCAAATTACAGTAGAACTGCTTCACCAAGTAGCGACAGGTGGACCCCTGGTACTGGATCACTGGCAACCAACCCAATGCACCAATGGCTGCCTTTACATCAAACCTCTCCAACTCCCTAAGGTTCACAAAATGACCCACCTCAACACTCTTGTTTCAAAACTAGGGAGAATGAGCTTTTGTCGCCAACGAATGGAACCAGCACCCATCAAACAACCTCATGGGTGGGGGTGGACTTTGAGAACCTGGAGGTGCCACATTCTTGTAGTCACTCTATGTCTAGACACAATGAACTTGCAATAAAGTAAATAAAATAAACATATATTAGCCAAAATTTTAAAAAAAAATTCAGCAGCATAACGGCATAAAATTGGTCAAAAGCCTTGAACTTGCCCAATTCATGGACAAGAGGACTTACATGGGTAACAAACCATCTTGCAATGACAAAGTAGTAGGCAATCGTGACCAATTTCAATTAAAAATTTAAAAATTTAAAAATTTGGGAAAATCGAAATTTCTAGGGAACAAAATTGAAGTTTTGAGGATTTTGAGAAAACCAACCAATGAAAACCCAAATAGTTTGAGGGCTTTCGTCCGTCGGATCCCCAACAAGGATTCTAAACAATGAAATAAAGTTTTCTATGGTTGAAAAATTTTTAATTGGTGAAAAACAAGAATAAGGCGACCAAAACCCTAGAAAATTCCCAAGCTAAGGAGTAGAAGTGAGATGCACTTACCTTTGGAAGGTTGCCGCACATGTTGCTCGGAAAAAAATGCATCGAAATTATCCAAAAGGACTATAGCAACTCATCGAAGCCGAGTAGAGTCGCAGATAAGAAAGAAACCAAGAGAAATAATGGGAGAAGATGACTTGAAACTTGGTTTAAAAAGTAATATTAGGTTGTCCGGTCAGACTTTTCGGCTTATAAAATCGATCGGACACTCTCGGGAAGTGTCTCAGAGTTTGTCCAGTACATTGTTAGGTGCGGCTAATAACCCGACCAAATAGCCGATCGGACAAAATTTTCAAATTGTCCGAATGTATCCGGTAGGCTGACCGGTAGATCAAATTGGGCTAATTAAGGGACCGGTCAATGGTGGCCGGACATATTTTCACCTGTACATGTTTTCTTGTCATGTTTTTTGGGATTTTTCGTACACCATGTGGGACTTACTTGTAAATGGTTAAAATATTGTACATTGTCTTACACTTGTTGGCTATGCAAACTTTCGACAGTAGTAAATTGAAATGGTACGACGTACTCACAGAGGCAGTCGAAGGGGTCGTAGCTTGACCCCATCACCACCACCTGGAGTGGGTGATGGGAACAAAATCCCAGCTGAGTAGAACATAAATAATGAGAATCCTGCAGTAGAAAATCTAAGGCCAAATGTTCAGGCCACACAGAATCCCCTACTTGGGCTCCCAGGGGACTTAGCCACGGTGGTGAATAACTTAGCCCGTGAAATACAGGAGCAACACTAGATGTTAACGGAGCTGCAAATTGCATTGGAAACCTCTGTGCCACTTACTACCAATGCCACGACAACCCCTCAAGGATAGACTACTATGGTACCGGTAGGTAGTAACACCATTCCTATAGCCCAACTACACCAACAACAAATCCCAATGTTGAACACCCTAATATAGAACCAAGGTAGTTACCCATACCAACCACAATGTATGGAATGAATGCTGCTGGACCGAATAACCTGACAAGGCTGGTGGAAAGATTTATAAAGACGAAGCCTCAGATGTTATCAGGCAAGGGATTAAAACCCATTGCGGCCAGCATAGTGGATTGATGAGATGGAGAAAAATTTCCTGATGATGGTTATCACTGAAGAAGAAAAGGCTTTATGCGCCACCTTTATGCTAAGAGAAGGTGCGAACCATTGGTGGAGATCCACTCGTACATATCTGCTGACCAAGCACACTCAGGTGACTTGGGCCATTTTCAAGGAGGCATTCTTCAAGAAGTATTTTCTTAGGAGCTTCAGAGATCAGATGGAGCAAAAATTTTTGAGTCTACACCAGGGACAGATGACTGTGGATGCTTACCAGTAGTGTTATGAAAAACTGTTCTTCTTCACTCCTACCAGCATGTAATAGGAACATACAAAGATCCAACGGTTCACTATGGGACTCTGGGAAAGCATCCATAAGCATGTGCTGGGATTAAGATATAGAACGAAGCAGTACAGATTGCTCATGTTCTGAAGGCAAGTCAGAAAGAAAGTTTCTTCGCCCATAACTGTGGATTAAAAAGGGCCTAACAGTGATACGTCAATTGGAGGGAACTCAAAGCCTTTAAAACCTTTCAGGCAATAGAACATTGCTGGAATAACCAAGGCTACCTTGAATAGTGGCCCACAAGAAGTCAGTCAGGCTTCAAATATAAAGTGCTTCAATTACAATCAGATTAAGCATTATGCAAAGACGTGCCCCTAGCCTAAGAAGCAACAGCAAGGAAAGGTGTACACTGTGATATTTGAAAATGCAGTCGCATCACCTGATGTGGTCACAGGTATGACCTGACCTTTATTTATAGTACACTTGTGTGAGCATATAGATTAAACCTAGGTAAAACTATAGGTACTATAACTATAGCTGGTGTACCCGCTAGAGTTTTCTTCAACTCTAGGGCCATTCCTTTGTGTCCATCTCATTTATAAAGAGATTGGAGTTACCCGTCAGACCTTTAAACCATGAGCTGCTTATATGATCTCTGTTGGGACTAAAAGTAGTGTTAGACGAGTGTTACAGACCGTGTTTGGTTTACATTGATGGATGGGATTTGGATGCAAACCTAGTGCGACTCGAAATGGTAGACTTTGACTTTATTTTGGGGATAGACTGGTTGGCTCAACACTCAGGGAAGCTGCTATGTGCTAAGAAGAAGTTATCATTCAAGGGCAAGGATGGCATAGAAATTGGTTTCGTTGGAAGTAAATTGCCTAGGAAATGAAAGCTTATACTATTTGCCCTTAAGGTGAAGAGGTGTCTTGAGAAGGGTGGAATAAGTTATCTCGTATCCGTGGTGGACGTAACTAAAGAAGTGCTACGAATAAAAGACATCGAAGTAGTACGGGAGTTTCTAGATGTGTTTTCAAAAGATCTACTTGGGTTGCCACCTGATCGAGCGACTGAGTTTGTGATAGACCTCCTGCCAGGGTTTGCACCAGTGTCTAAGGTACCCTACCGAATGCCTCCTACAGAATTAAAGGAATTAAAGACTTAACTATATGAGTTATTGGGTTTTATATGGCCAAGTATTTCACCATGGGGAGCACCAGTGTTGTCCATGGAGAAAAAGGATGACAGTGTCTATTTATGTATTGATTACCGAGAATTGAACAATCTCACAATCAAGAACATCCACTACTTCGGATTGATGACTTGTTCGACCAGCTCTAAGGTGCCAAGATGTTCTCTAAGTTTGATCTTCGATCGGGTTATCATTAGCTGAAGATCAAGGACGGTGACATTCCAAAGATAGTATTTAGAACCAAGTACGGATATTATGAGTTTCTAGTTATGTCATTTAGGTTGACCAATGCCCCTGCGTCATTTATGGAGCTTATGAATCGAGTATTTCATGACATGTTGGACTCCTCGCTCATAGTCTTCATAGATGATATTAGACAATATTTTAGTTTACTCCAAGGATAATGAGACTCATTCAATGTATCTTAGAGTAGCCCTACAATGGCTGAAAAGGGATAAGTTTTACACCAAGTTCAAGAAGTGTGAGTTCTGGTTAAACGAGGTGACTTTCTGGGGCCACGTAGTTTCTTTAAAAGGAATAGAAGTGTATCCTAGCAAGATAAAAGCTATTATAGGGTGGGAAGCACCTAAGATTGTTGCATAGATATGAAGTTTCTTGGGTTTAGCTGGTTATTACAGAAGATTCGTGGAGGACTACTCCAAGATCGCAATACCTCTTACAAAGCTGACCAAGAAAGGAGAGAAATTTATCTAGACTGACAAGTGTGAAGAGTGTTTCTAGACTCTAAAGTCAAAGTTGATATCGGTAACCATCTTAACCATTCTGACACCAGGGAACCATTCACCTTACACACAGATGCCTCTGGATTGGGTTTGGGATGTGTGCTAATGCAAGGTGAACAGTGATAGCCTATGCTTCAAGGCAACTGAAAGAGCACGAGAATAATTACCCTACATATGACTTGGAGTTAGCAGTGGTAATTCATGCAATTAAGACTTGGAGACACTACTTATATGGTGAAAAACTTTAGATCAAGTCAGACCATAAGAGCCTTATCTATCTCTTCACGCAAAAGGAGTTGAATATGAGACAGAAGGTGGTTAGAGTTGTTGAAGGATGACAACTATGATATTCAATATCATTCAGGCAAGGCTAATGTAGTAGTGGGTGCATTGAGCAGAAAAGGGATACTGAAACCAAAAGGAGAACCTAGTATGAATGCCGCTCTGTGTTATGTGGTATCGATTTCTAATAAGAGCGAAGTGCGACACATACTGGAATCTCCAGATGACCCGATAGAGCAAGGATGGATCCATAGGTTTTTGCTTATGATCACGGCATTGAAGATCGAACTGGACCTGATGGATGAGGTGAAAGCTGTAATCCTAAAGGACCCATATCTAAGAACTGTATAGGAAGATTTGGAGAAAAGTAAACCTAACCCTAACTCTACCTTGGATCTTAGATACCAAGGTAGGTTATGTATACTTGAGAGCGAAGACTCAGACATTAGAAATAGGATAATGATAGAGGCTCATTGTACTCCATATTCAGTACATCCTAAAAGCACCAAGATGTATCATGATCTAAAGCGAATGTACTGGTGGAAAAGAATGAAAGCAGACGTGGCTCGATATGTATTCTAATGTCTAAACTGTCAGCAAGTAAAGGTCGAAAGACAAAGACCAGCAGGGTTATTGCAACCATTGCTTGAACTAGCTTGAAAATGGGATTGCATTACTATGACTTAGTCACTGGGTTACCCTTGACTCCTAGATCAGTTGATGCAGTTTGGGTGATTATAGATCGCCTTATGAAGATAGCTAATTTCATAGCAATTATACCTCAATATACCTTGGAGAAACTGGACAAGCTGTACATGGACAATATTTTTAGACTCTATGGTATACCTGAAAGCATAGTATCAGATTGAGATCCTCGCTTCACCTTCAAGTTTTGGCAAGGACTACAGACAGCTATGGGGATGAAGCTGAAACTTAGTACAGTGTTTCACCCATAGAAGGGTGGTCAGTCAGAGCAGATCATTCAGATATTAGAAGATATGCTCTGAGCTTGTGCACTTGATTTCAAAAGGGCTTAGGATGAAAAACTACCATTGATCGAATATCTACCAAGCTACCATACAGATGTTATCCTATGAGGCACTGTATGGTAGGAAGTGTCGGATCCCTTTGATTTGGAACGAAGTTAGTGAACGGAGAATAGTGGGCTTAGAGTTTGTTGAAGAAACCTATTAAGTGGTAGATAAAGATAAAGAAAAGGGTGAAGACCGCTTAAGTACGATAGAATAATTATGCGGATAACAAATGCCGAGACCTTGAATTCAATGTTGGTGATAAGGTGTTCTTGAAGATATCACCAATGCGAAAGCTGAAGTGTTTTGGTAAGAAAGGCAAGTTATGTCCAAGATATGTGGGACCATATGAAATATTAACATGGTGTGGAAAAGTGGCGTATCATCTTATGCTACCACCATCGATGTCTGGTACACACAATGTATTCCACATATCACTATTGAAGAAGTACATCAGAGACCTATCTCACATATTGACTGTAGATCCTCCAGACCTGAGAGATGAACTGACGTTCGAAATTATGCCAGTAAAGATCACGAGTCAGAAGGTACAAAAACTCTGAAAGCGGGACATCTTTTATGTTAAAGTAACTTGGCGAAGTCAAGACATGGAAGAGGTGACTTGGGAAAAAGAAGCTGCCATGTAGAAACAATGTCCTCACCTATTCGACTCGAAAGGTATGTATAAATTTCAAAAATGAAATTTCTTTTAGGGGGAGTTGTAAGACCCATACTCCATTAACCCGGTTTAACCTGGTTAACGTGTCGTGATAGGTCTTCCCATTATAACTGGGTCAAACGAACCAACCAGATGACGGACCACAAAGCCAGGTATGGAAAATTGCTTACTTAGGGAGAAGAAGGCTTGAAAAAAAAAAGAAAGCTCTGGAGAAGGAAGAAGGAGAGAAGTAGAAGAACTCACCGTCAGTTTCCAGCAATCTTCGTCGAAAGACCAACGGTAAGTTCCTAGCCTCTATCACTACTAGCTAGGATGTCTTGTATGTGAGGTAGAATTCACAACCGTCAGAAGCGGTGATCTAATTCCACTACTATATGAAACATATGACAAAGACCATTAGGGTTGTGTAGATTTAGGGTTATAGTGAAACCCTAACCCTAATACATCCTTGACCTTAGAATGGTATAGGATGAATCCCAGTTGAAAGCTGAAGAATTGACTCTAAAGAAAGACGGACTAGAAGACAGCTTAAAAAAAATGCTTCGGAGGTTGTTCGGTCTGTGTTTTCTGGAAGCACCTAATAGGGGACCGGACAAGCTACTGGATACTATTGGGATGCATCTCAGGGTTGTTTGGAAGGTTGTCTGGTCACACCATATACAGTGCGAGATGGTCGATCAAATAATGTCAGGAAGGTTAAAATACCAATCGAGACAGTCAATCTGAATGATAAAAATTAAACAGAATTAACCCTTAACTTGTTCTAATGATTATTTAGGGTTCACAATAAATTCAAGATAGTTTCAAACCTTGGGAAAGAATCAACATCACTCAACAGGTGAGGGACAAGACCCAAACTAATTGGTTAAAAAAATCATCCTATTTTATTACTTATTGCTATGTTCTGTGGTTGTACATCTCACATGTCATCCAATAAATACTATTACTATTCATGTGTAAGACCCGTATCGAACTAACCGGTCTTACCACCTTGTACCAGGTTTACCTATCATGGTCGAGCCAAGTGGACCAAGTGCGTGAAGAAATCACAAGACCAGGTATGAGTCTAACCCAAAAATAGTAAATGTGAGGGTAGGGTCGCATGCCTAAACAGGTAGGGTCGACCCCACCTCAACAGAAGTCCAACCCATGACTTTTTAGTCGTAGGGTCGCATGACTAAGAAGGTGTAGGGTTGACGGATTCTGCGACCCTACGTCCGACCCTACGGTGACAGACAGAAATCGAAAATTAGGAAAGTTTCCTAATTCAAAGGGGATCTTTCCTAAACTCATTGGGACTTATTATGGAGGGTTTTTCTCCATAAATAGGACGTCCCTTAGCCTCTTTCACTCCTTTAGAACCCTAATTGAGAGTGAGAGAAAGAGAAAGAGAACGAAGAGAAGAAGAGAAGGAAACTTGAAGAAAAGACAAAGGAAGAGGAGGAAGTTCAGAGAAATCTCTGAATAAAGGTATGAACCTAATTCCCTACCTGAATAAGAGATCCTAGAATAGTTATGAAGAACATAGGATTAGGAGAAACCCAAATCATCCATCTATAGACAAGTTCCAAGAGATTCCATGGAGGAAATTATTATGGACAATAAATAGTGTATAACTTGGAGTTTTGAGCCATAGAACAATCATAGAATGGACAATGAAAGTAAGCCAAAGGATCCAAACATGAAAGAATGGACTTTTGAATGAAAGGTCGACTCAGAATACGTGTGGTCACACGTAGGGTCTAATGATATCCGACCCTATGAGACCACAGGATCAACCACATGCCCTTGGGAAGTCCCAGGGAGGGTGTGGTCGCATGTAGGGTCGAATGGTATCCGACCCACCTCCGACCCTACACCCTAGGGTCATAGAAACTGCTACCCTAGGTGCTACCCTACCTGCGACCCTATGATTTCAGTTAGTCTAAATCTATTAGAATTAATTCTAATTATAATCTATCAACTTGTTAGGTCTTTCTAGTGATTTTAAAAGTGATTCATAAAGCTTGAACGAGGATCTACGCTCAACCAAAGGTGAGGGAACAAGACCTAAACTAATTGACTAATAATAAACTATTTTTGTTTATTGAGTCCAATACCATAAATGATTCTATGTTTGTATGATTGTAATGTGCATATCACATGTCATCTACTCTTCCTATTATTACTATTCATGCATATTTAATTTCCTTTTATTTATAATATGAGGTTGATGATGATGTTAGGAATAGGCATGTGAATGTTTGTGTGCGGTTAGTGTACTTGATGCGAGTGGGGCATCAGGGGAAGGACGTGACATTGTGGTTCAGCCTGGTCACCAGACTCTAGCTCTATCTTTACTCATGTCTTGTCACACCCTAATTCTGCACCATTCAGAACGGTGTGATGAACCGCTATAAACCAACGGTTCAACCAGGATCTCTAATAGGCGGTATCCATTAAAAATAAAACCAAGCACATCCACAACCATAATCAGAATAAATACACAATAGCAGAAGTCTTACAGTAAATGAACCAAGAACTCTAAATGTAATAATCATAATTAAACTATCAAGTTATTGTTGTATCAACTGAGACATAAATAAATAAAATATCAATTACATCCCTTTATAATTTCAAATAAAATCCTAATAGAATACGCATGAGTTGCACCCGCATGAGGGGTCATGCGCATCCTCTAAGTCTTCAGCTTCCATTGCAGCAACACGCGCATACACCGGATCATTTATAAAATCTGCAACTGTAGTACCTGCATCATCAACTAAAAATATTCGATGTCGAGAGGGTGAGCACATATCATGGGTCAGTGAGCAAACAAAACAATGCAACAAACATATGCGTGCACTCAATTCATATCTTTGGTCTGGTTTATAAGTTTCCAATGTGCTATAGAAAGGTTCGGTGGCCGCCTCACCTCTATATACGAGTGTGTGAAACCGCCCAATGAAAACGGCACTGTCGACCCCACATGCACCCACCATGGACAATATACACCCCATGAAAATGGCATGGCTGTACCGGTTGCCCACACCAACACGTAAGCCCCTGTTGGCGAGGGCTTGCAAACTGGGCTCGCAACTAACCAATCCTAATGCCAATCAATGTATCCAAGGCCTCACCCCAACATCCCTCAACACGTCCATAGAGATAGGGCTAAGGCCCCTCGGCAGAGTCAAAGACTACACGGTCCGAGACCACCTCCCATCATACCGTACGACGTAATAGTTCTGCTAAGGTAATGGCGATACGACGATATCAGTGGACATGACTTGAGTAGAACCATGGCACAATATATACCCCATGAAAACGGCATGGCTGTACCGGTTGATACCATCCCCTACCCGCACCATATACACTAACCACACAGATACATTCACATTCCTATTCGTAGCATCATCATCATCATCATGTTATAAATAAACAAAATTAAATATGCATGAATAGTAATAGCAGGAATATTGGATGACATATTGAATGCACATACAAGTATACACGCATAGAATCAGTCATGGTATTGGACTCAAGAAATAAAAATAGTTTATTTTTAGCCAATTAGTTTAGGTCTTGCTCCCTCACCTTTACTTGATCGTAGGTCCTCTTTTAAGCTTTAAGAATAAACTATATATCGATGTTATATCACTAGAAGACCTAACCAAGTCGAAAGAATTTAATTAGAATTAATTCGAACTTTAAAAAGCATGCTATTAACTGGGGGTCGATGCTAGGGTCGGAGGTTCCATCGACCCTGGGTGCGACCACCCACAGTCTGGACTTCTCGAACACTGTGGGTCGATTATCAGGGTCTGGTAGGGTCGATTGGCCATCGACCCCCCGTGTGACCCCCTGTGGGTTTAGTCAATTTTTCCTCCTACAGTCCATTCTTTGTGTTTAGGGTCCTATGGCTTGCTTCTACAATCCATTCCACACATGTTCTATGGTCTAGAATCGTAGTTCACTCATCTATATGGCTTTCATGATTTTCCCCATGGTTTTCCATGAAAACCTAACCATGGGTGGATGATTTGGGTTTCTCCTAGATCATTCCCTCTTCTCTATCTATTCTAAGGTCTGTAGAATTACATGGAGATAGTATCCATACCTGAGAATTAGGCTTGTTTCTCTGAAGCCTTCTCTTTGATCTTCTTATCCACTTTCGTTCTCTTCTCCTTCTCTTCTCCTTCTCTTCTCTTTCTCTCAATCCAATTAGGGTTCTAAAAGGAGTGAAAGAGGCTTAGGGACGTCTTATTTATAGAGTAGAAACTCCCAAAATAAGTTCCATTGAGATTAGGAAGGAATCCCATTGAAATTTGGAAAGTTTCCAAATCACGATTTCTGTCGGCAGACTCGGGGTCGATGAGGGGGTCGGAGATCCCGTCGACCCCTGGTTCTTAAAATGTCCGACCCCTAGTATAAAACTCAGGGTCTGACTTTTATACTGGGGGGTCCGACCCTACCTTGCTGGGTATGCGACTCTCTCCCTATTTTTAGTATTTTTGGGTCAGTTTAATACCTGGGATCGTGATCTCCTTCATGCACTTGATCCATTTGGTTCGACCATGATGGGTAGACCTGTTTCAAGGTGATAAGACCGGGTTAGTTCGATACGGGTCTTACAACTCCCCCATACTTATAAAAATTTTGTCCTCAAAATTGTACATACCTTCTGAGTCGAATAAATGAGGGTATTGCTTTCGCATAGCATTCTCTTCTTCCCATGTGATTTCTTCCATGTCTCTACTTCTCCAGGTGACCTTAACATAATAGATATCTCGGTTGCATAGTCGTTGAACCTTTCGGCTAGTGATTTCAGTTGGTGTTACTTCAAATGTTAAATCATCAGTCAATTCAAGTAGATCTACTGTCAGAATGTGCATTGGATCTTTGACATACTTCTTCATTAAGGAAATATGAAATACGTCATGCACACTTGACATAGATGGTGGTAGTGCTAACTAGTAAGCCACTTTCCCACGCTTAGCTAGAATCTCATATGGCCCGACATATCTTGGACTTAGTTTCCCTTTCTGTCCGAACCATTTCAATCCTCGCATAGGCGATACTTTTAAGAATACTTTATCACCCACGACGAACTCAAGGTCTCGGCGTCGGGTATCGGCATATTGCTTCTGACGATTCTGAGCTGTTCTCACTCTTTATTTGATAATGTCGACCACTCGACAAGTCTCTTCAACAAATTTCAGTCCAACAATTCTACGTTCCCCAACTTCATTCCAAAACAAAGGAGTTCGACACTTTCTGCCATACAGTGCTTCATAGGGTGACATCTGTATAGTAGCCTGATAGCTATTATTATAAGCGAACTCAATCAGTGGTAACTTTTCATCCCATGATCCTTTAAAATCAATTACACATGCTCGAAGCATATCTTCTAGAATCTGAATTGTACGCTCTGACTGTCCATCTGTCTGTGGATGAAATGCAGTACTAAACTTCAATATTGTACCCATAGCCTTTTCCAATCCTTCCCAAAACTTTGAAGTAAATCGTGGATCTCTATCTGACACAATGCTTTCAGGTACACCGTGTAATCGCACAATGTTATCCACATACAGCTTAGCTAACCTCTCCAGTGTATACTATAGGTATAAAGCGAGCTGTTTTTGTCTGGCGGTCTATAATCACCCAAATTGCATCAACTACTCGAGGAGTCAATGGTAATCTCGTGACGAAGTTCATAGTGATGCAGTCCCATTTCCATGCTGGTTCCGATAATGGCTGTAACAGTCCTGCTAGTCTTTGTCGTTCCGCCTTTACCTTCTGACAATTTAGGCATTGAGACACGAACTTAGCTACATCTGCTTTCATTCCTCTCCACCAATATAATTTCTTTAGATCATGATACATTTTTGTACTTCCAGGATGTATCGAATAGATGGTGGTATGGGCTTCTTTCATCAATCGGTGTCTAATGTCCAAGCTTTCTATTTCGGGTACACATATTCTTCCTTTGTACTTCAGTACCTTTTCTTCGTCCAAGGTGAACTCACGGTTAGTTCTACCTTTTTCGATGTCTTCTTGTACCATTCTTAGGTAAGGGTCTGATTTGATAGCTGTCTTTACTTCATCGACTATATCCGGTATAATCTTCAATGCGGTGAACATATTTAAAAACCGATGAATAAACCCTTGGTTGGCTGATCCATCTGGTGCATCTATCACAAACTGTTCATTACTGTGTTTGAATACCTTTCTGGTAGTACACATTGCGGCAGTTGTGCGAACCTCTCCTCGAGATTTTATCATTGCCTTTCTGCTCAATGCATCGGCTACTACATTAGCTTTCCCTGGATGATACTAGATATCACAATCATAGTCTTTCAATAGTTCTAGCCATCTTCTTTGTCTCATATTCAGCTCCTTCTGATTAAATAGGTAAGTAAAACTTTTATGGTCTGATTTAATCTGAAACTTCTCCCCATACAGATAATGTCTCCATATTTTGACAGCATGTACTACTGCCGCTAGTTCCAAATCATGAGTGGGATAGTTCTTCTCATGTGTCTTCAGTTGTCTTGAGGCATATGCAATTACTTGTTCTCCTTGCATAAGTACACATCCTAATCCCAGTCCTGATGCATCGATGTACAAGATAAATGGTTGTCCTGGAATCAGGATGGTTAAGATTGGAGTTGATATCAATCTAGCCTTCAAGGTTTGGAAACTCTCCTCACATTTATCTGTCCAAATCCTTTTTAGTCAAACTGGTAAGAGGTACGGAAATTCAGGAATAGTCTTCCACAAATCGTCGATAATACCCAGCTAGACCCAGAAATCTTCTAATTTCTGCAACGCTCTTCGGTGCTTCCCACTTTACAATAGCCTCGATCTTGCTGGGATCCACTTTAATTCCTTCAGCGGATACTACATGGCCTAGAAATGCGACTTCCTTTAGCCAAAACTCACACTTTGAAAATTTGGCGTAGAGCTTTTCCTTCCATAATCGCTGCAGAGCGGCGTTTAGATTTTTAATATGAGTTTCCTCGTCTTTGGAGTAGACCAATATATCATCGATGAATACAATAACCGATGTATCCAACATATCATGGAATACCCGATTCATAAGTTCCATAAAGGTTGCTGGTGCGTTCGTTAATCCGAAAGACATGACCAAAAATTCATAATGTCCATATCTGGTCTTGAATGCTGTCTTGGGAATATCACCATCCTTAATCTTCAGCCGATGGTAGCCTGACCGAAGATCGATCTTGGAGAACACTTTGGCACCTTGCAACTGATCAAACATGTCATCGATCCGAGGCAATGGATACCGATTCTTGATTGTCAGTTTATTCAGTTCTCGGTAGTCTATACACAAGCGAACGCTACCGTCCTTCTTCTTCATGATAATACTGGCGCTCCCCATGGTGATATACTAGGGCGAATGTAACCCTTGTCCAGCAGTTCTTGTAGTTGTACTTTTAATTCCTTCAGTTCAGTAGGAGCCATTCGATAAGGTGCTTTCGATATTGGTGCGGCTCTAGGTATAAGATCTATAACAAACTCTGTAGCTCGGTCGGGTGGTAATTTGGTAATTCTTCAGGAAATACATTCAGATAGTCTCGCACGACATCAATATCTTCCATTCGTGGTGCTTCCTTGGTAAGGTCGACCACAAATACTAAATACCCGATTGCTCCTTTCTCAAGGCACTTCTTAGCCTTTAGCACAGAGAGTATGAGCTTTCGTTTACGAGGAAGTTTGGTTCCCGAAAAATTGAACTCTGCTCCTTCTTTGTCTCTAAATGTCAGCTTCTTTTTGGCACACAATAGATTTACAGAATGCCGAGCTAACCGGTCCATTCCCAAGATGACGTCAAAGTCTGCCATCTCAAGTTGGATCAAGGTTGCATCCAAAGTTTTTTCATTAATAAGAACTGGACATGGTCCATAACCATTTTCTAACTCCACTTCTAATCCCATAGGTGATCGTACAAGCAGTTTGTAGTCTAAGGATTTAATGGGTAAATTCAACTTCTTTCCAAATGACACAGATATAAAAGAATGAGTAGCTCCTGAGTCAAAGAGTACTCTGGCGGGTATGCCATTTATAGGTATGATACCTGTGATTTATTTTAACTTAGTCTACATGCTCATACAATGTAATACAACTAACAAAAAAATGTAAGTCATACCTGTAACCACGTCAGGCGATGAGGCAGCATCCTCTGATGTAACCGCGTAAACTCGTCCTTGATGTAGCTGCTTCTTGGACTTAGGACATTCCCTTGCTATATGTCCCACTTGGTTGCAGTTAAAACATCTTATCCCTTTAGTAATTGGCTTCTGTTGCTGTTGAACTACGGGAATAGTCTTGGTTGCAGCGGTAAAGCCTTGAGCACGGAAGGGTTTGAATGTCTAGATATTCCCTCCATTATAAGAATTTCCAGCTGGCCTTTTGATACCTCTGTTTTGCATGAAATAATTCTCCTTCTGGCTCGATTCTATAACTCGAGCAATTTGTGCCGCTTCATTATAAATTTTCTTTTCATGTCCCAGAACCTGCTCACGGATGCTTCCCCTAAGTCCCATGACGAACCTTCGGGTCTTTGTGTTTTCCTCTTGCATACTAGTGGGTGCAAAGAAGAACAACTCTTCATAACGCTGTTGGTACGCATCCACGGTCATCTGTCCCTGATATAAACTCAGGAACTCTCTTTCCATAGAATCTCTGAAACTTCTTGGAAAGTACTTCTCAAACAACGCCTCCTTATAAATATCCCAAGTCAGTTGGGCGTGCTTTGTAAGTAAATACGTCCTGGTAGACCTCTACCAATGGTGTGCATCTCCTTTCAGCATAAAGGTGGCACACAACACTTTTTCCTTTTCATTTAGTGTCATCATCATAAAGTTTCTTTCTATTTCGTCAACCCAGTGTGCCGGCCATAAAGGATCTGCTGGCTTGCCATTGAATACTCTTGGCTTTAGTTTCAGAAAATGCTCCACCAGTCTGGAGTGGTCTAGTGGCTGCGGGACATACGCTCTATACATGGGTGGTTGGTAGTGATATCCACCTTGATCTATTTTAGGATTTGGTACTTGAGCCTGCATGATAGGAGTCTGAGGTGCATGGGTTACTGTGTTACATCCCCCTGGTGTTGTGCTTGCCTGTCCAGCTGGCATTGGAGGTGTTTGTGCAGCTGGAAGAGCTATGCCTATGGCAGCTTGGATAGTAGCTTGTGCCTGTTGCATCTGTTGCAGCTGTTGGGCCAAGTTCATTACGACTGTGGCCAAGTCTGTAGGTGGAGCTGGCAGATTGGTAGGATTTTTCTGCCCATTTATGACGGATGGTGCCGTGTTCATGTTCCCCTGTGTTTTCAGGTGTGTCTGGTTATCTTCCCCCACAGGTGGTGGTGGTGGGATAGAGTTATGGCTCTGTCTGGTTGCTTTGCATCCCGCCATTAATTAATCTGATAGTGGGATTACCTAAAATCATTGAACACGAGAGACAATCATTAAATACTTCAATCTCATATTTTAAAACCACTAAACATTTCAAATTTCAAAATTTCCAGATCATTCTGTCGAAAATGTTGTGTTTTCACTGTAGGGTCGATGGTGGGGTCCATGGGTGTCCGATCCTCAGTATTCGACCCTGGGAAATCACCCATTCTTCTCGAGAGCCGGGGGTCGATGGGGGGGTCGGAGGATGTCCGACCCAGGGTGCGACCCCTAGTTCTCTGTCAGGTTCCCGAGAGCCGAGGGTCGATGCGGGGGTTGATTGTTTTAATCGAATTTTCCGACCCCCGGACTAAAAATCTGATTTTTAAGTCCGATTCAAAGTCCATTTCTCATTCTTTCTTCTCCGCTTCAACTCAGCTCGTCCCTCTGAGTTGCTACAGTGACAACTCCGATCCGTTGGTGGTTTGCATTCCTTGTTTCGTCGTCTACACCTCCGCTACCGGTATTTCTTCTACCTTTTCATGTTTTTAGGTTTCTTAACCTAGGTTTTTGCTCGTTTATCTCGTATTTTTCAAATTAAAATTTTCCAATCGTAAAATTTCGATTTTTATTGGGGGGCTTTTGTTATTGGTGACTTGAGGAATGAAATCCCTCAAAAATATTTGAGTTTCATCGGTTGGTTATCGAGAAACAAAAAATTTTTACTTTTTGCCCTAATTTTTTTGAAATTTTGAATTTCCTGAAATTTCTTGCAATTCAATCTAATTAGTTGAAATTTCTGACTGTTTGAGTCTCACAAGATAATTTAGGATCTATGTAAGTCCTCCTGCCCATGCGTATGGGTGAAAAGTGAGGCTTTTGCCCAATTTACATCATTATTATGTCGAACTCTCGGGTTTTTCCTCTCTACTAACCCTATATTTGTTTTTTTTTCTATTTGCAGATACTATGGCTCGTACCAAGGTACCCAGAGTTTGCGACCATCTTCGCTTCCGTTCCAATGAAGCCGAGGCACAGTATGCCCACTACGCTCGCAAGAAGGTAGAGGACGGCCGTAAAGTGGACTTGGCTAGCTTAGCCTTGTTCAATGTGGAGAGAGCCTTTGGTGATATGGGATGGTTCTCTGTCATCACTTATGACGCATGTACCCGTCCTGACTTGGTACGCCAGTTCTACTGTAATCTCCAGGTGGTGGGAGATTACAATGATGTGGAGAGGGGTGATGAGCTTTGCATCACGAGCTGCGTCAAGGGGGTTGACGTCTCATTTGATTATCGACAGCTGGCTGACTTGTTGGGCATTTCCTGTGCTGGCCCCATGGCATTCTGTGCTACTGGAGAGCCCCAGTTCTTTTCTCTACAGATGAGGGTTGAGATCGATAGCCAGCTCATCAGACCTGATCGCTGGCAGATGAAAGCGAGTTGTCTGCGCTCAGATCCATGGGTATACGGTAAGATCATTCAACATAACCTGATACCACAGAGTGGTCATTACGAGAGGGTCTCCCAGTTGACCCAGTATCTATTATACTGCATATGCACTAGGCAGTCCGTCTGCCTTCCCTACATCATCATGCGTACGATGATCAGTGCCACGTTGCCCAGTCACACTGGCAACCTTCCTTACGGACGCATGATCACTACCTTTCTTACCCGCCTGGGGGTTGACTTAGTGGATGAGAAGATTCAGGAGAAATCCTTCTCATCGCCTCTGGATTGGGAGGCTATCTAGAAGATGGGCATGTGGGATGCCCAGGTCAGCGATGAGGAGAGGAACGTGATGGTGCGCCCTCGCACTCGAGTGGAGATGGCTGACGCTGAGGCAGTAGCAGCAGCAGCCGCTGGAGCAGGGGTTCAGGGGGATGATGACGACCGGCTATACATGGATGTAGATGCCATACCTCCTCCATCACCTACACAGGCTACTGGAGCTGGTCCGTCTTCTTCAGTTGGTCCTTCGCATGCAACTGGTCCTTCGTATTCTCCATCTGATGACATGATGAGGATATTGCATGAGATACGAGAGGCTCAGCGTATGTCTGACCTGAGGATGGGAGAGCTTCTAGAGGCTCAGCACTCATTCGATCAGCGGGTGGGAGAACTTCTGGTTGCTCAGCGCGTATCGGATCAACGGATGGGAGAGCTGAGGGATGCTCAGCGTGTAACTGACCAGCAGGTGGCTGATCTCACAGCTAGTCTCTAGACGACCCAGACTCAGATAGCTTGGTTGACCAGAGTCTACGCTGAGGACTATGATAGAGATCGTGAGGCACCGCCTCCCCCATTACCTCTAGCTTCTCGATGTACTTCTTTTATTTTTCTTTTTGTACTTCAGAGTAACTGTCCGGACTGTAGACTGTACTCTGCTTTAATCATATATATATATAAACATTTGTTCTTCCTTTTGGTTATATATAAATTTGTTTCTCATTTAATAGATGCATTATTTTCTTTCAGTTTAGTCTCAAATAACCCAGGTGCTTATGGTGTGTTACTATTACATCTTTTAAATTAATATCCTATCTTAGTTCACGACCTTTTGTGGAAGTATACGGTTTCAGAGAAAAAGCCTGAGAAGCTCTGATACCAAGTTGTCACACCCCAATTCTGCACCATTCAAAATGGTGTGATGAACCGCTATAAACCAATGGTTCAACCAGGATCTCTAATAGGCGGTATCCATTAAAAATAAAACCATGCACATCCACAACCATAATCAGAATAAATACACAATAGCGAAAGTCTTATAGTAAATGAACCAAAAACTCTAAATGTAATAATCATAATTAAACTATCAAGTTATTGTTGTATCAACTGAGACATAAATAAATAAAATATCAATTACAGCCCTTTATAATTTCAAATAAAATCCTAATAGAATACGCATGAGTTACACTCGCATGAGGGGTCATGAGCATCCTCTAAGTCTTCAGCTTCCATTGCAGCAATACGCGCATACACCGGATCATTTATAAAATATGCAACTATAGTACCTGCATCATCAACTAAAAATATTCGACGTCTGGAGGGTGAGCACACATCATGGGTCAGTGAGCAAACAAAACAATGCAACAAACATATGCTTGCACTCAATTCATATCTTTGGTCTGGTTTATAAGTTTGCAATGTGCTATAGAAAGGTTCGGTGGCCGCCTCACCTCTATACTCGAGTGTGTGAAACCGCCCAATGAAAATGGTACTGTCGACCCCACATGCACCCACCATGGACAACATACACCCCATGAAAATGGCATGGCTGTACCGGTTTCCCACACCAACACGTAAGCCCCTGCTAGTGAGGGGTTGCAAACTGGGCTCGCAACTAACCAATCCTAATGCCAATCAGTGTATCCAAGGCCTCACCCCAGCATCCCTCAATACGTCCATAGAGATAGGGCTAAGGCCCCCCGGCAGAGTCAGAGACTATACGGTCTGAGACCACCTCCCCTCATACCCTACGACGTAATAGTTCTGCTAAGGTAATGGCGATACGACGATGTCAGTGGACATGACTTGAGTAGAACGATGGCACAATATACACCCCATGAAAACGGCATGGCTGTACCAGTTGATACCATCCCCTACCCGCACTATATACACTAACCACACACATACATTCACATGCCTATTCATAGCATCATCATCATCATCATGTTATAAATAAACAGAATTAAATATGCATGAATAGTAATAGCAGGAATATTGGATGACATATTAAATGCACATACAAGAATATACGCATAGAATCTGTCATGGTATTGGACTCAAGAAATAAAAATAGTTTATTTTTAGCCAATTAGTTTTGGTCTTGTTCCCTCACCTTTACTTGATCCTAGGTCCTCTTTCAAGCTTTAAGAATCAACTATATATCGATGTTATAACACTAGAAGACCTAACCAAGTCGATAGAATTTAATTAGAATTAATTCAGACTTTAAAAAGCATGGTGTTAATTGGGGGTCGATGCTAGGGTCGGAGGTTCCATCGACCCTGGGTGCGACCACCCACAGTCTGGACTTCCCAAACACTGGGGGTCGAATATCAGGGTCTGGTAGGGTCGATTGGCCATCGACCCCCCGTGCGACCCCCTGTGGGTTTAGTCAATTTTTCCTCCTACAGTCCATTCTTCGTGTTTGGGGTCCCATGGCTTGCTTCTACAATCCATTCCACACATGTTCTATGGTCTAGAACCGTAGTTCACTCACCTATATGGCTTTCATGATTTTCCCCATGGTTTTCCATGAAAACCTAACCATGGGTGGATGATTTGGATTTCTCCTAGATCATTCCCTCTTCTCTATCTATTCTAAGGTCTGTAGAATTACATGGAGATAATTTCCATACCTGAGAATTAGGCTTGTTTCTCTAAAGCCTTCTCTTTGATCTTCTTCTCCACTTTCCTTCTCTTCTCCTTCTCTTCTCCTTCTCTTCTCTTTCCCTCAATCCAATTAGGGTTCTAAAAGGAGTGAAAGAGGCTTAGGGACGTCCTGTTTATAGAGTAGAAACTCCCAAAATAAATCCCATTGAGATTAGGAAGGAATCTCATTGAAATTTAGAAAGTTTCCAAATCACGGTTTTTGTCGCCAGACTGGGGGTCGATGAGGGGGTCGGAGATCCCGTCGACCCCTAGTTCTTAAAATGTCCGACCCCCGGTATAAAACTCAAGGTCTGACTTTTATACTGGGGGGTCCGACCCGTATGCGACCCTCCCCCTATTTTTAGTATTTTTGGGTCAGTTTAATACCTGGGATCGTGATCTCCTTCACGCACTTGATCCATTTGGTTCGACCATGATGGGTAGACCTGGTTCAAGGTGGTAAGACTGGGTTAGTTCGTTACGGGTCTTACAAGTCTTGTCCACTAACATCGTCGTATCGCCATTATCTTAGCAGAACTATTACGTCATAGGGCATCAGGGGAGGTGGTCTCGAACCGTGTAGTCTCTGACTCTGTCGAGGGGCCTTAGCTCTATCTCTATGGACGTATTGAGGGATGCTGGGGTGAGGCCTTGGATACACTGTTTGACATTAGGATTGGTTAGTTGCGTGCCCAGTTTGCAAGCCCTCGCCAATAGGGGCTTACGTGTTGGTATGGGTAGAACATCGAGGGAAGTGTGATGCGGTGCGGTCCTAAGCTCTTTAGCTCTATCTCTATTCCATGGTGGGTGCATGTGGGGCGGCAATGGTGTTTGATTTGTTGGGCGGTTCCACACATTCGTGTATAGAGGTGCGGCGGCCACCTATCCTTTCTATAGCACATTGTAAACTTTTAAATCAGACCAAATATATGAATTGAATGCATGCATATGTTTGTTGCATTGTTTTGTTTGCTCACTGAGCCGTGATGTGTGCTCACCCTTTCGACGTTGAATATTTTTAGTTGATGATGCAGGTACCACAGTAGAAGATTATATAAACGCTCTGATGTATGGATGTGCGGCAGCGATGGACGCTGAAGTTATGATGGAGTCGCATGATTCGTCATGCGAGTGCAACTCTTGTATTTTCGATTAGATTTTTATTTAAATTATTCAGACGATGTAATTGATTAAATTATTTTATTTTATGTCTTAGTATTTTTAAAGATAATTGAATATTTTATTTATGTTATCATCTTTAGACTCTCAATTCATTTAATATTAAAGACTTCTGTTATCATGTATTTATTCTGATTATGATTGTGGATGTGTATGGTTTAAGCAAATGGACACAGCCTATTCAAGATCCTGATTGAACCATTGGTTTATTGGCGGTTCATCACACCATTCTGAATAGTGCAGAATTGGGGTGTGACAACTTGGTATCAGAGCCCTTAGGCCCTGTCTATTAAACCAGTATACTTCTACAAAAGTTCGTAAACTGAGTTAGGATAAAAACTAAAAGCTGTAATAATAACACACCATAAGCACCTGTGTTGTTTGAGACAAAATTAAGAAAGAGAATAACACATATATAAAAGGAGAAACAAGTTTCATATATACATTGAATAAAAAGCAACATATATACATATCGAAATCAGAGTATGGTCCACAACCTGGACAATTACTCTGTAGTACAAAGAAAAAATAAAAATAAAATATACATCATGGAGCTGGAGGTGCTGGAGGAGGAGGTGCCTCGCGATCTCTATCGTAGTCCTCAACATACACTCTAGTCAACTAGGCCACCTGAGTCTAGGTCACCTAGAGACTAGCTGCCAGCTCGGCCATCCCCTGATCAGACGTGCGTTGGGCCTCTCTAATCTCACGCAGTAGCCCCATAATATCATCAGAGGGTGGGTTAAGAACCAGCAGTGTGTAAAGGAGCCCAAGATGGATCTGCTCTAGTAGAATGTAGAGGTGATGGAGGAGGTATGGAGTCTACATCCATGAACATACGATCCTCATCCTCATCATCACCCCCATAGACCACTGCTCCTGCTGCTACTGCTACTGCCGCCGGCGTCTGCTACCTCTACTCGAGTATGAGGACACACTAGAGCGTTCCTCTCATCATCACTAACCTGAGCATCCCGCATACCCATCTTACAGATGGCCTCCCAGTCAAGATCTAATGAGAAGGTCTTCTCCTGAATCCTCTCATCTACTAATTCAACGTGTAGGTGGGTGAGCAGTGTAGTGATCAGACGTCCGTAGGGTAGGTTGCCCAACTGACTAGGCAGGGTAGCGCGGATCATTGTCCGAATAATAATATAAGGAAGGCAGATAGGCTGCCTGGTGTAAATGCAGTAGAGAACATACTGAGTCAATTGTGAGATCCTATCATAGTGTCAACTCTGGGGAATCAGGTTGTGCTGGATAATTTTGCAGTACACCCGAGGCTCTGGACGTAGGTTGATCGCTTTCATCTCCCAGCGATCATCTCTAATGAGCTGACTATTAATCTTAGCACGCATCTCCAAAGATAGGAACTAGGGTTCCTTGGGAGCACAGTACACCAAAGGGCCGTCATTTGATATGCCCAAAAGATCAGCCAACTACTGGCAGTTAAATGAAATCTCTACCCCTTTGACGTAGCTAGTGATCCTGAGCTCCCTACCCCTCTTTGTGTCATTGCGATCCCCCACTACTTGGAGATTGCAATAGAACTGCCTCACCAAATCAGGACGGGTACAAGCCTCATAGGTGATCACAGGAAGCCAGCCCATGTCACCAAAAGCACCCTCCATGTTGAACAAGGCTAGACTAGCCAAGTTCACACAACGACCCCCTTCTACCTTTTTACGCTCATAGCGAGCATACTGAGCTTCTGCCTCGTTGGAGCGGAAGCGAACAGGATCATGAGCCATAGGCACCTTGGTAAGAGCCATATTATCTGCCAAGATAAAGAAAAACAAACAAGATATTAGTAAGGGAAAAGCTAAAAAATTTTGGCATTATAATGGCATGATTTGGCCAAAAATCTCACTTTTCACCCAAACAACTGGGCAGAAGGACTTATATTGGTTCCAAACCATCCTGCAAGGCTCATACAGTTGGAAATTTAATCTAGAAAGATCGAATTAGAAGAAATTTCAATAAATTCAAAAAATCTCAAAAATTAGGTCAAAAATGGAAAATTTCAAGTTTCTTGATAACCAACTGATGAAACTCAAATATTTTTGAGGGCTTTCATCCATTGGGTGACCAATAGCAAAAGCCCCTAATAAAAATTAAATTTTTAGGTTGAAAAAAGTATAATTTGAAGAAAATGATGTAATGGGCGAAAAACCTAGTTTGGAATGTTTAAAAATGTGAAACAATAGAGAGCATACCTGAAGAGAAGGAGCGGAAGTTGCGAATGGAAGGAATGATCACCAAACACTAGGGGTCGATATTGTAGCAACTTAGGCAGACGAGTTGAGTTGGAAGAAAAGAGAAGGAATGGTAAACGAATCCAAAATCGGGCTTAAAAACCTAATTTTGGATCGTAAGGTCGCAGAATTCGACTAAATATGCGACCCTACGTCAGACCCTACCATCGACCCTAGGCTCTAGGTGATCTGACAAAGAACCATGGGTCGGACCTAGGGTCAGACATTTACCGACCCTACCATCGACCCTAGGCTCTCGGTGAGCTGACAGTGTACTTAGGGTCGCATAAGGAGCGACCCTACCATCGACCCTATGATGGAAAATACAGTATTTTGTCAGAATGACTTGAAAAAATTGGAAATTTATATTGATTAGTTGGATTTTGACTTGGGAACAACTTATATTGATTGCCTGACATGATCTATGATTGTTTTCAGATACTACCACCACCAGAACAGGAAATGGCTGGGCGAAGGGTGACCAGACGAGGTCGTAACCCAATTCCACCACCACTGTCACACCCCAATTCCACACTGTACAGAATGGTGTGATGAACCGCTAGCAAACCAAGGATCTCGAGTAGACTATCCCCGCGTTATCTAAACTCCCATACATCCATAATCATAATCAGAGTAAATACACAATAGCGGAAATCTTATAGTAAAATGAACTGAGAATCTACTGTGATATAAATATTAAATAGAAAATTATTCTGTGTCAACTGGGACATAAATAATTATCAAATACATGTCTTTTTTAAATTCAAAATAAGAAACCTAAGAAAAATCTAATCGAATACACATGAGTTGCACTCGCAAGAGGATTCATGTGTATCTACTTCAGCTTCAGCTTCCATCGCCGCCACGTTCTCGTATGCTGGAGCATTCATATAATATTCAACCGTATAACCTGCATCATCAACTAAAAATATTCGACGTCGAGGGGTGAGCACACATCACGGCTCAGTGAGTAGACAAAACAATGCAACAATACATATGCATGCAATCAATTCATATCTTTGGTCTGGTTTATAGTTTGCAATGCGCAATAGAAAGGTTGGGTGGTCAAAGGTTAACGTTTATTGACCCCTCTATCCACAGGGTGTAAAAGTTCGCCCGAAGGTTAATGTTTATCGTCGTCCCCATCTACCCTAATCATGACATTATACAACAAAGGTTAACGTTTATTGCTATATAATACCATACCAACACGTAAGCCCCTGTTAGCGAGGGCTTACAAACTGGGCTCGCAACTAACCAATCCTAATGCCAAACAGTGTATCCAAGGCCTCACCCCAGCATCCCTCAGAATGTCCATAGAGATAGAGCTAAGCCCCCCGGTAGAGTCAGAGACTACAAGGACCGAGACCACCTCCCCTGATACCCTACGACATAATAGTTCTACTAAAGTAATGGTGATACGACGATGCTAATGCACAAGACTTGAGTTAGAAATAGAGCTAAAATACTGAGACCCGCCAAAGGTTAACGTTTATTGACGTTCTCATCACACCTCCCCTGATACTCGCTCACATCAAGTACACCAACCACACACATACAATCACATACATATTCCTATCATCATCATCATCATCATGTTATAAACAATAAAGTAAATATGCATGAACAAGTAATAGAATTATTGGATGACATGTTGTATGCACATTACAAATATATTCGCATAGAATAAAGCATGGCATTGGACTTAAGAAAATAGAAAACAGTTTGTTATTAACCAATTAGTTTAGAGTTCTGTTTCCTCACCTTAGCTTGTTAATAGATACTTTTCCAAGCTTTAGAATCACCTTTATATTGTTATTATATTGCTAGAAGACCTAACAATGTCGATAGAATTTAATTAGAATAAATTCTCAATTTAAAAACCATTCTGTCAACTGAGGGTCGGAGGTAGGGTCGGAGTCATGATCGACCCTGGGTGCGACCCTCCCCAAATCTAAACTTCCCGAACACTATGGGTCGATGGTCAGTGTTACCTAGGGTCGGATGGTCATCAACCCTCGGTGCGACCCTCGGTGCACTTTGGCCCAGTTCCCTCTTTTAATCCATTCTTCGTGCTTGGGATCCTATGGCTTGCTCCTACATTCCATTCTACATTCATTCCATGGTTTGAAACCATGTATAATTCACCTAGATAGCTTTCATGTAATCCCCCATGGTTTTTCATAAAAACTAACCATGGGTTGATGGTTTGGGTTTCTCTGAGATCACACTCTCATCAATATCTAACCTAAGGTCTGTAGAAACTCATGGAATTAGTATCCATACCTGAGAAGAATACTCCTTCTCTGCAACTCTTCTCTTTTGGCTAAATTTCTTCCTTGCTTCTGTTCTTCCTCTTTTCCTTCTCTTTTCTTTCTCTCAATTCAATTAGGGTTGTGAAAAGGAGTGAATGAGGCTTAGGAACGTCCTTTAAATAGAGTAGGAACATCCTAAATAAGTCCCATTGAGATTAGGAAAGAATCCCAATCGAAAATTACGAAATTTCCTAATTTCTATTTCATATGGTAACCGAGGGTCGATGATCCCGTCGACCCTAGGGTTCAAGATGTCCGACCCTCCCTTCAAAATTGAGGGTCTGACTATCTGCTTTGGGAGGTCCGACCCTGCTTAGCTGGGTATGCGACCCACCCTTCAAATTAAGTGTTTTTGGGTCGATTTGATACCTGGGATCTCAATCTCCTTCACGCCCTTGGTCCATTTGACTCAACCACGATGGGTAAACCTAGTTCAAGGTGGTAAGACCGGGTTAGATTGCCACGGGTCTTACAACTCCCCCCTACTTATAAAAATTTCATCCTCGAAATTATACGTACCTTCTGAATCAAATAAGTGAGGGTATTACTTCCGCATAACATTTTCTTCTTCCCATGTAATTTCTTCCATGTCTCTACTTTTCCAAGTGACCTTAACATAATATATATCTCGGTTGCGTAATCGTTGAACCTTTTGGCTGGTGATTTCAGTTGGTGTTACTTCAAATGTCAAATCATCAGTTAAATCCGGTAAATCTACTATCAACACGTGCGTTGGATCCTTGACATACTTCTTCAATAGGGAAATACGTCATGCAAACATGACATAGATGGTGGTAGTGCTAACTGATAAGACACTTTACCATGCTTAGCTAGAATTTCGTACGGCCCGACATATCTTGGACTTAGTTTCTCTTTCTGTCCGAACCTTTTCAATCATCGCATAGGCGATACCTTCAAAAATACTTTATCACCTACAGGGAACTCCAGATCTCTGCGTTGAGTATCTACATATTGCTTCTGACGGTTCTGAGCCGTTCTCACTCTTTCCTTGATAATGTCGACCACTCGACAAGTCTCTTCAACAAATTCCGGCCCAACAATACTACGTTCTCCAACTTCATTCCAAAACAAAGGAGTTTGACACTTCTGGCCATACAGTGCTTCATAAGGTGACATCTGTATAGTAGCCTGATAGCTATTGTTATAAGCAAACTCAATCAATGGTAACTTTTCATCCCATGATCCTTTGAAATCAATTACACATGCTCGTAGCATATCTTCTAGAATCTGAATTGTACGCTCTGACTGTCCATCTATCTGTGGGTGGAATGCAGTACTAAACTTCAATGTTGTACCCATAGCCTTTCGCAATCCTTCCCAAAACTTGGAAGTAAATCGTGGATCTCTATCACACAATGCTTTCTAGAACACCATGTAATCGAACAATATTATCCACATACAGCTTTGCTAACCTCTCTAGTGTATACTGAGGTCGTATCGATATGAAGCGAGCTGTTTTAGTCAGACGGTCCACAATCATCCAAACCGCGTCAACTACTCGAGGAGTGAGTGGTAGTCCCGTGACGAAGTCCATTGTGATGCAGTCCCATTTCCATGCTGGTTCCGGTAATGGCTATAACAGTCCTGCGGGTCTTTGTCATTCAGCCTTTACTTTCTGACAATTTAGGCATTGAGACACGAACTTGGCTACATCTGCATTCATTTCCCTCCACCAATATAGTTTCTTTAGATCATGATACATTTTTATACTTCCAGGATGTATCGAATAGATGGTAGTATGGGCTTCTTTTATCAGTCGGTGTCAAATGTCCATATTTTCTGTTTCCGGTACACATATTCTTCCTTTGTATTTCAATACTTTCTCTTCGTCCAAGGTGAACTCAGGATTAGTCCTACCTTTCTCGATATCTTCTTGTACTGTTCTCAGATAAGGATCTGATTTGATAGCTGTCTTTACTTCATCTATTATGTCTGGTATAATCTTCAATGCAGCGAACATATTTGAAAACCGATGAATGAACCCTTGGTTGACTGACTCATCCGTTGCGTCTATCACATATTGCCCATTGCCGTGATTGAATACCATTCCGGTAGTACACATTGCTGCAGTTGTGCTATTCTCTCCTTGCGATTTTATCATTGCTTTTTGGCTTAACGAATCCGCTACTACGTTCGCTTTTCCTGGATGATACTGAATATCACAATCATAGTCTTTCAGTAGTTCCAACCATCATCTTTGTTTCGTATTCAATTCCTTCTGATTAAATAGATAAGTAAAACTTTTATGGTCTGACTTAATCTGGAATTTCTCTCCGTATAGGTAATGTCTCCATATCTTGACAACATGCACTACTGCCGCTAGCTCCAGATCATGAGTGGGATAATTTTTCTCATGTACCTTTAACTGTCTTGAAGCATAAGCAATCACTTGTTCTCCTTGCATCAGCACACATCCCAGTCCCAGTCCCGACGCATCAGTGTATAAAGTAAATGTCTGTCCTGGATCGGGAATAGTCAAAATCGGAGCGAATATCAATCTGGTCTTCAGCGTTTGAAAACTCCTCTCACATTTATCGGTCCACACAAACTTTTCACCTTTCTTAGTCAAACTGGTGAGAGGTACGGCAATCCAGGAATAGTCTTCCACGAATCTCCGATAATAACCAGCGAGACCCAGAAAACATCTAATTTTTGAAACGCTCTTTGGTGCTTCCCACTTTACAATAGCCTCGATCTTACTGGGGTCCACTTTGATTCCTTCAGCGGATACTACATGGCCTAAGAAGGTGACTTCACTTAGCCAAAACTCACACTTTGAAAATTTGGCATATAGCTTTTCTTTCCTTAAACGCTGTAGGGCAGCATTTAGGTTCTTGATATGAGTTTCTTCGTCCTTGGAGTATACCAATATATCATCAATAAATACTATCACCGACGTATCCAACATATCATGGAAAACCCGGTTCATAAGTTCCATGAAAGTTGCTGGTGCGTTCGTTAATCCAAAAGACATGACCATAAGTACTCATAATGTCTGTATCTGGTCCTGAAAGCTGTCTTAGGAATATCACCCTCTTTAATCTTCGATTGATGATAGCCCGATCGAAGATCGATCTTAGAAAATACCTTTGCTCCTTGCAATTGATCGAACAAGTCATCGATCCGTGGTAGTGGGTATCGATTCTTGATTGTTAGTTTATTCAACTCCCGATAGTCGATGCATAATCGAACACTACCGTCCTTCTTCTTCACAAATAACACCGGCACTCCCCATGGTGATATACTGGGTCAAATATAACTCTTGTCCAGTAGTTCTTGTAGTTGCACTTTCAGTTCCTTCAGTTCCGTAGGAGCCATTCTCTAAGGTGCTTTTGATACGGGTGCGGCTCCAGGTACAAGATCTATCACAAACTCTGTGGCTCGGTCAGGTTGTAAACTTGGTAGTTCCTCCGAAAATACATCGGGATAGTCCCGCACGACTTCAATATCTTCCATTCGTGGTGCTTCCTTGGTTAGGTCGACCACTGATACTAAATACCCGACTGCCCCTTTCTCAAGGCATCTCTTAGCCTTTAGTGCTGAGAGTATGAGCTTGTGTCTACGGGGAAGTTTGGTTCCCGTAAAACTGAATTCTACTCCTGCTTGGTCTTTAAATGTTAGCTTCTTTTCAGCGCATAGTAGGTTCGCCGAATGCCGAGCTAACCAGTCCATTCCCAAGATGACGTCAAAGTTTGCCATTTCAAGTTGTATCAAGGTTGCATCTAAGATTTTCTCACCAATGCGGACTGGACATGGTCCATATCCTTTTTTTAATTCCACTTCTAATCCCATCGGTGACCGTACAAGTAATTTGTAGTCTAATGTTTTGATAGGTAAGTTTATCTTCTTTCCGAATGACACAGATATAAATAAATGAGTAGCTCCTGAATCAAAGAGTACTCTGGCGGGTGCGCCATTTATAGGTACGATACCTGTGATTTATTTTAAATTAGTCTACATGCTCACACAATGTAATTACAACTTCAAAAGTTTCAGTCATACCTGTGACCAATTCGGGTGATGCAGCCGCATCCTCGGATGTAACAGCATATACCCGTCCCTGATGGAATTGCTTCTTGGGCTTAGGGAACTCTCTTGCCATATGTCCTGGTTGATTGCAGTTATAACACTTCGGACTTTCAAAATTTGGCTTTGGCTGAGGTTGAGTCCCTGGAGTGGTTGCAGCATTAAAATTCTGAGGGCGGAAAGGCTTATATGTCTTGTTATTGCTTCTGTTATAAGAATTTCTAGCTGGCCTTTTGATACCCCAGTTCTGTGTGAAATAACTCTCTTTCTGGCTCGATTCAATGACTCGAGCTATTTGGACAGCTTCATTATAAATCTTCTTCTCTAAGCCCAGAACATGCTCTCTGATGCTTCCTCTCAGTCCCGTGACGAACCTACGGGTTTTGGTTTCTTCTTCTTGCATACTCAGTGGTGCAAAGAAAAACAGCTCTTCATAACGCTGTTGGTACGCATTCACTGACATCTGCCCCTGATATAGACTCAGAAACTCCTTCTCCATAGAATCTCTGAAGCTTCGTGGAAAATATTTCTCGAAAAAAGCTTCTCTATAAACAGCCCAAGTCAGTTGGGCGTGCTTGGTCAATAGATAGTCCCGGGTAGACTTCCACCAGTGATGTGCATCGCCTTTGAGCATGAAGGTGGCACATAATACTTTTTCTTCCTCTGTGATAGTCATCATGAGGAAATTTCTCTCCATCTCGTCTATCCAGTGTGCTGGCCATAATGGATCAGACGGCTTGCCATTAAATTCCCTATGCTTCATCTTCAAAAATCTCTCCACCAATCGAGAGTGATCCAACTGATTTTGGGGATATGCCCAAAACAGATGGGGTGGATACCGGTAATTAACCTGAGCTGCTTTCGGAGCCTGTACTGGAATCTATGCAGCAGGTTGTTGAGGTGTCGGAGGTGCTGGGTGGTTACCCACCGGTGCTGCACTGGCTTGTCCTGTCTGCATTGGTGCAGCTTGAGTGGCTTGGAACATAACACCCATCGCAACTTGCATCTGAGCCTGTGCGTGTTGCATCTGTTGCAGCTACTGAGCCAGATTCATCACCACGGTTGTTAGCTCTGGTGGCGGAGGTGGCAAATTTGTAGGGTTTGCCTGTTCTGGATTACCCGGTGCATAATTATTTTCCTGACTGGTCTCCTCCACGGGTGGTGGTGGTGGAACTG
The DNA here is from genome assembly GCA_028583415.1 of Protea cynaroides. Lineage (NCBI taxonomy): Eukaryota > Viridiplantae > Streptophyta > Magnoliopsida > Proteales > Proteaceae > Protea > Protea cynaroides. The sequence goes on from CM053268.1 coordinate 84,865,271, forward strand.
CATTTCGGTTCTGTCGGGTTACCCTACGTCCAGACATAATTCCTTCTGTGATTGGTGGTGCCTGAAAATTATCAAAATAGGTGAAAAGTCATTTATATTTCATGTAGGCACACTAACCGATTTAAAATTCCAATTCCAGCTCATTTTTAAAGAAAAATATTGTCTTTTCTATGCAGGGTCGATGGTGAGGGTCGATGGTTTGTCCGACCCTTAGTATCTGACCCTGGGAATGACCTGTTCTTCCCGAGAGCTGAGGGTCGATGTGAGGGTCGATGGGTGTCCGACCCTCAGTTCCGACCCTTAGTTTTCTGTCAGATTCCCGAGAGCCGAGGGTCGATGGGAGGGTCGATACGAGGGTCGATTGTTCTAGTCGAATTGTCCGACCCTCAGACTAAAAATCAGATTTTTAAGATCCGATTTTGGGTCATTTCTTGTTATTTCCCTCCCATTTTGACTCATCTCTCCCCTCTGAGTTGCTACAGTGCCACTCCACTGTTTTTGGTCGGTTTGAGTTCGGGTTTCGACGTCCACGTCATCCATACAGGTATGTTCTCCCATTTTTACCTGTTTTTAGGTTTTCTTTTCTAGGTTTTTGTCCATTTAACTTGTATTTTTTAAATTAAACTTTTTCCAACCATAAAAATTCGATTTTTATTGGGGGATTTTGTTATTGGTATCTCGAGGAACGAAAGCCCTCAAAATTTTTTGAATTTCATCGGTTGGTTATCGAGAAACTTAAATTTTGCTCGTTTTTGCCCTAATTTGTCAAAATTTTTGATTTCTTGAAATTTCTTCAAATTGGTCTTCGTGGGTTTCTATTTCCTACTGTGTGAGTGTCATAGGATGTGTGGGAACCTAAGTAAGTCCTCCCGCCCACGTGTATGGGTGAAAAGTGAGGCTTTTGGATAACTTGCGTCGTTAAAATGCTAAATTTTTAGATTTTTATCCTACTAACCCCTTGTCTCCCTTTCTCTTTCTTATCTGCAGATATCATGGCTCGTACCAAGATACCCCGAGTTCGTGATCCACTTCACTTTCTCTCTAATGAAGCTGAGGCATAGTATGCCGACTATGCCCGTAAGAAGGTAGAGGGTGGTCGTATGGTGAACTTGGCTGAGCTAGCCTTGTTCAACGTAGAGAAAGCATTTGGTGATATGGGGTGGTTCCCTGTCATCACCTATGACGCGTGCACATGTCCGGATTTGGTGCGCCAGTTCTATTGTAATCTCCAGGTGGTGGGGAATTACAATGACGTTGAGCATGGTCAAGAGTTGCGCATCACCAGTTATGTTAAAGGGGTGCACATTTCCTTTGATTATCGGCAACTTGCCGACCTGTTGGGCATACCCTATGATGGCCCCATGGTGTACTGTGTGCCTGGAGAGCCCCAGTTTGTTTCTGTGGAGATGAGGGCAGAGATCGACAATCAGCTACTACGACCTGATTGCTGGCAGATGAGAGTCTGTTACCTGCATCCAGCTCCACGGGTCTTCTCTAAGATTATCCAGCATAATCTGATCCCGCAGAGTGGGCACTATGAGAGGGTTTCTCAGCTGACCCAGTTTTTGATATATAGCATCTGCACCAGACAGCCAGTCTGCCTTCCCTACATTATCATGCGGACCATGATTAGTGCTACATTGTCCAGTCATAGGGGTAATCTACCCTATGGACGCATGATTACAGTGCTACTGACCCGTCTGGGGGTTGACCTGGTAGATGAGAAGATCCAGGAGAAGACCTTCTCGTCGCCTCTAGATTGGGAGGCAATCTGCAAGATGGGTATGCGGGATGCCCAGGTTAGTGATGAGGAGAGGAACGTGATGGTGCGCCCTCACACTCGCATTGAGATGGCTGACGCTGAGGCCGCTGCTGCCGCTGCTAGAGCTCCTGTGGATCCTGTCGATGATGACGATCGTATGTATATGGATGTCGACTCGATACCACCGCCTTCACCTATACATGCGGCTGGAGTTGGTACTTCTTCTGCGGCGGCTCCTGCACCTGAGGCTGGTCCTTCTCATGCGGCTGGTCCTTCACTCCCACCTTCTGACATGACGGAGATGTTGTAGGAGAACAGGGAGGCTCAGCGCAGATCTGATCTAAGGATGGAGGTGTTGCTAGATGCTCAACGTGTGAGAGTGGATGAGCTGTTAGCCGCCCAGCGCATATCAGACACACGGATGGGAGAGCTTATAGAGGTACAGCGTACCACTGATCGGAGGGTAGCCGATCTCACAGCTAGTTTACAGACGACCCAGACTCAGATAGCTTGGTTGACTAGAGTCTATGCTGAGGACTATGACCGAGATTGTGAAGCCCCGCCTCCTCTTTCACCTCCAGCTTCTTGATTGTACTTTATTTTCTAGTACTACAGAGTAACTGTCCGGGTTGTGGACTGTACTCTGCTCTAGTTGTGTATATACATTTTGTTTCTCTCACTCATTGTATGTAACTTGTTTCCCCTTTAATAGATGCATTATTCTCTTTTTAAATTTGGTCTCAATCATCACTTGTGCTTACAGTGTGTTTATATTACTGTTTTTACTTTTATCCTATCTCAGTTCACAATTGTCTTGAATGTATGTTAGTTTAGCGGACAAGGCCTGAGATGCTCTGATACCAAGTTGTCACACCTCAATTCCGCACTGTACAGAATAGTGTGATGAACCGCTAGCAAACCAAAGGTTCAACCAGGATCTCGAGTAGGCTATCCCCGCGTTATCTAAACTCCCATACATCCATAATCATAATCAGAGTAAATACACAATAGCGGAAATCTTATAGTAAAATGAATTGAGAATCTATTGTGATATAAATATTAACTAACAAATTATTCTGTGTCAACTGGGACATAAATAATTATCAAATACATGTCTTTATTAAATTCAAATAAAGAAACCTAAGAAAAATCTAATCGAATACACATGAGTTGCACTCACAAGAGGAGTCATGTGTATCTACTTCAGCTTCAGCTTCCATCGCCGCCACGTTCCCGTATGCTGGAGCATTCATATAATCTTCAACCATATAACCTGCATCATCAACTAAAAATATTCGACGTCGAGGGGTGAGCACACATCATGGCTCAGTGAGTAGACAAAACAATGCAACAATACATATGCATGCAATCAATTCATATCTTTGGTCTGGTTTATAGTATGCAATGCGCAATAGAAAGGTTGGGTGGTCAAAGGTTAACGTTTATTGACCCCGGCTCTATACACAGGGTGTGGAAGTCCGCCCGAAGGTTAACGTTTATCGTCGTCCCCATCCACCCTAATCATGACATTATACAACAAAGGTTAACGTTTATTGCTATATAATACCATACCAACACGTAAGCCCCTGTTAGCGAGGGCTTGCAAACTGGGCTCGCAACTAACCAATCCTAATGCCAAACAGTGTATCCAAGGCCTCACCCCCACTATCCCTCAGAATGTCCATAGAGTTAGAGCTAAGGCCCCCCGGTAGAGTCAGAGACTACAAGGACCAGACCACCTCCCCTGATACCCTACGACATAATAGTTCTGCTAAAGTAATGGCGATACGACGATGCTAATGCACAAGACTTGAGTTAGAGATAGTGCTAAAATGCTGAAACCCGCCAAAGATTAACGTTTATTGACGTTCTTATCACACCTCCCCTGATACTCGCTCTCATCAAGTACACCAACCACACACATACAATCACATGCCTATTCCTATCATCATCATCATCATCATGTTATAAACAATAAAGTAAGTATGCATGAACAAGTAATAGAAATATTGGATGACATGTTGTATACACATTACAAACATATTCGCATAGAATCAAGCATGGCATTGGACTCAAGAAAATAGAAAACAGTTTGTTATTAACCAATTAGTTTAGAGTTCTGTTTCCTTACCTTAGCTTGCTAATAGATATTTTTCCAAGCTTTAGAATCACCTTTTTATTGTTATTATATTGCTAGAAGACCTAACAAAGTCGATAGAATTTAATTAGAATAAATTCTCAATTTAAAAACCATTTTGTCAACTGAGGGTCGGAGGTAGGGTCGGAGTCATGATCGACCCTGGGTGCGACCCTCCCCAAATCTGAACTTCCTGAACACTGAGGGTCGTTGGTTAGTATCACCTAGGGTCGGATGGTCATCGACCCTCGGTGCGACCCTCGGTGCACTTTGGTCCAGTTCCCTCTTTTAGTCCATTCTTCGTGCTTGGGATCCTATGGCTTGCTCCTACATTCCATTCTACATTCATTCCATGGTCTGAAACCATGTATAATCCACCAAGATAGCTTTCATGTAATCCCCCATGGTTTTCCATAAAAACTAACCATGGGTTGATGGTTTGGGTTTCTTCGAGATCACACTCTCATCAATATCTAACCTAAGGTCTGTAGAAACTCATGGAATTAGTATCCATACCTGAGAAGAATACTCCTTCTCTGCAACTCTTCTCTTTTGGCTAAATTTCTTCCTTGCTTCTGTTCTTCCTCTTTTCCTTCTCTTTTCTTTCTCTCAATTCAATTAGGGTTGTGAAAAGGAGTGAAAGAGGCTTAGAAACGTCCTTTAAATAGAGTAGGAACATCCTAAATAAGTCCCATTGAGATTAGGAAAGAATCCCAATCGAAAATTAGGAAATTTTCTAATTTGTATTTCTTACGGTAACCGAGGGTCGATGGGAGGGTCGATGATCCCGTCGACCCTAGGGTTCAAGATGCCGACCCTCCCTTCAAAATTGAGGGTCTGACTTTCTGCTTTGGGAGGTCCGACCCTGCTTAGCTGGGTATGCGACCCTCCCTTCAAATTAAGTGTTTTTGGGTCGATTTGATACCTGGGATCTCGATCTCCTTCACGCCCTTAGTCCATTTGACTCAACCACGATGGGTAAACCTGGTTCAAGGTGGTAAGACCGGGTTAGATTGACACGGGTCTTACAACCACCACCTGTGGAGGAAGACAGCCATGTAAATCATAAAGCACAGGAGAATCTGAATATGGCACCACCAGTAGCTAGTGGCTAGGCAAATCCTACTAACTTGCCAGCCCCACCTACGGATTTGGCTACAATCGTAATGAACTTGGCACAACAGCTGCAGCAAATACAGTAGGTGCAAGCCAATATGCAGGCTGCTATTGGAATGGCTTTTCCAGCTGCACATAGGACACCTATGCCAGCAAGACAAGCTAACATTGTACCAGGGGGAAGCAACACGGTACCCCATGTACCTCAAACACCAGTCATGTCGGCTCAAGTACAGAATCCTGAGGTAGGTCAAGGCAGTTACCAGTACCAACCACATATGTATGGGGCCTATGCTCCGTATCAGCTGGATCACTCTTGACTGATCGAGCGTTTTCTGAAGATGAAGCCCAAAGAATATAATGGTAAGCCAGTAGATCCTTTTTGGCCAGCACACTGGATCAATGAAATGGAAAGAAATTTTATGATGATGACAGTGAATGAGGAGGAGAAAGTGCTGTGTGGAACCTTCATGCTGAAAGGCGATGCACACCACTAGTGGATGTCCATACAGACTTATCTGTTAGAAAAGCACGCCCAATTGATATGGGCTATATATAAAGAGGCATTCTTTGAGAAGTACTTCCCAGAAGTTTCAGAGATTCTATGGAGAGAGAGTTCCTAAGTCTATATCAGGGCCAGATGACTGTGGTGCATACCAACAGCGTTATGAGGAGCTATTTTTCTTTGCACCCGCCAGCATGCAGGAGGAAAACACAAAGACCCGAAGGTTTGTCATGGGACTCAGGGAAAGCATCCGTGAAAACGTTCTGGGTTTGGAAAAGAAAGTTTACAACGAAGCAGTACAGATTGCTCGAGTAATAGAGTCGAGCTAGAAAGAGAGCTATTTCGCTCAGAATAGAGGTATCAAGAGGCCAAATGGGAATTCATACAACGGAGGTAATACAAGGACATTCAAACCCTTTCGTACCCAAGGCTTCAATGCTGCAGCCAAGACTACTCCAGTAGCTCAACCGTAACAAAAGCAAACTAACAAAGGAGTAAAATACTTTAACTGCAACCAAGTACGGCATTATTCAAGGGAGTGTTCTAAGCCCAGAAAGCAGCTACAGCAAGGAAAGGTCTATGCTGTTACATCTGAGGATGCTGCCACATCGCCTGATGTGGTCACTGGTATGACCTGAATCCTTCATTTTCTATTACGTTGTGTGAGCATGTAGACTAAAACTAAAACAAATCACAGGTATCGTACCTATTAATGGCATACCCGCTAGAGTACTCTTTGATTCTGGAGATACTCATTTTTTTGTATCTATGTCATTTGGAAAGAAGCTGAATCTACCCCTCAAATCTTTAACTGCTTATAAGATCGTCGATGGGATTAGAAGTAGAATTAGAAAAAGCTTATGGACCATGTCCAGTTCTTATTGACGAGAAGACTTTGGATGCAACCTTGATTCAACTTGAGATGACAGACTTTGACGTCATCTTGGGGATGGACTGGTTAGCTCGGCATTCTGCAAACCTATTATGTGCAGAAAAGAAGCTGACATTTAAAGACATGGAAGGAGCAGAGTTTAGTTTTACGGGAACCAAACTTCCCCGTAAACAAAAACTCATCCTCTCTGCATTAAAGGTTAGGAAATGCCTCAAGAAAGGAGGAGTTGGGTATCTAGTATCAGTGGTCGACCTCACCAAGGAAGCACCACAAATGGAGAATATTGATGTTGTGCGTGACTTTCCAGATGTATTTTCTGAAGAACTACTAGGATTACCACCCGACCGAGCGACAGAGTTCATTATAATCTGATACCCAGATCCGCACCAGTATCTAAAGCACCCTATTGAATGGCTCCTACGGAACTGAAGGAATTAAAAGTACAGTTACAGGAATTACTGGACAAGGGGTACATCAGACCTAGCATATCACCATGGGGGGTGCCAGTATTATTTGTAAAGAAGAAGGACGGTAGCATTCGACTGTGTATAGACTACCAGGAATTGAATAAGCTGACAATCAAGATTCGGTATCCGTTGCCCCGGATCGATGAGTTGTTTGATTAGTTGCAAGGTGCCAAAGTGTTCTCCAAGATCAATCTTTGGTCAGGATACCATCAGTTGAAGATTAAGGACGGTGATATTCTAAAAACAGCATTCAGAACAAGATATGGACATTATGAATTCTTAGTCATGTCTTTTGGATTGACTAACGCACCCACAACTTTTATGGAACTCATGGACCGGGTATTCCATGATATGTTGGATACATCGGTCATTGTGTTTATTGATGATATATTGGTCTACTCCAAGGATAAGGAAACTCCTGTCATGAATCTAAGAGCCGCTCTGTAGCGATTAAGGAAAGAGAAGCTTTACGCCAAATTTACGAAGTGTGAGTTTTGGTTAAATGAGGTTGCTTTCTTAGGCCATGTTGTATCCGTTGAAGGAATTAAAGTGGATCCCAGCAAGATTGAAGCCATTGTGAAGTGGGAAGCACCAAAGAGCATTGCAGAAATTAAAAGTTTCCTAGGTCTAGCTGGGTATTACGACGATTCGTGGAAGACTATTCCAGAATTGCCGTACCTCTCACCAGTTTGACTAAGAAAGGAGAAAAGTTTGTTTGGACTGATAAATGTGAGAAAAGTTTCCAAACATTGAAGGCTAGATTGATATCTGCTCCGATCTTGATGATTCCTATTCCAGGACAGCCATTTATCTTGTACACTGATGCGTCGAGATTGGGTTTAGGATGTGTACTTATGCAAGGAGAACAAGTAATTGCGTATGCCTCAAGATAACTGAAGACACATGAGAAGAACTATCCCACTCATGACTTGGAATTAGCAGTAGTAGTACATTCTGTCAAGATATGGAGACATTATTTGTATGGAGAGAAATTTCAGATTAAATCAGATCATAAGAGTCTCACTTATCTTTTTTATCAAAAGGAGTTGAACATGAGACAAAGAAGATGGCTGGAATTATTGAAGGACTATGATTGTGATATCCAGTATCATCCAGGAAAGGCTAATGTAGTTGCTGATGCACTAAGCAGAAAAACAATGATAAAATCTCAAGGAGAAGTTAACATGACTGCAGCAATGTGTGCTACATGGAAAGTATTCAATTATGGTAATGAGCAGTTTGTGATAGATGCATCGGGTGGATCAACCAACCAAAGGTTTATTCATCAATTTTTAAATATGTTCGCAACGATGAAGATTGTACCTGATATAACTGATGAAGTGAAAGTAGCTATTAAATCAAACCCTTATCTAATATGGTACAAGAAGACATCAAAAAAGGTAGAACGACTCCTGAGTTCACCTTGGACGATGAAAAGGAACTAAAGTACAAAGGAAGAGTATGTGTTCCTGAAACAAAAAACTTGGACATTAGACACAGACTAACGAAGGAAGCTCACAGCACTGCCTATTTGGTACATCCTGGAAGTACAAAGATGTATCATGATTTAAAGAAATGGTATTGGTGGAGAGGAATGAAAGCAGATGTAGCTAAATTTATGTCTCAATGCCTAAACTGTCAGAGGGTAAAGGCTGAACGGCAAAGACCTGCAGGACTGTTGCAGTCGCTACCAGAACCAGCATGGAAATGGGACTGCATCACTATGGATTTTGTCACCGGGTTACCATTGACTCCTCGAGTAGTTGACACGGTCTGGGTGATTGTAGATTGTCTGACTATGACAGCTCGCTTTATAGCTATACGACCACAGTATACCCTGGAGAGGTTAGCCAAGATATATGTGGATAACATTGTCAGATTACATGGTGTACCTGAAAGCATTGTGTCTGATAAAGACCCACACTTTACTTCAAAGTTTTGGGAAAGATTACAAAAGGCTATGGGTACAACATTGAAGTTCAGTACTGCATTCCATCCTCAGACAGACGGACAGTTGGAGCGTACTATTCAGATTTTAGAAGACATGCTTCGAGCTTGTGTTATTGATTTTAAAGGCTCATGGGACGAGAAACTATCATTGATTGAGTTCGCCTATAACAACAGCTATCAGACTACTATATAGATGTCACCCTATGAAGCATTGTATGGAAGAAAGTGTCGAACTCCTCTGTTTTGGAATGAAGTTGGAGAACGTAGCATCGTTGGACTAGAATTTGTTGAAGAGACTTGTCGAGTAGTCGACATTTTCAAGGAAAGAGTTAGAACAGCTCAGAATCGTCAGAAATAGTATGCAGATACTCGACGCCAAGACCTTGAATTTGCCATAGGTAATAAAGTATTCTTGAAAGTATCACCTATGTGAGGTTTAAAATGATTCAGACAGAAAGGGAAGCTAAGTCCAAGATATGTCAGGCCATATGAAATTTTAGCCAAACGTGGAAAAATGGCTTATCAGTTAGCACTACCACCATCTATGTCAAGTGTGCATGATGTATTTCATATCTCATTAAAGAAGTAGCACCAACTGAAATCACTATTCGAAAGGTTCAATGTCTACACAACCGTGACATATACTATGTTATGGTCACCGGGAGGAGCCGAGATATAGAAGAGATCACATGGGAAGAAGAGAACGCTATGCGGAAGCAATATCCTCACCTTTTCGACTCGGAAGGTATGTACAAATATCGAGGATGAAATTTTTAATAAGAGGAGGGGGAGTTGTAAGACCTGCATTGAACTAACCGGTCTTACCACCTTATACCAGGTCTACCTATCATGGTCGAGCCAAGTGGACCAAGTGCGTGAAGAAATTACAAGACCAGGTATGAGTCTAACCCAAAAACAGTAAATGTGAGGGTAGGGTTGCATGCCTAAACAGGTAGGGTCTACCCCACCTCAACATAAGTCCAACCCATGACTTTTTAGTTGTAGGGTCGCATGATTAAGAAGGTGTAGGGTCGACGGATTCTGCGACGCTACGTCCGACGCTACGATGACAAACAGAAACAAAAAATTAGGAAACTTTCCTAATTCGAAGGGGTTCTTTCCTAAACTCATTGGGACTTATTATAGAGGGTTTTCCTTTATAAATAGGATGTCCCTTAGCCTCTTTCACTCCTTTAGAACCCTAATTAAGAGTGAGAGAAAGAGAAAGAGAAGGAAGAGAAGAAGAGAAGGAAACTTGAAGAAAAGACTAAGGAAGAGGAGGAAGTTCAGTGAAACCTCTGAATAAAGGTGTGAACCTAATTCCCTACCTGAATAAGAGATCCTAGAATAGTTATGAAGAACATAGGATTAGGAGAAATCCAAATCATCCATCCATGGACAAGTTTCAAGAGATTCCATGGAGGAAATTGTTATGAACAATGAATAGTGTATAACTTGGAGTTTTGAGCCGTAGAACAATCATAGAATGGACCATGAAAGTAAGCCAAATGATCCAAACATGAAAGAATGGACTTTTGAATGAAAGGTCGACTCAGAATACGTGTGGTCGCACGTAGGGTCGAATGATGTCCGACCCTACGAGACCACAGGATCGACTACATGCCCTCGGGAAGCCCCAGGGAGGGTGTGGTTGCACGTATGGTCGAATGGTATCGGACCCCACGTCTGACCCTATACCCTAGGGTCGCAGAAACTGCTACCCTAGGTGTTACCCTACCTACGACCCTACGATTTCAGTTAGTCTAAATCTATTGAAATTAATTTTAATTAAAATCTATCGACTTGTTAGGACTTTCTAGTGATTTTAAAAGTGATTCATAAAGCTTGAACGAGGATCTATGCTCAACCAAAGGTGAGGGAACAAGACCTAAATTAATTGGCTAATAATAAACTATTTTTATTTATTGAGTCTAATACCATGAATGATTCTATGTTTATATGATTGTAATGTGCATATCACATGTCATCCACTATTCCTATTATTACTGTTCATGCATATTTAATTTCTTTTTATTTATAATATGAGGTTGATGATGATGTTAGGAATAGGCATGTGAATGTTTGTGTGTGGTTAGTGTACTTGATGCGAGTGGGGCATCAAGGGGAGGACGTGACATTGTGGTTCAGCTTGGTCACCAGGCTCTAGCTGTAAGACCCGTGTCAATCTAACCCGGTCTTACCACCTTGAACCTGGTTAACCCATCATGGTCGAGTCAAATGGACCATGGGCGTGAAGGAGATCGAGATCCCAGGTATCAAATCGACCCAAAAACACTTAAAATAGGGGAAGGGTCGCATACCCAACTAAGCAGGGTCGGACCTCCCAAAACAGGAAGTCAGACCCTCAGTTTTGAAGGGAGGGTCGGACAACTTAGGACCCTAGGGTCGACGGGATCATCGACCCTCCCATCGACCCTCGGTTGCCGTAAGAAAATAAAATTTAGAAATTTCCTAATTTTCGATTGGGATTCTTTCCTAATCTCAAAGGGACTTATTTTAGGATGTTCCTACTCTATTTAAAGGATGTCCCTAAGCCACTTTCACTCCTTTCACAACCCTAATTGAATTGAGAGAAAGAGAGGAGAAGGAAAAGAGGAAGAAGAAAGGCAAGGAAGAGAACTTAGCAAAAAGGAGAAGAATTTCAAAGAAAAAGTAATCTTCTCAGGTATGGATACTAATTCCATGAGTTTCTACAGACCTTAGGTTAGTTATTGTTGAGAGTGTGATCTCGGAGAAACCCAAACCAACAATCTATGGTTAGGTTTCCATGGAAAACCATAGAAGAATGCATGAAAGCTATCTAGGTGGGTTATACATGGTTTCAGACCATGGAATGCATGTAGAATGGAATGTAGGAGCAAGCCATAGGATTCCAAACACGAAGAATGGATTAAAAGAGGGAATTGGACCAAAGTGCACAAAGGATCGCACCGAGGGTCGATGACCATCCGACCCTAGGTGTTCCTGACCATCGACCCTCAGTGTTCGAGAAGTTCAGAATCTGGGGAGGGTCGCACCAAGGGTCGATCAGGACTCCGACCCTACCTTCGACCCTCAGTTAACATAATAGTTTTAAAATATGGAATTAATTCTAATTAAATTCTATCGACTTTGTTAGGTCTTCTAGCAATATAATAACATTGTAAAGGTGATTCTAAAGCTTGGAAAAGTATCTATTAGCAAGCTAAGGTGAGGAACCAGAACTCCAAACTAAATTGGTTAATAAGAAAAACTGTATTCTATTTCTTGAGTCCTATGCCATGCTTGATTCTATGCGAATATGTTTGTAATGTGCATACAACACGCCATCCAATATTTCTATTACTTGTTCATGCATATTTACTTTATTGTTTATAACATGATGATGATGATGATGATAGGAATAGGCATGTGCTTGTATGTGTGTGGTTGATGTACTTGATGCGAGCGAGTATCAGGGGAGGTGTGATGAGAACGTCAATAAACGTTAACCTTTGGTGGGTCTCAGCACTTTAGCTCTATCTCTAACTCAATTCTTGTGCATTAGCATCGTCGTATCGCCATTACTTTAGCAGAACTATTATGTCATAGAGTATCAGGGGAGGTGGTCTCGGTCCTTGTTGTCTCTGACTCTACCGGGGGGCCTTAGCTCTATCTCTATGAACATTCTGAGGGATGCTGGGGTGAGGCCTTGGATACACTTTTTGGCATTAGGATTGATTAGTTGCGAGCCCAGTTTGCAGCCCTCGCCAACAGGGGATTACGTGTTGGTATGACACTATATAGCAATAAACGTAACCTTTGTTATATAATGTTCATGATTAGGTGCATGTGAGTTAACGATAAACGTGATCTTCTGGTGACGTCACACACTCATGTATAGAGACGGGGTCAATAAACGTGACCTTTGACTACCTAAACCTTTCTATTGCATACTGCAAACTTTAAATCAAACCAAAGATATAAATTGATTTGCATGCATATGTATTGTTGCATTGTTTTGGCTACTCACTGAGCCGTGATGTGTGCTCACCCCTCGACGTCGAATATTTTTAGTTGATGATGCAGGTTATACCATTGAAGACTATGTGAATGCGTCTGCGTACGGGAACGTGGCAGCGATGGAAGCTGAAGCTGAAGTGGATACACACGACTCCTCTTGCGAGTGCAACTCGTGTGTATTTGATTAGATATTTTATAGGTTTCTTCATTGGATTTATTAAGACATGTATTTGGTACTTAAATATTTATGTCTCAATTGAAAACAAAATAATTTGCTATTGAATTATTAATATCATCTTAGTTTCTGAGTTCTTCTTACTATAAGACTTCCGTTATTGTGTATTTACTCTGATTATGATTACGGATGTGTGTAAGTTTAGATAACGCGGGGATAGCCTATTTGAGATCCTGGTTGAACCGTTGATTTATTAGTGGTTCATCACATCATTCTGAATAGTACAGAATTGGGGTGTGACAACTTGGTATCAGAGCATCTCAGGCCTTGTCCGTTGAACTAACATACATTCGAGAAAATCGTGAACTGAGATAGGACAAAAGTAAAAATAGTAATATTAACACACTGTAAGCACAAGTGATGATTGAGACCAAATTTAAAAAGAGAATAATGCATCTATTAAAGGGGAAACAAGTTACATACAATGAGTGAGAAAAACAAAACGTATATACATAACTAAAGCAGAGTACAGTCCACAACCCGGATAGTTACTCTGTAGTACAAGAAAAGAAGTACGATCAAGAAGCTGGAGGCGAAGGAGGAGGTGGGGCCTCACGATCTCTGTCATAGTCCTCAGCATAGACTCTAGTCAACCAGGCTATCTGAGTTTGGGTTGTCTGTAGACTAGCTGTGAGATCGGCTACCCTCCTATCAGTCGCACGCTGAATCTCTATGAGCTCTCCCATCCGCGTATCTGATATGCACTGGGCAGCTAGCAGCTCATCCACTCTCACACGCTGAGCGTCTAGCAACTCCTCCATCCTTAGATCAGATCTGCGCTGAGCCTCCTTGACCTCCTACAGCATCTCCATCATGTCAGAGGTGGGCGTGAATGGCCAGCCGCATAAGAAGGACCAATCTCAGGTACAGGATCCGCCGCAGAAGAAGTACCAACACCAGCCGCATGAGTAGGTGAAGGCGGTGGTATCGTGTCAACATCCATATACATGCGGTCGTCATTGTCGACGGTATCCACATGAGCTCTAGCAGCGGCAGCAGCAGCCTCAGCATCAGCCTCAACATCAGCCATCTCGATACGAGTGTGAGGGCGCACCATCGCGTTCCTCTCCTCATCACTAACCTGGGCATCCCGCATACCCATCTTGCAGATTGCCTCCCAATCTAGAGGCGACAAGAAGGTCTTCTCCTGGATCTTCTCATCCACCGGGTCAACCCCCAGACGGGTCAGTAGGACTGTAATCATGCGTCCATAGGGTAGATTACCCCTATGACCGGACAATGTGGCACTAATCATAGTCCGCATGATGATGTATGGAAGGCAGACGGGCTGGTGAGTGCAGATACTGTATATCAGAAGCTGAGTCAGCTAAGAAACCCTCTCATAGTGCCCACTCTGCGGATCAGATTATGCTGGATAATCTTGCAGAAGACCCATGGAGCTGGACGCAAATAACAAGCTCTCATCTGCCATCGATCAGGACGGAACAACTGATTGTTGATCTCTGCCCTCATCTCCATCTCAACAAACTGGGGCTCTCCAGGCGCACAGTACACCATGGGGCCATCATAAGGAATGCCCAACAAGTCGGCCAGCTGCCGATAGTCGAAAGAGATATCTACCCCTTTGACATAGCTGGTGATGCGCAACTCCTGACCATGCTCAACGTCATTGTAATTCCCCACCACCTGGAGATTACAATAAAACTGGCGCACCAAATCCATACATGTGCATGCATCGTATGTAATGACAGGAAGCCACCCCATGTCACCAAAGGCTCCCTTTACGTTGAACACGGCTAACTCAGCCAAGTTCACTATACGACCACCCTCAACCTTCTAACGGGTATAGTCAGCATACCGTGTCTCGGCTTCATTGGAACGGAAGCGAAGGGGATCACGAACTCTAGGTACCTTGGTACGAGCCATGGTATCTACAAAATAAGAAAGAGAAGGAAAACAAGGAGTTAATCGGATAAAAAAAAATCCAAAACTTGATTTAATAACGACGTAAGTCGACCATAAAGCCCCGTTTCTCACCATACAAGTGGGCATGAGAACTTATGTAGGTTAAAATACATCCTACAACCCACATACAGTAGGAAATTTTAACTGACGATGTCCAATTTGAAGAAATTCAAGAAAAATAAAAAATGTCGACAAATTAGGGCAAAAAGAGAAAATTTCAAGTTTCTCGATAACCAACCGATGAAACTCAAAATTTTTTAAGGGCTTTCGTTCCTCAAGACACCAATAACAAAAGCCCCCAATAAAAATCAAATTTTTATGGTTGGAAAAAGTTTAATTTGAAAAATACAATTTAAATGGACAAAAACCTAGAAATAGAAACCTAAAAACAGGTAAAAATGAGAGAACATACCGGTATGGATGACTTGGACGTCAAAACTCAGACTAAAATCGACCAACAACAGTGGAGTAGCACTGTAGCAATTCAGAGTGGAGAGGCGAGTCGAAACAGGAGGGAAATAATAAGAAATGACCTAGAATCGGATCTTAAAAATCTGATTTTTGGTCCGAGGGTCGGACAATTCGACTAGCACAATCGACCCTCTAATCGACCTTCCCATCGACCCTCGGCTCTCGGGAATCTGACAGAAAATCAAGGGTCGAAACTGAGGGTCGGATACCCATCGACCCTTGCATCGACCCTCAGCTCTCGGGAAAAATAGGTCATTCCCAGGGTCGGATACCAAGGGTCGGACACACCATTGACCCTCACCATCGACCCTGCATAGAAAAGAGTATTTTTTTATAAAATGAGCTAAAATTGGAATTGATTATTGGTTAGCGTGCCTACATGAAATATAAATGACTTCTCACCTATTTTGATGATTTCAGGCACCACCAACCACAAAAGAGAATTATGTCTGGACGTAGGGTGACCCGACAGACCCGAAATGTAGTCCCACCACCACCACCCGTGGAGGAGACTAGTCAAGAAAATAACTATGCACCGGGTAATCCAGAACCGGCAAACCCTATAAATTTGCCACCTCCACCACCAGAGCTAACAACCGTGGTGATGAATCTGGCACAACAGCTGCAACAGATGCAACATGCAACATGCACAGGCTCAGATGCAGGTTGCCATGGGAATTATGTTCCAAGCCACTCAGGCTGCACCCATGCACATAGGACAAGCCAGTGCAGCACCGGTAGGTAACCACCCAGCTCCTCAGACACCTCAGCAACCGGCTGCATAGATTCCAATGCAGGTTCCAGAAGTAGCTCAAGGGAATTACCAGTATCCACCCCATATGTTTGGGGCAAACCCCCAAAATCAGCTGGACCACTCCCGACTAGTGGAGAGATTTTTGAAGATGAAACCCAAAGAATTCAACGGCAAACCGTCTGATCCGTTGTGGCCAGCACACTGGATAGACGAGATGGAGAGAAATTTCCTCATGATGACTATCACATAGGAAGAGAAAGTACTATGTGCCACCTTCATGCTCAAGGGCGACGCACATCATTGGTGGAAATCAACGAAGGCAAATCTACTGACCAAGCACGCCCTACTAACATGGGCTATATATAAAGAAGCCTTCTTTGAGAAATATTTTCCACGGAGCTTCAGAGATTCGATGGAGAAGGAGTTCCTGAGTCTTTATCAGGGACAGATGTCAGTGGATGCGTACCAATAGCGTTATGAAGAGCTGTTTTTCTTCACACCACTGAGTATGCAAGAAGAAGAAACCAAAACCCGTAGGTTTGTCACGGGACTGAGAGGAAACATCAGAGAACATGTTCTGGGGTTAGAAAAGAGAATTTATAATGAAGCTGTCCAGATTGCTCGAGTTATAGAATCGAGCCAGAAGGAGAGTTATTTTACTCAAAACCGAGGCATCAAAAGGCCAGCCGGAAATTCTTACAACGGAGGCAATAACAAGACATATAAGCCTTTCCGACCTCAGAATTTTACTGCTGCAAACAAGACTACTCCAGCAGCTCAACCTCAGCCAAAGCCAAATTCTGAAGTCCTGAAGTGTTTTAACTGCAACCAGCCAGGACATATGGCAAGGGAGTGCCCTAAGCCCAAGAAGCAATTCCATCAGGGACGTGTATATGCTGTTACGTCCGAGGATGCGGCCGCATCACCCGATGTGGTCACAAGTATGACTGAAACTTTTTAAAGTTGTAATTACATTGTATGAGCATGTAGACTAAGTAAAGATAAATCACAGGTATTGTACCTATAAATGGTGTACCCGCCAGAGTACTCTTCGATTCCGGAGCTACTCGTTCATTTATATCTGTGTCATTTGGAAAGAAGATGAAATTACCCATCAAAATATTAGACTACAAATTACTTGTACGGTCACCGATGGGGTTAGAAGTGGAACTAGAGAAAGGTTATGGACCATGTCCAGTTCTCATTGGAGAGAAGACTTTAGATGCAACCTTGATACAACTTGAGATGGCAGACTTTGATGTCATCTTGGGAATGGACTGGTTAGCTCGGCATTCTGCAAATCTATTATGCGCTGAAAAGAAGCTAACATTCAAAGACAAAGAAGTAGCAGAATTAAGTTTCTCGGGAACCAAACTTCCCTGGAGACGCAAGCTCATACTTTCAGCACTAAAGGCTAAGAAGTGCCTTGAGAAGGGGGCAATCGGGTATCTAGTATCCGTGGTTGACCTAACCAAGGATACGCCACGAATGGAAGATATTGATGTCGTGCGGGACTATCCTGACGTATTTTCAGAGGAACTACCCGGATTACCACCCGACCGAGCCACGGAGTTTGTGATAGACCTTATTCTTGGAGCCGCACCAGTGTCTAAAGCACCTTATAGAATGGCTCCTACGGAACTGAAGGAATTAAAAGTGTAACTATAAGAACTGCTGGACAAGGGTTATATTCGACCCACTATATCACCATGGGGGGCACCGGTGTTGTTCGTAAAGAAGAAGGATGGTAGCGTTCGATTATGTATCGACTATAGAGAGTTGAATAAACTGACAATCAAGAATCGATACCCACTACCTCGGATCGATGACTTGTTCGATCAGTTACAAGGAGCGAAAGTATTTCCTAAGATCGATCTTCGATCGGGCTATCATCAGTTAAAGATTAAAGAAGGTGATATTCCGAAGACATCTTTCAGGACCAGATACGAACATTATGAATTTTTGGTTATGTCTTTCGGATTAACTAATGCACCGGCAACGTTCATAGAACTTATGAACCGAGTTTTCCACGATATGTTGGATACGTCGGTCATAGTATTTATTGATGATATATTGGTATATTCCAAGGACAAGAAAACCCATATCAAGAACCTAAACGCAGCCCTACAGCGTTTAAGGAAAGAGAAGCTATATGCCAAATTTTCAAAGTGCAAGTTTTGGCTAAGTGAAGTCGCCTTTCTAGGCCATGTAGTATCCGCTGAAGGAATCAAAGTGGATCCCAGCAAGATCGAGGCTATTGTGAAGTGGGAAGCACCAAAGAGCGTTTCGAAAATCAGAAGTTTTCAGGGTCTAGCTGGTTATTATCGGAGATTCGTAGAAGACTATTCTCGGATTGCCGTACCTCTCACCAATTTGACTAAGAAAGGTGAAACGTTTGTGTGGACCGATAAATGTGAGAAGAGTTTCCAAATGCTGAAGTCCAGATTGATATCCGTCCCGATTTTAACTATTCCTATTCCAGGACAGACGTTTACCTTATACACTGATGCGTCGGGATTGGGATTGGGATGTGTGCTTATGCAAGGAGAGCAAGTGATTGCTTATGCTTCAAGACAGTTGAAGGTACATGAGAAAAACTATCCCACTCATGATTTGGAGTTAGCGGCAGTAGTACATGCTGTCAAGATATGGAGACATTACTTATACGGAGAGAAATTTCAGATTAAGTCGGACCATAAAAGTCTTACTTATTTATTTAATCAGAAGGAGTTGAATATGAGACAAAGAAGATGGCTGGAACTATTGAAAGACTATGATTGTGATATCCAGTATCATCCGGGAAAAGCGAACGTAGTAGCGGATGCATTAAGCAGAAAAGTAATGATAAAATCTCAAGGAAAAGTTAGCAAGACTGCAGCAATGTGTACTACCGGAATGGTATTCAATCACGGCAACGAGCAGTATGTGATAGATACAATGGATGGATCAGCCAACCAAGGGTTTATTCATCAGTTTTCGAATATGTTCGCGGCATTGAAGATTATACCGGATATAGTGGATGAAGTGAAGACAGCTATCAAAGCAGATCCTTATCTAAGAACAGTACAAGAAGATATTGAGAAAGGTAGGACTAATCCTGAGTTCACCTTGGACGACGAGAAAGTACTGAAATACAAAGGAAGGATATGTGTGCCCGAAACGAAAGCGTAGACATTAGACACTGACCGATGAAGGAAGCCCACACCACCATCTATTCGATACACCCCGGGAAGTACAAAAATGTATCATGATCTAAAGAAACTATATTGGTGGAGGGGAATGAAAGCAGATGTAGCTAAGTTCGTGTCTCAATGCCTAAATTGTCAGAAAGTAAAGGCTGAACGACAATGACCCGTAGGACTGTTACAGCCATTACCGGAACCAGCATGGAAATGGGACTGCATCACTATGGACTTTGTCACGGGATTACCATTGACTCCTCGAGTAGTTGACGCAGTTTGGGTGATTGTGGACCGTCTGACTAAAATAGCTCACTTCATACCTATACGACCTCAGTATACACTGGAAAGGTTAGCGAAGCTGTATGTGGATAATATTGTTCGATTACATGGTGTTCCAGAAAGCATTGTGTCGGATAGAGATCCACGATTTACTTCCAAGTTTTGGGAAGGATTGCAAAAGGCTATGGGTACAACGTTGAAGTTCGATCTGCATTCCACCCATAGACGGATGGACGGTCGGAACGCATAAATTCAGATTCTAGAAGAAATGCTACGAGCATGTGTAATTGATTTCAAGGGATCATGGGATGAAAGATTACCACTGATCGAGTTCGCTTATAACAATAACTATCAGGCTACTATACAGATGTCACCTTATGAAGCACTATATGGCAGGAAGTGTCCAACTCCCTTATTTTGGAACGAAGTTGGAGAACGTAGTATTGTTGGACCAAAATTTATTGAAGAGACTTGCCGAGTGGTCGACATCATCAAGGAAAGAGTGAGAACAGCTGAGAACCGTCAGAAGCAATATGCGGATACTCGATGAAGAGATCTTGTCACACCCCAATTCTGATCCAACCAGAATGGTGTGAGTGAACCGTCATTGATCCAACGGTTCACACCAGGATCTCGAATAGGCCGTGTCCACTCATTCAAACCATTACACATAACCACAATCAGAATATAAATATACAGCGGAAGTCTTTAAAATAGAATGAACTGAGTATCTATTGATAATTAAATAAGTATTCAATTATTCAAATCCAAACATAAAATAAATATCTTTTACATCACTTTAATATCAAACGAAAATAACTGAAACAAATAATTAAAAATCCATCACAGGTACACGCAGAAAGGGCACTCGCATGAAGCATTATGCTCGTCCTCCCCTGCTTGTACATCCATAGCAGCTACACCTCCATACGCCGGAGCGTTCACATAATCGTCCACGGTATAACCTGCATCCAGATCTAAAACAATATGTGTACAAAGGGTGAGCTCACAACACAGCTCAGTAAGACAATCAGACAGTTTCACAATATTATGCATGAGTAACAATCATTTTATGCTGTGGTCTGGTTTTAAGTTTGCAATGTGCTATAGAAAGGTTTGGTGGCCCCCGCACCTCTATACACGAGTGTGTGGCATCGCACGATGAGATCACACTACCACCAACCCACATGCACCCATCATGGAATAGAGATAGAGCTAAGGTATACCCGCACCTCCCCGATACTCTACCCATACCAGGACCTAAGCCCCTATCGGCCGGGGCTCGCAAACTGGGCTCGCAACTAACCAATCCTATATGTCAACAATGTATGCTCTATTCTAGCACAGCCATCTACGGCATAGAGATAGAGCTAGAGCGTGCAGGCCGGGCCGGAGACCACAATACCTCACCTCCCCCTGATACCCTATCCGCAACTAACCCACTAGGATAGAAACAATACGCAGGTAGACCCTATCCCAACATAACTCCCTACGGCATAGAGATAGAGCTAAAGCATCGTGGACAAGCCAGCGTCGACTCGGAATCCTCAGTACCACATAACAATGGTCGGGACAACATCAATATCGGGGACCACCATACCACGACCTTCCCCAGATACCCCACCCGTACCAAGCATGTTAAGACAGAATACTACAAAAAGTGCTAGTGTGAAGAGCGATCCCAGGCCCATGCCCCACTCCACACACCAACAAAAACAATCACATGCCTAACAATCACATCCTATCAATGCATGAACAGTAATAATAACTGAAAATAAAGGATGGCATGT
The DNA here is from genome assembly GCA_028583415.1 of Protea cynaroides. Taxonomy (NCBI): domain Eukaryota; kingdom Viridiplantae; phylum Streptophyta; class Magnoliopsida; order Proteales; family Proteaceae; genus Protea; species Protea cynaroides. The sequence continues at coordinate 84,886,739 of CM053268.1, forward strand.
GAATATGCACAAACATCATATCATAGATATTCAATGATTAACAATGATTTACTGTCCATTAATTATTAGGTTTAGGTCAGATTCCCTTACCTGACGCTCGTTCGATAGCTTGCTCCACGTCGCAAGATCCAAACTATAAGTCACAAAGTCCTACAATATTATTAGGGTTTCATTAAAATAACATTCTTAGAGTTTCATGTTGATCGGAAACCAACAGGGTTACAAATACCCTCACGGGCTGACCGGTGGCATGTACCGGTCGCAGCTCCTGTGGGAAAGACCGGCGACCGGTATGGTCAGCCGGTCCCCACAGATAACCTCCCGAGAGGTAGCGGTCGCAACATACCGGTCGCACTATGTGCAACCGGTATAGTCGACCGGTATGTCTCCGGAAGACCATACATGGGTTTTTCGACTATCGACGATCACCCTCCATGGATTTTCAGGGTTTCTTCTATCCAATATAAGTCTAGGCTTTGAGTTAGAGTTATCCCCAACTCATTCAAGTCTCGTTTCGATGAATATCATCTCGAAACTCGAATCTAGGGTTTGACGGCAACTTAGGGTTTATTGGGCAATTTAGGGTTTTAGATCAATACCTACTTTGCATGGTATTGATCCACCCACACAACTAACATAGGGTAAGAAGATGGATTCAAACACTTACCGTTGACAGGCGTAATGAGAGCGTCGTCGAACGGTAATGGCGGCTCCTTCTTCTTCCTCCTAGCTCCTTCTCCTTTTCCACCTCTTTCTCTTCTCTAGGGTTTGTGAGAGACAATGGAAAGGATTTGAGGAGGTTTAAGGGTGTATTTATAGGCTAGAAATAGGGTTTAGTAACCCTACTAGGATTAGGAAACTTCTAGGATTTGAAATCAAGAAAGCGGGACCCACAGAGACCAATTTCCAAATTCTCGCACATTGCTGTGCAGGCCATACCAGTCGACCGGTACCAAGACCGGTACCATCGACCGGTATACCTAAAATCAGTTATAATTGGTCGACTTCGGTCTGATTTTGTACCTGTTTGTTATCCGCTTGCCCCGTCTGGCCCGGTGATGATCGGAAGACCTGTCACGACACAAAACCAAGGTTAGACCGGGTTTTTCAGAGTGCGGGTCTTACAACTCCACCACCCTTAAAAGAAATTTCGTCCCGAAATTTACATCTAGGTACTACAACTCCCCCACCCTTAAAAGAAATTTTGGCCTCAAAATTTGAACGTACCTTTAATCGTCAAAAAGGTTAGGGTACTCCTTCCTCATCGCGCTCTCTTCTTCCCAAGTAATTTCCTCCACATTTTGGCTTCTCCAATGCACCTTCACATAGTGGATATCCTTGGTTCGAAGTTGCTGAACTTTTTGGCTTGAGAGCATTACAGGCACTACTTCGAAAGTTAAGTCTTCAGTCAAGTCTGGAGGATCAGCGATCAAGATATGCGATGGATCTCTGACATACTTCTTCAGTAATGATACATGGAACACATTATGAATGCTAGACATAGATGGTGGTAGAGCCAATTGATATGCTACATTACCACGTCAATTCAATATCTCATATGGTCCCACATACCTGGGGCATAGCTTCCCCTTCTTACCAAACCGTTTCAGACCTCGCACCGGTGATACCTTCAAGAACACTTTGTCACCCACTGCAAACTCCAGATCTCGACGTCGATTATCCGCATAGTGCTTCTGTCAAACTTGAGCTGTCTTTACTCTCTCCTTAATCTGATCAATCACTCGGCAAGTTTCTTCAACAAACTCTGGCCCTATAATTCTCCTTTCTCCCACCTCGTTCCATAACAGAGGTGTACGACACTTTTTTCCATAGAGAGCTTCATATGGGGCCATCTGAATTATAGCCTGATAGCTGTTGTTGTAAGCAAACTCGATAAGTGATAGCTTCTCATCCCAAGCTCCTTTGAAATCTAATGCACAAGCTCGGAGCATATCTTCCAAAATTTGAATAGTTCGCTCTGACTGTCCGTCCATCTGAGGGTGAAAAGCTGTACTGAACTTCAACTTGGTTCCCATAGCTTTCTGTAATCCTTCCCAGAATTTCGATGTAAAACGGGGGTCTCTGTCAGATACTATACTCTCTGGAACGCCATGAAGTCTGATTATATTATCAACATATAACTTGGCCAGTTTCTCCATGGTATACTGAGGTCTGACCGTAATAAATCGAGCTGTCTTGGTGAGTCGATCTACTATAACCCAAACTGCGTCCACTGACCTTGGTGTCAAAGGTAGGCCAGTGACGAAATCCATGGTGATATAATCCCACTTCCACGCAGGTTCCGGCAACGGCTGTAGTAAACCCGCGGGTCTTTGCCTTTCCGCTTTAACTTGTTGACAATTCAGACATTGGAACACGAAACGAGCTATATCTGCTTTCATACCCCTCCACCAATATAGTCTTCTTAGATCATGGTACATCTTGGTACTTCCTGGATGTACCGAATATGGAGTGTAATGAGCTTCAGTCATAACTCGACCTCTGATATCGCAGTCATCGCTCTCAGGTATACATAACCGTCCGCGATACTTGAGTACCTTGTCTGATTCCAAGGTAAAGTCAGGATTGCACGTACCCTTCTCTAAGTCTTCCTGCACTGTCTTGAGATATGGATCCTGTAGGATTGCTACCTTGACTTCATCAATTAGACCCGGTGAGATCTTCAATTCGGCGAACATCATAGTGAACTTATGAATCAAGCCTTGCTCAACTGGATCTTCTACAGTTTCAATTATATGCTCTTCGTCACCTTAGATTGAACTAAAGGCTGCGGCACACAATGCAGCATTTGTACTTGGTTCTGCCTCAGGTTTCGATGCCCACTTTCTGCTTTAGGCGTCAGCCACCACATTTGCTTTACCCGGATGGTACTGGATGTTGCAATCATAATCTTTTAACAATTCCAGCCATCTTATCTGCCTCATATTCAGATCCTTCTGAGTGAAGAGATAAGTTAAGCTCTTGTGATCTGACTTGATCTGAAACTTCTCACCATACAAGTAGTGTCTCCAAGTCTTGATTGCGTGAATAATCGCTGCTAGCTCCAAATCATGCGTAGGATAGTTCTTCTCATGCTCCTTTAACTGTCTTGATGCGTAAGCAATCACCTGTTCTCCTTGCATCAATACACACCCAATTCCCAACCCTGAAGCATCCGTAAATAAAGTAAATGGTACGCTTGGTTCTGGGATGGTCAAGATAGGTGCAGAGACTAGTCTTGACTTCAAGGTCTGAAAGCACTTCTTGCACTCATCTGTCCATATGAATTTCTCTCCCTTCTTGGTCAATCTGGTGAGTGGAACCGCGATCCTGGAATAATCTTCCACGAATCTTCTATAATAACCAGCCAACCCAAGGAAACTACGAATCTCCGCAACAGATTTTGGTGCTTCCCATCCTACTATAGCAGCTATCTTACTTGGATCAACCTTGATACCGTCTCCAGATACAACATGGCCCAAGAAAGCCACTTCCTTCAGCCAAAACTCGCACTTCTTGAATTTTGCATAAAGCTTCACATCTCTCAGCCGTTGTAGGGCTGCCCTCAAATGCGCTGTATGAGTCTCCATGTCCTTAGAGTAAATCAATATGTCATCGATGAATACGATGACCGAAGTGTCCAACATATCATGGAACACTCGGTTCATCAGTTCCATAAACGACGCTGGAGCATTGGTCAACCCGAAAGACATAACCAGAAACTCATAATGCCCATACCTCGTTCTAAAAGCAGTCTTCAGAATATCTCCGGCCTTGATCTTCAATTGGTGATACCCCGATTGGAGATCGATCTTCGAGAAAACCTTTGCACCCTGCAGCTGATCGAACAGACCATCGATCCAAGGCAAAGGATACCGATTCTTGATCGTCAACTTGTTCAGCTCACGGTAGTCAATACATAGCCGTACACTTCCATCTTTCTTCTTGACGAATAATACAGGTGCTCCCCAAGGCGATATACTAGGTCGTATGAAGCCCTTATCCAGCAATTCTTGTAATTGGGTCTTCAACTCCTTTAACTCGGTCGGGGCCATCCTGTATGGTGCTTTAGACACCGGCGCCGAACCTGGCATAAGGTCTATCACAAATTCTGTAGCCCTGTCCGGTGGTAAACCTGGAAGCTCCTCTGGAAACACATCTGGAAACTCCCGAACCACATCTATATCTTCCATCTTGAGTGACTCTGCCGTGAGATCAACTACAGATACGAGATAACCCACTCCCCCTTTCTCCAAGCATCTCTTAGTTTTTAGGGCGGAGAGGATCAGATTCCGCTTCCTAGATAGCTTGATCCCCACGAAACTATATTCCCTTCCCTCTTTGTCAGTAAGCACAAGCTTCCTTTCACCACATAAAAGGACGGCCGAATGATGGCCTAGCCAATCCATCCCCAAAATGACATCAAAATCTGCCATCTCAAGTATTACTAGGCTTGCTTCTAAGTCTCGGCCCTCAATACATATAGTACATGGTCCATAATATTCGGTTAAAACCACTTCGACTCCTAGTGGAGAGCGAACTATCAAGCTTGGGTTCATATGCTTGATTGGTAACTCCATTCGCTTCCCAAAAGAAATAGAAACAAAGGAGTGCGTGGCCCCAGAGTCAAATAATACTCTGGCGGGTAAACCAGCTACATTTACAATCCCTGGAATATATTGCCCCTTAGTTCTATATGCTCATGCAACTGAAAGAATAAACCAAATAGTAAGGGATAGAGTCGTACCAGTTACCACATCAGGTGATGCGGCTGCCTCTTCAGTGGTGACCGCATAAACTCTTCCTTACTGGGGAGCTTGCTTCTTAGGTAGTGTGCAGTTCCTTGCAACATGTCCCAGCTGCTGACAGTTATAACATTTGATATTTGGGTTGGGTCTAGCGAACTATGGCACAGGTGGTGCCGGGTTATTTCTCACAGGTGCTATAGCGGTCTGTGCCCTGTATGGGCGGAATGGTCTAGTATTACCGCCACCCGAGCTCTCACCAGCGGATCTCTTCACTCCCCTGTTCTGAGCGAAGAAGTTGTCCCTCTGACTGGACTCTATTATCCTCGCAACCTGCACCACCTCATTGTAGGTCTTCTTGTCCAGACCCAAAAGGTGCTCTCTGATGCTTCCACGTAGTCCCATGGTGAACCTACGTGTCTTGGTCTCCTCCTCCTGCATACTGGCTGGTGCGAAGAAGAATAGCTCTTCGTACCTCTGCTGATAAGCATCTACGATCGATTGAGATTGCTGCAGATTGAGAAACTCTCTCTCCATTTGATCTCTGAAGCTCTTCGGAAAGTATTTGTCGAAGAAAGCCGCTTTAAACACTTCCCAATCAACCAGGGTATACTTATTCTCCAGATATGCCCGAGTAGAATTCCACCAAGCATTGGCGTCTTCCTTCAACATATGAGTGGCAAACAGAACCTTTTCCTCTTCCGTACAAGTCATCAATCGGAAGTTCTTTTCCATCTCTGCAACCCACTGTGCTGGCCACAATGGTTTCCCTGTCCTGCCCGTGAACGATGAAGGTTTCAACTTCAAGAATCTGTCCACTGACCTGCTCAGATCATGCTGTCCCTGAGTGTCTGCTCCGTACCATAGTGGTGGATACGGATAAGCCCCCGAGTACGCAGAAGGCGACGGAAACCGATGCGGTGGTGGTACGTTCTGTGCTTGGCCCCTCGGCCTTGGGCTACTCTGCATCGATTGGGTAGTATTATTTCCTCCAGACTCGGGCGTATTCCCAGCGGGAACAGAACCTGTTGGCCTGAGCATCTTCAGTACTTTGCTCAGAAACTCCTTCTATTAAGCCTGCATCTGATAGACCAAGTTTGTAACAATGGTTTCAGAATTCCTGTGAGGTGGGCCAGTTAAATTTGTCGGTACTTCCGGAACCTGTTCCTCCTTCACTTCAGGACTTGGTTCTCTAACCTGGTCTTGTTCAGCTTTCTCTTCTTCTAGGCGCATCCTGGCCTGATGACGCTTTCGCCCCCTTCGACCGTTTCTGCCTGCCATCTCAGACTATTTTATTTGGATCTGAGAAGAAGACATAACACGTGAGAACATCAATAATAGTAGTGTTAGTCTTTAATAATGCAAGGGGAAATAGTCGAGAAGTAACATTTCAATTTACATAATTTTAGAAATTTTAAATTCAATTTTTCTGGCTCTTTGGTGCGTACTGGTCGCAACATACCGGTCGCACCCCTGTGGAATATGCTGTGACCGGTATAGTCGACCGGTCTGACCGAGACATAGCGGTCGCTATTTACAGGGTCATACCGGTCGACCGGTATAGGCAAAACCGTCGACCGGTATGCCTATACTGGTTATAAAATCGGGAAAAAGTGAGAAAATTCTCACTTTTTCTTTCTTCCTTCTCTCCGGTGGCGATTCTTCTCTGCCCAACTGAGTTGCTACAGTCCGGCCGGTGACCTTAGAAGCCGATTTCTTCCACTCAAAAGCTAGAACATCGTCTCCAGGTAGGTCTCTTCCTTCTCTTTCAAGTTTTTAGATATTTCCCATATCGTCTTTATGTAGAAATTTAGGTTTTTCTTTGTTCGAGATGTTTAAACCGTAGGAATTCTTTTCCTTCGGATAGGAAAGGGTTTAGGGACCCCCAAGAGCAAAAGCCCTCAACTAATTTGGGGTTCCACCGAATGGTTTTGATAAAAATCGAATTTTTACACTTTTTAACCTAGGTTTTTCAAAAATTTCAAAATTTCTAATTTTTCTTAAATTCTTGAAATTTCTCCTTTGAATTGCTTGTGATTGGTTTGTCGAAGAGTGTGGGGGTTACGTAAGTCCTCCTCCCCATGTTTCTGGGTGAGTTCGAGGCTTTTTCCCAATTTATAGCCGTTATGCTGCCGAAATTTTGAAAATTTCTAACTTTTTATTTTGTTTTCTTTTGTTTTGCAGATTTTAAATGGCTCCCAGACGCACTCTCGGGAAACGCTCACATGGTTCTAGTTCTCGGGTTCCCTCTCCGCCAGCTCCACAGCTTACACCTACAGCACCACCATCTACATCTACCGCTGGACCATCTCAGCCTCCCTCCGACACCATGATGGGTATGATGATGGAGATCAGGGACACACAGCGCGAGATGAGCCGCGACATGGCACAGTTGACTCGCAGCCTCCGAGTCACACAAGATCAGGTGCACTGGCTCAGGGTCGCTTACGAGAGAGACTATGATATAGCGGACCCCATACCTCCTAGGCCCCCTACCCCATGATTATCCCCTTTATTTCTTTTCTTTTACATATGACTGTTTATATAACAGGGTAACTGTCTGGTTTGTGGACTGTACCCTGTAGCACTACATCATTTGATACTTGTTTTTCTTATTTAGTGAAAGATCTTCATGTTTACCTATCTAGTGTATGTGCACATGTTAAATTTCATATTTAGAATAGTACATTATTCTCTTTCTTAATCAATCTCAGGTATCAAACAATGCTTAAGGTGTGTTTGTATTAAAATTTTAAAATTTTTCCTAACTCAGTTCATTGACCCAGTTAAGTGTAATATAGTCTGTAGACAGAGCCCGAGGGCTCTGATACCAAGTTGTCACACCCCAATTCTGATCCAACCAGAATGGTGTGAGTGAACCGTCATCGAACCAACGGTTCACACCAGGATCTCGAATAGGCCGTGTCCACTCATTCAAACCATTACACATAACCACAATCAAAATATAAATATACAGCGGAAGTCTTTAAAATAGAATGAACTGAGTATTTATTGATAATTAAATAAGTATTCAATTATTCGAATCCAAACAAAAAATAAATATCTTTTACATCACTTTAATATCAAACGAAAATAACTGAAACAAATAATTAAAAATCCATCACAGGTACACGCAGAAAGGGCACTCGCATGAAGCATCATGCTCGTCCTCCCCTGCTTGTACATCCAGAGCAGCTACACCTCCATACGTCGGAGCGTTCACATAATCGTCCACGGTATAACCTGCATCCAGATCTAAAACAAGATGTGCACAAAGGGTGAGCTCACAACACAGCTCAGTAAGACAATCAGACAGTTTCACAATATTATGCATGAGTAACAATCATTTTATGCTGTGGTCTGATTTTAAGTTTACAATGTGCTATAGAAAGGTTTGGTGGCCCCCGCACCTCTATACACGAGTGTGTGGCATCGCACAGTAGATCACACTACCACCAACCCACATGCACCCATCATGGAATAGAGATAGAGCTAAGGTATACCCGCACCTCCCCTGATACTCTACCCATACCAGTACCTAAGCCCCTACTGGCCAGGGCTCGCAAACTGGGCTCGCAACTAACCAATCCTATATGTCAACAATGTATGCTCTATCCTAGCACAGCCGTCTACGGAATAGAGATAGAGCTAGAGCATGCAGGCCGGGCCGGAGACCACAATACCTCACCTCCCCCTGATACCCTATCCGCAACTAACCCACTAGGATAGAAACAATACGCAGGTAGACCCTATCCCAACATAACTCCCTATGGTATAGAGATAGAGCTAAAGCATCGTGGACAAGCCAGCGTCGACTCGGAATCCTCAGTACCACATAACAATGGCCGGGACAACATCAATATCGGGGACCACCGTACCACGACCTTCCCCTGATACCCCACCCGTACCAAGCATGTTAAGACAGAATACTACAAAAAGTGCTAGTGTGAAGAGCGATCCCAGGCCCATGCCCCACTCCACACACCAACGAAAACAATCACATGCCTAACAATCACATCCTATCAATGCATGAACAGTAATAATAGCTGAAAATAAAGGATGGCATGTGAATATGCACAAACATCATATCATAGATATTCAATGATTAACAACGATTTACTATCCATTAATTATTAGGTTTAGATCAGATTCCCTTACCTGACGCTCGTTCGATAGCTTGCTCCACGTCGCAAGATCCAAACGATAAGTCACAAAGTCCTACAATATTATTAGGGTTTCATTAAAATAACATTCTTAGAGTTTCATGTTGATCGGAAACCAACAGGGTTACAAATACCCTCACAGAGCTGACCGGTGGCATGTACCGGTCGTAGCTCTGTGGGAAAGACTGGCGACCGGTATGGTCAGCCGGTCCCCACAGATAACCTCCCGAGAGGTAGCGGTCGCAACATACCGGTCGCACTATGTGCAACCGGTATAGTCGACCGGTATGTCTCCGGAAGACCATACATGGGTTTTTCGATTGCCGACGATCACCCTCCATGGATTTTCAGGGTTTCTCCTATCCATTATAAGTCTAGGATTTGAGTTAGAGTTATCCCCAACTCATTCAAGTCTCGTTTCGATGAATATCATCTCGAAACTCGAATCTAGGGTTTGACGGCAACTTAGGGTTTATTGGGCAATTTAGGGTTTTAGATCAATACCTACTTTGCATGGTATTGATCCACCCACACAACTAACATAGGGTAAGAAGATGGATTCAAACACTTACCGTTGACAGGCGTAATGAGAGCGTCGTCGAACGGTAATGGCGGCTCCTTCTTCTTCCTCCTAGCTCCTTCTCCTTTTCCACCTCCTTCCCTTGATACCCCACCCGTACCAAGCATGTTAAGACAGAATACTACAAAAAGTGCTAGTGTGAAGAGCGATCCCAGGCCCATGCCCCACTCCACACACCAACGAAAACAATCACATGCCTAACAATCACATCCTATCAATGCATGAACAGTAATAATAACTGAAAATAAAGGATGGCATGTGAATATGCACAAACATCATATCATAGATATTCAATGATTAACAACGATTTACTGTCCATTAATTATTAGGTTTAGGTCAGATTCCCTTACCTGACGCTCGTTCGATAGCTTGCTCCATGTCGCAAGATCCAAACGATAAGTCACAAAGTCCTACAATATTATTAGGGTTTCATTAAAATAACATTCTTAGAGTTTCATGTTGATCGGAAACCAACAGGGTTACAAATACCCTCACAGAGCTGACCGGTGGCATGTACCGGTCGCAGCTCTGTGGGAAAGACTGGCGACCGGTATGGTCAGCCGGTCCCCATAGATAACCTCCCGAGAGGTAGCGGTCGCAACATACCGGTCGCACTATGTGCAACCGGTATAGTCGACCGGTATGTCTCCGGAAGACCATACATGGGTTTTTCGACTGCCGACGATCACCCTCCATGGATTTTCAGGGTTTCTCCTATCCGTTATAAGTCTAGGCTTTGAGTTAGAGTTATCCCCAACTCATTCATGTCTCGTTTCGATGAATATCATCTCGAAACTCGAATCTAGGGTTTGACGGCAACTTAGGGTTTATTGGGCAATTTAGGGTTTTAGATCAATACCTACTTTGCATGGTATTGATCCACCCACACAACTAACATAGGGTAAGAAGATGGATTCAAACACTTACCATTGACAGGCGTAATGAGAGCGTCGTCGAACGGTAATGGCGGCTCCTTCTTCTTCCTCCTAGCTCCTTCTCCTTTCCACCTCTTTCTCTTCTCTAGGGTTTGTGAGAGACAATAGAAAGGATTTGAGGAGGTTTAAGGTGTATTTATAGGCTAGAAATAGGGTTTAGTAACCCTACTAAGATTAGGAAACTTCTAAGATTCGAAATCAGGAAAGCGGGATCCGCAGAGACCAATTTCCAAATTCCCGCACATAGCTGTGCAGGCCATACCGGTCGATCGGTACCAAGACCGGTACCATCGACCGGTATACCTAAAATCAGGTATACTTCGGTCTGATTTTGTACCTATTTGTTATCCGCTTGCCCCGTCTGGCCCGGTGATGATCGGAAGGCCTGTCACGACACAAAACCAAGGTTAGACCGGGTTTTTCAGAGTGCGGGTCTTACAGATCTGGAGTTCATAGTAGGTGATAAAGTATTTTTGAAGGTATCGCCCATGCGAGGATTGAAGAGGTTCAGACAGAAAGGGAAACTAAGTCCAAGATATGTCGGGCCGTATGAAATTCTAGCTAAGCGTGGAAAAGTGGCTTATTAGTTAGCACTACCACCATCTATGTCAAGTGTGCATGATGTATTTCACATTTCCCTATTGAAGAAGTATGTCAAAGACCCAACGCATGTTTTGACAGTGGATTTACTAGAAATGACTGATGATTTGACATTTGAAGTAATACCAACAGAAATCAGTAGTCGAAAAGTTCAACGTCTACGCAACAGAGATATCTACTATGTTAAGGTCACATGGAAAAGTAGAGACATGGAAGAGATTACATGGGAAGAAGAAAACGCTATGCGGAAGCAATACCCTCACTTGTTTGATTCAGAAGGTACGTACAATTTTGAGGACAAAATCTTTATAAGTTGGGGGGAGTTGTAAGACCCGTGTCAATCTAACCCGGTCTTATCACCTAGAACTAGGTTTACCCATCATGGTCTAGTCAAATGGACCAAGGGCGTGAAGGAGATCGAGATCCCAGGTATCAAATCGACCCAAAAACACTTAAAATAGGGGAAGGGTCGCATACCCAACTAAGCAGGGTCGGACCTCCCAAAACAGAAAGTCAGACCCTCAGTTTTGAAGGGAGGGTCAGACAGCTTAGGACCCTAGGGTCGACGGGATCATCGACCCTCCCATCGACCCTCGGTTTTCGTAAGAAAATAAAATTAGGAAATTTCCTAATTTTCGATTGGGATTCCTTCCTAATATCAAAGGGACTTATTTTTGGATGTTCCTACTCTATTTAAAGGACGTCCCTAAGCCACTTTCACTCCTTTCACAACCCTAATTGAATTGAGAGAAAGAGAGGAGAAGGAAAAGAGGAAGAAGAAAGGCAAGGAAGAGAACTTAGCAAAACGGAGAAGAATTTCAGAGAAAAAGTAATCTTCTCAGGTATGGATACTAATTCCATGAGTTTCTACAGACCTTAGGTTAGTTATTGTTGAGAGTGTGATCTCGGAGAAACCCAAACCATCAATCTATGGTTAGGTTTCCATGGAAAACCATAGAAGAATGCATGAAAGCTATCTAGGTGGGTTATACATGGTTTCAGACCATGGAATGCATGTAGAATGGAATGTAGGAGCAAGCCAAAGGATTCCAAACATGAAGAATGGATTAAAAGAGGGAATTGGACCAAAGTGCACAGAGGGTCGTACCGAGGGTCAATGACCATCCGACCCTAGGTGTTCCTGACCATCGACCCTCAGTGTTCGGGAAGTTCAGAATCTGGGGAGGGTCGCACCCAAGGTCGATCAGGACTCCGACCCTACCTCCGACCCTCAATTAACAGAATGGTTTTTAAATCTGAAATTAATTTTAATTAAATTATATCGACTTTGTTAGGTCTTCTAGCAATATAATAACATTGTAAAGGTGATTCTAAAGCTTGGAAAAGTATCTATTAGCAAGCTAAGGTGAGGAACCAGAACTCCAAACTAAATTGGTTAATAAGAAAAACTGTTTTCTATTTCTTGAGTCCTATGCCATGCTTGATTCTATGTGAATATGTTTGTAATGTGCATACAACATGCCATCCAATATTTCTATTACTTGTTCATGCATATTTACTTTATTGTTTATAACATGATGATGATGATGATGATAGGAATAGGCATCTGCTTGTATGTGTGTGGTTGATGTACTTGATGCGAGTGAGTATCAGGGGAGGTGTGATGAGAACGTCAATAAACGTTAACCTTTGGCGGGTCTGAGCACTTTAGCTCTATCTCTAACTCAAGTCTTATGCATTAGCATCGTCGTATTGCCATTACTTTAGCAGAACTATTATGTCATAGAGTATCAGGGGAGGTGGTCTCGGTCCTTGTAGTCTCTGACTCTACCGGGGGGCCTTAGCTCTATCTCTATGGACATTCTGAGGGATGCTGGGGTGAGGCCTTGGATACACTTTTTGGCATTAGGATTGGTTAGTTGCGAGCCCAGTTTGCAGCCCTCGCCAACAGGGGCTTACGTGTTGGTATGGCACTATATAGCAATAAACGTAACCTTTGTTATATAATGTTCATGATTGGGTGCATGTGAGTTGACGATAAACGTGATTTTCGGGTGACGTCACACACTCATGTATAGAGGCGGGGTCAATAAACGCGACCTTTGACTACCTAAACCTTTCTATTGCATACTGCAAACTTTAAACCGGACCAAAGATATAAATTGATTTGCATGCATATGTATTGTTGCATTGTTTTGGCTACTCATTGAGCCGTGATGTGTGCTCACCCCTTGACGTTGAATATTTTTAGTTGATGATGCAGGTTATATCGTTGAAGACTATGTGAATGCGTCTACGTACGGGAACGTGGCAACGATGGAAGCTGAAGCTGAAGTGGATACACACGACTCCTCTTGCAAGTGCAACTCGTGTGTATTTGATTAGATATTTTATAGGTTTCTTCATTGGATTTATTAAGACATGTATTTGGTACTTAAATATTTATGTCTCAGTTGAAAACAAACTAATTTGCTATTAAATTATTAATATCATCTTAGTTTCTCAGTTCTTCTTATTATAAGACTTCCGCTATTGTGTATTTACTCTGATTATGATTACGGATGTGTGTAAGTTTAGATAACGTGGGGATAGCCTATTTGAGATCCTGGTTGAACCGTTGGTTTATTAGCGGTTCATCACATCATTCAGAATAGTGTAGAAATTGGGTGTGACAAGCTCTATCTCTACTCATGTCTTGTCCACTAACATCGTCGTATCGCCATTACCTTAGCAGAACTATTACGTCGTAGGGCATCAGGGGAGGTGGTCTCGGACCGTGTTGTCTCTGACTCTGTCGGGGGGCCTTCGCTCTATCTTGAGGGATGCTGGGGTGAGGCCTTGGATACACTGTTTGACATTAGGATTGGTTAGTTGCGAGCCAGTTTGCAAGCCCTCACTAATAGGGGCTTACGTGTTGGTATGGGTAGAGCATCAGGGGAAGTGTGAAGCGGTGCAGTCCTAAGAACTTTAGCTCTATCTCTATTCCATGGTGGGTGCATGTGGGGGCGGCAATGGTGTTTGATCCGTTGGGCGGTTCCACACATTCGTGTATAGAGGTGTGGCGGCCACCTATCCTTTCTATAGCACATTGCAAACTTATGAACCAGACCAAAGATATGAATTGAATTCATGCATATGTTTGTTGCGTTGTTTTGTTTGCTCACTGAGCCATGATGTGTGCTCACCCTTTCAACGTCGAATATTTTTAGTTGATGATGCAGGTACCACTGTAGAAGATAATATAAATGCTCTGATGTATGGACATGCGGCGGCGATGGACGCTGAAGTTATGATGGAGTCGCATGATTCGTTATGCGAGTGCAACTCTTGTGTGTTCGATTAGATTTTTATTTAAATTATTCCAATGATGTAATTGATTAAATTATTTTATTTTATGTCTTAGTATTTTTGAAGATAATTGAATATTTTATTTATGTATCATCTTTAGACTTTCAGTTCATTTAATATTAAAAACTTCCGCTATCGTGTATTTATTCTGATTATGGTTGTGGATGTGTATGGTTTAAGCAAACGGACATAGCCTATTCGAGATCCTGGTTGAACCGTTGGTTTATTGGCGGTTCATCACACCATTCTGAATAGTACAGAATTGGGGTGTGACATCATGCATATTTTATTATTACTTCTTTTGCTGAAGATGATGATGAGGATAGGTAAGTGTTGTGTGTGTGGTTGGTATGTTGATTGGGGAGAGGTTAGAGCCTCAAACCATTCACTACACTGACATCGTCGTATCGCTGTTATCTTAGTATGCTTAGTATGTTGTAGGGTATTAGGGGGAGTGCTCGTTTTATGGGCCACAGCCTTACCAGCAGACTCTAGATCTATATCTCTGTATTGTATTGAAAGATGATGGGGTAAGGCATTGGGTACATTTTGATGACATCTAGGATTGGTTAGTGACGAACCCAGTTTGCAAGCCCTCGCCCGTAAGGGCATATGTACTAGCATGGGATAGGGTATCTGGGGGATGCTGGTGGTGTGTGATCCATTAGGCTCTAGCTCTATATCTATCTTGTAGTAAGTGTTGTGGGGCAACATCAGTTTTGGTAGGTGCCTGTTGTGAGGACAAAAGATGGCAATCTTGGAAGTCGCCACCTAGATTAAGGTCTAGGACCTTAGAAATGTGAAATCTCAGCCCAAGGTAAGACTTCGATTGACTCATGACCCTTAGATTGGATTTCTGGTCCATCAGAGATTGGGTAAGCGTCAGGTTATAGTTATGGGAAGGGGTTAAGCACCTAAACCGCCCGATCGAAATCGGTCTCCTATGCCTTTCCTATGCTAGACTCTATCTATTAAACTGAACCAAACCAAGTGGTTTGATATCATTGAACCAATCTGTATCCATCAGATTGCCCACGTATTACAGATTTATTCTAAAATCAGGTTCACCATCGTAGTTCGGTGTGATTAAAGTTTATGATTGTGATTTATGCTTGTGCATGATTAAGTTCATTGTTCAAGTTGATGTTTATGCTTGAATGGATGAGAAATCCTATGGGTTAGGATCTGGATAGTCCATGCGAACTGATAGATAGTCCTAGTGGATCTAAGAATAACCCTATTTGGGTCAAAATATGGATAACCCATTATAAGTTGGAATGTGGATAACCCTATTTGGGTTGAAATGTGGATAAATATCCTAGTGGATCTATGGATAGTCCAAGTGGACTAAGGTTTGGATCCGAATTTGAGTTTCTTCCAAATGGCCTACGTATCCTAGGGTTTGCCCTAGGAATCAGAATCTGCGTAGTTCAAAAAATGATAACCTGTTCTAGGTTAGAATGTGAGAACCTATTCTAGGATTAGGGTTTAGAACCTATTCTATGTTTAGGATTGAGAACCTATTCTAGGTTTAGGGTTTACTGAGAGGTGAAAATCATCATGAGTTACCCTTTTCATCCTGAATTCTAATTTTAGAAGGTTTGGTAAAACATTCTCTTTCTTTATTAAGATTTTTATTATTCCCATTATGCCCTTCCCAAGAATGTGGGTGCCTAAATACACGTTCCCACACCTAATATGTTTGCTAGGTGTACAAATATGGCAGTTCAACTAGGGTGCAACATAAATTAAATTATTACCAAAAAAGAAATATTCTAAGCATGACATGTATGATATTTATGGTAACTATCATATCATATAGTAAGATTATGAAAATCTCCCTAATATGGCATGTATTGCAAATAAGGCAAGAACCTAATATGGTAAGAACTAAGCATGGCAAGATCTAATATGGCAAGATTTAATATGGCAAGATCTAATATGGCAAGTTCTAATATGCAAGATCTAATATGTATCTATATATCAATATGGTAAGTACCAATCATAGAATGCATATATGACATGAATTTTTCAAAAAAAGAAAAGATCTTATATGCTATTTTCTAAGCATAGTAAGACTTAAAAATAGTAATTATTAAGATTTTACTAAAATATGGTAAAAATTTATCTATTCTATCAAAAATAGCAACACATGGAATGTGACAAACATGGTATACACAATTCAAACAAAGCATATGAATGCTCCAAATATAGCCATTTATCCAAATATGGCAGAATTCACTTAAACAATCATTGATGTTATAATGAATGAGACATCAATGAAACCCTTTTTTTTTTTTTTTTTGAAAAGTGTAAAATTATCAAAAAAATATATGTTCAATGTTCTTTGAAAAAATTGTAACTTTTATGAAGAAATTTGGGAAGATTAATGACTCAAAACTGTCAAAATTGTGACACAAGGTTTCAGATAATGGACAAAACTATGAACTGTATTCAGATTTTGTCACATTACACAAGAATGACCATAAGTAGGTCTTTCGAAACTCAAATCAAGCTCCAATTTTTTTCATAGAAAGATGACTTAATATATTATATTTCATATGAAGGATTTGAATCCCAACAGAAAGCAAAAATAGGTCAAAGATATGCCCTAATACCGAACATGTACACTGGTCAAATCTGTTCTAGATTTTTTACCAGTTGCACCATAAATTCCAAATAAAATTCTATTCTTAATGAAAATTAAATACAGACATATGTCTATGTAGATAACTGTTGGATATAAAATTTTATTAAGAAAAACAAGTTAAAACAGTATATTTTCTTTGTGAAAAATGACTCTTTTCAATCATGAAAATCAGTACATCATGACAGATTCAAAATCAGAGAACTATGCACTTAAAAATTGATATCAATTAAAAAAAATTGAAAAAATATGAAACCAGTGCCATTTTTTAGAAGCCTTTCATGTCTAAAAAGTTTATATTAAGTGAATTTTCTGATTATGGCCATAAGACCTTTGTCTAGAGACTTTCTGATGGAGGATTGCATTAGATCTTGAGAAAAACAGCAATGTCAAAGACAAATTGTTTGATATATTTTCCCAATTCCAAGTGGAACGAAATTTTTAGGGTAATCTTCTAACATATCAGAGAGACTCCCATACACAATTGGGATTCAAAATCTTAGAAAAAATACATGTGATGTACGTCCTAAGTTTGAATCCTAAATCTAGAATTTTCATATCAGAAAATCACTTTAAACATCAAACATCATTGTATATCATTCAAAAATTCATCATTGAATAGCTTAGACAAATTATCATTCATGAAAAATGTTAGACATAGGCATCCTAACATTAACAAGCATGTAATAGAGCATTCATGATTGAGATTTCATGAAAATTTATTTTTTTCAAGCAAAATTGGCATTCGAGCATTCTAACGACCTCTAAATTTGTTTAGAGTACTAACCTTATGCTCAAATCGAGCGAAACCATCGATGAAGGGTGATTGGAGGTTATATCAATCCCCTTTGAATGCGAATCCTCCTTCTCCTCTCTTCTGCTTCTCTCTCTCTTCTCTTTCTCCCTTTTCTTCTTCTCTTTTCTTTCTTTTCTCTTTTCTTCTCTCTTTCTTTCTCCCTCTCTCACGTTTTCTCTCTCTCACTCACGTTCTCCTCTCCCTCACTCACGTTCTCCTCTCTCTATGGTCTGGAAAAAGAGACCCTCCTCTCTCTTCTCTTGCCTATTTATATTTTTTCTCTTCTTTTCTAGAAGATCCTTCTTTCCTTTCCTCTTTTTCGAGAAAATCTTTTTTTTTCTTCCTTTTTTCTTCTTTCCTTTCTTCTCTTCCTTTCCTTTTCTCTTCTCCCTCTCTATTCTACATGTTTTCCCTCTCTCCCTCTTCTAGAAAATCCTCTCTTCCTCTTTCCTTCTTCTCTCTTCCTTCCTTTTCTTCTTCTTTTTTTTTCTTCTAGAAAATCCTTTCTTTCCATTTTTTTTCTTTTTTCCTTTCTTTTCTTCCTTCCCATGTTTTTTCTTCTTCCTTTCTTTTCTTTTTCTCCTTCTTCTTCTAGAAAATCCATTCTCTCTTTCCTTTCTCTCTTTCTATCTTCTAGAAAATTCCTTCTCTCATTCCTTTCTTTCTTCTTTCCTTTTCTTCTTCCTTGTTTTCCTTCTTTTTTTTTCTCCCTCTCTTTTCACGTTTTCTTTCTTAGAAAAAATTTCCTTTTTTTTTTCTTCTTTTTTTCTTTTTTTTTTTCTTTCCTTCCTCTTTCCTTCCTTTTTTTTTCTTTCTCCCTCTCTCTTTCACGTTTTCTTTCTAGAAAACGTGAAGGGGAATCTTTTCTTTTTTTTCCTTTTTCTTTCTTTTATTTCTCTGTCTTTCTTTTTTTCTTTCTCCCACTCTCTTTCCTATGACTTCTCTTTCCTCTCTCTTTTCACAGCCTCACTTTCCTCTCTCTTTCCTAATATATATATATAAATGTATTATTACATATAATATATCCATAAGATATATATATATATATATATATATATTATATACAATAATATATTATACATTATACATATATAAAATAAATACATGTATATGGACTGACATAACTTGGTGTAGATTGGTCTGAGCTGGGCCGGGCTAAGTTAGACTAAGCTGGATTAAGCTGGTTTGGACTAAGGTTGACATTTCATAGTCCATTTCTGTCACCCTTCCATATGGAATTTTTCGATAGCATCTATTCCAAATTTTCTACGTTCACTTTGTAGAACATTAAAAATGAAGAATATTAGAACTTGAATCATCTCATTTGGAAATAAAATGGCCAACTTATGAATTTTTGAAGTTTAAGCAGGCCAATTATTGATAATTTGACTGACCATTCTGCATGGGATCCTTCAGAGACGTCTACTCGAGATTTTTTTACATCCACTTTGTAGAATACTAAAAATGGAACATAAAGAAGCTGAAATTACTTGATTTGGATATGGGGTGACCATTATGAATTTTCAAAGATTAAATGACCATTTTCATGTATAATTTTACATGGGACCCTTTGGAGACTTCTACCCGAGATTTTTTTTTGTCCACTTTGTAGAACATTACAAATGAAGAATAATGGCCTTGGAATCATCTGAATCCGATGTAGAATGACAAAGATATGAAGCTTTTAAGTTCTAACAATAATTTTGCATGAAAGCTTGCATGAGGCCCACTGGTGACTTCTACCTGGGATTTTTCATGTCCACTTTGAAGAAGACTGAAAATAAAGAATATTGGCCTTTGAATCATCTGATTCCGATATCAGATGACCAAGATATGATGTCTTGAAGTTTGAATGATAATGCATGCATCATACGATAATTACGTAAATGCCCTTGCACTTTCAAACTGCGATATCTTCCTTGTTTGAAGTCAGAATTTGATGATTCCGGTCTCATTTCGAAGATAATTTCACAACCTATTCATTCAAGTAGATAATAGCCCATGACCCTGCTGTGGGATTCAGTAGAGAATTACACATCTTTGGGTTAAAGGCTTACACCTGCCATATTGGTTCACTTATGCAGAGGGTGGAAAAAATGGGGTGCTTACACCTGTATCACACCCCAATCCTGATCGAACCAAAAGTGTGAATAAACCATCATAGAACCAACGGCTCAATCCAAGATCACATAGGACCGTGCCAACAATCAAACCATACATTACATACAATTAGAGATAATAGTAAATAGTAAAAATTGGCATTACAAAATGAACTGAGAGTCTAATGATAAAATAATAATAAACCATTTATCCAACATTGATCAAAACATAATTTAAATATCTATTAAAAGTTCCACAACTCAAATATGAAAATAAACCTAAGCATAGACACAGTAGAAGCATTCGCACGATGAATTGTGCTCACTCTCTACCGTCTACATGTCTATAGCCACCACGTGTCCATATGATGGCGCATTGGTATAATCTTTGATAGTAGTACCTGCATCATCAACTAAAAGTGTATGATATCGTGGGGTGAGCTCACAACTTAGCTCAGTGAAAAACAATACAATGTAGCAAGCATATGCATGATGTCACATTCAATTCTTTGGTCTAGGTTAAGTTTGTAATGTGCTATGGTAAGGATAGACAGTACCACACCTCCATACACGAGAGTGTGAACACACCCACTTGCCAGGAACCTTACAAAACCAATGTTGCCCCACAATACCCACTATTGAATAGAGATAGAGCTAGAGCTTAATGGATCACACACCGCCAGCACCCCCCTGATACCCTATCTTATACCAGTACATATGCCCCTACTGACAAGGGCTTGCAAACTAGGTTTGTAACTAACCGATCCTAAATGTCAACAAATGGTATCTATGGCCTTACCCTAGTATCCTTTAATATGGCACAGAGATAGAGCTAAAGTTCGCTTGCAGAGCTACAACCACATACCGCGTACACTGCCCTTGATACCCTATGACGTACTAAGTCCTCTAAGGTAACAGTGATACGATGATGTCAGTGTGATGAATGATTTGATGCTACAACCTCTCCTCAGTCAATACACCAACCACACATAAACACATGCCTATCCTATTCATCATCAACATAGAGGAAATAATAATAATAAATATACATGAACAGTAATGATAGTCATTAGATGACATGTTATATGCGTCAACAACAGGCAATAAAACAAAAGTAAATTAGAGTAGTTTGTTATTAAACAATTAGTTCAGGTCTTGTCCCTCACCTATTGAATGTGATTGAATCTCTTCACGACCTTGAAAATAACTTTGCTTGAGTGTAAATCCTATAAAATTAATGGGGTTTAGTTAGGGTTCCATTTCGTTAATTTACAGTGATTAGACTCACTATCCGGTCTGGCAAACAGCCCTTCTGGACATTGTCTGATCGTGTATCCGATCATGTATTTCTCAACCGATTAGCCATGTGGACAAAGCCTAAGACACTTCCTGAGACAGTCCAATCGCCTGTTTGGTCTCGCCATAGGTGCGACCGGTCAACAGGAACAAACATCCTTCAGGATGTCCTTCAATCTATCTCCTTCAGAGTCAATTCCTTGGCTCTTAATGGGATTCATCCTAATACCATTCTATGGCCACTAGTCATTGGATTTTGCTCTTTCAACATAACCCTAATAACTATTGTATATTATAGATTTATTCTATCATGGTGTTGGGTTAAATGTACCAACACTATGATCGAAATCTCAAATCCTAAACAAATCCTAACCTTCTACAGAAGCAAAAGGACTTACCATTGGTTCCTCGGTACGTTAGGTTGGAAACCGATGGCAAACTCTTCTTTGTAGAGCTTCTTCTCCATCATCTAAACCTTCTCCTTCTTCTCCACTCTTCCTCTCAATTTTAGGGTTTGTGAGTGATCAAAATAGTGGCAGGAAGTGTAGGGATGTCTTCTATATAGAGGGAAAAGCTCCATATAGCGTCCTCTCCTAATTAGGAAAGTGGTCTCCTAAAATTAGGAAACTTTTCTAATACTCGGAATGGGATTATGAGATTGACCGCCTAATATGCAGACCAGACAACTTGAGCTGTCCTATCGGACAAGCTATGAAGGTTAAGTTTCCATACCTGGCTTTGTGGTTCCTTTATCTGGTTGGCTCACTCGACTCAGTTATGATGGGAAGACCTGTAACGACATGATTGGACCGGGTTAGTGGAGGGTGTGTAAATGCCACACCCTGAAACCTGGTTGTAAGCACCCCATTTTCGCCACCCTCTACATAAGTGAACCAATATGGCAGGTTTTTGGCCTTTAACCCAAATATTTATGAATTTCTACTGAACCCCACAGCAGGGTCATGGACTATTATCTACTTGGGTGAATAGGTTGTGAAATTATCTTCGAAATAAAATCAGAATCATCAAATTCTGACTTCAAACAAGGAAGATATCGTAGTTTTAAAGTGCAAGGGCATTTACGTAATTATTGTATCATGCTTGCATTATCATTCAAACTTCAAGACATCATATCTGGGTCATCTGATATCGGAATCAGATCATTCAAAGGTCAATATTCCTTATTTTCAGTCCTCTCCTAAGTGAACGTGAAAAATCCCAGGTAGAAGTCACCAATGGGCCCCATGCAAGCTTTCATGCAAAATTATCGTTAAAACTTCAAAGCTTCATATCTTTTCCGTTCTACGTCGGATTCAGATGATTCCAAGGCCATTATTCTTCATTTATGATGTTCTACAAAGTGGATGTGAAAAATCCCAAGTAGAAGTCACCAATGGGCCCCATGTAAGCTTTCATGAAAAATTATTGTTAGAACTTCAAAGCTTCATATCTTTTCCGTTCTACGTCGGATTCAGATGATTCCAAGGCCATTATTCTTCATTTATGATGTTCTACAAAGTGGACGTAAGAAATCTTGGGCAGAAGTCTCCGAAGGGTCCCATGCAAAATTACACATGAAAATGGTCATTTAACCTTTGGAAATTCATTTGGTCACCTCATATCCAAATCAGGTGATTTCAGTTTCATTATGTTTCACTTTTAGTACTCTACAAAGTGGACGTAAAGGATTTTCGATAGAAGTCTCCGAAGGATCCCATGCAGAATAGTTTGCTAAATTATCAATAATTGGCCTGCTTAAACTTTAAAAATTCATAAGTTGGCCATTTTATTTCCAAATGAGGTGATTCAAGTTCCAATATTTCTCATATTTAATGTTTTACAAAGTGAACACATAAAATTTACAATAGAAGCTATCAGAAAATTCTATGCGGAATGACAGTGGATATGGCCCTTGAAATGATAGAGAGAGAAAACCCAGTTAATTCCAGTCAATCCAATCAACTCAGCTCAACCCAAGCCAGTCTTGGCCTAACCCAGTCAATCCTTGTCAATCCGGACCAATTCATGTCGGCGCATATGCATGTATTTCTTTTATATATTATTTATATGTTTATATAATGTATAATAATATATCATATAATATATACATATGTCTTATATGTATATTATATTATATATATTAATATATTAATATATTATATACTTATATATTTTTTATATAAAAAGAAAGTAGGATCCGAATAAAAAAAAGGAAGGATGAGAGATTGAGAGGCAATCCGAAAAGATTGAGGGAGGAGAATAAAAAAGAAAAAAAAATCAGGAGAGAGGAGAAACCGAAGAAGGAAAGAAGAGGGAGAAGAAGGAACGAAGAGGTGGACAGGTGGAGAAGAAACCGGAAAAAAGAAAGAAGAAAAAAAATAGAAAAGGAAAGGGATCGAGAGAGATCTGAAAGAAGAAGGGAGAGAATAGAAGTAGAGAAAGGAGCGGTGGAGCCAAAATCAGAATAAAAAAAAGAGAAGGAGAAGGAGGATCGGGGGGAAGAGAGGGGAAAAGAAGAAAAAAATATATATAATAAAAAAGGAGAGAGCGGTGGGAGATGGAGAAGAAGGAGGAGCTGGAGGAGGGAGGGAAGAATCGAGAAGAGAATGAGGAGAAGAATAAAAAAAGAAAAAGAAAAAAGAGGGAGAGAATAGAGGAGGAAGAGAGAGACTGAGCGGTGAGGGGAGAAAAAAATAAAAAAAATAGGCCGAGAAAGAGTGGAGGCCGAGAGAGAGAGGAGAATAAAAAAAGAAAAAAAGAGTAGTGAGAGAGAGATCGTGGCCACTGCTATCGAGGAAATTGAAGAGAAGAAGAAGTCGCAGAGCAACATTGGTAAGTGCTGTTTCTTTTCTTTGTTTATTCTGTGATCACCGACTCATTAGCCCACCATCATCCACCTTATGTCTCTTCAACCGAACCTAGCCACACCTGTTCATCAATTCACCTTCACACCCCACATTGCCACCTCTTGCTGCCCATCCCCAAGCAACTAGCCATCTGCCCACTTAAACACTATGTGTCCAACAACATCCCATGAACACCACCATGCCACCCGCATCCACATGCTACCTATAGCCGCAACTCACAACTTCTATCTGCAACTCTACTAATCCCCAACATCCACCGAATGCCCAACTGTTGTCCATATAACCCCATATTGCCCATCCATCCTCTGAAGAAAGCCTGGAACTGAAAACCACTCAACCACCATCTGGCTATGCATCAAATCTAGCCATTAGTCCACAACCACCAGCAGTTTTTTCACCTAAACCCCACCTGCATCAGCATCCTCATCCTACTATTGATCTTCCCACCAAATTTGGGCCATTGATTAAACCTATGATCATGATATGCTTAAATCTAAATTTTAATTTTTATCATGTTGCTATGATGCATAGTGAAAATCTGATTCATTGATATTAAATTTGATAGGTTGAATGATAATTTTATTTTGATCATATGATGACCATTAGATGAATTTTTAAGGTGATTGAAATATGCCTATTGATCTTGGAATAAGAAGAAAATGGGGCCATTGATTTTAAATTTTTAGATGATTAAATATTAACCATTGGATGACTTGATCATGTGATTTAAGCAATCTGAACGGTTGGATTACCATCTTGAGTGATTTGAACCGTTGGATTATATTTAAGAATATTTAAATGAATCTGAACGGTCATATTACCATCAATAGTGATTTATATTGTTGAATTTTTCATCATGAGTGTTTTTTAGATGCACTGACATGTTTGGATGCTCATTGCCATATTTAGATGCTCACTGTCATGTTTGGATGCTCATTGCCATGTTTAAATGCTCACTGCCATATTAGGTCTTGCCATGCTTAGAAGATAGCATACTAGATCATGCCATACAGGCTCTTGCCTTATTTGCAATACATACCATATTTGAGAAATTTTAAACAATCTTACTACATGTGAATTTCTTGTCATAAATGTTTTATATGCCATATTTAGATAAAATATTCTATTTTTGGTAATAATTTAATTTATGCAACACCTTAGTCGAACTGCCATATATGTACACTTCTAGAAGACAATCTAGGCGTGGGGATGTGCATTTAAGCACCCACATTCTTGGGAAGGGCATAATGGAAATAATAAAAATCTTAATAAAGAAAGAGAATGCTTTGCCAAACCTTCTAAAATTAAAATTCAGGATGAAAAGGGTAACTTAGGACAATTTTCACCTCTCAGTAAACCCTAAACCTAGAGTAGGTTCTAAACCCTAAACCTAGAACAGGTTATTTCCCAGAAGCCCGAACTACGCGGATTCTGATTCCTAGGGCAAACCCTAGGATACGTAGGTCATTTGGGAGAAACCCAAATTTGGATCCACACCTTAGTCCACTTGGACTATCCATAGATCCACTAGGATACCCAACCATTTCAACCCAGAACCCGAACTACGCAGATTCTGATTCCTAGGGCAAACCCTAGGATACGTAGGCAATTTGGGAGAAACCCAAATTCAGATCCACACCTTAGTCCACTATCCATAGATCCACTAGGATATCCACCCATCATCCCAAACTACGTAGATTCTGATTCCTAGGGCAAATCGTAGGATACGTAGGCCATTTGGGAGAAACCCAAATTCGGATCCATACCTTAGTCCACTCGGACTATCCATCGATCCACTAGGATACTTACCCGCATTTTGACCCAAATAGGGTTACCCATCAGCCCGAACTACGTGGATTCTGATTCCTAGGGCAAACCTTAGGATACATAGGCCATTTGGGAGAAACCCAAATTTAGATCCACACCTTAGTCCACTCTGACTATCCATAGATCCACTAGGATATCCACCCATCACCCAAACTATACAGATTCTGATTCCTAGGGCAAACCCTAGGATACGTAGGCTATTTGGGAGAATCCAAAATTTGGATCCACATCTTAGCCCACTTGGACTATCCATAGATCCACTAGGATATCCATCCACATTCCAACCCAAAAAAGGTTATCCACATTTTGACCCAAATAGGGTTATCCACATTTTGACCCAAATAGGGTTATTCTTAGATCCACTAGGACTATCTATCAGTCCACATGGACTATCCAGATCCTAACCCATAGGTTTTCTCATACTTTAAAGCATAAATTTCAACTTGAACAATGAACTTAATCATGCACAAACATAAATCACAATCATAAACTTTAATTACACCTGAACTACGATGGAGAACCTGATTTTCAAAATAATTCTATGATACATAGGCAATCTGATGGATACAGATTCAGTTCAATGATATCAAACCACTTGGTTTGGTTTGGTTTAATAGATAGAGTCTAGCATAGGAAAGGCATAGGAGACCGATTCGATTAGGCGGTTTGGGTGCCTAACCCCTTCCCATAATCGTAACCTGATGCTTACCCAATCTCTGATGGACCAGAAATCTAATCTAAGGGTCATGAGTCAATCGAAGTCTTACTTTAGGGTGAGATTTCACATTTTGAAGGTCCTAGACCTTAATCTAGGTGGTGACTTCTAAGATTTCCATCTTTGTCCTTACACTGGTATAACCAGATTTCTGTTGTGCTAGAGGGTTTTCCACCATAGACCGAATATGGTGCAAGTCACAAATAAGACTAGGTCACACCATTAATGAACTAGACCAGAAGAAGGGGGAACAAAATAAGACCAACCTGACTATTATACTAGTGGCGGTCAATGCAGCCGGTCTGGAAACCTAAGCTAGTATGATCCGCCAACATCGATTGGTACGGCAAAAATAGACCTAATCTCAGAATTTGTGATTGGCTTTGCTTTAAAAGACCATTTAGGATATTCCTAGGACTCAAATATGAACCTAGGAGGGACCTACACCATCCTAACTACTTTGGAGTTAGAGAAGGGATGGAGACTCCCCCTAAGTTTAAATTCTTGCCACATGGTAATTTCCTAAGAGTTTCCATTCAAACTAGGAGTTTGACCCAACCACAAAACCTTAGATGAATAAAAACCCTACGTTTCAACATCCTCTGAGTACTTATTACTCTTAGAGAATTCTGACGCTTTCTCAAGAGAAAGGGAGAAAGGAGAAGAAGAAGATAAAGCTCTACAGCACTTGTGTGGGAGAATTACCGATGAAGTACACCGTCGATTTGTAGTGATCAAGCCACTGTCGGTAAAACCCTAAACTCTTGTAAACTATAATGCAAAACTTGATGCCCCATTGAAGGATGTAAATCTGATGGAATGAATACTCATCCTTCTTCAATACTGGGAATTAGTGTAGACTATTGGGAGGGGGAAACAACTCTTTCTAATAACTGGCCTAGTTTAAATAATCGAGTTCACACATGCTAATAAGGTATATAGACTTAAGAGACATCCCATCATCGGACTATGTTAGGCTAGCAAGGAAGGAACATAATCATAAGAGGAAATCCCAACTTGTTAAACAGAAAAGTGACCATCAAGAGGAGGTGATCGATACACCAGATTGTATGGTAAGCACTGGCATAGTGACCGACTAATCCCAGAAGGGTCTCGGGAGTTAGCCAGATGATATCACGGTTGATACTTTGTAATGATTGATATATTGACCGATTAATGGCAGAAAGTCTAGGTTTTCTATCAGACCATAAGCCGGTCATGAGTGTAGCAACCGATATATCGACCGGTAAAGCCTTGACTTATATAAATTTAAATTGTATCAAGCAAGACTTTTAACTAATGACCCTATACCATGTATATGTAAGACCCGCACTTCACTAATCTAGTCTTATCATATTGTATTGGGTCTTCCTATCATGGTCGGATCAAGCGGATCAAGTGCATGAAGGAACCACAAGGTTAGGTACGTAAACGAACCAAAAATCAGTAATTATGGGTGTGTGGTTGCATACCTAAGCAAGTATGGTCGACCACACCTCAAAAAAATGAGACCACTCCATTCTGGGATATGTGGTCACATATTTGGGACATGTGGTCTACGGATTCTGCGACCACACGTGCGACCCCACGAAGTCATGACTGATTCCAAACTTTGAAAACTTTTCAAAACCTTGGGATTTCTTTCCTAATTAAAGTGGGACTCTATATGAAGGTTTTCCTTTATATAAAGGACGTCCCTTAGCCTCTTTCACTCTTTTAGAACCCAAATTGAAAGGGAGAGAGAAAGAGAGAAGTAGGAAGAGAAGAAGATTTGGGAGAGAAAGGCTAGGAGGAGGCATTGCAGAGAAAGCTCTGATTCTCCAGCAAACTTAAGGTATGGAACCATTCTCTATACCAGTAGGATGTCTAGAATAGGTCATCATTGAGATGTTGAGTTAAGGTAGGATCTCAACCATGAGATCCATGGATAAAACTCAAGAGGGATCTATGTAGAGTAGGTTAGGGTGATTGATTATGTAAAATATGAATTGAAGGCCATAAATCAATCATAGGAAGGACCCTAAGGATAAGCCTAGGAATCAAAACATGAAGGGATGGGATTCAGAGTGAAAGTCGACCAAAAACTTGTGTGGTCACAGCTAGGGTCGACTACACGAGGCACACATGATTGACCACACGCTCTTGGGAAGGTTCCAGAGAGAGTATGGTCGCATGTGTGGTCGCATGATATGTGACCACATGTATCGACCCACACCCTATGGTCGCAAAAACTGAGACCACAGGTGCAGCCACACCTGTGACCACTTGATCTGTTTGATTCCAGATGGGACTTCTGACTACTGTAACTTGGTGAACTTGAGTCCTAACTTAAATACATTAATTGTTTAGGTTTCCAACAGATTCAAAGTGCTTTCCAAAGCATGAGAGAGGAACAAACATCGATCAAAGGTGAGGGAACAAGACCTAAACTAATTGGTTAATAACAAGCTGTTTATTTTATTGAGTCCAATGCCATGATTGATTCTATGTTTGTACGCTTGTAATATGCATCTCACATGTCATCCAATATTACTGTTATTACTACTCATGCATATTTACTTTTCTCTATTTACTACCATGTTGATTAATGATGATAGGAATAGGCATGTGATTGTGTATGTGTGGCTAGTGAGTTGGATGCGAGTGGGGCATCAGGGGGAGGATGTGGCATTCTCGTCTCTGATCTGGTCACTAGACTCTAGCTCTATTTCTACTTAAGTCTTGCCCACTGACATCGTCGTATCGCCATTACCTTGGTAGAACTATTACGTCGTAGGGCATCAGGGGTGGTCTCGGACCGTGTGGTCTTTGACTCTGTTGGAAGGCCTTAGCTCTATCTCTATGGACGTATTGATAGATTTTGGGGTGAGGCCTTGGATACACTGAATGGCATTAGGATTGGTTAGCTGTGAGCCCAGTTTATAAGCCCTCGCCAATAGGGTCTTACGTATTGGTATGGGCAGGGCATCAGGGGAGGTGTTGGTGGTGTGTGATCCAAACGCCTTAGCTCTATCTTTATTCCATGGTGGGTGCATGTGGGACGGCAGTGGTGTTTGATCCATTAGGCGGATTCATACACTCGTGTATAGAGGTGCGTTGGCCGCCAAACCTTTCTATAGCATATTGCAAACTTAAAAATCAGACCAAAGATATGAATTGAATTCATGCATATGTTTGTTGCATTATTTTGTTTTGCTCACTGAGTCGTGATGTGTGCTCACCCTTTCGATGTCGAATATTTTTAGTTGATAATGTAGGTTCTACTGTTGAATATTATGTGAATGCATCGACGTATGGACACATAGCGGCGATGGATGGGGAACTAATGGAGGAGGCGCATGATCTTTCATGTGAGTGCAATCAATATGTCATTGACTAGATTTAGTTATATTTTGATTACCAGACATGTAATTGATTATTTTATTTTTTATGTCTTGAGTTACTTGGAGACAACTGGATTAAATATTTAATTATCATTGTTAGATACTCATTTCATTAATAATAAAAACTTCCACTTATTTTTTTATTACCTTTAATTATTATCGTGGAATGTGTGTGTGGTTTGATACGGTGGGTACTACCTAAACGAGATCCTAGTTGAACTGTTGGTTTATTGATGGTTTATCATACTATTCTGGTTAGTTTGGAATTGGGGTGTGACAATATAGGCATAAGAACACCTTGCAAACATGTATTTTCTAGCGTGGATAACTACAATAGAACGATACCAGGTGAGGAACAGTACCCTGACCTAATTTTGGTGTGTTTGACTTATATGTTGTTGATTGATGCTGAATGTTTATAGTTATGTTAAGATAACATGTCATCTAATATCTGTCACTTTTGTACGCATTGCATCTATAATATGATCGATTGTAATTGTGATATGTGATGCTTGGTAGGCTATGGTGAAGGGATCTAGGACCGTCGGATCAGACCTTCCATGCAAACTAATTGCCATGTATTGTTCCATATCCTAGTGGAGGACATCAACTTAGGGGAGGGAGGGGGGGAATAGATGGTCTGAAAATCTTACTAGGGTATTAAAAGAGTACATATGATGTCATATAGGATTGATTAGTGATAGAACCCATCTATGTAACCCTGGCCAGTAGGGGGTGGGGTACTGATAAGGTAGAGTGATGAGGGGGAAGGGTCAACAGTGTTCGTTGGAGCATCACTGGTTGGACTTCCTGCCCGATCACCATTTTGATTTGGATGTCGTGTAGGGGCACTAGGGCTACCGGTTATAGTCTGGTGAATACCCAGCACTCCCGTGCTTGGAGGTTATAGTCAGCCTTTGTGAGGTGTGGCTAGGCCTTACCTTAGCACTATTGAAAGACCCGCACTCCGTAAACCCGGTCTAAACCTTGGTTTTGTGTCGTAGCAGGTCTTCCGATCACCACCGGGCCAGACGGGACGAGCGGATGACAAACAGGTACGAAATCGGACCAAAGACGATCAAATCAACATGATTTTATGTTGACCGATCGATGGTACCGGTCTTGGTACCGGTCGACCGGTCAGCTCTGCGCAGCTGAGTGTGGAAATCCAGAAATTGACTTCTGAGGGTCCCACTTTCCTGATTTCAAATCTAAGACTTTCCTAATCCTAATAGGGATACTAAACCCTAATTCTAGCCTATAAATACACCATTAAACCTCCTCAAATACTTTCCATTGTCTCTCACAAACCCTAGAGAAGAGAAAGAGGTTGGAAAGGAGAAGGAGCTAGGAAGAAGAAGGGGTGCCGCCATTGCCGTTCGACGAAGCTCACTCTACGCCAGTCAACGGTAAGTGTTTGAATCAATCCTCTTACCCTATGTTAGTTGTGTGGGTGGATCAATACCATGCAAAGTAGGTATTGATCTAAAACCCTAAATTGGCCAATAAACCCTAAGTTGCCGTCAAACCCTAGATTCGAGTTCTGAGATGATATTCATCAAAATAAGACTTGAATGAGTTGGGGATAACTCTAACTCAAAGATTAGACTTAGAATGGATAGGAGAAACCTTGGAAATCCATGGAGGATGATCGACGACAGTCGAAAAACCCATGTATGGTCTTCCGGAGACATAACGGTCGACTATACCGGTTGCACACAGTGCGACCGGTATGTTGCGACCGGTATCCCTCGGGAGGCTGGTCTGTGGGGACCGGCTGACCATACCAGTCGCCAGTCTTTCCCACAGAGCTGCGACCGGTACATGCCACCGGTCAGCTCTGTGAGGGTATTTTGTAACCTTGTTGGTTTCCGACCAACATGAAACCTTAAGAAAAATATTCGAATGAAACCCTAATAATATTGTAGGACTTTGTGACTTCCCGTTTGGATCTTGCGTCGTGGAGCAAGCTATCAAACGAGCGTCAGGTAAGGGAATCTGACCTAAACCTAATAGTTAATGGACAGTAAATCTTTCTTATTAACACTGAATATATATAATGTGATGTTTGTGCATATTCACATGCCATCCTTTACTTTCAGTTATTATTATTGTTCATGCATTGATAGGATGTGATTGTTAAGCATATGATTGTTTTCGTTAGTGTGTAGAGTGGGGCATGGGCCTGGGATCGCTCCTCACACTAGCAGCTTTTGTAGTATTCTATCTTAACATGCTTGGTACGGGTGGGGCATCAGGGGAAGGTCGTGGTACGGTGGTCTCCGATATTGATGTTGGCCTGGCCATGGTTATGTGGCACTGTGGTCTTCGAGTCGACGCTGGCTTGTCCACGATGCTTTAGCTCTATCTCTATGCCGTAGGGAGTTATGTTGGGATAGGGTCTACCTGTGTTATGTTTCTATCCTAGTGAGTTAGTTGCGGATAGGGCATCGGGGGAGGTGTGGGAATGCCTTAGCTCTATCTCTATGCCGTAAACGGCTGTGCTGGGATAGAGCATACATTGATGACATATAGGATTGGTTAGTTGCGAGCCCAGTTTGTGAGCCCTGGCCAGTAGGGGCTTAGGTACTGGTATGGGTAGAGCATCAGGGGAGGTACGGGGGTATCTTAGCTCTATCTCTATTCCATGATGGGTGCATGTTGGCCAATGGGGGTGTGATCCATGAGGTGCCACACACTCGTGTATAGAGGTGCGGGGGCCACCAAACCTTTCTATAACACATTGCAAACTTAAACCAGACCACAGCATAAAATGATTGTTACTCATGCATAATATTGTGAAATTGTCTGATTGTCTTACTGAGCTAAGTTGTGATCTCACCCTTTGTGTACACATTGTTTTTAGATGTTGATGCATGTTACACTATTGACGACTATATGAATGCTCCGGTGTATGGTGGTGTTGTGGCGTTGGACGTACAGGCAGGAGAGGACGAGCATGACACTTCATGCGAGTGCCCTTTCTGCGTGTACCTTTGATTGGTTTTAGTTATTTATTTCAGTTATTTTCAGTTGGACTAAATGGATGTAAGGATATTATATTATATGTTTGAATTTGAATAATTGGATATTTTATTTAAATTTATCAATAGATTCTCAGTTCATTATACTTTAAAGACTTCCGCTTTATTATTTATATTCTGATTGTGGTTATGTGTAATGGTTTGTACGAGTGGACACGGCTTTTTCGAGATCCTGGTGTGAACCATTGGTTCAATGACGGTTCACTCACACCATTCTGGTTGGGTCAGAATTGGGGTGTGACAACTTTGTATCAGAGCCCTCGGGCTCTGTCCAACAAACCATATTGCACTTAACTAAGTCGATGAACTGAGTTAGAAAAAATTTAAAAATCTTACTACAAACACACCCTAAGCATTGTTTGATACCTGAGATTGATTAAGAAAGAGAATAATGTACTATTCTAAATATGAAACTTAACATGTGCACATACACTAGTTAGGTGAAACATAAAATTTTCATTAAAAGAAAAGAGTAGCAAATGAAATAGTGCTACAGGGTACAGTCCACAAACCGGACAGTTACCCTGTATTATAAACCGTCTGAAGAAAGAAAATAAGGTGGGACAATCATGGGGTAGGGGGCCTGGGAGGAATAGGGTCTGCTATATCGTAATCTCGCTCGTACGTGACCCTGAGCCAGTGCACCTAATCCTGTGAGACTCTGAGACTGCGAGCCAACTGCGCCAAGTCACAGCTCATCTCACGCTGAGTGTCCCTGATCTCCATAATCATACCCATCATGGTGTCGGAGGGAGGCTGAGATGGTCCAGCTGTAGAGGTAGATGGTGGTGCTGCAGGTGTAGGCTGTGGAGCTGACGCTGGTACACCCTCGGCTCTATCCTCGTCATCATCACGCTCGAGCTCGGCTGCATAGGCCGCATTGGCTGCTACTGCTGTTGCCGCCGTGGCTGCTACCCTCCCAAGTGGGCGAGGGCGAGCCTCCAACTCGTCATCGCTAACAGGCAGGTCAACCATCTGCATCCTCTGAATGGCGTCCCAGTCAATGTCGGATGTCATAGTATCCTCAACGGTCACCTCGCCTCTCATGCTCACGCCCAGGCGACGTAGCAGGAAGGTAATGAGACGACCGTATGGAAGGTTACTGGCCTGATCGGCCAGGGTCTCCTGATGCATGGTCTTGATGATGAGGTAAGGGAGAGAGACCCGCTCCCCAGTGCAGACGCAATAAGTAATGTACTGAGTGACCTGGGATAACTCACTATAGTGGCCGCTCTGGGGTACGATGTTGTGCTGAATGATGCGACTATATACTCGAGGTGCAGGTCTCAAGCTAGCCGCCTTCATAGGAGCTCCAGGGTTTAGTATCTGATCTGCTATCTCTCGGCCCAGATCCTCAGTCTGATAGCCCTTCGCTTTGGGAGGGCAATACACTAGGTCTCCATCATTAGGAACCCCTAGAAGGTCGGCCAACTGATGGGTGTTGAATGAGATAGGTACACCCCTGACATAGCTGGTGATGCGCAAATCCCTACCCTGGTTGGGATCGTTAACATCCCCATGTAGCTCCAGGTTAGCATAGAAATGCTTAACCAAATTGGGATGGGTGGTATCAGTGTAGGATATTACCGGTACCCACCCAAGCGCGTTGAAAGCGGCTCACACATCGAATCTCTCCAGCTGATCCAGGTTAACCCGGTGCCCAGATTCTATGCTCTGGTTATCAAACCACGGGAATCGAGCCTGTGCTTCTATAGAACGAAACCCGTGCTCGTCAAATTGGGGAACTGGTGGCTGGGGAGCACGTGAGCTCGAGCCATGAGGACATTTCCCAAGAGCACGTCGGGGAGCCATTTTAATTGCAAAACAAAAGAAAACAAGAAGAAAATGTTAGAAAATTTTCGAAATTTCGGCAGCATAACGACAGTAAATTGGGAAAAAGCCTCAAACTCACCCACAAACATGGGGAGGAGGACTTACGTAACCCCCACACTCTTCAACAAATCAATCACAAGCATTTACAACAAGAAATTTCAGAAATTTAAGAAAAATCAAGAAAATTTGAAAAATTTCGAAAACCTAGGTCAAAAAGTGTAAAAATTCAATTTTTATGAAAACTGTTCGGTGAAACCCCAAATTGGTTGAGGGCTTTTGCTCTTGGGGGTCCCTAAACCCTTTCTAAGCGGAAGGAAAAGAGTTCCTACGGTTAGAATCTCTCAATCGATAAAAAACCTAAAATTCTACATATAGACGATATGAAAAATATCTAAAAACTTGAAAGAGAAGGAAGAGACCTACCTGGAGATGATTTTCTACGCTTTGAACGGAAGGAATCAGCTTCTAAGGTCACCAGCCGGACTGTAGCAACTTGGATTGGCAGAGAGGAATCGCCACCGGAGAGAAAAGAAAAAGAAAAGTGAGAAATTTTCTCACTTTTCGCGATTTTAAAGCCAGTTCTGGGCATACCGGTCGACTACCGGTCGACCGGTACCCCTACAGACGTGCGACCGCTATGTCTCAGTCAGAATTTCAATTCTGACCGGTCGACTATACCGGTCGCAACACTGTATACAGGGTGTCGACCGGTATGTTGCGACCGGTCAGCACCAGATTAGCCAGAAAAACCTCTGAAAAATTTAAAAAAGACTTAATTACTCCTTTTTATGACTGTTTCGCCTTATATTGTTCAAGACTAACACCACTATTGCTTCATTCTCATGTGTTATGTCTTCTTCTCAGATTCAAATAGAATAGTCTGAGATGGTGGGCGGAAACGGTCGTAGGGGTCGGAAGCGTCACCAGGCTAGGATGTGCCTCGAAGAAGAAGAACAGGTTGAACAAGGCCATGTTAGAGAGCCAAGCCCGGAAGTTGAGGAGGAACAGGTTCCAGAAGTAACAACAAATTTGCCTGGGCCACCTCACAGGAATTCTGAGACCATTGTTACAAACTTGGTCTATCAGATGCAAGCTCAGCAGAAAGAATTCCTGAGCGAGATACTGAAGATGTTCAGGCCACCGGGTTCTGTTCCCACTGGAGGTACGCCTGAGTCTGGAGAGAAAAATACTTCACAGCCGATGCAGGGTAGCCCAAGGCCGATGGGCCAAGCACAGAATGTACCACCACCGCATCAGTTTTCGTCGCCTTCTGCGTACCCGGGAGCCTATCCGTATCCACCACCATGGTACGGAATGAACACTTAGGGACAACATGATCTGAGCAGAGCGGTGGATAGATTCCTGAAGTTGAAGCCTTCATCATTCACCGGTAAGACAGGGAAACCATTGTGGCCAGCACAGTGGGTTGCAAAGATGGAGAAAAACTTCCAACTGATGACCTGTACAGAGGAGGAAAAGGTCTTATTTGCCACTCATATGCTGAAAGAAGACGCAAATGCTTGGTGGAATTCTACACGGGCATATCTGGAGAAGAAACATGCACAGGTAGATTGGGAAGTGTTCAAGGTTGCCTTCTTCGATAAGTATTTTCCAAAGAGCTTCAGAGATCAGATGGAGAAGGAGTTCCTTAATTTGCAACAGTCTCAATCAACTGTGGATGCTTACCAGCAGAGGTACGAAGAGTTATTTTTCTTCGCACCCGCAAGTATGCAAGAGGAAGAGAC
The DNA here is from genome assembly GCA_028583415.1 of Protea cynaroides. Lineage (NCBI taxonomy): Eukaryota > Viridiplantae > Streptophyta > Magnoliopsida > Proteales > Proteaceae > Protea > Protea cynaroides. The sequence continues at coordinate 84,923,323 of CM053268.1, forward strand.
CAAGACACGTAGGTTCACCATGGGACTACGTGGAAGCATCAGAGAGCACATATTGGGTCTGGACAAGAAAATCTATAATGAGGCTGTGCAGGTTGCGAGGGTGATAGAGTCCAGTCAGAGGGACACCTTCTTCGCTCAGAACAGGGGAGTGAAGGGACCCGCTATTGAGAGTTCGGGTGGCAGTAACAATAGACCCTTCCGCCCTTACAGGGCTCAGACCGCTATAGTGCCTGCTAGGAACAATGCGGCACCACCTGTGCCTCAGAACGCCGGATTCAACCCGAATATCAAATGTTTCAACTGTCAGCAAGTGGGTCATATTGCAAGGACCTACACTCTACCTAGGAAGCAACCTCCCCAGCAAGGAAAAGTTTATGCGGTCACCACTAAAGAGGCAGCTGCATCACCTGATGTGGTCACTGGTATGACTCTATCCCTTACTATTTGGTTTACTAATTTTCATTTGTGTGTGCGCATATAGAACTAAGGGATGATAAAAATTTCAGGAATTGTAAATGTAGCTGGTATACCTTCCAGAGTACTATTTGACTCTGGGGCCACACACTCCTTTTTTTTTATTTCTTTTGGGAAGCGAATGGAGTTACCAATCAAGCACTTGAACCAAGCTTGATAGTTTGCTCTCCACTAGGAGTCGAAGTGGCTTTGATAGAATATTATGGACCATGTACTGTATGTATTGAGGGCCGAGACTTAGAAGCAAGCCTAATACTACTCGAGATGGAAGACTTTGATGTCATCTTGGGAATGGATTGGCTAGGCCATCATTCAGCCGTCCTATTATGTGGTGAAAGGAAGCTTGTGCTTACTGACAAAAAGGGAAGGGAGTATACCTTCACTGGGATCAAGCTATTTAGGAAGCGGAAGCTGATTCTCTCCGCCCTAAAAGCTAAGAGATGCTTAGAGAAAGGGGGAGTGGCGTATCTAGTATCTGTAGTCGACATCACGGCGGAGTCACACAAGATGGAAGATATAGATGTGGTTCGAGAGTTCCCAGATGTATTTCCAAAGGAGCTTCCAGGTCTACCGTCGGACAGGGCTACAGAGTTTGTAATAGACCTTATGCCAGGTTCGGCGCCGGTGTCCAAAGCACCATACAGGATGGCCCCTACCGAGTTAAAGGAGTTGAAGACCCAATTACAAGAATTGTTAGATAAGGGCTTCATACGACCTAGCATATCACCTTGGGGGGCACCGGTATTATTTGTCAAGAAGAAGGACGGAAGTGTAAGGCTATGCATTGACTATCGTGAACTGAACAAGTTGACGATCAAGAATCGGTATCCTTTGCCTAGAATCAACGATCTATTCGATCAATTGCAGGGTGCAAAGGTTTTCTCGATGATTGATCTCCGATCGGGGTATCACCAACTGAAGATCAAGGCCGGAGATATTCCAAAGACTGCTTTCAGGATGAGGTATGGACATTATGAGTTTCTAGTTATGTCTTTCGGGTTGACCAATGCTCCAGCGTCGTTCATGGAACTGATGAACCGAGTGTTTCATGATATGTTGGACACTTCGGTCATCGTATTCATCGATGACATATTGATCTACTCTAAGGACATGGAGATTCATACAGAACATTTGAGGGCAGCCCTACAACGGCTGAGACAAGAAAAGCTTTATGCTAAGTTCAAGAAGTACGAGTTTTGGCTGAAGGAAGTGGCTTTCTTGGGCCATGTTGTATCTGAAGACGGTATCAAGGTTGATCCAAGTAAGATAGCTGCTATAGTAGGATGGGAAGCACCAAAATCTATTGCAGAGATTCGTAGTTTCCTTGGGTTGGCTGGCTATTATAGAAGATTCGTGGAAGATTACTCTAGGATCACTGTTCCACTCACCAGATTAACCAAGAAGGGAGAGAAATTCATATGGACAGATGAGTGTGAGAAGTGCTTTCAGACTTTGAAGTCAAGACTAGTCTTTGCACCTATCTTGACCATCCCAGAACCAAGCGTACCTTTCACTTTATATATGGATGCTTCAGGGTTGGGTATTGGGTGTGTATTGATGCAAGGAGAACAGGTGATTTCTTACGCATCAAGACAGTTAAAGGAGCATGAGAAGAACTATCCTACGCATGATTTGGAGCTAGCAGCGGTTATACATGCAATCAAGACTTGGAAACACTACTTGTACGGCGAGAAGTTTCAGATTAAGTCAGATCACAAGAGCTTAACTTATCTTTTCACTCAGAAGGATCTGAATATGAGACAGAGGAGATGGCTGGAATTGTTGAAAGATTATGATTATGACATCCAGTACCATCCGGGTAAAGCAAATGTGGTGGCTGACGCCTTAAGCAGAAAGTGGGCATCGAAACCTGAGGCAGGACCAAGTACAAATGCTGCATTATGTACCGCAGCCTCAAGTTAAATTGAAGACGATGAAGAGTATATAATTGAAACTGCAGAAGATCTAGTCGAGCAAGGCTTAATTCATAAGTTCACCATGATATTCGCCGCTTTGAAGGTCTCATCGGATCTAGTTGATGAAGTCAAGGTAGCAATCCTACAAGATCCTCATCTCAAGACAGTGCAAGAAGACTTAGAGAAGGGTACGAGCAATCCTGACTTTACCTTGGATTCAGACAAGGTACTCAGGTATCGTAGACGATTATGTATACCTGAGAGTGAAGACTGCAATATCAGAGATCGAGTTATGACTAAAGCTCATTACACTCCATATTCGGTACATCCAGGAAGTACCAAAATGTACCATGATTTTAGAAGACTATATTGGTGGAGGGGTATGAAAGCAGATATAGCTCGTTTCGAGTTCCAGTGTCTGAATTGTCAACAAGTTAAAGCGGAAAGGCAGAGACCCGCAGGTTTACTACAGCCATTACCGGAACCTGCATGGAAGTGGGATTGCATTACCATGGATTTTGTCACTGGCCTACCTTTGACACCAAGGTCAGTGGATGCAGTTTGGGTTATAATCGACCGACTCACCAAGACAGCTCGATTTATTGCGGTCAGACCTCAGTATACCATGGAGAAACTGGCCAAGTTATATGTGGATAATATAGTCAGACTTCATGGCATTCCTGAGAGTATAGTATCTGACAGAGATCCCCGTTTTACATCAAAGTTCTGGGAAGGATTACAGAAAGCTATGGGAATGAAGTTGAAGTTCAGTACAGCTTTTCACCCTCAGACAGACGGACAGTCAGAACGAACTATTCAAATTTTAGAAGATATGCTCCGAGCTTTTGCAATAGATTTCAAGGGAGCTTGGGATGAGAAGCTATCACTTATCGAGTTTGCTTATAACAATAGTTATCAGGCTACAATTGAGATGGCCCCATATGAAGCACTCTATGGGAAGAAGTGTCGTACACCTCTGTTATGGAACGAGGTGGGAGAAAGAAGAATTATAGGTCCGGAGTTCATTGAAGAAACTTTCCGAGTGATTGATCAGATCAAGGAGAGAGTAAAGACAGCTCAAGTTCGACAGAAGCACTATGCGGATAATCGACGTCAAGATCTGGAGTTTGCAGTGGGTGACAAAGTATTCTTGAAGGTATCACCGGTGTGAGGTCTGAAACGGTTTGGTAAGAACGGGAAGCTATACCCCAGGTATGTGGGACCATATGAGATATTGACCCGACGTGGTAATGTAGCATATCAATTGGCTCTACCACCATCTATGTCAAGCGTTCATAACGTGTTCCATGTATCATTACTGAAGAAGTATGTCAGAGATCCATCGCACATCTTGACCGCTGATCCCCTAGACTTGACTGAAGACTTAACATTCGAAGTGGTGTCTGTAATGCTCTCAAGCCGAAAGGTATAGCAACTTCGAACCAAGGATATCCATTATGTGAAGGTGCATTGGAGAAGCCAAAATGTGGAAGAAATTACTTGGGAAGAGGAGAGCACGATGAGGAAGGAGTACCCTAACCTTTTCGACGATCAAGGTACGTTTAAATTTCGAGGACGAAATTTCTTTTAAGGGTGGGGGAGTTGTGAAACCTACATGCAAATTTCGGGATGAAATTTCTTTTAAGGGTGGGGGAGTTGTAAGACCCGCTCCGTAAACCCAGTCTAAACCTTGGTTTTGTGTCGTAGCAGGTCTTTCGATCATCACTGGGCCAGACGGGATGAGCGGATGACAAACAGGTATGAAATCAGACCAAAGACGATCAAATCAACATGATTTTATGTTGACCGATCGATGGTTCCGGTCTTGGTACCGGTCGACTGGTCAGCTCTGCGCAGCTAAGTGTGGAAATCTGGAAATTGACTTCTGAAGGTCCAACTTTCCTGATTTTGAATCTAAGACTTTCCTAATCCTAATAGGGTTACTAAACCCTAATTCTATCCTATAAATACACCCTTAAACTTCCTCAAATCCTTTCCATTGTCTCTCACAAATCCTAGAGAAGAGAAAGAGGTTGGAAAGGAGAAGGACCTAGGAAGAAGAAGGGGGTGCCGCCATTGCCGTTCGACGAAGCTCACTCTACGCCAGTCAACGGTAAGTGTTTGAATAAATCCTCTTACCCTATGTTAGTTGTGTGGGTGGATCAATACCATGCAAAGTAAGTATTGATCTAAAACCCTAAATTGGCCAATAAACCCTAAGTTGCCGTCAAACCCTAGATTTGAGTTCCGAGATGATATTCATCAAAATAAGACTTGAATGAGTTGGGGATAACTCTAACTCAAAGATTAGATTTAGAATGGATAGGAAAACCTTGGAAATCCATGGAGGATGATCGACGACAGTCGAAAAACCCATGTATGGTCTTCCGGAGACATACCGGTCGACTATACCGGTTGCACACAGTGCGACCGGTATGTTGCCACTGGTATCCCTTGGGAGGCTGGTCTGTGGGGACCGGCTGACCATACCGGTCGCCAGTCTTTCCCACAGAGCTGCGACCGATACATGCCACCGGTCAGCTCTGTGAGGGTATTTTGTAACCTTGTTGGTTTTCGACCAACATGAAACCTTAAGAAAAATATTCTAATGAAACCCTAATAATATTGTAGGACTTTGTGACTTCCCGTTTGGATCTTGCGACGTGGAGCAAGCTATCAAACGAGCGTCAGGTAAGGGAATCTGTCACACCCCAATTCCACACTGTTCAAAATGGTGTGATGAATCGCCAAATAACCAACGGTTCAACCAGGATCTCTAATAGGCTATCCCCGCATTATCCAAACTTTACACGCATCCACAATCATAATCAGAGTAATACACAATAACGGAAAATTTATAAATAATATAAACTGAGAACTAAATGATATCCATAAATAATAGCAAATTATTCGGTGTTTAACTGAGACATAAATATTTAAATACCAAATACATGTCTTATAAATCCAATAAATAAACCTATGAAAATATCTAATCGAATACACACGAGTTGCACTCGCAAAAGGAGTCGTGTGTATCGTCTTCAGCTCCAACTTCCATAGCTGCAACATTTCCGTACGCCGACAGGTTCATATAATCTTCAACTGTATATCCTGCATCATCAACTAAAAATATTCGACGTCGAGGGGTGAGCACACAACACGGCTCAGTGAGTAGCCAAAACAATGCAACATTACATATGCATGCAAAAATCAATTTATATCTTTGGTCTTGGTTTATAGTTTGCAATGTGCAATAGAAAGGTTGGGTGGTCAAAGGTTAACGTTTATTGACACCGCCTCTATACACAGGGTGTGGAAGCCCGCCCGAAGGTTAACGTTTATCGTCGTCCCCATCCACCCTACCATAACATTATACAACAAGGTTAACGTTTATTGCTATATAATGCTTTACCAACACGTAAGCCCCTGTTAGCAAGGGCTTGCAAACTGAGCTCGCTACTAACCAATCCTAATGCCAAACAGTGTATCCAAGGCCTCACCCCAGCATCCCTCAGAACATCCATAGAGATAGAGCTAAGGCCCCCCGGTAGAGTCAAAGACTACAAGGACCGAGACCACCTCCCCTGATACTCTATGACATAATAGTTCTGCTAAGGTAATGGCGATACGACGATGTCAATGCACAAGACTTGACTTAGAGATAGAGCTAAAGTGCTGAGACCCGCCAAAGGTTAACGTTTATTGACGTTCTCCTCACACCTCCCCTGATACTCGCTCGCATCAAGCACATCAACCACACACATACAAGCACATGCCTATTCCTATCATCATCATCATCATCATGTTATAAACAATAAAGTAAATATGCATGAACAAGTAATAGAAATATTGGATGGCATGCTGTATGCACATTACAACATATTCGCATAGAATCAAACATGGCATAGGACTCAAGAAATAGAAAACAGTTTATTATTAACCAATTTAGTTTGGGGTTAAGGTTCCTCACCTTAGCTTGCTAATAGATACTTTTCCAAGCTTTAAAATCACCTTTATAATGTTATTATATTGCTAGCAAACCTAACAAAGTCGATAGAATTTAATTAGAATTAATTCAGAATTTAAAAACCATTCTGTCAACTAAGGGTCGATGCTAGGGTCGATGCTAGGGTCGATGGGTCTATCGACCCTCCCTCCATTCCCTGAACTTCCTGAATGCTGAGGGTCGATGGTCAGAAACACCTAGGGTCGGATGGTCAATCGACCCTCGGTGCGACCCTCGGTGCACTCTGGTCCAATTTCCACTTTTAACCCATTCTTCGTGTTTGGGGTCCTATGGCTTGCTTCCTACATTCATTCAACAGTCATTCCATGGTCTAGAACCATGTATAATCCAACTAGATAGCTTTCGTGCATCATCCTATGGTTTTCCATGAAAGCCTAACCATGGATGGATGGTTTGGGTTTCTCCGAAATCCTACACTCAACCATATCTAACCTAAGGTCTGTAGAAACTCATGGAATTAGTATCCATACCTGAGAAGATTACTTTTCTCTGCAATTTCTTCTCCTTTTTGCTAAGCCTTCTTCCTTGCCTCTCTTCTTCCTCTTTTCCTTCTTCTCTCTTTCTCTCAATTCAATTAGGGTTGTGAAAGGAGTGAAAGTGGCTTAGGAACGTCCTTTAAATAGACTAGGAATGTCCTATAATAATCCCATTGAGATTTGGAAAGAATCCCAACCGAAAATTAGGAAATTTCCTAATTTCAGTTTTCGTCAGAAACCGAGGGTCGATGATCCCGTCGACCCTAGGGTCTTAAGCTGTCCGACCCTCCCTTCAAAACTGAGGGTCTGACTTTCTGTTTTGGGAGGTCCGACCCTGCTTAGCTGGGTGTGCGACCCTTCCCTAAAATTAAGTGTTTTTGGGTCGATTTCGTACCTGGGATCTCGATCTCCTTCATGCCCTTGGTCCATTTGACTCGACCATGATGGGTAAACCTGGTTCAAGATGGTAAGACCAGGTTAAATTGACACGGGTCTTACAGAATCTGACCTAAACCTAATAGTTAATGGACAGTAAATCTTTCTTATTAACACTGAATATATATAATGTGATGTTTGTGCATATTCACATGCCATCCATTACTTTCCGTTATTATTATTGTTCATGCATTGATAGGATGTGATTGTTAAGCATATGATTGTTTTCATTAGTGTGTGGAGTGGGGCATGGGCCTGGGATCACTCCTCACACTAGCAGCTTTTGTAGTATTCTATCTTAACATGCTTGGTACGGGTGGGGCATCAGGGGAAGGTCGTGGTACGATGGTCTCCGATATTGATGTTGGCCTGGCCATGGTTATGTGGCACTGTGGTCTCCGAGTCGACGCTGGCTTGTCCATGATGCTTTAGCTCTATCTCTATGCCGTAGGGAGTTATGTTGGGATAGGGTCTACCTGCATTATGTTTCTATCCTAGTGGGTTAGTTGTGGATAGGGCATCAGGGGAGGTGTGGGAATGCCTTAGCTCTATCTCTATGCCGTAAACGGCTGTGCTGGGATAGAGCATACATTGATGACATATAGGATTGGTTAGTTGCAAGCCCAATTTGCGAGCCCTGGCCAGTAGGGGCTTAGGTACTGGTATGGGTAGAGCATCAGGGGAGGTACGGGGGTATCTTAGCTCTATCTCTATTCCATGATGGGTGCATGTGGGCCAATGGGGGTGTGGTCCACGAGGAGCCACACACTCGAGTATAGAGGTGCGGGGGCCACCAAACCTTTCTATAGCACATTACAAACTTAAACTAGACCACAACATAAAATGATTGTTACTCATGTATAATATTGTGAAATTGTCTGATTGTCTTACTGAGCTAAGTTGTAAGCTCACCCTTTGTGTACACATTGTTTTTAGATGTTGATGCAGGTTACACTGTTGACGACTATATGAATGCTCCGGTGTATGGTGGTGTTGCGACGTTGGACGTATAGGCAGGGGAGGACGAGCATGACGCTTCATGCGAGTGCCCTTTCTGCGTGTACCTTTGATTGGTTTTATTTATTTATTTCAGTTATTTTCAGTTGGACTAAATGGATGTAAGGATATTATATTATATGTTTGAATTTGAATAATTGGACATTTTATTTAAATTTATCAATAGATTCTCAGTTCATTATATTTTAAAAACTTCCGCTTTATTATTTATATTCTGATTGTGGTTATGTGTAATGGTTTGTACGAGTGGACACGGCTTTTTCGAGATCCTGGTGTGAACCGTTGGTTCAATGACGGTTCACTCACACCATTCTGGTTGGATTAGAATTGGGGTGTGACAACTATTGTCATACATTATACTGGACCTTTGTTGTGTGCATAATCTATTCATATGATTGCTTGCTTGTTTGTTTCTCATTGAGCTCAAGTTGGAGAGGTCTCCCTTGCGATCCCTACTCCTTTTAGTTGTGACTCTAGCTATGGTGGAAGGGTAGCAGGCTGTCGTTCCAGTTGAACCAGAACACCCTAAGGAGGCGAAAAGAAAAGGTGATAAACCGAGAACTAGAAAGTGAATGTAGAGAACCTTGCGAAGGGACAGAAGGTCATTCTAGTGGGGACCCATAATTAGTTATATTTTAGTTTATGTTACTTGACTTTTTAAGTGTTTTAGTGCTCATCGTATTAGGGCTATGAAACTATGAGATGTCGGTCTGCAAATTGGATAACACTTGAATAGATTATCAGTAGTATTACGTATTTATAATTAGAGCTCAATTTGTTTACTATGCCTTCGCTATTTAATTTACTCTGTGATAGGGTTATGTAAAGATAATGGTTGGTGATGTTATTAACTGAGCGTGAATCCTAGGTGGACTAAGATTAAAATGATTGGTGGTCCAGTCGCCCAGTAAAATTTTACATTTCTTAAATTCGGGGTGTGACAGTGCGGGTCTTACAACTCCCCCTAAAAAGAATTTCATCCTTGAAATTTAAACATACCTTCTGAGTCGATTTGGTGAGGATATTGTTTTTGCATTGCGTTTTCCTCTTCCCATGTCACCTCTTCCACATCTTGGCTTCTCTAGGTTACGTTAACAAAGTAGATATCTCGGTTTAGAAGATGCTATACCTTCTAACTGGTGATCTCAATTGGCACCATTTAAAAATTAAATCATCTGTTAAATCTGGTGGATCCATAGTCAATATGTGTGATGGATCTCTAATGTACTTCTTCAATAGGGAAACATGGAATACATCATATACACCCGATGTAGATGGTTGTAGCGTGAGCTGATACGTCACCTTTTTATGTCTTTCCAAAATATTATATGGTCCAATATATTTGGGACATAACTTTCCCTTCTTACCGTATCGTTTCAGACCTTGCATAGGTGATATCTTTGGGAATACTTTATCATTTATGACAAACTCAAGGTCTCGGCGCCTATTGTCTGCATAGTGATTCTGATGATCTTAAGCTATCTTAACCCTTTTTTTGATTTGGTCTACCACTCAACAAGTTTATTCAAGAAACTCTGGCCCCACTATTCTCCATTCACCAACCTCATTCCAAAATAGAGGTGTTCGATATTTCTTACCATACAATGCTTTATTTAGTGACATCTGTATGGTAGCTTAGTAGCTGTTGTTGTAAACAAACTCAATCAGTGGCAACCTCTCATCCCAAGCTCCTTTAAAATCAATGGCACAAGCTCGGAGCATATCTTCTAGAATCTGAATGGTCTATTCAGACTGACCATCGGTCAGTCTGAGGGTAAAAGGCTGTACTGAACTTCAGCTTTGTTCCCATTCCCTTCTGTAGACCCTCCTGGATACTGTACCTCTGCTTCGATGGACCAGAAGCAACGAGGGTCATGGACTCTGGGAACCTTGGTACGAACCCTGATAACTGCGAAAAAAAGGAATAAGAAAACAAGTTAGAAAGTTAGAAATTTGAATAACATAACGGCATAAAATGGAAAAAATCCTTACTTTTCACCCAAATACTTGGGCAGGAGTACTTACATGGGGCACAAACCATCCTACAATGATCAATCAATAGAAAATTTCCACCAATTAAAATAGAGTTGAAGAAATTTTGAAATTTGGGATTTTCCCCAAATTCTAGGTAAAATTTGGGATTTTTAAATTTTAACCAAACCAATCAATGAAACTCGGATTTTCTTGAAGGCGTTAATCCATTGGGAGGCCAATAACAAGGACCACCAATAAAAATCAAATTTTTATAGTCAAATAGATGTCAATTTAAAGCAAACCTATAAATGGAAAAAACCTAAGTATGAAAGCTTAAAAAGAAGAGAAGAGTAGAAAACGTACCTTGAGGAATAGAATGAAGGTTGTCGACTGATGGAGAAACCACCAAATTCATGTGGTTGACACTGTAGCAATCCAGTGGTGGCAAGCTGAGTTGAGACCATAAAAAAACAATAGAGAATGAGAGGGAAAAGTCTCAAAATAGGTATAAAAACCTGATTTTTGAATCGTGCAGTCACACAATTTGACCAAAACACTAAACCATACGATCGACCATAGGGTCTCGGGAAGTTACCAGGGTTTCTATGGTGGAACCTAAGTTCGCATGTAATGCGACCGTACGATGTCGACCACATGATTGACTGTTATCTGTTTTGGCTCTGCTAGACCTAATGCCTCGTAATTTTTTTTTCTCTCATTCTATTGTGGGACTAACAAAATACTACCATTCTATCTTGTCTCATATGTGTAGCCTTTCTAATATTATTTTGCCCAAGAGTTTAAATGGCTGGCATAGATCAGGTAAAAGGAGACAGAATGCAAACCCACCTCCACCACTCACTGAGGTCATGGCCAATGAAAATCAAGAAAGATAAGAAAAAGATGCTAGGACTCAAAATGTTGCGCCTCAGGATGTTCACACCTAGGCCAACCCAACTAACATACCAGCACCACCAACAAATTTGGCTACTATTGTGATGAATTTAGCACAATAGGTACAATAGTTACATCAGATACAAACAAACATGCAAGCTGCTTTGGGAATTGTACCACTAGCTATAAATACCGCATCAACACCTCCTGGTAGTCGCATTGTGCCTCCCGCATTGGTTGTTAATAATAAAATACCCATTGCACATGTGGAGAACAACACTGTACCCACAGTATAGCAAACTCTAGCATTACAAACCCTAATCTAGAATCTCAGAGTACAAGGGACAAATAACTCAGGGAATTACCAAAATCAGCCACCTGTGTACAATTACTATTAGCAAAATCAGCTTGACCACTCCAGACTGATCGAGCGTTTCATGAAGATGAAATCGAAGGAGTTTACGGCTAAGCCATCAGATCCATTGTGGCCAGCTCACTAGATTGATGAAATGGAAAGGAATTTCATGATGATGACTATTACAGAAGAGGAGAAGGTACTGTGTACAATATTTATGCTAAAAAGAGATGCACACCACTGGTGAAAATCTACTCGAGGTTATCTGTTGGCCAAGCATACCCAGTCAACCTGGGCTATCTTCAAAGAACATTTCTTTGAGAAATATTTTCCCAGGAGTTTCAGGGATCAGATGGAAAAATAATTTTTTAGTTTATATCAAGGTCAGATGATTGTCGACGCTTATCAATAGTGTTATGAAGAGATGTTATTCTCTGCCCCCTCTAGCGTAGGAAGAAGATACCAAAACCCGAAGGTTCGTCATGGGACTTAAGGGAAGCAACCAAGAGTATGTATTAAAATTGCTCGAGTATTGGAGTCTAGTAAAAGGGAGAGTTACTTTTCTCAGAGTAGAGGTATCAAGAGTCCTAATGGAAATTTATTTAATGGGAGAAATACAAAGACTTTCAAGCCTTTTCGTACTCAAGGCTTCAATGCAGTGGCCAAGACTACTCCAACAGTCCAACCTCAATAGAAGCAGGGTAATACTAGAGTCAAATGCTTCAACTGCGATCAAGTAGGGCATCATTTAAGAGATTACCCTAAGCCAAGGAAGTAGCTACAGTAAGGGAAGGTTTATGCAGTTACTTCTAAGGATGGTGCCGCATCACCTGATGTGGTCACAGGTATGATTCAACCTTATGTTTTGAAATACCTTATGTGAGCATGCAGATTAAATTAAGTAAAATCACAGGTATCGTACCTATAGCTAATATACCAGCCAGAGTGCTTTTCGACTCTAGAGCTACACACTCATTTCTATCTGTGTCCTTCGAAAAGAAGCTAGATATACCCCTTAGACCTTTAGATTACAAGCTACTAGTACAGTCACCTATGGGATTAAAAGCAGAATTAGACCAAGGTTATGGACCATGTCCAGTTCTCATAAATAGATAAAGTTTGGATGCCAACCTGGTGCAACTCGAGATGGCAGACTTCGATGTCATACTAAGTAGCCTTTAATATTTTTTTCTACATTAAAGGCTAGGAGATGTCTTAAAAAGAAGAGTTGGATACTTAGTATTCGTGGTTGACCTCACCAAAGAAGCACCACGAATGGAGGACATTGAAGTTGTGCATGAATTTCTAGATGCATTTCTCTAGGAATTACCAAGATTGCCACCAGATCGAGTGACAGAGTTCGTTATAGACCTGATACCCAGAGCCGCACTAGTATCTAAGGCACCCTATCGAATGACTCCTACTAAATTGAAGGAACTAAAGGTACAATTATAGGAGTTGCTAGACAAGGGTTATATCCGACCTAGTATATCACCATGGGGAGCGCCAGTATTATTGGTGAAAAATAAGGATGGTAGCGTTCGACTTTGTATAGATTACCAAGAATTGAACAAGCTCACGATCAAGAATCGATATCAGTTACCCCCGGTCAATGACTTATTCAACCAGTTTTAAGGTGCCAAAGTGTTCTCCAAGATTGATCTTCGATTAGGATACCATCAGTTGAAGATCAAGGATGGTGATATTTCAAAAACATCATTCAGAACCACATATGGACATTATGAATTTCTAGTTATGTCTTTTGGATTGACTAACATACCCATAACTTTTATGGAACTCATTAATCGGGTATTCCACGATAAGCTGGATACATTGATCATTGTATTTATAAAAGACATCCTAGTCCACTCCAAGGACAAAGAGACTCATATAACAAATCATAGAGCCGCTCTTCAGTGACTAAGAAAAGAAAAGCTTTAAGCCAAACTTACTAAGTATGAGTTCTGGCTAAATAAAGTCACTTTCTTAGGTCATGTTGTATCGACTGGATGAATTAAAGTGGATCCTAGCAAGATTGAAGCTATTGTGAAATGGAAAGTACCTAAGAATGTTGCAGAAATTATAAGTTTCTTGGATTCAGCTGGGTATTATCGACGATGCATGGAAGATTACTCTAGAATAGCCGTACCTCTCACCAGTCTGACTAAGAAAGGGGAAATGTTTGTTTGGACCGACAAATGTGAAGAGTGTTTCCAAACTTTGAAGGCAAGACTGATATCGGCTCCCATCTTGACTATTTTGGTCCCGGGACAACCATTTACCTTGTACACCGATGCGTCTGGGTTAGGTTTGGGATGTGTTCTCATGTAAAGAGAGCAAGTAATTACGTATGCTTCAAGATAGTTAAAGGCACAGGAAAAGAATTACCCTACTCATGACTTGGAGTTAACAGCGGTGGTATATGCCGTTAAGATATGGAGACAGTACCTGTATGGAGAAAAGTTTCAGATTAAGTCGGAGTATAAGAGTCTCACTCATCTCTTCAATCAGAAGGAGTTGAACATGAGACAGAGAAGATGGCTGGGGTTGCTAAAGGATTACGATTGTGATATCTAGTATCATCCAGGGAAAACTAATGTAGTTGCTGATGCACTAAGCAGAAAAGCAATAACAAAATCTCAAGAAGAAGCTAGCATAAATACTGCAATGTGCATCGCAAGAAGAGTTTTCAATTGTGGCAATGAGTAGTTCATGATTGATAAACTGGGTGGATCGATCGACCTAGGATTTATTCATCGATTTACAAACATGTTTACTACATTAAAGATTGTACTTGATCTGATGGATGAAGTAAAAACGGTAATCCAATTGGACCCTTATCTGAGGACAATGCAAGAAGATTTGGAAAAGGGTATGTCTACTCTTGATTTCACTTTGGACTTCGAAAAGGTACTAAGATACAAAGGAAAAGTGTGCATACCTAAAAGTGAAGATTTAGACATCAAACATAGACTAATGAGGGAATCTCATTTGACACCTTATTCGATACATCCTAGGAGTACAAAGATGTATCATGATCTTAGGAAACTATATAGGTGGAGAGGAATGAAAGTGGATGTGGGTAGACATGTGTTTCAATGCCTAAATTGTCAGTGGGTAAAGGCAGAAAGATAAAGACCGACAGGCTTATTACAACCACTACCTGAACTAGCTTGGAAATGAGACTACATTACTATGGACTTCGTCACAGGGTTACCATTGACTCCCAGAGTAGTTAACACAGTCTGCGTGATTGTAGATCGTTTGACTAAGACAGCTCGTTTCATAACTATGTAACCTCAGTATATCTTGGAGAGGCTAGATAAGCTGTATGTGGACAATATTGTCAGATTACATGGTGTACTAAAAGCATCGTGTCCGACAGAATTCCACACTTTACCTCAAAGTTTTGGGGAGGATTATAGAAGGCTATGGGTACAACACTAAAATTTAGTATCGTATTTCATCTGACACCGATGGACAGTCAGAGTGCACTATTCAGGTTTTCGAAGACATGCCCCGTGCTTATGTGGTTGATTTCAAAGGATCATGGGATGAGAAGTTAACGTTGATCGATTTTGCTTATAATAATAGGTATTAAGCTACAATACAGATGTCGCCCTATGAAGCACTGTTTGGTAGGAAGTACCAAACTCCTTTATTTTAGAGCGAGGTTGGAGAATGGAGAATTATTGGACCAGAATTTATCGAAGAGACTCGTCGAGTAGTCACATCATCAAGGAAATGGTCCGAATAGCTCAGAATCATCAGAAGCAGTATGCAAACAATCGATGTCAAGACCTTGAATTCACCACAGGTGATAAGGTATTTTTCAAAATATCCCCTATGCGCAGTTTAAAATGGTTCGGACAGAAAGGGAAGCTGTGTCCCAGATAAATTGGACCTTATGAGATTCTGACAAGGCACGGAAAGGTAACATATCAGCTAGCCCTACTACCATCGATATCTAGTGTACATGATGTATTCCATGTTTCACAACTAAAGAAGTACGTCATAGATCCAACACACGTGCTAACGACGGATCTACCGGATTTGACTGAAGATTTGACTTCCGAAGTGGTACCTTTTAAAATCACCAGTCGAAATGTTTAATGTCTTTAAAATCATGATATTTACTATGTTAAGGTTACTTGGAGAAGCCAAGATGTGGAAGAAATCACATGGAAAGAAGAGAATGCTATGCAGAAATAATATCTTCATCTATTCAACTCGGAAGGTATGTGTAAATTTTGAGGATGAAATTTATGTAAGGGGGAGTTGTAAGACCTCACTCTACTAACCAGGTCTAACCGTGTCATGCTAGGTCTTCCCATCATGGCTGAATCGAGTGGGCCAACAATGTGAAGAAAAACTATGAGACTAGGTAAGCGAATCGACTTAAAAACACTTAAAATTAAGTGTATGGTCGACTACTTGGGTAGGTATGGTCGACCATATGATGAGGAATGAAGACCACTGATAATTAAACGTATGATTGGTACTTTTAAAACATATGGTTGAAGGGTTTTTCCACCGTACGTCCGACCATACGCACCCAAATCAGACTTTGAAGTTTGAAAACTTTTCAAATAAAAGGGGGATCTCTTTTCTATTGTTGGAGAGCTCAATATAGAGAGTTTTTCTCTATATAAAGGACGTCCTCCACCCCTTTTTCACTCTTTTGGAACATTATCAAACCATGGACCTAAGAAAGAAAGAGAAAGGAGAGAAGGTGAAGAGGAGAAGGAGAAGAAGGCTAAGAGGAAGGTTTTACAGAGAAGGTTCTAGCTTTCTATTGTAAGCCAAGGTATGAAACTTATCTCTGTAGATGTAAATCCTATTGAATAAAGTTTTCTATTGGGGTTAGGGATGTCAAACCATTATGATCCATGCGATCCTTTGAGTAAATCTCAAGGATAATCATGAGGGATGGGTTAGGGATAATGGCTAATGAGAAACTGTAAATAATGGTCATAGGATAACCTTTGGATAAACCCAAGTAATAAGCCGAGAAATCGACTTAGGAAGAACTTGAATTGAAAGTAATATTGATCAGAAATCATATGGTCGCAGCGCTGGTCGACCATAGAGTGACCAGAGAGTCGACCACAATCATTTAAGAAGAATTCAAGAAATGAATGGTCACAGGTGTGGTCGCATATAGTGCGACCGTGGGGGGGTCGACCATATGTGGTATGGTTGACATATGCATGAGACCATAGGACCAATCAGTCACCTATCAATGGTCAGATTCAACTTTCGACTACTGTAACATATTACACATGAATTCTAACTTAAATCTATATAATTCCTAGGTTGCTAAATTGATTCAAAGTGAATTGCAAGGCTTGGAAGGAGATCAAATATTGTAAAAAGGTGAGAGAACAAGACCTAAACTAATTGGATAATAACAAACTATTTTATTTTATTTATCCAATGCAATGAATGCTTTTATGCTTGTATGCTTGTAATGTGCATCTCACACGTCATCCAATATTATTGCTATTTCTGCTCATATATATTTATTTCTATCTTATAACATGATGGTGATGATGCTAGGAATAGGCATGTGATTGTGTGTGTGGTTAGTGTGTTGGATGCGAGTAGGGCATCAGGGGGAGGATGTGGCATTGTGGTTCAGCCTAGTCACCAGACTCTAGCTCTATCTCTACTCAAGTCTTGCCCGCTAACATCGTCGCATCACCATTTTCTTAGGAGAACTATTACGTCGTAGGGCATCAGGGGAGGTGGTCTCGGACCGTGTGATCTCTGACTCTGTCGGGGGGCCTTAGCTCTATCTCTATGGATGTATTGAAGGATGCTGGGGTGAAGCCTTGGATACACTATTTGGCATTAGGATTGGTTAGTTGCGAGTCCAGTTTGCAAGCCCTTGCTAATAAGAGCTTATGTGTTGGTATGGGTAGGGCATCAGAGGAAGTGTTGGTGGTGTTTGATCTGGACACTTTAGCTCTATCTCTATTCCATGGTGGGTGCATGTGGGATGGCAATGGTGTTTGATCCATTAGGTGGATTCACAACTCATGTATAGAGGTGCGATGGCCGCCAATCCTTTCTATAGCACATTGCAAGATCAAAACTAAACCAAAGATATTGAATTCAATGCATGCATATGTTTACACATTATTTTGTTTGCTCATTGAGCAGTGATGTGTGATCACCGTCTCGACATCGAATATTTTTAGTTATTGACACAGGTCTTACTATAGAAAACTACTTGAACGTGCCGTTGTATGGACACATGGCCGCTATGGACATAGAAGCTATGGAGTATGCGCATGATTCATTGTACGAGTGCAACCAATGTTTTTTTATTAGGTTTAGTTAAGTTTGAGTATCGGAACATGTAATAGTTTATTTACTTTATGTCTTGAGTCATTTGGAGATAATTAGATGTAATTACTTATTTATCATTGTTAGATCTCAGTTCATTATTTATAAAGACTTTTGCATGTTAATTTATTATCTCTAATTATTACCGTGGAATGTATTTGGTTTGATATGGTCGGTACAGCCTATACAAGATCATGGTTGAACCTTTGGTTTATTGATGGTTCATCACACCATTGGTTAGTCCAGAATTAGGGTGTGGTAGAACCATTCTGAACTATAGGTGCTGAAGGTACATCTGTGGGGTAGAAGATGAAGGCATATCTTGCTAGGTGCCTGATGGGGGAACACTCAAAGGAATTGGAGCGACTATGGGCCTACGCCAAATATAGTGATGCAAGTGGCCGGCAATGACCATAGCATCGTGAATATAGCCCACATGGGTCTCCACCTTTCCCAATTGAGTCCTTATAGATCTAGAATAAGTCCTCACATCCCTCAGCTCAGTCGATACATGAGTTTAAGTACCTCTAACACCTGACCCAAGTAAACATTCGGTCTCAATGACGGAGTAGCTATAGATGGCCTTGAAGTACCAACAGCTGGTGGTGCCTCTCTAGTACGTATAGATGGAGCTGCTACTCTAGTGCTTGCAACTGGTGGTGCATCTCCAGTGCCGATAGCTGTGTCCACATCCATGTAGTCACTATCCTCACTATCCCCCTCATCACTACCATCAGACCCATCCTCCCACTCATCACTAGAGGACGATAGTGGTGCCACTTCTTCCCGTTCTCGACAACTTCACCCTCCAGGCTCACTCCAAAGTGTACAAATATATGGGTTAAGAGCTGTTCATAAGGGAAGTGACCCATTGGGGTCAAATGATAGAAGGTGTAAAGGATGGTGTGCATAATCAAGAAAAGAAGGCACGTAGGTCTCTTGTCACAACCCATTCTAGAGAATCGAGAGTGATATCCGAGTCAACCCATGTGGCTAACCCGAATAAGTCCAGGAACGTTAACAACAATGTTACAATATAAATCTCACAGTCTACACAAGCAATATCCAATAAAATCCATGAATAATAATACCATAGCGGAAGCAATTACTAGATAACAGATGCCAAATCTAATGATTCCATATCTCATACTATGTATCATGTTATCCTTACAAACCAGTGTTCTTTATCAAAATAATATACTATCAATTATAAAAATACCCAAATTCAAAAGAGTAAATATGTTACATATAATCTGATAAACCTCTTCATCTACCAGTAAAAAGAATCATAATGTATCAAAATATCAGGGGAAGGGAGAGTGTAAGGGGAGGGCTACATCATGCATGAGTGCAGTCGCTACAGGTGCAGCCCTTGCTTGCTCTCCATCAACATCAGCATCTCTGGTGATCACGCTTGCCAAGGGAGACTCCATAAAATCTATAATAGATAGATCACCTATAGGAGAATCTGAAGAAAAAGGTGTCCACACGAGGGTGAGCTCACATCCTAACTTAGTGAGAAATCTAGTATCACATGCTATGCATATACATCATCCAACACAATGAAATGTAGTTTATTATTATATTAGGTCTTAGGTTTGTGTTTCTACATCCTAGGCAAAGGTAGAAGCGGAATACCCTAGGCCGCTAAAAATCTTCTACAAGCGAACTCCCCCCATAGGAACTCCCATCCTTATAGGGTTCATTGCCTCCCACCATAGACCCTACATATGCCAGCTATCGTACACCCATACATCACTGACTCGCTAGCTACCACACACCCATACGTCATTGGCTCCCCTAGGGTCTCCCAACCTACGGGTATGCAAAGCTATGCCAGTATTGTTACCCCTACTAGAGGAGCATAGGAAACAAGGAATGGCAACACCTATGTCTATTATGTACATTTTTATTTCACTATGGCTCCTCACCAACAGAAGCCCCTAGGTCACTACTCCCATTGATTCTTGTACCCCACTAGCATGTCAACATAACCATAATGGTTCTACTAAAGGAAAACCCCAGCTCACAACTCTCACAGATCATCGTGTCCAAACTAGTGCCTTAAGTCCAACATGATCCATGTTCCCGTACACCCATACGCCACATAAACCACCATAGATGGATATGCATAATATTAAACAATAGCCAACAGGATCCATGTTTTCTACTCCCATACTTTGCATGAACAATCATACATGGTTGTAAACCCAACGGAGATCCCTAGATCACTACTCCCGTAGATCACCATGCCCCCTAGCTTGTTACTTTATCCAATGTGATTTGTGTGCCTATACTCCAATATACCACATGAACCACCATACTTGTTCATCATATAACATTTATAGTTATAATTATATAGAAAAAATTTCATCTAGACCCCATAAAAGATTGCTAACATCATCTACACCCATAAGAATGCAAAAACATCACCTAGGTCCACTTAACTGATGGAAATCACTAAATTTGTTGAAATAGAATTTTACCCCTCAAATTATGAATTGTAAAATTAAAAAATTATGTTCATTTACTAATTTATCCTTCAAATCAAAATTGTATTTATTATGACCAACCCCGATTTCACTATGGTTTTTAACCCGACCCACCCGACTTCGAAGATCCATCTCAGGATTCTTCCTTGCCCGATATGATTTCTGTGATTATTTTTCCATGGTGTTGTCTTCTTCTTCTTTTCCCCTTTCCTTATGATTTCTTTTTCTTCTACTAAAATATAAGGGAAAGTTATGAATCCTTAGAGAGAAGCATGTATATCAGCTCTTTAATTCTCATCTTTGGATCTCATATCGGTTTTGTATCCCACATCCCCAAGCTTTAATCATTCACTGAGATTTGATTTCAGATTTGGTTCTATCCGATCCAGGCAATATTTTTGTTTTCTAGTCCACTGTAGTGAGAAGCAATCATCATGGACTTGGTAAGGATCTATGAATGATTCATTTTTTTTTTGGTAAAATATGAATGATTCATTGGAGTTTCTTCCGTCGTAATTTTGTCTGCAACTTTAATATTTGTTTTACTACTGTGATTCGAACGAAACCTCACTAAAAATGTCTTCAATCACCATATCATTACATGGGGGTTGAGATGGAATCATTAGTTATTTGGAGGATTCAATAGAGGATCCACAATAGAATGGTGATTCATACCTAATGATTCAGAAAAGTCAGATCTGAAGAGAATAACCAAAAGAAAACTCAGATCTGAAGAAAGTTTAGGAGTGATGCAAAAAACTTTAGATCTGAAGAAAACAGGTTCAAGAACCGAAAAAATAGTGAAGAAAAAATAAGAATGCAGAGCTGAAAAAAAAAACATAGATCTGAAGAGAAAGGAACCTCAGAGATTCAGAGACTTGAAGAGAAAGGAACCTCACAGATCTAAATAAGGACTTACTGGAGAAGAGAACCCTGGTCAAAAAACAAAGTAAGAGAGAGAAAGAAAGAGAGAGAGAGAGAGAGGAAGCAATGCACAAGTAGAAGAGAGGGGTTTGGGTAAAGGGTATAATGGTCTTTTCAATAGGTCAAAAGGGTATTATCGTCTTTCAAATATTTCAATCCACCTGACGTCAACATTTAACAGAAATCAACTGACAAAGTGGACTTCTTTGATTAGCACAGTCAAAGTTTCGGGGCGTAGATGATGTTTTTGCATTTTTGTGGGTCTAGATGATGTTAACAATCTTTAATGGGGTCTAGATGAAATTTTTTCTTATACAAAATGCATGCTCATAGAATAACAATAAAATAAACAAACATGTTATAACTTGCAACCTAAGCATGTTACTATAAAAATTAGACATGTGAGAATGCCCTATGTCTATAGACTAGACCACTCACCTGATAGCCCTAGGTAGTGCCGCAGTAATATTCGAAGCCTA
Source organism: Protea cynaroides (assembly GCA_028583415.1). NCBI lineage: Eukaryota > Viridiplantae > Streptophyta > Magnoliopsida > Proteales > Proteaceae > Protea > Protea cynaroides. The sequence goes on from CM053268.1 coordinate 84,945,137, forward strand.
AAATGAGACTTCACAACCGATCGAGATCAATACGTATTAAAGCATATAATGGTTCATTAGTTGGTTATGTAGCTTTTAACCAGCATAGACAAGACTTATTTTTCCATGCATGGGTCCCAAGATAAGCTAGGAACCCAAGGGTTGGTCTCCCTAAACATTTCTAAGCAAACTGGCTAAAGTAGACAACCGGTAGGCTGTACCAATTAAACGTTCTACTGGTTGACACTTAGTATAATTCCCTCACAATGGAACCGATTGAACAATCAACTGACCAGGCAATCGGTTGGCCATCTGGTTTAGTACCCTATCATGGCAGTGGGGTTCTAGAAGGTTTGCCCATCTCATTGCTGGGTGAACGGTTATCCAAAAATGCCACCACTGGGCATTAAGCCTAAATGGTCGAACAATGTCTAAATGGATCTACCGCTAAACCAGTTGACCGATAATGGGTAGTGGTTGACCGGTTTGGCTGTGGTCTAACAGACTAGGCTTTTAGCCTTGGCGGTAGAACTGTCAAGGCTACTGGTTTAGGGCCTCTACTGAACCGTTCGACCGGTTCGGCTCAGAATCCCCTTTAATGTGCTTGAAGCTTGGTTTCCAAGATTGAAAACTTGGTTTCCACTTCAATACACACCAAATAGTTGGTGGGAAGCTCTTTCCCACCATTTACGGCTATAATGGGAACCATTTATGGCCCCATAAGCTCCATTAATGGAGGTGGGTGTCAAAACCTAACTTCCTAAGCCATTAATGGTAAACCGCATTAATGGAGTTTAACCACCCAAGTTCCAACATTAAAACCCAAGTAAATGAAATGGAGGAGATTCATTTGACTTACCTCCTAAGGATGGAATTAGGGCTTGGAGCTTGAGCTTTAAGTCTTTCCTTCCTCCTCTTCCCTTCTCTTTTCTCCTTCTCTTTCTTTTCCACGATTCCAAGAAGTGGAAAATGAGTGTTTGGCCTCATTTATATAGAACAAGAGAAGAAAGCAGGTCCGTTCATTGTAATCAACCGGTTGGTGATGATTGGTTGAACGGTCATCCGATTGATCATTCGGATGGGCTTAAACCAGCCATTCAAGACAACTAAATGGCCCATAAGCTTTGGGACACACATACACAACTCCTAGGGTCCACTAGGGTACCTTACCCTACAATTTAAGAGTAATGAAACATAACTAGGATTCAGATATCATCATCGGATCGACATCAAGTGCTCCGTCGGAAGGCAAGTTGAGACCTAACACAAAAAGGAATCCGAGTCAGTAAGGGATTTTGGGTGTGTGTCTCACAATCCCCCCAAATTAAAAGAATTTCATCCTCAAAATGAAGACGTACCTGAATCTTTAAATAAATATGGATACTTCTCCCGCATTGCAGTTTCACTTTCCCAAGTGGCTTCTTCAATAATATAATTGCACAAATGAACCTTCACATAAGGAATGGAACGATTCTGCAGTTGCTGTACCTTTCTGTCCAAAATGGCCACTGGCTCTATAGTGCAATACAGATCCTTGTCAATCTGAGAAAATTCCACACTGAGGACATGGGATGGATCATGAACGTACTTCTTCAAGAGGGAAACGTGGAAGAAGTCATGAATATCTAATAGCACGGGAGGCAAGGCCAACTGATATGCCACTTTACCGCTTATCTTTAAAATCTCGTATGGACTAATATTTCTGGGACTCAGTTTCTCTTACTTACCAAAGCGTGGAATACCATGGTGGGGCAACACCTTGAGGAAAACTTTATCACCAACCTAAAACTCTAAGTCCTTATGTCGAACATCAGCGTAACTCTTTTGCCTGCTCTGAGCTGCCTTGATCCTTTTTCTGATCAGATCCACTTTGTCACAAGTATCTTGTATAATATCCAGGCCCAAAATTTTGCTCTCTCCTACTTCATTTTAGTACAATGGAGTCCTACATCTCATTCCATACAGTATCTCATATGGAGCAGCACCAAGTGTAGCTTGGTAGCTATTATTGTCAATGAACTCAATCAATGATAAGTACTTGTCTTAGCTACCTTTGAAATCTAAAGCGTAGGCCCAAAGCATGTCTTCTAATATTTGTATTGTGCACTCAGATTGTCCATCAATCTTTGGGTGGAACACAATACTAAACTTCAGCTGTGCACCCATTGCTTTTTGTGGACTATCCCACAGCTTGGGCATGAATCTTAGGTCTCTACCTGACACAATGCTTGCAAGTACACCATGCAATCTCACTATGTTATACATGTAGAGCTTGGCCAATTTATCCATGGTGTATGTTGGCCTCACAGCTACAAAATGGGCTACCTTTGTAAAACAGTCCATGATTACCCAAACTGCATCAACATTGTTTGGCATCAAGGGTAATCTGTTACAAAATCCATGGTAATATGATCCCATTCCACTCTAGGATCAGAAATGGTTGTAGTAGCCCCACTGGTCTCTATTTATCTGCCTTCACTTGTTGACATTTACGGCACTTGTACATGAAGGTTGCCACATCAGCCTTTATACCTCTCCACCAATAAAATGTCTTCAAATCTTGATACTTCTTGGTACTACCAGGATACATGGTGAAGGAAGATAAGTGTGCTTCAATCAAAATGCTCTCCTTTGGTTCCTTGGCACTTTATGGTATAAAAATCTGGTTCCTATATCTGACCATCCCTTCATTGTCTAGAGAAAAGTCTGGATCTTGCTTCCCATTCTCATGATCAAGCTTGAGAGTCTTCAAATATGTATCATTAACGGTAGCCTCTATAATCTGGTCCATCAAGGCTGGCTGGACCATTAACTCATTAAACAATACTGCTTTTGCTTCAACCCAATCTGTAGTCAAAGCATCTATAGTGGAAGCTTCCCCATCAAGTGGAGGAGTAGAGATCAGTGCATGAGCCATATGATGTCCCTCGCTAGGGAGGACAGAATCAAAGTCAAGATCCTAGGTTACCACTAACGCTTTTCAGCTCAAAGCATCCGCCACCACATTGGCTTTTCCTAGGTTGTACTTGATGTCACAATCATAGTCCTTAAATAGTTCCAACCAACTCTATTGTCTCATGTTCAACTCTTTTTGATTGAAGAGATGAGTCAAACTCTTATGATCTAACATGATGTAGAACTATTCCCCATATAGGTACTACCTCCATATCTTCAAAGCGAAGATAATTAGGACAAGTTCAAATCATGAGTGGGATAATTCTTTTCATAAACCTTCAATTTCCTAGAGGCATAGGCAACCACCTTTTCATCCTGCATCAAAATGTAACCTAACCCGTACTTGGCCGCATCAGTGTACACTGTAAATAAGAGTCAAAACTGGAGCTGATACCAATTTCTCTTTGAGAGTCTGAAAGCTTTCTTTACACTTATCAGTCCATTCAAATTTTATTCCGTTCTTGGTTAATCTCGTTAGTGGTATTGCTATGTGGAAAAATCCCTCAATGAAATGCCAGTAATAGCCGGCCAATCCAAGAAAACTTCTGACTTGGATCACAAAAGTGGGTATCTTTCAGTCCATGACCGCACTAACCTTGTCGAGGTCCACTGCCAACCCTTCAGCTAATATGACATGCCCCAATAATGCCACTAGTGTCAGCCAAAATTCACACTTCTTGAATTTGGCATACAACCCTTCCTGTCTCAGCTTCTGTAGTGCCAACCTGAGGTGTTCTGCATGGGTTGCACCATCAGATAAGTATATGAGGATGTCATCGATGAATACGATGACAACTTATCTAGTAACTCATGGAAAACCCAATTCATAAGCTCCATGAATGATGCTGGAGCGTTTGTCAATCCAAAGGACATGACCAAGAACTCAAAGTGGCCATACCTTGTCCTGAATGCGGTCTTGGGTATATCACTTCCCTTTATCTTCAATTGATGATAGCCTGACCGTAGGTCTATCTTGGAGAATACACTTGCCCCTTCGAGTTGATCAAACAGGTCATTAATTTTGGGCCAGTGATATCGGTTCTTAATTGTCAACTTATTCAGATCTTGGTAATATATGCACAAACGGACACTGTCGTCCTTCTTCTTCACAAATAACACGGGTGCTCTCTATGATGATATGCTAGGCCTGATGAAACCTTTATCCAGAAGCTCCTGAAGCTACACTTTGAGTTCCTTCAACTCAGTGGGAGCCATACAGTAAGGAGCTTTTGAAGCTGGAGCTGCTCCTGGAACTAGGTCAATAACAAACTCTGTTTCCCGATCTGGGGGTAAACCAGGTAGATCCTCAGGAAATACATCTAGAAAGTCATTAACCACTGGTATGTCTTTCATTCTTGGTAGTTGGGCCTCTTTGTCTAGCACTAACACTAAGTAACTCCCATAGCCTTGGTGCAACAGTTTTGAGGCTTGCATTGCCGTTAAAAATAGCTTACGGTTCTTATTGTTCTTGTCCCCAGTGTAGACAAATGCTTCTCCAATGGTAGGCTGAAATAAGATATGTCGCTTGGAACATAAGACATTGGCTTGGTGCTTCACCGACCAATCCATTCCGAGGATAACCTCGAAGTCCATCATCTCAAAGCGGACTAGATTGGCTTCCATAAATTTATCCCTTATGACCACATTGCATGGTCCAAAATAGTACTCTAGACCAGATTTCATCCCCATAGGTGTATGTACTTCTAATTTGCACTTCATCTTGAGAGAAGGCATCCTCAATTTAGCCCGAATGCCAGAGATAGGAAGGAGTGCGTGGCTCTAGAGTCAAACAATACATGTGTAGGTATGCCAGAAATAGAAATAGTACCTACACATGTACTTTCATTAGCTACTATATGCCATGCAAGATGGTGCTTACTTTACAAATCTAAAATACCTATGATGACTCCAGGTGATCCCTCAGCTTCTTCTGTAGATCGGGCATATGCCTTGCCTTGACACGGTGGTGGTGCTTTCTTTCATTTTGAGCAAGCTCTTGCAAAATGACCCATCTTGCTACAATTAAAACATGTACCATATGGCACAGATAAAGCAGTAGAGGCTGCAGGCTTAGTCTGAGTCATCCTAAGTGCAAATGAGGCTAGCTTGCTTTGAATCGAGGCCAGAGTACTATAGGTGGGCCTCACTATAGATGGAGCAGAGGAAGCAACCATTCAAGAACTCAGGAATTGGGAGTGGAAAGGCTTGTTAGCAGCCTAGTTATCTGTGAAGCTCATAGGCCGCTTTTGGTCTTAATAATTTGGCAGTACCCTTCTTCCATACTTTTTGTCACTTGCATGGTGCACTGTACTCTGTTAGCGGCATAGATTCCACGATAACCTCGAGGTCTCCCCTCAAGCCTTGCACAAACCTCCTCAACTTGGGCTCTTCTTCCCTCACTAAGACTGGAGAGAAATAAAATAATTCTTCAAACTTATGTTGATATGTCTCAACAGATGAGCCCCCTTGCAGTAAGTTGAGGTACTCTACCTCTTTTCTATCTCTGAAGTTCTGGGGGAAGAAGTCCTTGTAGAACTCTTCCTTGAAGAATTGCCATGTAATCTCCATGGCGTCGAATAAGGGTGGGTTGAATGCCCTTCCACCAATCATACGGTACTCCCTCTAGCTGAAAAGTGGCACACAACAACTTCTATGCGTCAGTGCACATAAGAGTCTCCAGAGTTTTCTCCACTGTCTAAATCCAGATTGCAGGCTGCATTGGGTTTGTCCCCATACCATTGAATTTCAATGGGTGCATCCACTGAAAGATACTTCCCTCCATCGACCTAAGGCTGTAGGTAAACGCCAACCATGGCGGGGTGAGTGCACTTTCGACACATGCACATGAGGAGCCGGTGGTACTATGTGCACATGCTCATTCACAAGCGATGTAGGAGGAATTGGAGGTATAACTGCCCTTTGTGCTTATGCTTGGGCCGGCTTCACTTGTGGGGTACCACGAAAAATGACCAACAACTCAGCGAGAACTGCCATCATATTCCTCTGTTGGTTTTCTAAGTTTCAGACTAATCCGCCCATTACAGCTATCATGTCAACACATTCTACACGGGTAGTGCATGTGGCAAGTTAGCGGGAGGCAAAGGAGGAGGAGGTATACGTGGTATATGTGGTGGTGAATTTGAACCACCATGGCCCACACTACCTGTGAAACCTACATGCAAATTTTGGGGACGAAATTTTTTTTAAGGGTGGGGGAGTTGTAAGACCCGCACTCCGTGAACCCGGTCTAAACCTTGATTTCATGTCGTAACAGGTCTTCCTATCATCACTGAGCCAGACGGGATGAGCGGATGACAAACAGGTACGAAATCAGATCAAAGATGGTCAAATAATCATTATTTTATGTTGACCGGTCGATGATACCGGTCTTGGTACCGGTCGATCGGTCAGCTCTGCGCAGCTGACTACGGAGATCCAGAAATTGATCTCTACGGGTCCCACTTTCCTAAACCCTAATACTTGGACCTTCCTAATCCTAATAGGGTTACTAAACCCTAATCCTAGCCTATATAAACACTCTTAAACCTCCTCAAATCCTTTCCATTATCTCTCATAAACCCTAGAGAAGAGAAGGAGGTTGGAAAGGACAAGAAGCTAGGAAGAAGAAGGAAGTGCTACCATTGCCATTCGACGACGCTCACTTTACGCCAGTCGACGGTAAGTGTTTTAATCATTCTTCTTATTCTATGACTCTAGGATAGTTGTATGAGTAGATCAATACCAAGCAAAGTAAGTATTGATCTAAAACCCTAATTGGACATTAAACCCTAAGTTGCCGTCAAACCCTAGATTCGAGTTCTAGGATGATTATCATCGAAACTAGAATAGAATGAGTTGAAGATAACTCTAACTCAAAGCTCAGATTTAGAATGGATAGGAGAAACCTTGGAAACCCATGGAGAATGATCGATGGCAGTCGAAAAACCCAAAGTGTGGTCTTCCAGAGACATACCGGTCGACTATACCGGTTGCACCCTGTGTGACCGGTATGTTGCCATAGGTACCTTCCAGGGGGCTGGTCTGTGGGGACCGGCTGACCATACCGGTCACTAGTTTTCCCCACAGAGCTGCGACCGGTACATGCCACCGGTCAGCTCTGTGAGTGTATTTTTGTAACCTCGTTGGTTTTCCGACCAACGTATGCCCTAAAAAAACTATTCTAATTGAACCCTAATATTATGTAGGACTTTGTGATAGCATGTTTGGATCTTGCGACGTGGAGCAAGCTATCAAACGAGTGTCAGGTAAGGGAATCTGACCTAAACCCTAATAATTAATTGACAATAAATCATTGTTAATAACTTGAATATATATGATGTGATGTTTGTGCATATTCACATGCCATCCTTTACTTTTCGTTATTATTATTGTTCATGCATGATAGGATGTGATTGTTAGGCATGTGATTGTTTTCGTTGGTGTGTGGAGTGGGGCATGGAGCCTGGGATCATTCCTCACACTGGTAATTTTTGTAGTATTCTATCTTAACATGCTTGGTAGGGGTGGGGCATCAGGGGAAGGTCGTGGTACGGTGGTCTCCGATGTTGATGTTGGCCTGGCCATGGTTATGTGGCACTGTGGTCTCCGAGGTTGACGCTGGCTTGTCCACGATGCTTTAGCTCTATCTCTATGCCGTAGGGAGTTATGTTGGGATAGGGTCTACCTGCGTATTTTTCTATCCTAGTGGGTTAGTTGCGGATAGGGTATTAGGGGAGGTACGGGGATGTCTTAGCTCTATCTCTATGTTGTAGATGGTTATGCTGGGATAGAGCCTACATTGATGACATATAGGATTGGTTAGTTGCGAGCCCAGTTTGCGAGCCCTGGCCAGTAGGGGCTTAGGTACTAGTATGGGTAGTGCATCAGGGGAGGTACGGGGATATCTTAGCTCTATCTCTATTCCATGATGGGTGGGCCAATGGTGGGGTGAACCATGAGGTGACACACACTCGTGTATAGAGGTGCGGGGGCCAGCAAACCTTTCTATAGCACATTGCAAACTTAAACCAGACCACAGCACAAAATGTTTGTTACTCATGCATAATATTGTGAAACTGTCTGATTGTCTTACTGAGCTAAGTTGTGAGCTCACCCTTTGTGTACACATTGTTTTTAGATGTTGATGCAGGATACACGGTGGATGACTATATGAACGCTCCGGCGTATGGTGATGTTGCTGCTCTGGGTGTACAGGTAGGAGAGGACAAGCATGACGCTTCATGCGAGTGCCTTTTCTGCGTGTACCTGTGATTGATTTATTTATTTGTTTTAGTTATTTTTGGTTGACTTTTAAAGAGATGTAATGATATTATATTTTATGATTGGATTTGAATAATGAGATATTTTATTTAATTTATCAATACATACTCAGTTCATTTTATTTAAAGACTTCCGCTGTATTATTTATATTCTGATTGTGGTTATGTGCAATGGTTTGTATGAGTGGACACGGTCTATTCGAGATCTTGATGTGAACCGTTGGTTCAATGATGGTTCACTCACACCATTCTAGTTGATTCGAAATTGGGGTGTGACACTACCCAATGACGGTTCACTCACACCATTCTAGTTGGTTCGAAATTGGGGTGTGACACTACCCTCATCCTCAGTTAGATGATTCACATTTGCAGGCCTTCCTCTAGGCCTTGTCCTTGGAGGCATTGCTTGTTACTGACGTAGGTTGATAAGGCAAATCTATAAATGCCCAATGTTAGTATCAACCATAATTCCAATTAAACCATAACAATATCTCAAACACTTCATGTTATGGCATATATAAAAGCAATGCATAAAAAAAAATTTCCAAGTCTTAAACAGTTTTTTTTTTACCAATTTTTTTTTTCTTTTACTGAACCATTCGAACGCTTGACTGATTTTGTTCAACTGGTTGGGGTCCCCCAACTTGTTAAGAGAACCGGTTGAATGCTACCAGTTGGGTGGTCATCTAATAATCTATCCAGTTTAACACCCAGTGGGAATCTCGCATTCCAGTAGGTCAAGCAAACGGGCCGACAGATGAATGGTCATTCAATTTTCCCATCCGAGTTAACACTTAGAAAATTTCTTCTAAGTCATGTACATAGCTCCAATTAGCACTCAACTGGTGACATGGCTACCGGTTAATCGATGGACATCAGCGGTAGACCAGTTGGATCATCAGTCTGTCGGTTCTGGGAAACTAGAAACCGTATAAATATATCGTAGGACTTCATTTTAGAGCCCACAACACTTGTGAAACCAGAAGAACAAGGGAAAAGAGTCCATCCAAATTTTCCCAAGCTCCACGTGTCCATTCTTGGTGGTTTTCATCCATACTTAACCGTCTACAACTCCACAATCTTTGTAGGTATGCATCCCATCTTTTCCTTTTGTTTTGGAGAAATTTTTCCATCATAATTTATCTAGGGTTTCTCTTGCATGGGGGACCAAATTGTATGCTTAATGGTTCCATGTAAGCATGCTCTCCTTAGAGTGAGGACTTGGCTTCTCATTCCCAAGAATCTCCTTTACTCAAGAGCCTTTGTTCTCTTGACATTGTTTTACCTCAAAAGATATCCTTGGTTCTTTAACCATCACTACCACCTATATAGGCATTATGGCACATAGCAGAGATGGTAGGGCTGCTCCCGCCAGGTTTAACCGAACACGCTTCCTATCATATGACTATAGCCAAAACTAGAGCAAGTTTGGCAAAGCCCCTGTGTAAGACCCACTCACTAACTTGGTCTAACCGTGTTGTGCTAGGTCTTCCCATCATTCCTGGACCAAGTGGACCGAGTATGTGAAGATAGATCACAAACTAGGTATGAGAATCAAGTTAAAAACACTAAAAACATACCTAAGGTTGCATGCCTGGGTAGGTATGGTCGACCATAAGGAAAGGAACCAAAAATCTCAAATACAGAACCCCACGGTCGATGATTTCGACCCTACGATCGACTATTTATGTGACCATATGATCGATTGTGAGTACCCAGATCAGACTCCGAGTTTTGAAAACTTTCCAAAACTAAGGGATTGCTTTCTTAATTGAAAGAGGACTTTATATGGAGAGTTTTTCTCTATATAAAGGATGTCCCTCAGCCCTTTTTCACTATTTTAGAACAGTAGTAAACCCTAGAGAAAGAGAAAGAAGAGAAGGAAAAGAAGGAGAAGAGGAAAAATCTAAGGAGAAGAATTTACTGAGAAGAGATTGGCTCTCTATCACTAGCAAAGGTATGAAACGAATCTCTGAAGATGTAAACTCTAAGGAATAAGACTTCTATGAAAGATAGGAAATATCAACCTATTATGATCTATGTGATTTCCTTGAGAAAATCCCAAAGAGAACCATGAGGAGTGAATTTGATGATTAGGATTGATAAGAAATTACTAATGATGGCAATAGGATGACCTTAGAATAAATCCCATTGAAGAACAGAAGAATTGGCCTAGGAAGAACTTGAATTTCATGAAGACTGTGACCAGAAATCTCAAGGTCGCAGCTACAGTCGACCATAGCATGATCAGTATGACCAGAGGATCGACCATAGGCAATCGAAAAGATTTTAGAAATCATATGGTCACAGCTATGCTCGCACCATATGCGATCGTAGGGTATCGACCGTAGACTGTCAGGTTGATACAGCATGAGACCATAGGACTAATCAGACACCTATCAGTGCTCTGTTTTGATTTTTGACTACTGTAACATGTCACATATGAACCCTAACTTAAATTCATATAACTTTTAGGTTGTTAAATCAATTCAAAGAGAATTTCAAGGCTTGGAAGGACATCGAGTATTGCTAACAGGTGAGGGAACAAGACCTAAACTAATTGGTTAATAAAAAACTATTTATTTTTATTGAGTCCAATGCCATGATTAATTCTATGCTTGTATGCTTGTAATGTGTACCTCACATGTCATCCAATATTTCTACTATTACTATTAATGCATATTTAATTTTATTTATTTATAACATGATGATGATGATGATGCTAGGAATAGGCATGTGAATGTATGTGTGTGGTTGCTGTGTTGGATGCGAGTGGAGCATCAGGGAGAAGATGTGGCATGGTGGTCTTCGACCTCATCACCAAACTCTAGCTCTATCTCTACTCAAGTCTTGCCCACTAACATCATCGTATAGCCATTACCTTAGCAGAACTATTACATCGTAGCGCATTAAGGGAAGTAGTCTCAGACCATGTGGTCTCTGACTCTACTAGGGGGCCTTAGCTCTATCTCTATGGATATATTGAGGGATGCTGGGGTGAAGCCTTGGATACACTATTTGGCATTAGGATTGGGTAGTTGTAAGCGGAGTTTGTAAGACCTTGCCAATAGGGGATTACGTGTTGGTATGGGTAGGGCATCTGGGGAAGTGTTGGCGGTGTTTGATCTGGACACATTAGCTCTAACTCTATTGCATGGTTGGTGCATATGGGACGGCAATGGTGTTTGATCCATTGGACGGATTCACACACTCGTGTATAGAGGTGCGACGGCCACCAAACCTTTCTATAGCATATTGCAAACTTAAAAACCAGACCAAAGATTTGAATTGAATGCATGCATATGTTTGTTGCATTGTTTTGTTTGTTCACTGAGCCATGATGTGTGCTCACCCTTTTGTGGTTGAATATTTTTAGTTGATGATGCAGGTCCTACTATTGAAGAATATATGAATGCGTGGACGTATGGACACGTTGCTGCGATAGACGTAGAAGCTGAAGAAGATGCACATGATTTATCATGCGAGTGCAACCAATGTGTTTTTGCTTAAGTTTATTCATATTTGAACATCAGATATGTAATTGATTATTTATTTTTATGTCTTGTGGTTTGAAGATAATTGGATTAAATACTTATTTATCACTGTTAGACTCTCAGTTCATTATCTGTAAGACTTTTGCTTATTTTTTTATTACTTCTGATTATTAATGTGGAATGTGTGTTTGGATTGATACAGTGGGTACGACCTATATGAGATCCTGGATGAACCGTTGGTCTATTGACGATTCATTACACTATTTTGGTTAGACCAAAATTGGGGTGTAACAACTTGGTATCAAAACATCTCAGGTTCTACCCATTGACCTAACTACTCCTACATGAGTCATGAACTAAGTTAGGATATATATATATATATATATATATATATATATATATATATATATATATATATATATATATATATATATATATGCCGAATAAAAACAAGACAAATGTACATCAAATTCAGAGTACAGTCCATAATCCAGACAGTTACTCTATAGTATATAAAGGAAAAATATATAAATGGCAATCATGGAGCTGAAAGTGCTAGAGGAGGAGGTGCCTCACAATCTCTATCATAGTCTTCAGCATATACTATCACGAGCCAGGCAACCTGAGTCTGAGTCGCTTGAAGACTAACTGTCAGATCCGCTACCCGCTGGTCTGTAGAGCGCTGGGCATCTAGAAGCTCTCCTACTCTCCAATCAATCATGTATTGAGCCTGTAAGACTCGTATTAAACTAACCAGTCTTACCACCTTGTACCAGGTCTACCTATCATGGTCGAGCCAAGTGGACCAAGTGCGTAAAGGAAATCACAAAAACAGGTATGAATTTGACCCAAAAACAGTAAACATGAGGGTAGGGTCGCATGCTTAAACAGGTAGGGTCGACCCCACCTCAACAGAAGTCCAACCCATGACTTTTCAGTCATAGGGTTGGAAAACTTGAGAACCATAGGGTCGAGGAGTCCTGCGACCCTATAATCGACCCTACGTTGACAGATAGAAACCGTAAATTAGAAAACTTTCCTAATTTCAAGGGGTCCTTTCCTAATCTCGATGTGACTTATTTTGGAGGGTTTTCCTCTATAAATAGGACGTCCCTTAGCCTCTTTCACTTCTTTTAGAACCCTAATTGAAAGTGATAGAAAGAGAAAGAGAAGGAAGAGAAGAAGAGAAGGAAAATTGAAGAAAAGACTAAGGAAGAGGAGGAACTTCAGAGAAACCTCTGAATCTCAGCCAACTTCAGGCATGAGTCTAATTTCCTTCATAAATTAAGAGCCTAGAATATAATATGAAGAAGTTAGGATTGGGAGAAACCCAAATCATCTACCCATGGATGAGTTTCGAAGGAATCCATGGAAGTAACCATCATAGGCAATGGAAAGTATATAAAAATCATAGTTACGAGCCATAGAACAATCTTAGAGGACCTACGAGACCATAGGATCGATTACATACCCTCGGTAAGTCCCAGGGAGGGTGTGGTCGCACATAGGGTCGATTGACAACCGACCCCATGTCCCACCCTACCCCTAGGGTCGATTGGGTAACTGACCCTAGGTACTACCCTACCTACGACCCTACGATTTCAGCTAGTTTAAATTTGTTGGAACTATTTTTAATTTGAATTTACCAACTTGTTAGGTTTTTCTAGTGATTTAAAAATGATTCATAAAGCTTGAGCGAGGATCTACACTCAATCAAAGGTGAGGGAACAAGACCTAAACTAATTGGATAATAAAAAGCTATTTTTGCTTATTGAGTCCGATACCATGATTGATTGATTCTATGTGTGTATGTGTGTATTGTGCATTTAACATGTCAACCAATATTCATGCTATTACTGTTCATGCATATTTAATTTCGTTTATTTATAACATGATGATGATGGTGATGTTAGGGATAGGCATGTAAATGTTTGTGTGTGGTTAGTGTATTTGATGCGAGTGGGGCATCAGGGGGAGGACGTGACACTGTGGTTTTTCCTATTCACCAGACTCTAGATCTATCTCTACTCAAGTCTTGTCCACTAACATCGTCGTATCGCCATTACCTTAGCAGAGCTATTACGTCGTAGGGCATCAGGGGAGGTGGTCTCGGACCGTGTACTCTCTGACTCTACCAGGGGGCCTTAGCTCTATCTCTATGGACGTATTGAGGGATGCTGGGGTGAGGCCTTAGATACACTGTTTGACATTAGAATTGGTTAGTTGCGAGCCCAGTTTGCAAGTCCTCGCCAACAGGGGCTTACGTGTTGGTATGGGAGCATGTGGTATTGCAATGTTGATACCCATTGGGTACAGTGTTTCCATGGTCGGTGCATGTGGGACGGCAATGCAGATATTCATTGGGCGGCATCACACACTCGTGTATAGAGGTGAGGTGGCCTCCAAACCTTTCTATAGCACATTGGAAACTTATAAACCAGACCACATATATGAATTGAATGCATGCATATGTTTGTTGCATTGTTTTGTTTGCTCACTGAGCCGTGATGTGTGCTCACCCTTTTCGACGTCGAATATTTTAGTTGATAATGTAGGTACCGCTGTTGAAGATTATATAAATGCTCCTGTGTACAGGCAAGTGGCGGCGATGGACGCTAAAGTTATGATGGAGTCGCATGATTTGACATGCAAGTGCAACTCCTATATTTTTTATTAGACTTTTATTTGGATTATACAGACAATGTATTTGAATTAATTATTTAAGTTTATGTCTCAATCTTTTGGGAATAATTGGTTAAATTATTTATTTTATTACATTTAGATTCTCAATTTATTTAATATTTAAGACTTCCCCTATGTTGTATTTACTCTGATTGGATGTGTATGGTTTAAGCAAACGGACACAGCCTATTTGAGATCCTGGTTGAACCATTGGTTTATTAGTGGTTCATCACACCATTCTGAATAGTACGGAATTAGGGTGTGACAACTTGGTATCAGAGCTCCTCAGACCCTATCTATTAAACCAGTATATTTCCACAAAGTTCGTGAACTGAGTTAGGATAAAATTTAAAGCTTTAATAAGAACACACTATAAGCACCTGTGCTATTTGAGACAAAATTTAAGAAAGAGAATAATGCATATATAAAAGGAGAAACAAGTTTTATATACATCAAGTTAAAAGCACGTTTATATACATATCCAAAGAGAAGTACAGTCCACTACTCGGACAATTACTCTGTAGTACAAAAAGAAAAAAAATAGACATCATGGAGCTAGAGGTGATGGAGGAGGCAGTGCCTCACAATCTCTGTCATAGTCCTTAACATATACTCTAGTCAACCAGGCTACCTAAGTCTGAGTCGTTTGGAGACTAGCTGTCAACTCAGCCATCCGCTGATCAGACGCACACTGAGCATCCAGAAGCTCACCCACTCTCCTATCTGTCGTGCGCTAAGCATCCAGAAGCTCTCCCATTCTCGAGTCTATCGCACGCTGAGTCTCCCTGATCTCACGCAGTAACCCCATCATATCATCAGATGGTGGGTGTGAAGGACCAGCCATGTGTGAAGAAGACCGAGATGGACCAACTCCAGTAGAATGTGGAGGCGATGAAGGAGGTATAGCATCTACATCCATATACATGTGATCCTCATCCTCAACATCGCCCCCATGGATCCCTGCTCCGGCTGCTGCTGCTGCTGCCGCCTCAGCATCTGCTATCTCTATCCGAATACGAGGACGCACCAGAGCGTTCCTCTCATCATCACTGACCTGAGCATCCCGCATGCCCATCCTACAGATGGCCTCCCAGTCTAGCACCGATGAGAAGGTATTCTCCTGAATCCTCTCATCCACTACATCAACACCTAGGTGGGTGAGCAGAGTAGTGATCAGACGTTCGTAGAGCAGGTTGCCTATCTGACCAGGCAGTATAGCACGGATCATTGTCCTCAGGATAATATAAGGGAGGCAGACCGGCTGCCTAGTGCAGATGCAGTAGAGCACGTACTGAGTCAACTGGGAGATCCTCTCATAGTGTCCACTCTGGGGTATCAGGTTGTGTTGGATGATCTTGCAGTACACCCGAGGCTCTGGATGTAGGTTGATCGCTTACATCTCCCAGCGATCATCTCTGATAAGCTGACTGTCAATCTCAACACACATCTCTAAGGAAAGAAACAGGGGCTCCCTTGGAGCACAGTACACCAAAGGGCCATCATTTGATATGCCCAGAAGATCAGCCAACTACTGGCAATGAAAGGAAACCCCTATCCCTTTGACATTGCTCGTGATCCTGAGCTCCCTACCCCTCTCGGTGTCATTGCAATTCCCCACTACTTAGAGATTGCAATAGAACTGTCTCACCAAATCCGGATGGGTGCACGCGTCATAGGTGATCACAGGGAGCCAGCCCATGTCACCAAATGCCCCCACCACGTTGAATAAGGCTAGACTAGCCAAGTCCACACAGTGGCCCCCCTCTACCTTCTTACGCTCATAGCGAGTATACTGAGCTTCGGCCTCGTTGGAGCAGAAACGAACTGGGTCATGAGCCCTAGGAACCTTGGTACGAGCCATGTTATCTACCAAAACAAAGAAAAACAAATAATAGATCAGTAATGGTGATAAACCCAAAAATTTTGGCATTATAACGGCATAAAATGGTCAAAAGCTTCACTTTTCACCCATACACTTGGGCAGGAGGACTTACATAGGTTCTAAATCATCCTGTGAGGCTCATACAGTTGGAATTATAATTTTGAAAGATCGAATTTGAAGAAATTTCAATAAATTCAAAATATCTCAAAAATTAGGTCAAAAATGGAAAATTTCAAGTTTCTCGATAACCAACCGATGAAACTCGAATATTTTTTAGGGCTTTAGTCCATTGGGTGACCAATAGCAAAAGCCCCCAATAAAAATTAAATTTTTACGGTTAGAAAAAGTCTAATTTGAAGAAAACGATGTAAATGGGTAAAAACCTAGTTAGAAAGCTTTAAAAACATGAAACAGTAAGAGAGCATACCTGAAGAGAAGGAGTAGGAGTCACGAACGGAAGATATGATCACTAAACAGGTAGGGGTCGATACTGTAGCAACTCAGAGAAATGGGTTGAGTTGGAAGAGAGGAGAATGAATGGGAAATGAATCAAAAATCGGGTTTAAAAACCTGATTCTGGGTTGTAGGGTCGCAGAATTTGACCAAAACATGCGACCCTACATCAGATCCTACCATCAACCCTAGCCTCTCGGTGATCTGACAGAGAACTAAGGGTCGGACCTAGGGTCGGACAACTTCCGACCCTACCATCCACCCTAGGCTCTCGGTGATCTGACAGAGAACTAGGGGTCGGACCTAGGGTCGGACATATAACGACCCTACCATCGACCCTAGGCTCTCGGTAAGCTGACAGTGATTCTCAGGGTCGCATACCCTGGGGTCGCATAAGGACCGACCCTACCATCGACCCTATGATGGAAAATATAGTATTTTGTCAGAAAGATCTGAAAATTTTGAAATTTATATTGATTAGTTGGATGTTTGACTGAAGAACAACTTATATTGATTGCCTCACATGTGCTATGACTGACTGCAGATATTACCACCACCAGAACAGGAAATGGCTGGGCAAAGAGTGACCAAACAAAGTTGTAACTCTATTCCACCACCACGACCTGTGGAGGAAGAAAGCCATATACATCTTGAGATACAGGAGAATTTGAATACGGCACCACCCATGGCTAATGGCCAGACAAATCCTACTAACTTGCCAGCCCCACCTACAGATCTGGCTATGGCGGTAATGAACTTGGCACAATAGCTGTAGCAAATACAACAGGTACAATCTAATATGCAACTTGCCATAGGCATGGCTTTTCCAGCTGCACATACGACATCGATGCTAGCAAGACAAGCAAGCATAGTACCAGGGGGAAGTAACACGGTACCCCATACACCTCAAACACCAGTCATGCAGGCTCAAGTGCAGAACCCTGAAGTAGCTCAAGGTGGTTATCAGTACCAACCACCTATGTATGGGGCTTACGCTCCGTATCAGCTGGACCACTCCCGCCTGGTCGAGCATTTTCTAAAGATGAAGCCCAAAGAATTTAATGGCAAGCCAGCAGATCCTTTGGGGCCAGCACACTGGGTTGATGAAATGGAAAGAAATTTTATGATGATGACAGTGAATGAGAAGGAGAAAGTGTTGTGCGCCACATTTATGCTAAAGGGCGATGCACACCATTGGGGGAAGTCTACCAGGACATATCTGTTAACCAAGCACACCCACTTGACCTGGGGTATATATAAAGAGGTATTCTTTGAGAAGTACTTCCCTAGAAGTTTCAGAGATTCTATGGAGAGAGAGTTCCTGAGTTTATATCAGGGACAGATGACTGTCGACGAATATCAATAGCGTTATGAGGAGCTATTCTTCTTTGCACCAGTCAATATGCAAGAGGAAGATACGAAGACCTGAAGGTTTGTCATGGGACTTCGGGGAAGCATACGTGAACATGTTCT
This sequence comes from Protea cynaroides, assembly GCA_028583415.1. Classification (NCBI taxonomy): domain Eukaryota; kingdom Viridiplantae; phylum Streptophyta; class Magnoliopsida; order Proteales; family Proteaceae; genus Protea; species Protea cynaroides. The sequence goes on from CM053268.1 coordinate 84,963,334, forward strand.
GGGACTTGAGAAGAAAGTCTACAATGAAGCAGTACAAATTGCTCAAGTGATAGAGTCAAGCCAGAAAGAGAGCTACTTTCCTCAAAATAGGGGTATAAAAAGGCCTAATGGGAATTCTTATAACGGAGGGAACACCAAGACATTCAGACCCTTGCGTACTCAAGGCTTTAATGCTGCAGCCAAGACTACTTCAGCAGCCCCATCGCAACCAAAGCAAAGTAATGAAGGAATAAGGTGTTTTAACTGCAATCAAGTGGGATATATTTCAAGGGAGTGCCCTAAGCCCAGAAAGCAGCTACAGCAAGGAAGAGTTTATGCTGTTACATCCGAGGATGCTGCCGCATCGCCTGATGTGGTCACAGGTATGACCTGAACCTTTTAAATTGTGTTACATTGTAAGAGCATTTAGACTAAATTAAAACAAATCACAGGTATCGTACCTATTAATGGCATTCCTTCCAGAGTGCTCTTTGATTCTGGAGCTACTCATTCTTTTATATCTAGGTCATTTGGAAAGAAGCGCTAAATCTACCCCTCAAATCTTTAGACGACAAATTGCTTGTACGATCGCCTATGGGATTAGAAGTGACATTAAAAATAGGTTATGGGTCATGTCCAGTTCTTATTGACAAGAAAACTTTGGATGCAACTATGATTCAACTTGAGATGGCAGACTTTGAGGTCATCTTGGGAATGGACTGGTTAGCTCGACATTCTACAAATCTATTATGTGCGGAAAAGAAGCTGACATTTAAAGACAAGGAAGGAGCAGAGTTTAGTTTTGCGGGAACCAAACTTCCCGTAAATGAAAACTCATCCTCTCTGCATTAAAGGCTAGGAAATGCCTCGAGAAAGGATGAGTTGGGTATCTAGTCTCAGTGGTTGACCTCACAAGGAAGCACTACGAATGGGGGATATTGACGTGGTGCATGACTTTCCAAATGTATTCCCTAAAGAACTTCCAGGACTACTACCCGATCAAGCTACAGAGTTTGTTATAGATCTGATACCCGAAGCCGCACCAGTATCTAAAGCACCCTATCGAATGGCTCCTACTGAACTGAAGGAATTAAAAGTACAGTTACAGGAACTACTGGACAAGGGTTACATCAGACCTAGCATATCACCATGGGGAGCGCCAGTGTTATTTGTAAAGAAGAAGGACGGTAGTGTTCGACTGTGTATAGACTATCGGGAACTGAATAAGCTGACAATCAAGAATCGGTACCCATTGCCTCGGATCGATGACTTGTTCGATCAGTTGCAAGGTGCCAAGGTGTTCTCCAAGATCAATCTTCGGTCAGGATACCATCAGTTGAAGATTAAGGACGGTGATATTCCCAAGACAGCATTCAGGACGAGATATGGACATTATGAATTTTTGGTCATGTCTTTTGGATTGACTAACGCACTAGCAACTTTTATGGAACTTATGAATCGAGTATTCCATGATATGTTGGATACGTCGGTCGTTGTATTTATTGATGATATATTGGTCTACCCCAAGGACAAGGAAACTCATATTATGAATCTAGGATCCGCTCTGCAGCGATTACGGAAAGAGAAGCTTTACGCCAAATTTACAAAGTGTGAGTTTTGGCTAAATGAAGTCATTTTCTTAGGCCATGTTGTATCCGCTGAAGGAATTAAAGTGGACCCTAGCAAGATTGAGGCCATTGTGATGTGGGAAGCACCGAAGAGTGTTGCAAAAATTAAAAGTTTTCTAGGTCTAGCTGGGTATTACCGACGATTCGTGGAAGACTACTCCAGGATCGCCGTACCGCTCACCAGTTTGACTAAGAAAGGAGAGAAGTTTGTTTGGACTGAAAAATATGAGAACAATTTCCAAACATTGAAGGCAAGATTGATATCTACTCCCATCTTGACTATTCCTATTCCAGGACAACCATTTGTTTTATACACTGATCCATCTAAATTGGGTTTGGGATGTGTACTTATGCAAGGACAACAAGTAGTTGCATATGCTTCAAGACAACTGAAAACACATGAAAAAAACTATCTCACTCATGACTTGGAGTTAGCGGCAGTAGTACATGCTGTAAAAATATGGAGACATTATTTGTATGGAGAAAAATTTCAGATTAAATCAGATCATAAGAGTCTCACCTATCTTTTTAATCAGAAGGAGTTGAATATGAGACAAAGAAGATGACTGCAACTATTAAAAGATTATGATTGTGATATCCAGTATCATCCAGGAAAAGCTAATGTAGTTTCTAATGCGCTGAGTAGAAAAGCAATGATAAAATCCCAAGAGGGGGTTAACACGATTGCAGCAATGTGTGCTACAGAAAAAGTATTCAATTTTGGTAATGAACAATTTGTGATAGTTGCACCAAGTGAATCAACCTACCAAGGGTTTGTTCATCGGATTTTAAATATGTTTGCAACACTGAAGATTGTACCTGATATAATAGATGAAGAGAAAGCCGCTATAAAATCAGACCCTTATCTAAGAACGGTACAAGAAGACATTGAAAAAGGTAGGACTATCCCTGAGTTCGCCTTGGACGATGAAAAGGCACTGAAGTACAAAGGAAGAAAATGTGTTCCTGAAATAGAAAATTTGGACATTAGACACCGACTAATGAAAGAAGCTCACACCACCGTCTATTCGATACATCCTGGAAATATAAAAATGTATCATGATTTAAAGAAATTATATTGGTGGAGAGGAATGAAAACGGATGTAGCTGAATTTGTATCTCAATGCCTAAACTGTCAGAGAGTAAAGGCTGAAAGGCAAAGACCTGTAGGACTGTTACAGCCACTACCAGAACCAGCATGGAAATGGGACGCATCACTATGGACTTCGTCACCGAGTTACCACTGACTCCCCGAGTAGTTGACGCGGTTTGGGTGATTGTAGACTGTTTGACTAAAATAGATCGATTTATAGCTATACGACCTCAGTATACACTGGAGAGGTTAGCTAAGTTGTATGTGGATAATATTGTCAGACTACACGGTGTACCTGAAAGCATTGTGTCTGACAGAGATCCACGATTTACTTCAAAGTTTTGGGAAGGATTGCAAAAGGCTATGGGTATAACATTGAAGTTTAGTACTGCATTCCATCCTCAGACAGACGGACAATCGGAGTGTACCATTCAGATTTTAGAAGACATGCTTCGAGCCTGTGTAATTGATTTTAAAGGATCATGGGATGAAAAACTACCATTGATCGAGTTTGCTTATAACAACAACTATCTGACTACTATACAGATGTCACCCTATGAAGCACTGTATGGTAGGAAGTGTCAAACTCCGCTGTTTTGGAATGAAATTGGAGAACATAGTATTGTTGGACCAGAATTTGTTGAAGAGACATGTCGAGTAGTCAACATTATCAAGGAAAGAGTAAGAACGGCTCAGAATCGTTGGAAACAGTATGCAGATACTCGATGCCAAGACCTTGAATTTGTCGTAGGTGATAAGGTATTCTTGAAAGTATATGTGAGGTTTAAAGCGGTTCGGACAAAAAGGGAAGCTTAGTCCGAGATATGTCGGGCCATATGAGATTCTAGCTAAACGTGGAAAGGTGGCTTATCAGCTAGCACTACCACCGTCTATGTCAAACATGCATTATGTATTCCATGTTTCATTATTGAAGAAGTACGTCAGGGACCCAACACACGTTTTGACAGTGGATCCACCTTATTTGGCTGATGATTTGACATTGGACGTAGCACCAACTGAAATCACCATCCGAAAGGTTCAACGGCTACGCAACCGTGATATCTACTATGTTATGGTCACCTGGAGAAGCCGAGATATAGAAGAAATCACATGGGAAGAAGAGAATGCTATGCGAAAGCAATACCCTCATTTTTTCGACTCGGAAGGTATGTACCAATTTCGAGGATGAAATTTTTAATAAGAAGGGGGGAGTTGTGTAAGCACCCCATTTTTGCCACCTTCAGCATAAGTGAACCTATATGGCAGGTTTTCGGCCTTTAACCCAAAGATTTGTGTTTCTCTAATGAACCCCACAACAGGGTCCTAGGTTATTACCTACTTGGATGTATAGGTCATGAAATTATCTTTGAAATGAAACTGGAATCATCAAATTCTGACTTCAAACAAGGAAGATATCACAGTTTGAAAGTGCAAGGGCATTTACGTAATTATCGTACGATGCATGCATTATCATTTAAACTTCATGTCATCATATCTTGGTCATTTGATATCGGAATTGGATGATTCAAAGGCCAATATTCCTTATTTTCAGTCCTCTTCAAAGTGGAAGTGAAAAATCCCAGGTAGAAGTCACCGGTGGACCCCATACAAGCTTTCTAGCAAAATTATCGTTAAAACTTCAAAGCTTCATATCTTTGTCGTTCTACATCGAATTCAGATGATTCCAATGCCAATATTCTTCATTTGTGGTGTCCTACAAAGTGGATGTAGAAAATTTTGGGTAGAAGTCTCCAGAGGGTCCCATGCAAAAGGGTCAGCCAAATTATCGATAATGGGCCTGCTTAAACTTCAGAAATTCATAAGTTGATCATTTTATTTCCAAATGAGGTGATTCAAGCTACAATATTCCTCATTTTTAGTGTTCTACAAAGTAAACATAGAAAATTTGGAATAGAGGCTATCAAAAAATTCCATGCGGAATGGCAACGGAAATAGCCCATGAAATGACAGAGAGAGAAACCCAGTAAATCCAGTCAACTCATCTCAACCCAAGCCAGTCTTGGCCCAACCCATTCAATCCTTGTCAATCCAAACCAAATATATTGGACCAATGTGCATGCATATTATGTATATTATACATATTATTAGATTATGTATTGCATTAGGTATTAAATTATATTTTTATGGATTGAATATATGTATATATATTTATTGGAGGAGATAGCTGGCTAATGGTCGGTTAGGCTAGGAATGAAATCCTGAAAAGATTGAATAAAGATTGTAGAGAAGATAAAAACAAAGAAAGAGAGGAAGGGACATGAGATTCCAAGAGAAGAGGAGAAAAAGAGAGAAGAAAAAAAAAAGGAAAGAAAGAAAATACAAGAAAAGGAAAGAAAGAGAAAAAGGGAAGAAAAGGAAAAAAGAGAAGAAGAGAAGAAAAGGAAAGAAAGAGAAGAGAAGAAAAGGAAAGAAAGAGAAGAAGAGAAGAAAAGGAAAGAAAGAAAATAGAAGAAAAGGAAAGAAAGAAAATCGAAGAAAAGGAAAGAAAGAGAAGAAGAGAAGAAAATGAAAGAAAGAGAAGAAAGAGAAGAAAAGGAAAGAAAGAGAAGATAAAAAAAAAAAAAAAAGAGAGGAGGGGACGTGAGATTCCAAGAGAAAAGGAAAGAAAGAGAAAAAGAGAAGAAAAGGAAAGAAAGAGAAAAAGAGATGAATAAGAGAAAGAGAGAGAAGAAGATAAAAAAAAAGAAAGAAAGAAAGAGAGGAAGGAACGTGAGATTCCAAGAGAAGAGGAGAAAGAGAGAGAAGAAAAAAAAGAAAAGGAGAGAAAGAAAGAGAGGAAGGGACGTGAGATTCCAAGGAGAATAGGGAAAACAAAAGAAGAAAAAAATCTAAAAAATTAAAAGGAGAGGGAAAGAGGGCGTTTAAAAAAAATAAAGGGGAGAAGGAGCAGGAGAAAAAGAGAGAAGCAGCCTAGAAGAAGAAGAAGAGGAAAATAGCCGAGAGAGAGAGAGAGAGAGAGAGAGAGAGAGAGAGAGAGAGAGAGCTGCAGGCGCAGGTAAGCCCCTCTCTCCCATTTGTTTTCTTCCCATTTGTTTTCTTTACCTGCAAAACCTCAACACCACAACCATTAACCGGATCACTCCCCATCACCTGTACAGCCCTCAACTACCTTCGAAGCCCCTATCCATTCCTTCCACTGAGAATCATTCCATTTAATCTCCTGTACTAACTTTCACCCAGATCTATTACTCCCTCACCTACAGTCGACTTGTTGCTACCTATAAGCATCATCAAAACCAACAGCTGTCTAGTTGCAGCCATGACCATCTCTTACCTGCAGACTCACTTTCCATCGATTTCCTTAGCAAGCCCAACCGATTACCTATATACTTTCTCCATGATTACCTTCATCACTCAAAACCTACAGTCAACTTTACACTTGTCCTATTATCTGATCAACCCAACACCCAAGCAAACCCAATACCTCATCCTCACTCTTACCTGTTACAACTCCCCTGAATCACCTGCTCCCTACTCAATGATCTGCTGTACCCATCATGAATCCTTGATTCTGATTCCAATAATTTGATCATATTTGTATGTTGATCATTGATTTAATCAATATAAACCATAGGTTGGGCCTTTATTTTGATCATGTTATGTGACTATTGACTTAACTAAATTCGGGAACACTGATCATGATAATTTTAATGTGTTGATCTTGACCGTCAATCATGATAATTTTAATGTATTGATCTTGACAATTGATCATTTTAATGTGTTGATCTTGTCCATCAATCATGATAATTTTAATGTATTGATCTTAACCATGTGATCATGATAATTTTAATGCTCAATCTGAACCATTGATCCATATGATTTGATCCTTACCCATCTGATCATGATCCTTACCACCTGATTTGATCCTTATCCTTTTGATCATGATTCCTACCACCCAGTCAGTATCTACACAACCATTTGATCAGATCAAGCCACTATCATCACCATCAGATAAAACCATCATCATCACCATCTGATCAAGCCATCATCCTATCAGATCATCCTCACCACCAGATCAGATTATCATCACCGTTAAATTAGATCATCATTACAACTCTATCTCACACTATCTGATCATCATCTACACCATCTGATCTGCCCATCACCCCATCTAATCATCATCTACACCATCTGATCGTCATCACCATCACCACCATCATCACCATGTGATTGACAACTCACATACTCACATATTGCTATGTTTTTAGATGTTCATTTGTTATGTTTAGAATGCTTATTGCTACATCTGTCTGCTACACATGCTCATTGCTACATCTGTCTGCTACACATGCTTATTGTTATATATGTCTACCACATGCTTATTTCCATATTTAGATGCTTACTGCTATATTTAGAATACTACCACTGCTATAGTTGGAATGTTTTCATTTACCATATTTGTCTTGGAAAGAGATAAGTTAGAAAAATAGCAATTAGGGCAAGATAAACCCTAGAATAAAGAGAATAATTAGGTTATGAAACCTTAAAAAATGAAAATCACAAATGAAAAGGGATAGGAAACCCTAGAAACCTGAAAATAGAAACAATAAAAATGGTAGGAATCTAGGTCTCATCCCTAGATCCAATTGATAAAAATGGAAACAATAAAAATAGTAGGAATTTAAGTCTCATCCCTAAATCCTATTGATAAAAATGAAAAGAATTTGGTACATATCCCAAATCAAAATGGTAGGAATTTAGGTCTCATCCCTAGATCCTATTGACAAAAATGGAAAGAATTTGGTACACATCCCAAATCTGAATGATAGGAATTTAGGTCTCATCCCTAGATCCTATTGATAAAAATGGAAAGAATTTGGTACACATCCCAAATATAAATGATAGGAATTTAGGTCTCATCCCTATATCCTATTGAAAAAATGGTAAAAATTTGGTGCACATTCCAAATTCGACTCTCACAATCAATTCGAACTACGTCGTACCTGATTTCTAGGGCACACCCTAGAATACGTAGGCAATTTGGGAATCCAAAATACGTTACAAAGCCACCCATCAACCATACATCCAGCATAAACTTCAACTTGAACAAAAAATCTAATTAAAGGACATGCATAAATCACTTTCATAATCTTTAATCACAAAACCCATTCGAACTACATTTTTGGACTTGATTTCTAGGATTGAAATACGTTGGCAGTTTGAGATGTCTTACACGTCTCAGATTCAGTCCAAGACCAAACCATCTTTGGTCCGGTTCACTGTATAATATTGTACATTACATTTGCTTGTTTATTTGCTTTAAAACATGATTGGCTTCATCCTAGGTTAGAACAACTTAGCAACTTGATTTAGGACATCCCCCATCGAACCCTAGTCATCTAGTTGATCAAGCACAGTCAAAATTAGAGTTTAAGGAAAGTTTAGGAGGCCGATATTGATCGGGAAATTTGGGTGCCTAACACCTTCCCATATTCGTACTCTGAATACTTACCCGATCTCTTGCAGACCAAAGAATTGATACATTGGGTCACGAGTTAGTAGAAGTCTTACCTTAGGGTGAGGCTACATTTTTAGAGGTCCTAGACCTTAATCTAGGTGGCGACTATAATAGAACAAACATTGATCTTCATCGATACGGATACACATTCATCCCAAGGAGGATCATCAAGTTCCCATTGTCCTCACAGTGGTGACTCCACTGACTCCTAGGATACTTTCCTTATATTGATTTGCTTGACATTTGCTGCTAGATCTAGGGTACTATATTTATTGTTTGTACATATTACTTTGGGGGGTATGGGTTCAGTCACACTTTCATGCGAGTAGCCGAACCGGGTCCCATGCATGTGGGGCAGCCCGCTAAGCGAAACACACAACCTTGTTTTGTACTTTGTAAGATCATGACCAGCGAGCAGCCTCTGACGAGCGTTTCTCGGGTCTGCCTGGGAATGCGTTATGCTACTCTACGTCGCTTGATTCTTGCATCATATTATATAAAGGGATTGAGGGCCCATTATTCATTGTACATTCGGTGATAGGTTACCCCGTCCTCATCAAGGTGGCCTTTTCTGTCCTAACCCAGTTTGAGTCACATGTATGTTATTTTTGGTCCATCTTTTAACCAACATGGTAAAGTCTACTCGATCATAATATTTACATCCGAGACGTCGAAGTTCTGTCTGTTTTTGTCCTTGACTTGTCAACATGTTTGGATCCACACTTGAGTATTCTTGTCTCTCACTCGTTGAGAGTGTGAGGGTTACGTATACCCGCATACACATTAGTATGGCCGGTCTATACACGCCCTCCATCGTAAAAATATCATTGTGTTGACCATTCAATATTGATATATAAATCTCAAAAAACGATCAGAAAATCTCTGTCACGACATAGATACTGTGATCAAGTCGAAATTTACCGTTTGTTCAATCATAAACCACTTTTATCATCTTTCATGAAAACTATAAATAAGCATATTCATTTCAATTTCTTGGAATTTTATGAACCACATGGTCGAACCTTGGTGCTACAATGATCCATTCAGAATCTTGAGACCTCAAGACCAATCATGGGGTTATTTAAATACAAATAAATTGTTACAGATGATGTCCAATGGTCGATTTTCATAAAGGAGCTAACTTTGTTTGGTCGAGTCAGCTTGTATGGGTATATGTATTCTTCTCATGTCCAGTCACTTCTGAGTCTTAACCTTTGTTCATTGTTTATATAGAAAGAGAAAAAAAAAACATAAAAACCAAAAAAACCAAAAAAACTAAAAAAATTAAAAAAAAGAGAAAAAAGAAAGAAAGGTTGAACTAGGGAGGATAGGATTGTCTAGACTTAAGAGAACACCTAAGTGAGTAGACAAAGCATCCACTCTTATTACATCCACTCATAGGAAGGTCTCATCATTACCGGTTCATGTCTCGGTTTATGTTCACAAAGAGGACTTTTGTACCTCAAATTAAATGTTGGAATGGTTGGTAGACAATATATTGAGAGCCCAAATATTTCAGAGCGAAATTAAAATTCCAAGATCGGAGTTGAGGAATCCAAGAGGTTAGAAAGCTGAATCATAGATTCTGAGAGATTACATGTTTCTTTTCCATGTTAGCATACTTGCCAATTTTAAATGGAAAAACTAAGATTGGAAAGCATTTCGTTTACCCTTGGCAATTGAGCCACTTTGACTGAAGGAGTTGGTTTCTATCCCTAATTACTTTCATCACCCAAGGTGACCCAAACTCAAAGGAGCAGCCCTCGAACCTTCAAGAATGTCCCACCCACCTCCCAAAATCTAGGATGAAAAGGAAGACCATGTGGTCAATTGTATCCCAAAATTTAGGTAGCCTGAAAATGAACTTCATGTGCACCCTAAACTGGGGCCACAACCAAAATATCAGTGTACCCTAAATTGGGGCACAACAAAAATATCAGTGCACCCTAAACTGGGGCATAATTAAAATGTTAATGGATTCAAAGTGGGGCAAACCGAAAAGGTGATGGACCAAGTGGGGTATAGGTCAAGTTTCATGACATCCAAACTGGGGGATAAGATTGGAATACATTTAACCCAAATTGAGGGATTGGCCAAGTGAATGTCGAACCCGAACTGGGGCATAAATAAAAATGGTGATAGACTTAAGAGGGGTTTAGCTCAAGATGGAAAGGGTCAAACACATGTCGATAGTTAGGCGTAATGAGCCTTACTAGCGAATGTCTGAACGGAAATTCCGTCCTACAACCAATCATAAGTTGGCATCAATGATGTCGTATCCAATTGGGGTAACTCGATGAATTACTTGTTTAAACTGGCTACCATTGGTATCTGATAGGTTATCTATGCTTGGGCTTAAGTTCAATGTGTCTATAGACGGTCCAGTCCAAAATGCTCGGAAAAAGTGAACAATAATCATCCCATTTGAGACATCAACTGGAGTGCTTTTACTACTTCCAATCCATTCATTCCCAGTTTGATACTTCTTCCTCTTTCGATGTTCACTGCCAATTCTGACTCTGATGACAATTGGGATGATGAGCCACAACCTGAACTTCTACTCCACCGGCCTTTAGAGAAATGAAAGTTCAACACACATGTGAAAGTTACAAATGATTAAGTTAAAGTCATGGAAGCATTCTCAAAGATACAAGTTGGAACATCAAAATGTCATCCCATTTGGTCGATTTATAGAAAGAATTTTTTTGGGATATTCCTTAAAAGTAGAGAACATTACAGACTCATACAGGTGGTTCATTCAGTTTTGCAAAAATGGATCTACCAACAAGGAGTCATCAAGTTTACATCAATCCAAGTGATTAAGTCTTCTACAAGTGCATGACATCTACAAATATGAAGTGTGTTATAGATCAACTTCAAAGTCAAAAATGAGATAAAAAAAAAAAGAACAAAAAAAAGAAGGAAAAGAAAGAAAGAAAAAAAAAAGAAAAAAGAAAAAAAAAAGAGAGGAAAAAAAAAAGCTATACAAAATAATGAGGTTGGTTAGCATACTCCATTGGAACGGTGATGGTGGACAAGTTCAACTATGGTGCATAAACATGGAGCAACTACTTTGAAACACTAATGATGAGTGAGTTTGATTACAAGGCATATACATGGGGCAACTCCTTTGGAGCCCTGCTGATGGACGAGTTCAGTTATAGAGCAATAAGACAATTGGTTCTCGTACAATGACATATAAACACCATTTCTTAGAACCTGATTGGAGACCTGATCGTTTGTTGTGATTCACATTGTATGTTGAGATGGATTTTGATATGGGTCACTACATCCCGCCCATACAGGGGGTGGTCTCATCACTTTGTTGTCATCGGAGGATTTCTTTTTGGCTAAAGACTCTCTCTCTCTTGTCCATCAATCTAACGGTCTTCCACAGAGTCTACATTACATGCCCTTACTTCAAATGTCACAAAATTTTATGGTATCGTTTCTTGTGAACATGTTGTCTTGTTATGCATAAATATTGTTCAATAAATCTGACTGGAATATCTATCTGTCGTTCATCATTTCGACGACGTCCAAGAATTCCATAGTCTTTTGTTGCTAGCTAATAAAATGGCATCGCCTAGTGGAGATCAAGCCATTCTACATAAACAACCAAATACTCTCCCAATGGCAAACCCATTGGATAGTTTCTTATCTGTCCATCTAGACCTTCGTCATCATACTTGTATACAGACTTAAAGGATTTGGGCCCAAACGTGGTTATAATCGATTCAGCATCTGAGCATAGCTTGTTGAAATTTATTTTCTATCTGAATGATACCGAGAGGAGAAAGCATTCTTTGACGTTTTTTCTAAAGAATAGTGTAGGGTTGCATCTCCTTAAGGTTATTTCTAGTGATGACTCAAAAGTCCCCTGCTTATCAATGTGTGCAGACTTGAACTTAGACACTGGGGAAAAATCACCCATTTATCCAAACATCATGAGTTTAGTTGAGCCCCCTATTTGAAACTCTAGCTGAGTTTATTTGAATGTAAGAGAAAGATGACCCATACAAATTTGAAAAAAAAAAGAAATAAAATTGAGTCATTGTCATCATTTGCCCCTCATTAAAAAGACCTGATTGCCCTTTGATCAAAGTGAAACCCATATAAATTTGGCAGGAATGCAGAACATATCAAGATTGTATTTTAAAGAAAAGAAACATGTTTCTCTCAGTCTAAATTAAGTTAAGTCAAGGAAAGTCGATCAAATCATGATCTCTAGTTCCTCTTGTATTTCGAGCAATGTTAGTGGACAAAATACAGATTCTAAGCCCCATTGTGGCTACCTCAATATTTATGGAAAGTTCAACCCATTTTGAAAATGAAGAAAGACAGGAATATAAAAGAACATAAAAAAAAGAGAGAATAAAAGAGAAAAGGAAAGAAAGGTGTAAGTACAGAGAACAAAGAAGAAGAATAAAAGAAGAAAAAAAAAAGAATGAAAGATCATGGGAAGAGAGAGAAAGCTCTAGCCCAAACTATGCGGAACCTGATTCTGGAGGGATGGAAGTCCCAGAGGATATGTAGGCAATTTGGGACACCCCAAATTCGGTCCAGAGGCTATACATCCAAAGGCTACACATCCAGAGGCTATAAATCCAAAGGCTACACATCCAAAGGCTACACTGCCAAAGGCTATACATTCAGAGGTTACAAATCCAGAGCACAAAATACAGTTACAGTTACATCATGAGCGGTCTTGAGCTAAAGTAACAAATCTGATGAGGTCGTTACTCAAGAAGCTTGACAGTTACAGTTACACCATGAGTGGTCTTGAGCTAAAGTCATAGACCTGTTGAGGTTGCTACTCATGAAGCTTGACAGTTACAGTTACATCATGAGCAGTCTTGATCCAAAGTCACAGACCTGATAAGGTCGCTACTCAGGAAGCTTGACAGTTACAGTTACATCTTGAGCGGTCTTGAGCCAAAGTCACAGACCTGATGAGGTCGCTACTCAAGGAGCTTGACATCTATAGTTATTTGTTGTACAATGATAGAATCCTGATCAAGTGCAGAATAATAAAAAAATATGGTTCTTTTATCTTTAGCCTTCAATTGGTAACATTCTTAGCTAAAGAAGGGCATCTGTAAGCACCCCATTTTTGCCACCTTCAGCATAAGTGAACCTATATGGCAGGTTTTCAACCTTTAATCCAAAGATTTATGATTCTCTAATGAACCCCACAGCAGGGTCCTAGGATATTACCTACTTGGATGTATAGGTTGTGAAATTATCTTCGAAATGAAACTAGAATCATCAAATTCTGACTTAAAACAAGGAAGATATCGCAGTTTGAAAGTACAAGGGCATTTACGTAATTATCGTACAATGCATGCATTATCATTTAAACTTCATGTCATCATATCTTGGTCATTTGATATCGGAATCGGATGATTCAAAGGTCAATATTCCTTATTTTTAGTCCTCTTCAATGTGGACGTGAAAAATCCCGGCTAGAAGTCACCGGTGGGCCCCATACAAGCTTCCATGCAAAATTATCGTTAGAATTTCAAAGCTTCATATCTTTGTCGTTCTACATCGAATTCAGATGATTCCAAGGCCATTATTCTTCATTTGTGGTGTCCTACAAAGTGGACGTGGAAAATCTCAGGTAGAAGTCTCTGGAGGATCCCATGCAAAATGGTCAGCCAAATTATCGATAATGGGCCTGCTTAAACTTTAAAAATTTATAAGTTGACCATTTTATTTCCAAATCAGGTGATTCAAGCTCCAACATTCCTGATTTTTAGTGTTCTACAAAGTGAACATAAAAAATTTGGAATAGAGGCTATCAAAAAATTCCAACGTGAAATGGCAACGGAAATAGCCCATGAAAAGACAGAGAGAGAAACCCAGTCAATCCAGTCAACTCATCTCAACCCAAGCCAGTCTTGGCCCAACCCAGTCAATCCAGTCAACTCATCTCAACCCAAGCCAGTCTTCCCCCAACCCAGTCAATCCTTGTTAATCCGGACCAAATCTATTGGACCCATGTGCATGTATATTATGTATATTATACATATTATTAGATTATGTATTGCATTAGGTATTAAATTAAGTTTTTATGGATTGAATATATGTATATATATTTATTGGAGGAGATAGCTGGCTAATGGTGGGTTATGCTAGGAAAGAAATTTGAAAAAGATTGAATAGAGATTGTGGAGAAGATAAAAAAAAAAGAAAGGAAGGGACGTGAGATTCCAAGAGAAGAGGAGAAAGAGAGAGAAGAAAAAAAAAAGGAAAGAAAGAAAAGATAAGAAAAGGAAAGAAAGAGAAAAAGAGAAGAAAAGGAAAGAAAGAGAAGAAGAGAAGAAAAGAAAGAAAGAGAAGAGAAGAAAAGGAAAGAAAGAAAAGAGAAGAAAAGGAAAGAAAGAGAATAAGAAAAGAAAAGGAAAGAAAGAGAAGAAGAGAAGAAAATGAAAGAAAGAGAAGAAAGAGATGAAAGGAAAGAAAGAGAAGGAAAAAAACAAAAAAAAGAAAGAGAGGAGGGAACGTGAGATTCCAAGAGAAAAGGAAAGAAAGGGAAAAAGAGAAGAAAAGGAAAGAAAGAGAAAAAGAGATGAATAAGAGAAAGAGAGAGAAGAAGATTAAAAAAAAAAAAGAGAGGAAGGGACGTGAGATTCCAAGAGAAGAGGAGAAAAAGAGAGAAGAAAAAAAGAAAAGGAGAGAAAGAAAGAGAGGAAGGGACGTGAGATTCCAAGGAGAATAGGGAAAAAAAAAGAAGAATAAAATCTGAAAAATGAAAAGGAGAGGGAAAGAGGGCGTTTAAAAAAAATAAAGGGGAGAAGGAGCGGGAGAAGAAGAGAGAAGCAGCCTAGAAGAAGAAGAAGAGGAAAGCAGTCGACAGAGAGAGAGAGAGAGAGAGAAAAAGAGAGAGAGAGAGAGAGAGAGAGAGAGAGAGAGAGAGAGAGAGAGAGAGAGCTGCAGGTGCAGGTAAGCCCCTCTCTCCCATTTGTTTTCTTCCCATTTGTTTTCTTTACCTGCAAAACCCCAACACCACAGCCATTAACCAGATCAGTCCCCATCACCTGTACAGCCACCAACTACCTTCGAAGCCCCTATCCATTCCTTCCACTGAGAATCATTCCATTTAATCTCCTGTACTGACTTTCACCCAGATCTATTACTCCCTCACCTATAGCCGACTTGTTGCAACCTATAAGCATCATCGAAACCAACAGCTGTCTAGTTGCAGCCATGACCATCTCTTACCTGCAGACTTACTTTCCATCAATCTCCTTAGCAAGCCCAACCGATTACCTATACACCTGCTCCCTAATTACCTTCATCACTCAAAACCTACAGTCAACTTTACACTTGTCCTATTATCTGATCAACCCAATGCCCAAGCAAACCCAATACCTCATCCTCACTCTTACTTGTTACAACTCCCCTGAATCACCTGCTCCCTACTCTATGATCTGCTGTACCCATCATGAATCCTTGATTCTGATTCCAATAATTTGATCATATTTGCATGTTGATCATTGATTTAATCAATATAAACCAGAGGTTGGGCATTTATTTTGATCATGTTATGTGACTATTGACTTGATTAAATTCGGGAACACTGATCATGATAATTTTAATGTGTTGATCTTGACCGTCAATCATGATAATTTTAATGTATTGATCTTGACAATTGATCATTTTAATGTGTTGATCTTGACCATCAATTATGATAATTTTAATGTATTGATCTTGACCATGTGATCATGATAATTTTAATGCTCAATCTGAACCATTGATCCATATGATTTGATCCTTACCCATATGATCATGATCCTTACTACCTGATTTGATCCTTATCCTTTTGATCATGATTCCTACCATCCGGTCAGCATCTACACAACCATTTGATCAGATCAAGCCACCATCATCACCATCAGATCAAACCATCATCATCACCATCTGATCAAGCCATCATCCTATCAGATCATCCGCACCACCAGATCAGATTATCATCACCGTCAAATTAGATCATCATCACAACTCTATCTCACACTTTCTGATCATCATCTACACCATCTGATCTGCCCATCACCCCATCTAATCATCATCTACACCATCTAATCGTCATCACCATTGTCATCATCGTCACCATGTGATTGAAAACTCACATACTTGGAAAAATAGCAATTAGGGCAAGATTAACCATAGAATAAAGAGAATAATTACGGTATGAAACCCTAAAAAATGAAAATCACAAATGAAAAGGGATAGGAAACCCTAGAAACCAAAAAATGGAAACAATAAAAATGGTAGGAATTTAGGTTTCATCCCTAGATCCTATTGATAAAAATGGAAACAATAAAAATAGTAGAAATTTAGGTCTCATCCCTAGATCCTATTGATAAAAATGGAAAGAATTTGGTACACATCCCAAATCAAAATGGTAAGAATTTAGGTCTCATCCCTAGATCCTATTGTCAAAAATGGAAAGAATTTGGTACACATCCCAAATCTGAATGATAGGAATTTAGGTCTCATCCCTAGATCCTATTGATAAAAATGAAAAGAATTTGGTACACATCCCAAATCCGAATGATAGGAATTTAGGTCTCACCCCTACATCCAATTGACAAAAATGGTAGGAATTTGGTACACATTCCAAATTCGACTCTCACAATCATTTTGAACTATGTCGTACCTGATTTCTAGGGCACACCCTAGTATACATAGGCAATTTGCCAAATACGATACAAAGCCACCCATCAACCATACATCTAGCATAAACTTCAACTTGAACAAAAAAAATCTAATTGAAGCACATGCATAAATCACTCTCATAATCTTTAATCACAAAACCCATTCGAACTATGTTTTTGGACTTGATTTCCAGGATTGGAATACGTAGGCAGTTTGAGATGTCTTACACGTCTCAGAGTCAGTCCAAGACCGAACCATCTTTGGTCCGGTTCACTGTATATTATTGTACATTACATTTGCTTGTTTATTTACTTTAAAACATGATTGGCTGAACCCTAGGTTAGAACAACTTAGCAACTTGATTTAGGACATCCCCCATCGAACCCTAGTCATCTAGTTGACCAAGCACAATCAAAATTAGAGTTTAAGGAAAGTTTAGGAGGCCGATATTGATCGGGCGATTTGGGTGCCTAACACCTTCCCATATTCGTACTCTGAATACTTACCCGATCTCTTGCAGACCAAAGAACTGATACATTGGGTCACGAGTCAATAGAAGTCTTACCTTAGGGTGAGGCTACATTTTTAGAGGTCCTAGACCTTAATCTAGGTGGCGACTCCAATAGAACAAACATTGATCTTCATCGATATGGATACACATTCATCCTGAGGAGGATCATCAAGTTCCCATTGTCCTCACAAGTTGTAAAACCCGTATTAAACTAATCGGTCTTACCACCTTGTACCAGGTCTACCTATCATGGTCGAGCCAAGTGGACTAAGTGCATGAAGAAAATCATAAAATCAGGTATGAATTTGACCCAAAAATAGTAAATATGAGGGTAGGGTCGCATGCCTAAACCGGTAGGGTCGACCCCACCTCAACAGAAGTCCTGTAAGACCCGCACTCTAAAAACCCGGTCTAAACCTTGGTTTTGTGTCATGACAGGTCTTCCGATCATCACCGGGCCAGACGGGGCAAGCGGATAACAAACAGGTACAAAATCGGACAGAAGTCAACCAATTATACCTGATTTTAGGTATACCGGTCGATGGTACCGGTCTTGGTACCGGTCGACCGGTATGGCCTGCGCAGCAATGTGCGGGAATCTGGAAATTGGTCTTTGCGGGTCCCGCTTTCTTGATTTCGAATCCTAGAAGTTTCCTAATCCTAGTAGGGTTACTAAACCCTATTTCTAGCCTATAAATATACCCTTAAACCTCCTCAAATCCTTTCCATTGTCTCTCACAAACCCTAGAGAAGAGAAAGAGGTTGGAAAGGAGAAGGGGCTAGGAAGAAGAAGGAGGTGCCGCCATTACCGTTCGACGACGCTCTCATTACGCTAGTCAACGGTAAGTGTTTGAATCCATCTTCTTACCCTATGTTAGTTGTGTGGGTGGATTAATACCATGCAAAGTAGGTATTGATCTAAAACCCTAAATTGGCCAAAAAAACCTAAGTTGCCGTCAAACCTTAGATTCGAGTTTCGAGATGATATTCATCGAAACGAGACTTGAATGAGTTGGGGATAACTCTAACTCAAAGCCTAGACTTAGAATGGATAGGAGAAACCCTGAAAATCCTTGGAGGATGATCGACGGCAGTCGAAAAACCCATGTATGGTCTTCCGGAGACATACTGGTCGACTATACCGGTTGCACATAGTGCGACTGGTATGTTGCGATCGCTATCTCTCGGGAGGTTGTCTGTGGGGACCGGCTGACCATACCGGTCGCCAGTCTTCCCCACAGAGCTACGACCGGTATGTTGCCACCGGTCAGCTCTATGAGGGTATTTGTAACCCTGTTGGTTCCCGACCAACATGAAACCCTAAACAATATATTCTAATGAAACCCAAATAATCCTGTAGGACTTTGTGACTTATCGTTTGGATCATGCGACGTAGAGAAAGTTATCGAACGAGCGTCAGGTAAGGGAATCTGACCCAAACCTAATAATTAATGGACAGTAAATTGTTGTTAATCACCTGATTATATGAGATGTGTTGTTTGTGCATATTCACATGCCATCCTTTACTTTCAGTTATTATTACTGTTCATGCATTGATAGGATGTGATTGTTAGGCATGTGATTGTTTTCGTTAGTGTGTGGAGTGGGGCATGGGCCTGGGATAGCTCTTCACATTAGCACCTTTTGTAGTATTCTATCTTAACATGCTCGGTACGGGTGGGGCATCAGGGGAAGGTCGTGGTACGGTGGTCTCCGATATTGATGTTGTCCCGGCCATTGTTATGCGGTACTGTGGATTCCGAGTCGACGCTGGCTTGTCTACGATGCTTTAGCTCTATCTCTATGCCGTAGGGAGTTATGTTGGGATAGGGTCTACCTGCGTATTGTTTCTATCCTAGTGGGTTAGTTGCGGATAGGGCATCAGGGGAGGTGTGGGAATGTCTTAGCTCTATCTCTATGCCGTAGACGGCTGTGCTGGGATAGAGCATACATTGATGACATATAGGATTGGTTAGTTGCGAGCCCAGTTTGCGAGCCCTGGCCAGTAGGGGCTTAGGTACTGGTATGGGTAGAGTATCAGGGGAGGTACCTGGATATCTTAGCTCTATCTCTATTCCATGATGGGTGCATGTGGGCCAATGGGGGTGTGATCCATGAGGTGCCACACACTCGTGTATAGAGGTGCGGGGGCCACCAAACCTTTTTATAGCACATTGCAAACTTAAAACCAGACCACAGCATAAAATTGATTGTTACTCATGCATAATCTTGTGAAACTGTCTGATTGTCTTACTGAGCTGTGTTGGTAGCTCACCCTTTGTATATGCATTGCTTTTAGATGTTGATGCAGGATACACCGTGGACGACTACATGAACGCTCCGGCGTACGGTGGTGTGGCTGCTCTGGATGTAGAAGCAGGGGAGGACGAGCATGATGCTTCATGCGAGTGCCCTTTCTGTGTGTACTTGTGATGGATTTTTATTTAGTTGTTCCCGTTATTTTTGTTTGGTATTAAGAGATGTAAAAGATATTATAGTTCATGTTTGGATTTGAATAATTGGATATTTATTTAAATTATCAATAGATACTCAGTTCATTATATTTAAAGTCTTCCGCTGTAATATTTATATTCTGATTGTTGGTTATGTGTAATGGTTTGTATGAATGGACACGGCCTATTCGAGATCCTGGTGTGAACCGTTGGTTCAATGGCGGTTTACTCACACCATTCTGGTTGGATCAGAATTGGGGTGTGACAAGTCCAATCCATGACTTTTTAGTCGTAGGGTCGGATGACTTGAAAACCATAGGGTCGATGGGTCCTGCGACCCTATGATCGACCCTACGTTGACTGACAGAAACCGTAAATTAGGAAACTTTCCTAATTTCAAGGGGTCCTTTCCTAATCTCGATGGGACTTATTTTCGAGGGTTTCTCTCTATAAATAGGACTTCCCTTAGCCTCTTTTACTCCATTTAGAACCCTAATTGAAAGTGAGAGAAAGAGGAAGAGAAGAAGAGAAGAAAAATTGGAGAAAAGACTAAAGAAGAGGAAGAACTTCAGAGAAACCTCTGAATCTCAGCCAACTTCAGGTATGAGTCTAATTCCCTTCATAAATTAAGAGCCTAGAATGGAATATGAAGAAGTTAGGATTAGGAGAAACCCAAATCATCTACCCATGGATGAGTTTCGAAGGAATCCATGGAAGTAACCATCATAGGCAATGGAAAGTATGTAAAAATCATAGTTATGAGCCATAGAACAATCTTAGAATGGACCTACGAGACCACATGATGGATCACATACCCTCGGGAAGTTCCAGGGAGGGTGTAGTCGCACATAGGGTCGATTGATAACCGACCCCATGTCCGACCCTACCCCTAGGGTCGATTGGGTAACCGACCCTAGGTACTACCTTACCTGCGGCCCTATGATTTCAGCTAGTCTAAATTTATTTGAATTAATTCTAATTAGAATCTATCAACTTGTTAGGGTTTCCTAGTGATTTAAAAGTGATTCATAAAGCTTGAACGAGGATCTACACTCAATCAAAGGTGAGGGAACAAGACCTAAACTAATTGGATAATAAAAAGCTATTTTTTCTTATTGAGTCTGATACCATGATTGATTGATTCTATACATGTATGTGTTTATTGTGCATTTAACATTTCATCCAATATTCCTGCTATTACTGTTCATGCATATTTAATTTCGTTTATTTATAATATGATGATGATGGTGATGTTAGGGTTAGGCATGTAAATATTTGTGTATGGTTAGTATATTTGATGTGAGTGGGGCATCAGGGGAGGACGTGACACTATGGTTTTTCCTAGTCACCAGACTCTAGCTCTATCTTTACTCAAGTCCTGTCCACTAACATCGTTGTATCGCTATTACCTTAGCAGAGCTATTACGTCGTAGGGCATCAGGGGAGGTGGTCTCGGACTGTGTAATCTCTGACTCTACCGGGGGGGTCTTATCTCTATCTCTATGGATGTATTGAGGGATGCTGGGGTGAGGCCTTGGATACACTGTTTGTCATTAGGATTGGTTAGTTGCGAGCCCAATTTGCAAACCCTAGCCAACAACGGCTTACGTGTTGGTATGGGAGCATGTGGTACTGCAATGCCGATACCCATTGGGTACACTGTTTCCATGGTGGATGCATGTGGGAAGGCAATGCCGATATCCATTGGGCGGCTTCACACACTCGTGTATAGAGGTGAGGCAGCCTCCGAACCTTTCTAGAGCACATTGTAAACTTATAAACCAGACCACAGATATGAATTGAATGCATGCATATGTTTGTTGCATTGTTTTGTTTGCTCACTGAGCCGTGATGTGTGCTCACCCTTTTCGACATCGAATATTTTAGTTGATGATGCAGGTACCACTGTTGAAGATTATATAAATGCTCCTGTGTACGGGCAAGCGGCGTGATGGAGTCGCATGAATCGACACGCGAGTGCAACTCCTATGTTTTCGATTAGACTTTTATTTGGATTATACAGACAATGTATTTGAATTAATTATTTAAGTTTATGTCTTAGTCCTTTTGGAAATAATTGGTTAAATTATTTATTTTATCACATTTAGATTCTCAGTTCATTTAATTGTGAGGACAATAGGAAATCGACGTGATCCTCCACTGGATGGAATGTGGTATCCCGTATCGATGAAGATCGATTTGTTCTGTTGGAGTCGCCACCTAGATTAAGGTCTAGGACCTCTAAAAATATAGCCTCACCCTAAGGTAAGACTTCTATTGACTCGTGACCCAATGTATCGGTTCTTTGGTCTGCAAGAGATCGGGTAAGTATTCAGGGTACGGTTATGGGAAGGTGTTAGGCACCCAAACCGCCCGATCAATATCGGCCTCCTAAACTTTCCTTAAATTCTAATTTTGACTATGCTTGGTCAACTGGATGACTAGGGTTCAATGGGGATGTCCTAAACCAAGTTCCTAAGTTATTCTAACCTAGGGTTCAGCCAATCATGTTTTAAAGTAAATAAACAAGCAAATGTAATGTACAATATCATACAATGAACCGGACCAAAGATGGTTCGGTCTTGGACTGAATCTGAGATGTGTAAGACATCTCAAACTGCCTACGTATTCCAATCCTGGAAATCAAGTCCAAAAACGTAGTTCGAAAAAGGATTGTGTGATTAAAGATTATGGAAGTGATTTATGCATGTGCTTCAATTAGATTTTTTTTTTGTTCAAGTTGAAGTTTATGCTGGATGTATGGTTGATGGGTGGCTTTGTACCGTATTTGGGATTCCCAAATTGCCTACGTATTCTAGGGTTTGCCCTAGAAATCAGGTACGACGTAGTTCGAAAATGGGTGGGAGTCAGATTTGGAATGTGTACCAAAATCCTTCCATTTTTGTCAATAGGATCTAGGGATGAAACCTAAATTCCTACCATTTTTATTTGGGATGTGTACCAAATTCTTTCTATTTTTGTTAATAGGATCTAGGGATGAGACCTAAATTCCTACCATTTTTATTTGGGATGTGTACCAAATTCTTTCTATTTTTGTCAATAGGATCTAGGGATGAGACCTAAATTCCTACCATTTTTATTGTTTCCATTTTTAGGTTTCTAGGGTTTCCTATCCCTTTTCGTTGTGATTTTCATTTTTTAGGGTTTCATACCCTAATTATTCTCTTTATTCTAGGGTTTATTTTGCCCTAATTATTCTTTCCATTTTTAGGGTTTCACTACCCTAATTGTTCAATTCTTTCCATCTTAGGGTGTATCTTGCCCTAGTTGTTGTACAATATAAACAATCTAACAAAGCAATGTGAGCTTAAATATAGCAGTGTAAGCATCCAAATATAGCATGTTGGAAATATATTCAAATTTAGCAACACATCAGTCAAAAATGGCAAGTGAGTATGTGAATCAATACAAACATGGTAAGTGTGCATCCAAACATGGCAGTAATGTGTGAGCAAGTGTAGTAGACAAATATGGCAATAAGCATGTGTAGTATTCCAAAACAGCAAGAATCATGGCAATGTGATTATTCCAATTAATTATGGCAGTGTGACTATTCCAATTATGGCAGTGTGACCATTCCAATTATAGTAGTGTATGCATACGAGCATCCGAACATAGCATAGCATCAAATATGGCATGTGAGAAACAACCAAAGCATATGAGAATCAATCAAAACATGATGGAACACGTAGCAAGATGACAGCTTTGTCAGGCTGGACCAAAATGGACACATAGGGCTCTGTACTTACTCAAAAAATTCTTAAAAGATATCCCTGGAAAGAAGACTCAGAGGCCAACATTTTGTCTCAAGGAAGCTAATCCTAAAAAAGACCATAGGCAGGTCGAAAATATTCCCCAAGTACATGCAAATACACTGGTCAGGTCTGTTCCAGATTTTTGACCAGTTGCACCATAAATTCCAAATAAACTTCTATTCTTAATGAAAATTAAATTCAGACATATTTCTATGTAGATAACTATCTGATCTAAAATTTTATTAAGAAAAACAAGTTAAAACAGTATATTTTCTTTGTGAAAAATGACTCTTTTCAATCATGCAAATCAGCACATCATGACAGATCTGAAATCAAAGCTCTATCCACTAAAAAATTGATATCAATTCAAAGAAAAATGGAAAAAATATGAAACCAGTGCCATTTTTTAGAATACTTTCATGTCTAAAAAGTTCATGTTAAGTGGATTTTCTAATTTTGGCCATAAGGCCTTTTTCTAGAAACTTTCCGATGGAGGATTGCATTACATCCGGGAAAAATAGCAATGTCAAAGACAAATTTTTTGATATATTTCCCCAATTCCAAATGGAACGAAATTTTTAGGATAGTCTTCTATCATATCAGAGAGACTCCCATAAAAGTTTGGGCTTCAAAATCTTAGAACAAATACATATGATGTACGTCCTAAGTTTGAACCCTAAATCTGGAATTTTCAGATCAGAAAATCACTTTATGAAATTTACAAAAAACATCAAACATCATTGTATATCAATCAAAAATTCATCATTGAATATCTTAGACAAATTATCATTCATGAAAAATGTTAGACATAGGCATCCTAACATTAACAAGCATGTAATAGAGCATTCATGATTGAGATTTCATGAAAATTAGCCTTTTTCAAGCAAAATTGGCATTCGGGCATTATAACGACCTCTAAATTTGTTTAGAGTACTAACCTTGGGCTCAAATTGAGTGAAACCATTGATGAAGGGTGATTGTAGGTTGTATCAACCCCCTTTGAATGTGAATCCTCCTTCTCCTTTCTTCTGCTTCTTTCTCTCTTCTCTTTCTCTCTTTTCTTCTTCTCCTTTCTTTCTTTTCTCTTTTCTCTCTCTTTCTTTCTCCCTCTTTCACGTTTTCTCTCTCTCACTCATGTTTCTCTCTCTCACCCACGTTCCCCTCTCTCTCTTGTATGGAAAAGGATCCCTCCTCCCTCCTATTTATAATTTTTCACTCATTTTCTAGAAGATCCTTCTTTTCTTTTCTTCTTTTTTCTAGAAAATCTTTTTTTCTCTCCATTTTTTCTTCTTTCCTTTCTTTTCTTCCTCTCTCACGTTTTTTCTTCTTCCTTTCTTTCCTTTTTCTCATTCTTCTTCTAGAAAATCCCTTCTCTTTCACGTCTCCCTCTCTCCTCTTTCCTTTTTCTTCTCCAAGATCTTTTAGATTTCATCTCAACCCTAAAGCCTCCTTCTCTTTCACGTCTCTCTCTCTCCTCTTTCCTTTTTCTTCTCCAAGATCTTTTAGATTTCATCTCAACCCTAAAGCCTCCTTCTCTTTCACGTTTTCTCTCTCCCCTCTTTCATTTTTCTTCTCAAAATCTTTTGGATTATCATTTACATATAATAATATATATTATATACATATATACACATATATTTTATAACATACATAATATATATATATATATATATATATATATATATATATATATATATATATATATAGTATATAATATATATAATATATATAAATACTATGCACATGAATGAACTGGTTCGAAACGGGTTGAGACCGACTTAGGTTGACTGAGTTAAACTGATATGGGTTGAGCTAGGTTGGACCAAAAATTGGCTTGAACTGAGTTGACTGGATTGATTGGAATTAACTGGGTTTTCTCTCCTTGTCATTTCATGGGTCATTTCCGCTGTCATCCCGCATGGAATTTTCCGATGGCCTCTATTCCAAATTTTTTGCGTTCATTTTGTAGAACATTGAAAATGAGGAATATAGGAACTGGAATCACCTGAATCCGATGTAGAACGGAAAAGATATGCAGCTTTGAAGTTCTGACGATAATTTTGCATGCAAGCTTGCATGGGACCCACTGGTGACTTCTACCTGGGATTTTTTTACGTCCATTTTGTAGAACATCATGAATGAAGAATAATGGTCTTGGGATCATCTGAATCCGATGTCGGATGATTAAGATATGATGATTTGAAATTCAAACGATCCGACTTAGGATAATTTGCACGAAGGCCACTGGGATTATTTATAGTAACTTCATAAACCTCCCTTATATGTATCATCCGACTAAAATGGTCATATCTTCTTCATTTGATATCAGAATTGAGCAATTCTGGTCTCATTTCGAAGATAATTCTATGACCTATGCATCCATGCAAAATTATAACCCATGACCTTGCTGTGGACCCATTGAAAACTTCCTCAAATTCACAGACCCATTGAAAACTTCCTCAAATTCGCAGTCAAAAATCCAAACTTTCGATCATCTTTCTCCTTTTATTGTCCACACGCCCGCAGGGCTTTGTTTAGCTGGGATGGCAAAAATGGGGTGCTTACATTAATATTTAAGACTTTCGCTATTGTGTATTTACTCTGATTATCGTTGTGGATGTGTATGGTTTAAGCAAACGGACACAACCTATTTGAGATCCTAGTTGAACCGTTGGTTTATTAGTGGTTCATCACACCATTCTGAATAGTGCGGAATTGGGGTGTGACAGAGCCTCCCGAATCTCACGTAATAGTCCCATCATGTCATCTGGTAGTGGACGTGAAGGGCCAGCTGAATGAGAAGCCCGAGAAGGGCCAGCTCTAGTAAAAAGATATGGCGATGAAGGAGGGATGGCATCTACATCCATGTACATCTGATCATCATCCTTCTCATCATTACTCTCGTGTGCCTCTAATGCTACCTCTGCTACTACTGCTGCTGCCGACTCTGGATCTGCTGCTGCTACCCGAGTGAGAGGACATCTCATAGCATTCCTCTCATCATCACTGACCTGTATCTCTCTCATGCCCATCCTGCTGATGGCCTCCTAATCAAGGTCAGCTGAAAAGGTGTCCTCAAGGATCCTCTCATCCACTAGGTCCACCTGTAGATGAGTAAGCAAGGTGGAGATCAGCCGCCTAAAGGGCAAGTTACCTCTCAAGTCAAGCAACGTAGCTCTGTGCATAGTCCGAAGAATAATATATGGAAGGCAGACAGGCTGCCTAGTATAGATATAGTACAGCAGGTACTGAGTCAGCTGTGAGACCATCTCGTAATGTCCGCCCCGGGGATTAAGATTATGCTAGATAATCTTATTATAGACCCATGGCTCTGGACGCAGGTTGACTGCTTTCATCTCCTAGCAGTCATCCCAAAGAATTTAATTATCTATTTCTATACTCACCTATATAGATAACAATTGTGGCTCCCTGGGTGCATAGTAAACCAACTGACCATCGTTGGAAATGCCTAGGAGATCAGCCAACTCTTGATAGTTAAAAGAGATCGAAACCCCTTTCTCCCAGCTGGTGATCCGAAGCTCTCTCCCCCTGTCAACATCTTCTAAGTCACCCTCTACCTCTAAGTGATAGTAGAACTGTATGACCAAGTTCGGATGAGTGGAAGCCTGGTACAAGATCACTGGAAGCCAACCCATGTCACCAAACGCCCTTTCCACATCAAACAAGGCTAAATGGGCTAGGTTCACACACTGACCCCCTTCAACATTCTTCTGATCAAACCAAGGATATCGCACCTCTGCTTCAACGGACCTGAAGCGTCATTGGTCATGAACTCGAGGAACCTTAGTGCGAACCATGATAACAGCAAGAGAAGAAAATAAGAAAACAAGTTAGAAAATTTTGAAAATTTGATAGCATAACGATGTAAAATGGAAAAATCCTCATTTTTCACCCAAACATTTGGGTAGGAGGACTTACATAGGTCCAAAACCATCCTACAAGGCTCATACAATTGAAAATTTAAACTAGTAGGTCAAATTTGAAAATTTTTTGACAATTGGAAAAAACCCCAAAATTTAGGTCAAAAATGAGAATTTTCAAGTTTCTACTAAACTAAGGGATGAAACTCAAATTTTCTTGAGGGCTTTCATCCATTGGGTGGCCAATAGAAATAGCCCCCAATAAAAATTAAATTTTTATGATCAGAAAAATATTAATTAGAAGAAAACCCTACAAATAGCAAAAACCCTAGGTATGAAAGCTTACAAATGGAGAAAAGTAGAGAACATACCTCAAGGAATGGAGTGACGGTTGTTGATCGATGGAAAAATCACCAAGTTTGTATAGTCGACAATGTAGCAACTCACTGATGGCTAGTTGAGTAGAGACCGTAGGAGGAAAAAGGAGACTGAGTGGGAAAAATTTCAAAAAACAAGTTTAAAAACCTGATTTTGTACCATACGGTCACACAATTTGACCAAAACCATCGACCGTATGATCGACCATAGGGTCTCGGTAAGTTGCCAGGGTTTTGAAGGTCGCACCTATGGTTGCACAACATGCGACCGTAGGCCATCGACCATATGAATGATTGTTGTCTACATTTTGATTCTGTTTGAACTTTTGCCTATTGATTTTGTTTTTCTCTCTCCTTCCATTGTGAGACTAACCCAATACTACCATCATATCTTGTCTCACATGTACAGCCTTTCCAAGTAACCATTCAACCAAGAATTTAAATGGCTGGACACAGAGTAAGTAGAAGAAGATAAAATGAAAATCCATCTCCAGTACCTATGGAGACTAATGACAATGAGGGTCAGCAAGGACAGGAAGGAAATATTGGAATTCAAAATGTTGTACCTCAGAATGTGCATACCCAAGGAACCCAACCAACCTACCTGCACCACTTACAGATTTGGCTACAGCGGTGATGAATTTAGCACAACAAATGTAGCAGATACAGCAAGTGCAAGACAACATGCAAGCTGTTATGGCAATTGTTTTTCCAGCTGTAAACATCACCTCTCTACCTGCAGGACAAGCTAGTAAGGCACCTGGTGGTAGCAACATTGTACCTCAAGCACCGCAAACACCAGCAATACAAGGCCAAGTGCAAAACCTTGAAGCACCACAAGGCAGGTATAACCAAAGTAATTATTAGTACCAACCGCCTATGTATGGAGCATATGCACAGTATCAGCTTGATCACTCCAGACTGATCGAGCATTTTCTAAAGTTGAAGCCGAAGGAATTCACAAGCAAACCATTAGATCTGTTATGGCCAGCTCACTAGATCGATGAGATGGAAAGAAACTTTATGATGATGACTATAAATGAAGAAGAAAAGGTATTATGTGCCACTTTTATGCTGAAAGATGATGCACACCATTGGTGAAAATTTACTCAGAGTTATCTGTGGACAAAGCACGCCCAACTGACCTGGGCTATCTATAAAGAAGCTTTCTTCGAAAAGTATTTTCCCAGGAGTTTCAGAGATCAAATGGAAAAGGAGTTCTTGAATCTGTATCAGGGACAGATGACTGTAGATTCATATCAACAACGTTATGAAGAACTATTTTTCTTTACTCCCTCTAGCATGCAGGAGGAAAATACCAAAACCTGAAGGTTCATCATGGGACTTAGGGGAAGCATCTGTGATCATGTATTGGGATTGGAAAAGAAGATTTATAATGGAGCTGTACAGATTGCTTGAGTACTGGAATCGATCAAGAGGGAAAGTTATTTTGCTCAGAACAAAAGTATTAAAAGGCCCAATGGAAACTCATACAACGGAGGGAACTCAAAGACATTTAAACCCTTCCGTACTCAAGGCTTCAATGCTGCAGCCAAGACTACTCCAATAGCCTAACCTCAACAGAAGCAAAGTAATGCTGGAGTCAAATGCTTCAATTGCAATCAAGTAGGACATTATTCAAGAGAGTGTCCTAAGCCAAGGAAACAACTACAGCAAGGAAAGGCTTATGCAGTTACATTTGAGGATGCTACGGCATCGCCTGATGTGGTTACATGTATGAACTGAACTGTTCATTTTGTACTACCTTGTGTAAGCATGTAAACTAAATTAAATCAAATCACAGGTATCATACCTTTTAATGGCTTACCCACCAGAGTACTCTTTGACTCTGGAGCTACTCATTCTTTTATATCTGTGTCATTTGGAAAGAAGTTAAATCTACCACTCAAACCTTTAGACTACAAACTGCTTGTACGATCACCTATGGGATTAGAAGTGGAACTAGACAAACGTTATATACCATGTCCAGTTCTTATCGGCGAGAAGATTTTGGATGCAACCTTAATTTAACTCGAGAAGGCAGACTTTGACATTATCTTGGGAATGGATTGGTTAGCTTTGCACTCTGCAAACTTATTATGTGCAAAAAGGAAATTGACATTTAAAGACAAGGAAGGAGCAGAGTTTAGTTTTGCGGGAACTAAACTTCTCCGTAAAAGAAAACTCATTCTCTCTGCATTGAAGGCTAGAAAATGCCTCGAGAAAGGAGGAATTGGGTATCTAGTATCCGTGGTCGACCTCACCAAAGAAGCACCACAAATAGAGGATATTGAAGTTGTGCATGGATTTTCAGATGTATTTCCTGAGGAACTACCAGGACTACCACCCGACCGAGCGACAGAGTTTGTCATAGATCTTATACCCGGAGCCACACCAGTATCGAAAGCACCTTATCGAATGGCTCCTACTGAACTGAAGGAACTGAATGTATAATTACAGGAATTACTAGACAAGGGTTATATCAGACCCAGCATATCACCATGGGGAGCACCAGTATTTTTCGTGAAGAAGAAGGACAGTAGCGGTCGACTGTGTATAGATTATCGAAAATTGAATAAGCTTACAATCAAGAATTGGTACCCGTTGCTTTCGATCGATGACTTGTTCGATCAGTTGCAAGGTGCCAAAGTGTTCTCCAAAATTGATCTTCGAGCAGGATACCATCAGTTGAAGATTAAGGAAGGTGATATGTTAAAAACAGCATTTAGAATCAGATATGGACATTATGAATTTTTAGTCATGTTTTTTGGATTAACTAATGCACACGTAACTTTTATGGAACTCATGAATCGGGTATTACATGATATGTTGGATATATTAGTTATTGTATTTATTGACGACATACTAGTCTACTCCAAGGACAAAGAAACTCATGTCACAAATCTAGAAGCCGCTCTGCAGCGACTAAGAAAAGAGAATCTTTACGCAAAATTTATAAAGTGTGAGTTCTAGCTAAATGAAGTCACTTTCTTAGGCCATGTTGTATCCGTTAAAGGAATTAAAGTGGATCCTAGCAAGATTGAAGCCATTGTGAAATGGGAAGCACCTAAGAATGTTACAGAAATCAGAAGTTTCTTAGGTTTAGCTGGTTACTATCGACGATTCATGGAAGATTACTCTAGAATCGACATACCTCTCACTAGTCTGACAAAGAAAGGAGAAAAGTTTTTTTGGACTGATAAATGTGAAGACTTTTTTCAAACATTGAAGGTTAGATTGATATCAGCTCCCATCTTGACTATTTCGATCCCAGGACAACCATTTACCTTATACACTGATGCGTCTGGGATAGGTTTAGGATGTGTGCTTATGCAAGGAGAATAAGTAATTACGTATGCCTCAAGACAACTGAAGACACATGAGAAGAACTATCCCACTCATGACTTAAAATTAGTAGTAGTAGTACATGCTGTTAAGATATGGAGACATTATTTGTATGGAGAGAAATTTCAGATTAAATCAGATCATAAGAGTCTCTCTCATCTTTTTAATCAGAAGGAGTTGAACATGAGACAAAGAAGATGGCTGGAATTACTGAAGGATTATGATTGCGATATCCAGTATCATCCAGAAAAAGCTAATGTAGATGCTGACGTACTAAGCAGGAAAGCAATGAAAGAATCCCAAGAAGAAGCTAGTGCAAATGCTGTGGTGTGTGTCACAGGGAGAGTATTTAATTACGATAAAGAGCAGTTCATGATTGATATTCCAAATGAATCAACTGACCAAGGTTTTATTCATCTATTCTCAAACATGTTTACTACATTGAAGATTGTACTTGATCTATTAGACAAAGTGAAAGCAGTTATTAAATCAGACCCTTATCTGAGAACGATGCAAGAAGACCTTGAAAAAGATAGGACTACTCCTGAGTTCACCTTGGACGTTGAAAAGGTACTAAGATACAAAGGAAGGTATGTGTTCCTGAAAATGAAGACTTAGATATTAGACACAGACTAATGAAGGAAGCTCACACTACCGCTTATTCGGTACATCCTGGAAGTACAAAGATGAATCATGACCTGAAGAAACTAAATTGGTGGAGAGGAATGAAAGAGGATGTAGCTAAATTTGTGTCTCAATGCTTAAATCGTTAGCAAGTAAAGGCTGAAAGGCAAAGACCTGTAGGATTGTTGCAGCTACTGCCATAACCAGCATGGAAATGGGATTGCATCACTATGGACTTCATCACCGGATTACCACTGATTCCCCGAGTAGTTGACACGGTCTGGGTGATTGTGGATCGTTTGACCAAGACAGCTCGTTTATAGCTATACGAACTTAGTATACCCTAGAGAGGTTAGCTAAGCTTTATGTAGATAATATTATCCGATTACATGGTATACCTGAAAGCATTGTATCTGACAGAGACCCACGCTTTGCCTCAAAGTTTTGGGAAGGATTACAGAAGGCGATTGAAGTTTAGTACTGCATTCCATCCTCAGACAGACAGACAGTCAGAACGTACCATTCAAATTTTAGAAGACATGCACCAAGCTTGTGTTATTGATTTCAATTGATCATGGGATGAGAAATTACCATTGATTGAGTTCTCTTATCACAACAGCTATCAAGTGACTATACAGATGTCACCCTATAAAGCACTGAATGGTAGGAAATGTCGAACTCCATTATTTTGGAATGAAGTTGGAGAATGGAGTATTGTTGAACCAGAGTTTGTTGAAGAGACTTGTTGAGTAGTCGACATTATGAAGGAAAGAGTCTGAATAGCTCAGAACAGTCAGAAACAATATGTAGATAATTGATGCAGAGATCTCGAATTCACCATAGGTGATAAGGTATTTATGAAAATATCTCCTATGTATGGTTTGAAAAGGTTTGAACAGAAGGAAAAGCTATGTCCCAGATATATTGGACCTTATGAAGTTTTAGATAGACGTGGAAAAGTAGCATATTAGTTAGCACTACCACCATCCATGTCAAGTGTACATGATGTATTTCATATCTCATTACTAAAGAAGTACGTCAGAGATCCAACATACGTGTTAATAATGGATCCACCAGATTTGACTGAAGATTTGACGTTCGAAGTAGTACATTTTGAGATCACTAGCCGGATGGGGCAACGTCTTCGCAATCGTGACATTTACTATGTTAAGGTTACTTGGAGAAGCTAAAATGTAGTAGAAATTATATGGGAAGAAGAGAACGCTATGCAGATGCAATATCCTCACCTATTCAACTCGGAAGGTATGTGCAAATTTTGAGGATGAAATTTATATAAGAAGGGGGGAGTTGTAAGACCCATACTCCACTAACTTGGTCTAACCTTGTTGTGCCAGGTCTTCCCATCATTCTTGGACCAAGTGGACCAAGCGTGTGAAGATAGATCACAAACCATGTATGAGAATCCAATTAAAAACACTAAAAACATACCTAAGGTCACATGCTAGGGTAGGTATCGTCAACCATAAGGAAGAGAACCAATAATCTCAAATCTAGAACCCCACGATTGATTTTGACCCTACCATCGATGATTTATGTGACTGTATGTGTAAGACCCATACGCCACGAACCCAGTCTAACCTTAAATTTCGTGTCATGACCGGTCTACATATCATGGTCAAGCCAATTTGACCAAGTGTTTGAAGAAACCCAAGACCCAATATGAAATTTTACTAAAAAATAGTCAAAATGAGGGTAGGGTCGCATGCCTAAACAGGCAGTGTCGACCCCCTGTCCGACCCATGACTTTTGGTCTGGGGGTCGCAGAGGTCTCGAATTTTCCGACCCCCCCATCGACCCGCTACCATCGACCCCCAAAAAATAGCAAAAATAGCACGAACCAAAAATTAAGAAACTTTCCTAATTTCAATGGGAACCTTTCTTAAACTCAATGGGACTTATTTTGGGAGGTTTTACTCTATAAATAGGACGTCCCTAAGCCTCTTTCACTCCTTTTACAACCCTAATTGGATTGGGAGAAAGAGAAGAGAAGGAAGAGAAGGAGAAGAGAAGGAGAATTGAAGAAGAAGACCAAGGAGGAGGAAATTCAGAGGAAATTCTAAATCTCAGCAAGCCTAAGGTATGAATACATTCTCCATGATTTATTTAGGAGCCTAAAATGGTTCATGAAGAGGGTATGACTTAGGAGAAACCCAAATCATTCATCCATGGGAGGATTTCAATGAAATTCATGGAGGAAATCATGGTAGGCAAAGTAAGAAAGAAACCTAGCGTTTTAAGCCATAGAACAAGCATAGAATGGATGGTGGAAGTAAGCCATAGGACCCAAACATGAAAGAATGGACTGTAGGATGAAATTACCGACTCAAACCATGGGGGGTCGCACCTAGGGTCGATGAAACATCCGACCCTAGCATCGACCCCCAGCATTCGGGAAGCCCAGGAAAGGGGTGGTCGCACCCAGGGTCGATGCAACATTCGACCCTGGCATCTACCCTACCCCTGGGGGTCGTAGAAAATTGCTACGCGTCCTGCTACCCGTCCTGCTACCCCCACTTAACAACAAGCCTAGAATTGTCTGAATGAATTCTAACTAAATCTCGACTTGTTAGGTTTCCTATTGATATAAAAGTGATTCTTAAAGCTTGAAAGAGGATCTACAATCAAGCAAAGGTGAGGGAACATGACCTAAACTAATTGGTTAATAATAAACTATTTTTATTTCTTGAGTCTGATGCCATGACTGATTCTATGCGTGTATGCTTGTATGTGCATTCAACATGTCATCCAATATTTTTATTATTACTGTTCATGCATATTTAAATTTATTGTTTATAACATGATGATGATGATGATAGGAATAGGCAAGTGAATGTATGTGTGTGGTTAGTGTGCTTGATGAGAGCGAGTATCAAGGGGGTGTCATAGGCCGGGCCTCAGCACTCTAGCTCTATCTCTAACTCAAGTCTTGTCCACTAACATCATCATATCGCCATTACCTTAGCAGAGCTATTACGTCGTAGTGTATGAGGGGAGGTGGTCTCGGATCATGTAGTCTCTGACTTTGTTGGGGGGCCTTAGCCCTATCTCTATGGACGTATTGAGGGATGCTGGGGTGAGGCCTTGGATACAATATTTGGCATTAGGATTGGTTAGTTGCGAGCCTAGTTTGCAAGCCCTCGCCAGCAGGGGCTTACGTATTGGTATATGTTGAGTATCAGGGGAAGTGTCATAGGCCAGGCCTCAGCACTTTAGCTCTATCTCTATTCCATGATAGGGTGGATGGGGACGACAATAAATGTTAACCTTTGGGCGGGCCTTCACACCCTGTGCATAGAGGCGAGGCGGCCATCGAACCTTTCTATAGCGCATTGCAAACTTATATACCAGACGAAAGATATGAATGAATGCGTGCATATATTTGTTGCATTGTTTTGTTTTCTCACTGATCTCAAGTTGGAGAGCTGACCCTCGCATGTGTAATTCTTTTTAGTTTCTGATGTTGCAGGTATTACGATTGAAGATTATGTCGACATGCCAACATATGAACGGGTGGAGGCTATGAATGAGGAAGCTGTGGAAAACGAACATGGTTCGTTAAGAGAGCGTTTCAACTGTGGATACGTTTAGTGTTTAGACTTCATATTTGGATATTGTAATATGTATTAAGTTATGTTTTGGTTATTTGGAAATAAATGGAATATTAATTAATTATCATGACTAGACCTCAATTCATTATCTGTAAGACTTCCGCTATTTACTTTATTATCTCTGATTAATGTGGAATGTGTTTTGGTTTATCATATGTGGGATAGCCTATTCGAGATCCTGGTTGAACCGTTGGTTTATTGATGGTTCATCACACCATTCCGAATGGTGCGGAATTGGGGTGTGACAACTTGGTATCAGAGCTCTCTCAGGCCTTTCCCATGAAACCTAAATACTTCCACTAGAGTCCATGAACTGAGTTAGGATAAATTAAAAGCTTTAATACAAACACACCATAAGCACCTGTGTTGGTTGAGACAGAACTTAAACAAGACAATAATGTACATATTAAATGTGGAACCATATATATACACTCAAACAGAAAGAAAAGACCAAAATTTATCCTGATAAACAAATAATATAGGATACTATCCATAAGTCGGGCAGTTACCTAAGTATACAAAAGATATAGTACAGTAGCAAGAAGGGAGCATCTGTAAAGCAGAGAAATTGGAATACCGAGTTGGTACTCACAATATGTGAAACTCGATGTATGATAGAGGAAGAAGGAAAATGGCTAGTAATGCCAAAATCCCTGTAGAGATAAAGGAAAAGATCTCGGGCTAAATCCAACAGAGATAAGAGAATAATGGTCATACATTAAAAATAAGAATAACTATACTCCTGGGTGACATGGAGACTCAGGGTGAGATCCACCACAAGTTGATCCATTACCCGCTGAGCATTAAGAAGAGGTTGCAACTTGACCCCACCACTATCATGGTCGAGAATGGGTAATGAAAACTCATCTGAACAGATGCTAGATAATGATAATCATATTAGAGCGAATCAAAGGAGGTGAACAACCAGACCACGCCAGCTAACCACCTAGACTATCAGGTACCTTGGTTATGGTTGTCATAAACTTGACCCAATAAAATACAAGAGCAACAACTGTCACACCCCAATTTTACACATTTCAGAATGGTGTGATGAACCGCTAAATAACCAACGGTTCAACCAGGATCTCAAATAGGCTATCCCCGCGTTACCTGAACCTTCATACACTTACCATCATAATCAGAGTAAATACACAATAGTGGAAGTCTTATAAATAAATGAACTGAGAACTAAAATGATATCCATAAATAATAGCAAATTATTCTGTGTTTAACTGAGACATAAATATTTAAGTACCAAATACATGTCTTATAAATCCAATAAAGAAACCTATAAAAATATCTAGTCAAATACACATGAGTTGCACTCGCAGCAAGAGGAGTCGTGTGTATCATCTTCAACTCCAGCTTCCATTGCTGCTACCGTCCCGTACGTAGAAGCATTCATATAGTCTTCAACTGTGTAACCTGCATCATCAACTAAAAATATTCGACGTCGAGGGGTGAGAACACAACACGGCTCAGTGAGTAGCCAAAATAATGCAACATTACATATGCATGCACATTCATTTATCTCTTTGGTCTGGTTTATAGTTTGCAATGTGCAATAGAAAGGTTGGGTGGTCAAAGGTTAACATTTATTGACACCGCCTCTATACACTGGGTGTGGAAGTCCGCCCGAAGGTTAACGTTTATCGTCGTCCCCATCCACCCTACCATAACATTATACAACAAAGGTTAACGTTTATTTCTATATAATGCTATACCAACACGTAAGCCCCTGTTAGCGAGGGCTTGCAAACTGGGCTCGCTACTAACCAATCCTAATGCCAAACAGTGTATCCAAGGCCTCACCCCAGCATCCCTCAGAATGTCCATAGAGATAGAGCTAAGGCCCCTCGGTAGAGTCAGAAACTACAAGGACCGAGACCACCACCCCTGATACCCTACGACACAATAGTTCTGCTAAGGTAATGGCGATACGACGATGTCAATGCACAAGACTTGAGTTAGAGATAGAGCTAAAGTGCTGAGACCCGCCAAAGGTTAACGTTTATTGACGTTCTCATCACACCTCCCCTGATACTCGCTCGCATCAAGTACATCAACCACACACATACAAGCACATGCCTATTCCTATCATCATCATCATCATCATCATGTTATAAACAATAAAGTAAATATGCATGAACAAGTAATAGAAATATTGGATGGCAAGCTGTATGCACATTACAAACATATTTTCATAGAATCAAACATGGCATAGGACTCAAGAATTAGAAAATAGTTTATTATTAACCGATTTAGTTTGGAGTTAAGGTTCCTCACCTTAGTTTGCTATAAGATACATTTCCAAGCTTTGAAATCACCTCTACTGTGTTATTATAATGCTAGCAAACCTAACAAAGTCGATAGAATTTAATTAGAATTAATTCCGAATTTAAAAACCATGCTATTAACTGAGGGTCGATCAGAGGGTCGATGCTCAGGATACATAGGGTCGATGGGTCTATCGACCCTACCCTCTGTCTGAACTTCCCAAATGCTGAGGGTCGATGGTCAGGGTGCCTAGGGTCGATGGGTCTATCGACCCTATGTGCGACCCTCGGTGCACTTTGGTCCAATTTCCACTTTTTAATTCATTCTTCATGTTTGGGGTCCTATGGCTTGCTTCCACATTCCATTAAACATTCATTCCATGGTCTGAAACCATGATTCATCCTCTTAAATAGCTTTCATGCATTCTCTTAGGTTTTTCCATGAACACCTAACCATGGATGGATGGTTTGGGTTTCTCCGAAATCCTACACTCAACCATATCTAACCTAAGGTCTGTAGAAACTCATGGAATTAGTATCCATACCTGAGAAGATTACTTTTCTCTGGAAATTCTTCTCCTTTTTGCTAAGTCTTCTTCCTTGCCTCTTTTCTTCCTCTTTTCCTTCTTCTCTCTTTCTCTCAATTCAATTAGGGTTGTGAAAGGAGTGAAAGTGGCTTAGGGACGTCCTTTAAATAGAGTAGGAATGTCCTATAATAGTCCCATTGAGATTTGGAAAGAATCCCAATCAAAAATTAGGAAATTTCCTAATTTCAGTTTCGGCGGCAAGTGAGGGTCGATGAGAGGGTCGATGATCCCGTCGACCCTGTGGTCTGACACTGTCCGAACCTCTCCCAAATTTTAAGGGTCTGAGTTTCTGTTTTGGGAGGGTCGACCCTGTTTAGCTGGGTATGCGACCCTTCCTCTATTTTAATTGTTTTTGGGTCTATTTGATACCTGGGATCCCGCTCTCCTTCACGCCCTTGGTCCATTTGTTTCGACCATGATGGGTGAACCTGGTTCAAGGTGGTAAGACCGGGTTAGTTTGACACGGGTCTTACAACTCCCCCCAACTTATAAAAATTTCATCCTCGAAATTGGACGTACCTTCTGAATTAAATAAGTGAGGGTATTGCTTCCGCATAGCATTTTCTTCTTCCCATGTAACTTCTTCCATGTCTCTACTTTTCCATGTGACCTTAACATAGTAGATATCTCTGTTGCGTAGACGTTGAACCTTTCGACTAGTGATTTTCATTGGTGTTACTTCAAATGTCAAATCATCAGTCAATTCTGGCAAATCCACTGTCAAAACATGTGTTGGGTCTTTGACATACTTCTTCAATAATGATATGTGAAATACGTCATGCAAACTTGACATAGATGGTGGTAGTGCTAACTGATAAGCTACTTTTCCATGCTTAGCCAGAATTTCATATGGCCCGACATATCTTGGACTTAGTTTCCCTTTTTGTCCGAACCTTTTCAATCCTCGCATAGGCGATACCTTCAAAAATACTTTATCACCTACGGCGAACTCTAGATCTCTTCGTCGAGTATCCGCATATTGCTTCTGACGGTTCTGAGCTGTTCTTACTCTTTCCTTGATAATGTCGACCACTCGACAAGTCTCTTCAACAAATTCTGGTCCAACAATACTACGTTCTCCAACTTCATTCCAAAACAAAGGAGTTCGACACTTTCTGCCATACAGTGCTTCATAAGGTGACATCTGTATAGTAGCCTGATAGCTATTGTTATAAGGGAACTCGATCAATGGTAACCTTTCATCCCATGATCCCTTGAAATCAATTACACGTGCTCGTAGCATATCTTCTAGAATCTGAATTGTGCGCTCTGACAGTCCATCTGTCTGTGGGTGGAATGCAGTATTGAACTTCAACATTGTACCCATAACCTTTTGCAATCCTTCCCAAAATTTAGAAGTAAATCGTGGATCTCTATCCGACACAATGTTTTCTGGTACACTGTGTAAGCGAACAATGTTATCAACATACAGCTTTGCTAACCTTTCCAGTGTATACTGAGGTCGTATAGGTATGAAACGAGCTGTCTTTGTCAGACAGTCTACAATCACCCCAACTGTGTCTACTACTCAAGGAGTCAATGGTAGTCCCGGGACGAAGTCTATAGTGATGCAATCCCATTTCCATGCTGGTTCTGGTAACGGCTACAATAGTCCTGCGGGTCTTTGTCGTTCAGCCTATACTTTCTGACAATTTTGGCGTTGAGACACAAACTTAGCTACATCTTCTTTCATTCCCCTCCACCAGTATAATTTCTTTAGGTCATGATACATCTTTGTACTTCCAGGATGTACCGAGTAGATGGTGGTGTGGGCTTCTTTCATGATTCGGTGTCTAATGTCTACACTTTCTGTTTCGGGTACACATATTCTTCCTTTGTATTTCAGTACCTTCTCGTCATCCAAGGTGAACTCAGGGTTAGTCCTACCTTTCTCAATATCTTCATGTACTGTTCTCAGATAAGGATCTGCTTTGATAGCTGTCTTCACTTCAAAACCGATGAATAAACCCTTGGTTGGCTGATCCATCCGTTGTGTCTATCACATACTGCTCGTTGCCGTGATTGAATACCATTCCAGTAGTGCACATTGCCGCAGTCGTGCTAACTTCTCCTTGAGATTTTATCATTGCTTTTCTGCTCAATGCATCTGCTACTACGTTCGCTTTTCCTGGATGATACTGGATATCACAATCATAGTCTTTCAATAGTTCTAGCTATCTTCTTTGTCTCATATTCAACTCCTTTTGATTAAATAAATAAGTAAGACTTTTATGGTCCGACTTAATTTGGAATTTCTCTCCGTATAGGTAATGTCTCCATATCTTGACAGCATGTACTACTGCCACTAACTCCAAATCGTGAGTGGGGTAATTTTTCTCATGTACCTTCAACTGTCTCGAGGCATAGGCAATTACTTGCTCTCCTTGCATAAGCACACATCCTAATCCCAATCCCGACGCGTCAGTATATAAGGTAAACGTCTGTCCTGGAATAGGAATAGTCAAAATCGGGGCGGATATCAATCTGGTCTTCAATGTTTGAAAACTCTTTTCACACTTATCCGTCCATACAAATTTTTCACCTTTCTTGGTCAAACTGGTGAGAGGTACGGCAATCCGAGAGTAGTCTTCTACGAATCTCCGATAATAACCAGCTAGACCCAGAAAACTTCTAATTTCTGAAATGCTCTTTGGTGCTTCCCACTTTACGATAGCCTCGATCTTGCTGGGGTCCACTTTGATTTCTTCAGCGGATACTACATGGCCTAGAAAGGCGACTTCACTTAGGCAAAACTCGCACTTTGAAAATTTGGCATATAGCTTCTCTTTCCTTAACCACTGTAGGGCTGCGTTTAGGTTCTTGATATGGGTTTCCTTGTCCTTGGAGTATACCAATATGTCATCAATAAATACTATAACCGACGTATCCAGCATATCGTGGAAAACTTGGTTCATAAGTTCCATGAACGTTGCCGGTGCATTAGTTAATCCGAATGACATCACTAAGAATTCATAATGTCCGTATCTTGTCCTGAAAGCTGTCTTCGGAATGTCATCCTTCTTTAATCTTCAGCTGATGATAGCCTGATCGAAGATCGATCTTTGAAAATACTTTTGCTCCCTGTAACTGATCGAACAAGTCATCGATCCGAGGTAACGGATATCGATTCTTGATTGTCAGCTTATTCAACTCCCGATAGTCGATACATAATCGAACGCTACCATCCTTCTTCTTTACGAACAACACCGGTGCTCCCCATGGAGATATACTGGGTCTAATATAACCCTTATCCAGTAGTTCTTGTAATTGCACTTTTAATTCCTTCAGTTCAGTAGGAGCCATTCTATAAGGTGCTTTTGATACTGGTGCAGCTCCGGGTAGAAGGTTTATTACAAACTCCGTGGCTCGGTCGGGTGGTTATCCGGGTAGTTCCTCTGGAAATACATCTGGGTAATCCCGTACGACATCAATATCTTCCATTCGTGGTGCGTCCTTGGTTAGGTCAACCACTGATACTAGATATCCGATGGCTCCCTTTTCAAGGCACTTTTTAGCCTTTAATGTTGAGAGTATGAGCTTGCGTCTCCTGGGAAGTTTGGTTCCCGAGAAACTGAATTCTGCTCCTTCTTTGTCTTTGAACGTTAGCTTCTTTTCGGCGCATAATAGGTTTGCTGAATGTCGAGCTAACCAGTCCATTCCCAAGATGACGTCAAAGTCTGCCATCTCAAGTTGTATTAAAGTTGCATCTAAGGTTTTCTCGCCAATGAGAACTGGACATGGCCCATAACCTTTCTCTAATTCCACTTCTAATCCCATCGGTGACCGTACAAGTAATTTGTAGTCTAATGTTTTGATGGGTAAATTGGTCTTCTTTCCAAATGACACAGATATAAATGAATGAGTAGCTCCTGAATCAAAGAGTACTCTGGCGGGTATGCCATTGATAGGTACGATACCTGTGACCACATCGGGCGATGCGGCAGCATCCTCTGATGTAACAGCATATACCCGTCCTTGATGTAACTGCTTCTTGGGTTTTGGGCATTCTCTTGCCATATGCCCTGGTTGGTTGCAGTTATAGCACTTCGGGGCTTCAGAATTTGGCTTTGGCTGTGGTTGAGCTGCTGAAGTAGACTTTGGTGCAGTAGCAAAATTCTGAGGACGAAAAGGTTTATACGTCCTATTATTGCCTCCGTTGTAGGAGTTTCCGGCTGGTCTCTTGATGCCTCTGTTCTGGGAGAAATAACTCTCCTTCTGGCTCGATTCGATCACTCGAGCAATCTGGACAGCTTCGTTGTAGATTTTCTTCTCTAAGCCCAGAACATTTTCTCTTATGCTTCCTCTTAGTCCCGCGACAAACCTATGGGTTTTGGTATCTTCTTCCTGCATACTAGCTTGTGCGAAGAAAAACAGCTCTTCATAGCACTGTTGATACGAGTCTACGGACATCTGCCCCTGGTACAGACTCAAGAACTCTTTCTCCATTGAATCTCTGAAGCTTCTTGGGAAATACTTCTCGAAGAACGCTTCTTTATATATAGCCCATGTCAGTAGGGCGTGCTTGGTCAATAAGTACGTCTTTGTAGATTTCCACCAATGGTGTGCGTCGCCTTTGAGCATGAAGGTGGTGCATAGTACTTTCTCTTCCTCGGTGATTATCATCATAAGGGAGTTCCTTTCCATCTCGTCTATCCAGTGTGCTGGCCACAATGGATCAGATGGCTTGCCGTTGAATTCTCTCGGTTTCATTTTCAAAAATCTCTCCACTAGCCGAGAGTGATCCAGTTGATTTTGGTATGCCCTAAACATAGGGGGTGGATAGTTGTACATCCCTTGTTCTGCTTCTGGGACCTGCACTGGAATTGGTGCAGCCGGTTGTTGAGGTGTCTGAGGAGCTGGGTGGTTACCCACTGGTGCTGCACTGGCTTGCCCAGTGTGTATGGGTGCAGCCTGAGTAGCTTGATACATAATCCCCATGGCAACCTACATTTGAGCTTGTGCGTGTTTCATCTGCTGTAGCTGCTGAGCTAGGTTCATAACCACAGTTGCTAGCTCTGGTGGTGGAGGTGGCAAATTTGTAGGGTTTGCTGGTTCTGGATTACCCTATGCATGGTTATTCTCTTGACTAGTCTCCTCCACTGGTGG
Source organism: Protea cynaroides (assembly GCA_028583415.1). Classification (NCBI taxonomy): domain Eukaryota; kingdom Viridiplantae; phylum Streptophyta; class Magnoliopsida; order Proteales; family Proteaceae; genus Protea; species Protea cynaroides. Next base: position 85,006,742 of record CM053268.1, read on the forward strand.
TGGTGGTGGGATTGTATTTCGAGTCGTCGGGTAACTCTACGTCCAGACATATTTCTTTTCGATGATTGGTGGTGCCTGAAAATCATCAAAATAGGTGAGAAATCATGTATATGTCATGTAGGCACGTTAACCAATAATCAATTCCAATTCGAGCTCATTTTATAAACAAAATACTATCTTTTTTATACAGGGTCGATGGTGAGGGTCGATGGTATGTCAGACCCTTAATGTCCGACCCTGTGTTTTTCTGTCAGATTCCTGAGAGCTGAGGGTCGATTAGAGGGTCGATCAGAGGGTCGATTGCTCTGGTCGAGTTGTCCGACCCTCTGACCAAAAATCAGATTTTTAAAGTCTGATTTTGGATCATTTTCTATTATTTCCCTCCCGTTTCGACTCGCCTCTTCTCTCCGAGTTGCTACAGTGCTACTTCACTGTTGTGGATCGATTTTAGTCCGAGTTTCGACATCCACTTCATCCCTACATGTATGCTTTCCCATTTTTACCTGTTTTTAGGCTTCCATTCCTAGGTTTTTTCCCATTTAACTTGTATTTTTCAAATTAAACTTTTTCCAACCGTAAAAATTTGATTTTTATTGGGGGCTTTTGTTGTTGGTGTCTTGAGGAATGAAAGCCCTCAAAAAATTTTGAGTTTCATCGGTTGGTTATCGAGAAACTTAGATTTTTTTCTCTTTTTGCCCTAATTTGTCGAAATTTTTCGATTTCTTGCAATTCCTTCAAATTGGACCTTGTCAGTTAAAATTTCCTTCTGTTTAACTGTTGTATGATGTGTTGAAACTTACGTAGGTCCTCCTACCCACTTGTATGGGTGAAAAGTGAGGCTTTTGACCAACTTACGTCGTTATAATGCCTAATTTTTAAATTTTTATCCTATTAACTCCTTGTTTTCCTTTTTCTTTCTTATCTGCAGATACTATGGTTCGTACCAAAGTACCCAGGGTTCGTGATCTGCTTCGCTTCCGCTCCAATGAAGCCGAGGCACAGTATGCCTACTATACAGGCAAGAAAGTGGAAGGGGGTCGTATGGTGAACCTGGCTGAGCTAGCCTTGTTCAATGTAGAGAGAGCTTTTGGTGATATGGGGTGGCTCCCTGTCATCACATACGATGCGTGCACACGTCCAGAGTTAGTGCGCCAGTTCTACTGTTACCTTCAGATTGTGGGAAACCACAACGATGTGGAGCTTAGTCAGGAGTTGCGCATCACTAGCTACGTCAAGGAGGTGCAGATTTCCTTTGATTATCGGCAGCTGGCCGACCTGTTGGGCATTCCTTATGATGGTCCTATGGTGTACTGTGCACCTGGTGAGCACGACTTTATTGAGATGTGGTTGCGGGCCGAGATTGATAGTCAGTTACTACAACCCGATCACTGGCAGATGAGGGCGTGCTACTTGCGTCCGGCTCCACGGGTGTTCTGTAGGATCATTCAGCACAACCTGATCCCGCAGAGTGGGCATTATGAGAGGGTGTCTCAGCTGACCTAGTTTTTGATCTACAGTATATGCACTCATCAGCCCGTCTGTCTTCCTTACATCATCATGCGGACGATGATCAGTGCTACATTGTCCGGTCATAGGGGTAATCTACCCTATGGACGTATGATCACCACACTGTTGATTCGTCTGGGGGTTGACCTAGTTGATGAGAAGATTCAGGAGAAGACCTTCTCATCGCCTCTCGATTGGGAGGCTATATGCAAGAGGGGACTTCAAGACGCTCAGGTTAGCGATGATGAGAGGAACGCGATGGTGCGCCCTTACACTCGGGTTGAGGTGGCTGATGCTGAGGCTGCTGCTGCTGCTAGGGCTCAGGTGGATCTCGTCGAAGATGATGATCGTATGTACATGGACGTCGACGCGATACCCCCGCCTTCACCTACACATGCGGCTGGAGTTGGTACTTCGCATGCGGCGGATTCTGTACCTGAGACTGGTCCTTCTCATGAGGCTGGTCCTTCGCATACGTCTTCTGATATGATGGAGATGTTGCGCGAGATTAGAGAGACTCATCGCAGATCGGACCTGAGGATGGAGGAGTTGCTAGATGCTCAGCGCATGAGAGTGGATGAGTTGTTGGCTGCTCAGCACACATCTGATGCGCGGATAGGTGAGCTCATGGAGATCCAGCGTGCGACTGACAGGAGAGTAGCCGATCTCACAGCTAGTCTACAGACGACCCAGACTCAGATAGCCTGGTTGACTAGAGTCTATGCTGAGGACTACGACAGAGATCGTGAGGCTCCACCTCCTCCATCGCCTCCCGCTTCCTGATTGTACTTTTTGTTTTTCCTGTACTTCAGAGTAACTGTCCTGGTTGTGGACGGTACTCTGCTTTAGATATATATTTACACTTTGTTTCGCTCTCATTGTATGTCAACTTGTTTCTCCTTTTAATAGATGTATTATTCTCTTTTTAAATTTGGTCTCAACATCACTTGTGCTTATAATGTGTTAATATTACTGTTTTTATTTTATCCTATCTCAGTTCACTATTGCTGTGAATGTATGATAGTTCAACGGGCAAGGCCCGAGATGCTCTGATACCAAGTTGTCACACCCCAATTCTGCACATTTCAGAATGGTGTGATGAACCGCTAAATAACCAACGGTTCAACCAGAATCTCAAATAGGCTATCCCCGCGTTACCTGAACCTTCATACCCTCACCATCATAATCAGAGTAAATACACAATAGCGGAAGTCTTATAAATAAATGAACTGAGAACTAAAATGATATCCATAAATACTAGCAAATTATTCTGTGTTTAACTGAGACATAAATATTTAAGTACCAAATACATGTCTTATAAATCCAATAAAGAAACCTATAAAAATATCTAGTCAAATACATACGAGTTGCACTCGCAAGAGGAGTCGTGTGTATCATCTTCAGCTCCAGCTTCCATTGCTGCTACCGTCCCGTAAGTAGAAGCATTCATATAGTCTTCAACTGTGTAACCTGCATCATCAACTAAAAATATTCGACGTTGAGGGGTGAGCACACAACACGGCTCAGTGAGTAGCCAAAATAATGCAACATTACATATGCATGCACATTCATTTATCTCTTTGGTCTGGTTTATAGTTTGCAATGCGCAAAAGAAAGGTTGGGTGGTCAAAGGTTAACGTTTATTGACACCGCCTCTATACACTGGGTGTGGAAGTCCGCCCGAAGGTTAACGTTTATCGTCGTCCCCATCCACCCTACCATAACATTATACAACAAAGGTTAATGTTTATTGCTATATAATGCTATACCAACACGTAAGCCCCTGTTAGCGAGGGCTTGCAAACTGGGCTCGCTACTAACCAATCCTAATGCTAAACAGTGTATCCAAGGCCTCACCCCAGCATCCCTCAGAATGTCCATAGAGATAGAGCTAAGGCCCCCCAGTAGAGTCAGAGACTATAAGGACCGAGACCACCTCCCCTGATACCCTATGACACAATAGTTCTGCTAAGGTAATGACGATACGACGATGTCAATGCACAAGACTTGAGTTAGAGATAGAGCTAAAGTGTTGAAACCCGCCAAAGGTTAACGTTTATTGATGTTCTCATCACACCTCCCCTGATACTCGCTCGCATCAAGTACATCAACCACACACATACAAGCACATGCCTATTGCTATCATCATCATCATCATCATGTTATAAACAATAAAGTAAATATTCATGAACAAGTAATAGAAATATTGGATGGCATGCTGTATGCACATTACAAACATATTTGCATAGAATCAAACATGGCATAGGAATCAAGAATTAGAAAACAGTTTATTATTAACCAATTTAGTTTGGAGTTAAGGTTCCTCACCTTAGTTTGCTATAAGATACTTTTCCAAGCTTTAAAATCACCTCTACAGTGTTATTATAATGCTAGCAAACCTAACAAAGTCGATAGAATTTAATTAGAATTAATTCCGAATTTAAAAACCATGCTGTTAACTGAGGGTCGATCAGAGGGTCGATGCTCAGGATACATAGGGTCGATGGGTCTATCGACCCTACCCTCTGTCTGAACATCCCGAATGCTGAGGGTTGATGGTCAGGGTGCCTAGGGTCGATGGGTCTATCGACCCTGTGTGCGACCCTCGGTGCACTCTGGTCCAATTTCCACTTTTTAATTCATTCTTCATGTTTGGGGTCCTATGGCTTGCTTCCACATTCCATTAAACATTCATTCCATGGCCTGAAACCATGATTCATCCTCTTAAATAGCTTTCATGCATTCTCCTAGGTTTTTCCATGAATATCTAACCATGGATGGATGGTTTGGGTTTCTCCAAAATCCTACACTCAACCATATCTAACCTAAGGTATGTAGAAACTCATGAAATTAGTATCCATACCTGAGAAGATTACTTTTCTCTGGAAATTCTTCTCCTTTTTGCTAAGTCTTCTTCCTTGCCTCTTTTCTTCCTCTTTTCCTTCTTCTCTCTTACTCTCAATTCAATTAGGGTTGTGAAAGGAGTGAAAGTGGCTTAGGGACGTACTTTACATAGAGTAGGAATGTCCTATAATAGTCCCATTGAGATTTGGAAAGAATCCCAATCGAAAATTAGGAAATTTCCTAATTTCAGTTTCGGCGGCAAGTGAGGGTCGATGAGAGGGTCGATGATCCCGTCATCCCTATGGTCTGACACTGTCCGACCCTCTCCCAAATTTTAAGGGTCTGAGTTTCTGTTTTGGGAGGGTCGACCCTGTTTAGCTGGGTATGCGACCCTTCCTCTATTTTAAGTGTTTTTGGGTCGATTTGATATCTGGGATCCCGCTCTCTTTCACGCCCTTGGTCCATTGCCTCGACCATGATGGGTGAACCTGGTTCAAGGTGGTAAGACCGGGTTAGTTTAACACGGGTCTTACAACAACAGATGAAACCGACTATGCAAGTTGCTATGTAAATCACTGTAAGACCTATATCAAACTAACCCGATCTTACCACCTTGAACCAGGTCTACCCATCATGGTCGTGCCAAATGGATCAAGTGCATGAGGGAGATCATGATCCCAGGTATTAAACTGACCCAAAAACACTAAAATAAGGGGGAGGGTCGCAAACCAAGCAAGGCAGGGTCAGACCCCCCAGTATAAAAGTCAGACCCTGAGTTTTTAACGGGGGTCAGACAATTTAGAACCAGGGGTCGACGCGATCGCTGATCCCCTCATCGACCCCCAGTCTGTCGACAGAAATCGTGAATTAGGAACTTTCCAAATTTCAATGGGATTCTTTCCTAATCTCAATGGGATTTATTTTGGGAGTTTCTACTCTATAAATAGGACGTCCCTAAGCCTCTTTTACTCCTTTTAGAACCCTAATTGGATTGAGAGAAAGAGAAGAGAAGGAGAGGAGAAAGAGAAGAGAAGGAAAGTGGAGAGAAAGATCAAAGAGAAGGCTTCAGAGAAATCAACCTAATTCTCAGGTATGGATACTATCTCCATGTAGTTCTAAAGACCTGAGATTAGATAGTGAAGAGGGAATGATCTAGGAGAAACCCAAATACTCCATCCATGGTTAGGTTTTCATGAAAAACGATGGGGGAGATCATAAAAAACCATGTAGGCAAATAAACTATGGTTCTAAGATATAGAACATGTATGTAATGGATTGTAGAGGCAAGCCATAGGACCCAAACCCGAAGGAATGGACTGTAGGATGAAAATTTGACTAAACCCATGGGGGTTGCATGGGGGGTCGATTGCCAATCGACCCTACCAGACCCTAACAATCGACCCCCAGTTTTTGGGAAGTCCAGAATCTGGGTGGTAGCACCCAGGGTCGATGGAACCACCGACCCTGGCATCGACCCCGAATTAACAACATGTTTTTTAAAATCAAAATTAATTCATTAAATTCTATCGACTTGATTAGGTCTTCTAGTGATATAATATCGATATATAATTGATTCTTGAATTTTGAAAGAGGATCTACGATCAAGCAAAGGTGAATGAACAAAACCTAAACTAATTGGTCAATAATAAACTATTTTATTCTTGAGTCCAATGCCATGATTGATTCTATGCGTGTATGCTTGTTATGTGCATTCAACATGTCATCCAATATTTCTATTATTACTGTTCATGCATATTTAAATTATTGTTATAACAGGATGATGATGATGATGATAGGAATAGGCATGTGAATGTATGTATGTGGTTCGTGTGCTTGATGCGAGCGAGTATCAGGGGGGGTGTCATAGGCCGGGCCTCAGCACTCTAGCTCTATCTCTAACTCAAGTCTTGTCCACTGACATCGTCGTATCGCCATTACCTTAGCAGAACTATTTCGTTGAAGTGTATGAGGGGAGGTGGTCTGGTCTCGGACCGTGTAGTCTCTGACTCTGCTGGGGGGCCTTAGCCCTATCTCTATGGACGTATTGAGGGATGATGGGGTGAGGCCTTGGATACACTGATTGGCATTAGGATTGGTTAGTTTCGAGCCTAGTTTGTGAGCCCTCGCCAGCAGGGGATTACGTGTTGGTATGGCAACTGGTACTGTAATAAACGTAACCTTTGCGTGTACATTGTCCATGGTGGGTGCATGTGGGACGACAATGAACGTTACCTTTGGACGGCTTCACACACTCATGTATAGAGGTGCAGCGTCAATAAACGTAATCTTTGGCCACCAATCCTTTCTATAGAACATTGCAAACTTATATACCAGACCAAAGATATGAATTGAATGCATGCATATGTTTGTTGCATTGTTTTGTTTGCTCACTGAGCCATGATGTGTGCTAACCCTCTCGACGTCGAATTTTTTTAGTTGATGATGCGGGTACTACGGTCGAAGATTATATGAGTGCTCCGGTGTATGCAGTGTTGCTGCAATGGAAGCCGAAGACTTAATAGATACGCATGACTCTTCATGCGAGTGCAACTCATGCGTATTCGATTAGATTTTTGTTTGAATTATTAAAGGAATGTAATTAATATTTTATTTATTTATGTCTCAAGTTGATACAACAATAACTTCATATTTTATTATGGTTATCATAGTTAGATTTCTCGGTTCATTTACTATAAGACTTCCGCTATTGTGTATTTATTCGAATATAGTTATGGATGTGTATGGTTTTATTTTTAATGGACACAACCTATTAGAGATCCTGGTTGAACCGTTGGTTTATTAGCGGTTCATCACACCATTCCGAATGGTGTTGAATTGGGGTGTGACAATCACTACCCAAGTTGCTGATGCTATATCAACACCTCCGGATCAAACTAAGTACGATACCAATTGGTAGCATCACCTGTACCCCCAACACCGTTGGCTATAACATAGTGCCTACCACATAGCAAGTCCCGTAATGCACACCCCAAGTATAGAAGTTTGGTGCACAACAAGCGGTTTATCAAGGTGGTTAACCTTATCCGCCACCGATGTATGGGATAGTTGCATCATGATAGAATGATCCCACAAAGATTGAAGAATGTCTTACGAAGATGATGCCTCGAACATTTTCAGCAAAGGATCAAATCTATTATGGCCATATAAGTAGATAGGTTTATAGAGGATGCGGTGCATTATTGACTTACTCTTATGATTATAGATGATTCACATATTTGATTTTAATTCTCGTACCTAGACGGGATACCTTATTGATTTAACCTTGTCAATTGGAGTTATAGATATTGTTTCTTTAGTATTAGTCCCGATTATACCAATCCGAGCCACTCTTATGATCGACAACATGAACAGAGATATGAACCGAATGAACAGTTAAAAGTTTAATCATGTTGAGCGTACATCGTCCGATTTATACCGATTTATCGATGTACGAAATCTTCTTCAGATTTATTCCTATAATGCCTTGACCAATGACATTATATATTCAATAGAACTGTAATCTTGAGGTTAAGAGTTATAAAACCTCTATTTCCATGTATTTGGACCACCGTGCAACTTAACGACCTTTGGATACCGGTTGGATTACCACATATTTACTCCTGATCCCTTAAACCTAGGTTCACTAGATAAAACAAGTGTCCTTTATCATGCTGAATTTGAAATGAGGAGGTGAATCGCTTTTGGATAAACATTCCGATTCTTACATTTCTCGACATCCATTGAAAAGATGTTTAGTGATAATGGAATTATTGGAAGAAAGATGATTGGATTCAGATTAAGATTCTATAGCCAAGAGACCTCAAATAATGTCACACCCCAATTCCACACTCTTCAGAATGGTGTGATGAACCGCTAGCAAACCAACGGTTCAACTAGCATCTCGGACAGACAATATCCATTTTATTTAAACCTCATACATCCACATTCATAATCAGAATAAATACACAATAGCGGAGTCTTATAGTAAAATGAACTGAGAATCTACTGTGATATTAATATTTAAATAGAAAATATTCTGTGTCAACTAAGACATAAATAAATATCAAATACATGTCTTTACTAAATTCAAATAATGAAAATAACATCTAATCGAATACACATGAGTTGCACTCGCAAGAGGAGTCATGCGTATCCACTTCATCTTCAACTTCCAACGCCGTCATGTGCCCGTACACTGGAGCATTGACATAATCCTCGACGGCAATACCTGAATCATCAACTAAAAATATTCGACGTTAAGGGGGTGAGCACAAATCATGGCTCAGTGAGCAAACAAAACAATGCAACAATACATATGCATGTAATCAATTCATATCTTTGGTCTGGTTTAAAGTTTGCAATATGCAATAGAAAGGTTTGGATGGTCAAAGGTTAATGTTTATTGACCCCTCCTATCTACACAAGTGTGTGACGCTGCCCGAAGGTAACGTTTATCGTCGACTCACAAGCACCCAATTCTTGAACATTGTACAGAAAAAAAAGGTTAACATTTACTGCTGTACAGTGCCATACCAACACGTAAGCCCCTATTGGCGAGGGCTTGCAAACTGGGCTCGCAACTAACCAATCCTAATGCCAAACTGTGTATCCAAGGGCTCACCCCAGCATCCCTCAGAACGTCCATAGAGATAGAGCTAAGGCCCCCCGGTAGAGTCAGAGACTACAAGGACTGAGACCACCTCCCCTGATACCCTACGACGTAATAATTCTGCTAAAATAATGGCGATACAACGATTCTAATGCACAAGACTTGAGTTAGAGATAGAGCTAAAGTGCTGAGGCCCAACCTATGACACCTCCCCTGATACTCGCTCGCATCAAGTACACCAACCACACATATACATTCACATGCCTGTCCCTATCATCATCATCATTATCATGTTATAACAAGAAATTAAATATGCATGAACATTAAATAGAAATATCTGATGACATGTTGAATGCACATTACAAGCATGTTCGCATAGAATCAAGCATAGCATTGGACTCAAGAAATAAATCAGTTTATTATTAACCAATTAGTTAAGAGTCCTGTTTCCTCACCTTAGCTTGTTAGTGGATCCTCTTTCAAGCTTTAAAATCACCTTTATATTGTTATTATATTACTAGAGGACCTAACAAAGTCGATAGAATTTAATTAGAATTAATTTTGAATTTAAAAACCATGCTGTTAACTGGGGGTCGGAGCTAGGGTCTGAGTTATGATCGACCCTGGGTGCGACCACCCCTATTCTGGGCTTTTCAAACACTGGGGGTCGATGCTCAGGGTCTGGTAGGGTCGATTTGGCCATCGACCCCCCATGCGACCCCCTGTGGGTTTTGTCGATTTTCTTCCTTCAACCCATTTTTTGTGTTTGGGGCCCTATGGCTTGCTCCTACAGTCCATTCCACACATGTTCTATGGCCTAGAACCATGTTTCATTCACCTATATAGCTTTCATGATTTCCCCCATGGTTTTCCATGAAAACCTAACCATGGGTTGATGGTTTGGGTTTCTCCGAGATCATACCCTCTTCATTATCTACTCTAAGGTCTTTAGAAACCCATGGAAATAGTATCCACACCTGAGAAGATTACTCCTTCTCTGCAACTCTTCTCCTTTTTCTTTCTTCTCTTCTTTCCTTCTCTTCTTCTTTTCTTCCTTCTCTTCTCTTTCTCTCAATTCAATTAGGATTCTAAAAGGAGTGAAAGAGGCTTAGGGACGTCCTATTTATAGAGTAGAAACTCCTAAAATAAGTCCCATTGAGATTAGGAAGGAATCCCATTGAAATTAGGAAAGTTTCCTAATTTCTATTTTTACCGAGTACCGGGGGTCGATAGGGGGGTCGGAGATCCCGTCGACCCCTGGTCCTTAAAATATCCAACCCCCCATATAAAACTGGGGGTCTGACTTCTATACTGGGGGGTCTGACCCTCCTTTGCTGGGTATGCGACCCTCCCCTTATTTAAGTGTTTTTGGGTCAGTTTAATACCTAGGATCGTGATCTCCTTCACGTACTTCGTCCATTTGGCTCAACCATGATGGGTAGACCTGGTTCAAGGTGGTAAGACTGGGTTAGTTTGATACGGGTCTTACAACTCCCCCCTACTTATAAAAAATTTCATCCCCAAAATTGTTCATACCTTCAGAGTGAAATAAATGAGGGTATTGCTTTCGCATAACATTCTCTTCTTTCCATGTAATTTCTTCCATGTCTCTACTTCTCCAAGTGATCTTAACATATTAGATATCTCGACTGCATAGTCGTTGAACCTTTCGACTGGTGATTTCAGTTGGTGTTACTTTTCTTTGGAAATTCTTCTCCTTTTTGCTAAGTCTTCTTCCTTTCCTCTTTTCTTCCTCTTTTCCTTCTTCTCTCTTACTCTCAATTCAATTAGGGTTGTGAAAGGAGTGAAAGTGGCTTAGGGACGTACTTTACATAGAGTAGGAATGTCCTATAATAGTCCCATTGAGATTTGGAAAGAATCCCAATCGAAAATTAGGAAATTTCCTAATTTCAGTTTCGGCGGCAAGTGAGGGTCGATGAGAGGGTCGATGATCCCGTCATCCCTATGGTCTGACACTGTCCGACCCTCTCCCAAATTTTAAGGGTCTGAGTTTCTGTTTTGGGAGGGTCGACCCTGTTTAGCTGGGTATGCGACCCTTCCTCTATTTTAAGTGTTTTTGGGTCGATTTGATACCTGGGATCCCGCTCTCTTTCACGCCCTTGGTCCATTGCCTCGACCATGATGGGTGAACCTGGTTCAAGGTGGTAAGACCGGGTTAGTTTGACACGGGTCTTACAACAACAGATGAAACCGACTATGCAAGTTGCTATGTAAATCACTGTAAGACTTATATCAAACTAACCCGATCTTACCACCTTGAACCAGGTCTACCCATCATGGTCATGCCAAATGGATCAAGTGCGTGAGGGAGATCATGATCCCAGGTATTAAACTGACCCAAAAACACTAAAATAAGGGGGAGGGTCGCAAACCAAGCAAGGCAGGGTCAGACCCCCCAGTATAAAAGTCAGACCCTGAGTTTTTAACGGGGGTCAGACAATTTAGAACCAGGGGTCGACGCGATCGCTGATCCCCTCATCGACCCCCAGTCTGTCGACAGAAATCGTGAATTAGGAACTTTCCAAATTTCAATGGGATTCTTTCCTAATCTCAATGGGATTTATTTTGGGAGTTTCTACTCTATAAATAGGACGTCCCTAAGCCTCTTTTACTCCTTTTAGAACCCTAATTGGATTGAGAGAAAGAGAAGAGAAGGAGAGGAGAAAGAGAAGAGAAGGAAAGTGGAGAGAAAGATCAAAGAGAAGGCTTAGGAGAAATCAACCTAATTCTCGGGTATGGATACTATCTCCATGTAGTTCTAAAGACCTGAGATTAGATAGTGAAGAGGGAATGATCTAGGAGAAACCCAAATACTCCATCCATGGTTAGGTTTTCATGAAAAACCATGGGGGAGATCATAAAAAACCATGTAGGCAAATAAACTATGGTTCTAAGATATAGAACATGTATGTAATGGATTGTAGAGGCAAGCCATAGGACCCAAACCCGAAGGAATGGACTGTAGGATGAAAATTTGACTAAACCCATGGGGGTTGCATGGGGGGTCGATTGCCAATCGACCCTACCAGACCCTAACAATCGACCCCCAGTTTTTGGGAAGTCCAGAATCTGGGTGGTAGCACCCAGGGTCGATGGAACCTCCGACCCTGGCATCGACCCCGAATTAACATGTTTTTTAAAATCAGAATTAATTCATTAAATTCTATCGACTTGATTAGGTCTTCTAGTGATATAATATTGATATATAATTGATTCTTGAAGCTTGAAAGAGGATCTACAATCAAGCAAAGGTGAGGGAACAAAACCTAAACTAATTGATTAATAATAAATTGTTTTATTCTTGAGTCTAATGCCATGATTGATTCTGCGTGTATGCTTGTTATGTGCATTCAACATGTCATCCAATATTTCTATTATTACTGTTCATGCATATTTAAATTATTGTTATAACAGGATGATGATGATGATGATAGGAATAGGCATGTGAATGTAAGTGTGTGGTTGGTGTGCTTGATGCGAGCGAGTATTAGGGGGGTGTCATAGGCCAGGCCTCAACACTCTAGCTCTATCTCTAACTCAATTCTTGTCCACTAACATCGTCGTATCGCCATTACCTTAGCAGAACTATTACTTTGTAGTGTATGAGGGGAGGTGGTCTCGGACCGTGTAGTCTCTGACTCTGCCGGGGGGCCTTAGCCCTATCTCTATGGACATATTGAGGGATGCTGGGGTGAGACCTTGGATATAATGATTCGTATTAGGATTGGTTAGTTGCGAGCCCAGTTTACGAGCCCTCGCCAGCAGGGGCTTACGTGTTGGTATAGGCAACTGGTACTGCAATAAACGTAACCTTTGCGTGTACATTGTCCATGGTGTGTGCATGTGGGACGACATTAAACATTACCTTTGGGCAGCTTCACACACTCATGTATAGAGGTGCGACGTCAATAAATGTAACCTTTGGCCACCAATCCTTTCTATAGCACATTGCAAACTTATATACCAGACCAAAGATATGAATTGAATGCATGCATATGTTAGTTGCATTGTTTTGTTTGCTCACTGAGCCATGATCTGTGCTCACCCTCTCGACGTCGAATATATTTAGCTGATGATGCAGGTACTATGGTCGAAGATTATATGAGTGCTCCGGTGTATGCAAGTGTTGCTGCAATGAAAGTCGAAGACTTAGTAGATACGCATGACTCTTCATGCGAGTGCAACTCATGCTTATTCGATTAGGTTTTTGTTTGAATTATTAAAGGAATGTAGTTGATACTTTATTTATTTGTGTCTCAAGTTGATACAAAAATAACTTGATATTTTATTATGGTTATCACAGTTAGATTTCTCGGTTCATTTACTATAAGACTTTCGCTATTGTGTATTTACTCTGATTATGGTTGTGGATGTGTATGGTTTTATTTTTAATGGACACAACCTATTAGAGATCCTGATTGAACCGTTGGTGTAAGACCCGTGTCAATCTAACCCGGTCTTACCACCTTGAACCAGGTTTACCCATCATGGTTGAGTCAAATGGACCAAGGGCGTGAAGGAGATCAAGATCCCAAGTATCAAATCGACCCAAAAACACTTAATTTGAAGGGAGGGTCGCATACCCAGCTAAGCAGGGTCGGACCTCCCAAAGCAGAAAGTCAGACCCTCAATTTTGAAGGGAGGGTCGAACATCTTAAACCCTAGGGTCGACGAGATCATTGACCCTCCCATCGACCCTCGGTTACCGTAAGAAATAGAAATTAGGAAATTTTCTAATTTTCGATTTGGATTCTTTCTTAATCTCAATGGGACTTATTTAGGATGTTCCTACTCTATTTAAAGGACGTCCCTAAGCCTCTTTCACTCCTTTCACAACCCTAATTGAATTGAGAGAAAGAGAAGAGAAGGAAAAGAGGAAGAAGTGAAGCAAGGAAGAGAAGTTAGCCAAAAGAGAAGAGTTGCAGAGAAGGAGCATTCTTCTTAGGTATGGATACTAATTCCATGAGTTTCTACAGATATTGATGAGAATGTGATCTGGGAGAAACCCAAACCATCAACACGTGGTTAGGTTTTCATGGGAAACCATGGGGAGTTACATGAACGCTATCTAGGTGGATTATACATGGTTTCAGACCATGGAATGAATGTAAATGGAATGTAGGAGCAAGCCATAGGATCCCAAGCACAAAGAATGGATTAAAAGAGGGAATTGGACCAAAGTGCACCGAGGGTCGCACCGAGGGTCGCACCGAGGGTCGCACCGAGGGTCGATGACCATCCGACCCTAGGTGATCCTGACCATCGACCCTCAGTGTTCGAGAAGTTCAGAGTTTGGGGAGGGTCACACCCAGGGTCGATCAGGACTCCGACCCTACCTCCGACCCTCAGTTAAAAGGACCCAAACCCGAAGGAATGGACTGTAGGATGAAAATTCAACTAAACCCATGGGGGGTCGCACGGGGGATCGATGGCCAATCGACCCTACCAGACCGTAACAATTGACCCCCAGTGTTTGGGAAGTCCAGAATCTGGGTGGTAGCACCCAGGGTTGATGGAACCTCCGACCCTCGCATCGACCCCCAGTTAACAGTATGCTTTTTAAAATCAAAATTAATTCTAATTAAATTCTATCGACTTGATTAGGTCTTCTAGTGATATAATATTGATATTTAGTTGATTCTTGAAGCTTGAAAGAGGATCTACGATCAAGCAAAGGTGAATGAACAAAACCTAAACTAATTGGTCAATAATAAACTGTTTTATTCTTGAGTCCAATGCCATGATTGATTCTATGCGTGTATGCTTGTTATGTGCATTCAACATGTCATCCAATATTTCTATTATTACTGTTCATGCATATTTAAATTATTTTTATAACAGGATGATGATGATGATGATAGGAATAGGCATGTGAATGTATGTGTGTAGTTCGTGTGCTTGATGCGAGCGAGTATCAGGGGGGGTGTCATAGGCCGGGCCTCAGCACTCTAGCTCTATCTCTAACTCAATTCTTGTCCACTAACATCGTCGTATCGCCATTACCTTAGCAGAACTATTACTTTGTAGTGTATGAGGGGAGGTGGTCTCGGACCGTGTAGTCTCTGACTCTGCTGGGGGGCCTTAGCCCTATCTCTATGGACGTATTGAGGGATGCTGGGGTGAGGCCTTGGATACACTGATTGGCATTAGGATTGGTTAGTTTCGAGCCTAGTTTGTGAGCCCTCGCCAGCAGGGGATTACGTGTTGGTATGGGCAACTGGTACTGTAATAAACGTAACCTTTGCGTGTACATTGTCCATGGTGGGTGCATGTGGGACGACAATGGACGTTACCTTTGGACGGCTTCACACACTCATGTATAGAGGTGCAGCGTCAATAAACGTAATCTTTGGCCACCAATCCTTTCTATAGAACATTGCAAACTTATATACCAGACCAAAGATATGAATTGAATGCATGCATATGTTTGTTGCATTGTTTTGTTTGCTCACTGAGCCATGATGTGTGCTAACCCTCTCGACGTCGAATTTTTTTAGTTGATGATGCAGGTACTACGGTCGAAGATTATATGAGTGCTCCGGTGTACGTGCATGTTGCTGCAATGGAAGCCGAAGACTTAATAGATACGCATGACTCTTCATGCGAGTGCAACTCATGCGTATTCGATTAGATTTTTGTTTGAATTATTAAAGGAATGTAATTAATATTTTATTTATTTATGTCTCAAGTTGATACAACAATAACTTCATATTTTATTATGGTTATCATAGTTAGATTTCTCGGTTCATTTACTATAAGACTTCTGCTATTGTGTATTTATTCTGAATATAGTTATGGATGTGTATGGTTTTATTTTTAATGGACACAGCCTATTAGAGATCCTGGTTGAACCGTTGGTTTATTAGCGGTTCATCACACCATTCTGAATGGTGTTGAATTGGGGTGTGACAATCACTACCCAAGTTGCTGATGCTATATCAACACCTCCGGATCAAACTAAGTACGATACCAATTGGTAGCATCACTGTACCCCAACACCTGTTGGCTATAACATAGTGCCTACCACATAGCAAGTCCCAGTAATGCACACCCCAGTATAGAAGTTTGGTGCACAACAAGCAGTTTATCAAGGTGGTTAACCTTATCTGCCACCGATGTATGGGATAGTTGCATCATGATAGAATGATCCCACAAAGATTGAAGAATGTCTTCTGAAGATGATGCCTCGAACATTTTCAGCAAAGGATCAAATCTATTATGGCCATATAAGTAGATAGGTTTATAGAGGATGCGGTGCATTATTGACTTACTCTTATGATTATAGATGATTCACATATTTGATTTTAATTCTCGTACCTAGACAGGATACCTTATTGATTTAACCTGTCAATTGGAGTTATAGATATTGTTTCTTTAGTATTAGTCCTGATTATACCAATCTGAGCCACTCTTATGATCGACAACATGAACAGAGATATGAACTGAATGAACAGTTAAAAGTTTAATCATGTTGAGCGTACATCGTCTGATTTATACCTGATTTACTGATGTACGAAATCTTCTTCAGATTTATTCCTATAATGCCTTGACCAATGACATTATATATTCAATAGAACTGTAATCTTGAGGTTAAGAGTTATAAAACCTCTATTTCCATGTATTTGGACCACCGTGCAACTTAACGACCTTTGGATACCGGTTGGATTACCACATATTTACTCCTGATCCCTTAAACCTAGGTTCACTAGATAAAACAGTGTCCTTTATCATGCTGAATTTGAAATGAGGAGGTGAATCGCTTTTGGATAAACATTCTGATTCTTACATTTCTCGACATCCATTGAAAAGATGTTTAGTGATAATGGAATTATTGGAAGAAAGATGATTGGATTCAGATTAAGATTCTATAGCCAAGAGACCTCAAATAATGTCACACCCCAATTCCACACTCTTCAGAATGGTGTGATGAACCGCTAGCAAACCAACGGTTCAACTAGCATCTCGGACAGACAATATCCATTTTATTTAAACCTCATACATCCACATTCATAATCAGAATAAATACACAATAGCGGAGTCTTATAGTAAAATGAACTGAGAATCTACTGTGATATTAATATTTAAATAGAAAATATTCTGTGTCAACTAAGACATAAATAAATATCAAATACATGTCTTTACTAAATTCAAATAATGAAAATAACATCTAATCGAATACACATGAGTTGCACTCGCAAGAGGAGTCATGCGTATCCACTTCATCTTCAACTCCCAACGCCGTCATGTGCCCGTACACTGGAGCATTGACATAATCCTCGATGGCAATACCTGAATCATCAACTAAAAATATTCGACGTTAAGGGGGTGAGCACAAATCATGGCTCAGTGAGCAAACAAAACAATGCAACAATACATATGCATGCAATCAATTCATATCTTTGGTCTGGTTTAAAGTTTGCAATATGCAATAGAAAGGTTTGGATGGTCAAAGGTTAATGTTTATTGACCCCTCCTCTCTACACAAGTGTGTGACGCCGCCCGAAGGTAACGTTTATCGTCGACTCACAAGCACCCAATTCTTGAACATTGTACAACAAAGGTTAACATTTACTGCTGTACAGTGCCATACCAACACGTAAGCCCCTATTGGCGAGGGCTTGCAAACTGGGCTCGCAACTAACCAATCCTAATGCCAAACTGTGTATCCAAGGGCTCACCCCAGCATCCCTCAGAACGTCCATAGAGATAGAGCTAAGGCCCCCCGGTAGAGTCAGAGACTACAAGGACTGAGACCACCTCCCCTGATACCCTACGACGTAATAATTCTGCTAAAATAATGGCGATACAACGATTCTAATGCACAAGACTTGAGTTAGAGATAGAGCTAAAGTGGTGAGGCCCAACCTATGACACCCCCCTTGATACTCACTCGCATCAAGTACACCAACCACACATATACATTCACATGCCTGTCCCTATCATCATCATCATTATCATGTTATAACAAGAAATTAAATATGCATGAACATTAAATAGAAATATCGGATGACATGTTGAATGCACATTACAAGCATGTTCGCATAGAATCAAGCATAGCATTGGACTCAAGAAATAAATCAGTTTATTATTAACCAATTAGTTAAGAGTCCTGTTTCCTCACCTTAGCTTGTTAGTGGATCCTCTTTCAAGCTTTAAAATCACCTTTATATTGTTATTATATTACTAGAGGACCTAACAAAGTCGATAGAATTTAATTAGAATTAATTTTGAATTTAAAAACCATGCTGTTAACTGGGGATCGGAGCTAGGGTCTGAGTTATGATCGACCCTGGGTGCGACCACCCCTATTCTGGGCTTTTCAAACACTGGGGGTCGATGCTCAGGGTCTGGTAGGGTCGATTTGGCCATCGACCCCCCATGCGACCCCCTGTGGGTTTTGTCGATTTTCTTCCTTCAACCCATTTTTTGTGTTTGGGGCCCTATGGCTTGCTCCTACAGTCCATTCCACACATGTTCTATGGCCTAGAACCATGTTTCATTCACCTATATGGCTTTCATGATTTCCTCCATGATTTTCCATGAAAACCTAACCATGGGTTGATGGTTTGGGTTTCTCCGAGATCATACCCTCTTCATTATCTAATCTAAGGTCTTTAGAAACTCATGGAAATAGTATCCATACCTGAGAAGATTATACCTTCTCTGCAACTCTTCTCCTTTTGCTTTCTTCTCTTCTTTCCTTCTCTTCTTCTTCTCTTCCTTCTCTTCTCTTTCTCTCAATTTAATTAGGGTTCTAAAAGGAGTGAAAGAGGCTTAGGGACGTCCTATTTATAGAGTAGAAACTCATAAAATAAGTCCCATTGAGATTAGGAAGGAATCCCATTGAAATTAGAAAAGTTTCCTAATTTATGTTTTTACCGAGTACCGGGGGTCGATAGGGGGGTCGGAGATCCCGTCGACCCCTGGTCCTTAAAATGTCCAACCCCCCATATAAAACTGGGGGTCTGACTTCTATACTGGGGGGTCTGATCCTCCCTTGCTGGGTATGCAACCCTCCCCTTATTTAAGTATTTTTGGGTCAGTTTAATACCTGGGATCGTGATCTCCTTCACGCACTTTGTCCATTTGGCTCAACCATGATGGGTAGACCTAGTTCAAGGTGGTAAGACCGGGTTAGTTTGATATGGGTCTTACAAATAAAGTAATGAAAAATCTATTTTGAGATTGCTGAATGGATGGATATGAGTTATGTCTATAAAATAGTGCATGAGCAAAAGTGAGAACTATCAAGGGTAGCCAGTAAAGAAATAGATAGCACTCAAGTAAAGTTAAAGATGGTTATATCAGTATGAATTTTGACAAGGTAGAAGATTCCTAAAGACAAATCTAAGAGTGGATACAAAGATAAAGTCAAACATCGTGGCATTGATAGTATTCAGATTAGTATAAGTAATACTGAGTTATACCCAATGTCGATTGAGATGATTAAGTAAAGACCAAAAGAGTTGGCTGAATTAGTGAAATTATACGCATATACCCTAATGCTTATAGATAGACTTGGGATATGAAGTAACAATCAAAAGATATTTTTCGAGGTATATGAAAGAGAGATCAGGGTAGAACAACAAGGATAAATAAATATAAGCTAATGAGTGCAATATGAGATTTTGCGATAGTCTTTGAAAAATCATAAGAGATGAAGGAACTAGACAAGCTCATAAGACCTTTACACCAGATTTTGCTAGTTCAAGCCCTTTTGGACTAGATATGCATTAGATGAGTGTTATGAACAATGTCCGAATAGTATGGATGGACAGAAGTAGGATGCAACCTAATTCGACTTGAGATGGCAAACTTTGACATCATCTTGGGGATAGACTGGTTGTCCCAACACTCTACAAAGTTGTATGTGCATAGAAGAGGTTATCATTCAAGAATAAAGATGAGATATAATTTAGTTTTATTGGAAGCATGTTTCCTAAGAAGTGAAAGCTGATCCTCTCTATGCTAGGGGCGAAGAGATGCTTCGAAGAGAAATGAGTTTGAGATATGGTATCTATGGTATACGTTACCAAAGAAGCACCACAGATGAAAGATACTGATGTGATTCATAAATTTTCTGATGTGTTTCCAAGAGACTTATTTGGGTTACCATCTGATCATGCGACCGAGTTCGTCATCGACTTGTTACCAAGGATGATACTTGTGTCAAAAACACCTATAGAGTAGCTCCGACGGAGTTGAAAGAACTGAGACTCAACTACAAGAGTTATTAGACAAGGGTTCTAATCGGCTAAGTATTGCATCATGGGAAGCGCCAATGCAATTTGAGAAGAAGAAGGACGGTAGTGTCCGATTATGTACAAACTATCGAGAATTTAACAAGCTCACGATCAAGAATCAATATCTACAACCTTAGATCAATGACTTGTTTAAATAGTTGCAAGGAGCAAAGGTATTTTCTAAGGTTGATCTTCGATCAAGATATCATCAGCTGAAGAATTTGGACAGCGATATCTCAAAGATAGCTTTTAGAATTGGGATTGGCCAATTATGAGATCTCGATTATGACGTTTGGATTAACCAATGCCCTTACATCTTTTATGGAACGGATGAACTGGGTGTTTCATGACATGTTGGACACGTCGGTCATAGTTTTCATAGATGATATTTTGGTTTATTCCAAGAATGAAGCAACTCATATAATGGATTTTAGAACAGCTTCACAACAGTTGAAAAGAGAAAAGCTTTATGCCAAGTCCAAGAAATATGAGACCCAATTAAACAAAGTGATCTGCTTAGATCACATAGCATCATAAAAAGGGATTAAAGTGGACCCTATTAAGATAGAAGTAATCATATGGTGAGAAACACCTAAAGAATATTGTGAAGATCAGAAGTTTCTTGGGTTTAACTGGTTGTTATAGACGATTCATGGAGGACCACTCTAAGATTGCAAAACCTCTTACCAAGCTAACCAGGAAAGGAGTGGAGTTTAATTGGACTGACAAGTGTGAAGAATGTTTCCAAACTCCAAAAACAAGGTTGATATCAGCTTCCATCATGATCGTTCCGCTACCAGGGAAACCTTTTACCCTATACATCGGGGCTTTCGAATTGGATCTAGGATGTCGGTTGATGCATGGTAAATAAGTGATTGCATATGCTTTTAGAAAACTGAAGGAGCATGAGACGAGTTATCCTACTCATGACTTGGAATTAACGGTGATAAATTATGCAATCAAGACTTGGAGACATTATCTAAACGGAGGAGAATTTTAGACTGAATGGGAACACAAGAGTTTTATGTACCTCCTCATCAGAAAGAGTTGAACATGAGGATAAGAAAATGGCTGGAATTGCTCAAGGATTAAGACTGTGTTATCTAGTATCATCCAGGGAAGGCTAATGTAGTAGCTAAGGCATTAAGCAAAAAGGGAATTACGAAGTCCGAGGAAGGAACCAGTATAGATACTGTCTTATGTTCCACAGCAACAGATTCAGATTTGGAAGTAGAGTAACATATAATAGAAACTCATGATGATCCAATAGAGCAAGAACTTATGAATGAACTTATGGACCAATAATTTGGCTGTGCTTGTGGCATTACTAATCATTTCTAAATTGATGGATGAAGTAAAAGTAACAATTTTGTGAGATCCGTAAATAAGAACGGTGTAAGCAGATTTAGAAAAAGGAAAACCCAATCCTGAGTTACTTTGGATGCGGAGACGATACTCAGATACAGAGGTAGATTCTGAATACATGAAGATAAAGACTCGAATATTATAAAGAGGATAATGATAAGAATCCATTGTACTCAATATTCAGGACATCTTGGAGTACCAATATGTATCATGACCTGAAGAAATGGTACTGGTAAAGAGGAATGATAACAAATGTGCTTTAGATGCATGTTTCAGTATTGAATTATCAGTAAGTAAAGGCTGAAAGACAAAAACCAACATGGCTACAAAAATAACTATCAAAGCCAGTCTGGAAGTGAAACTGCATTACAATGAACTATGTCACTGATTTGCCACTGACTCCCAGAGCGGTTGATGCAGTTTGGGGGATTGTTGATCGCCTTATGAAGTTAGCTAATTCCATTGCTATATGACCTCGGTATGCTTTAAGAGGCTAAATAAGCTATATGTGGATAATATTTCCAGATTGAATGGTACGCATGAGAGCTTAGTGTCGATCAGAGGCTTATGTCTTATCTCGATGTTTTGGGAGGATCTACAGAAAATAATGGGGACAAAGTTGAAGTTTAGTACCGTACTTTACCTCAAACCGGCGGACATTCGGGGCGGACTATACAGATCCTAAGAGATATGCCCGAGTTTGTGAAATTGATTTCAAGGACCTTGAGTTGAGAAGTTAATCGTGAATTGAAGTTGCTACCAAGCTACTATGTAAATGGCACCTATAAAGCATGGTAAGGTAGAAATGTCAAATTCCTTTGTTTTGGAATGAAGTTAGTGAATGAAGAGTTTTAAAACCTGAGTCTATTGAAGAAAACTATCGATTGGCAGACAAGATCAAAGAAAAGGGGCAAGATAGCTCAAGATGTCAGAAGAGACACCAAAACTTGAGTTCGCCATAAGTGACAAAGTGTTCTTGAAGATATCACTTATGCAGAGTTTGAAACGATTAAACAAGAAGGGAAAGTTATATTCTATATAGGTGTTGGATCTTATAGACTTTGGAGAGACAAGTTGCATATCAATTAGCATTACCGCTGTCCATGTCTAGTGTGCATGATGCATTTCACGTGTCTCTATTGAAGAAGTACATTGGAGATCCATATCAGAGATAATGACCACGGATCCACTGGTTTAAATAGGAGATTCAACTATTGAAGTGGTACCAGCCTAGTTCACTGGTTGGAAGGTACAACATCTCCAAAGCTGGGATAATTAGTATATGAAGATAACCTGACGAAGATGATACGCGGAGGAGATTGCATGGGAGGAAGAAGATGCAATGCGAAAATAGAATTCCCACCTAAATTCAAGTTTTATTGACAAAATTTATTTTAAGGATGGGGGAGTTGTAAGATCCGTACTTTTAAATTTCGAGGACGAAATTTCTTTTAAGGGTGGTGGAGTTATAAGACCCGCATGCCACAAACCCGGTCTAACCTTACATTTCGTGTCATGACCGGTCTACATATCATGGTCGAGTCAAGTGGACCAAGTGTGTGAAGAAACCCGAGACCCAATATGAAATTTTATTCAAAAATAGTCAAAATGAGGGTAGGGTCGCATGTCTAAACAGATAGGGTCGACCCCCTGTCTGACCCGTGACTTTTTGGTCTGGGAGTTGCAGGGGTCTCGAATTGTCCGACCCCCCCATCGACCCCCTACCATCGACCCCCGAAAAACAGCAAAAATAACACGAACCGAAAATTAGGAAACTTTTCTAATTTCAATGGGAACCTTTCCTAAACTCAATGGGACTTATTTTGGGAGGTTTTACTCTATAAATAGGACGTCCCTAAGCCTCTTTCACTCCTTTTACAACCCTAATTGGATTGGGAGAAAGGGAAGAGAGGGAAGAGAAGGAGAAGAGAAGGAGAATTGAAGAAGAAGACCAAGGAGGAGGAAATTCAGAGGAAACTTTGAATCTCAGTAAACCTAAGGTATGAATACATTCTCTATGATTTATTTAGGAGCCTAGAATGGTTCATGAAGAGGGTATGATTTAGGAGAAACCCAAATCATTCATCCATGGGAGGATTTCAATGAAATCCATGGAGGAAATCTTGGTAGGCAAATTAAGGAAGAAACCTAGAGTTTTAAGCCATAGAACAAGCATAGAATGGATGGTGGAAGTAAGCCATAGGACCCAAACATGAAAGAATGGACTGTAGGATGAAATTCTCGACTCAAACCACGGGGGGTCGCACCTAGGGTTGATGGAACATCCAACCCTAGCATCGAACCCAAGCGTTCGGGAAGCCCAGGAAAGGGGTGGTCGCACCCAGGGTTGATGGAACATCCAACCCTGGCATCTACCCTACCCCTGGGGGTCGCAGAAAACTGCTACCCGTCCTGCTACCCCCACTTAACAGCAAGCCTAGAATTGTCGGAATGAAGTCAAACTAAAATCTATCGACTTTTTAGGTTTTCTATTGATATAAAAGTGAATCTTAAAGCTTGAAAGAGGATCTACAATCAAGCAAAGGTGAGGGAACAAGACCTAAACTAATTGGTTAATAATAAACTTTTTTTATTTCTTGAGTCCGATGCCATGACTGATTCTATGCGTGTATACTTGTATGTGCATTCAACATGTCATCCAATATTTCTATTATTACTGTTCATGCATATTTAAATTTATTATTTATAACATGATGATGATGATGATAGGAATAGGCATGTGAATGTGTATGTGTGTGGTTAGTGTGCATGATGCGAGCGAGTATCAGGGGGGTGTCATAGGCCAGGCCTCAGCACTCTAGCTCTATCTCTAACTTAAGTCTTGTCCACTGACATCGTTGTATCATCATTACCATAGCAGAGCTATTATGTCGTAGTGTATGAGGGGAGGTTGTAAGACCCGTATTAAAATAACCCGATCTTACCACCTTGAACCAGGTCTACCCATCATGGTTGAGCCAAATGGATCAAGTACGTGAGGGAGATCACGATCCCAGGTATTAAATTTACCCAAAAACACTAAAAATAGGGGGAGGGTAGCACACCTAGCTAGGCAGGGTTGGATCCCCAAGTTAGAAAGTCAGACCCTGAGTTTTTAACTAGGGGTCAGACATTTTAGAACCACGGGTCAACGGGATCTCCGACCCCCTCATCAACCCCCAGTCTGTCGACAGAAACCGTGATTTGGAAACTTTCCAAATTTCAATGGGATTCTTTCCTAATCTCAATGGGAGTTATTTTTGGAGTTTCTACTCTATAAATAGGACGTCCCTAAGCCTCTTTCACTCCTTTTAGAACCCTAATTGGATTGAGAGAAAGAGAAGAGAAGGAGAAGAGAAAGAGAAGAGAAGGAAAGTGGAGAAGAACATCAAAGAGAAGGCTTCAGAGAGACAAGCCTAATTCTCAGGTATAGGTACTATCTCCATGAAATTCTATAGACCTTTGAATAGATAGTGAAGAGAGAATGATCTAGGAGAAACCCAAATCATACATCCATGGTTAGGTTTTCATGGAAAACCATGGGGAAATCATAAAAACCATATAAGTGAATAAACTATGGTTCTAAGCCATAGAACAGGTATGTAATGAGTTGTAGAAGCAAACCATAGGATCTCAAACATGAAGGAATGGACTGAAGGATAAAAATTTGACGAAACCCACAGGGGGTCGCACGGGAGTCGATGGCCAATCAACCCCAGTGTTCAGGAAGTCCAGATTGTGGGTGGTCGCACCCAGGGTCGATGGAACCTCCGACCCTGGCATCGACCTCCCGTTAACAGCATGCTTTTTAAAATCAGAATTAATTCTAATTAAATTCTATCGACTTGATTAGGTCTTCTAGTATTATAATATCGATATATAGTTGATTCTTAAAGCTTTAAAGAGGACCTACGATCAAGCAAAGGTGAGGGAACAAGACCTAAACTAATTGGTTAATAATAAACTGTTTTACTTTTGAGTCCAATGCCGTGATTGATTTTATGCATGTATGATTGTTATGTGCATTCAACATGTCATCCAATATTTCTATTATTACTGTTCATGCATATTTAATTATTATTTATAACATGATGATGAGGATGATGTAATAATAACACACCATAAGCATCTATGTTGTTTGAGACTAAACTGAAAGAGAATAATGCATCTATAAATGAGAAACAAATTTATATACAACCAAAAGGAAGAACAAATGTTTATATATATATATATGAATAAAGCAGAGTACACTCTACAGTCCGGACAGTTACTCTGAAATACAAAAAAGTGAAATAAAAGAAGTACATCAAGAAGCTGGAGGTGATGGGGGAGGCAGTGCCTCACTATCTCTATCATAGTCCTCAACGTAGACTCTGGTCAACCAAGTTATTTGAGTCTGGGTTGTCTGGAGACTAGCTATGAGATCAGCCACCCGCTGGTCAGTTACACGCTGAGCATCCCTCAGCTCTCCCATCCGCTGATCCGATACGCGCTGAGCAACCAAAAGCTCTCCCACCCGCTGATCGGATGAGTGCTGAGCCTCTAGAAGCTCTCCCATCCTCAAGTCAGACATACGCTGAGCCTCTCGTATCTCATGCAATATCGTCATCATGTCGTTAGAAGGAGCATACGAAGGACCAGCTACATACGAAGGACCAGCTGCATACGAAGGACCAGCCGAAGAAGACAGAACAGCTCCAGTAGCATGAGTAGGTGATGGAGGAGGTATGGCATCTACATCCATGTATAGTGGTCGTCATCATCCCCCTGAACCCCTGCTCTAGCGGCTGTGGCTGCTGCTGCCTCAGCGTCAGCCATCTCCACTCGAGTGTGAGGGCGCACCATCGCGTTCCTCTCCTCATCGCTGACCTGGGAATCCCGCATGCCCATCTTGCAAATAGCCTCCCAATCCAAAGGTGATGAGAAGGATTTCTCCTGAATCTTCTCATCCAATAAATCAACCCCCAGACAGGTAAGCAAGGTAGTGATCATGCGTCCATAAGGAAGGTTGCCAGTGTGACTGGGCAACGTGGCACTGATCATCATACGCATGATGATGTAGGGAAGGCAGACGGGCTGCCTAGTGCATATGCAGTATAATAGATACTGGGTCAACTGGGAGACCCTCTCGTAATGACCACTCTGTGGTATCAGGTTATGCTGAATGATCTTGCAGTATACCCGTGGATCTGAGCGCAGACAACTCGCTTTCATCTGTCAGCAATCAGGTTTGATGAGCTGGCTATCAATCTCAGCCCTCATCTGTAGAGAAAAGAACTAGGGCTCTCCAGGGGCACAAAATACCAAGGGGCCAGCATAGGAAATGCCCAATAAGTTGGCCAGCTGCCAATAATCAAATCAAACATCAACCCCCTTGACGTAGCTGGTAATCCGAAGCTCTCCACCCCTCTCAACATTATTGTAATCTCCCACCACCTGGAGATTACAGTAGAATTGGCGTACCAACTCAGGACGGGTACACGCATCATAGGTGATGACAAGGAGCCAGCCCATATCACCAAAGGCCCCCTCCATATTGAACAAGGCTAAGCTAGCCAAGTCTACTTTGCGGCCGCCCTTTACCTTCTTGCAAGCGTAGTGGGTGTAAGCACCCCATTTTTGCCACCCTCGGCATAAATGAACCAATATGGCAGGTTTCTGACCTTTAACCCAAAGATTTGTGATTCTCCACTAATCCCCACAACAGGGTCATGGGCTATTATCTGCATAGATGCATAGGTCATAGAATTATCTTCGAAATGAGACCAGAATTGCTCAATTCTGATATCAAATGAGGAAGATACGACCATTTTAGTCGGATGATACATATAGGGGAGGTTTCTGAAATTATTATAAATAATAATCCCAGGGGCCTTCATGCAAATTATCCTAAGTCGGATTGTTTGAATTTCAAATCATCATATCTTGATCATCCGACATCGGATTCAGATGATTCCAAGACCATTATTCTTCATTCATGATGTTCTACAAAGTGGACGTAAAAAATCCCGGGTAGAAGTCACCAGTGGGTCCCATGCAAAGTTGCATGCAAAATGATCGTTAGAACTTCAAAGCTTCATATCTTTCCCGTTCTACATCGGATTCAGATGATTCCAAGACCATTATTCTTCATTCATGATGTTCTACAAAGTGGACGTAAAAAATCCCGGGTAGAAGTCACCAGTAGGTCCCATGCAAACTTGCATGCAAAATGATCGTCAGAACTTCAAAGCTTCATATCTTTCCCGTTCTACATCGGATTCAGATAATTCCAGTCTCATTATGTTCCATTTTTAGTGCTCTACAAAGTGGACGTAAAATATTTCCGGTAGAAGCCTCTGAAGGATCTCATGCAGAATTGTCTGCCAAATTATCGATAATTGGTCCGCTTAAACTTCAAAAATTCATAAGTTGACCATTTTACTTCCAAATGAGGTGATTCAAGTTCCTATATTCCTCATTTTTAATGTTCTACAAAATGAACACAAAAAATTTGGAATAGAGGCCATCGAAAAATTCCATGCGGGATAACAACGGGAATGACCCATGAAATGACAAGGAGAAGAAACCCGAGTTAATTCCAATCGAGTCCAGTCAACTCAGTTCAAACCAGTTTTGGTCCAACCTAGCTCAACCCAAATCAGTTGTCAACCTAAGTCAGTCTCAACCCATTTCGAATCAGTTCATCTATGTGCACGATATTTATATTATATATTATATATATATATATATATATGTATGTATATGTATGTATATGTATGTATGTTATTAAATATATGTGTATATGTATGTATATGTATGTATATGTATGTATGTTATTAAATATATGTGTATATATGTATATAATATATATTATTGTATGTAAATGATAATCCAAAAGATTTTGAGAAGAAAAAGGAAAGAGGGGAGAGAGAAACGTGAAAGTGAAGGGGGGATTTTGGTTTTGGAGATAATCCAAAAGATTTTTGAGAAAAAAAAAGGAAGAGGGGAGAAAAAAAAACATGGAAGAGAAAGGGATTTAGGGTTTTGAGATAATCCAAAAGATTTTGAGAAGAAAAAGGAAAGAGGGGAGAGAAAAAACGTGGAAGAGAAGGGGATTTAGGGTTTTGAGATAATCCAAAAAGATTTTGAGAAGAAAAAGGAAAGAGGGGAGAGAGAAAACGTGAAAGAGAAGGGGATTTAGGGTTTTGAGATAATCCAAAAGATTTTTGAGGAAAAAAAGGAAAGAGGGGAGAGAAAAAACGTGGAAGAGAAGGGGATTTAGGGTTTTGAGATAATCCAAAAAGATTTTGAGAAGAAAAGGAAAGAGGGGAGAGAGAAAACGTGAAAGAGAAGGGGATTTAGGGTTTTGAGATAATCCAAAAGATCTTGAGAAGAAAAAAGGAAAGAGAAAGGAATAAAAGAAAAAAAAAAGAAAAGAAAAAAGGGGGAAAAAGATTCCCCTTCACGTTTTCTAGAAAGAAAACGTGAAAGAGAGAGAGGAGAAAAAAAGAAAGAAAAAAGGAAGGAAAGAAAAAGGAAAAAAAAATAAAATTTTTTAGAAAAAAATCTTCTAGAAAATGAGTGAAAAATTATAAATAGGCAAGAGGAGGTTCCTTTTTTTCCAGACCATGAAGAGAGAAAAACGTGAGTGAGAGAGAGAAAAGAAAAAAAAATCGGAAGAAAAGAGAAGAAGAAGAAAATAGAGAAAGAGAGAAGGAGAGAGAGAGAGAGAGAGAGAGAGAGAGAGAGGTGTTAAGAAGAGAAGATCTAGAGGAAAAAGGGAGAAGGATCAAAGAGGAAGAAAAGAGGATGATGAGAAGATGCAAAGGAGAGAAGGAGAGAGAAGAAGCCTGAGGTAAGAATCACCCATCGCTTTTGTCAGTTTATTTTTTCAAAGTCAAAGCATACTGCAAATGCATGTCTGAGATTGGTATCTAGCATTAGGAAGATGGCTCTGTTTGCATTAGGTTCCTTGAGACAAAATGTTGGCCTCTGAGTCTTCTTTCTAACCATTATTCAGATTTTATTTTCATGAGCTATATGATTTTATATTGATTTTATAGTACCACTGGCCAGAATCTGGAACAGACCTGACCAGTGTATTTGCCTGTACTTGGGGAATGTTTTCGACCTGCCTATGGTCTCTTTTAGGATTAGGTTCCTTGAGACAAAAAGTTGGCCTCTGAGTCTTCTTTCTGACCATGTATTTGGATTTTATTTTCATGAGTTATATGATTTTATATTGATTTTATAGTACCACTGGCCAGAATCTGGAACAGATCTGACCAGGGTATTTGCCTGCACTTGGGGAATGTTTTCGACCTGCCTATGGTCTTTTTCAGGATTAGCTTCCTTGAGACAAAATGTTGGCCTCTGAGTCCTCTTTCTGACCATGTATTCTGATTTTATTTTCATGAGCTATATGATTTTATATTGATTTTATAGTACCACCAGCCAGAATCTGGAACAGATCTGACCAGTGTATTTGCCTGCACTTGGGGAATACTTTTGACCTGCCTATGGTCACTTTCAGGATTAGCTTCCTTGAGACAAAATGTTGGCCTCTGAGTCCTCTTTATGGCCAAGTATTTAGATTTTATTTTCATGAGATATATGATTTTATATTGATTTTATAGTACCACTGGCCAAAATATGGAACAGATCTGACCAGTGTATTTGCCTGTACTTGGGAAATGTTTTCGACATGCCTATGGTATCTTTCAGGATTATCTTCCTTGAGACAAAATGTTAGCCTCTGAGTCCTCTTTCCGAGGATATCTTTTAAGAATTTTTTGAGTAAGTACAGTGCCCTATGTGCCCATTTTGGTCCAGCCTGACAAAGCTGTTATCTTGCTGCATGTTCCATCATGTTTTGATTGATTCTCATATGCTTTGGTTGTTTCTCACATGCCATATTTGATGCTATATTTGTTCACATGCTATGTTCGGATGCTCGTATGCATACACTACTATAATTGGAATGGTCACACTGCCATTATTGGATGATTACTGCCATGATTGGAATGATCATACTCACATGCTATATTAAATGCTTTTTGTCATAATTAGGGTAGAAAATCCTAAAAATTAGAAAGAAAATAACAATTAGGGTAGAAAACCCTAAAATGGAAAGAATGTAACAATTAGGGTAGAAAACCCTAAAAAAATGAAAATAAAATAACAATTAGGGTAGAAAACCCTAAAATGGAAAGAATGTAACAATTAGGGTAGAAAACCCTAAAAATAGAAATAAAATAATAATTAGGGTATAAAACCCTAAAATGGAAAGAAAGTAACATTTAGGGTAGAAAACCCTAAAATGAAAAGAAAGTAACATTTAGGGTAGAAAACCCTAAGATGGAAAGAAAGTAGCAATTAGGGTAGAAAACCTCAAAATGGAAAGAAAATAACAATTAGGGTAGAAAATCCTAAAAAATGGAAAGAAAATAAAAATTAGGGTAGAAAACCCTAAAAATGGAAAGAAAATAATTAGGGTAGAAAACCCTAAAAATGGAAAGAAAATAATTAGGGTAGAAAACCCTAAAATGGAAGGAAAATAACAATTAGGGTAGAAAATCCTAAAAAATGGAAAGAAAATAGCAATTAGGGTAGAAAACCCTAAAAAATGGAAATAAAATTACAATTAGGGTAGAAAACCCCAAAATGGAATGAAAGTAGCAATTAGGGTAGAAAATCCTAAAATGAAAAGAAAATAGCAATTAGGGTAGAAAACCCTAAATATGGAAAGATAATGGCAATTAGGGTCTTGCCATGCTTAGAAGATAGCCTACTAGATCATGCCATATAGGCTCTTGCCTTATTTGCAATACATGTCATATTTGAAAGATTTTTAAACAATCTTACTGTATGTGAATTTCTTGTCATAAATGTTTTATGTGCCATATTTAGATAGAATATTCTATTTTTTTGGCAATAATTTATTTTATGCAACACCCTAGTCAAACTGCCATATCTGCACACTTCTAGAAGACAATCTAGGCGTAGGGACGTGCATTTAGGCACCCACATTCTTGGGAAGGGCATAATGGGAATAATAAACCCTTAATAAAGAAAGAGAATTCTTTGCCAAACCTTCTAAAATTAGAATTCAGAATGAAAAGGGTAATTTAGGACGATTTGCCCCTTGGCAAACCCTAAACCTAGAATAGGTTCTAAACCCTAAACCTAGAATAGGTTCTCAATCATTAACCTAGAACGGGTTATCCAAACCCGAACTACGCGGATTCTGATTCCTAGGTCAAACCCTAGGATACGTAGGCCATTTGGGAGAAACCCAAATTCGGATCCACACCTTAGTCCACTCGGACTATCCATAGATCCACTAGGATATCTATCCATATTCTAACCCAAAAAGGGTTATCCACACTTTAGTCCACTTGGACTATCCATAGATCCACTAGGATAGTTATCCAAACCTTAGTCCACTTGGACTATCCATAGATCCACTAGGATATTATCCACATTCCAACCCAAATAGGGTTATTCTTAGATCCACTAGGACTATCTATCAGTCCACATGGACTATCCAGATCTTAACCCATAGGATTTCTCAACCATTCAAGCATAAATTTCAACTTGAACATATAAAATTAATCATGCACAAGCATAAATCACAGTCATAAACTTTAATCACACCTGAACTACGATGGTGAACCTGATTTTTGGAATAAATCCGTGATACGTAGGCAATCTGATGGATACAGATTCGGTTCAATGATATCAAACCACTTGGTTTGGTTTAATTTAATAAATAGAGTCTAGCATAGGAAAGGTATAGGAGATCGATTTCGATCGGGCGGTTTGGGTGCCTAACCCCTTCCCATAACCGTAACCTGACACTTACCCAATCTTTGATGGACCAGAATTCCAATCTAAGGGTCATGAGTCAATCGAAGTCTTACCTTAGGGTGAGATTTCACATTTCCAAGGTCCTAGACCTAAATCTAGGTGGCGACTTCTAAAGATTTTCCATCTTTGTCCTCACAGTGGCGACTCCGCTGGGGATATAAATGTCAAACTCCTAAATGAGAACTTTCCTTGTGTGAATTGGATGCTATATTTCAGGATACTATATTTATGCTTGTATATTATTGCTTTGGGGGGAATGGGTTCAGTCACACATTCGTGCGAGTAGCCGAACCGGGTCCCATGCATATGGGGCAGCCCGCTAGGAGAAACACACAGCCTTGGCCTGTACTTTGTGAGACCACGACCGGTGAGCAGCCTCTAACGAGCGTTTCTTGGGTCCGCCTGGGAATGCGTTATGCTACTCCACGTCGCTTGGATCCTTGCAACATAGTATATAAAGGGATTGGGGGCCCATTATTCATCGAGCATTTGGTGATAGGTTACCCCATCCTCGTCAAGGTGGCCTTTTCTGTCCTAACCCAGATTGTAGCCCAATGTTTGTTATTTTTTGGTTCATCCCTGAACCGACCCGGTAAAATCGGTTTAACCATGACATCCATGTTCGAGACGTCGAAGTTCTGCCGGTTTTTGTCCTCGATTGGTCAACATGTTAGAATCTACACGATGAGCATCTTGAACTCTCACCCATTGGGAGTATGAGGTATGTATACACCTGTTCTACATCATAGTAGACGGTCACTATACACCCTCCATTAAGTAAGCTCGATGTGTCGAATCTCTCATTGTTAACACGTCGATTTCAAAAAATGAACAAAAAATCCCTGTCAAGACATAGATACCATGGTCAAGAAGAAATTTACTAGTTTGCTCATCTATGAACCGCTTTTTCTAACCATCCCTAATAAGGACGACGGATTAAAATATCCATTTCAATTTTATCGAATTCGGTAATCCAATTGGCCAGACCTTGGTACCACTGATTATCCATTTCGGAATCATGAGGTCCCAAGACTGAACACATGGCTTAATCAAATTCAATTAAATTGACTTGGATAATGTTTACCCAATCGCCCTTATGAGGGATCTAACTCTTGTTTGGTTGAGTCATCCTTGATTGTGCATGTGACTTCTTCCACTCCCCTAGATGTCTAGAATCTCAATATCCCTCCATTGGATTTCAATGCCTTTGGAAAAGAGAATCAAACTGCAACTATATCCACCCTTTAGGGTGAGAGGCCCCTACAATTAGGGAATTGTCTTGATCTCCCACCTTGAGATCCATCCATATTATCTTTCTAAATGAATCAATGGAAGTCATGAATCTAGATCTTATTTGAACATCAAATTTTGTAAGAAAGAAGGAAAGATTCAGCCCCTAGGCAAATCCAATCATAGTTCTCAATGTACCTTTGAATTAAGGAAAGATCCAGCCCCTAGGCAAATCCAATCACCATTCTCAATGTACCTCTGAATTAAGGAAAGATTCAGCCCCTAGGCAAATCCAATCATGGTTCTCAATGCACCCCTAAATTAAGGAAAGATTCAGCCCCTAGGCAAATCCAATCATAGTTCTCAATGTACCTTTGAATTAAGGAAAGATTCAGCCCCTAGGCAAATCCAATCATAGTTCTCGATTCACCTCAGAATTAAGAAAAGATTCAGCCCCTAGGCAGGTCCAATCATCATCTTGGTTCATCCAGAATTAAAGACAGATTCAGCCCTAGGCAGATTCAATCACATCCAGTTCATCTCTGAATCAAAGAAATATTCAGCCCCAGATTCAATCACCATTTCTGGTTCATCTCAGAACTGAAGAAAGGTTTAGCCCCTAGGCAGGTTCAATCATCATTTTGGTTCATCCAGAATTAAGGAAAGATTTAGCCCCTAGGCAGATTCTATTACATCCAGTTCATCTCAGAATCAAAAAAATATTCAGCCCCTAGGCAGGTCCAACCACCATTTCTGGTTCATCTCAGAACTGAAGAAAGGTTCAGCCCCTAGGCAGGTCCAATCATCATTTTGGTTCATCCAGAATCAAAGAAATATTCAGCCCCTAGGTAGGTCCAACCACCATTTCTGGTTCGTCTCAGAACTGAAGAAAGGTTCAGCCCCTAGGCAGGTCCAATCATCATTTTGGTTCATCCAGAATTAAAGATAGATTCAGCCCCTAGGCAGATTCAATCACATCCAGTTCATCTCTGAATCAAAGAAATATTCAGCCCTAGATTCAACCACCATTTCTGGTTCATCTCAGAATTAAAGAAGGGTTTAACCTTTAGGCAGGTTCAATCATCACTCCCAAATCATGCTAAAATGAAGAAGGCATTCGGCCCCTAGGCTTTTTCACCCTTCACCTCATGTTTAGGTTCTGATTCATGTTGGAACTAGGAAAAATTCCATTCATTTGAATTCAATTAGCCACTAGGCTTATCCAACCATCAACTTTGGTTAGGGTTCCAGTTCATGTCGAAACTAGAAAAAGTTCCATTCATCTGAATTTATTTAGCCCCTAGGCTTGTCCAACCATCAACTTTGGTTCAGGTTCAGATTCATGTTGGAATTAAGAAGAGTCTCATTCATCTGAATTCAATCAGCCCCTAGGCTTGTCCAACCATCAACTTTGGTTCAGGTTCGGATTCATGTTGGAATTAAGAAGAGTCTCATTCATCTGAATTCATTTAGCCACTAGGCTTATCCAACCATCAACTGTGGTTCAAGTTCTGATTCATGTTGGAACTAAGAAGAGTTCCATTCATCTGAATTCATCTAGCCACTAGGCTTATCCAACCATCAACTGTGGTTTAGGTTCTGATTCATGTCGGAACTAAGAAATGTTCCATTCATATGAACTCAATGTGAGCATGAGTTAGCCTCTAGGCCTGTTCAATCATTACCTTTGGTCCATGTTCCACTTCATAAAGGAATCAAAGAGAATTTCAGTCATTCCATCATCTCTAGCAATTAGAGTCCAATCCATGACTGTCATCCTTGGCCTCTATCAATCGGAGCCCAACTCAAGCAATCCTTGCCTCTAGCAACTAAAGCCCGGTCCATGATCGCAATCTTGATCTCTATCAATCAGAGACCAATTCAAAATCAATCTTGATCTCTATCAATCAGAGACCAATTCAAAATCAATCTTGATCTCTA
Organism: Protea cynaroides; assembly: GCA_028583415.1. Lineage (NCBI taxonomy): Eukaryota > Viridiplantae > Streptophyta > Magnoliopsida > Proteales > Proteaceae > Protea > Protea cynaroides. The sequence continues at coordinate 85,042,352 of CM053268.1, forward strand.
TCAATCAGAGACCAATTCAAAATCAATCTTGATCTCTATCAATCAGAGATCAATTCAAAATCAATCTTGATCTCTATCAATCAGAGACCAATTCAAAGTCAACTCTGTCTCTATTAATCAGAGACCAATTCAAAGTCAATCTTGTCTCTATCAATCGGAGACTGATTCAAAATTAATCTCTGGCTCTATCAATTAGAGCCCGATCCATGTCTATCATAGCCCAATGCTACAAGTTAGGATAGCCGTCAGGAATGGTGAATGAGAAGCATTCCTCATTGCTTGTCAGTAAAGATCAATTTTAGATTCTGGAGTCATCAAGAAATCATGAACCTTCAGCTATGATAGTATTGTCCCATCTCGGGCATTTCTGCCCCATTGGCCAAGGAAATGCTAGAATCCAAAGAATTGCCCTCATATTCCTCATTATTCAAAGAGAGGAATGGAATTTTCCCAAGCAGTAGGGTAGACCAAAGATGAGATCCAATGTGTCCCAAGCAAGGATAAGAACCAAAATGGTCCAATGATCAAACCCTTAACCCATAAACTGGGGCATGAACCAGATTGAACTTAGACCCAAATTGAGTGCGATCTGATGAGGAAAGCCAATGACCCCCAAACTGGGGCATGAACCGGATTGACCTTGGGCCTGAATTGGGTATGGTTCAATGAGGAAAGTCATGAGCCCTAAGCTGGTCATAAACCAGATTGATTTTGGACCCAAATTGAATGCGGTCTAATGAGGAAAGCCATTATGCCCTAAACTGGGGCATGGACCAAATTGACCTTAGACCCAAATTGAGAGTGGTCTAACAAAGAAATCCATTAAACCCCCCAAGCCGAGGCATAAACTAGTCTAATCTTGGACTCAAAACGGTGTAGTGCAATGGCGATACCCCTTGCTCTCCAAGCTGGGGCATAAGCCAAAATGATTTTGAATTCAGTTAAAAGTGGTCCATTGATGAATCTACTGAACTCCAAACTGGGGCATGAACCAGGGTAACCTTGTGCTTAAAAAGCAATAGTTCGGTTATGAATGGATCCTAAACTGAAAAAAGAGAGGCAAGAATTGTATGGAACCTTAAAAGGTAGGTATCTTGCACCTATTGATAGAGGGGCATGATGAGTCCTGCTATTAGAGATCTGAAGGAAGACTTATTCCCGCAACGACTGAAGGTGGTCGTCGAAGGTGTTATGCCCAACTGGAGCCGCTTGGATGAACTAGTTGTTTCAACTTTCTATTATCGGTATTCGATAGGTCATCCATGTCTGGGTCCAAAATTAATATGCTTGTTGACAAGTCCAGCCCAATCTGCCCTGTAAATAAAAGAAAATCACCCCGTTTGGGATTTCAAACTCTGTGCTTTGTCTCTTCCATACATTTCCTCCCAGTTTCATACATCCTCCTATTCTACATGCGTAGTCAATTCTGACTCTGAAGATGATTGAAACGATGAGTTGTCCCCTGAACTTCTACGCCACCGGCCTCTTCAAAAAGAAAGGTCCAACCCGTCTGGGAAAGCTTTAAATGATCAATCGGGAGACACAAGAGTAGTCTCAAGAAACATGTATTGGAGAAGCTGCCATTTGTTCTATCTGTGAAAAGATTCCAAGGAAAGCATTACATAATAACAGATCATATCAACAGGTCAGCCAATCAGTACAAATGAGTGGAGGAAAGATGTGCCACCAAGAAGATGGAAATACCAAAGTTCTTACAAAGTATATCATCTGCAAGCAAGAGATACATGATGAATGATCAATCTCAAAATCAAAGAATGAGGTCACTGGGATACCCAAAAAAAAAAAAAAAAAAAAAAAAAGAAAAAAGAAAAAGAAAATTCAAGCCTATGTTTTATCTACATCAATAATGGGAAGGCAGTCACATCAGATAGAAGGTGATGATTAACTTCTAGAAGACAGCATACAGATTCACCGTTCAGATAAAAGAAGATACTAAATGAGCAGTCACAAATGTTCATAAAGTTTACAAAAGATCAAAGTACTAACAGAGGCAAAGATGTTCTATCTTATTGGAAATGTTTGGAAGAAGAAGATTCAAATCCAATATTGAAAGTCAGGATTCAACTTCGCGATCAAGCGAAGCACTGCATTATGTGGCCTTCACATCCAAAAAAAATAAAGAAAAAGAAAAAAGAAAAAAAGAAAAAAAGAGAAGAAAAGAAAATAGTAAGATGTTGAATGGCATTGGAGCTCGACAGTAAGCCAATTGTCCCTCTCATTTCAAGAGGATGATAGTTCCAACCAAAGCCTGATAGCAAGTTCGATCATTCGTCGAGATTTACAGCATGTTGGACCGGACTTTTGATTTTGGCCAATTACATCCCGCCTTTACAGGAGACGATCTCATCACTTCTTCATCAGAGAAAGATTTCTCATCGGCATTAGACTCTCTCTGCCGTCCATCAATCTGACGGCCTTCCAAGGAGTCTCTATCACAAGCCCTTCTTTTGATTATCAATTTTTTATGGCATTGTATCTCATGATCATGTCATCATTTTATGTACAATTTCATAAATCTGGCTGGAACTCTCATCTGTCGTTCATTACATCCGATGGCTTCCCAAGGTTCCTATAAGCCCTTCATTTCTCAAGCCAATAAAATGGGATCTTCTCGGTAAGATAAATCCATTCTACATAAACAACCAAACACTCTCCCAATGGTAGACCCATGTGGACAGTTTCACATCCGTCCTCTTGGACCTTCAACATCAATACTTGTCAACAAACCTAAAGGTTTCAGGCCCAGATATGATCGTGACTGATTCAGAATCTCGATATAGCTTGTTGGGACACGTGTTCCATCTGAACATCTCCAAGAAAGGAAAACATAATTTGGCACCATTTTCAATTTTGGTGTGGGACTGCATTTCCCTAAGATCACTTTTAGTGATGATTCAAATAGCTGCCCGCCTATCAATACGTGTAGGTGTCAACTTAAACAGTGGGGCAAGGCTACCCATTTGTCATAAAAGTCATGCCGTTCAGATTTCCCCTAAGGGTTTCAGACCATTGGATAGGACCATAATTTTGGCAATATCCTCACCACATCAGGACTCTTTATTCAACCCAAGATGGGATTGGCAAAAAGAAGAAAATGAAAAAAAAATAATGGGAAGAAAAGAAACCTCGCAGGGAAAGGCAACCCGAGAAACCTCAATGGGCAACCTATAATACCTCGGTGGGGATAGGCGACCTGATGCAGCCCTAAAGCATTGCCCTCATTGGCCCTTCATAGAAAAATTCAGTGGTTCATGTAGACAAGTGTCATACTAGTCTACCCTCCATAAGGAAAGGAACCCCTCTTGCTCTCCGTGAATCATACTCGGAGGAGTTGAACAAACCATCATCTGTTGGGCTCCATAGCATTACCTTTCAACGTAACTCTATCTTCAAATCCCGTTGGTCATGTTAGGGAGAGAGCAAATTCTCATGGCCTAGTTACGGATGTAGCCAAATTCATTCAAATCATCAGTTCCTTCATTTTTCAAAATTCGGGAAGGGCTTATCTAAGAAGTCACTTCCCCGCAACCAATCTGTCAATCTTCCCTTAACCTTGGAAGCATGGTCAATTATGGATGCAATCCAGATTCAACCTAGTTCTAACTCGTTAGATTGGCCGTGCCCTAGCATACTACAGTAGTGGTCTATCACAACATGCAAACAACTGGGGCATAGATATACCCTATGTAGAGGAATTGAACTTGATCATGAGCATTAAATCTAGGATCCATTGTCTAGTCTGAAGTCACTGACTTTCCTAGTCAATAGAAGTAGGTCTGTCCAAGTTGGTTTTTACCAATTTTTCAGTTCTCCTAATCCCCGTTGATGAAGAAAATCCAATGTGGTCACTCACTGTTAAGATTTGGTCACCAAATTCTCTAAAGGAACACTTCGAATCCTTTGCTCCTCGTGCCTACTTTGGGGCCATGGTTCATTCATCTTTCAAAATTGGCACAACAATGTTGCAATGCCGCAATGCCCTGAGCTTTTCATGAGCTTAGATCAAGGGCCAAACCCATGTCACATTTCATCGCCACTTGGCTGTTCTACCAATTTGGTCTACCATAATGCACAGTCAAAGAACTTAGTTGACCAGATGTCCCTTGACAGTTTAACACCATGGTCAATCAATAAAGTCACTTTGGTTAAAGATTGTCAAGGTCCCCTCATTCTTGTCCAAAATCCTCACTAGAGTTTCTTTCAATCCAAAATCCAACAACACCAATGTTGGCTGAAGAAAATCATCACCTTCAAATTACATGGAACCCTTCAAAGGAAGTAACCAAGTCATCTCTACCGTGCTGAAATTGAGTCAAACTTTCAGTACCAGATCATAAATGGAAAATTTCAAATCTAGGTATCATGCCAGCAAAGTCCATGACACCATTTCCATCGATGTCATGTTTTGTGCCTTCACCAATAAAGTAGGAGCAAAAAACTCAGAAAACTGCCAAGGAATTCACCATCATTTCAAATATGTCCAACAATCTATAGGTTCAAAGTCAAGAGACTTCCAAGATGGGGTAGATTTCAACCCTAAAGGTTCAAAGTCAACAAAGCCTTCCTGTATGGGTCACTTTCAAGCATCCTAAAGGTTCATAGCCATAGAGCTTCCAAGAAGGATATTCCTATTTTCAATCCCGAAGGTCCAAAGCTGGTAGGAACTGCCAAGATGAGTCATTCAGTATCACCCTATAAGTGACCTTCTGAGTTCTTGCTCATTTCAGAATCAATAGCAAATTCCTCACCCTAAATGTGACCTTCTGAGTTCTTACTCATTCCGAAATCAAATGCGAGCCCTAGCTCATCCAAATTTCAAATCAATCTCGTCTATAAGTAAATCAAATGTAGAGCCCTAGCTCATCCAAAGATCAAGTCAATCTCAACCTATTAGTGAAGCAAATGTAGAGCCCTAGCTCATTCAAAGATCAAGTCAATCTCAGCCTATAAGTGAATCAAATGCAGAGCCCTAGCTTATTCAGAAAATCAATCTCAAAACCTCAATCAAAAGAGCCTCAGTTCAATCAAAGAGAAGACATCAAGTCTTCCATCCAAACAAATCAAATCCGAGCCCAAGCTCAAGCAATCAGCCTTGTATTCACAGCCTAGCTCCATACAAGAAGAGTTTTATCAGCCTACAAATGGATAATGCCGGGTCCAAGCCCGCACATACCTTGCATTGAGTTCCACCTCAGTAAGAAGAGGTTCCCCACCTACAAATGAGCCTTGTATTCACAGCCTAGCTCCATACAAGAAGAGGTTTATCAGCCTACAAATGGATCAAGCCGGGTCCAAGCCCGCACATGCCTTGCATTGAGTTCCACCTCAGCAAGAAGAGGTTCCCAGCCTACAAATGAGCCTTGTATTCACAGCCTAGCTTCATACAAGAAGAGGTTTATCAGCCTACAAATGGATCAAGCTCGGGTCCAAGCCCGCACATACCTTGCATCATGAGTCACCTCAGCAAGAAGAGGTTCCCAACCTACAAATGAGCCTTGTATTCACAGCCTAGCTTCATACAAGAAGAGCACTCACCAATCTTCCAAGAAGAGCAAACCTTCTTACCAGTCGAACTACGTTCTTGGCTTGATTTCTAGAACACCCTTAGAATACGTAGGCAGTTTAGGAAGAATTACCCTAAGTGCAGCCCAATAAATAATATCACTCATACTCCAAAAATGTGGTTATTTTATCTTTAGCCTTCAACTGATAACAATCTCGGCTAAAGAGGGGCATCTGTAAACACCCCATTTTTGCCACCCTCGGCATAAATGAACCAATATGGCAGGTTTCTGACCTTTAACCCAAAGATTTGTGATTCTCCACTAATCCCCATAGCAGGGTCATGGGCTATTATCTGCATAGATGCATAGGTCATAGAATTATCTTCGAAACGAGACCAGAATTGCTCAATTCTGATATCAAATGAGGAAGATACGACCATTTTAGTCGGATGATACATATAGGGGAGGTTTCTGAAATTATTATAAATAATAATCCCAGGGGCCTTCATGCAAATTATCCTAAGTCGGATTGTTTGAATTTCAAATCATCATATCTTGATCATCCGACATCGGATTCAGATGATTCCAAGACCATTATTCTTCATTCATGATGTTCTACAAAGTGGACGTAAAAAATCCCGGGTAGAAGTCACCAGTGGGTCCCATGCAAAGTTGCATGCAAAATGATCGTTAGAACTTCAAAGCTTCATATCTTTCCCGTTCTACATCGGATTCAGATGATTCCAAGACCATTATTCTTCATTCATGATGTTCTACAAAGTGGACGTAAAAAATCCCGGGTAGAAGTCACCAGTAGGTCCCATGCAAACTTGCATGCAAAATGATCGTCAGAACTTCAAAGCTTCATATCTTTCCCGTTCTACATCGGATTCAGATAATTCCAGTCTCATTATGTTCCATTTTTAGTGCTCTACAAAGTGGACGTAAAATATTTCCGGTAGAAGCCTCCGAAGGATCTCATGCAGAATGGTCAGTCAAATTATCGATAATTGGTCCGCTTAAACTTCAAAAATTCATAAGTTGACCATTTTACTTCCAAATGAGGTGATTCAAGTTCCTATATTCCTCATTTTTAATGTTCTACAAAATGAACACAAAAAATTTGGAATAGAGGCCATCGAAAAATTCCATGCGGGATAACAGCGGGAATGACCCGTGAAATGACAAGGAGAAGAAACCCAGTTAATTCCAATCAGTCCAGTCAACTCAGTTCAAACCAGTTTTGGTCCAACCTAGCTCAACCCAAATCAGTTGTCAACCTAAGTCAGTCTCAACCCATTTCGAATCAGTTCATCTATGTGCACGATATTTATATTATATATTATATATATATATATATATATATATATATATATATATATATATATATATATATATATATATATATATATGTATATATATGTATATATTAAATATTGTGTATGTATGTATATGTATGTGTATGTATGTGTGTTATTAAATATATGTGTATATATGTATATAATATATATTATTGTATGTAAATGATAATCCAAAAGATTTTGAGAAGAAAAAGGAAAGAGGGGAGAGAGAAACGTGAAAGTGAAGGGGGGATTTTGGTTTTGGAGATAATCCAAAAGATTTTTGAGAAAAAAAGGAAAGAGGGGAGAGAAAAACCCGTGGAAGAGAAAGGGATTTAGGGTTTTGAGATAATCCAAAAGATTTTGAGAAGAAAAGGGAAAGAGGGGGAGAGAAAAAACGTGGAAGAGAAGGGGATTTAGGGTTTTGAGATAATCCAAAAAGATTTTGAGAAGAAAAAGGAAAGAGGGGAGAGAGAAAACGTGAAAGAGAAGGGGATTTAGGGTTTTGAGATAATCCAAAAGATTTTTGAGGAAAAAAAGGAAAGAGGGGAGAGAAAAAACGTGAAAGAGAAGGGGATTTAGGGTTTTGAGATAATCCAAAAGATTTTGAGAAGAAAAGGAAAGAGGGGAGAGAGAAAACGTGAAAAAGAAGGGGATTTAGGGTTTTGAGATAATCCAAAAGATCTTGAGAAGAAAAAAGAAAAGAGAAAGGAATAAAAGAAAAAAAAGGAAAGAAAAGGGAAGGGGGGAAAAGATTCCCCTTCACGTTTTCTAGAAAGAAAACGTGAAAGAGAGAGAGAGAGAAAAAGGGAAAGAAAAAGGAAGGAAAGAAAAAGGAAAAATAAATAAAATTTTTTAGAAAAAAAAATCTTCTAGAAAATGAGTGAAAAATTATAAATAGGCAAGAGGAGGTTCCTTTTTTCCAGACCATGAAGAGAGAAAAACGTGAGTGAGAGAGAGAAAAGAAAAAAAAATCGGAAGAAAAGAGAAGAAGAAGAAAAGAAAAGAGAAGGAGAGAGAGAGAGAGAGAGAGAGAGAGAGAGAGAGAGAGGTGTTAAGAAGAGAAGATCTAGAGGAAAAAGGGAGAAGGATCAGAGAGGAAGAAAAGAGGATGATGAGAAGATGCAAAGGAGAGAAGGAGAGAGAAGAAGCCTGAGGTAAGAATCACCCATCGCTTTTGTCAGTTTATTTTTTCAAAGTCAAAGCATACTGCAAATGCATGTCTGAGATTGGTATCTAGCATTAGGAAGATGCCTCTGTTTGCATTAGGTTCCTTGAGACAAAATTTTGGCCTCTGAGTCTTCTTTCTAACCATGTATTCATATTTTATTTTCATGAGCTATATGATTTTATATTGATTTTATAGTACCACTGGCCAGAATCTGGAACAGACCTGACCAGTGTATTTGCCTGTACTTGGGGAATGTTTTCGACCTGCCTATGGTATCTTTTAGGATTAGGTTCCTTGAGACAAAATGTTGGCCTCTGAGTCTTATTTCTGACCATGTATTTGGATTTTATTTTCATGACTTATATGATTTTATATTGATTTTATAGTACCACTGGCCAGAATCTGGAACAAATCTTACCAGGGTATTTTCCTGCACTTGGGGAATGTTTTCGACCTGCCTATGGTCTCTTTCAGGATTAGCTTCCTTGAGACAAAATGTTGGCCTCTGAGTCCTCTTTCTGACCATGTATTCGGATTTTATTTTCATGAGCTATATGATTTTATATTGATTTTATAGTACCACCGGCCAGAATCTGGAACAGATCTGACCAGTGTATTTGCCTGCACTTGGGGAATGTTTTCGACCTGCCTATGGTCACTTTCAGGATTAGCTTCCTTGAGACAAAATTTTGGCCTCTGAGTCCTCTTTCTGACCATGTATTAAGATTTTATTTTCATGAGATATATGATTTTATATTGATTTTATAGTACCACTGGCCAGAATCTGGAACAAATCTGACCAGTGTATTTGCCTGTACTTGGGGAATGTTTTCGACATGCCTATGGTCTCTTTCAGGATTATCTTCCTTGAGACAAAATGTTGGCCTCTGAGTCCTCTTTCCGAGGATATCTTTTAAGAATTTTTTGAGTAAGTACAGTGCCCTATGTGCCCATTTTGGTCCAGCCTGACAAAGGTGTTATCTTGCTGCATGTTCCATCATGTTTTGATTGATTCTCATATGCTTTGGTTGTTTCTCACATGCCATATTTGATGCTATATTTGTTCACATGCTATGTTCGGATGCTCGTATGCATACACTACTATAATTGGAATGGTCACACTGCCATAATTGGATAATTACTGCCATGATTGGAATGATCATACTCACATGCTATATTAAATGCTTTTTGTCATAATTAGGGTAGAAAACCCTAAAAAATAGAAAGAAAATAACAATTAGGGTAGAAAATCCTAAAATGGAAAGAATGTAACAATTAGGGTAGAAAACCCTAAAAAAATGAAAATAAAATAACAATTAGGGTAGAAAACCCTAAAATGGAAAGAATGTAACAATTATGGTAGAAAACCCTAAAAATAGAAATAAAATAATAATTAGGGTATAAAACCCTAAAATGGAAAGAAAGTAACATTTAGGGTAGAAAACCCTAAAATGGAAAGAAAGTAACATTTAGGGTAGAAAACCCTAAGATGGAAAGAAAATAGCAATTAGGGTAGAAAACCCTAAAATGGAAAGAAAAAAACAATTAGGGTAGAAAATCCTAAAAAATGGAAAGAAAATAACAATTAGGGTAGAAAACCCTAAAAATGGAAAGAAAATAATTAGGGTAGAAAACCCTAAAATGGAAGGAAAATAACAATTAGGGTACAAAATCCTAAAAAATGGAAAGAAAATAGCAATTAGGGTAGAAAACCCTAAAAAATGGAAATAAAATTAAAATTAGGGTAGAAAACCCCAAAATGGAATGAAAGTAGCAATTAGGGTAGAAAATCCTAAAATGAAAAGAAAATAGCAATTAGGGTAGAAAACCCTAAATATGGAAAGATAATGGCAATTAGGGTCTTGCCATGCTTAGAAGATAGCCTACTAGATCATGCCATATAGGCTCTTGCCTTATTTGCAATACATGCCATATTTGAAAGATTTTTAAACAATCTTATTGTATGTGAATTTCTTGTCATAAATGTTTTATGTGCCATATTTAGATAGAATATTCTATTTTTTTAGCAATAATTTATTTTATGCAACACCCTAGTCAAACTGCCATATCTGCACACTTCTAGAAGACAATCTAGGCGTGGGGACGTGCATTTAGGCACCCACATTCTTGGGAAGGGCATAAAGGGAATAATAAAACCTTAATAAAGAAAGAGAATTCTTTGCCAAACCTTCTAAAATTAGAATTCAGAATGAAAAGGGTAATTTATGACGATTTGCCCCTTGGCAAACCCTAAACCTAGAATAGATTCTAAACCCTAAACCTAGAATAGGTTCTCAATCATTAACCTAGAACGGGTTATCCAAACCCGAACTACGCGGATTCTGATTCCTAGGTCAAACCCTAGGATACGTAGGCCATTTGGGAGAAACCCAAATTCGGATCCACACCTTAGTCCACTCGGACTATCCATAGATCCACTAGGATATCTATCCATATTCTAACCCAAAAAGGGTTATCCACACTTTAGTCCACTTGGACTATCCATAGATCCACTAGGATATTTATCCAAACCTTAGTCCACTTGGACTATCCATAGATCCACTAGGATATTATCCACATTCCAACCCAAATAGGGTTATTCTTAGATCAACTAGGACTATCTATCAGTCCACATGGACTATCCAGATCTTAGCCCATAGGATTTCTCAACCATTCAAGCATAAATTTTAACTTGAACAAATAAACTTAATCATGCACAAGCATAAATCACAGCCATAAACTTTAATCACACCTGAACTACGATGGTGAACCTGATTTTCGGAATAAATCCGTGATACGTAGGCAATCTGATGGATACAGATTCGGTTCAATGATATCAAACCACTTGGTTTGGTTTAATTTAATAAATAGAGTCTAGCATAGGAAAGGTATAGGAGATCGATTTCGATCGGGCGGTTTGGGTGCCTAACCCCTTCCCATAACCGTAACCTGACACTTACCCAATCTTTGATGGACCAGAATTCCAATCTAAGGGTCATGAGTCAATCGAAGTCTTACCTTAGGGTGAGATTTCACATTTCCAAGGTCCTAGACCTAAATCTAGGTGGCGACTTCTAAAGATTTTCCATCTTTGTCCTCACAGTGGGCATACTATGCCTCGGCCTCATTGGAACGGAAGCGAAAACGGTCGCAAACTCTAGGTACCTTGGTACGAGCCATAGTATCTGCAAATAAGAAAGAAAAACAAATAATGGATTAGTAGAGAGTAAAAACCCAAAATTTTGACATAATAACGACGTAAATTGGTCAAAAGCCTCACTTTTCACCCATATGTGTGGGCAGGAGGACTTACATAGATCCTAGACTATCCTGTAAGACTCTTACATTCAGAAATTTCAACTAATTAGATTGAATTGCAAAAAATTTCAAGAAATTCAAAATCTCGACAAAATTAGGGCAAAAAGTGTAAATTTTGAGTTTCTCGATAACCAACCGATGAAACTCGAATATTTTTTAGGGCTTTCGTTCCTCGAGTCACCAGCAACAAAAGCCCCCAATAAAAATCAAATTTTTACGGTTGAAAAAAGTTTATACGAGATAAACGAGCAAAAACCTAGGTAAAGAAACCTAAAAACATAAAAAGGTAGAAGACATACCTGTAACGGAGGTGTAGATGACGAAATAAGGAGTGCAAACCACCAACGGATCGGTTTGTCACTGTAGCAACTCAAAGGGACGAGTTGAGTCGAAGCGGAGAAGAAAGAATGAGAAATGGACTTTGAATCGGAACTTAAAAATCAGATTTTTAGTCCGGGGGTCGGAAAATTTGATTAAAACAATCGACCCCCGCATCGACCCCCGCATCGACCCTCGGCTCTCGGGAATCTGACAGAGAACCAGGGGTCGCACCCTGGGTCGGACATCCTCCGACCCCCCCATCGACCCCCGGCTCTCGGGAAGAATGGGTGATTTTCCAGGGTCGTAAACTGAGGGTCAGACACCCATCGACCCCCACCATCAACCCTGCAATGAAAACACAACATTTTCGATAGAATGACCTAAAAAATTTGAAATTTGCATCTGTTAGTGGTTTTAAAATATCAAAATGAAGTATTTAATGATTGTCTCTCGTGTTTAATGATTTCAGGCAATCCCATTATCAGATTAATTAATGGCGGGTCACAGAGTAACCAGACAGAGCCGTAACTCTATTCCACCACCACCACCTGTGGGGGAAGATAACCAAACACAATCGGGAACACAAGGGAATATGAATACGACACCGTCCGTCATAAATGGGCAGGAAAATCCTACCAATCTTCCAGCTCCACCTACAGACTTGGCCACAGTCGTAATGAACTTGGCCCAACAGCTGCAACAGATGCAACAGCCACAAGCTACTATCCAAGCTGCCATAGGCATAACTCTTCCAGCTACACAGACACCTCCAATGCCAGCCGGACAGGCAAGCACAGCACCAGGGGGAAGTAACATAGTACCCCACGCACCTCAGACTCCTATCATCCAGGCTCAAGTACAAAATCCTGTGATAGCTCCAGATGGATATCAATACCAACCACCTATGTATTGAGCTTATGTCCCACAGCATCTAGACCACTCCAGATTGGTGGAGCATTTTCTGAAACTAAAGCCCAGGGAATTCAATGGCAAGCCAGCAAATACTTTATGGCCGGCACACTGGGTTGACGAAATGGAAAGAAACTTTATGATGATCACACTAAATGAAGAAGAAAAAGTGTTATGTGCCACCTTTATGCTGAAAGGAGATGCACACCATTGGTGGAGGTTTACCAGGACGTATTTACTTACAAGGCACGCTCAACTGACTTGGGATATTTATAAAGAGGCATTTTTTGAGAAGTACTTTCCGAGAAGTTTCAGAGATTCTATGAAAAGAGAGTTCCTGAGTTTATATCAGGGGCAGATGACCGTGGACGCGTATCAATAGCATTATGAAGAGCTGTTCTTCTTTGCACCCACTAGTATGCAAGAGGAAAACACAAAGACCCGAAGGTTCGTAATGGGACTTTGGGGAAGCATCCATGAGCACGTTCTGGGACATGAAAAGAAAATTTATAATGAAGCGGCACAAATTGCTCGAGTTATAGAATCGAGCCAGAAGGAGAGTTATTTTATGCAAAACAGAGGTATCAAAAGGCCAGCTGGAAATTCTTATAATGGAGGGAATAACAAGACATTCAAACCTTTCCGTGCTCAAGGCTTTACCGCTGCAACCAAGACTACTCCCGTAGCTCAACAGCAACAAAAGTCAATTACTGAAGGGATAAAATGTTTTAACTGCAACCAAGTGGGACATATAGCAAGGGAATGTCCTAAGCCCAAAAAACAGCTACATCAAGGACGAGTTTACGCGGTTACATCTGAGGATGCTGCCGCATCGCCTGATGTGGTCACAGGTATGACTTACATTTTAGTTAGTTGTATTACATTGTATGAGCATGTAGACTAAACCAAGACAAATCACAGGTATCGTACCGATTAATGGCATTCCTGCCAGAGTACTCTTTGATTCAAGAGTAACTCATTCCTTTATATTTGTGACGTTTGGAAAGAAGTTAAATCTACCCCTTAAATCCTTAGACTACAAACTACTTGTACGATCACCTAAGGGATTAGAAGTGGAGTTAGAAAAAGGTTATGGACCATGTCCAGTTCTTATTGGTGAAAAGACCTTGGATGCGACCTTGATCCAACTTGAGATGGCAGACTTTGACGTCATCTTGGGAATTGACTAGTTAGTTCGGCATTCTGCAAACTTATTGTGTGCCAAAAAGAAGCTGACATTTAAGAACAAGGAAGGAAAAGAGTTCAGTTTTATGGGAACCAGACTTCCCCATAAACGAAAGCTCATATTCTCGGCGCTAAAGGCTAAGAAGTGCCTTGAGAAAGGAGTAGTCCGATATTTAGTATCTATGGTTGACCTTACCAAAGAAGCCCACGAATGGAAGATATTAATGTCGTGCATGACTTCCCAGATGTATTTCTTGAAGAATTACCAAGATTACCACCCGACCGAGCCACGGAGTTTGTTATAGATCTTATACCTGGAGCTGCACCAGTATCGAAAGCACCTTATCGAATGGCTCCCACTAAACTGAAGGAATTTAAAGTACAGCTATAAGAACTGCTGGACAAGGGTTACATTCACCCTAGTATATCACCATGGGGAGTGCCAGTATTATTCATGAAAAAGAAGGACGGTAGCGTTCGCTTGTGTATAGACTACCGAGAACTGAATAAACTGACAATCAAGAATCGGTATCCATTGCCTCGGATCGATGACCTGTTCGATCAGTTGCAAGGTGCCAAAGTGTTCTCAAAGATTGATCTTCGGTCAGGCTACCATCAGCTGAAGATTTAGGATGGTGATATCCCCAAGATAGCATTCAGGACCAGATATGGACATTATGAATTTTTGGTCATGTCTTTTGGATTGACAAACGCACCAGCAACCTATATGGAACTTTTGAATCGGATTTTCCATGACATGTTGGATACGTTGGTTGTTGTATTCATTGATGATATATTAGTCTACTCCAAGGACGAGGAAACACATGTTAAGAATCTAAACGCCGCTCTGCAGCGACTACGGAAGGAAAAGCTCTACGCCAAATTTACAAAGTGTGAGTTTTGGCTAAAGGAAGTCACATTTCTAGGCCATGTAGTATCCGCTGAAGGAATTAAAGTGGATCCTAGCAAGATCGAGGCTATTGTAAAGTGGGAAGCACCAAAGAGCGTTGCAGAAATTAGAAGTTTCTTGGGTCTAGCTGGGTATTATCGATGATTTGTGGAAGACTATTCTCGAACTGTCGTACCTCTTACCAGTTTGACTATGAAAGGCGAGAAGTATGTTTGGACGGATAAATGCGAGAAGAGTTTCCAAACCTTGAAGGCTAGATTGATATCAGCTCCAATCTTGACCATCCCGATTCCAGGACAACCATTTATCTTGTATACCGATGCGTCAGGACTGGGATTAGGATGTGTACTTATGCAAGGAGAACAAGTAATTGCTTATGCCTCAAGACAATTGAAGACACATGAGAAGAACTATCCTACACATGATTTGGAACTAACAACAGTAGTACATGCTGTCAAAATATGGAGACATTATCTGTACGGGGAGAAGTTTCAGATTAAATCAGTCCATAAAAGTCTTACTTATCTATTTAATCAGAAGGAGCTGAATATGAGATAAAGAAGATGGCTGGAACTATTGAAAGACTATGATTGTGATATCCAGTATCATCTAGGGAAAGCTAATGTAGTAACCGATGCATTGAGTAGAAAGGCAATGATAAAATCTCAGGGAGAGGTTAGCACAACTGTCGCAATGTGTACTACCAGAAAGGTATTCAAGCACGAAAATGAGCAGTTTATGATAGATGCACCAGATGGATCAGCCAACCAAGGGTTTATTCATCGGTTTTCAAATATGTTCGCTGCATTGAAGATTATACCGGATATAGTCGATGAAGTGAAGACAGCTATCAAATCAAACCCTTACCTAAGAACGGTACAAGAGGACATCGAAAAAGGTAGAACTAACCCTGAGTTCACCTTGGATGAAGGAAAAGTACTGAAGTACAAAGGAAGAATATGTGTACCCGAAACAGAAAGCTTGGACATTAGACACCGATTGATGAAAGAAGCCCACACCACCATCTATTCGATACATCCTGAAAGTAAAAAAATATCATGATCTAAAGAAATTATATTGGTGAAGAGGAATGAAAGCAAACGTAGCTAAGTTCGTGTTTCAATGCCTAAATTGTTAGAAAGTAAAGGTTGAACGACAAAGACCGGCCGGACTATTACAGCCGTTACCGAAACCAGTATGGAAATGGGACTGCATCACTATGGACTTGGTCACATGATTACCATTGACTCCTCGAGTAGTTGACGCAGTTTGGGTGATTGTAGACCGCCTGACTAAAACAGCTCGCTTTATACCTATACGACCTCAATATACACTAGAGAAGTTAGCTAAGCTATACGTGGATAACATTGTGCGATTACATGGTGTACTTGAAAGCATTGTGTCCGATAGAGATCCACGATTTACTTCAAAGTTTTGGGAAGGATTGCAAAAGGCTATGGGTACAACATTGAAGTTTAGTACCGCATTCCATCCGCATTTAGACGGACAGTCAGACCATACAGTTCAGATTCTAGAAGATATGCTTCGAGCATGTGTGATTGATTTTAAAGGATCATGGGATGAAAAGTTACCATTGATTGAGTTCGCTTATAACAATAGCTATCAAGCTACTATACAGATGTCACCCTATGAAGCACTGTATGGCCGAAAGTGTCGAACTCCCTTATTTTGGAATGAAGTTGGGGAACATAGTATTGTTGGACCGGAATTTGTTGAAGAGACTTGTCGAGTGGTCGACATTATCAAGGAAAGAGTGAGAACAACTCAGAATCGTCAGATGCAATATGCAGATACCCGACGCCGAGACCATGAATTCGTCGTGGGTGATAAAGTATTCTTAAAAGTATCACCTATGGGAGGAATGAAACGGTTCAGACAGAAAGGAAAACTAAGTCCAAGATATGTCGAGCCATATGAGATTCTAGCTAAGCGTGGGAAAGTGGCGTAACAGTTAGCACTACCACCACCTATGTCAAGTGTGCATGACTTATTTCATATTTTCTTATTGAAGAAGTATGTCAAGGATCTAATGCACGTTCTGACAGTAGAGTTACCTGATTTGACTGATGATTTGACATTTGAAGTAATACCAACTGAAATCACTAGCCGAAAGGTTCAACGACTACGCAACCGTGATATCTATTATGTTAAGGTCATCTGGAGAAGTAGAGATATGGAAGAAATTACATGGGAAGAAGAGAATGCTATGCGAAAGCAATACCTTCATTTATTTGACTCGGAAGGTATGTACAATTTCGAGGATGAAATTTTTATAAGTAAGGGGAGTTGTAAGACCCGTATTAAACTAACCCGGTCTTACCACCTTGAACCAGGTCTACCCATCATGGCCGAGCCAAATGGATCAAGTACGTGAGGGAGATCGCGATCCCAGGTATTAAACTTACCCAAAAATAATAAAAATAGGGGGAGGGTCGCACACCCAGCTAGGCAGGGTCGGACCCCCAAGACAGAATGTCAGACCCTGAGTTTTTAATCGGGGGTCGGACATTTTAGAACCAGGGGTCGACGGGATCTCCGACCCCTCATCGACCCCCAGTCTGCCGATAGAAATCGTGATTTGGAAACTTTCCAAATTTCAATGGGATTCTTTTCTAATCTCAATGGGACTTATTTTTGAAGTTTCTACTCTATAAATAGGATGTCCCTAAGCCTCTTTCACTCCTTTTAGAACCCTAATTGGATTGAGAGAAAGAGAACATAAAGAGAAGAGAAAGAGAAGAAAAGGAAAGTGGAGAAGAAGATCAAAGAGAAGGCTTCAGAGAGACAAGCCTAATTCTTTGGTATGGGTACTATCTCCATGAAATTCTATAGACCTTAGAATAGATAGGGAAGAGAGAATGATCTAGGAGAAACCCAAATCATTCATCCATGGTTAGGTTTTCATGGAAAACCATGGGGGAAATCATAAAAACCATATAAGTGAATAAACTATGGTTCTAAGCCATAGAACAGGTATGTAATGAGTTGTAGAAGCAAGCCATAGGATCCCAAACATGAAAGAATGGACTGAAGGATGAAAATTTGACGAAACCCATAGGGGGTCGAACGGGGGTCGATGCCCAATCGACCCTGTAAGACCCGTGTCAAACTAACCCGGTCTTACCACCTTGAACCAGGTTTACCCATCATGGTCGAGTCAAATGGACCAAGGGCATGAAGGAGATCGAGATCCCAGGTATAAAATCGACCCAAAAACACTTAATTTTAGGGAAGGGTCGCACACCCAGCTAAGCAGGGTCGGACCTCCCAAAACAGAAAGTCAGACCCTCAGTTTTGAAGGGAGGGTCGGACAGCTTAAGACCCTAGGGTCGACGGGATCATCGACCCTCCCATCGACCCTCGGTTTCTGACGAAACTGAAATTAGGAAATTTCCTAATTTTTGGTTGGGATTCCTTCCAAACCTCAATGGGATTATGATAGGACATTCCTAGTCTATTTAAAGGACGTTCCTAAGCCACATTCACTCCTTTCACAACCCTAATTGAATTGAGAGAAAGAGAGAAGAAGGAAAAGAGGAAGAAAGGAGGCTAGGAAGAAGGCTTGGCAAAAAGGAGAAGAAATTGCAGAGAAAAGTAATCTTCTCAGGTATGGATATTAATTCCATGAGTTTCTACAGACCTTAGCTTAGATATGGTTGAGTGTAGGATTTCAGAGAAACCCAAACCATCCATCCATGGTTAGGTTTTCATGGAAAACCATAGGAGGATGCACGAAAGCTATCTAGATGGATTATACATGGTTCTAGACCATGGAATGACTGTTGAATGAATGTAGGAAGCAAGCCATAGGACCCCAAACACGAAGAATGGGTTAAAAGTGGAAATTGGACCAGAGTGCACCAAGGGTCGCACCGAGGGTCGATAGACCATCCGACCCTAGGTGTTTCTGACCATCAACCCTCAGTATTCGAAAAGTTCAGAATGGAGGGAGGGTCGATAGACCCATCGACCCTAGCATCGACCCTAGCATCGACCCTCAGTTGACAGAATGGTTTTTAAATTCTGAATTAATTCTAATTAAATTCTATCGACTTTGTTAGGTTTGCTAGCAATATAGTAACATTATAAAGGTGATTCTAAAGCTTGGGAAAGTATCTTTTAGCAAGCTAAGGTGAGGAACCTTAACCCCAAACTAATCGGTTAATAATAAACTGTTTTCTATTTCTTGAGTCCTATGCTATGTTGATTCTATGCGAATATGTTGTAATGTGCATACAGCATGCCATCCAATATTTCTATTACTTGTTCATGCATATTTACTTTATTGTTTATAACATGATGATGATGATGATAGGAATAGGCATGTGCTTGTATGTGTGTGGTTGATGTGCTTGATGCGAGCGAGTATCAGGGGAGGTGTGATGAGAACGTCAATAAACGTTAACCTTTGGCGGGTCTCAGCACTTTAGCTCTATCTCTACTCAAGTCTTGTGCATTGGCATCGTCGTATCGCCATTACCTTAGCAGAACTATTATGTCGTAGAGTATCAGGGGAGGTGGTCTCGGTCCTTGTAGTCTCTGACTTTACCGGGGGGCCTTAGCCCTATCTCTATGGATGTTCTGAGGGATGCTGGGGTGAGGCCTTGGATACACTGTTTGGCATTAGGATTGGTTAGCAGCGAGCCCAGTTTGCAAGCCCTCGCTAACAGGGGCTTACGTGTTGGTATAACATTATATAGCAATAAACGTTAACCTTTGTTGTATAATGTTATGGTAGGGTGGATGGGGACGACGATAAACGTTAACCTTCGGGCGGGCTTCCACACCCTGTGTATAGAGGCGGTGTCAATAAACGTTAACCTTTGACCACCCAACCTTTCTATTGCACATTGCAAACTATAAACCAAGACCAAAGATATGAATTGACTTTTTGCATGCATATGTATTGTTGCATTGTTTTGGCTACTCACTGAGCCATGTTGTGTGCTCACCCCTCGACGTCGAATATTTTTAGTTGATGATGCAGGTTATGCAGTTGAAGATTATATGAACGCATCGGCGTACGGAACTGTAGTAGCTATGGAAGTTGGAGCTGAAGACGATACACACGACTCCTTTTGCGAGTGCAACTCGTGTGTATTCGATTAGATATTTTTATAGGTTTCTTTATTGGATTATAGACATGTATTTGATACTTAATTATTTATGTCTCGGTTTGATACAGAATAATTTTCTATTAAATTATTAATATCATTTTAGTTCTCAGTTCATTTATTTATAAGATTTCCGCTAATGTGTATTTACTCTGATTATGATTGTGAATGCGTGTAAAGTTTGGATAACGTGGGGATAGCCTATTAGAGACCCTGGTTGAACCGTTGGTTATTTAGCGGTTCATCACACCATTCTGAAATGTGTGGAATTGGGGTGTGACAACTTGGTATCAGAGCCTCTCAGGCCTTGCTCGCTGAACTATCATACATTCACAGCAATAGTGAACTGAGATAGGATAAAATAAAAACAGTAATATTAACACATTATAAGCACCAGTGTTGGTTGAGACAGAAATTAAACGAGAAAATAATGTACATATAAAAGGTGGAACCATATATATACACTCACACAGAAAGAGGAGACCAAGAATTATCCTAATAAACAACCAATTTAGGGTATTATCTATAAGTTGGGTAGTTATCCAAGTATACAAGGATATAGTACAGTAGCATGAAGGAAGCATCTGTAAAACAGAAAATTGGAATACCGAGTTGGTACTCACAAGATGTGAAACTCGATGTAAGACAGAGGAAGAAGGAAAATGGCTAGTAATGCCAAAACCCCTGTAGAGATAAAGGAAAAGATCTCGAGCTAAATCCAAACAGAGATAAGAGGATAATGGTCATGTAAGTGGATATGATTATATAGGATGCGGTGCACTATTGATTTACTCTTATGATTATAGAGGATGCACATACCAGATTTTAAATTCTCGTGTCTTGATAGGATACCTTCTTGATTTAACCTGTCAATTGGAGTTATAGATATTGTTTCTTTAGTATTAGTCCTGATTATACCAATCTGCACCATTCTCATGATCGACAACATGAACAGAGATACGAACTGAATGAACAGTTAAATGCTTAATCATGTTGAGCGTACATCTACTGATTTATACCTGATTTATTGATGTACAAAAATTTTCTCCAGATTATACCTGATTTACTGATGTATGAAATCTCTCTCCAGATTTATTCCTATAGTGCCTTGACCAATGGCATTATATATACTCAATAGAACCTGTAACCATGAGGTCAAGAACTATAGAACCTCTATTTTCATATATTTGGACCACCGTGCAATTTAATGATCTCTTGATGCCGGTTGGATTACCACAGATTTACTCCTGATCCTTGAAACCTAGATTCACTAGATAAAGCAAGTGTTGCCATTATGTTAAATTGAAAGAAGAAAATGAATTGTTTTGGACAAACATTCTGATTTATACACTCCCTGATCATTGTTGATAAAGATGTTTAGTGATAATGGAATTATTGAAAGAAAGATGATTGGATTCCGATTAAATGTTATAGCCAATGGAACTCAGATGAAGTGATGGAGAATTTGTTTTGAGATTGCTAAATGGATGGATATGAATCATGTCTGTAAAATAGTGCATGAGAAAATGTGGGAACTATTAAGAGTAGCCAGTAAAGAAATAGATAGCACTCAAGTAGAGTAAATGATGGTTATATCGGTATGAATTTTGACAAGGTAGAAGATTCCTAAAGGCAAATTTAAGAGTGGATACAAGGATAAAGTCAAGGCATAAGTAGTACTCGATTTAACACAATGATAATTGAGTTATGCCCAATGTTGAGGAATACGATTAAGTAAAGACCAAAATAGTTTGGCTGAATTAATGAAATTATAAGCGTATACCCTAATGCTTATAAATAGATTTGGGATATCAGATCTTGACGATAGTCTTAAGAGATGAAGAAACTAGACAAGCTCTTAAAACCATTACACCAGATTTTCTAGTTCAAGCCCTTTTTGGACTAGATGTTCAATTGGATGAGTGTTATGAACGAAGTCCAAATCGTATGGATGGATGAAATTTGGATGCAACTTTAATACAACTTGAGATGGCAGACTTTGACGTCATCTTGGGAATGGACTGGTTAGCTCGGCATTCTGCAAATCTGTTATGCGCCGAGAAGAAGCTAACGTTCAAAGACAAAGAAGGAGCAGAATTCGGTTTTTCGGGAACCAAACTTCCCAGAAGACGCAAGCTCATACTCTCAGCATTAAAGGCTAAGAAGTGCCTTGAAAAAGGAGCGGTCGGATATCTAGTATCAGTGGTCGACCTAACCAAGGACGTGCCACGAATGGAAGATATTGATGTCGTGCGGGATTTTCCTGATGTATTTCCGGAGGAACTACCCGGAGTACCACCCGACCGAGCCACGGAGTTGTAATAGACCTTATACCTGGAGCCGCACCAGTATCAAAAGCACCTTATAGAATGGCTCCTACTGAACTGAAGGAATTAAAAGTGCAATTACAAGAACTGCTGGATAAGGGTTATATTAGACCCAGTATATCTCCATGGGGAGCACCGGTGTTGTCCGTAAAGAAGAAGGATGGTAGCGTTCGATTATGCATCGACTATAGAGAGTTGAATAAGCTGACAATCAAGAATCGATATCCACTACCCAGGATCGATGACTTGTTCGATCAGTTACAAGGAGCGAAGGTATTTTCAAAGATCGATCTTCGATCAGGCTATCATCAACTGAAAATTAAGGAAGGTGACATTCCGAAGACAGCTTTCAGGACAAGATACGGACATTATGAGTTCCTAGTGATGTCCTTCGGATTAACTAATGCACCGGCGACATTCATGGAACTTATGAACCGGGTTTTCCACGATATGTTGGATACGTCGGTCATAATATTTATTGATGACATATTGGTATACTCCAAGGACAAGGAAACCCATGTCAAGAACCTAAACGCAGCCCTACAACGTTTAAGGAAAGAGAAGTTATACACCAAATTTTTGAAGTGTGAGTTTTGGCTAAGTGAAGTCGCCTTTCTGGGCCATGTAGTATCCACAGAAGGAATCAAAGTGGACCTTAGTAAGATCGGGGCTATTGTGAAGTGGGAAGCACCAAAGAGTGTTTCAGAAATTAGAAGTTTTCTGGGTCTAGCTGGATATTATCGGAGATTCGTAGAAGACTATTCTCGGATTGCCGTACCTCTCACCAGTTTGACCAAGAAAGGAGAAAAGTTCGTATGGACGGATAAGTGTGAAAAGAGTTTTCAAACACTGAAAACCAGATTGATATCCGCCCCAATTTTGACCATTCCCGTTCCAGGACAGACATTTACCTTATACACTGATGCATCGGGATTGGGATTAGGATGTGTGCTTATGCAAGGAGAGCAAGTGGTTGCGTATGCATCGAGACAGTTGAAGGTACATGAGAAAAATTACCCCACTCATGATTTGGAGTTAGCGGCAGTAGTACATGCTGTCAAGATATGGAGACACTACCTATACGGAGAGAAATTTCAGATTAAGTCGGACCATAAAAGTCTTACTTATCTATTTAATCAGAAGGAGTTGAATATAAGACAAAGAAGATGGCTAGAACTATTGAAGGACTATGATTGTGATATCCAGTATCATCCGGGAAAAGCGAACGTAGTAGCAGATGCATTGAGCAGAAAAGCAATGATAAAATCTCAAGGAGAAGCTAGCACAACTGCAACAATGTGTACTACCGGAATGGTATTCAATCACGGCAACGAGCAGTATGTGATAGATATAACGGATGGATCAGCCAACCAAGGGTTTATTCATCGGTTTTCAAATATGTTTACGGCATTGAAGATTATACCGGATATAGTGGACGAAGTGAAGATAGCTATCAAAGCAGATCCTTATCTGAGAACGGTACAAGAAGATATTGAGAAAGGTAGGACTAACCCTGAGTTCACCTTGGATGACGAGAAGGTACTGAAATATAAAGGGAGAATATGTGTACCTGAAACAGAAAATATGGACATTAGACACCGACTGATGAAGGAAGCCCATACCACCATCTACTCGATACATCCTGGAAGCACAAAAATGTATCATGATCTAAAGAAACTGTATTGGTGGAGGGGAATGAAGGCAGATATAGCCAAGTTCGTGTCTCAATGCTTAAATTGTCAGAAGGTAAAGGCGAAACGACAAAGACCCGCGGGACTGTTACAACCATTACCGGAACCGGCATGGAAATGGGACTGCATCACTATGGACTTCGTCACAGGACTACCATTGACTCCTCGAGTAGTTGACGTAGTTTGGGTGATTGTAGACTGTCTGGCTAAAACAGCTCGCTTCATACCGATACGACCTCAGTATACACTGGAAAGGTTAGCAAAGCTGTATGTGGATAATATTGTTCGGCTACATGGTGTTCCAGAAAGCATTGTGTCCGATAGAGATCCACGATTTACTTCCAAATTTTGGGAAGGACTGCAAAAGGCTATGGGTACAACATTGAAGTTCAGTACTGCATTCCACCCATAGACAGACGGACAGTCGGAGCGTACAATCCAGATTTTAGAAGATATGCTACGAGCATGTGTGATTGATTTCAAGGGATCATGGGACGAGAAGTTACCATTGATCGAGTTCGCTTATAATAACAGCTATCAGGCTACTATACAGATGTCACCTTATGAAGCATTGTATGGTAGGAAGTGTCGAACTCCCTTGTTTTGGAATGAAGTTGGAGAACGTAGTATTGTTGGACCGGAATTTGTTGAAGAGACTTGTCGAGTGGTTGATATCATCAAGGAAAGAGTAAGAGTAGCTCAGAACCGTCAGAAGCAATATGCAGATACTCGACGAAGAGATCTAGAGTTCGCCGTAGGTGATAAAGTATTTCTGAAGGTATCGCCTATGCGAGGGTTGAAGAGGTTCGGACAGAAAGGAAAACTAAGTCCAAGATATGTCGGGCCATATGAGATTCTGGCTAAGCGTGGAAAAGTAGCTTATCAGTTAGCATTACCACCATCTATGTCAAGTGTGCATGACGTATTTCACATATCCTTATTGAAGAAGTATGTCAAAGACCCAATACATGTGTTGACAGTGGATTTGCCAGAATTGACTGATGATTTGACATTTGAAGTAACACCAACGGAAATCACTAGTCGAAAGGTTCAACGTCTACGTAACAGAAATATTTACTATGTTAAGGTCACATGGAAAAGTAGAGACATAGAAGAGGTTACATGGGAAGAAGAAAGTGCTATGAGAAAGCAATACCCTGACTTGTTTGATTCAGAAGGTACGTACAATTTCGAGGATGAAATTTTTATAAGTTGGGGGGAGTTGTAAGACCCGTGTCAAACTAACCCGGTCTTACCACCTTGAACCAGGTTTACCCATCATGGTCGAGTCAAATGGACCAAGGGCATGAAGGAGATCGAGATCCCAGGTATAAAATCGACCCAAAAACACTTAATTTTAGGGAAGGGTCGCACACCCAGCTAAGCAGGGTCGGACCTCCCAAAACAGAAAGTCAAACCCTCAGTTTTGAAGGGAGGGTCGAACAGCTTAAGTCCCTAGGGTCGACGGGATCATCGACCCTCCCATCGACCCTCGGTTTCTGACGAAACTGAAATTAGGAAATTTCTTAATTTTTGGTTGGGATTCCTTCCAAACCTCAATGGGATTATTATAGGACATTCCTAGTCTATTTAAACGACATTCCTAAGCCACATTCACTCCTTTCACAACCCTAATTGAATTGAGAGAAAGAGAGAAGAAGGAAAAGAGGAAGAAAGGAGGCTAGGAAGAAGGCTTAGCAAAAAGGAGAAGAAATTACAGAGAAAAGTAATCTTCTCAGGTATAGATATTAATTCCATGAGTTTCTACAGACCTTAGGTTAGAGATGGTTGAGTGTAGGATTTCGGAGAAACCCAAACCATCCATCCATGGTTAGGTTTTCATGGAAAACCGTAGGAGGATGCACGAAAGCTATCTAAATGGATTATACATGGTTCTAGACCATGGAATGACTGTTGAATGAATGTAGGAAGCAAGCCATAGGACCCCAAACACGAAGAATGGGTTAAAAGTGGAAATTGGACCAGAGTGCACCAAGGGTCGCACCGAGGGTCGATAAACCATCCGACCCTAGGTGTTTCTGACCATCGACCCTCAGCATTCGGGAAGTTCAGAATGGAGGGAAGGTCGATAGACCCATCGACCCTAGCATCGACCCTAGCATCGACCCTCAGTTGACAGAATGGTTTTTAAATTCTGAATTAATTCTAATTAAATTCTATCGACTTTGTTAGGTTTGCTAGCAATATAGTAACATTATAAAGGTGATTCTAAAGCTTGGGAAAGTATCTTTTAGCAAGCTAAGGTGAGGAACCTTAACCCCAAACTAATCGGTTAATAATAAACTGTTTTCTATTTCTTGAGTCCTATGCTATGTTGATTCTATGCGAATATGTTGTAATGTGCATACAGCATGCCATCCAATATTTCTATTACTTGTTCATGCATATTTACTTTATTGTTTATAACATGATGATGATGATGATAGGAATAGGCATGTGCTTGTATGTGTGTGGTTGATGTGCTTGATGCGAGCGAGTATCAAGGGAGGTGTGATGAGAACGTCAATAAACGTTAACCTTTGGCGGGTCTCAGCACTTTAGCTCTATCTCTAACTCAAGTCTTGTGCATTGGCATCTTCGTATCGCCATTACCTTAGCAGAACTATTATGTCGTAGAGTATCAGGGGAGGTGGTCTCGGTCCTTGTAGTCTCTGACTTTACCGGGGGCCTTAGCCCTATCTCTATGGATGTTCCGAGGGGATCTTTGGGGTGAGGCCTTGGATACACTGTTTGGCATTAGGATTGGTTAGCAGCGAGCCCAGTTTGCAAGCCCTCGCTAACAGGGGCTTACGTGTTGGTATAGCATTATATAGCAATAAACGTTAACCTTTGTTGTATAATGTTATGGTAGGGTGGATGGGGACGACGATAAACGTTAACCTTCGGGCGGGCTTCCACACCCTGTGTATAGAGGCGGTGTCAATAAACGTTAACCTTTGACCACCCAACCTTTCTATTGCACATTGCAAACTATAAACCAAGACCAAAGATATGAATTGACTTTTTGCATGCATATGTATTGTTGCATTGTTTTGGCTACTCACTGAGCCGTATTGTGTGCTCACCCCTCGACG
This sequence comes from Protea cynaroides, assembly GCA_028583415.1. NCBI lineage: Eukaryota > Viridiplantae > Streptophyta > Magnoliopsida > Proteales > Proteaceae > Protea > Protea cynaroides. The sequence continues at coordinate 85,069,279 of CM053268.1, forward strand.
TCGAATATTTTTAGTTGATGACGCAGGTTATACAGTTGAAGATTATATGAACGCTTCGGCGTACGAAACTGTAGCAGCTATGGAAGTTGGAGCTGAAGACGATACACACGACTCCTTTTGCGAGTGCAACTCGTGTGTATTCGATTAGATATTTTTATAGGTTTCTTTATTGGATTGTAGACATGTATTTGATACTTGATTATTTATGTCTCGGTTTGATACAGAATAATTTTCTATTAAATTATTAATATCATTTTAGTTCTCAGTTCATTTATTTATAAGATTTCCGCTAATGTGTATTTACTCTGATTATGATTGTGAATGCGTGTAAAGTTTGGATAACGCGGGGATATCCTATTAGAGACCCTGGTTGAACCGTTGGTTATTTAGCGGTTCATCACACCATTCTGAAATGTGCAGAATTGGGGTGTGACAGACCCTACCAGGCCCTAACAATCGACCCCAGTGCTCGGGAAGTCCAGACTGTGGGTGGTCGCACCCAGGGTCGATGGAACCTCCGACCCTGGCATCGACCCCTAGTTAATTGCTTTTTAAAATTAGAATTAATTCTAATTAAATTCTATCGACTTGATTAGGTCTTCTAGTGTTATAATATCGATATATAGTTGATTCTTAAAGCTTGAAAGAGGACTTACGATCAAGCAAAGGTGAGGGAACAAGACCTAAACTAATTGGTTAGTAATAAACTATTTTACTCTTGAGTCCAATGCCGTGATTGATTTTATGCGTGTATGATTGTTATGTGCATTCAACATGTCATCCAATATTTCTATTATTACTATTCATGCATATTTAATTATTGTTTATAACATGATGATGAGGATGATGATAGGAATAGGCATGTGGATGTATGTGTGTGGTTGGTGTGCTTGATGCGAGCGAGTATCAGGGAGAGGTGTCATAGGCAGGGCCTCTGCACTCTACCTCTATGTCTAACTCAAGTCTTGTCCACTGACATCGTCGTATCGCCATTACTTTAGCAGAACTATTACGTCGTAGGGTATGAAGATAAGTGGTCTCAGACCGTGTAGTCTCTGACTCTACCGGGGGGCTTTAGCCCTATCTCTATGGATGTATTGAGGGAAGCTGGGGTGAGGCCTTGGATACACTGATTGGCATTAGGATTGGTTAGTTGCGAACCCAGTTTGTGAGCCCTCGTCAGCAGTGGCTTACGTGTTGGTATGGGCAACGGGTACAACAATAAACGTAACCTTTGCGTGTACATTGTCCATGGTGGATGAATGTGGGTCGACAATAAACGTTACCTTTGGGCGGCTTCACACACTCGTGTATAGAGATGTGGCATCAATAAACGTGACCTTTGGCCACATATCCTTTCTATAGCACATTGCAAACTTATTTACCAGACCAAAGATATGAATTGAATACATGCATATGTTTGTTGCATTGTTTTGTTTGCTCACTGAACCATGATGTGTGCTCACCCTCTCAACGTCGAATATTTTTAGTTGATGATGTAGGTACTATAGTTGAAGATTATATGAATACTTCGGTGTATGCGCGTGTTGTTGCAATGGAAGTTGAAGACTTGGAGGATAGGCATGACCCCTCATGCGAGTGCAACTCATGCGTATTCTATTAGGATTTTATTTGAATTTATAAAGGGATGTAATTAATATTTTATTTATTTATGTCTCAGTTGATACAACAATAACTTGATATTTTAATTATGATTATTACAGTTAGAGTTCTCAGTTCATTTACTATAAGACTTCCGCTATTGTGTATTTATTCTGATTATGGTTGTGGATGTGCATGGTTTTATTTTTAATGGATATGACCTATTAGAGATCTTGGATGAACCGTTGGTTTATTAGCGGTTCATCACACCATTTTGAATGGTGCAGAATTGGGGTGTGACAGAGGTGGTCTCGGACCGTGTAGTCTCTGACTCTGCCTTAGACCTATCTCTATGGACGTATTGAGGGATGCTGGGGTGAGGCCTTGGATACACTGTTTGGCATTAGGATTGGTTAGTTGCGAGCCCTGTTTGCAAGCCCTCGCCAGCAGGGGCTTACATTTTGGTATGGGTAGAGTATCAGGGGAAGTGTCATAGGCCGGGCCTCAGCACTTTAGCTCTATCTCTATTCCATGGTACGGTGGATGGGGACGACAATCAACGTTAACCTTTGGGTGGGCCTTCACACCCTATGCATAGAGGTGAGGCGGCCACTGAACCTTTCTATAGCGCATTGCAAACTTATATACCAGACCAAAGATATGAATGAATGCATGCATATGTTTGTTGCATTGTTTTATTTTCTCACTGAGCTCAAATTGGAGAGCTGACCCTCGCACGTGTAATTCTTTTTAGTTTCTGATGTTGCAGGTATTACGATTGAAGATTATGTCGACACGCCAACATATGAACGGGTGGAGGCTATGAATGAGCAAGCTGTGGAGAACGAACATGGTTCGTTAAGAGAGCGTTTCAACTGTGGATACGTTTAGTGTTTAGTCTTCGTATTTGGATATTGTAATATCTATTAAGTTATGTTTTGGTTATTTAGAAATAAATGGAATATTAATTATTTATCATGACTAGACCTCTGTTCATTATCTGTAAGACTTCCGCTATTTACTTTATTATCTCTTATTAATGTGGAATGTGTTTTGGTTTATCATATGTGGGATAGCCTATTTGAGATCCTGGTTGAACCGTTGATTTATTGACGGTTCATCACACCATTCCGAATGATGTGGAATTTGGGTGTGACAGTATGATTGACCGTGAAAACCCAGATCAAACTCCGAGTTTTGGAAACTTTCCTAAACTAAGGGATTGCTTTCCTAATTGAAAGAGGACTTTATATTGAAGTTTTTCTCTATATAAAGGTTGTCCCTCAGCCATTTTTCACTCTTTTAGAACATTAGTAAACCCTAGACAAAGAGAAGGAAAAGAAGGAAGAGAAGGAGAATAGGAAAAAGCTAAGGAGAAGAATTTGCTAAGAAGAGATTGGCTCTCTATCACAAGCAAAGGTATGAAACGAATCTCTGAAGATGTAAACTCTAAGGAATAAGACTTCTACGAAAGATAAACAATATCAACCTATTATGATCTATGTGATTTCCTTGAGAAAATCCCAAGGAGAATCATGAGGAGTGAATTTGATGATTAGGGTTGATAAGAAATTACTAATGATGGTCATAGGATGACCTTAGAATAAACCCCATTAAAGAACAAAAGAATTGACCCAGGAAGAACTTGAATTTCATGAAGACTGTGACCAGAAATCTCAAGGTCGCAGCTACGGTCGACTATAGCATGACCAATATGACCAAAGGATCGACCATAGGCATTCAGAAAGATTTTATAAATCATATGGTCGTAGTTACACTCGCACCATATGCGACCATAGGGTATCGACCGTAGACAGTTAGGTCGATACAGCATGAGACCATAGGACTAATCAAACACCTATCAATACTCTGTTTCAATTTTTGATTACTGTAACATGTCACATATAAACCCTAACTTAAATTCATATAACTTTTTGGTTGTTAAATCAATTCAAAAAAAATTTCAAGGCTTGGAAGGACATCGAGTATTGCTAACAGGTGAGGGAACAATACCTAAACTAATTGGTTAATAACAAACTGTTTATTTTTATTGAGTCCAATGTCATGATTGATTCTATGCTTGTATGCTTGTAATGTACACCTCATATGTCATCCAATATTTCTGCTATTACTGTTCATGCATATTTAATTCTATTTATTTATAATATGATGATGATGATGATGCTAGGAATAGGCATGTGAATGTATGTGTGTGGTTGCTGTATTGGATGCGAGTGAAGTATCAGGGAGAGGATGTGGCATGGTTGTCTTCGACCTCGTCACCATACTCTAGCTCTATCTCTACTCAAGTCTTGCCCACTAACATGGTCGTATCGTCATTACCTTAGTAGAATTATTATGTCGTAGGGCATCAGAGGAGGTGGTCTCGGACCGTGTGGTCTATGACTCTGTTGAGGGGCCTTAGCTCTCTCTCTATGGACGTATTTAGGGATGTTGGGGTGAGGCCTTGGATACACTGTTTGGCATTAGGATTAGTTAGTTGCAAGCCCAGTTCGTAAGCCCTCGCCAATAGGGGCTTACGTGTTGGTATGGGTAGGGCATCAAGGGAAGTGTTGGTGGTGTTTTATCTGGACATTTTGGCTCTATCTCTATTCAATGGTGGGTGCATGTGGGACGATAATGGTGTTTAATCTATTGGGCAGATTCACACACTCATGTATAAAGGTGCGACAACCACCAAACCTTTCTATAGCATATTACAAACTTAAAACCAGACCAAAGATATGAATTGAATGCATGCATATGTTTGTTGCATTATTTTGTTTGCTCACTGAGCCTTGATGTGTGCTCACCCTTTCGACGTCGAATATTTTTTGTTGATGATGCAGGTCCTACTGTTAAAGAATATATGAATGCATCGACGTATGGACACGTTGCTGCGCTGGACGTAGAAGCTGAAGAAGATGCGCATGATATATCATGCGAGTGCAACCGATGTGTTTTTGCTTAAGTTTAGTTATAATTTAAACATCAAATATGTAATTGATTATTTATTTTTAAGTCTTGTGGTTTGGAGATAATTGGATTAAATACTTATTTATCACTGTTAGACTCTCTGTTCATTATCTGTAAGACATTCCCTTATTTGTTTATTACCTCTGATTATTAATGTGGAATGTGTGTTTGGTTTGATATGGTGGGTACGACCTATACGAGATCCTAGGTGAACCATTGGTTTATTGGCGGTTCTTCACACCATTCTGGTTAAACAAGAATTGGGGTGTGACACCCTGTAAAGGCAAGGAATTACATTATCCTAGAGGAACTAGCCAGGTTTGCTACTGGGGTGCACTTCGATGCACTAGGCTAGTCCCCAGTATTACATTTTTTGAGACAATGTGTACCCAAACCTAGTAAGACACTTCTTCTGTAACTTGTGCCACTCCATTGATGAAGTAGAAGTGCTATACCTTATTAGCATGGAAAAGGGCATACGCATCGAGCTGGATGTTATGCGTCTAGGTACCAACCTAGGCATATCTACTGAGAGACAGTAGATGTATTCTGGGCCACACCAGGCCATAGACTGTACCAATGACCAATGGGTCAACATATTGACAGAGCTCATTCACCTAGAGAAGCTAGACTTAAGGAATGGAAATGTCGAATCTAACCTTTATCCCATTCTTAGGGTCATTAGTCGTATTAATCAGCATAACATACTCCCTAGGGCAGGCCAGGGGGATGTGTTGAACACATTTGCTTCGTACCCAACTCATTGTGTGTTCTAGGGAGTACAGCTGTGTCTCCCCAATATTATCTTGAGGCACATACTATTTTTTGCACACCATCTGGGCGATGGAAAACTACCTTACGGTCCCCTCTTGTCTCATATCTTTGCTCACTTTAAGGTGAACTGTGCTGGTGAGGAAATTGAAAATGGGAAGGAGTCTTCCCCATTTGGTTGGTCTAACAACACGCGGATGCATCTCAATGATATAGTAATAGCTGACCTAGAGCTTGAGGCTATCAAGAAACCATAGGGGAGGGTACGTCGGAGGCACCCAATGGCATGCCAGGTAACCATCAAAGAGGACAGTGATAGTGAGGAAGATGCCCCAGCAGATGACGGAGCATCTACTTTAGCAGCTAGGCCCTACAGTCGCATGGCTCGGGTCAAGCAGATGTTTGCCACTCTGCAGGAGGGACACAAAGAGGTGATGGCTGGGCTGGAAAGCATAAAGGGTGCACAGAGAGCCATAGTGACACGCAAAGATGCCTTTAATGAGGACCTGCATCATATTCGTGCCTCCATGGTACCATAGCAGAGGGACTTAGATCCACCAATCATGGATCCATAGAGATCATACTACTTGTTCACTTTTTTTTTACTTTATGCTTACTGCCATATGTATAGGGTAACTATCCAGATGGTGGACCAAACCCCATCTTGTACTTACCATAGACACATGTACATATACATATATATATATATATATATATATATATATATATATATATATATATATATATATATATATATATATATATGTATATATTCAGTTCTTACTTATTACTTATACCTATACATTATTCTCTTGTTTATGTTTTCTCATTTGGTGACTAAATTACTGTTGTCCCTAATCACTATCTTGGTTTGTACATGTCTTTTAGTTTAACCTATGCATATGTTACTGATACTTGGAAATACGTGTGCAGGGGAAACTTATAAGTAATGCAAAGTGGTTTCGCTCTGATACCAGCATTGTCACAACCCATTCTGGAGAATCAGGTGTCATATCCAAGTCAACCCATGTGACTAATCCAAATACTTCCAGAAACGCTAACCACAATGTTACAATAAAAATCCCACAGTCTACACAAGTAATATCCAATAAAATCCATAAATAATAATACAATAGCGAAAGCACTTACTAAATAATAGATGCCAAATCTAACGATACCATATCCCATACTCTGTATCATTTTATCATTACAAACCAGTGTTCTTCATCAAAATAATATACTATCAGTTATACAAATATCCAAATTCAAAAGAGTAAATCTATTACATATAATCTGATAAACCTCTTTGTTTACTAGTAAAAAGAATCATAATGTATTAAAATATCAAGGGAAGGGAAAAAGTACGGGGAGGGCTACATCATGGTAGACGCAGTCACTGCAGGTGCAGACCTCGCCGTGCTCTCCAACAACATCAGCATCTTTAACGATCATGCTCGTTAAAGGAGACTCCCTAAAATCAGTAATAGATAGATCACCTTTAAGAGAATCTCAAAAGAAGTGTCAACACGAGGGTGAGCTTACATCCTAGCTCAGTGAGAAATCTAGTATCACATGCTATGAAATGCAGTTTATTATTATATTAGGTCTCAGGTTTGTGTTTCTACATCTTAGGCAAAGTTAGAAGCAGAATAAATGACCCCGGGCCACTAAACATCTTCTACAAGCGAACTTTCCCCTTGGGGACTCCCATCCTTACAAGGTTCATTGCCTCCCAACATAATCCCCACAGGTTAGCTACCATACACCCATACGTCACTGACTCGCCAGCTACCCCACACCCATAAGTTACTAGCTCCTCTAGGGTCTCCCAACCTGCGGTTATGCAAAGCTATGCCAGTATCTTTACCACTACTAGAGGGGCATATGAAACAGGGAATGGCACCACCTATGTCTGCTTGCCAACAAAAGTCCTAGGGTCACTACTCTCATAGATTCTCATGCCCCCACTAGCATGTTAACATAACCACAATGGTTCCATTAGAGGGAAACGCTGGCTTACTACTCCCATAGATTACCATGTCCACACTAACACCTTAAGTCAAACGTGATCCATGTGCCCGTACACCCATACGCTACACAAACCACCATACATGATATGCATAATATTAAACAACAACTAATACGATCCATGCTTTGTACTCCCATACTGTGCATGAACCATCATACATGGTTATAAACCCAGCAGAGAACCCTGGATCACTACTCCCATAGATCACCATGCCCCCATTAGCATGCTACTTTATCCAATGTGATTTGTGTGCCCATACTCCAATATGTCATGTGAACCACCATGCATGGTCATCATACAACATTCATAGTTATAATTATTCAAAATCCATGCTCATAGAATAATAATAAAATAAACAAAGCATGTTATAACTTGTGACCTAAGCATATTACTATAAAAATTAAACATGTGAGAATGCCTTATGTCTATGAACTAGATCCCTCACCTGATAGCACTAGGTAGTGCCGCAGTAATATCCGAAGCCAAAAATGAGACTTCACAATCGATTGAGATCAATACCTATTAAAGCATATAATGGTTCATTAATTGGTTATGTAGCTTTTAACCAGCATAGACAAGACTTATTTGTCCATGCACGGGTCCCAAGATAAGTTAACAACCCAAGGGTTGGTCTCCCTAGACATTTCTAAGCAAACTGGCTAAAGCAGACTCAATCGATAGACTATACCAGTTAAATGTTCTACCGGTTGACACTTAGTATAATTCCATCACAATGGAATCGGTTGAATAATCGACTAACAGACAATCAGTTGGCCATTTGGTTTAATACCCTGTCATGGCAGTCGGGTTCCAGAAGGTTTGCCGATCCCATTATCGGGTGAACTGTCATCCGACAATGCCACTGCTGAGCATTAAGCCTAAACGGTCAAACGATGTCCGAACGGATCTACTGCTAAACCGGTTAATCTATAATCGATAGTGGTCAACTGGTTTGGCTATGGTTTGATAGACCAGGCCTTTGGCCTTGGCGGTAGAATGGTTAAGGCTACTGGTTTAGAGCCTCTACTGAATGGTTCGATCGGTTTGGCCCAGAATCCTCTTTATGTGCTCAAAGCATGGTTCCCAAGCTTGGAAACTTAGTTTCCACTTCAATACACACCAAATAGTTGGTGGGAAGCTCTTTTCCACCATTAATGGTGAACTCTATTAATGGAGTTTAACCACCCAAGTTCCAACATTAAAACCCAACTAAATGAAATGGAGGAGATTCATTTGACTTACCTCCCAAGGATGGAACTAGGGCTTGGAGCTTGAGCTTCAATCTTCCATTCCTCTTCTTCCCTCTCTTTTCTCCTTCTCTTTCTTTCCCATGATTCCAAGAAGTGAAAAATGAAGGTTTGCCCTCATTTATATAGAACAAGAGAAGAAAGCAGGTCCATTGATCATAATCAACCGGTTGGTGATGACCGGTTGAACGGTCATCCGATTGGTCTTTCGGATGGACTCAACCATCCATTCAAGAAAACTGAATGGCCCATAAGCTTTGGGACACACATACACACCTCCTAAGGTCCACTAGGGTACCTTACCCTACCATTTAGTAGTAACGAAACATATCTAGGATTCTGATTTCATCATTGGATCTTCATCAAGTGCTTCATCCGACATTAAGTTGAGACCTAACATAGGAAGAAATCCAAGTTAGTAAGGAATTTTCGGTGTCGGTCTCACATCTCCTCTGCACCAGGTGATCTATCAAGAATACATAAAACTAGTTCAACTCCTCTCTATGACTAGTTCATGGTATGATGTCATGCTGGATGATCTGGCTAAGTAATCTGGGAGTAGATTTGAAGGATGACTCCTTCTCCTCATGCTCTATCCCTTTCATCTCTGGTCAGGTGAGTGTCTATCTCATCTATATGAACTCACCCTCAATCATGCCTAAGGACTCCTTTGGAGCCCTGTAGATACGCTGTGAGACCTGTGCCCAAATCCCATTACGATACTTTCATTTTGGGCATAAGTCGGGCCTTACACGTTCGAGCATATCATATTAACCTGAGCAAATAAGGAAATTAAATGAGAAGAGAAGTCAAGAGACTAGATTCTATCCCTTATGACAATAGAGCACCCCAAAGAGTGCTAGGGAATGTCTCGGACCCTGCTAATACGAACCCCAAAGGGTCTGACGTGGACGAGCCTAGAGCTGGCCTACCAAAATGAGGTGCGGCACCATGCAGAGGGCACGCGGTCAACTACGACCATAGGGTCCAGCCATACCCCTGTCTGTGGATTTGGGACCGACTGTATACGGAACCCACCATTCGAAAACATGCTTTCTCCCTCCATGACCAACCTTGTATGGACTCCAGACAAGGTAGGCACCCTTGATCGACTTTAGAATAAAAAGAGGAGGAGGAGAATCATCTCCTTACCATCCTTGGCACCCATGCCTACCAATTTGGGAAGAGTGGGTTTCAAATCCTCTCAATGCTCTTATTCAGGGAACCAAACCAAAAGAGACTGAGAGAGGACTGACGCACGACCAGAAAAGGGAAAAGAAAAGAGGAAGAAAAAGAGAAGAAGAGAGAAGCTCTTCTCTCCTAACACCATCCTAGCAAGAAGAAGAAGAAGAAAAGATAAGAGGAAGAGGAAAGGGATGCGTACCCTTGGATCGTCGGTGTACTTACTAGCAAACTCCAAAATAGAGGAAACGAACTCTTGAATGTATAACATCAGCTCTAAGATTTTTATTGATTAGTAACTCAACCTGGTATTGATGGTTTAATATTAAGGAGATGATGACCATGGAATATATTGCTGTAACAAACTGAGAGGAATGTAATAAGGATCTATGATGGTTGTGGGAAAGCCAAGATCAAATGAATGATCCATTAATCACTTCATAAGCCAAAATGGCATCTCCTACTAGAGATCAGGCCATTCCACATAAACAATCGAACACTCTCCCAGATGGTTGACCCATTTGGAACAATTTCTTATCAGCCTATCTAGGCCATTGATTTCTCTCACACTGTCAGTTGGCTCAAAAATTAAATCTCAGACATGGTACTACAATATAAATATGTGCATTGGCAGAAGTGTGTTCAGAACGAGTTTGAGAAATTACGGCCTAAAAAAGCCCGTTGGACATGCTCATGACCTATGTTGTTATGGATTTGCACCTTTATAGGTATACTTCGGTAACGTGCTTATGATTGATTAGTTTACAAATGGAACACTGCATTGGAAAAAAAAAAAAACACAACAAGGGGCTCAAAACTACGCGGAACCTGATTCTAGAGGGATGGAAGTCCCAAAGGATACATAGGAAATTTGGGACACCCAAAATTCGGTCCAAAGGCTATACATCCAAAGGCTATACTTCCAAAGGCTATACATCCAAAGGCTACACATCAGGGGCTACATAGCCAAAGGCTATACATCCAAAGGTTACAAATCCAGAGCACAAAGCACAGTTACAGTTACATTACAAGTGGTCTTGAGCTAAAGTCACAGACCTGATGAGGTCGCTACTTAAGAAGCTTGATAGTTACAGTTACATTACAAGTGGTCTTGAGCCAAAGTCACAGAGCTAATAAAGTCGCTACTCAAGAAACTTGACAGTTACGGTTACATCATTAGCGGTCTTGAGCCAAAGTCATAGACCTGATAAGGTTGCTACTCAAGAAGCTTGACAGTTACAGTTACATCATGAGCAGTCTTGAGCTAAAGTCACAGACCTGATGAGGTCACTACTCAAGAAGCGTGACAGTTACAGATACATTACAAGTGGTCTTGAGCTAAAGTCACAAACCTGATGAGGTCGCTACTCAAGGAGCTTGACATCTACAGTTGTTTGTTGTACAATGGTAGAATCCAGTTCAAGTGCAGAATAATGCAATAATGTGGTTCTTTTGTCATTAGCTTTCAATTGGTAACAATCTCGGCTAAAGAGGGGCATCTGTAAGCACCCCATTTTTGCATCCCCAGTAGAAATGAATCCATATGGTAGGTTTTCGAGTTTTATCCTAAAGGTTTGTAATTCTTTAATGAGCCCCACAGCAGGGTCATAGGTTATTACCTACTTGGATGTATAGGTCATGAAATTATTCAAAATGAGACCGGAATCATCAAATTCTGACATCAAACAAGGAAAATATCACAGTTTGAAAGTGTAAGGGCATTTACGTAATTATCATATGATGTATGCATTATCATTTAAACTTCAAATCTTCATATCTTTGGCGTTTTATGTTGGATTCAGATGATTCAAAGGCCAATATTCTTTTTTTTTTCAGTCCACTTCAAAGTTGGCCACACCTTGTTCTGCCTAAGGATGGTAATAGAACTGCCTCACAAGGTCAGAATGTGTCGGTATTTGGTATTAAAGAATAGGTAACCAATCTATATCGGTAAATGCTTGACGAGCCACAAATAGTTCTAACTCGTCACAAGTTACACACCGACCTGATTTAATCGATTTACCTTCAAAGGGAGGCCAAGCCCTTGCTATCTCTGCTGACCGAAATCATTGCCAGTCATACCTTGGAACTAAGACCATGCAAACTTTGCTGCCCCAACAACAGATGACCTTTCTAACAACAAAACTAAGATGTTTGAAGAAGTCACCGCAAGTGGTACTGCTACGACGAAACGCAGGTTGTTAAGGAAAGGATATGTATTAAAATACAAGTATAGATAAATACAGTTACCTATCATAATGATAAAAGAGGTCCTAGGTGGTGTATCTAGATGTAGAATGATGTAACAATTAAAAGGAAATTGGTGATTGAGGAATTAACAATCTATGAATGGAAGTTTAATTGATCTATAGTAAATGATAAAGTACACTATTGGTTGAGGAGAAATAAATGATGAGAAAATTGCTTTCAAATTTTATGGGAAATAGTAGACAAATGATGATTTTAACTTTAATGATCCACAAGAATGGATAAAAATGAGTATAAAAATTGTGGCATGTATAGTGGAACTTTTCCAAAGTTATTTTGAGACAAAACCCCATTGTTTTGAACCATTAAACAAAATAGTACCCAGGATTCGAAATTAAATGTCTAGTGCAGAAAATGAGGAACCAAAATGAAAAGTTACCTTAACGAAGTGATTTGACGTTGGATGGTGAAGTATTAGCTTGGACTCTTCTAAGAAACTCCTGAGAGAAAGTATTATGTCAAGAGTGTGTGTTTTTTTCAGCAGCACCGTAAATTAAGATGTAAGAAAATGAGAAAAATCACGTAATACCTTATTTTAACCCAAGGATACTGACATGCAGATAAACATGTACCAGATGTCCAGCTGCATCTTGTGTGCAGCCGTATGTCCCATTTTTCATTTTAGTCACTCTGATTAAGTGTATGTTCACTTATACATCTATGATATCCTTATTGATTCACTTTTGCTGACCTTGAGCATACCTATTCTATTGCATGATGTTGTATGTAAAACAATCTATTCGTGATAGGACTAACGATTAAACTTTTCCTAGGTTCAACCGAAAAACCTTCAATCATGGCATCGAACAAATCTCAAAATGGTGCTACTAATTCAAATAAAATTCCTACATTGAAGGCAATGTACATATTTTTAAAAGAATAGCCTGAAAATTTTACTGGAGGAAGCAACTCTAGGGAACAGTCTCAGAACTGGGTCCAGAACATGGTAGAGGTCATGGAAAATCGTCAACTACCAGATGCATTTAAGGTAATGTGTGCCGCTTATCAATTGGAGGGTGAACCCTATGCTTGGTGGATAGGCATACAACCAGTACTACGTGAACACCATGGTGTTATCACCTGGGATGTTTTCAGAGAAGATTTTCTGGCTAACGGGCGCTTGAGCCAATGGTCACCCCTATTGTGGAGAGAAGGGAACCTGAAGAGAGTCGCAGGCGAGTCCAACTACTACAACAACCCCAATTCCCTACTCGTAGGTACTTTCCCCCTTACTTTTTTAGATGTTCTATTTGTCGTCGAGTGGGTCATACCATGAGTCAGTGCCCATACCGAGTTAGCCAGGCACTTCAATCGAAGGAAACCAGCTGATAGTGGCAGGGACTAAGGCCAATTCCCTGGTTGTACCGACAAGTATTTCATTTCACCCCCAGATAATATATTGAGCTATTCATTCATCTATAAATTGATTTATATTATTTATGAAGGATTAATATACAAATTCTATAGGAGATATGAAGTGTTAAATTTTTATGATACAAAAGTTACATGAGATATTGCTGAAGGAATCTACTAAAAAGATATTGAGAATTGATTTAGATTTATTAAAATCACATGATTCGTGTACTGAGGAATGAATTAATAAGGTAAAGAAGATGATCAGAATCAATGAATTTCTAGTATGAAGAGTGAAAATTCTTAAATGTCATATGTCGAATGACAATCAGATATCAATACCGATTGAAGTACTGGAATCAAATAATTATATGAAAACTAAGGGAATGAAAAGAGTGATAAATTCTAGGAAATAGGCAACCCATATTAGAAAAGACGAGTTATGTGATCATAATGGGAAATAATCAAACGTCAAAAAACCTATTAAAGACAAACCAAGGAAATAAGAAAGTGTTTTCCAAGTTGATGATGGAGAATTATGTTAAAATTTAATGAAAACACTGTTATAGTGACCCAAGAAAAATAGACATTGATGAAATTGAGGAAATTCTAACTAAAGTTAAATGATTGACCAACTATGCTAATAAGGAACGTAGACATGATGTCGAACTACCCCAAGATCGACATTCGTGTTAAGAAAATTTCCTACAGGTTAGACCCTGTAATGGGAAAAGAATCCATTGAAGGATTTGAATATATTGTATGAAGAAGAATGCTTTGACTAGGTAGGAAGCATGTCGGACTAAAAATGTTGATTGTCCATGTAATCGAGGATAGGAACTTTACTAAAGATTAAGAAGTTCGAAGCTGCTAAGGGAGATCTATTTTGAGGAAACTGATTTAAAAGGAAGTATTAAAGGATATAGTAGGGATTATAGAGCTACAATGGTAATGAGAGATTAATATGAGAAGTCAGTATTGGAAGAATTGATCTAAGTATGAAAATAATGACTTGACCAAGGTTTAAATTACCTTCCATAACAATCTGAAAGCTAATGAATCTCTACATCTCAAAGGAAAGATTATGAGCAACATAAGATGAAGAAATAAACATTTGATATTAAAGGATATTCTTACTATATCATATTCAAATGAAACCAAAAGAGATAGGGAATTAAAGAGGATATGAATTCAGAATATATGAAGTTCTTCAGTAAGAAAGAACGAACGTTCATGTTGAACATTTGAAGCATGGAAAGGATAATGTAAGAGGATGACATGTCTCAACAAAGTTGATTAATGACTTGTGAATATCTGAAGCTGATACCAAGAAGAAGAAGTATGTTGGTATTATGCTTAATTGAGGATCATGACAAAAAAGATAAGAAAGTAGTGAAGGAAATAAAGGTTTGATTATTGCGACTCTCAACAGAGGCGAAAATCATGAGAAATTCTTTTAAAGAGTAAAAAGGATTGAACGGAGGTAAATATATTGTGTTCAACCTGAAGAGGTGTCGAATAAATGTAACAGTATTATAGACAACTATTCCACGGACTAAACTAGTAATCATACTATGTTCCATGAGCGATGGAGGAAACATCATAGACCCTATTCGCCGACTATCAAACTGCCCCAACCTAGGTAGGTTCATTTAATACGGTGGAACCTTCGACTGTTGAAGGCTTAGACCACCTCAACCGTAGGCTGACTCATGGATAAGTAGAACCTTCGACTATTGAACAAACAAAAAAGCAAGAGATTCTGATATCTCAGTACATTGTGGAACATGAGTCTAATAAAGAAGACTGTAAGGTCATAGGATTCTAGAATCTAAAAGAAGGTGGTTGTGAAATCCTATACACTCTAATACTAGAAGGTGGATGAATGTTGAATGCTAGATACCCCTACGATTGTGGGCATAGTTACGCCTTAATTTCGAGGATAAAATTTTTTTTTGGGGGGTGGAGTTGTAAGACCCTTGCCCAAATCTCATTACGATACCTCTATTTTGGGCATAAGTCGGGCCTTACCACGTTCAAGCAGTATTAAGTTGAGAAAATAAGAAAATTAAATGAGAAGCGATGTCATGAAACTAGATTCAATCCCCTAAGGCAAAAAAGCACCCCAAAGAGTGCTAAGGAATGTCTCGGACCCCGCCAATACTAACCTCAAAGGGTCTGATGCACACGCACCTGGAGCTGGCCAACCAAAATGAGGAGTGGCCCCATGAAGAGGGCATACGCTCAACTATCAACTGCATGGTGTAGCTGCATTCCTGTGCACAGAATTGGATTGGGACCCACTGTATGTGGGACCCACTATTTGAAAACCTACTTTCTCCCTCCGTTACTAACCTTGTATGGACTCCAAACAAGGTTGGCACCCTTGATGATTCTAGAATTGAAAGAGAAGGAGAAGAATCATCTCCTTTCCATCCTTGGCATCCATGTAGAGGGCGTACAGTCGATTATAGACCACAAGGTCTAGCTCCACTCCTGTGCATGGAATTGGATTGGGACCGACTATATATGGGCCCCACTATTCAAAAACCTACTTTCTCCCTCCTTGACTGACCTTGTATGGACTCCAAACAAGGTAGGCACTCTTGATGATTCTAGAATGGAAAGAAGAGGAGGAGAATCATCTCCTTTCCATCCTCGGCATCCATGCCTACCAATTTGGGATGAGAGGGATTCAAATCCTCTCAATTCTCTTAATCAGGGAACCAAACCAAAAGAGACTGAGAGAGGGACTGATGCACGAACAGAGAGGGAAAAGAAAAGGGGAAGAAAAAGAGAAGAAGAGAGAAGCTCTTCTCTCCTAATACCGTCCCAAGAAGAAGAAGAAGAAGAAGAAGAAAAGATAAGAGGAAGAGGAAAGGGATGCGTACCCTTGGATCATCGGTGTACTTACTAGCGAACTCCAAGATAGAGGAAATGAACTCTTGAATGTATAACATCAGCTCTAAGATTTTTATTGATTAGTAACTCAACCTGGTATTGATGGTTTAATATTAAGGAGATGATGACCATGGAATATATTGCTGTAACAAACTGAGAGGAATGTAATAAGGATCTATGATGGTTGTGGGAAAGCCAAGATCAAATGAATGATCCATTAATCATGACGGAGCTATGAGTGTAGACCACCGTTCACTGATCCAAACATTGGACGATGGTATACGTGGCATAACTATAAGCTTAGAATGGATCATCAAAAAATATCAATAATGAATCCATGGAGTGTTTTTAGCCTTAGAGTGACCTATAGGGATCCAAGTTGACCATTAGAGACTCGAATTATGTGTAAGTGTATGGATTCAAATGCCTAGAGATCGGATCTGAAGCTCTTGAAGCCAGATCTAATGTCTTGGCTAAATGGACAAGTGAAACGGTATCCATAACTCAGTATGTATGCCGAGTTTAGAATCCAAACTCAAACTCAGTATACAAACCAACAAAAAAGTGAGGAACACATCAAAAGAGATTCAGAGCCTAGACGGCAACAATCTAATGTGCGGACCATGATGTGCCATATGGATTGGCTAAAAAAGTGGCGTGCAATCTCACACGTGCTGCATGCCATCTCGACATTAGAAGTCGACCAGATTCGGCCAGTGACTCCTGGTTAAATTATTAAGATTTATTGAGGGGTTGGAACCCTGAAATTTGTATGTTTAAAAGAGAAACTTTATAACATATCATGTATGCTGAAAATAAATGATAGTTACGCCTTGAACATGTTAATCCCGAACTGCTATGGCATGATAGGACCTGAAACCAACCCTACAGAGGTTAGGCATATTTCAGAGGTGTCAATGCTGCCAAATGGTCGTGGTTGGACGTGTGATCGACCTAGTGCCGCACACTTGGTGGCCAGCGACTGTGTGGTCGACCATGTGCCGCACAAGGTTCTTACCTTTATTAATGACCATCATTGGTCAGTAACTCTACAGGACCTATATGAGCATGTCTATAAGTCTTAATGTCCAAAAATCACATGCTCATAGTATTAAGTAGGATGTTGCAGTCGATTAAAACCCTATGCAACTTGCTCTTTGATAATTAAAGGGGTTAATAACCTTGGACAGCAAGTAAGGAACATTGAGAAAGAAAAACCAGAACCCCTAACTTCGTGATAAGAAGTCCTTCTTAGTATTAAGATTTTTAAAAGGAAATCCTTGCTAGCAAGTCTGCCGTCTCATGGAGAATTGGTGCAGATAGCACTAGGTTTCCTAGGGACAGCAAGCTTACTACAAGTGTAAATGTGCCCAAGAATGTTGAATAACGACAAGTGAATTTAATATTGAAACTCTAAATGCTATGGCATGATAAGGAAACAATAAAGGGAAGGTTTTAAATATTGGATGAGTTACTAGGTTATGAACACACAAATAATTAAATTAAAGGGAAGTCAAATAAATTCTATTGAATAAATTATTAACAAATATTATTATTTGTAAGGTTAAATCCTTAGCTACGAGAACTCCGATAGATTATAGGTTGAGCAATTGCTGAGGAATTTCTCTCCAAGTAACAGTAAGGGAACTAAACCTTTGTTTCATAGATTAGTTCTTTTAATTTGTGTTGAATGATGTTATGAGATTGATAACATGCATTGTATGTGATAACATGCTATCCAATAAACTGTTTGTTTGCTCATGCATATGCATTCTATTGTATGTGATCAGTGAAACCCATAATGGTTTGGAAGCAGGAGGAAATGGGATGCCTCGTGACCTCTCCATGAAAGGTAGATCTGGTCTTGTTGTTTCATGATGTTTGGTTAAGTCAATAAGGAGGAAGGTGGGTGGAATGGGACACTTACATCACTTCTTAGTGGTATTGTTTTGCATTGACCATATGTAACCTAGCCAAGTCATGATGTCCTAAGTGGAGACCGGAGTAATCGAAAGCTTGTAAAAATTACGGTCTAGTAATATGATTAATTAGTTGAACATGGCTAGTCAAACACAATTATCCTAGTAAATGTATCCCTGGCCATTAGGGGTTAAGTAATGGCATGGGTTCAATAAAAAGGTGGTATAAACATAGCTGCGATGCTCTGCAAGGCCGAGTGATGGGATGGGAGAGCGAGTCAACTAGTGGTATTACCGTCTCCTCAAGTGCCAGACGACTGTGGACTTGGATTGAGTTTGGTGTGGCAAACGGTGGGAGAATGGACCTGCATTCCAAAGACTGACCCATACTTGGGGATGTTGCTGTGTTCCCTGTGTGGGATTGTATTTATTCTGATGGGGGTGAACTTTGTAGCTTGGAGACTCTGGGAGTGGGTGGTCCTAAGCTGGAACTTACAGTTATATACCAAACCGTAGTTGATAGCTGCATGCATGTTGTGTGTTGCACGTTTGGTCTTCTTACTAAGCTCAGTGGTTGAGCTTACCCTGTGCGCATAAACTCTTTTAGGTACTTCTCGCGACTCGTTGGGTTGTAGTCCGTTTGGTGTGGAGAACGAGGACTCTAAGCCTGAGGAGGAGCTATCTAATTCCTAAAGCGTTCCATAGAGCTGAGCATGGGCTTAGGCTGTGTCCATGTTTTCTTTCTTTTAGTTGGGACTACTTCATTTATTTTGGGATGAACAATAATTTATTTAAGTTTCTAACAATTTGTTATGGGACATATGGATGTTTAAAAGTGTAAGACTCGTACTCCGTAAACCCGGTCTAAACCTTGGTTTTGATGTCGTGACAGGTCTTCCGATCATTATGGGGCCAGACGGGACGAGCGGATGACAAACAGGTATGAAATCGGACCAAAGACGATCGAATCAACATGATTTTATGTTGACCGGTCGATGGTACCGGTCTTGGTACCGGTCGACCGGTCAGGTCTGCGCAGCTAAGTGTAGAAATCTAGAAATTGACTTCTGAGGGTCCCACTTTCTTGATTTCGAATCCTAAGACTTTCCTAATCCTAGTAGGGTTACTAAACCCTAAATCTAGCCTATAAATACACCCTTAAGCCTCCTCAAATCCTTTCCATTGTCTCTCACAAACCCTAGAGAAGAGAAAGAGGTTGGAAAGGAGAAGGAGCTAGGAAGAAGAAGAAGGTGTCGCCATTACCGTTCGACGACGCTCATTCTACGCCAGTCAACGGTAAGTGTTTTAACCATTCTTCTTACCCTATGACCCTAAGTTAGTTGTATGGGTGGATCAATACCATGTAAAGTAGGTATTGATCTAAAACCCTATTTTGGCTAATAAACCCTAAGTTGCCGTCAAACCCTAGATTCGAGTTTCGAGATGATATTCATCGAAACGAAACTTGAATGAGTTGGCGATAACTCTAACTCAATGATTAGGCTTAGAATGGATAGGAGAAACCTTGAAAATCCTTGGAGGATGATCGACGGCAGTCGAAAAAAAACCCATGTATGGTCTTCCAGAGACGTACCGGTCGACTATACCGGTTGCACATAGTGCGACCGGTATGTTGCCACCGGTATCCCTCGGGAGGCTGGTCTATGGGGACCGGCTGACCATACCGGTCGCCAGTCTTCCCCACAGAGCTGCGACCGGTACATGCCACCGGTCAGCTCTGTGAGGGTATTTTGTAATTTTGTTGGTTTCCGACCAACATGAAACCCTAAGCAATATATTCTAATGAAACCCTAATAATGTTGTAGGACTTTGTGACATATCGTTTGGATCTTGCGACGTGGAGCAAGTTATCGAACGAGCATCAGGTAAGGGAATTTGACCTAAACCTAATAATTAATGGACAGTAAGTCGATGTTAATCACCTGAATATCTATGATGTGATGTTTGTGCATATTCACATGCCATCTTTTAATTTCAGTTATTGTTACTGTTCATGCATTGTTAGGATGTGAGTGTTAAGCATGTGATTGTTTTCGTTAGTGTGTGGAGTGGGGCATGGGCCTGGGATCGCTCCTCACACTAGCATCTTTTGTAGTATTCTGTCTTAACATGCTTGGTACGGGTGGGGCATCAGGTGAAGATCGTGGTACGGTGGTCTCCGATGTTGATGCTGGCCTGGCCATGGTTATGTGGCACTGTGGTCTCCGAGGTCGATGCTGGCTTGTCCACGATGCTTTAGCTCTATCTCTATGCCGTAGGGAGTTATGTTGGGATAGGGTCTACCTGCGTATTGTTTCTATCCTAGTGGGTTAGTTGCGGATAGGGCATCAGGGGAGGTGTGGGAATGCCTTAGCTCTATCTCTATGCCGTAGACGGCTGTGCTGGGATAGAGCGTACATTGATGACATATAGGATTGGTTAGTTGCAAGCCCAGTTTGCGAGCCCTGGCCAGTAGGGGCTTACGTACTGGTATGGGTAGGGTATCAGGGGAGGTACGAGGGTATCTTAGCTCTATCTCTATTCCATGGTGGGTGCATGTGGGCCAATGGGGGTGTGATCCATGAGGTGCCACACACTCGTGTATAGAGGTGCGGGGGCCACCAAACCTTTCTATAGCACATTGCAAACTTAAAACCAGACCACAGCATAAAATGATTGTTACTCATGCATAATATTGTGAAATTGTCTGATTGTCTTACTGAGCTAAGTTGTGAGCTCACCCTTTGTGTACACATTGTTTTTAGATGTTGATGCAGGTTACACTGTTGACGACTATATGAATGCTCCGGTGTATGGTGGTGTTGCGGTGTTGGACGTACAGGCAGGAGAGGACGAGCATGACGCTTCATGCGAGTGCCCTTTCTGCGTGTACCTTTGATTGGATTTTATTTATTTCTTTCAGTTATTTTCAGTTGGATTAAATGGATGTATGGATATTATTTTATGTGTTTGAATTTGGATAATTGGATATTTATTTAAATTATCAATAGATACTCAGTTCATTCTATTTAAAGTCTTCCGCTGTATATTTATATTCTGATTGTGGTTATGTGTAATGGTTTGTATGAGTGGACACGGCCTATTCGAGATCCTGGTGTGAACCGTTGGTTCGATGGCGGTTCACTCACACTATTTTGGTTGGATCCGAATTGGGGTGTGACAACTTGGTATCAGAGCTCTCGGGCTCTGTCCAACAAACCATATTGCACTTAACTAAGTCGATGAACTGAGTTAGGAAATATTAAAAATTTTAATACAAACACACCCTAAGCATTGTTTGATATCTGAGACTGATTAAGAAAGAGAATAATGTATTATTCTATCTATGGAACTTAACATGTGCACATACACTAGTTAGGTGAAACATAAATTTCTTCATTAAAAGAAAAAGTGTAGCAAGTGAAATAGTGCTACAGGGTACAGTCCACAAACCGGACAGTTACCCTATTATATGAGCAATCAATAGAGAAGAAAATAAAAGGGGGAATGATCATGGAGTAGGGGGTCTAGGAGGAATAGGGTCTTCTATATCATAATCTCGCTCGTAAGCGACCCTAAGCCAATGCACCTAGTCCTGAGTCACCCGTAGGCTACGAGCCAGACGTCCCAACTCCTGACCCATCTCTCATTGAGACTCTAGGATGACCCTCTGGGTGTCCCTGATCTCAGTGAACATACTCAACACCGGGTCTGGGGAAGGATGAGACAGCCCAGCTGTAGAGGAAGATGGTGGTGCTGCAGATGTAGGCTGTGGAGCTGACACTGGTACACCCTCAGCTCTATCCTCGTCATCATCATGCCCGAGCTCGGCTGCATAGGCCGCATTGCCTGCTGCTGCTGCTGCCGCCGCGGCTGCTACCCTCCCAAGTGGGCGAGGGCGAGCCTCCAACTCGTCATCGCTAACAGGCAGGTCAACCATCTGCATCCTCTGAATGGCGTCCCAGTCTATGTCGGAGGTCATAGTATCCTCAACGGTCACCTCGCCTCTCATGCTCACGCCCAGGCGATGTAGCAGGAAGGTAATGAGACGACCGTAGGGAAGGTTACTGGCCTGATCGGCCAGGGTCGCCTGATGCATGGTCCTAATGATGAGATATGGGAGAGAGACCCGCTCCCCAGTGCAGACGCAATAAGTAATGTACTGAGTGAGCTGGGATAACTCACTATAGTGGCCGCTCTGGGGCACGATGTTGTGCTGAATGATGCGACTGTATACCCGAGGTATAGGCCTCAAGCTAGCCGCCTTCATAGGAGCTCCAGGGTTTAGTATCTGATCTGCTATCTCTCGGCGCAGATCCTCAGTCAGATAGCACTTCGCTTTGGGAGGGCGATATACTAGGTCTCCATCATTTGGGGCCCCTAGAAGGTCGGCCAGCTGGTGGGTGTTGAATGAAATGGGGACACCCCGAACATAGCTAGTGATGCGCAAATCCCTACCCTGGTTGGGATCGTTAACATCTCCATGCAGCTCTAGGTTAGCAAAGAAATGCTTAACCAGATTGGGACGGGTGGTATCTGTGTAAGAAATGACAGGCAACCAACCGAGCCTGACGAAAGCCGCTCTTACATCGAACCGGTCCAATTGTTGCAAGTTAACTCGACGCCCGGATTCTATGCTTTTATTATCGAACCACGGAAACCGAGCTTGTGCCCCTATTGAACGAAACCAATGTTCGTCAAGTTGGGGAACTGGTGGCTGGGGAGCACGTGAGCTCGAGCCGTGAGGACGTTTCCCAAGAGCACGTCGGGGAGCCATTTTAATCTGCAAAACAAAAGAAAACAAGATAAAAATGTTAAAAATTATCGAAATTTCAGTAGCATAAAGATAGTAAATTGGGAAAAAGCCTCAAACTCATCCAAAAACATGGGGAGGAGGACTTACGTAACCCCCACACTCTTCAACTAACCAATCACAAGCATTTACAACAAGAAATTTCAAGAAATTTAAGAAAAAAACAGAAATTTCGAAATTTTTTGAAAACCTAGGTCAAAAGTTGTAAAAATTTGATTTTTATGAAAACCGTTCGGTGAAACCCCAAATTGGTTGAGGGCTTTTGCTCTTGGGGGTCCCTAAACCCTTTCCATGCCAAAGGAAAAGAGTTCTTACGGTTAGAACATCTCAATCAAAGAAAAACATAAATTTCTACATATAGACGATATGGAAAATTTGTAAAAACATGAGAGAGAAGGAAAAGTCCTACCTGGAGACGATGTTCTACGCTTGGAATGGAAGAAATAGGCTTCTAAAGGCACCGGTCGGATTGTAGCAACTCGGAACCCAGAGGAGAATCGCCACCGGAGAGAAGGAAGAAAGAAAAAGTGAGAAAATTCTCACTTTTTCGCGATTTTAAAGCCAATTTGGGCATACCGGTCGACGGTTTTGCCTATATCGATCGACCGGTATCTCCCCAGGTATGCGACCGCTATGTCTCAGTCAGAATTCTAATTCTGACCGGTCGACTATACCGGTCGCAACCCTGTATACAAAGTATCGACCGGTATGTTGCGACCGGTACGCACCATAAAAGCTAGAAAATTGTTTTAAAAATTTTTAAAAATTATGTAAATTGAAATTTTACTTTTCGACTATTTCCCCTTGTATTGTTCAAGACTAACACTACTATTATTGTGGTTCTCACGTGTTATGTCTCCTTCTCAGATCCAAACAGAATAGTCTGAGATGGTGGGAGGAAATGGTCGTAGGGGTCGGAAGCATCATCAGGCCAGGATGCACCTAGAGGAAGAGCAGGTTGAACAAGACCATGTTAGAGAGCCAAGTCTAGAAGTGGAGGAGGAACAGGTTCCAGAAGTGCCAACAAATTTACTTGGCCCACCCCACAGGAATTCTGAGACCATTGTTACAAACTTGGTCTATCAGGTGCAAGCTCAGCAGAAGAAATTCCTGAGCGAGATACTAAAGATGCTCAGGCCATCGAGTTCGGTTCCCACTGACGGTACGCCTGAGTCTGGAGAGAAAATTTCTTCACAACCGATGCAGGGTAGCCCAAGGCCGATGGGCCAAGCACAGAACGTACCACCACCGCATCAGTTTCCGTCGCCTTCTGCGTACCCGGGAGCCTACCCGTATCCACCACCATGGTACGGAATGAATACTCAGGGACATCATGATCTGAGCAGAGCGGTGGATAGATTTCTAAAGTTGAAGCCTTCATCGTTCACCGGTAAGGCAGGGAGACCATTGTGGCCAGCACAGTGGGTTACAAAGATGGAGAAGAACTTCTGACTGATGATCTGTACAGAGGAGAAAAAGGTCTTATTTGCCACTCACATGTTGAAAGAAGATGCAAATGCTTGGTGGAATTCTACACGGGCATATCTGGAGACTAAGCATACGCAAGTAGATTGGGAAGTGTTCAAGGGCGCCTTCTTCGATAAGTATTTTTCGAAGAGTTTCAGAGATCAGATGGAGAAGGAGTTCCTTAATTTGCAGCAGTCCCAGTCGACTGTGGATGCCTACCAGCAGAGGTACGAGGAGTTATTTTTCTTCGCACCGACAAGTATGCAAGAGGAAGAGACCAAGACACATAGGTTCACCATGGGACTACGTGGAAGAATCAGAGAGCACATCTTGGGTCTGGGCAAGAAGATCTATAATGAGGCTGTGCAGGTTGCGAGGGTGATAGAGTCCAATCAGAGGGACAACTTCTTTGCTCAGAACAGGGGAGTGAAGAGACCTGCTAGTGAGAGTTTGGGTGGCGGTAACAACAGACCCTTCCGCCCATACAGAGCTCAAACCGCTACAGTGCCTGCAAGGAACAATGCGGCACCACCTGTGCCATAGAATGTCGGATTCAACCCGAATATCAAATGTTTCAACTGTCAACAAGTGGGTCATATTGCAAGGACTTGCACTCTACCTAAGAAGCAACCTCCCCAACAAGGAAGAGTTTATGCGGTCACCACTGAAGAGACAGCTGCATCACCTGATGTGGTCACTGGTATGACTCTATCCCTTACTATTTGGCTTATCATTATCATTTGTGTGTATGCGCATGTAGAACTAAGGGATAATAAAAATTCCAGGAATTGTAAATGTAGCTGGTATACCTGCCAAAGTACTATTTGACTCTGGGGTCACGCACTCCTTTGTTTCTATTTCTTTTAGGAAGCGAATGGAGTTACCAATCAACCATTTGAACCCAAGCTTGATAGTTCGCTCTCCACTAGGAGTCAAAGTGGCTTTGACCGAATATTATGGACCATGTACTGTATGTATTGAGGGCCGAGACTTAGAAGCAAGCCTAGTACTACTTGAGATGGCAGACTTTGATGTCATTTTGGGAATGGATTGGCTAAGCCATCATTTGGCCGTCCTATTATGTGGTGAAAGGAAGCTTGTGCTTACTGACAAAAAGGGGAGGGAATATAGCTTCACTGGGATCAGGCTATCTAGGAAGCGGAAGCTGATTCTCTTCGCCCTAAAAGCCAAGCGATGCTTAGAGAAAGGGGGAGTGGGGTATCTAGTATCTGTAGTCAACATCACGGCAGAGTCACTCAAGATGGAAGATATAGATGTGGTTCGAGAGTTCCCAGATGTATTTCCAGAGGAGCTTTCAGGTCTACCGTCGGACAGGGCTACAGAGTTTGTAATAGACCTTATGCCAGGTTCGGCGCCGGTGTCCAAAGCACCATACAGGATGGCCCCTACCGAGTTAAAGGAGTTGAAGACCCAGTTACAAGAATTGTTGGATAAGGGTTTCATACGACCTAGCATATCACCTTGGGGAGCACCGGTATTATTCGTCAAGAAGAAAGACGGGAGTGTAAGGCTATGCATTGACTACCGTGAACTGAACAAGTTGACGATCAAGAATCGGTATCCCTTGCCTAGAATCGACGATCTGTTCGATCAATTGCAGGGTGCAAAGGTTTTCTCGAAGATTGATCTCCGATCGGGGTATCACCAACTGAAGATCAAGGCCGGAGATATTCCGAAGACTGCTTTCAGGATGAGGTATGGGCATTATGAGTTTCTAGTTATGTCTTTCGGGTTGACCAATGCTCCAGCGTCGTTTATGGAACTGATGAACCGAGTGTTTCATGATATGTTGGACACTTCGGTCATCGTATTCATCGATGACATATTGATCTACTCTAAGGACATGGAGACCCATACGGCACATTTGAGGGCAGCCCTAGAACGATTGAGATAGGAGAAGCTTTATGCTAAGTTCAAGAAGTATGAGTTTTGGCTGAAGGAAGTGGCTTTCTTGGGCCATGTTGTATCTGAAGACGGTATCAAGGTTGATCCAAGTAAGATAGCTGCTATAGTAGGATGGGAAGCACCAAATCTGTTGCGGAGATTCGTAGTTTCCTTGGGTTGGCTGGTTATTATAGAAGATTCGTGGAAGATTACTCCAAGATCGCTGTTCCACTCACCAGATTGACCAAGAAGGGAGAGAAATTCATATGGACAGATGAGTGCGAGAAGTGCTTTCAGACTTTGAAGTCAAGACTAGTCTCTGAACCTATCTTGACCATTCCAGAACCAAGCGTACCGTTTACTTTATATACGGATGCTTCAGGGTTGGGTATTGGGTGCGTATTGAAGCAAGGGGAACAGGTGATTGCTTATGCATCAAGACAGTTAAAGGAGCATGAGAAGAACTATCCTACGCATGATTTGGAGTTAGCAACGGTTATACATGCAATCAAGACTTGGAGACACTACTTGTATGGTGAGAAGTTTCAGATCAAGTCAGATCACAAGAGCTTAACTTATCTTTTCACTCAGAAGGATCTGAATATGAGACAGAGGAGATGGATTGAATTGTTGAAAGATTATGATTGTGACATCCAGTACCATCCGGGCAAAGCAAATGTTGTGGCTGACGCCTTAAGCAGAAAGTGGGCATCGAAACCTGAGGCCGGGCCAAGTACAAATGCTACATTGTGTGCTGCAGCCTCAAGTTCAATGGAAATTGATGAAGAACATATTATAGAGACTGCAGAAGATCCAGTCGAGCAAGGCTTAATTCATAAGTTCACCATGATGTTCGCAGCTTTGAAGATCTCACCGGATCTAGTTGATGAAGTCAAGCTAGCAATCCTACAGGATCCTCATCTCAAGACTATGAAAGAATACTTAGAGAAGGGTACGAGCAATCCTGACTTTACCTTGGATTCAGACAAGGTACTCAGATATCGTGGACGGTTATGCATACCTGAGAGTGAAGACTGCAATATCAGAGATCGAGTTATGACTGAAGCTCATTACACTCCATATTCGGTACATTCAGGAAGTACCAAAATGTACCATGATTTAAGAAGACTATATTGGTGGAGGAGTATTAAAGCTAATATAGCTCGTTTCGTGTTCCAGTGTCTGAATTGTCAACAAGTTAAAGCAGAAAGGCAGAGACCCGCAGGTTTGCTACAGCCATTACCAGAACCTGCATGGAAGTGGGATTGCAATACCATGGATTTTATCACTGGCCTACCTTTGACACCAAGGTCAGTGGATGCAGTTTGGGTTATAGTTGACCGACTCACCAAGACAGCTCGATTTATTGCGGTCAGACCTCAGTATACCATGAAGAAACTGGCCAAGTTATATGTTGATAATATAGTCAAACTTCATGGCGTTCCAGAGAGTATAGTATCTGACAGAGATCCCCGTTTTACATTAAAGTTCTGGAAAGGATTACAGAAAGCTATGGGAACCAAGTTGAAGTTCAGCACAGCTTTTCACCCTCAGACGGACGGACAGTCAGAGTGAACTATTCAAATTTTGGAAGATATGCTCCGAGCTTGTGCAATAGATTTCAAGGGAGCTTGGGATGAGAAGCTATCACTTATCGAGTTCGCTTACAACAACAGTTATCAGGCTACAATTCAGATGGCCCCATATGAAGCACTCTATGGGAAGAAGTGTCGTACACCTCTGTTATGGAACGAAGTGGGGGAAAGAAGAATTGTAGGACCAGAGCTTGTTGAAGAAACTTGCCGAGTGATTGATCAGATCAAGGAGAGAGTAAAGACAGCTCAAGTTCGACAGAAGCACTATGCGGATAATCGACGTCGAGATCTGGAGTTTGCAGTGGGTGACAAAGTATTCTTGAAGGTGTCACCGGTGGAGGCCTGAAACGGTTTGGTAAAAAGGGGAAGCTTTGCCCCAGGTATGCGGGACCGTATGAGATATTGACCCGACGTGGTAATGTAGCATATCAATTGGCTCTACCACCATCTATGTCTAGTGTTCATAATGTGTTCCATGTATCATTACAGAAGAAATATGTCAGAGATCCATTGCACATCTTGACCGCTGATCCCCCAGACTTGACTGAAGACTTAACATTCGAAGTGGTGCCTGTGATGCTCTCAAGTCGAAAAGTTCAGCATCTTTGAACCAAGGATATCCATTATGTGAAGGTGCATTGGAGAAGCCAAAATGTGGAGGAAATTACTTGGGAAGAGGAGAGCGCAATGAGGAAGGAGTACCCTAACCTTTTCAACGATCAAGGTATGTTCAAATTTCGGGGATGAAATTTCTTTTAAGGGTGGGGGAGTTGTGAAACCTACATGCAAATTTCGGGGACGAAATTTCTTTTAAGGGTGGGGGAGTTGTAAGACCCGTACTCTGTAAACCCAGTCTAAACCTTGGTTTTGATGTCGTGACAGGTCTTCCGATCATCACCGGGCTAGACGGGACGAGCGGATGACAAACAGGTATGAAATCGGACCAAAGACGATCGAATCAACATGATTTTATGTTGACCGGTCGATGGTACCGGTCTTGGTACCGATCGACCGGTCAGGTCTGCGCAGCTAAGTGTGGAAATCTAGAAATTAACTTCTGAGGGTCACACTTTCCTGATTTCGAATCCTAAGACTTTCCTAATCCTAGTAGGGTTACTAAACCCTAAATCTAGCCTATAAATACACCCTTAAGCCTCCTCAAATCCTTTCCATTGTCTCTCACAAACCCTAGAGAAGAGAAAGAGGTTGGAAAGGAGAAGGAGCTAGGAAGAAGAAGAAGGTGCCGCCATTACCGTTCGACAACGCTCACTCTACGCCAGTCAACGGTAAGTGTTTTAACCATTCTTCTTATCCTATGACCCTAAGTTAGTTGTATGGGTGGATCAATACCATGTAAAGTAGGTATTGATCTAAAACCCTATTTTGGCCAATAAACCCTAAGTTGCCGTCAAACCCTAGATTCGAGTTTCGAGATGATATTCATCGAAATGAGACTTGAATGAGTTGGGGATAACTCTAACTCAATGATT
The DNA here is from genome assembly GCA_028583415.1 of Protea cynaroides. NCBI lineage: Eukaryota > Viridiplantae > Streptophyta > Magnoliopsida > Proteales > Proteaceae > Protea > Protea cynaroides. The sequence goes on from CM053268.1 coordinate 85,098,797, forward strand.
TGGTTTAGAATGGATAGGAGAAACCTTGGAAATCCTTGGAGGATGATCGAGGCAGTCGAAAAAAAACCCATGTATGGTCTTCCGGAGACGTATCGGTCGACTATACCGGCTGCACATAGTGCGACCGGTATGTTGCCACCGGTATCCCTCGGGAGGCTGGTCTGTGGGGACCGGCTGACCATACCGGTCGCCAGTCTTCCCCACAGAGCTGCGACCGGTACATGCCACCGGTAAACTCTGTGAGGGTATTTTGTAATTTTGTTGGTTTCCGACCAACATGAAACCCTAAGCAATATACTAATGAAACCCTAATAATGTTGTAGGACTTCGTGACATATCGTTTGGATCTTGCGACGTGGAGCAAGTTATCGAATGAGCGTCAGGTAAGGGAATCTGACCTAAACCTAATAATTAATGGACAGTAAGTCGATGTTAATCACCTGAATATCTATGATGTGATGTTTGTGCATATTCACATGCCATCTTTTATTTTCAGTTATTATTACTGTTCATGCATTGTTAGGATGGACCTAAACCTAATAATTAAGGTGATTGTTTTCGTTAGTGTGTGGAGTGGGGCATGGGCCTAGGATCACTCCTCACACTAGCATCTTTTGTAGTATTCTGTCTTAACATGCTTGGTACGGGTGGGGCATCAGGGGAAGGTCGTAGTACGGTGGTCTCCGATGTTGATGCTGGCCTGACCATGGTTATGTGGCACTGTGGTCTCCGAGGTCGATGCTGGCTTATCCACGATGCTTTAGCTCTATCTCTATGCCATAGGAAGTTATGTTGGGATAGGGTCTACCTACGTATTGTTTCTATCCTAGTGGGTTAGTTACGGATAGGGCATCAGGGGAGGTGTGGGAATGCCTTAGCTCTATCTCTATGTCGTAGACGACTGTTCTGGGATAGAGTGTACATTGATGACATATAGGATTGGTTAGTTGCGAGCCCAGTTTGCGGGCCCTGGCCAGTAGGGGCTTAGGTACTGGTATGGGTAGGGTATCAGGGGAGGTACGAGGGTATCTTAGCTCTATCTCTATTCCATGGTGGGTGCATGTGGGCCAATGGGGGTGTGATCCATGAGGTGCCACACACTCGTGTATAGAGGTGCGGGGGCCACCAAACCTTTCTATAGCACATTGCAAACTTAAAACCAGACCACAGCATAAAATGATTGTTACTCATGCATAATATTGTGAAATTGTCTGATTGTCTTACTGAGCTAAGTTGTGAGCTCACCCTTTGTGTACACATAGTTTTTAGATGTTGATGCAGGTTACACTGTTGACGACTATATGAATGCTCCAGTGTATGGTGGTGTTGCGGCGTTGGACGTACAGCTAGGAGAGGACGAGCATGACGCTTCATGCGAGTGCCCTTTTTGCGTGTACCTTTGATCGGATTTTATTTATTTCTTTCAGTTATTTTCGGTTGGGTTAAATGGATGTACAGATATTATTTTATGTGTTTGAATTTGGATAATTGGATATTTATTTAAATTATCAATAGATACTCAGTTCATTCTATTTAAAGTCTTCCGCTGTATATTTATATTCTGATTGTGGTTATGTGTAATGGTTTGTATGAGTGGACACGGCCTATTCGAGATCCTGGTGTGAACCGTTGGTTCGATGACGGTTCACTCACACCATTCTGGTTGGATCAGAATTGGGGTGTGACAAAAAGTTTAGAATATTTATTTAAACCGAATGATTGTTGGACATAAATTATGGATTTGAAACATAATAAGTTTTATTTAGTAATCTGATAGCTTTAATAATTGGTCTCTAAATGTTAAGTCTTCCACTAATTTACTTTATTTTCTATGGGAGATTGTTTTTAAAAAAAATAATTTAAGATAGTAAATTTTACTCTAAAAATGCTTGATTTGAGTTAACTTGTGGAGTCTCGTGATGTGTGATCCTCGAAGGGGATTTCCAATGCATTAGGATGTGGAGATCTCGTCCATTCCATAGTACTGATAGGTCAAGAAATGGGGTGTGACATATGCTCTCCATCTGGTGAGACACCCAATATAGTTTCTGGAGTGGCAACTATCAAGGAAATATCTACTCCTTTGGCCCTGTTGGTCAATATCAGCTCGTCTATCTCCAGGCCCAGGTTATAGAAAAAGTGGCGCACCAGGTTAGGATAGGTGTCATCCTGGATGCGCATAGTTGGGGTCCAGCCAAAGTGATTGAAAGTGTCATGAAGGCCAAATTTGGCCTGTAAGACCCACACTCCACTAACTTGGTTTGACCGTGTCGTACCAGGTCTTCCCATTATTCCTGGACCGAGCGTGTGAAGATGGATCACAAACTAGGTATGAGAATCGACTCAACACCCAAAACTATATACATATGGTCGCATACCTGGGTTGGTACGGTCGATTATATGGAAAGAAACAATGGTCACTAATCAATGACCCTACGGTCGACGGGTTCTGCGACCGTAGCCATCGACTGTAAGACCCCAGATCAGACTCTGAGTTTTGAAAACTTTCCTAAATTAAGGGATTTCTTTCCTAATTAAAAGAGGACTCTATATGGAGAGTTTTCCTCTATATAAAGGACGTACCTTAGCCCTTTTTCACTATTTTAGAACATTAGTAAACCCTAGAGAAAGAGAAGAAAAGAGAAGGAAGAGAAGGAAAAGAAGAAAAAGCTAAGGAGAAGAATTTGCTGAGAAGAGATTTGCTCTCTACCACAAAAAAAGGTATGAACTAATCTCAGGAGATATAAACTCTAGGGAATAAGACTTCTATGGAAGATAGGCAATATCAACCTATTATGATCCATGTGATTTCCTTGAGAAAATCCCAAGGAGAACCATGAAGAGTGAATTTGGTGATTAGGGTTGATAAGAAACTACTAATGATGGCCATAGGATGACCTTAGAATAAACCCAATTGAAGATCAGAGGACTTGACCCTGGAAGAACTCGAATTGCATGTAGTCTATGACCAGAAATCCCAAGGTAACAGCTACGGTCGACCATAGCATGACCAGAGGATCATCCATAGGCACTCGAAAAGATTCAAGAATCATATGGTCACAGATACGGTCGCACCATATGTGACCGTAGGGTATAGGTGAGGGAACAAGACCTAAATTAATTGATTAATAATAAACTGTTTATTTTTATTGAGTCCAATGCCATGATTGATTCTATGCTTATATGCTTGTAATGTGCATCTCACATATCACCAATATTTCTACTATTACTGTTCATGCATATTTAATTCTATTTATTTATAACATTACGATGATAATGATGCTAGGAATAGGCATGTGAATGTATGTGTGTGGTTGGAGTATTGGATGCGAGTAGAGTATCAAGGGAGGACGTGGCATGGTGTTCTCTGACCTCGTCACCAGACTATAGCTCTATCTCTACTCAAGTCTTGCCACTAACATCGTCATATCTCCATTACCTTAGCAGAACTATTACGTCGTAGGGCATCAGGGGAGGTGGTCTCGGACCGTGTGGTCTCTGACTCTATCGAGGGGCCTTAGCTCTATCTTTATGGATGTGTTGAGGGCCTTGGGTACACTGTTTGGCATTAGGATTGGTTAGTTGGGAGCTCAATTTGTAAGCCCTCACCAATAAGGGCTTACATGTTGGTATGGGTAGGGCATCAGGAGAAATGTTTGCGGTGTTTGATCCGGACACTTTAGCTCTATCTCTATTCCATGGTGGGTGCATGTGGGATGGCAATGGTGTTTGATCCATTGGGTGGATTCACACACTCGTGTATAGAGGTGCGGGGGACACCAAACCTTTCTATAGCACATTGCAAACTTAAGAACCAAACCAAATATATGAATTAAATGCATGCATATGTTTGTTGCATTATTTTGTTTGCTCACTGAGCCATGATGTGTGCTCACCCTTTCAACGTCGAATATTTTTAGTTGATGATGCAGGTCTTACTTTTAAAGAATATGTGAATACACCGATGTATGGACACATTGCGGTCATGGACATAGAAGCTGTTGAAGATGCGCATGATTCATCATGTGAGTGCAACCAGTGCATATTTAATTAGTTTAACTATATTTGATTATTGGAACATGTAATGGATTAATTATTTTTATGTCTTCAGTTTTTGAGATAATCGGATTAATTATTTATTATCATTGTTTGACACTCAATTCCTTATCTGTAAGACTTCCGCTTATTTGTTTATTACCTCATATTATTACTGTTGAATGTGTGTGTGGTTTAATATGGTGGGTACGACCTATACGAGATCCTGATTGAACCGTTGGTTTATTGGCGGTTCATCACACTAATCTGGTTAGACCAGAATTGAGGTATGACAAGGCCAGCTCCTCGGAGTTTACATACCGGCCAGCCTCTATCTTGGTCCGGGCAAATCTCTTCCAGTCCCTACTAGCGTGAAAGGAGAAACCATAAGGCATCAAAGCACTGTGTAGCTGGCTCAACCTCTCTTCTAGGAGCCATGGTCCCTAAGAAGGGAAGATATATCCTGAGTTAGCACGATAAATAGACTACGTATATAAAGTGAAACATGATGAAGGAATTAAAGGCATAATCATAATTTAACAAGCATGAAGCTGATAAGGTTCATTATAATGGATGCGTGGGAATGCAGATGGACAATACGAGGAAAACCACTATCAACCGTAGTTTATTTTTATAAATTGAGGGTTGGGGAATCAGGTTTTTCCTAGAATAAGATACTTGTGACACCCCAATTCACTACGTCACTAAATAAAGTTGCAAGGAAAGAGCCATGGAAATTATACATAAGGAGTGCTGTGAGGATGCAATGTAAAGTGGGAATGTTGATCATGATAAATAAAGGTGACTAATTTGGTGTCACTCAGGTGGTGGGGGTATTACTATTTTAAGCAAATCCTTAGTACTGACACCATGAACTAGGTCTAGAACAACCCGAATGGTGCAGCCTAAGTATGCCCAATACTTGGCATTATAGACGGTTGGGTTCAAGATTATACCATTGCATGCACCTAGCCAATTTATGTGACCCCACCAAAATTAGATGGCACTACATGAATAGGCTGCAAACATGCAACCATAAAGGCATTATGAATAATCTATTGATGAGGTCAAGTTATACCAAAAGGAAAATCAACCCGATGAGCATTCCCTCTCTACCACTTATATGGCTGATTTCATGTAAATGTGCTCTGAGTCGGCATAAATGTGAAACACTAGTAAGTGAAGCAAAATGGGCAGTCCAACATAAGCCATAGGCAACTAGTGATCTCGAAGCATGCAATGCACTAAGCCAAGTTATAGATACAATGTCCATGGTGTGCATGGCTAACATAAGCAAGAAATTTTTTAATATTTATTGGACTATGCATGTTTCAAGGGATGCAATGAAGCTAATGGTAACCAATGAATATAGAAATTTTAATGACAAAATTATAATAGTGGGTCGGCCAAGGACTTAGTGCCACACTTATGTTGAGCTATTTCTGCCAGGGTAAGCATGAGGTGCTGCCACTATGAATTGTAGGACTGGACCTAATGGGCAGTCTGATATGAGCACTAAGGAAAAACCCATGGGCCCTTGGCTATATGCACTCTGCCATTACATAATTGGCAATCAAGGGACAAGAGTGATGTAGTAGTTGCCCAACATAGGTGCATGTTAACCGAATCCCAAGCATGTGCACCAGGCTTGTACATGTGTTAAACGTGTTAAGCATTTAACATGTAATGCATTAGGTGGACCTACAGTAACCATGCAGTCACAATGGGGTTTCGATTGCCCAATGCAAAGGCCAAGGGTCATACCGAAAGTAAAAGTCCCAAGAATGGACAGACATTGGTTCGGTGGGCATTAGTGCCCTTACTAAGTCGTTGGGTTTGATTGGTTTGGCCAAAACCTTTGAACAGACCATTAAAAGGAAAACCCCCACTCGATTGGTGGCGTTGAGTGTAAGAATACCTCCATATTGTGGCGGTAACCATGAATACCCCCCAAAATGGAAATCAAATGTAATTGTAGGAATCAGAAATGAAGAAGAATAAGAGATAGGATACCTGTACAGTAGATTGAAGAGAGAAATAAAGAAATACTATTGGAAAAATGAGAAGGGAAGTAGGGGAGTGAATACCAAAGCCTCGTCCTCTCTGGTTTCCTCCATCTGACAGTTGGTGTAGGGCCAAAATGAAGCCCTCGAGCTTTTATAAAAAAGTAATTTCCATGGTACTGGAGGGCCAGTAACTTAACTGTCGCCTCTGATTATATTTAGTCTGTTAGACCAAGACTCAAGACTTTTGGGTTTTGCCACCCAAATGACTGGAGCCACCGACCATAATTGGTGGATCATAATTTAACTTTGATCTTTCGATATAACTAGGGTTAATTAACTGGATGATCGATCATCCGCTACTGCCTCCAAAGAACATTCTAGAAGTGTTAAAACTGCGACAGTCTGAGAACTAGATGCATGGTATAATGGGATGTATGAGCAACTGGCAGACCCTCCGACTGATAAAATAAGGGCTTCTTTGGATCGGGGGATTATCAAATCATTTTACCCTCTTATATAGGGCTTTATTCTTATAAATTGAGGGTACCCCAATCAATATTTTGTATAATAACCATTGGCACCCTACCCCACGACTATTATGTGGTCAAGGCTGCCATGCCACCCAAAGTAAGGCATATGCTCTGTACGATTTTAACATCATTTCCCAACCTTCTTAGAATTATACGTGGCATGTGTCAATGTTTCCTATGAATTAATGCAATATATTGACCATAACCTTTGGTGTTCAGTTTTAACTTTTTCAGATTTCACCCAAGGCTCAGCATTATGTCATCGCCCAAGCATCCTAATGGGAAGCCTACCTCCAAGGCACCCGCATTGGGAGGTGATCTGGAAGAACATTAGCGTATCATAGCAAAAGTGATGGCCACCTTCGACCTCCACCAATCAATGAATCTAATGGGGCTAATAGGGAGCTACCACATTTTTCTCCATTTCATAGAGTAGACCCAAATACTGTAGAGGACACAATGGTGAATTTTCAACAACTGAACCCAAAGCAATTCGGTGGAACATGTGCAGGTTCCTTCCACCCAAGGAATTAGATTCAAACTATGGAGGCAACTATTGGCAATCTCTACTGTTCGGATGCATAGAAGATAATGTGTGCTACCTACCAGCTGGTGGGCGCGCTATAGGAATGGTGGTGAATGACTCAGCCCACCCTTCTACGGCCCCATGTGGTCATAACTTGGGATATTTTTTGTGAAGAATTATTGGCAAACTATGCTCCGCCACAAGGGGAACCTGGCCTAGTGTTGCTTGAAACCATTCGAAGGATTTTGAGTAGGCTTAGCTGCATGAAGAAGCATTGCTGAGATAAGAGCAGACTACCAAGACCTGTATCCTGGGGAAAGTAGTAACTTAGAGCCACGCAACCCAGGTGACCCTAATTCATGAACCACCTTTATTAATTTAAGGATTTAATAGCGTCGCATTTATCTATGCCTTAAATACGATCACATCACTACACGTGCGTAAGGAATATTAATGTTGCCTCCGTCAAGTATTCAAATTCCTTGATGCAAACTCATCAGGCAATTTATCGAACTATGTAATGACATAAATGGATTTTGAGTGAGGACGTAGCTTAAGTTGTGGTAATTGATTATGGTCATATGATTACTGACCATCTTGTTGTGGCATGTGAGAGGTATACCCAGGGCATAGTTACATAAAAAATGAGATTTTTACGTAGCCAATAGAAATGCATGATACTTATAAGGACTATGGGATAGCAAGGACAGTGAATGCACGAGTACAGTGGCGATGCAGTCTTTATGCTTGGGTATAATGTTGGAAGAATAAAGGGAGGACTAAGGTAGTAGAAGTCCTACTAATTAATATTTAATACACTTGGACACCATTACTTGAGTAATATTTCAACAAGAATAACACGTGATGTTGGATATAATGAATTGTGTGCCAAAATTTTTGGGAGATAGGAAATGCATGACTGTAACTTGAATTTATAACCACATGGACTACTATTATTGAGTTCTCATCTCGAATGTCTTGTAAATAAGGTTCTACTAAAAAGTTGGGAATGTGCTAAGTAATGGACCGCGTATAAGTCCCTAATCCCACTTACTCGAATGCTGGGACTCGTAAGGCGGAAAGCCCTGGTAACAAAATGAACCAAAGTGCGACTTCGTCTCACTTTTTCCAGGATGCTTGGGATATTGCGACAGTAATAGACGAGGCCACAAGAATGGTTTACAAGCAGCATGGTGAGTTCTAGCAAAAGACAATAGGGACTCTAGCAAGGGCTATGCATGATGGCACTACCTCTGTATCAATTTTGGCAAAAGTGTCAGACTTATTGGGGCATCTTGCCCAAAGTCTCCAGAACAACAGAGGGGCATGGTGGCATGAATAGTAGCCAAATGCTACAATCAGCGAACACATCAAGGGCCTTAAGAGGAGGTGTCGATAGCACGAAGAAAGGGTAAATAATTGAAGAAAACCCTAAAAGAAGAAGCACCATGAGAGCTGTGTAAGGTGCCTCGATCTAGGAATGAAGAGCCTCTAGTGGGACCACCATCTATCGCTATTGAGACCCCAATGCCACCTAGTATGGGTCCCCAAAAATGTTATTGGTGTGGGAGTCGAAAGCACCTTATGCGATAATGCATCTGACTAGTCGAAAGGGCAACATTGCCAAAACCAAAGGAGGTTGTTGCGTGCCTCTCCTGCGGAGCGGTGGGACATAAGGCTCATGACTATCAAAAGTATAGGGAGTGCTACTCCTCTATGTGGGCGCTGACCTCACACTGACATGAGAAAGTTTTGAGAATTGGGTAAGCCTTGAACTCCCTCAATTATTAAATATCATAGCTGATATATGCTTATCTCATGAGTTATGATGCATGATATATACCCATATGTATGGGGTATGAACTTACAACTATGACCTGACTTCAGGGGTAAAATCCTTATAAATTAAGTGTATTATAAGACCCACTCTGAAATTCTCACAATTCAGATATCTTTGTATCGAGTCTCACTATGCCAATATTTGGCACCCTGGCTTATGACCCTCCATATGATGTGAGTCAGCCTCTTGTATCATTTAGTGATACTAGATGATGTGGGAGGAGGTACATGAAAACTAGAAAGTAGCACCATCTTACTGGACCCATGAAACTAAGCATAAATGTATTTTAAGCTCAACTGGAGGCATAACCGAATAAACGATCCTCCGCCTGACTTCCACTGGTTGTATAAGAGTAGGATGCCTTCTCTCTCCATGGGCTGCTATAAATAAGGAGGCCCACTCCTTATTTCACTCCCATTTGGTCCTTGTGTGTGTGGGGTAAGTGAGAGTGGGAAAAAGAGTTGCATTGGCGGTGAAACTCCAAGCTTGGAGCTCAAGCATCAGTCTTCCTTGAGGTAGGATAGGTCCTCATCCTTTTTTCTTCCTTCCATTCTTAAGGGAAATGCATGCTAAAACCATGGTGGAAGCTCACCATTAATGGCCTCTATTAATGGAGACCGAAGATTAACCTAGAAACCTAGATTATTACCCTCTCCATGAATGGAGATGATAATGGGGTCTAAATGACTCTCATTGTGTTCACTAAGGATAGGTATGTGTTTCCCACAACATAGAATGAAGGAAACCATGGTGAAAACCTTCCCCAAAGAAGGAAACCTTCACTGGTTTGTGTTTAGCTTCTGGACCTGAACCGGAGGTAAGAACCAGAGGACTGGCAGTGGCCCTAGCTCTGGTTGACTCACAACCAGTCCTCTGCCAAGGCATATGCCTTAGCTTAACAGATCAAGTAATATCCAGAGCCACTTGATCTGAGCCACCTGACTAGAAGAATGACCCTCTGGGTGGGTTTCACCAGTTAAACGCATGGCGCCATTGGGCCATGCCCACGTGTAGGGTTAATGAAAAGCAAAGGCAAAGCCAGATGACCGACCACCCGGCTTAGCCTCCAAATGACCCACTGGAACCACACCATATAACACTGGTCATGGAGCAGATGGTCTAACGAATGACCGACCATTCGAATCATCCTCCGGTTCTGTTTACCTAAGAAATGACTAAGGGTTAACAAGCCTCTCATATTGGAGGAATGACCAACCGGTTTTATCCATTGATTCAGTTTAGATTGGCTTTTTGAGATTAGTTATGATTAAGAATACCATCCTTTCGGTCCCTGGCCTTCTTGGGACCCATGCATAGACACTTGGACTGGTTCATGCTGGTTTAAAAGATGTTTACCAACCTAATAAATCTTATCTAACTAATTAGGTAAAACACTACGGGTAGTGGATGAATCCTTATGCCGGCTTCAAGGTTCTTCAACACTACTGGTGTCTATAGGTGAGGGGTCGGTCACGTAGAGTTTGAGCATGTCTTTGTTGTATGTGCATCTCTTTTCTATAACATATCATCAAATGGATTGTATATATAACTATTCATGCATTTTCATTATAACAATAACTATTTATGTTTGTTGTTGCATGATGGATGTGTGGTGTGTGGGAGCACAATAAATGTCACAGCCCATTCTAGGGAATCAGGCATGATATCTGAGTTGTCCAAGAGACAACCCGAATCTTCTAGCAATCGAAATAATCTATCAACAAACCTCATAATCTACACAAATAATATCCATAATAACCAATAATAATTAATAATCATTGCAGTGGAATAATAAGAGTTGCAGTGGAAACATAATAGAGAACATATGCTTCTAATGAGATCATCACATAATAAGTTTATTATGTCTTACAAACCATTTCATAAGTAATATTCATATTACATATACCCCGTACTAAATAACTTGAGTAAATCTGAAATAACATACTGTAGATAGACCAAACCGCATCTATCTACAGATATCAAAATGAAGACAAGGCACTGACTCAGGTCCCGTAAACATAGTCTTTACAGGTACAACCCTCGACATGACCCCTCAATGGCCCACCACCAAGAGAAATGTCTTCAACATCAATAGGATCCATAGCAACAGATACAAAAGAGGTACCTATAATCAAAGCTAAAAAGAGATTCGATATCGAGGGGTGAGCTCACATCCCAGCTCAGCGAGAAGAATCAGATACTCATGCAATCCTATGCAATAATATTATGAATGTAGTACAGAAGCAAATAAATAAGCAATTGTGAGTGGCAATCAATTGTGTATGTGGTTCATGGTCGGCTTGTACACTAGCTCGACCGTTATTGATCTCGAGCCAGACCTAGAAAATCGATGAACCCCTGATCCCAAGGCAGACCCATGAATCAGTGGCTCGTCATGGGATGAACCATCATTGATCACGAGTCAAACCTAGACAATCAATGACACCCCTGATCCTGAGGTAGACCCATGATTCAATAGCTCGTCTACCTAATTTGCTAAAGCACAAGTCAATTGACCAAGTTAATGCATGAGCATGTTTTTATAAGTATTGCACTTCAGCAGAGGCATTGGCCACTACTCCCATAGATCACCGTGTCTCTACAATGAAGGACAACACAAAACATATGGACTTGTATCATGCTTCCACAGTTACAAGTACATATACTCCGCCAACAGACAATATACCAAACAATCAATCAGCAGGCATGTGCGTGTAGTAAATAAATCTACACTCCAGCAGGAATCCCCATCCTACTCTAATAGGATGACCGTGCCCCCATTAGAGTATAGCTTGCTAACATGGCATGTGCTTCGTACACTTTACTCTGGATTCCCATCATATATGGACTTAATAAGATGGGGTCCCAGCAGAGACCCTGACTCCCTACTCCCATAGTTTATCGTGCTCCATTGCGAACTAGCCAAATCCCAACATGAATTCATGAAGTCGTCTATTACATGAACCACCATACATGGGTTGCACCCTAATAGTGACCCCCGAATCACTACTCCCATAGATCACTGTGTCCCCACTAGGATACATGCAGACCCAAGCAGCACATGTGAACATACTTCCATATGTCACTCGACTACCATACATGATCATACACACAACAACATACATTTCTCATCCTACATCTCGTCGACCATGTATTGTACTCCCATACTCCACATGCCCACCATACAACATTTCCAACATACATTATTATTGATATAATGTGAATGCATGAATAATTAATACAGTTTATTGGATGACATGTTATGAAAATAAAAACAACAATCATCACCAAACACCCATAGGCTTAAACACTACGAGCACCCAATTCCCCTCACCTGTAGATACCAAAGGTGTTGAAGAACCTTGAAGCCAATAAAAGACTTCACTCACTACCCGCGGTGTTTTACCTATTTGATTGGATAACTTGATTAGATTGATGAATAGCTTATAAACCAATGTAAACAAGTCCTAGGGTCCATGTACTGGTCCCAATATAGGCTAGGAACCGAGGGGATAACATTCCCAAGGTCAGACTAGGCTTATAGGCCAAACTGGATGAATCGACAGATGGAACCGGTAAAATGGTTAGCCAGAGTCTACCACTCAACACTTAAAAAAATTCAATTAAAGGTAACCGGTAGATTAGGCAGTTGATCGTTCAACTAGTTGGTCATCTAGTTTAACAAACTGTTATAATAGTGCAGTTCCAGAAGGTTTTTAGAGGTTCTACTGGGTGAACGTTCATCCTGTTCACGCTACCTATTAGTGCTACCGAAAGGGGTCTACCGGTTACTTAAGACTGGTTCATGCAGTTGATCGGTTCATATGGTTGACTGGTTACTTGACATTGGTTAGGGGTTAACCAGTTTAGGTCCACTGGAGGAATGTTCATCCAGTACATTTTACCGGTTAGTGGTTGACCAGCTCATGTGGTTGACCGGTTCCATCCCAGAATGTCAAACACAAACCAGAGAAGGTCTTCTTCTTTAAGGAATGTCTTTTCCACTTGGTTTCCTCCATTCTAAGTGGGGGGAAACATTCACCCATCATTTTTACACACAAAGGTGTTGTTTAAACCCCATTAATGTCTCCATTCATGGAGGGGATGATAACCTAGGATTTCTAGGTCAAGCTTGATCTCCATTAATGGAGGTTTAATTTTCATCTCATGATATCCATCTTAGTTTTCTTGGCTGTTAATGGTGCTCAACCACCATGGTTACTAGCTTGAAACAACAAGGAAGAAGGAGGGAGTTAGCGAACCTACCTCTAATGGATGAGGCCAGGGCTTGGGGCTTCAAGTTCCAAGCTTCTCTTCTTCTTCTCCTCTTCTTTCCACTATCTCACTCTCCCACGGCTCCAATGGAAGGAATGGAGGAATGAGGCCTCTTTTTATAGAATCCCGTAGAGAGAAAAAAGCACAAAAGTGCGTTCAATTGGTTGCTGTCAATCGATTGATCGGTTCGATTGTATAATCTACCGGCTGAGCCAATTCATGGGCTTGGGCTTAGTTTGATGGGCCCAATCCATTGGAAACACTTCCTAAGTCTATTGTGCCTTGTTACTCGTATCCATCCAACATTAATCCCTCAAGGGTTTGACCCGACATCAAAGTAAGGGTCAAGATATCCAGGTGCCAAGGGTTAACACAGTGAGACCCAGTACAAAGGATCCGAATCCTTGAGGATTTTAGGTGTGGGTCTCACAATACACGTGCCATATTGTTGGTTGTTGACACCTTAGTAAGGGCATGGTAACCCGGAGTGGAGATCCATGGTTCCCTATGGGGTATAGTCTTGATATCATTATGTGTACATAACCATGTATGATGGTGTGTGTGACGTGTGAGAGCACGGGCATATATACCATGTTAGTGTGCCGGTGTCCTAGTAGAGTTATGATAATCTATGGGAGTAAGGATCAGGGGTTCTCTGTTAGGGTGCCACCCATGTATGGTGGTTCATGTAACGAGTGACCTCGTGAATCACTTTGGGATTAGTTGTACCTTAATGAAGGCATTATGAATTGTGGGAGTGGGGAGCCAAGGATCTCTGCTGGGTGCAGTCATTGTTGAGACCATGTATGATAGGCATGTACAGTATGAATGCACAATATAAGTGCCATGTTGGCATGCTATACTCTAGTGGGGACACAGTGAGTCTATTGGAGTGGACCGGGGATTCCTGCTAGAGTATAGTTTTACTTACTGCGTACACATGGCATGTTGGGTGACTAGTTGATTTGGATATGATTGTGTTGTGCTATGGGGTAGACTATCGTGTGGCATATGAGAGTATGTTACATGTCCATATACCCGATTACAACTTAGTGGAGGCACAATCAGTCCATTAGAGTGGAACGGGGATCTCTATTGGGTTGTAACCCTATTTATAACATGCTCATGCATCATGCATCAACTTGGCCAAACAACTTGTGCTTTAGTGAGGAGAACTTAACTCAGGCAGTGGGGTATGGGGTACTTAGGCAGTGGGGTATGAGGTACTTAGAAAGTGGGTATGGGTACATACTCAGGCAGTGGGGTATGGATATATGCTCATTCGGTGTAGTATAGGGCACATCACAAGCAGTGTGGTAAGGGGCGAGATCCTATCTAGGGTATAGGCTGGCCACGATTGCATACATACCTGAATGTCACTCACAATTGCTTGTTTATTTCTTTCTGTACTGCATTCATTAAATTATTGCATAGGATTACATTGGATACTTGACTTCTTGCCAAGCTGGGATGGGAGCTCTCCCCTCGACATCGAATCTCATTTAGCTTGGATTACAGGTACCTCTACTGCCACTATAGATATGGATCCTGATGATGTTGAGGGTGTTTCTCTTGGTACGGTTTCGCTGAGAGATCATGTCAAGGGCTGTACCTATAGGGACTGCATCTATGGGACCTGACTCAGCGCCTTGTCTCTATGGTTTTACCGCCTGTAGTTAGATGACAGTTTGGTTTAACTACAGGGTTGTCCCAGATTTACTCTAGTTATCTAGTATGAACCGTATGTAATATGAAAGATATTTGTGAAAAGATTTGTAAGGCATAATAGAATTATTATGTTAAAGTAACACTAGTTGGCATCTTGTTCTATATTATGGTTCCATTGCAACTCTATGATTTTGGTGCAAATATTAATATCTATTATTGATTATTATGGTTATTGTGTGTGTAAACTGTAGGGTTTGTTTGGTAGATCATTTTGGTTGTCGATCGCTGAAAGATTTGGGTTGCCATCAGGGTTAACCTAGATATCAAATCTGATTCCCCAGAATGAGCTATAATAAAGTGTACCTAAGTGATTTGAATAAATTAACACCCATAATCACTTCAAATAAAAACTAATCAAGCAACAAAAACAATAATAATCGACTCCTAAAGGCACGAAGATATGTGAAACTATTATATTAACTGTAGAGTAACACAGATCTATTGCATGAAGGGAACAAAATTGAAAATAAAATAATGTAAGAAAAACTTATCTCGGGACTATTTTTTCATTTTCGCTCATCATCTCATTGTCAATCCAAGACAATGTGCATACGATTACAAAGGGAGCCTTCTCCCCTAAATTATAATAGTAATGGGATACAACTTATATTCATCTACCCTACTACAAAATTCTAAATCTGAAATTAAAACTTGAGAAAAGAAATTAAGCAAGAAGAAACTACAAACAAAATAACACAACTTGAAAGAAGAAACTAAGACTCTTAAACTCTCCCTTAATAAATTTTTAAAACTAAAAAAAAAAAACTTACAATTAAATTTTTTGTACCAAATGAATGCACTTGTAAGACCCATGCCCAAATTTCGTTACGATATGACCATTATGGGCATGTATCGGGTCTTCCCACTTGCAAACGTATCGTATTGACATGACCAATGGTGATGACATACTCGCGAGGTGACATCAAACCACTATCCTAAACCTCTTATGTCATTAGACTACACCAAATTGTGCTAAGAGAGGACTAGGACCCAGCCTATCCAATCCCCGAGAGACTGGCATGCACAAACCTAAGCTAACCAGCCAAATAGGAGGTCCGGCTCATGACCAAGGAGGTGCGGTCAAATACCAACCGCATGGTCTAACCGCACCCCCTATGCGTGGACTTAGATTAAGACAAACTATAAGTGGGCCCATTGTTTAAAAACCTTTCTTTTCCCTCCATGACCGACTGTATTGGCTGTTATTCATGGTAAGCCATCTTTAATTGAAACAAGAATGGAAAGTATAAGAGGAGAATCATCTCCTTTCCATCAATGGGTTTTCATGCTTATCGATTTGGGAGAAAGAGATCTCTATCCCTCTCCATTCTCTCAATCAGACTATCAAACCACATAAGAGATTGGGAGAGGAGCTCTGATGCACGAACAGAGAGAAGAAGGAAAGAAGAAGAAAAGAAAGAGAGAGAAACTTTTCTCTCATTATTACCCCAACATGAGAAGACGTAAAGGAGAGGAGGAAAACCTACCTCTGGATTGGTGACTCCGTTGTTGGAAAGCTTGAAGATTAAGGGGAAAGAACTTGGTAAGTATTCTCTCAAGATGAAGAAACATGAATCGTTAATGGGATGAATAAATTAATGGCTGTAGAGTAAAGCATGGATCATAACCATGATCTGAAATGGATCAAATGGATGAAGGAAGCGATATATAATTTTTGAAAGACCATATAAATAAACCATCATCCATAGCGGAGCCATGAACCTGTAAGCCACTATTCACATAGACAAACTGTGGACAGTAGCATGCATGGTATGCTTTATATGGTGAAATCCAATCGTCGAAAAATATAAATAAACAATCCATAGATTTTGGAAACCATAGAATGACCTTTAGGGATCTTGAGTTGACCGTTGGAGACTCGGATCATGGATCAATGAAAAGATCTGAATGCCTAAAAGCCAGATCCGAAGTAGTAAGACCAGATCTAAAATCTCGATTAATGGATAATTGAAACAGTATCCATAACTTGGTGTGGAATCGAGTTTAGAACCCAAACTCCGTACATAGACTAAGAAAAATATGGGAATCATGTCAAAAGAGTTTGGAGACCATTGGACCATGTTCTAACGTGAAGCCGACCGGACGAGTCTATGACCCAATCATCGTAACATGCAGTCTAACATCTACCGCACGCCATTCTGATGGCGTATGCCAGCCAAACGTGGCCAGTGACTCTTGGTATTTTATTTAGAATTTATGAAGGCTTAGAACCTAGTTTTGACTATCCCATGATGTGAAACCCTTTGTGCATCGTGTAAACCTGAGGTAAGTTTTGGTTTACTCTATGAATCGAGTAACCTCTGTAATGTGAAATGGTAGATCAACCTTACAGGAGCTTGGCAACCCTTTTAGGGTGCCGGCACTGTCAAACGACCACGTTTCAATGTGCAGTCGGTGACATGTGCCACATGCCTAGTGGCCTAGATCTTGCGGTCTACCACGTGCCGCACGTGATTTAGACTTCTATTGTGACCATCCTTGGTCAGTAGCTTATTGTAATTTTTGTAAGCCTGCTTAGGGGTTTATATCTCTGAAATCGAATGTCTATGAGTGTTATTTATGTTGGTTAAGCTAAATGCCCAGTACATGTTTAGGTAGTTTGTTGTTCGCAATTTTAAATGACAAAAAAAAAATACTTAAACAGCAAGAGTGGAACCTTAGGGATTAATAACTAGAGCCCCTATATGACGCTAGAATCCCTGACTTCGTTGTAAAAGTCCTTCTTAGTATTAAGGCTTTTAGAAGGTGACTCTTAACTAAGGAGTGTGCTGTTTCGTGGTGTGCTAACTCACACTTTACCTACCTCGCATGGACGGGATGGTTGTCATATGTTAGAAGTTATCATTAGCCTGTGAATAGTAACGAATGTATTTAATAATAGACCCCTTGATGCTATGTCATGATAAACAAACAGTAAAATAATAGGCATAAGTTATCAGATAAACTATTAATGCTATAAGCGCCAAAATAATGAACTTAAAGAAAAACCTAATTAATTCTACTGAATAACACATTAATGATATGTTATTGTTATGATCATGATCCTTAGCTATGAGGACTTTTGTAGGCTGCTACCTGATCGATTTGCTGAGATTTTACTCTCTAATTGTTCGTAAGGAAACTAAATCCTTGTTTGATAGAATTAGCTATATGGAATGCTAAATGATGTGATTGATAACATGCTATTATGTGATAATATGCCATCTAATAAACTGCTTGTGTGGTCATGCATATGCATTCTTGTGTTTGGGATCAATAGTGTCGATAAGGATTGGAGGGTAGATAGAATGAGACCAGCTACCTTCCCACAAAAACGACTGATCCGTATTTGATTCATGATGTCTGGTTAAGTCGGAAAGGAGGAAGGTGGGTGAAATGTGACACTTACACCACTTCTTACTGATGTTGCTTTGCATTGACCATATGTAACCTAACCAAGTCATGATGTCCTTGGTGGGAGGACAGAGGGGTTGGAAGCTTGGCGACGTTACAGTCCAGTAATATGATTAAATAGGTGGACATGGTTAGTTGAACATAATTATCCCTATAGTTGTACCCCTATCCATTAAGGGGTTATGTAATGGCATGGGTGCAATAAAAAGGTGGTATGAACATAGCTGTGATGCTCTCTATACCTGACATAGTGTAGATGGGTTGGCGAATCGACTAGTGAAATTACCATCTCCTCAAGTGCCCAACGTGATGTGGATTTAGGATGAGTTATGGGAAAGTGGCCAGCATAATACGGCCTTATTCCAAAACAATGTACCCATACTTTGGGGGTGATATTGTACACCGAGTGAGGCGGTATCATCTGATGGGAAGAGACCTGTGCAGGCTGGAGACTTCGTGTGTGGGTTGTCCTAAGCTGGCACTTACAACTATTTTCCAAAGCATAGTTGATAGTTACATCCATTTTGTTTGTGCAAGTTTAGTTTTCTTGCTAAGCTCGGTGGTTGAGCTTACCTTTTGAGCACAAATTATTTTAGATGTTGTAGGTTCTTCGCGTGACTCTCTGGGTTACAGTCCATCTAGTGTGGAGGATGAGGACTATGAACCTAAGAAGGATATCTTTAATCCTTAATGCGATGTGTAGTGTTGTGAATGGGTTTAGACTGTGCCCATTTTTCTTCTCTTTAGTTGAAATTATCTGTTTTACTTTGGGTTTACGCTGGAGATAAACTTTCAATAGTAATTTTACCTTACTTTGGATTATTTAATTTTAGAATAATTATATAATTATTTAAATTATGGTTGACACTTTAATATATAAGTTTTAATTAGTAATTTTTCAGCCCTTGAATAATGGAATTTAAGTTTTAAGTCTTCCGCTAGTTTACATTCTTGTGTTTGGATAATTTGTTATAAAATAAGATTGTAAATTTTACTCTGATAATTCTTTATCTGGATTGACTTGTGGAGTACCATGATGTGCAATCCTAGAGGGGGATTTCTTATGCCTTAATAGGATGGAGAGATTCCATTGCATTCCATAGTATCGATACATCGGGAACGGGATGTGACAGCTTTGGTATCAGAGCATATCACGCTATTCCACGATCAATCTGTATACTCTAATACAAAAGTTATATGTCACTATCAGTCGTACTCGTACAAAAACATAAATGTTGACATTAGGTGAACAAATGATATACAAATGAGAATAAGCTATAAGCACAGACCAAAGAATAACCATAGAACTGAAAAGCATAATTTATGAACCAAGTGAGATAAGCTGTAACATGTGAAATAATATTTAAGCATGAAAGGTAGATAGACTTAAGTTTGAACCTCTACTCTTAGAAAATGTTACGCAAGTGAAGAGAGGCTTAGTTACAAGTTTGATAACCATCTAATCAAATCAGACTCATTCTACCGAACAAGACAAACAGACCAAGCTGATAAACAAATGAAGGATGCTACCACTGACTCCTTTCACCTACTAAATTTTAGCTATGAAACCAATCTGATGCTTATGAACTCTCTTATGTTTCACAGTAGTTTTTTCCTTTACCTCAACAAAGGATGGTGAGACAAGACCTGTTGAAATCAATACATTCTGTCAGAGGACACTTCCTTTCTTGTAACTCTTGAGTGTCGAGTAACTGCAATGCCACTCGGTGGTTCCTGTTTGGAGAAGAATCAACACATTCTCAGTTGCTGTCACACATCACTCCACACCTGAGATGTTACACCCCAATTTTAAACTGACCAGTAGTGTGATGAATCATCATTAGAACCAACGGTTCAACTAGGATCACGTATAGACCGTACCCACAATACAAAACCAAATACATTCCACAGTAATAATAAAGATAATAATTAAATAGCAGAAGTCTTTATAAACAATGAATTAAGGTCTAACAATGATAAATAAATATTTAAATCTAATTATCTCCAAATAACTCAAGACATAAAGTAAATAATCAATTACATATTCCCTTATTCAAATAATACTAAGACTAACCAAAAATACATTAATTGCATTCGCATGAAGGATCATGCACATCCTCCAAAGCTTCCACTTCCATAGCCGCCATGTGTCCATAAGCAGTGCATTCATATAGTCTTCTATGGTCATATCTGCATCATCAGTTAAAAATATTAGACGTCGAAAGGGTGAGCACACATGACGGTTCAGTGAGCAAATAAAACAATGGATAAACATATGCATGCATTCAATTCATATCTTTGGTCTGATTTTAAGTTCGCAACTATGCTATAGAAAGGATTGGTGGCCACTGCACCTCTATACACGAGTGTGTGAATCCACCCAAAGGATCAAATACCATTGTCATCTCATATGCACCCACCATGGAATAAAGATAGAGCTAAAGTCTCCGGATCACACACCATCAACACTTTCCCTGATGCCCTACCCATACCAACACGTAAGCCCCTACTGACGAGTTCTTGTAAACTGGGCTTGCAACTAACTAATCCTAATGTCATCCAAATGTATCCAAGGCCTCTCCCCTAGCATCCCTCAATATGTCCATAAAGATAGAGCTACGCCCCCCGACAGAGTCGAAGACCACACGGTCTGAGACCATCTTCCCTGATGCCCTATGACGTAATAGTTCTGCCAAGTTAATGAAAATACGACAATGTCAATGTGAAGCATGGTTTAGGGATCAAACACCCTTCCCCATACAGCACACCAACCACACTCATAAACACATGTTTATTCCTATCATCATCCATAGTAAGATATGAAACAATAAAATAAATATGCATGAATAGGAATAGCAGTAATATTGGATGACATGTGAGATGTACATTACAAGCAAATAAGCATATAACCATTCATGGTGTTAGACTCAATAAAATAAATGTAGCTTGTTATTAACCAATTAATTTAGGTCTTGTTCCCTCACCTTGTTAACGATATTTGATCTCTTTCGAAGCCTTGCAAATCTCTTTGAATCAGTTTAGGAACCTAGAAATTATATGGATTTAAGTTAGGGTTCATGTGTAACAAGTTACAGTAATCAAAATTTTGAAATAGACCACTGATAGGTGATTGATTGATCCTATGATCGCATATCTGTGTTGGCCATACCACGTATGATCGACCCCCTGTGGTAGCACTATATGTGACCATACCTGCGACCACATGTTTCCTGGGATTTTTCTGAATGGCTATAGTCGACTCTATGATCACCCTATGGTCGACCATAGCTGCGACCAAACGAGTTTGGTCTAATTTTACTTCCAATATGAGTTCCTCCTCTTGGCTCATCAACGGGGTTCTCCTTAATGATCATTCTATGGCCATAAATCTTAGTATTTATTAGACTAAGTACTCTAACCCATTCTCCATGATCCCCTTTGAGATTTGCTTAGAAAATCCCATAGTTTGAATCCTTATACTGGGTTTGGTATTACAATTTGGGTTAAAAACTCCTACTCTAGGTATTATATGGTTACAGAGACAATGTTCATATCTTACTTGTTACAGAGAGTCTGCAAAACTCTTCTTCTCAGCCTTCTTCTCCAAATCTCCTTCTCCTTCTCTTCCTCTCTCTTTCTCTCTTAGGTTTAGGGTTTGATAATGATTCAAAAGAGTGAGAAAGGGCTGAGAAATATCCCCTATATAAAGAAAAACTCTCCATATAAAGCCCTCTAACAATAGGAAAGAGACCCCCTTTGATTTGGAAACTTTCCAAATTTTGAAGTCTAATCTGGGTGCGTGCGGTCGAACGTACTGTAGCAAAATCTGTCGACCACATGTTTCAGAAGTATCAACCAGATGTCCCATATTGACTGGTTTTATTTCCTCATCGAATGGTGGACCATACCAGCTCAAGTAGTCAACCATACACTTAAATTTAAGTGTTTTTTAATTGATTCTCTTACCTGGTCTCATGGTTTCTTCACACTGTTGGTCTACTCGATCTGACTATGATCGGAAAACCTGACATGACATAGTTAAACTGGTTTAGTAGAGTATGGGTCTTACAACTCCCTCCCACTTAAAAAAATTTTATCCCCAAAATTTGCACATAACTTCTAAGTCTAATAAGTGGGGATATTGTTTTCACATAGCGTTCTCTTCTTTTCATGTGATTTCTTCCATATTTTGGCTTCTCTAGGTAACCTTAACATAGTAGATATTGTGATTGCAAAGACATTGAACCTTCTAACTGGTGATTTCGAAAGGTATCACTTCAAACATTAAATCTTCAATCAAATCCCAGGGGTCCATTGTTAAAACGTATATTGGATCTCGGATATACTTCTTCAGCAACGAAACATGAAACACATCATGCACACCAGACATAGATGGTGGCAGTGCTAGCTGATATGCTACATTTCCATGTCTAGCCAGAATCTCATAAGGTCCAATATATCTAGTACACAACTTTCCTTTCTGACCAAACCGTTTCAAGCCGTGCATAGGTGATATTTTCAAAAATACTTTGTCACCCACAGTGAACTTAAGGTCTCGACGTCAGTTATCTGTATACTATTTCTGACGATTCTAAGTTGTCCTAACCCTTTCCTTGATTATGTCAACTACTTTATAGGTTTCTTTAGAAAACTTAGGTCCTACAATTCTCTGCTCTCTGACTTCATCCCAAAATAAAGGAGTTCGACACTTTCTACCATACAATGCTTCATAGGGTGACATCTGTATAATAGTTTGATAGCTGTTGTTATAAGAGAACTCGATCAATGGTAACTTCTCATCCCATGATCCCTTGAAATCAATCACATGAGCTCAGAGCATGTCTTTTAGAATCTGAATGGTGTGCTTCGATTGTTCATCGGTTTAAGGGTGAAATGCAGTACTGAACTTCAATGTTGTCCCCATTGCTTTTTGTAATCCTTTCCAAAATTTTGAAGTAAAGCGGAGACCTCGGTTAGACACAATGCTCTTTGATACACCATGTAATTGGATAATATTATCCACATATAGCTTAGCTAACTGCTTTAGAGTATACTGAGGTCATATAGCTATAAAATGAGCTGTCTTCGTCAAGCGATCTACAATCACCCAGACTGCGTCAACTGGTCTGGGAGTCAATGGTATCCCAATACCGAAGTCCATAGTAATGCAGTCCCATTTCTAGGCTAGTTCAAGTAGTGGTTGTAACAAGCCTGCAGGTCATTGTCTTTTCACTTTTACCCGTTGATAATTTAGTTATTGAGACACATATCTAGCTATGTCTATTTTCATTCCTCACCACCAATATAGTTTCTTCAGATCATGATATATCTTTATACTTCCAGGATGTACTGAATAAGAGGTAGAATGAGCTTCCCTAATTAGTCTGTGTCTGATATCTAAATCTTTACTTTCTGGTACACACACTCTTTCCTTGTATCTTAATACCTTTTCAGAGTCCAGAGTAAAATTAGAAGTGGTCTTACCATTTTCCAGGTCTTCTTGGACTATCCTTAAATAGGGGTCTGATTAGATAGCCATTTTCACTTCGTCTATCAGATCAAGTACAATCCTCAATGTAGTGAACATATTTAAGAACCGATGAATAATCCCTAGGTCGGTCAATCTACCTGGTTTATCTATTATAAATTGCTCATTGCCATATTTGAATATTCTTCCTGTGACACACATTGCTGCATTTGTGCTAACTTTTTCATCAGGCTTCTTTAAGGCTTTCTTGTTCAGTGCGTCAGCAACTACATTAGGTTTTCCTGGATGGTACTAGATATCACAATCATAATCCTTTAGCAACTCTAGCCATCTTCTCTATCTCATGTTCAACTCCTTCTAGTCAAAGAGATGAGTAAGACTCTTATGATCAGACTTAATTTAAAATTTTTCTCCATATAAATAATGTCTCCATATCTTGACAGCATGTACCACCGCTGCTAACTCTAAGTCATGAGTAAGGTAATTCTTCTCATGTGCCTTCAATTGTCTTGAGGCATATGCAATTACTTGCTCTCCTTGCATAAGTATGTAGCCCAAATCCAATCTAGAAGCATCGATGTACAGGGTGAATGGCTGTTCTATTATCGAAATGGTCAAGATAGGAGCCAATATTAACCTTGCTTTCAGCGTTTGAAAATACTCTTCACACTTAGTATTCCAAACAAACTTTTGTCCTTTCTTAGTCAAACTGGTGAGAGGTATGATGATTATAGAGTAATCTTCTACGAATCGTTGGTAGTACCCAGCTAAACCCAAGAAACTTTTAATTTTTGTAACATTCTTTGGTGCTTCTCATTTCATAATAGCTTCAATCTTGTGGGGATCCACTTTAATTCCTTCAGCTAATACTACATGGCCTAGGAAAGATACTTTATTTAGCCAAAACTTGCATTTAGTAAACTTGGCATAAAGCTTTTATTTTCTTAGTCGTTGAAGAGCAGCTCTAAGATTTGTTGCATGAATCATTCTGTCATTGGAGTAGACTAGAATGTCGTCAATAAACACAATGACTGATGTATCCAGCATGTCATGGAATACCTGATTCATAAGTTCCTTGAAAGTTGCAGGAGTGTTAGTCAATCCAAAAGACATAACTAGAAACTCATAATGTCCATATTTGGTTATAAATGTCGTCTTTAAAATATCACTATCCTTGATTTTCAACTGATGATATCCTGATCTAAGATCAATTTTGGAGAACACCTTGGCACCTTGCAACTGGTCAAATAAATCATCGATCCGAGGTAACGGATACCAATTCTTGATCGTAAGTTTGTTCAATTTCCGTAATCTATACATAGTCAAATACTACCGTCCTTTCTTTTTACAAACAATATTGACACTCTCCATAGTGATATACTGGGTCAGATATTACCCTTGTCCAATAACTCCTGTAGTTAAACTGTAAGACCCGTATCAAACTAACCCGGTCTTACCACCTTGAATCAGGTTACCCATCATGGTCGAGCCAAATGGACCAATGGCGTGAAGGAGATCGTGATCCCAGGTATCAAATCGACCAAAAAACACTTAAATTAAGGGGTGGGTCGCATACCCAGGACAGGAGGGTCGGACCCCCCAAGACAGAAAGTCAGACCCCCTATTTTACAGAGGGGGTCGGACACTTTAGGATTTAGGGGTCGACGGGATCATCGACCCCCTCATCGACCCCAGTTGCCGCCAGAAACTAAAATTAGGAAAGTTTCCTAATTTCGGTTGGACTCTTTCCAAATCTCAATGGGACTTATTTTTGGAGTTTATACTCTATAAATAGGACGTCCCTAAGCCTCTTTCACTCCTTTTACAACCCTAATTGAATTGAGAGAAAGAGAAGAGAAGGAAGAGAAGCAAGAAGAGAAGCAAGGAAGAGAAGAAAGCAAAAAGGAGAAGAGCTGCAGAGAAGGAGTATTCTTCTCAGGTATGATACTATTTCCATGAGTTTCTACAGACCTTAGGTTAGGTAATGAAGGGAGTATGATCTCGGAGAGCCCCAAACCATCAACCCATGGTTAGGTTTTCATGGAAAACCATGGGGGAATTCATGAAAGCTATATAGGTGAATGATTCATGGTTTTAGACCATAGAATGTGTGTAGAATGTACTTTAGGAGCAAGCCATAGGACCCCAAACACGAAGAATGGACTGAAAGGATGAAAATTGACCAAAACCCACAGGGGGTCGCATAGGGGGTCGATGGCCAATCAACCCTACCAGACCCTGAGCATCGACCCCCAATGTTCGGGAAGTACATAATAGGGGGGGTTGCACCAGGGGTCGATCATGACTCCGACCCTACCTCCGACCCCCCAGTTAAAAACATGGTTTTTAAATTCAGAATTAATTCTAATTAAATTTTATCAACTTTGTTAGGTCTTCTAGCAATATAATAACAATATAAAGGTGATTTTAAAGCTTGAAAGAGGATCTATTAGCAAGCTAAGGTGAGGGAACAAGACCTAAACTAACTGGTTAATAATAAACTATTTTATTTCTTAAGTCCAATGCCATATTGATTCCATGCGTGTATGCTTGTATGTGCATTCAACATATCATCCAATATTTCTATTAATTGTTCATGCATATTTACTTTATTATTTATAACATGATAATGGTGATGATGATAGGAATAGGCATGTGAATGTTTGTGTTTGGCCAGTGTATA
This sequence comes from Protea cynaroides, assembly GCA_028583415.1. Taxonomy (NCBI): domain Eukaryota; kingdom Viridiplantae; phylum Streptophyta; class Magnoliopsida; order Proteales; family Proteaceae; genus Protea; species Protea cynaroides. Next base: position 85,125,322 of record CM053268.1, read on the forward strand.
TGGTACGGGTAGGGATGGTATCAACCGGTACAGCCATAACCGTTCTTCATGGGGTGTATATTGTGCCATGGTCTACTCAAGTCATGTCCAGTGATGTCGTCGTATCGCCATTACCTTAGTAGAACCATTGCGACGTAGGGCATCAAGGAGGGTCTCGGTCTTTGAGTCCTATACTCTACCGGGGGGCCTTAGCTCAATCTGTACGGGTGCTCTGAGGGATGCTGCGGTGAGGCCTTAGATATACTATTTGGCATTAGGAATGGTTAGTTGCGAGCCCAGTTTGCAACCCTAGCCAGCAGGGGTTTATTTTTTGGTATGGTATCAACCGGTACAGCCATGCCGTTTTCATGGGGTGTATATTGTGCCATTCTGGGTGCTGTGGGCGACGGTGAGAGGTTCATCGGGCGTATCCACACTCTCCTGCATAGAGGTGGGGCGGCCACCTATCCTTTCTATAGTACATTGCAAACTATAAACCAGACCACAGATATGAATTGAATGCATGCATATGATTGTTGCATTGTTTTGTTTACTCATTGAGCTCAAGTTGGAGAGCTGACCCTCGCGTGCATAATTCTTTTTAATTTCTGATGTTGCAGGTACTATGATTGAAGATTTTGTCTACACGCCAACATATGGACGGGTTGAGGCTATGAATGAGCAAGCTGTAGAGAACGAACATGGTTCGTTAAGCAAGCGTTGCAATAGTGGATACGTTTAGTGTTTAGTTTTCGTATTTGGATATTGTAATATGTATTAAGTTATGTTTTAGTTATATGGAAATAAATGGAATATTAATTATTTATCTTGATTAAACCTCAGTTCATTATCTGTAAGACTTCCGTTATTTATTTTATTACCTCTGATTAATGTGGAATGTGTTTTGGTTTATCATATGTGGGATAGCCTATTGTGAGATCTTGGTTGAACCGTTGGTTTATTGACGGTTCATCACACCATTCTGGTTGGAGCAGAATTTGGGGTGTGACAACTTGGTATCAGAGCTCTCGTAGGCCTTACCCATTAAACCTGAATACTTCCACAGGAGTCCATGAACTGAGTTAGGATAAATTAAAAGCTTTAATACAAACAAACCATAAGCACCTGTGTTGGTTGAGACAGAAATTAAACAAGACAATAATGTACATATAAAAGGTGGTACCATATACATACACTCAAACAGAAAGAGAAGACCAATTTCCTTAATAAATATATAATATAGGGTATTATCTATAAGTTGGATAGTTATCTACGTATACTAGGGATATAGTACTGTAGCAAGAAGGAAGCATCTGTATAGCAGAAAATTGGAATACCGAGTTGGTACTCACAAGATGTAAAACTCGATGTAGGAGAGAGGAAGAAGGAAAATGGCTAGTAATGTCTAATTCCCTGCAAAGGTAAAGGGAAAGATCTCGGGCCGAATCCAACAGAGATAAGAGAATAATGGCCATACATTAAGAATAAGAGTAACTACAAGAAGATAATGCTATACTCTTGGGTGAGATCCATTACAAACTGATCCATTACCCGCTGAGCATTAAGAAGAGGTTGCAACTTGACCCCACCACTATCTGGGTCGAGAATGGGTAATGAAAACTCATATGAGTAGATACTAAATAATGATAATCAGATTGGAGCGAATCAAAGGAGGTGAACAATCAGACCACTCCAGCCAACCACTTGGACTATTAAGTACCTTGGTTATGGTTGTCATAAACTTGACCCAATAAAATACAAGAGCAACAACAGATGAGACCAACTATGCAAGTTGCTATGTAAATCACTACCCAAGTTGCCAATGCTACATCAACACCTCCGGGTCAAACCAAGTATGGTGCCAATTGGTAGCATCACTATACCCCAACACCTGTTAGCCATAACACAGTGCCTACCACACAGCAAGTCCCAGTAATGCACACCCCAGTGCAGAAGTTTGGTGCACAACAAGCAGTGTATCAAGGTGGTTAACTTTATCGGCCACCGATGTATGGGATAATTGCATCATGACAGAATGATCTGACAAGGATTGAAGAATGTCTTCTGAAGATGATACCTCGGACATTTTCAGAAAAGGATCAAATCTATTATGGCCATATATCTAGATAGGTTTATATGGGATGCGGTGCATTATCGATTTACGCTTATGATTATAGAGGATGCACGTACCAAATTTTAATTTCTCGGGCCTTGACGGGATACCTTCTTGATTTAACCTATCAATTGGAGTTATAGATATTGTTTCTTTAGTATTGGTCCTGATTATACCAATCTGAACCATTCTCATGATCGACAACATGAACAGAGATATGAACTGAATGAATAGTTAAATGTTTAATCGTGTTGAGCATACATCTTCTGATTTATACCTGATTTATTGATGTATGAAATCTTTCTCCAGATTTTCTCCTGTAGTGCCTGGACCAATAGCATTATATATTCGATACAACCTATAACCATGAGGTTAAGAACTATAAAACCTCTATGCATTTGGACCACCGTGCAACGTAATGATCCTTGGATGCCGGTTGGATTACCATAGATTTACTCCTGATTCTCAAAACCTAGGTTCACTAAATAAAACAAGTGTCCTTTACCATACTGAATTTGAATGAAGGAAATGAATTGTTTTGGATAAACATTCTGATTCTTACATTTCTTGACATCCATTGATAAGATGTTTAGTGATAATGAAATTATTTGGAAGGAAGATGATTAAATTCAGATAAGATTTTACAGCCAAGAGACCTCCGATGAAGTAATAGAGGATTTATTTTGAGATTACTGAATTGGTGGATATGAATCATGTCTATAAAATAGAGCATGCGACAAAAGTGAGAACTATCAAGGGTAGCCAGTAAAGAAATAGTTAGCACTCTAGTGGAGTTAAAGATGGCTATATCAGTATGAAATTTTGACAAGGTAGAAGATTCCTAAAGGCAAACCTAAAAGTGAACAACAATGATAAAAGAAATATAAGCTAATGAGTGCAATATGAGATCTTGACGATAGTCTTTGGAAAATCATAAAGAGATGAAGAAACTAGGCAAGCTCTTAAGACCCTTACACCAGATTTCTCTAGTTTAAGCCCTTTTGGGACTAAATGTTGTTTTAGATGAGTATTATGAACAATGATTGAATCATATTAATGGATGGATGAAATTTGGACGCAACCTAATTAGACTTGAGATGGCAGACTTTAACGTCATCTTGGGGATAGACTGGTTGTCTCAACACTCTACAAAGTTGTTAGGTGCATAGAAGAGGTTATCATTCAAGAATAAAGATGACATATAATTTAGTATTATTGGAAGTTTGTTGCGTAAGAAAAGAAAGCTGATCCCCACTATTCTAAAGGCCAAGAGATGCTTTAAAGAGAAAGAAGTTGGATAAATGGTATATGTGGTATACATTACCAAAGAAGCACCATAGATGGAAGGTATAGATGTGATGTGTGAATTCCCTGATGTGTTTCCAAGAGACTTACCTGGGGTTACCATCTGATCATGCGACCGAGTTCGTCATCGACTTGTTACCAAGGATGATACCTGTGTCAAAGGAACCTGTAGAGTAGTTCCTATGGAGTTGAAGAAATGGAGACTCAACTACAACACTACAATAGTTATTAGACAAGGGTTCTAATTTGCTAAGTATTGCATCATGGGAAGTGCCAATGCAATTCATGAAGAAGAAGGATGGTAGTGTAGTTTGCATATAGACTATCGGGAACTAAACAAGCTCGCAGTCAAGAATCGATATCTACTATCTCAGATCAATGACTTGTTTAAATAGTTACAAGGAGCAAAGGTATTTTCTAAGATTGATCTTCAGTCAAGATATCATCAGCTGAAGAATTTTGGATAGAAATATCTCAAAAATAGCTTTTAGAATCGAGATTGGGTAATTTTGAGTTCTCGATTATGACATTGGGATTAACCAATGCCCCTACATCTTTTATGGAACTGATGAACTGGGTGTTTTATGACCTGTTGGACACGTCGGTCATAGTTTTCATAAATGACATTTTGGTTTATTCCCAGAATGAAGCAACTCATATAACGGATCTTAGAACAACTTCACAACAGCTGAGAAGTGAAAAGATTCATGTCAAGTCCAAGAAATATGAGACATGATAAAACAAAATGATCTTCTTTGATCACCTAACATCATATAAAGGGATTAAAGTGGACCCTATTCAGATAGAAGCAATTGTATGGAATATTGTGAAGATCAGAAGTTTCTTGGGTTTAGCTGGTTATTACAGATGATTTTGGAGGACCACTCTAAGATCGCAAAACCTCTTACCGAGCTAACCAGGAAGGGAGATGAGTTTAGGTGGAGTGACAAGTGTGAAGAATGATTAATATCAGCTCCCATCTTGATCATTCCGGTACTAGGGAACCTTTTACCCTATCCATCGAAGCTTTCGGATTGGATCTAGGATGCGGGTTGATGTAAGATAAATAAGCGATTTCATATGCTGAAAGAGCATGAGAAGAGTTACCCAACTCATGATTAGAGTAAACAATTGTGACTCATGCAATCAAGACTTGGAGACATTATTTAAACGGAGAAGAATTTTAGATTAGATCGGATTACAAGTGTTTTATTTATCTCTTCATTAGAAAGATTTGAACATGAGGATAAGGAGATGGTTAGGAATACCTGAAGGATTAAGACTGTGATATTCAATGTCATCCAAGCAAGGCTAATGTAGTAGCTAAGGCTAAGGCCTTAAGCATAAAGGGAATTATGAAGTCCAAGGAAGGACTCAATATAAATGCTGTCTTATGTTTCGCAGCAATAGATTTAGATTTGGAAGAAGAGTAACATAAAATAAAAAATCGTGATGATCCAATTGAGTAAGAATGTATGGAGGGACTTAAGGAGTAATAATTCCTCGCTTGCGTTCATTACATTAAAGATCATTTCAGAATTGATGAATGAAGTAAAAGTAGTAATTTTGTTAGATCTGTATATAAGAACAGTGCAAGAAGATTTAGAGAAAGAAAAACCTAATCCTGAATTACTTTGGATGCGGAGACGGTACTCAGATACAGAGGTAGATTTTGAATACCTGAAGAAAAAGATTCAGATGTCACGAAGAGGATAATGATAAGAGCCATTGTACTCAATATACAGTACATCCTGGAGTACCAAGATGTATCATTGTAAGACCCGTGTCAATCTAACCCGGTCTTACCACCTTGAACCAGGTTTACGCATCATGGTCGAGTCAAATGGACCAAGGGCGTGAAGGAGATCGAGATCCCAGGTATCAAATCGACCCAAAAACACTTAATTTGAAGGGAGGGTCGCATACCCAGCTAAGCAGGGTTGGACCTCCCAAAGCAGAAAGTCAGACCCTCAATTTTGAAGGGAGGGTCAAACATCTTGAACCCTAGGGTCGACGGGATCATCGACCCTCCATCGACCCTCGGTTACCGTAAGAAATAGAAATTAGGAAATTTCCTAATTTTTGATTGGGATTCTTTCCTAATCTCAATGGAACTTATTTAGGATGTTCCTACTCTATTTAGAGGACGTCCCCAAGCCTCTTTCACTCCTTTCACAACCCTAATTGAATTGAGAGAAAGAGAAGAGAAGGAAAAGAGGAAGAAGAGAAGCAAGGAAGAGAATTTAGCCAAAAGAGTAGAGTTGTAGAGAAGGAGTATTCTTCTCAGGTATGGATACTAATTCCATGAGTTTCTACAGACCTTAGGTTAGATATTGATGAGAGTGTGATCTCGGAGAAACCCAAACCATCAACCCATGGTTAGGTTTTCATAGGAAACCATGGGGGATTACATGAAAGCTATCTAGGTGGATTATAGATGGTTTCAGACCATGGAATGAATGTAGAATGGAATATAGGAGCAAGCCATAGGATCCCAAGCACGAAGAATGGACTAAAAGAGGGAATTGGACCAAAGTGCACCGAGGGTCGTACCGAGGGTCGATGACCATCTGACCCTAGGTGATCCTGACCATCGACCCTCAGTGTTTGGGAAGTCAGAGTTTGGGGAGGGTCGCACCCAGTATCGATCAGGACTCCGACCCTACCTCCGACCCTCAGTTAACAGAATAGTTTTTAAATTCAGAATTAATTCTAATTAAATTCAGCCGACTTGTTAGGTCTTCTAGCAATACAATAACAATATAAAGGTGATTATAAAGCTTGGAAAAGTATCTGTTAGCAAGCTAAGGTGAGGAAACAGAACTCTAAACTAATTGGTTAATAACAAACTATTTTCTATTTCTTGAGTCCAATGCCATGCTTGATTCTATGCGAATATGTTTGTAATGTGCATACAACATGTCATCCAATATTTCTATTATTTGTTCATACATATTTATTTTATTGTTTATAACATGATGATGATGATGATGATAGGAATAGGCATGTGATTGTATGTGTGTGGTTGATGTACTTGATGCGAGCGAGTATCAGGGGAGGTGTGATGAGAACGTCAATAAACGTTAACCTTTGGCGGGTCTCAGCACTTTAGCTCTATCTCTAACTCAAATCTTACGCATTAGCATCGTCGTATCGCCATTGCTTTAGCAGAACTATTATGTCGTAGAGTATCAGGGGAGGTGGTCTCGGTCCTTGTAGTCTCTGACTCTATCGGGGGGCCTTAGCTCTATCTCTATGGACATTCTGAGGGATGCTGGGGTGAGGCCTTGGATACACTGTTTGGCATTAGGATTGGTTAGTTGCGAGCCCAGTTTGCAAGCCCTCGCTAACAGGGGCTTACGTGTTGGTATGGTATTATATAGCAATAAACGTTAACCTTTGTTGTATAATGTCATGATTAGGGTGGATGGGGACGACGATAAACGTTAACCTTCGGGTGGACTTCCACACCCTGTGTATAGAGGCGGGGTCAATAAACATTAACCTTTGACCACCCAACCTTTCTATTGTGCATTGCAAACTATAAACCAGACCAAAGATATGAATTGATTGCATGCATATGTATCGTTGCATTATTTTGTCTACTCACTGAGCCATGATGTGTGCTCACCCCTCGACGTCGAATATTTTTAGTTGATGATGCAGGTTATACGGTTGAAGATTATATGAATGCTCCAGCATACGGGAACGTGGCGGCGATGGAAGCTGAAGGTGAAGTAGATACACATGACTCCTCTTGCGAGTGCAACTCATGTGTATTCGATTAGATTTTTCTTAGGTTTCTTTATTTGAATTTAATAAAGACATGTATTTGATAATTATTTATGTCTCAGTTGATATAGAATAATTTGCTATTTAATATTTATATCACAGTAGATTCTTAGTTCATTTTATTATAAGATTTCCGCTATTGTGTATTTACTCTTATTATGATTATGGATGTGTGGAAGTTTAGATAACACAGATATAGCCTACTCGAGATCCTGCTTGAACCGTTGATTTGCTAGCGGTTCATCACACCATTCTGAAAAGTGTGGAATTGGGGTGTGACAATCATGACCTGAAGAGATTGTAAAGAGGAATGATAACAAAGGTGGTTAGTGCGTGTTCTAGTGTCTGAAGTATCAGCAAGTAAACGCTGAAAGACAAAGACCAACATGGCTCACAGCAACAACTATCGGAGCCAGTCTAGAAGTGGAACTGCATTACAATGAACTATGTCACCGGTATACCACTGATTCCTAAATCGGTTGACGCAGTTTGGGTGATTGTTGATCGACTTATGAAGATAGCTCATTCCATTGCTATACAACCTTGGTATGCTTTGGAGCGGCTAACTAATCGATATGTGGATAATTTCGCCAGATTGAATGGTATGCATGAGAGCTTAGTGTCGGTCAGAGGATCATGCTTATCTCAAAGTTTTGGGAAGATCTACAGAAAACAATGGGGAAAAAGTTGAAGTTTAGTACCGCATTTTACCTTAAACCGACGGACAGTCGGAGCGGATTATACAGATCCTAAGAGATATGCTGTGAGTTGTGAAATTGATTTCAAGGAGCTTGAGTTGAGAAGTTACCGTGAATTGAAGTTGCTATTAGGCTACCATGTAAATGTCACCTATAAAGCATGGTACGGTTGAAATGTCAAATTCCTCTACTTTGGAACGAAGTTGGTGAATGAAGGATTTTAAGACATGAGTCTATTGAAGAAAACTATCGAGTGGCAGACAAGATCAAAGAAAAGGGGCCGGATAGCTCAAGTTGTCAGAATAGACACCAAGACCTTGAGTTCACCATAAGTGACAAAGTGTTCTTGAAGATATCACTTATGAGTAGCTTGAAACGATTAGACAAGAAGAAAAAGTTATATTCTCTAGATGTATTGAATCTTATAAACTTTGGAGAGACGTAGAACAATTGCATATCAATTATCATTACCACTATCCATGTCTAGTGTGTATGATGTATTTGGTGTATCTCTACTGAAGAAGTACATTAGAGATCCATATCAAAGGTATTGACCAAGGAATCACTGGATTAGATAGAATGTCTGACTATTGAAGTGGTACCAGCCTAGTTCACTAGTGGGAAGGTACAATGTTTCCAAAGCCGGGATAATTATTATATGAAGGTAACCCGGCAAAGACAAGACGTAGAGAAGAGTGCATAGGAGGAAAAAGATGCAATGCGGAAATAGAATTCCCACCTATTGACTCCGAAGTAAATTCAAATTTTGAGGACAAAATTTATTTTAAGGATGGGGGAGTTGTAAGATCCGTACGTTCAAATTTCAAGGACAAAATTTCTTTTAACGGTGGTGGAGTTGTAAGACCCATATCAAACTAACCCGGTCTTACCACCTTGAATCAGGTTACCCATCATGGTCGAGCCAAATGGACCAAGGGCGTGAAGGAGATCGTGATCCTAGGTATCAAATCGACCCAAAAACACTTAAATTAAGGGGAGGGTCGCATACCCAGCAAGGGAGGGTCAGACCCCCCAAGACAGAAAGTCAGACCCCCTGTTTTACAGAGGGGGTCAGACACTTTAAGATTTAGGGGTCGACGGGATCATCGACCCCCTCATCGACCCCCAGTTGCCATTAGAAACTAAAATTAGGAAAGTTTCCTAATTTCGGTTGGACTCTTTCCAAATCTCAATAGGACTTATTTTAGGAGTTTCTACTCTATAAATAGGACGTCCCTAAGCCTCTTTCACTCCTTTTATAACCCTAATTGAATTGAGAGAAAGAGAAGAGAAGGAAGAGAAGCAAGAAGAGAAGCAAGGAAGAGAAGAAAGCAAAAAGGAGAAGAGTTGTAGAGAAGGAGTATTCTTCTCAGGTATGAATACTAATTCCATGAGTTTTTACAGACCTTAGGTTAGGTAATGAAGAGAGTATGATCTTGGAGAGTCCCAAACCATCAACCCATGGTTAGGTTTTCATGGAAAACCATGGGGGAATTCATGAAAGCTATATAGGTGAATGATTCGTGGTTTTAGACCATAGAATGTGTGTAGAATGTACTTTAGGAGTAAGCCAAAGGACCCCAAACATGAAGAATGGACTGAAAGGAAGAAAATTGACCAAAACCCACAGGGGGTCGCACAGGGGGTCGATGGCCAATCGACCCTACCAGACCCTGAGCATTGACCCCCAGTGTTCGAGAAGTCCAGAATAGGGGGGTTGCACCAGGGGTCGATCATGACTCCGACCCTACCTCCGATCCCCAGTTAAAAACATGGTTTTTAAATTCAGAATTAATTCTAATTAAATTCTATCGACTTTGATAGGTCTTCTAGCAATATAATAACAATATAAAGGTGATTTTAAAGCTTGAAAGAGGATCTATTAGCAAGCTAAGGTGAGAGAACAAGACCTAAAATAACTGGTTAATAATAAACTGTTTTATTTCTTTAGTCCAATGCCATATTGATTCCATGCGTGTATGCTTGTATGTGCATTCAACATGTCATCCAATATTTCTATTAATTGTCAATCTCTTGGTTTTCTTTCTTTTCCTGTTCTCAAGTTCATGCATATTTACTTTATTGTTTATAACATGATGATGGTGATGATGATATGAATAGGCATGTGAATGTTTGTGTTTGGCCAATGTATATGGTGCGGGTAGGGATGGTATCAACCAGTACAGTCATGACCGTTCTTCATGGGGTGTATATTGTGCCATGGTCTACTCAAGTCATGTCTACTGATGTCGTCGTATCGCCATTACCTTAGCAGAACTATTACGACGTAGGGCATCAAGGAGGGTCTCGGTCTTTGAGTCCTAGACTTTACCCGGGGCCTTAGCTCTATCTCTACGGGTGCTCTGAGGGATGTTGGGGTGAGGCCTTGGATACACTGTTTGATATTAGGATTGGTTAGTTGCGAGCCCAGTTTGCAACCCTAGCCAGCAGGGGTTTATTTGTTGGTATGGTATCAACCGGTACAGCCATGCTGTTTTCATGGGGTGTATATTGTGCCATTCTGGGTGCTGTGGGCGACGGTGAGAGGTTCATCGGGCGTATCCACACTCTCTTGCATAGAGGTGCGGCGGCCACCTATCCTTTCTATAGCACATTGCAAACTATAAACTAGACCACAGATATGAATTGAATGCATGCATATGATTGTTGCATTGTTTTGTTTACTCACTGAGCTCAAGTTGGATAGCTGACCCTCGCACGCGCAATTATTTTTAGTTTCTGATGTTGCAGGTACTATGATTGAAGATTTTGTCTACACGCCAACATATGGACGGGTGGAGGCTATGAATGAGCAAGCTGTGGAGAACGAACATGGTTTGTTAAGCGAGCGTTACAACGGTGGATACGTTTAGTGTTTAGTTTTCGTATTTGGATATTGTAATATGTATTAAGTTATGTTTTGGTTACTTAGAAATAAATAGAATATTAATTATTTATCATGATTAGACCTCAGTTCATTATCTGTAAAACTTTCGCTATTTATTTTATTACCTCTGATTAATGTGGAATGTGTTTTGGTTTATCATATGTGGGATAGCCTATTGTGAGATCCTGGTTGAACCGTTAGTTTATTGACGGTTCATACACCATTCTGGTTGGAGCAGAATTTGGAGTGTGACAAAAACCTTCAGTTCCTTCAATTCAGTAGGAGCCATTAGATAGGGTGCCTTAGATACAAGTGCGGCTCTGGGTAAATTCTATAACAAATTCTGTGGCTCGATCTAGTGGCAATCCTGGTAAATCCTTAAGAAATACATCTCAAAATTCATGCACAACTTCAATGTTTTCCATTCGTAGTGATTCTTTGGTGAGGTCAACCATGGTTACTAGGTACTTAACTCCTCCTTTCTTTAGGCATTTCCCAGCCTTTAATGCAAAAAGAATGAGTTTTCGCTTACGGAGAAGTTTGGTTCTCATTAAACTGAATTCAGTTCCTTTCTTGTCCTTGAATCATATCTTTTTTTTAGCACAAAGCAAACTCATGAAATGCTGAGACAACCAGTCCATCCCTAAGATGACGTCGAAGTCTACCATCTAGTGTTGTACTAAGTTTGCATCCAAGTTTCGTCCATTTATGAAAATTGGACATGGTCCATAACCCTGGTCTAATTCTTCTTATAATCCCATAAGTGATCATACTAATAGCTTGTAGTCTAGTGGTCTAAGGGGCACATTTAGTTTCTTTCCAAAAGACATAGATACAAATAAGTGGGTGGCTCTAGAGTCAAAAAGTACTCTGGTTGGTATATCGATTATAGGTACAATACCTATAACCACATCAGGTGATGTGATAGCATCTTCAGAAGTGACTGCATAGCCTTTCATTGCTGTAGCTGCTTCCTTGGTTTAGGGTAATCCCTTGAATAATGCCCTACTTGATCGTAGTTGAAACATTTGACTCCAGCATTACCTTGCTTCTGCTAAGGTTGAGCCGTTTGAGTAGTCTTGGCTGCTGCATTGAAGCCTTGAGTACGAAATGACTTGAAGGTCCTTGAATTCCCTCCATTAAATGAATTTTCATTAGGCCTCTTTATACCTCTATTTTGAGTAAAGTAGCTATCCTTTTAACTAGACTCCAAAACTTGTGCTATCTACACAACTTCATTGTATATCTTCTTTTCCAGTCCCAACACATGCTCTCAGATGCTTTCCCTAAGTCCCATGATGAACCTATGGGTCTTAGTATCTTCTTCATGCATATTGGTGGGAGAAAAGAAGAATAACTCTTCCTAGCGTTGCTAATAAGCGTCGACAGTTCTCTGTCCTTGATATAAGCTTAGGAATTCTTTCTCCATCTGGTCCCTAAAACTCCTGGGGAAATATTTCTCAAAGAAATCTTCTTTAAAGATAGCCCAGGTCAGCTGGGTGTGCTTGGTTAACAGATAAACTCAGATAGATTTTCACCAGTGGTGTGTATCTCTTTTCAGCATAAATGTTGCACATTGTACCTTCTCCTCTGCTGTAGTAGTCATCATCATGAAATTCCTTTCCACCTCGTCAATCTAGTAAGCTGGCCACAATAGATCTGACGGCTTACCCGTGAACTCCTTTGGTTTTATCTTTAGGAATCGCTTTATCAGCCTAGAGTGGTAAAGCTGATTCTATACATAATACCCATATTCTAGTAATTGGTTATGGTAGCTTCCCTAGTTATTAGTCCCTTGCTGTACTTTAGGATTCTGCACTGGGGTATGCATTGCTGGAGTTTACTGTATGGGTATGTATTGTTTTCCACCGGTGCGATGGGTACCATATTATTGACAATGGGTGCGGGATGCACAACACTACTTCCAGGAGGTGTTAGTGTGGTATTTGCAGCTGGTGGTACAATCCCTAAGGCAGCTTGCTTGTTTGTCTGCATCTGATGCAATTGTTGTACTTGTTGTGCCAAATTCATCACAACAGTGGCTAAGTCTGTTGGTATTGCTAGTAAATTAGTTGGATTGCCTAGGTGTGAACTTCCTGAGGTGCAACATTTTGATTTCCATTATCCTCTTCTTGTCCTTCTTGGTTTTCATTGGCATTGACCTCCGTAGGTGGTGGTGGAGGTGGACTTGTGTTATATTATTTCTCCTTTATAGTATGTGCATTATTCTCTTTCTTAGTTTAAGTCTCAAACAACAAGGTGCTTATGATGTGTTCTTATTACAACTTTTAGTTTTTTTAATTCAATTCATGACTCACGTGGAAGTATTCATGTCAAATGGGTACAGCCTGAGTACTTTAACACCAAGTTGTTACACCCCAATTATGGACTAACCAGTAGTGTGATAGACTGTCATAAGAACCAATGGTTTAACTAGGATCTTGAATAGACTGTACCTACCATACACAACCAAATACATTCCACAGTAATAATCAGAGATAATAATTAAATAACAAAATTCTTTATTAATAATAAACTGAGGTCTAATAATGATAAATAAATATTTAAATCCAGTTATCTCAAAATAACTCAAGACATAAAGTAAATAATCAATTACATGTTCCCTTATTCAAATAATACTAAAACTAATCAAAAACACGTTGTTTGCATTCGCATGACGAATCACGTACATCTTCCAAAGCTTCCACTTCCATAGCCGCCATGTGTCCATATGTCGACGCATTCATACAGTCTTCTATGGTCATATCTGTATCATCAACTAAAAATATTCGAAGTCGAAAGGGTGAGCACATATCACGGTTCAATGAGCAAACAAAACAATGTGTAAACATATGAATACATTTAATTCATAACTTTGGTCTAGTTTTAAGTTTACAACTATGCTATAGAAAGGATTGGTGACCACCGCACCTCTATACATGGGTGTGTGAATCCATCCAATGGATCAAACACCATTGTCATCCCACATGCACCCACCATAGAACAGAAATAGAGCTAAAGTGTTTGGATCACATACCGCCAATGCTTCCCCTGATGCCCAACCCTTACCAACAAGTAACCCCTACTGGCGAGGGCTTAAAAATTGGGCTCATAACTAACTAATCCTAATGCCATCTAAATCCGTCCAAGGATTCACCCCAACATCCCTCAATATGTCCATAGAGATAGAGCTAAGGCCTCCCCAACAGAGTCAAAGACCACACGGTCTGGGACCACCTTTCTGATGCCCTATGACATAATAGTTCTACTAAGGTAGATGGAAATACAATGATGTCAATGTGAAGCATGGTTTAGGGATCAAACACCCTTCCCCACATAGCACAACCATACTCACAAATACATTCCTATTCTTACTATCATCCATAGTAAGATATAAAATGATAAAATAAATATGCATGAACAAGAATAGCAATAATATTGGATGACATGTGAGATGCACATTACAAGCAAAGAAGCATATAATGATTCATGGCATTGGAATCAATAAAATAAATGTAGCTTGTTATTAATGAATTAGTTTAGGTCTTGTTTTCTCACCTGTTAATGATATTTGATCTTCTTCCAAGCCTTGCAAATCTCTTTGAATCAATTTAGGAACCTAAAAATTATATGGATTTAAGTTAGGATTCATGTGTAACAAGTTATAGTAGTCGAAAGTCAAAACAGACCACTGATAGGTGACTGATTGATCATGTGGTCACATGTCTGTTTTAACCATACCATGTACGATTGACCCCCTATGGTCGCACTATATGCCACCATACCTGAGACCACACATTTCCTAGGATTTTCCTGAATGGCTGTGGTCGACTCTATGATCACCCTATGGTCAACCATAGCTGCGAATATACGAGTTTGGTCTGATTTTTACTTCCAATATGAGTTCCTCCTCTTGGTTCATTAACGGGGTTCTCCCTAATGATCATTCTATGGCCATAAATCTTAGTTTTTATCAAACTAAATACTCTAACCCATTCTCCATGATACCCTTTGAGATTTTCTTAGAAAATCCCATAGTTTGAATCCTTACATTGGGTTTGGTATCACAATTTGCATTAAAAACTCCTACTGTAGGTATTATATGGCTACAGAGACAAGGTTCATACATTACTTGTTCCAGAGAGTCTGTAAAACTTCTTCCCTCAGCCTTCTTCTCAAAATCTCCTTCTCCTTCTCTTCCTTTCTCTTTCTCTCTTAGGTTTAGGGTTTGATAATGATTTAAAAGAGTGAGAAAGGGCTGTGGGATGTCCCTTATATAGAGAAAAACTCTCCATATAGAGCCCTCCAACAATAGGAAAGAGACCCCCCCTTTGATTTGTAAAGTTTCTAAATTTTGAAGTCTGATCTGGGTGCATGCAGTCAAATGTACGATCACAAAATCCATTGACCACACATTTTAGAAGTATCGACCACACATCCCATAATGACTGGTCTTACTTCCTCATCATACGGTCGACCATATCAGCTCAAGTAGTCTACCATTCACTTAAATTTAAGTATTTTTTAGTCGATTCTCTTACCTGGTCTCGTGGATTTTTCACACGGTTGGTCTACTCGATCCGACTATGATGGGAAGACCTGACACTACACTGTTAGACCGGGTTAGTGGAGTGCAGGTCTTACATGAGATGCCTTACAACACATGTTACTCGAAAGACATTAATGCTACTTGAGTTATCTGATGGTACTCACGTAACTCAGACACAAGAGCACAAACCTCTACCAACATAACTTCCAACTCAGCATCATCGAGAACTGTAGTTTGAGGAACCATCACATGTGACACAACACCATAAACCTCTCACCCCTGTGGTATACCTTTTTATTTAATTGCTAGCAATGTCGTGTCGTCTAAGCTTTGAGCATGAAAATAATCTGTAGGGATGTATGTCGGATCGCTGCTATTATCTGTTGAAGCTTACTCAATCCTTAATGAAGATGGATGTACCCTACACTAAATCTGCTTAAACGATCGCCACCAAGATCATGGATTTAGATGAGGAATCCCCTCTAACTCATCATCACTGAGCTCAATGCCCTGAAGGCCAAGCCTGTATAATGAATTCTAACCAAAGTCAGAATGGATAGATCACTCTATGTAATTATCTTGAGGAAGGTCTATCCTCAGCTGAATGAATAAATGAGTGAGCAACCTCCCATAAGGAAGTCTGCCAGATAAAGGATAAAGCATTGTAGTAATCAGTGTTCTCAAAATCAAGTATGGCAGATAGAGCTATTGCCTCACTGTAACACAATAAGAGATAAACTCGCAGAAATGCACAATAACATCCCTATGACTGCTTCTGAGAATAATGTTGTGCTGAATAATGTGACTATATACTTTGGTAACTGGTGGATAGTTATTTTTTCTTAATTTTAGACCCAACATCATTTGCTCACGTATCAATGCAAGCTCTCACTCAGGTACAACTAGAATCTTTGGCTCCACATACACAAGTTCTCCTTCGGCAAATATATCCAAGAAACGGGCAAGACTATGAATGTCCAAAACAATCTTTCACCTCAATACCCAACTGGAAATCTATAAGGACGAATCATCTGCGCCATTCTTCATACCATGTTTCACCTGAAGGTTACAATTAAACTACCTGACGAGGTTAGAACGTGTGGGTATTTTGTACTGAAGAACTTGTAACCAACCCATATCTATGAATGCTCGATGAAACATAAACCTTTTTAATTCTTTACATCTCACAAAATGACCTAATTCAATCGATCTATGCTCAAATAGGTGCCAATTCCTGGCTACCTCCGCTGACCAAAATTGTTACTAGTCATTCCCTAGTGACCAAGATGATGTATGTCTTATTGCCTCTGCAACAGATGACTCTTTCCCTAAATAAACCAGAATGTCTGGAGAAGTCATTGTAACCGGGCCAATCCAAGGCAATGGAAATCTATCAAGATACAAAAATTTAGTGTTAGAATACAAGATGAAACAGGTGCACCAAAACACGATAGTGATTAGAGGTAATTTTACATGTTGTTGACTATTATAGGAAAGTTAATGCAAGTGTTCGAATGGAGTGGAGAAAGTTTGAAGTTGAAAAGGAATTATTGCTTGAGTGATTAATGTCTCTTAAATTGAACTTGAATGATCTATATGAGATTTTGATGACAAAGTACATTAATGATTGATGAGAAGTAAACGATAAGAAAAACTGATTGCAAGTTCTAAAGAAATAGCGAAAAGATGTAATTTTTACTTGGATGATTTGTATAGATATATAGAAATGAATGCAAACAAGAGTACGTATGATGGAAGACTCCCTAGAGTGATTTTGGGACAAAACCTTATCATTCCGAACCATTACAAGAGATATTACCCAGAATCGAATGGAGAAGCCATTTAGGGCAAAAAATGAGAAATCGATATGAAAATTACCTTGATGAGGTGATTAGATGATGAATGGTGAAATACAAGCCCAGAATCACCTAAGGAACCTCAAAGAGAAGTTATACCAAAGGTGTGTGTGCTTCTACAGCCGCACACCAGACCAAAATGGAAAGAAATAAGAAAGAACATATCGCACCTCTATTAAACCCAAGGATGCCGACGTGCAGTTGGACACCGCTGCCGTACCCCTGCCGCACCTATTATGCAGGCATACATCTTTTTTTTCATTGTAGTCCCTCCATTTAGATGTTTTGTTTACTTGTACATCTATAATGTCCCTATTGATTCATTATTGCTGATCTTGAGCGTACTTCCTACGTTGCATGATGTTATCTTTGAAACATTCTATACGTGATGCAACTAACTATTAAAAATTGTTCCCAAGTCCAAATGCTAACCTTCACCAAATGGCTCCAAGGAACCATAAATGAGTACCCGCTGGGTCACCCCACCCAAGGTGGTGACTACTGAAAGGAGTGTTGAACTTGCACCTCCAGTAGAGGTACCACAGGAGAATGTAATCCAAATGTCAACCATACCAAGATCCTCCATGATAGAGGATGTGCTAGAGACTTTGAGGAACGTAGCTCAGTGTATCAAAGATAAGCAACAATGTCTAAACGAGGAGCGCTTGGCTACTCTTCAGAGAGGACCAAACCCTCTGGTGACCCCAACACCAGAACCTGCCCCTACTATGGAGTCACACACCACGGTGAACACACTTTCAAGATGAAGTAATGAAATTCGTCCCCTTGGAAAACCACAGCCACCAGTGACGAATGCGTGTCCGCCTGGCCCATCAAGACCACCTTAGTCATTCCGGAAGTAAGAGCTGACCGAGCCACGTGAAGAGTACCAAACCGAAAGTAGGAGCTCAAGTACCGGTGGTACTAATTCAAGAAAGTGCCCCCGTGCAGGTAACGCCATCTGTTGTTGTTGTGCTCTCAGCTACAGAGACGTTAGTTCGTGAAAGGGCTGTTCCTACTAGGAGGAACAAAAGCAATGAAAGAATGTGATTCTCACTTCATAAGTAGAATAAATAGCTATGATCATCTTAAGGATCACTAGTACTTCTTTTACCTCTGAGACTTATATTGAGTTTTATTCATGCATACCAAATCTGAAATTGCTGCATGGATAGTTACTGTACTACATCTATGGGAAATAGGAAATTTAAATTTTAAATTTTAGTTTTCCGTGGGAAAACCATAGGATATGCTTTCTAAGGAATTAATTAAAGAGTTGAAAACTTGATCAAGACTCTTAAAATCCTAATATGAAGGATAAGAACATTTGGAAGTTATACGGAGGAACACCAAGCAGAACAAAATTTAACTGACAGTTATTAAGACAAATTAAGGTATTAGAATCAAATAATTATATGAAAGTAAAGTGAATGAATCGATTGATGAATCCCAGGATCTACATAACCAATATTAAAATCAATGAACAATAGGATAGTGATGAATGATGATAAACGTCAAACATGTCAGTAGAGACAAAGGGAAAATTTCTTCACGATTTGAAGTCAAAAAGAAACATCACCCATCTACTAATGATGATTTATATTATCAAGGACTAACATAAGGATGTGAAGTCTAATGGAGACATTAACATTATGACCCTAAAATAGTGGCCATTGCGGGGATTGAGGGAATCTTAAGTGAATTGGAACGGTTGATCAGTTACCTTGAAAGAGATATCTAATGCGATATCAACCTCCCCTAGGACCGGCATTTATATTAAGAAAATTCCTATAGGACAGAACCTGTAATGGAAAAAGTATCCGTTAGTGGCTTAGGGTATGAATTATAGAGGAGATACCTTCTGCCTAGGATCGGTGATATGTTTAACTAAGTACATTGCTGCCTTATACTCGAGGATAGGAATTCTTAATGTATCTGAGAAGTGAGAAGTTAATATGAAAACTTTGCTTCAAAAGTTTTAATCTAAGTAAGATATGGATGAAATTGATCGAGATTAATTAAACTTCAATGGTATTGAGAGTTAATAAATCTCTACACCTCAAGGAAAGATTATGAATAACGGAAGGTGATGAAATGTATACTGGATATTAAAGGATATTTATACTATATCCTGCTCATGAAAAAGTAAGGAGATAGAACTGGAAATGGATATGAATCCAAAATCTATGAACTATTTAAGTAAATGATCTGAACGACAATGTCGATGACCCGGGGAGTGGATATGGGTGGATATGGATAATATAAAGGAAATGATGGGTCTCAATAAAGGTTGATCAAGTACACTATTTATGAAAATATAAAGGGAAAACAGAGAAGAAGGTGTACATCTATGTTACACTTAGTTAAGGATAATGATGAGAAAAATAGAAGAAATGATCTAAGAAACTTGAAAATGTCAAAAGAGATGAAGGAATTTAGAATTTGAGTTTCGTTACTCTCCAACAAAGGTAGTATCATAAAAGATTCTTTTCAATGAAGTAAAAAGAGTTGAGTAAGAATGAAATGTAGAATGTTAACCTTAAGAAGTGTCAAATAGACATAGCTATGCTACCAGACAGCTATTCTACTAACTACCCTACTGGTACACTATGATCCACAAGTGATGTGAGGAAAAACTCAACAAGGACCCTACTCACCAACCACTTATGTCACACCCCAATTCCGCCCTGTTCAGAATGGTGTGATGAACCGCTAGCAAACCAACGGTTCAACCAGGATCTCAAATAGCTATCCCCGCGTTATCTAAACTTACACACATCCGTAATCATAATCAGAGTAAATACACAATAGCGGAAGTCTTATAATAACATGAACTGAGAAACTAAGATGATATCATTAATTTAATAGCAAATTATTCTGTTTTCAACTAAGACATAAATATTAAAATATCAAATACATGTCTTAATAAATCCAATAAAGAAACCTATAAATTATCTAATCAAATACACACGAGTTGTACTCGCAAGAGGAGTCGTGTGTATCCACTTCAGCTTCAGCTTCCATCGCTGCCACGTTCCCGTACGCAGATGCATTCACATAGTCTTCAACGGTATAACCTGCATCAACAACGAAAAATATTCGACGTCGAGGGGTGAGCACACATCACGGCTCAGTGAGTAGCCAAAAACAATGCAACAATACATATGCATGCAAATCAAATTATATCTTTGGTCCAGTTTAAAGTTTACAGTATGCAATAGAAAGGTTTAGGTAGCCAAAGGTCGCGTTTATTGACCCTACCTCTATACACGAGTGTGTGACGTTACCCAAAGATCACGTTTATCGTCAACTCACATGCACCCAATCATGAACATTATATAACAAAGGTTACGTTTATTGCTATATAGTGTCATACAAACACGTAAGCCCCTTTTGGCGAGGGCTGCAAACTGGGATTGCAACTAACCAATCCTAATGCCAAACAGTGTATCCAAGGCCTCACCCCAGCATCCCTCAGAATGTCCATAGAGATAGAGCGAAGGCCCCCCGGTAGAGTCAGGGACTACAAGGACCGAGACCACCTCCCCTGATACTCTACGACATAATAGTTCTACTAAAGTAATGGCGATACGACGATGCTAATGCACAAGACTTGAGTTAGAGATAGAGCTAAAGTGCTGAGACCCGCCAAAGGTTAATGTTTATTGATGTTCTCATCACACCTCCCCTGATACTCGCTCACATCAAGTACATCAACCACACACATACAAGCACATGCCAATTTCTATCATCATCATCATCATCATGTTATAAACAATAAAGTAAATATGCATGAACAAGTAATAAAAATATTGGATGGCATGTAGTATGCACATTACAAACATATTTGCATAGAATCAAGCATGGCATAGGACTCAAGAAATTAAAAAATAGTTTGTTATTAACCAATTTAGTTTGGAGTTCTGGTTCCTCACTTTAGCTTGCTAATATATACTTTTCCAAGCTTTAGAATCACCTTTACAGTGTTATTGTATTGCTAAAAGCCCTAACAAAGTCGATAGAATTTAATTAGAATTTATTCAGAATTTAAAAACTACTTTGTTAACTGAGGGTCGGAGGTAGGGTCGGAGTCAGGATCGACCCTGGGTGCGACCCTCCCTTAACTCTGAACTTCCCGAACACTGAGGGTCGATGGTCAGGAACACCTAGGGTCGGATGGTCATCGACCCTCGATGCGAGCCTCGGTGCACTTTGGTCCAATTCCCTCTTTTAATCCATTCTTCATGTTTAGAATCCTATGGCTTGCTCCTACATTCCATTCTACATTCATCCCATGGTCTGAAACCATGTATAACCCACCTAGATAGTTTTCATGCATTCTTCTATGGTTTTCCATGGAAACCTAACCATAGCTTGATGGTTTGGGTTTCTCCGAAATCACACTCTCAACATTAACTAGCCTAAGGTCTGTAGAAACTCATGGAATTAGTACCCATACCTGAAAAGAATAATCTTTCTCTGCAACTCTTCTCTTTTGGCTTAATTTCTCTTCCTTCCCTTTCTTCTTCCTCTTTCCATCTCCTCTCTTTCTCTCAATTCGATTAGGGTTGTGAAAGGAGTGAAAGTGGCTTAGGGACGTCCTTTAAATAGATTAGGAACATCCTAAATAAGTCCCTCTGAGATTAGAAAAGAATCCCAATCAAAAATTAGGAAATTTCCTAATTTCTATATTCGACAGAATCCGAGGGTCGATGGGAGGGTCGATGATCCCGTCGACCCTAGGGTCTTAAGCTGTCCGACCCTCCCTTCAAAACTGAGGGTCTGACTTTCTGTTTTGGGAGGTCCGACCCTGCTTAGCTGGGTATGCGACCCTTCCCCTATTTTAAGTGTTTTTAGGTCGATTTGATACCTGGGATCTCGATCTCCTTCACGCCCTTGGTCCATTTGACTCGACCATAATGGGTAAACCTGGTTCAAGGTGGTAAGACCGGGTTAGATTGACACGGGTCTTAAAAATCCCCCCAATTTATAAAAAAAATTTCCTCAAAATTGTACGTACCTTCTGAATCAAATAAATGAGGGTACTGCTTCCGCATAGCATTTTCTTCTTCCCATGTAATTTCTTCAATGTCTCTACTTTTCCATGTGACCTTAACATAGTAGATATCTCTATTGCGTAGACGTTGAACATTTCGACTAGTGATTTCTGTTGGTGTTACTTCAAATGTCAAATCATCAGTCAATTCCGGCAAATCTACTATCAAAACATGCGTTGGATCCTTGACATACTTCTTCAATAAGGAAATGTGAAATACATCATGCACACTTGACATAGATGGTGGTAGTGCTAACTGATAAGCTACTTTTCCACGCTTAGCTAGAATTTCATATGGTCCGACATATCTTGGACTTAGTTTCCCTTTCTGTCCGAACCTCTTCAATCCTCGCATAGGCGATACCTTCAAAAATACTTTATCACCTACAGCGAACTCTAGATCTCTTCGTCGAGTATCGGCATATTGCTTCTAACGGTTCTGAGCTGTTCTCACTCTTTCCTTGATGATGTCGACCACTCGGCAAGTCTCTTCCACAAATTCCGGTCCAACAATACTACGTTCTCCAACTTTATTTCAAAACAAGGGAGTTCGACACTTCCTGCCATATAGTGCTTCATAAGGTGACATCTGTATAGTAGCCTGATAGCTGTTGTTATACGCAAACTCGATCAATGGACTTTTCATCCCATGATCCTTTGAAATCAATTACACATGCTCGTAGCATATCTTCTAGAATCTGAATTGTACGCTTTGACTGGCCTAGGAAGGTGACTTCACTTAGCCAAAACTTATACTTTGAAAATTTAGCATATAACTTCTCTTTCTTTAAACGCTGTAGGGCTGCGTTTAGGTTCTTGATATGGGTTTCCTTGTCCTTGGAATATACCAATATGTCATCAATAAATACTATAACCGACGTATCCAACATATCGTGGAAGACTCGGTTCATAAGTTCCATGAACGTTGCCGGTGCATTAGTTAATCCGAAAGACATAACCAAAAATTCATAATGTCCATATCTGGTCCTGAATGCTGTCTTTGGAATATCACCTTCTTTAATCTTCAGCTGATGATAGCCTGATCGAAGATCGATCTTAGAAAATACTCTTGCTCCTTGTAACTGATCGAACAAGTCATCGATCCGAGGTAGTGGATATCGATTCTTAATTGTCAGTTTATTCAACTCCCGATAGTCGATGCATAATCGAACGCTACCATCCTTCTTCTTTACGAACAACACCGGTGCACCCCATGGAGATATACTGGGTCGAATATAACCCTTGTCCAGTAGTTCTTGTAGTTGCACCTTCAGTTCCTTCAGTTCCGTAGGTGCCATTCTATAGGGTGCTTTTGATACGGGTGCGGCTCCAGGTATAAGGTCTATCACAAACTCTGTGGCTCGGTCTGGTGGTAATCCGGGTAGTTCCTCTGGAAATACGGTCCATTATTCATTCAATGGAAACTGTTGTTGGATATTCTCCAGAGAAAAGTCAGAACATGGCTAGGATAGTCCCGCACGACATCAATATCTTCCATTCGTGGTGCGTCCTTGGTTAGGTCGACCACGGATACTAGATACCCGATTGCCCCCTTCTCAAGGCACTTCTTAGCCTTTAGTGCTGAAAGTATGAGCTTGCGCCTCTGGGGAAGTTTGGTTCCCGAGAAACTTAATTCTGCTCCTTCTTTGTCTTTGAACGTTAGCTTCTTTTCGCATAATAGATTTGCAGAATGCCGAGCTAACTAGTCCATTCCCAAGATGACATCAAAGTCTGCCATCTCAAGTTGTATCAAGGTTGCATCTAAAGTCTTCTCTCCAATGAGAACTGGACATGGTCCATAACCTTTCTCTAGTTCCACTTCTAACCCCATCGGTGATCGTACAAGTAATTTGTAGTCTAATGTTTTGATGGGTAGTTTCGTCCTCTTTCCAAATGACACAGATATAAATAAATGAGTAGCTCCGGAATCGAAGAGTACTCTGGCGGGTACGCCATTTATAGGTACAATACCTGTGATTTATCTTTACTTAGTCTACATGCTCATTCAATGTAATTATAACTTTAAAACTTTCAGTCATACCTGTGACCACATCGGGTGATGCGGCCGCATCCTCGGACGTAACAGCATATACACGTCGCTGATGGAATTGCTTCTTGGGCTTAGGGCACTCCCTTGCCATATGTCCTGGCTGGTTGCAGTTAAAACACTTCAGGACTTCAGAATTTGGCTTTGACTGAGCTTGAGCTGTTGGAGTAGTCTTGTTTGCAGCAGTAAAATTCTGAGGTCGGAAAGGCTTATATGTCTTGTTATTGCCTCCGTTGTAAGAATTTCCGGCTGGCCTTTTGATGCCTCTGTTATGATTAAAGTAACTCTCCTTCTAGCTCGATTCTATAACTCGAGCGATCTGGACAGCTTCATTATAAATTCTCTTTTCTAAGCCTAGAACATGTTCCCTGATGCTTCCTCTCAGTCCCGTAACGAACCTACGGGTTTTGGTATCTTCTTCTTGCATGCTAGCCGGTGCAAAGAAAAACAGCTCTTCGTAGCGCTGTTGATATGAGTCCACAGTCATCTGTCCCTGATATAGGCTTAGGAACTCCTTCTCCATCGAATCTCTGAAGCTCCGTGGAAAATATTTCTCAAAGAAGGCTTCTTTATATATAGCCCAGGTCAGTAGGGCATGCTTGGTCAGTAAATATGCCTTCGTGGATTTCCACCAATGATGTGCGTCGCCCTTGAGCATGAAGGTGGCGCATAGTACTTTCTCTTCCTCTGTGATAGTCATCATCAGGAAATTTCTCTCCATCTCATCTGTCCAGTGGGCTGGTCACAACGGATCAGATGGTTTGCCATTGAATTCTTTGGATTTCATCTTCAAAAATTTCTCCACTGGTCGGGAGTGGTCCAGCTGATTTTGGGGGTTTGCCCCAAACATATGGTGTGGATACTGGTAATCACCCTGAGCTGCTTCTGGAACCTATATTGGAATCGATGCAGTAGCTTGTGGAGGTGTCTGATGAGCTGGGTGGTTACCCACCGGTGCTGCACTGGCTTGTCCTGTGTGCATGGGTGCAGTCTGAGTGGCTTGAAACATAATTCCCATGGCAACCTGCATCTAAGCCTGCGCGTGTTGCATCTGCTGTAGCTGCTGTGCCAAGTTCATCACCACGGTTGTTAGCTCTGGTGGTGGTGGTGGCAAATTTTTAGGGTTTGCCGGTTTTGGATTACCCGGTGCATAGTTATTTTCTTGACTAGTCTCCTTCACGGGTGGTGGTGGTGGGACTGCATTTCAGGTCTGTCGGGTTACTCTACGTCCAGACATGATTCCTTTCGGTGATTGGTGGTGCCTGAAAATTGTCAAAATAGGTGAGAAGTCATTCATATTTTATGTAGGCACGTTAACCGATAATCAATTCCAATTCTAGCTCATTTTATAAAAAAAATACTGTCTTTTCTATGCAGGGTCGATGATGAGGGTCGATGGTATGTCCGACCCTTGGTATCCGACCTTGGGAATAACCTGTTCTTCCCAAGAGCTGAGGGTCGATGCGAGGGTCGATGGGTGTCCGACCCTCAGCTCCAACCCTTGATTTTCTGTCAGATTCCTGAGAACCGAGGGTCGATGGGAGGGTCGATTGTGCTAGTCGAATTGTCCGACCCTCGGACCAAAAATCAGATTTTTGAGATTCGATTTTGGGTCATTTCTCACTATTCCTCCTCCGTTTCGACTCGTCTCTCCTCTCTGAGTTGCTACATTGCTACTCTACCATTTTTGATCGGTTTGACTCCAGGTTTCAACGTCCACTTCATCCCTACAGGTATGTATTCCCATTTTTACCTGTTTTTAGGTTTTCATTTCTAGGTTTTCGCACGTTTAACTTGTATTTTCCAAATTAAACTTTTTCCAACCGTAAAAATTTGATTTTTATTGGGGGCTTTTGTTATTGGTGTCTCGAGGAACAAAAGCCCTCAAAAATTTTTGAGTTTCATCGGTTGGTTACCGAGAAACTTGAAATTTTCTCTTTTTGCCCTAATTTGTCGACATTTTCAATTTTTCTTGAATTTCTTCAAATTGGACATCGTCAGTTAAAATTTCCTACTGTATGTGGGTTGTAGGATATATTTTAACCTACGTAAGTTCTCATGCCCACTTGTATGGTGAGAATTGGGGCTTTATGGTCCACTTACGTCGTTATTAAATCAAGTTTTGGATTTTTATCCTATTAACTCCTTGTTTTCCTTTTCTTTCTTATTTTGCAGATACCATGGCTTGTACTAAGGTACCCAGAGTTCGTGATCCCCTTCGCTTCCGTTCCAATGAAGCCGAGGCACGGTATGCTGACTATGCCCGTAAGAAGGTTGAGGGTGGTCGTATGGTGAACTTGGCTGAGTTAGCCGTGTTCAACGTAGAGGGAGCCTTTGGTGACATGGGGTGGCTTCCTGTCATCACCTACGACGCGTGCACATGCCCGGATTTGGTGCGTCAGTTCTATTGTAATCTCCAAGTGGTGGGGAATTACAATGACGTTGAGCATGGTCAGGAGTTGCGCATCACCAGCTACGTCAAAGGGGTAGATATTTCTTTCGACTATCGGCAGCTGGCCGACTTGTTGGGAATTCCTTATGATGGCCCCATGGTGTACTGTGCGCCTGGAGAGCCACAATTTGTTGAGATGGAGATGAGGGCCGAGATCGATAATCAGTTACTCCATCCTGATCGTTGGTAGATGAGAGCTTGTTACTTGCGTCCAGCTCCACGGGTCTTCTGCAAGATTATCCAGCATAATCTAATCCCGCAGAGTGGGCACTATGAGAGGGTTTCTCAGCTGACCCAGTTTTTGATCTACAGTATATGCACATGCCAGCACGTCTGCCTTCCATACATCATCATGCGGACTATGATTAGTGCCACATTGTCCGGTCATAGGGGTAATCTACCCTATGGACGCATGATTACAGTGCTACTGACCCGTCTGGGGGTTGACCTGGTAGATGAGAAGATCCAGGAGAAGACCTTCTCGTCGCCTCTAGATTGGGAGGCAATCTGCAAGATGGGTATGCGGGATGCCCAGGTTAGTGATGAGGAGAGGAACGCGATGGTGCGCCCTCACACTCGTATCGAGATGGCTGACGCTGAGGCTGCTGCTGCCGCTGCTAGAGCTCGGGTGAATCCTGTCGATGATGATGACCGTATGTATATGGATGTCGACTCGATACCACCGCCTTCACCTACACATGCGGCTGGTGTTGGCACTTCTTCTGCGGCGGACCCTATACCTGAGGCTGATCCTTCGCATGCGGTTGGTCCTTCACTCCCACCTTCTGACATGATGGAGATGCTGCAGGAGATCAGGGAGGCTCAGCGCAGATCTGATCTGAGGATGGAGGAGTTGCTAGACGCCCAGCGTATGAGGGTGGATGAGCTGTTATCGGTCCAGCGTGCGACTGATAGGAGAGTAGCCGATCTTGCAGCTAGTCTCCAGACGACCCAGACCCAGGTGGCTTGGTTGACTAGGGTCTATGCCGAGGACTATGACCGAGATCGTGAGGCACTTCCTCCTCCTTCACCTCCAGCTTCATGATTGTATTTATTTTCTTGTACTACAAAGTAACTGTCCGGGTTGTGGATTGTACTCTGTTTTAGTTATGTATATACGTTTTATTTCTCTCACTCATTGTATGTAACTTGTTTTCCCTTTAATAGATGCATTATTCTCTTTTTTAAATTTGATCTCAATCATCACTTGTGCTTACAATGTGTTTATATTAAAGTTTTTAATTTATCCTATCTCAGTTCACTATTGTCTTGAATGTATGCTAGTTCAACAGACAAGGCCTGAGATGCTCTGATACCAAGTTGTCACAACCCAATTCCACACTGTTCAGAATGGTGTGATGAACCGCTAGCAAACCAACGGTTCAACCAGGATCTCAAATAGGATATCCCCACGTTATCTAAACTTACACACATCCGTAATCATAATCAGAATAAATACACAATAGCGGAAGTCTTATAATAACATGAACTGAGAAACTAAGATGATATCATTAATTTAATAGCAAATTATTCTGTTTTCAATTGAGACATAAATATTAAAATACCAAATACATGTCTTAATAAATCCAAGAAAGAAACCTATAAAATATCTAATCAAATACACACGAGTTGCACTCGCAAGAGGAGTCGTGTGTATCCACTTCAGCTTCAGCTTCCATCGCTGCCACATTCTCGTATGCAAACGCATTCACATAGTCTTCAATGGTATAACCTGCATCATCAACTAAAAATATACGACGTCGAGGGGTGAGCACACATCACGGCTCAGTGAGTAGCCAAAAATAATGCAACAATACATATGCATGCAAATCAAATTATATCTTTGGTTCGGTTTAAAGTTTGCAGTATGCAATAGAAAGGTTTAAGTAGCCAAAGGTCGCGTTTATTGACCCTGCCTCTATACACGAGTGTGTGACGTTACCCAAAGATCACGTTTATCGTCAACTCACATGCACCCAATCATGAACATTATATAACAAAGGTTACGTTTATTTCTATATAGTGCCATACCAACACGTAAGCCCCTGTTGGCGAGGGCTGCAAACTGGGCTCGCAACTATCCAATCCTAATGCTAAACAGTGTATCCAAGGCCTCACCCCAGCATCCCTCAGAATGTCCATAGAGATAGAGCTAAGGCCCCCCGGTAGAGTCAGAGACTACAAGGACCGAGACCACCTCCCCTGATACTCTACGACATAATAGTTCTGCTAAAGTAATGGCGATACGACGATGCTAATGCACAAGACTTGAGTTAGAGATAGAGCTAAAGTGCTGAGACCCGCCAAAGGTTAACGTTTATTGACGTTCTCATCACACCTCCTCTGATACTCGCTCGCATCAAGTACATCAACCACACGCATACAAGCACATGCCTATTCCTATCATCATCATCATCATCATCATCATGTTATAAACAATAAAGTAAATATGCATGAACAAGTAATAGAAATATTGGATGGCATGCTGTATGCACATTACAAACATATTTGCATAGAATCAAGCATGGTATAGGACTCAAGAAATTAGAAAACAGTTTGTTATTAACCAATTTAGTTTGGAGTTCTGGTTCCTCACCTTAGCTTGCTAATAGATACTTTTCCAAGCTTTAGAATCACCTTTACAGTGTTATTGTATTGCTAGAAGCCTTAACTAAGTCGATAGAATTCAATTAGAATTTATTCGGAATTTAAAAACTACTCTGTTAACTGAGGGTCGGAGGTAGGGTCGGAGTCAGGATCGACCCTGGGTGTGACCCTCCCTTAACTCTGAACTTCCCGAACACTGAGGGTCGATGGTCAGGAACACCTAGGGTCGGATGGTCATCGACCCTCGGTGCACTTTGGTCCAATTCACTCTTTTAATCCATTCTTCGTGTTTAGAATCCTATGGCTTGCTCCTACATTCCATTCTACATTCATCCCATGGTCTGAAACCATGTATAACCCACCTAGATAGCATTCATGCATTATTCTATGGTTTTCCATGGAAACCTAACCATAGCTTGATGGTTTGGGTTTCTCTGAAATCACACTCTCAACATTAACTAGCCTAAGGTCTGTAGAAACTCATGGAATTAGTACCCATACCTGAGAAGAATAATCTTTCTCTGCAACTCTTCTCTTTTGGCTTAATTTCT
This sequence comes from Protea cynaroides, assembly GCA_028583415.1. NCBI lineage: Eukaryota > Viridiplantae > Streptophyta > Magnoliopsida > Proteales > Proteaceae > Protea > Protea cynaroides. Next base: position 85,155,214 of record CM053268.1, read on the forward strand.
CTTCCTTCCCTTTCTTCTTCCTCTTTCCTTCTCCTCTCTTTCTCTCAATTCGATTAGGGTTGTGAAAGGAGTAAAAGTGGCTTAGGGATGTCCTTTAAATAGATTAGGAACATCCTAAATAAGTCCCTCTGAGATTAGGAAAGAATCCCAATCGAAAATTAGAAAATTTCCTAATTTCTATATTCGGCAGAATCCAAGGGTTGATGGGAGGGTCGATGATCCCGTCGACCCTAGGGTCTTAAGCTGTCCGACCCTCCCTTCAAAACTGAGGGTCTAACTTTCTGTTTTGGGAGGTCCGACCCTGCTTAGCTGGGTATGCAATCCTTCTCCTATTTTAAGTGTTTTTGGGTCGATTTGATACCTGGGATCTCGATCTCCTTCACGCCCTTGGTCCATTTGACTCGACCATAATGGGTAAACCTGGTTCAAGGTGGTAAGACTGGGTTAGATTGGCACGGGTCTTACAACTTAACTTCCCCAACTTAGGTAGGCTCATCATATATGGTGGAACCGTTGACTATTGTAAACAAATTGCCCAATCACAGGCTGATTTGTTTTATTCAATGGAACCTTCGACTATTGAATGACAAAATGGCTAACGACTCACGGTTCAGTACCTCTTAGAACCTGAGCCCAGTGGAAAGGGACCGTATGGTCAAAGTATTTATGTGGGAAAGAAGATGGATGATACATTTAGATAATGCCCCAGTTATCAAGGACGTAGTTACTCTCAAATTTCAAGGATAAATTTTTTTTGTAGGGGGTAGAGTAGTAAGATCCGTGCCCAAATTCCGTTACGATATGACCATTATAGGCATGTGTCGGGTCTTCCCACGTGTAAACATATCGTATTGACATGACCAACGGCGATGACATACTTACGAGGTGACATCAGACCACTTACCTAAACTTCTTATGTCATTAGAACGCATCAAAGTATGCTAAGGGAGGTCTTGGACCCAGCCTATCCTAACCCCGAGGACCCAGCCTATCCTATCCTAACCTAAGCTAGCCATCCAAACAGGAGGTCCAGCTAGTAACCAAGGAGGTGCGTTGAATACCAACCGCACCCCTTGTGTGCAAACTTGGATTGAGAAGAACTATAATTGGGGCCCACAGTTCAAAAATCTATCTTCTCCCTCCATGATCAACTGTATTGGATGTTATTCATGGTAAGCCATCGTTGATTGAACCAAGAATGGAAAGTGGAAGAGGAGAATCATCTCCTTTCCATCAATGGATTCCCTTGCTTACCAATTTGGGAAAAAGAGATCTATATCCCTCTCCATTCTCTCAATTAGACTATCAGACCAAAAAGAGATTGGGAGAGGAGCTCTAATGCATAAACAAAGAGAAGAAGGGAAGAAAAAGAAAAGAAGAAGAAAGAAACTTTTCTCTCATTATCGCCCCAACAAGAGAAGACACAGAGGCAAAGGAAAAGAAAGAGAAAGAAAGGAGGAGAACCTACCTCTGGATCGAGGACTCTATTTCTGGAAATCTTGAAGATCAAGGGGGGAACGAACCTGGTAAGTATTCTCCTAATCTGAAGAAACTTGAATCATTAATGGGATGAATAAATTAATGGCTGTAGAGTAAATCATGGATCATAACCATGATCTAAAATGGATCAAATGTATTAAGGAAATGATTTATAATTTTTGAAAGACCATAAGAATAAACCACCATCCATAGCGGAGCCATGAACCTGTAAGCCACTATTCACATAGACAAACTGTAGATAGTAGCATGCATGGTATGTCAAATGGTGAGATCGGATCATCAAAAAATATAAATAAACTATCCATGGATTTTGGAAACCGTAGAATGACCTTTAGGGATCTTGAGTTGACATTTGGAGACTCGGATCATTGATCAATGAAAGGATCCGAATGCCTAGAAGCCAGATCTGAAGTATTAAGACCATATCTGAAATCTCGGTTAATGGATAATTGAAGCAGTATCCATAACTTGGTGTAGGAATCGAGTTTAGAACCCAAACTCCATACATCGACTAAGAAAAATATGAGAATCACGTCAAAAGAGTTTGGAGACCATCAAACCACATTCTGTCGTACGGCCAATGGGACGAGCCGCACGACCAAGTTGTTGTAACGTGCAATCCAACATCAACCGCACTCCATTCCGATAGAGTATGTTGGCCAAACTTGGCCAGTGACTCTCGATATTTTATTTAGAATTTATGAAGGCCTTAAAACCTAGTTTTGACTATCCCATGATGCGAAACCCTTTGTGCATCATGTGAACCTAAGGTAAGTTTTGGTTTACTCTATGAATCAACCAACTGTGCTTTGCCTCTGTAATGTAAAATGGTAGATCAACCCTACAGGATCTTGGCAACCCTTCTGGGGTGCCGGCACTATCGATCGACCATGTTTTGATGTGTGGTTGGTGGCACGTGCCTCACGCCTGGTGGCCAGACCATGCAGTCGACCACATGTCGTACGTGATTCTGACTTTTGTTGTGACCATCCTTGGTCAGTAGCTTACTAGAATATTTGGAAGCCTGGTTATGGGTTTAGATTCTGAAATCGAATGTCTATGAGCATTATTTATGTTGGTTAAGCTAAATGTGCTGTAACATGTTTAGGTAGCTTGTTGTTTGCTATTTTAAATGATGAGAAATCCTTGGACAGCAAGAGTGGAACCTTAGGGATTAGTAACTAAAACCCTTGTATGATGCTAGAATCCCTGACTTCATCATAAGAAGTCCTTCTTAGTATTAAGGCTCTTAAAAGGTGACTCTTAACTAATGAGTGTGCTTTTTTATGGTGTACTCACTCACACTTTACCTACCTCGCATGGACAACATGGTTGTTATATGTTAAAATTATCCTTAGCCTGTAAACAGTAACGAATGGATTTAATAATAAACCCCTTGATGCTATGTCATTATAAACAAACAGTATATAATAGGCATAAGTTATCAAATAAACTATTAATGTGGTGAGTGCCTGAATAATGAAATTTAAAGAGAAACCTAATTAATTCTACTGAATAACACATTAACGAATGTTATTGTTATTATCTTGACCCTTAGCTACGAGGACTCTGGTAGGCTGCCACCTGATCAGTTTATCGAGGATTTACTATCTAGCTGTCCATAAGGAAACTAAACCCTTATTTGATAGAATTGGCTATATGGAATTATGCTGTGTAATGGATGTGATTGATAACTTACTCTTGTGTGATAACATATCATCCAATAAATTACTTGTGTGATCATATGTATTCTTATGTTTGGGATCAATAGTGCTGATAAGGATTGGAGGGTAGGTGCAATAGGACTCCTGCTACCTTTCCACAAAAGCAACTGATCTGTGTTTGATTCATGATGTCTGGTTAAGTCGGTAAGGAGGAAGGTGGGTGGAATGGGACCAAGTGCGTGAAGAAACCACAAGGCTAGGTATGAAATTGAACCAAAAATTAACTAATTAGGAGCGTATGGTCGCATACCTAAATAGGTGTGGTAGACCACACCTCTGATTAAAGCGACCACAAAAGTCTAGGATGTGTGGTCGCAGTTTTTTACTGTGTGGTCGACGGGTTCTGCGACCACATCTGCGACCACATGAACTCAGACAGACTCCGTGATTAGGAAATCTTCCTAATCCGAAGGGGGTTCTTTCCTAATCTAAGTAAGACTCTATATGGAGGGTTTTCCTCTATATATAGGACGTCCCTTAGCCTCTTTCATTCTTTTAGAACTCAAACTGAAAGAGAAAGAAAGAGAAGAGGAGGAAGAGAAGGAGAATTGAAGAGGAAGACTAAGAGAAGGAAATTCAGAGAGAACTTTGAATTTTCAACAAGTATAAGGTATGAAACCATCCCCCACATCTGTTGAATACCTAAAATAGATCACGGAGGAGATAGTGATTCAAAGTGAGACCCCAATCATCAAATCATGGATAAATTCTAAGAGATCCATGGAGGAAATTTATTAGGATGATGGATTGTGTAAAATATGAATTTTAAGCAATAGAACAATCATAGGAAGGATCATGATGATAATCCAAAGAATCAAAACATGAAGGAATTGAGTTGGGAGTGAAAAATTAACCATCACATGTGTGGTCGCATGATATGCGACCACACAAGACACACATAATCGACCATACACCCTCGGGAAAATTCCAGGGAGGGTGTGGTCGCATGATATGCGACCACATGAGACCCACATAACCGACCACACACCCTCGGGAAAGTTCTAGGGAGGATGTGGTCGCATGTATGGTCGCATCATATACGACCACTCATAGCAACCACACGCCCTCGGGGAAAATTCAGGGAGGGTGTCGTCGCATGATATGTGACCACACCTTGTGGTCACAGAAACTGAGACCACAGGGGCAGTCGCACCTACGACCACTCAGCTTCTGGAAGTTGGAATTAATGGAAATAAATTCTAATTTAAAATCTATAAATTTGTTAGGTTTTCAAATGGTCTAAAAGTGATTTACAAAGCTTGGACGAGGAACAACCATCGATCAAAGGTGAGGGAACAAGACCTAAATTAATTGGCTAATAATAAACTATTTTACTTATTGAGTCCAATGCCATGAATGATTCTATGCTTGTATGTTTGTGATGTGCATTTCATGTGTCATCCAATATTCCTGCTATTACTGCTCATGCATATTTAATTCTATTTATTTATAATATGATGATGATGATGATGATGTTAGGAATAGGCATGTGAATGTATGTGTGTGGTTAGTGTGCTTGATACGAGTGGAGCATCAGGGGGAGGACGTGACACTGTAGTTCATCCTGGTCACCAGACTCTAGCTCCATCTCTACTCAAGTCTTGCCCACTAATGTCGTCGTATCGTCCTTACCTTAGCAGAACTATTACATCGTAGGGCATCAGGGGAGGTGGTCTCGGACCGTGTAGTTCTGACTCTGCCGGGGGGCCTTAGCTCTATCTCTATGGACGTATTGAGGGATTCTAGGGTGAGGCCTTGGATACACTGTTTGGCATTAGGATTGGTTAGTTTGCGAGCCCAGTTTGCAAGCCCTCGCCAATAGGGGCTTACGTATCGGTATGGGTATGGCATCAGGGGAACTGTTATGTGGTGTTTGATCCGAGAACTTTAGCTCTATCTCTATTCCATGATGGGTGCATGTGGGACGACAATGGTGTTTGATCCATTGGATGGCTTCACACACTCGTGTATAAAGGTGCAGCGGCCACCAAACCTTTCTATAGCATATTGCAAACTTATAAACCAGACCAAAGATATGAATTGAATGGATGCATATGTTTGTTGCATTGTTTTGTTTGCTCACTGAGCCATGATGTGTGCTCACCTTTTCGACGTCGAATATTTTTAGTTGATGATGCAGGTCCTACCGTGAAAGATTACATGAATGCACCAATGTACGGACATGTTGCTGCGATAGATTTGGAAGCTATGGTGGAGTCGCATGATTCGTCATTTGAGTGCAACTCATGTGTTTTCAATTAGATTTAGTTGTTGGATTATCAGAACATGTAATTGATTACTTTATTTTATTTTATGTCTTGAGTCATTTGGAGATAATTGGATAATTAATTATGTTATCACTCAGTTCATTTATATTAAAGATTTCCACTATTGTTTATTTACTTTGATTATGGTTGTGGTTGTATCTAGTTTAATCAAATAGACACGGCCTATACGAGATCTTGGTTGAACCGTTGGTTCGTAGATAGTTCATCACACCATTCTGAGTGGTTCAGAATTGGGGTGTGACAACCTTTTCAACTACCATTCTACCAAAAGTTTAAATGGCTGGATGCAGTATAAGTAGAAGGAGACAAAATGCAAACCCATCTCCACCACCTATGAAAACTAATGACAATGAGGTTCAGCAAAGATAGGAAGGAAATATTGGAAGTCAAAATGCTACTCCTTAGAATGTGCATACCCAAGCCAACCCAACCAACCTACCTGTACCACCTACAGATTTGGCTACTGCAGTAATGAATTTAGCACAACAATTGTAGCAAATACAGCAAGTGTAAGCCAACATGTAAGCTGCTATGGGAATTGCTTTTCTAGCTACAAACACACCACCTCTGCCTACAAGATAAGCTAGTACGGCACCCGGTGGTAGCAACACTCTACCCCAAGCACCGTAAACACCAGCAGTATAAGGTCAAGTGCAAAACCCTGAAGCACTGCATGGTGGGTATAACCAAGGTAATTATCAGTACCAACCTCCTATGTATGGAATATATGCACAATATCAACTTGATCACTCCAGACTGATCGAGCATTTCCTGAAGTTGAAGCCGAAGGAATTTACAGGCAAGCCATCAGATCCGTTATGGCCAGCTCACTAGATCGATGAGATGGAAATAAACTTTATGATTATGACTATAAATGAAGAAGAGAAGGTATTATGTGTCACTTTTATGCTGATGCACACCATTGGTGGAAATCTACTTAGAGTTATCTGTTGACAAAGCATGCCCAACTGACCTGGGCTATCCATAAATAAGATTTCTTCGAGAAGTATTTTCCCAGGAGTTTCGGAGATCAAATGGAAAAGGAGTTTCTGAGTCTGTCTCAGGGATAGATGACTGTAGACGCATATCAACAGTGTTATGAAGAGTTGTTTTTCTTTGCTCCTTCTAACATGCAAGAGGAAAATATCAAAATCCAAAGGTTCGTTATGGGACTTAGGGGAAGGATCCGTGAGCATGTATTGGGACTGAAAAAGAAAATTTATAATGAAACTGTACAGATTGCTCGAGTACTGGAATCAAGCCAGAGGGTAAATTATTTTGCTCAGAACAGAGGTATTAAAAGGCCCAATGGAAATACATACAACGGAGGAAACTCAAAAACATTTAAACCCTTCCATACTCAAGGCTTCAATGCTGCAGCCACGACTACTCCGACAGCCCAACCTCAACAGAAGCAAAGCAGGGCTGGAGTTAAATGCTTTAACTATAATCAAGTAGGACATTATTCAAGGGAGTGTCCTAAGCCAAGGAAACAGCTATAGTAAGGAAAGGTTTATGCAGTTACATCTGAAGATGCTGCCGCATCGCTTGATGTGGTCATAGGTATGATCTGAACCTTTCATTTTGTACTACCTTGTGTGAGCATGTAGACTAAATTAAATCAAATCACAGGTATTGTACCTATTAATGGCTTACCCGCTAGAGTACTCCTTGACTCTGGAGCTACTCATTCTTTTATATCTGTATCATTCGAAACGAAGTTAAATCTATCCCTCAGACCTTTAGACTACAAACTACTTGTACGATCACCTATGGGATTAGAAGTAGAACTAGACAATGGTTATGGACCATGTCTAGTTCTTATCGGCAATAAGATTTTGGATGCAACCTTAATTTGACTTGAGATGGCAGACTTTGACATTATCTTGGGAATGGATTGGTTAGCTCGGTACTCAGCAAACCTATTATGTGCAGAAAAGAAATTGACAATTAAAGACAAGGAAGGAGCAGAGTTTAGTTTTGCGGGAACCAAACTTCCCCGTAAATGAAAACCCATTCTCTCTACATTGAAGGCTAGAAAATGCATCTAGAAAGGAGGAAATGGGTATCCTGTATCCGTGGTCGACCTCACCAAGGAAGCACCACGAATGGAGGATATTGAAGTTGTGCATAAATTTCTAGATGTATTTCCTGAAGAACTACCAGGACTACCACCCGATCGAGCGATAGAGTTCGTTATAGATCTTATACCTGGAGCCGCACCAGTATCGAAAGCACCCTATCGAATGGCTCCTACTAAACTAAAGGAACTGAAGGTACAATTACAAGAATTACTAGACAAAGATTATATTAGACCCAGCATATTACCATGGGGAACGCCAGTATTGTTCGTGAAAAAGAAGGACGGTAGCGTTCGATTGTATATAGACTATCGAGAATTAAATAAGCTTACAATCAAGAATCGGTACCTGTTGCCTCGGATCGATGACTTGTTCGATCAGTTGCAAGGTGCCAAAGTGTTCTCCAAAATTGATCTTAGTTCAGGATAGCATCAGTTGAATATTAAGGAAGGTGATATTCCGAAAACAGCATTCAAAACGAGATATGGACATTATGATTTTTTAGTCATGTCTTTTGGATTGACTAATGCACCAACAAATTTTATGGAACTCATGAATCGGGTATTCCATGATATGTTAGATACCTCAGTCATTGTATTTATTGACGACATACTAGTCTACTCCAAGGACAAAGAAACTCATGTCACAATCTAAGAGCCGCTCTGCAGTGTCTAAGAAAAGAAAAGCTTTACGTAAAATTTATAAAGTGTGAGTTTTGGCTAAACGAAGTCGCTTTCTTAGGCCATGTTGTATCTGGTGAAGGAATTAAAGTGGATTCCAGCAAGATTGAAGCCATTGTGAAATGGGAAGCACCTAAGAATGTTGCAAAAATTTGAAGTTTCTTAGGTTTAGCTAGTTACTATCGACGATTCGTGGAAGATTACTCTAGAATCGCCGTACCTCTCACCAGTCTGACAAAGAAAGGAAAAAAGTTTATTTGGACCGATAAATGTGAAGAGTGTTTTTAAACATTGAAGGCTAGATTGATATCAGCTCCCATCTTGACTATTCTGATCCCAGGACAACCATTTATCTTGTACATTAATGCGTCTGGGTTAGGTTTAGGATGTGTGCTTATGCAAGGAAAAAAAGTAATTGCGTATGCCTGAAGACAACTGAAGACACATGAGAAGAACTATCCCACCCATGACTTAAAATTAGCAACAGTAGTACATGCTGTTAAGATATGGAGACATTATTTGTATAGAGAGAAATTTTAGATTAAATCAGATCATAAGAGTCTCACTCATCTTTTTAATCAGAAAGAGTTGAACATGAGACAAAGAAGATGGCTGGAATTATTGAAGGATTATGATTGCGATATTCAGTATCATCCAGAAAAAGCTAATGTAGTTGATGACGCACTAAGCAGGAAAGCAATGACAGAATCCTAGGAAGAAGTTAGTGCAAATGCTATGGTGTGTGTCACAGGAAGAGTATTTAATTACGATAAAGAGCAGTTCGTAATTGATATTCTGAATAAATCAATAGACCAAGGGTTTATTCATCTATTCTCAAACATGTTTCCTACATTGAAGATTGTACCTGATCTATTAGATGAAGTGAAAGTCGTTGTTAAATCAGACCCTTATCTGAGAACGGTGCAAGAAGACCTCGAAAAAGGTAGGAGTACTCCTGAGTTTACCTTGGATGTTGAAAAGGTATTAAGATACAAAGAAAGGGTATGTGTTCCTGAAAATGAAAACTTGGATATTAGACACAGACTAATGAAGGAAGCTCACACCATCGCTTATTCAGTACATCCTGAAAGTACGAAGATGTATCATGATCTGAAGAAACTATATTGGTAGAGAGGAATGAAAGCCAATGTAGCTAAATTTGTATCTCAATGCTTGAATTGTCAACAAGTAAAGGCTGAAAGGCAAAGACCTACAGGATTGTTGCAGCCACTGCCAGAACCAGCATGGAAATGGGACTACATCACTATGGACTTCGTCACCTGGTTACTTCGAGCTTGTGTTATTGATTTCAAAGGATCATGGGATGAGAAATTACTATTGATAGAGTTCGCTTATAACAATAGCTATCAAGCGACTATATAGATGTCACCCTATGAAGCACTGTATGGTAGGAAATGTTGAACTCCTTTGTTTTGGAATAAAGTTAGAGAACAGAGTATTGATGGACCAGAGTTTTTTGAAGAGACTTGTCGAGTAGTCGACATTATCAAAGAAAGAGTCTGAATAGCTCAAAACCTTCAGAAGAAATATGCAGATAATCGATGTAGAGATCTCAAATTCACCATAGGTGATAAGATATTCCTGAAAATATCTCCTATGTATGGTTTGAAAAGGTTTGGATAGAAGGAAAAGTTGTGTCCCAGATATATTGGACCTTATGAAGTTCCAGATATACGTGGAAAAGTAGCATAAGTTAGCACTACCACCATCCATGTCAAGTGTGCATGATGTATTTCATATCTCATTACTGAAGAAGTATGTTAGAGATCCAACACACGTGTTAACAATGGATCCACCAGATTTGACTGACGATTTGACCTTCGAAGTAGTACCTTTTGAGATCCCTAGCAGGAAGGTGTAACGCCTTCACAACCGCGACATTTACTATGTTAAGGTTAATTGGAGAAGCCAAAATGTAGAAGAAGTTACATGAGAAGAAGAGAATTTTATGTGGAAGCAATATCCTCACCTATTCGAATCGAAAAGTATGTGCAAATTTCAAGGGTGAAATTTATATAAGAGGGGAGGAGTTGTAAGACCCGCACTCCACTAACTTGGTCAAACCGTGTCGTGCCAGGTCTTCCCATCATTCCTGAACCAAGTGGACCGAGTGTGTGAAGATAGATCACAAACCAGGTATGAAAATCGAGTTAAAAATGCTAAAAGCATACCTAAGGTCGCATGCCAAGGTAGGTATGGTCGACCATAAGGAAGGGAACCAAAAATCTCAAATCCAGAATCCCACGGCTGATGATTTTGACCTTACGGTCGATGGTTTATGCGACCGTATGATCGACTGTGAGAACTCAGATCAGACTCCGAGTTTTGGAAACTTTCCTAAACTAAGGTATTGCTTTCCTAATTGAAAGAGGACTCTATATGGAGAGTTTTCCTCTATATAAAGGACATCCCTCAGCCTTTTTTCACTCTTTTAGAACATTACTAAACACTAGAGAAAGAGAAGGAAGAGAAGGAAGAGAAGGAAGAGAAGGAGAAGAAGAAAAAGCTAAGGAGAAGAGTTTGCGGAGAAGAGATTGGCTCTCTATCATAGGCAAAGGTATGAAACGAATCTCTGGAGATGTAAACTCTAAGGAATAAGACTTCTATGACGAATAGGGAATATCAACCTATTATGATTTATGTGATTTCCTTGAGAAAATCCCAAGGAGAACCATGATGAGTGAATTTGATGATTAGGGTTGACAAGAAATTACTAATGATGGCCATAGGATGACCTTAGGATAAAACCCATTAAGGAACAGAAGAATTTACCCAGGAAGAACTCGAATTTTATGTAGACTGTGACCAAAAATCTCAAGGTTGCAGCTACGGTCGACCATAGCATGACCAGTATGACCAGAGGATCGTCCAGCATTCGAGAAGATTTCAGAAATCATATGGTCACAGCTATTGTCGACAGTAAGGTCGATACAGCATGAGACCATAGGAGTAATCAGGCACTTACCAGTGCTCTGTTTCGATTTTTGACTACTGTAACATGTCACATATGAACCATAACTTAAATTCATATAACGTTTAGGTTGTTAAATCAATTCAAAGAGAATTTCAAGGCTTAGAAAGACATCAAGAATTGCTAACAAGTAAGGGAACAAGACCTAAACTAATTGGTTAATAACAAACTATTTATTTTATTGAATCCAATGCCATGATTGATTCTATGCTTGTATGCTTGTAATGTGAATCTCATATGTCATCCAATATTCTTGCTATTACTGTTTATGCATATTTAATTCTGTTTATTTATAACATGATGATGATGATGATGCTAGGAATAGGCATGTGAATGTATGTGTGTGGTTGGTGTGTTGGATGCGAGTCGAGCATCAAGGGGAGTACGTGGCATGGTGGTCTTCGACCTCGTCAGCAGACTCTAGCTCTATCTTTACTCAAGTCTTGTCCACTAACATCGTCGTATCGCCATTACCTTAATAGAACTATTAAATCGTAGGGCATCAGGGGAGATGGTCTAGGACCGTGTGGTCTCTGACTTTGTCGGGGGGGCCTTAGCTCTATCTCTATGGACGTATTGAGGGATGCTGGGGTGAGGCCTTGGATACACTATTTGGCATTAAGATTGGTTAGTTGTGAGCCCAGTTTGCAAGCTTTCGCCAATAGGGGCTTACGTATTGGTATGGGTAGGGCATCAGGGGAAGTGTTATGCGGTGTTTGATCCGGACACTTTAGCTCTATCTCTATTCCATGATGGGTGCATGTGGGACGGCTGTAAGTACCCCATTTTTGCTACCCCCAACATAACTGAATCCCTATAGTAGATTTCTGGCTTTGAACCCAAAGGTTTGTGATTCTTTAATGAACCCTACAGCAGGGTCATAGGCTATTACCTACTTTGATGTATAGGTCGTGAAATTATCTTTAAAATGAGACTGGAATCATCAAATTCTGATATCAAACAAGGAAGGTATCACAGTTTGAAAGTGCAGGGGCATTTACATAATTATTGTATGATGCATGCATTATCATTTAAACTTCAAATCATCATATATTGGTCATCCGATATCAAAATCAGATGATTCGAAGGCCAATATTCCTTATTTTCAGTCCCCTTCAAAGTGGACATGAAAAATCCCAAGTAGAGGTCACCAGTGGGCCCCATGCAAGTTTTCATGTAGAATTATCGATAGAACTTCAATGCTTCATATCTTTGTCGTTCTACGTCCGATTCAGATGATTCAAAGCCCATTATTCTTCATTTGTGGTGCTCTACAAAGTAGACGTGAAAAATTTGGTACAGAAATCTCCGAAGGGTCCCATGCATAATTACATATGAAAATGATCGTTTAATCTTTGAAAATTCATATTTGGTCACCCCACCATCCAAATCAGGTGATTTCTGTTTCAATATGTTCCATTTTTAGTACTCTACAAAGTGGACGTAAAGGATTTCAGGCAGAAGTCTCTGAAGGATCCCATGCAGAATGGTTAGCCAAATTATCAATAATTGGCATGCTTAAACGTCAAAAATTCATAAATTGGCCATTTTATTTCCAAATGAGGTGATTCAAGTTCCAATATTCCTCATTTTTAGTGTTCTATAAAGTAAACATAGAAAATTTGGAATAGAGGCTATCGAAAAATTCCATGTGGAATGGTGGTGGAAATAGACTATGAAATGATAGAAAAAGTCAACTTAGTCCAAACCAGCTCAACCTAACTTAGTCTAACTCAGCCCGGCCTAGCTCAGACCAATCCGGACCAAGTTACGTCAGCCCATATGCATGCATTTCCTTCATATATATATATATTAAAGGAAAGAAAGGAAGAAAGCCATGAGAAGGAGAGAAGAGAAAAAGTCAAAAAAGGAAAGAAAAGAAGAAAAATGTGGAGAAGAAAGAGAAAGAAGAAGGAAGAGAAGAAGGAACGAAGAAGAAAAGGAAAGAAGGGATTTTCTAGAAGAAGAAAGGAGAAAAGGAAAGAAAAGAAGAAGAAAAATGTAGAGAAGAAGGAGAAAGGGGAAAGAAGAGAAGAACGAAAGAAGAAGAAAAGGAAAGAAGGGATTTTCTAAAAGAAGAAAGGAGAAAAGGAAAGAAAAGAAGAAGAAAAATGTAGAGAAGAAGGAGAAAGAGGAAGGAAGAGAAGAAGGAAAGAAGAAGAAAAGGAAAGAAGGGATTTTCTAGAAGAAGAAGAAAAAAAGGAAAGAAGGGATGTTCTAGAAGAGGAAAGGAGAGGATAAAAAGGCCAAGAGAAAGAGGGAGAGGGATTTTTTTTTCTAGAAGAGAAAACGTGAAAGAGAGAGAGGCTGAGAGAGAGGGAAGAGAGAAGAAGAAGAGAAGAGAAAAAATAATAAAAAATAAAGAGAAAACGTGAAAGAGAGAGAGGCCGAGGGAGAGAGAAAGGAGCAGAAAAGAGGAGGATGAGGATTCACCTTCAAAAATTTTGATACAATCCCCAAAAAATCCTACATCAAAGGTTTCGCTCCATTTGAGCACAAGGTTGGTACCTTAAAACGAATTTAGTGGTCTTTAGAAGGTTTGAATGTTGATTTTGCTTGAAAAGGCTTATTTTCATTAAATCTCGATCAGGAATGCCCTATTACATGCATGTTGATGTTAGGATGCTCATATCTAATATTTTTATATATGATAATTTGTTTAAACTTTTCAATGATGAAGATTTGAGTGCTATATGATGATATTTGATGTTTTTGATAAATTTTACAAAGTGGATTTCTAATCTGAAATTTCCAGATTTAGGATCCAAATTTGAGACGTACATCTCATGTGGTTTTGTTTAGTTTTTGAAGCCCAAATGTTTATGGGATTCTCTCTGATATGTTATAAGACTCCCCTAGAAATTTCGTTCCATTTGGAATTGGGAAAATCCATCAAAAAAATTCTTCATTGGCATTGCTGCCCTACTCGGGTATAATGCAATCGCCTATTAGAAAGTCTCTAGAAAGGGGTTTTATGGCCATAATCAGAAAATTAACTTCATACAAATTTTTTAGATAAAGAAGTCTTCTAAAAATTGACACTAGTTTCGGATTTTTTTAATTTTTCAATGAATTGATATTGATTTTGATGGCATAGTGCTCTGTTTTTGAATCTGTTAGGATATATTGATTGGCATGATTGAAAAGTGTCTTTTTCACAATGAGAATGTTCTGTTTGCACATTTTTTTTCTTGATGATATTTTATATATATTAATTTTCTACGTGGAAATATTTTTTGATTTAATTTTCATTAAGTATGGGATTTTATACAGAATTTATGGTGCAACTGGTCAAAAATCTAGAACAGACTTGATCAGTGCACATATCCGGTCTTGTGGCATTCATTTGACCTGATTTCGTCCCCTGTTGGGATTAGATGCTTTGAGACAAAAGTTTCTTTCTAAATCTTCTTTCTAAGGGTATGTTTTGAGGTTAATTATGATATATTTAGGACTCCATATACCCATTATGGTACAGGGTGATAGAATCTATCACCATACATGTGCAATGAATTGTGTAATATTTTTTACCCATATGTACAATATTTTCAAAAGAACTTCTTGAGCATATGTTTTTGATAATTTTGGATTTTCAAAAAGGTTTCATCATGTCTCATTCATTGTAATATGCAATTGGTTGTTTGAGTGATTTAGTGAATTCTACCATATTTGATTGCATACTTGCTACATTTAGAGTGTCTACATGCCATATTTGGATAAATGGCCACATTTAAAGTACTCACATGCTTTGTTTGGATTGCTCAAATACCATGTTTTCCATATCCATGTGTTGCTATATTTTGTAAAATAAATAGATTTTTTTACCATATTTAGTAATATCTTGATAATTACCATATTTAGACATGTCATGTTTAAACTTACCATGCTTAGAATATAGCATAGTAAGTTTTATCATGTATAAATAGATTTTTATGGTATCATATGCCATGTTAGGGAGATTTTCATAATCTTGCTATATATTGTTAGTTACCATAAACATCATACATGCCATGCTTACATAGAATATTCCATTTGTGGTAATAACTTCATTTTTTGCAACACCCTAGTTGAACTGCCATGTATGCACACTTCTAGAAGACAATCTAGGCGTGGAGACGTGCATTTAGGCACCCACATTCTTGGGAAGGGTATAATGGGAAATAATAAAAATCTTAATAAAGAAAGAGAATGCTTTGCCAAACCTTCTAAAATTAGAGCTTAGATGAAAATGGTAGCTCGAGAAGATTTCTGCCCCTCAGTAAATCCTAAACCCTAGAATAGGTTCTAAATCCTAAACCTAGAATAGGTTCTATATCCTAAACCTAGAATAGGTTCTCAACCCTAAACCTAGAATAGGTTCTCAATCCTAAATTTAGAACAGGTTATTTCAGCCATTTCATTCTACGCGGACTCTGATTCCTAAGGCAAACCTTAGGATACGTAGGCTATTTGGGAGAATCCCAAATTTAGATCTACACCTTAGTCCACTCGGACTATCCATAGATCCACTAGGATATCCATCCACATTTTGATCCAAATAGGGTTATCCACATTCCAATCCAGAAAGGGTTATCCACATTTTGACCCAAATAGGGTTATCCACATTCCAACCTAGAAAGGGTTATCCATTCTTAGATCCACTAGGACTATTTATCAGTTCGTATGGACTATCCAGATACTAACCCATAGGGTTTCTCATCCTTTCAAGTATAAACTTCAACTTGAACAATGAACTTAATCATGCACAAGCATAAATCACAACCATAAACTTTGATCACACCTGAACTACAATGGTGAACCTGATTTTCGGAATAATTTCATGATACATAGGCAATCTGATGGATACAGATTCGGTTCAATGATATCAAACCACTTGGTTCGGTTTAATAGATAGAGTCTAGCATAGAAAAGGTATAGGAGACTGATTTCGAACGGGCGGTTTGGTGCCTAACCCCTTCCAATAATCGTAACCTGACACTTACACAATCGCTGATGGACCAAAAATCCAATCTAAGGGTCATGAGTCAATCGAAGTCTTACCTTAGCATGAGATTTCACATTTCTAAGGTCCTAGACCTTAATCTAGGTGGAGACTTCCAAACAAACAATCCATCTTTGTCCTCATAGTGGTGACTCCACTGGGGATTTAAACGTCAGACTCCTAAATGAAAACTTTCCCTGTGTGAATTGGATGCTAGCTTTTAGGACACTATATTTATGCTTATATAATATTGTTTTGGGGCGAATAGGTTCAGTCACACATTCGTGTAAGTAGCCAAACTGGGTCCCATGCATATGGGATAGTCTGCTAGGCGAAACACATAACCTTGGCCTGTACTTTGTGAGATCACGACCAGCGAGCAGCCTCTAACGAGCGTTTCTTGGGTCCGCCTGGGAATGCGTTATGCTACTCCACGTCGCAAGATTCTTGCAACATAGTATATAAAGGGATTGGGGGCACATTATTCATCGTGCATTCGGTGATAGGTTACCCCGTCCTTGTCAAGGTGGCCTTTTCTATCCTAACCCAGATTGTAGCCGAATGATTGTTATTTTTGGTTCATTCTTGAACCGACCCAGTACAATCTGCTTAACCATGACCTCCATGCTCGAGACGTTGAATTTCTGTCTGTTTTTGTCTTCGATTGATCAACATATTAGAATCTACACGATGAGCATCTTGAAATCTCACCCATTGGGAGTATGAGGTATGTATACACCTATTCTACATCATAGTAGACGGCCACTAACACCCTCCATTAAGTAAGCTCGATGTGTCGAATCTCTCCTTGTTAATACGTCGATTTTAAAAAATGAGTAAAAAATCCCTGTCAAGACATAGATACCATGGTTAAGAAGAAATTTACGAGTTTGTTCCTCTATGAACCACTTTTGCTAACCCTCCCTAATAAGGACAACGGATTAATATATCCATTTCAATTTCACTGAAATTCAGTAACCCAAGTGGCCAGACCTTGGTACCACTGATTATCTATTTTTAAAATCACGAGGTCCCAAGACTGAACACATGGCTTAATCAAATTCAATTAAATTAACTTGGATAATGTTTACCCGATTATCCTTATGAAGGAGCTAACTCTTGTTTGGTTGAGTCATCCTTAATTTTGCATGTGACTTCTTTCTACTCCCGTCATCCTAGAGTCCTAATATTTATCATTTTGGGTTCTTTTTCGGTCCAAGCCAAGGAGTCAGCCTAAACCACAACCATTTCTACCTCTTGGATAAGGGATCCCATTACGGGAGGTTGTCTAGGGTGTAAACACCAGAGCCAGTTAGTCCCACCTCAACCACATCAACTGAATCAATGGCTGATGGATCAAACCAAGTCCCGATCACTATGGATGCCAGGATGGAAAAGAGGGAGGATACCATGGGGATGATAGCTGCTGCAGTAAGGGATAAACAATTGCAATTGTAGGCTCAAGGGTCGACCTCTGAAAGGGTAAATATGGCACCGCCACAAGGATCGGGTACCCCTAACCCAGCTGTGTCAAAATTCTTCATAAACCCGGCATTCGAAGATATGGAAGGTGTCATACCCCAGAAACAGTCAATCGTTCAGGCTACCCCTGTGACCAAGAAATTGAAGGAAGAAGATAGCCCATACAGCGATAGGTTGAGTCAAGTGGAAAAAATACTAAGGGGCATGAAAAGGTAGAAAGTCAAATCATTGATTCTGAAGGATTATGCTTCTTTCCAGAAACTAAGTTGCCCCCCAAATTTAAATGGACCACTGAGAAATTCGATGGGACAGGAGACCCCAGGACCCACTTAAGATCATTTACGGGCTTATTGAAACAAGGCGAAGGGTTTACTGATGAGCAGTTAGGACAAGCATTCCAATTCTCACTCACGGACAGGGCTCATCGATGGTTGATGAATTTGAACCCATCACAGATACATTCATGGTCAGACATCACCAAAGAATTTATCTGTTTCTATTCCTACAATACAGAGATAGAGACCCACCGTAGGCAATTGGAAACCATGGTCCAAGCACAGAGAGAGACATTCACGTCCTATTTAACTCGGTTCAGAAGTGTAGTAGCAAAGCTTTGGGATCGACCTTCCAAGAGGGATCAGGTGCAGATAATGATGAGAGGCTTAAGTGGGCCATATTAGACATACATTTTCAGCCAGGCCATCCTATCATTTGAAGGGCTCATGGTTGCAGGACAACAAGTAGAGGACGCCATAACTCGGGGAGATATATTACCAAGAAAGACAAAAATGTCGGAAGGGGCTTCGAATAGAAGGACATACCCACCAAGAAATCCAGGGAATCAATCAACAAAGCAAGTAGCTAATACCAATTCTGAGCCATTGATCTTGGGAAGTTCAAGTTATACCCCACCACCGCAAGCAAGGCTAGGGTGACAGTTCACGGATTTAGGGATGACCCGATCCAAGGCTCTGGACAAATTGATACAAGCTAAAAAGTTAGCAGTGCTTGACCTTCGTCTACCTCCAAGTCCTCTTCTACTAAATTTTCGCATGGACCTGTTCTGTAAGTACCACAATCAACATGGGCATGACACGGATAACTGCTACACATTAAGGCATGCCATACAGGATCTATTGGATTCTAGTAAATTTAAGATCCAGTCCAGGCAAGTGTCGATGGAAAATAATCCCCTCCCTCACCACAGTGTCAATTTCATAGAATGGGGAGATGAGCCTTTGGACCTTATGCCAGTCATAGAAGGAGTAAGCAATATGGTTGTCACATCTAGTGATGAAGTAAACATGTTGGGTAGCCATCAAGAAGAAAAAGAAGAATATGATTTTTATTTCTCGAAAGATTCATCACACCCAATAGCACAAGCATAGCAGGAAGAAGAAGAATAACCATTCATCATCTACCTCTTAGATGAGGAAACAGAGATAAATCAAGTTGGCAACCGTTTCCTTAAGATGGAGTTTATATTCTCAGAAGATGAGCAAGAATTAGTAGAAACCAGAACAGGGAAGAATTACAAACCATCTCACCTGATGGTAAATGATCCGGCCCAAGCTGTAAGAGAAAAAGGTAAAGGACCTGCCAACCAACCAGAGCCTCCAAATCCAGTATTGAAACAATTACAAAAGACCCAGGCCAACGTGTCCATTTGGGAGCTTCTGATGGCTTCCAAGGTCCACAGGGATGCAGTACTGAAGTCTCTAGCAAGCATTTAGGTCCCAATTTCAATGGACGGAGAAAAACTAGCCATGCTAGTAAGAGGCAGATATGCTGTTAATGCAATGGTTTTTGGAGATGCCAATCTTCCTCAAGGACGTAAGGATCATATACAGGCTTTACATATTACCATCGGATGTCGGGGCAAGACCCGCACTCCATGAACCCGATCTAAACCTTGTTTCATGTCGTAACAGGTCTTCCAATCATCACCGGACCAGACGGGACGAGTGAATGACAACCAGGTATGAAACCGGACCAATCGGACCAATTCAGGTATAAAAGTTGGATACCGGTCGATGGTACCGGTCTTGGAAGCGGTCGATGGTTGACCGGTATAGCCGGCACAGCATGGATCGAGAAACGGATCTCTGCAGGTCCCACTTTCTAAATTTTTAACCGAAAGACATTCCTAATGTTAGGAGGCTTCCTAAACCTAATCCTAGCCTATATAAGGACCTCTAAACCTCCTAAAATCCCTTTCATTGATCCTCACAAACCCTAGAGAGGAGAAAGAGATTGAAGAAGGAGAAGAAGCTATGAAGAAGAGGGAAGAGCCGCCATTGTTGTTCGATGAAGAACACATTACCTCAAGTCAACTGTAAGTGCTTAAACCTTCCTCTACAATAAGTATTCTAGGATGGTTAGTTATAATTGGATCAATACCATGCAAAGCAAGGTATTGATCTAAACCCTATTTTTTACCGACAAACCTTAATCTAGTCGGTAAACCCTAGATTCAAGTTCTAAGTTGAATATCACCAAAACTAAGACTTGAATGGAGTTGAAAACAACTCTAACTCAATGCTCAAACCTAGGATGTGTAGGAGAAACCCTAGGATCAATAAAGGGTGACCGATGGAAGGCGAGAACCAAGCGTATGGTCTTTCGGAGACATACCAATCGACCATACCGGTCGTAGGTTTTCCCCACAGTGCTGCGACAGGTACCTGTGACCGGTCTGCTCTGTGAAGAGTGTTTTTGACCCAGTTAATTTTCCGACCAACGTAAACCCTAAGAAAACTATTCTAATATAACCCTAACATTGTGTAGGACCTTGTAATAGCAAGTTTGGAAGCTGTAACGTGGAGCAAGCTATCAAACAAGCGTCAGGTAAGGGAATCGGACCTAAACCCTAATAATTTAATAAACCGTAAATAGTTGCTAATAATTATGATTCTATGGTATGATGTTTGTGCATACTCGCATGTCATCTTTTACTTTCAGTTATTATTATTGTTCATGCATACTCTCTATGGTAGGATGTGACTGTTAGGCATGTGATTGTTTTTGTTGGTGTATGGAATGGGAAGGACTGGAGGTCTGGGATCATTCCTCACACTAGCACCTTTCGTATCGTTTTGTCTTAACATGCTTAGTGCAGGTAGGGTATCAGGGGGAGGAAGTGGTACTGTGGTCTCCGGCATGGCCACTGGACTCTAGCTCTATCTCTATGCCGTAGGGAGCTGCGCTAGGACAGGGCCTATTGTGATGACATATAGGATTGGTTAGTTGCGAGCCCAGTTTGCAAGCCCTCGCCAATAGGGGCTTACGCGTTGGTATGGGTAGAGTAATAGGGGAGGTGTTGGCGGTGTTTGATCCGGACGCCTTAGCTCTATCTCTATTCCATGATAGGGTGCATGTGGGATGATAGTGGTGTTTGATCCATTGGGCGGCTTTACACACTCATGTATAGAAGTACGGTGGCCGCCAATCCTTTCTATAGCACATTACAAACTTAAAACCAGACCATAATGTGAATGTTACTCATATATATGAATGTTGCATTGTCTGATTGTCTTACTGAGCTAAGTTGTGAGCTCACCCTTGCGTATACACTATTTTTAGATGTTGATGCAGGATATTTGGTGGAGGATTATGTGAACGCTCCAGTGTACGGAGGCGTGGCTGATTTGGACGTGCAAGCAGGAGAGGACGAGCATGATGCTTCATGCGAGTGCTCTTTCTACGTGTACCTCTAGGATTTGATTTAATTTGTTTTGGTTATTTTTTGTTGGAATACATTTTATGTAAACATATTTACTTAAGTTTTGGGTATTTGAACAATTGAATATTTTATTTAAATTTATCAATAGATTACTCAGTTCATTTAATTTAAGACTTCC
Organism: Protea cynaroides; assembly: GCA_028583415.1. NCBI lineage: Eukaryota > Viridiplantae > Streptophyta > Magnoliopsida > Proteales > Proteaceae > Protea > Protea cynaroides. The sequence continues at coordinate 85,176,802 of CM053268.1, forward strand.
GTTGTATTTATTATATTTTGATTATGGTTATGTGCAATGGTTTGTATGAGTGGACATGGTCTTATTGAGATCCTGATGCGAACTGTTGGTTCAGTAACGGTTCACTCACACTTCTGGTTCAGTCGGAATTGGGGTGTGACGACTTGGTATCAGAGCTCTTAGGCTTTGTCCAACAGACCATTTTCGCACTTAACTAAGTCAATGAACTGAGATAGCAAAAAAAATTAAAAGCTTTAATAAGAACCCACCTTAAGCACTTGTTTGATATCTGAGACTAAATTTGAAAGAGCGTAATATACTATACTAAATATGGAATTAATAACAGACATGCTCTAGAAAGGAAACCAACATGATAAGTAGAAGAATCGTAAATTTTCATAACAAGTAATAGAAAATGTGGTGCTGGTGCTGGAACATCCTCCATTTGATCATCGTCACCCTCATCATCATCCCCTGCCTCTTCTGCATGAGCCGCATTGGCGGTTGCTGCCGTGGCTGCTACCCTCCTAAGTGGATGAGGACGGGCCTCTAACTCCTCATCACTGATGGGAAGATTGTCCATCTTCATCCAAATGATGGCATCCCAGTCAATGTCAGAGGTCATGGTGTCCTCAACTGCAGTCTCACCTCTCATGTCCACCCGGAATCACTGCAGAAGAGTAGTAATGAGTCGGCCATATGGAAGGTTACTGGTCTGATCAGGCAGAGTAGCCTGACGCATGATCTTGATAATGATGTAGGGGAGACAGACCCGCTCCCTGGTGTAGACGCAATAGGTCAAATACTAAGTGAGCTAAGACAACTCACTGTAGTGGCCACTTTAGGGAATGATGTCGTGCTGAATGATGCGACAATATACCCGGGGAATAGGCCTCAAGTTAGCGGCTTACATAGGCACTCTAGGGTTAAGTATCTACTCTGAAATCTCCTGGCGTAGATCATCAGTGAGAAAGCCCTTCATCTTAGGGGCGCAGTAGACCAAGTCCCCATCATTTGGGATCCCCAGAAGATCGGCAAAGTGGTGTGTGTTGAAAGATATAGGGACACCCTTGACGAGACTGGTAAGGCAGAGTTCCCTGCCTTAGCTGAAGTCATTAACATTTCCCTCTATCTCCAAGTTGGCATAGAAATGTTTGACTAGGTTGGGGTGAGTGGTCACAGTGTATGTGATGACGGGCAACCACCCAAGTCTACCAAAAGCTGCTTCAACGTCAAACTGCTACAGTTGCTCCAGGTTCACCCGTCGCCCTGACTCAATGTTCTTCTCGTCAAACCAAGGAAAATAGGGTTACGTCGCCTCAGAACGAAACCACCGTTCATCAAGCTGTGGAACCGGAGGATGCGGACGGTTCATGCCAAGACCGAATGAACGTTTACCCGCACCTTTGCGTCGAAACATTTAGAGCTATTAACAAAGACAAAACAAGGAGAAATTGGTTAGAAATTTTCAAAATTTCGGCAGCATAATGACAATAATTTAAGCAAAAGCCTCGAACTCACCCAAAACCTGGGGAGGAGGACTTACGTAACCCTCAAACACCTCAAGGAAACCAAACATCCATCAAATAATCAAGGAAATTGGAGAATTACAAGAAAAATTCGATTTTTATCAAAACCTAGGTCAAAAACCAAAAAGAAATCTGATTTTTTTTGAAAACCATTTGATGGAACCTCAAATTGGTTGAGGGCTTTTGCTCATAAAGGTCCTTAAACCCTTTCTAAGCCGAAGGAAAAGAGTTCCTATAGTTAGAATCTCCTAAACTAAGAAAAACCTAGTTTTTGGGCTTGAAATCATGGAGAAACGATGTAAAAATGATAAATGGAAGGAAGGAACTTACTTGGAGGCCACGTTCTAGGTCTGGATTGGAAGAAAATAGCTTCTAAGACCACCATTGGGACTGTAGCAACTCACAGAGCCAGAGAGGAATCGCCACCGGAGAGGAAGAAGAAAGGAAAAGTGAGATTTTTCTCACTTTTCTCGATTTTAAAGAGGAATCTGGGCATACCGGTCAACAGTTTTGCCCATACCGGTTGACCGGTACCCCCTGGTAAAGTTGATCGGTATCTCTCGATCAGGAGAAAATCCTGACCGGTCGACTATACCGGTCTCGCCATACCCTACAGGGTAGCTACTGGTACCCCTCGGGAACCCTGAGAGTTTGTCCGCCTGGACATACCAGTCGCACTACCATATACAGTTCCGCGACCGGTATGTTGCGACCGGACAACTAATGGAAACCCAGAAAATTTTGGGAAAATTTTGTAAAATTTTGATTTAAGTTTCCTTACGAGTTTTGCCTTGCACATGTTAAAGACTAACACTATTATGATTATTCGATTGTACTCATGTGTTATGTCTTCTTCTCAGATCCAAGCAGGAAAACTAATCTGAGATGGTAGGCGGAAACAGTCGTAGAGGCTCACGAAGGCGTCACCACTCCAGGGTACTCCAAGACGAGGACAACGCAGAAACAAGAACTGTTGATGAGCAAAATGTGAACCCAGACGGTGGAGAAAGGCAGAGTCCCAGAGCACCAACAAATTTGCCAGGACCTCCTCACACAAACTTTGAAATAATTGTGACGAATCTGATTTTTCAGATGGAAGCTCAACAAAAAACATTCCTGAACGAGATGCTGAAGATGTTCAGGCCACCGGGATATATTCCTACAGAAGGTACGCCTGAGTCTGGAAGAAATGACACCACACTGCCAATGGATGGTAGTACTGGGCCAATGGGCCAAGGATAGAATCTACAACCACCACATCAATTTCCATCGTCGTCTGCCTATCAAGGAATCTATCCGTACCCACCACCATGGTATGGAATGAATGCACAGGGGCAGAATGACCTAAGTCGAGCAGTGGATAGGTTCTTAAAACTGAAACCCCCTACTTTCACAGGGAAACCAGGGAAACCACTGTGGCCAGCATAGTTGGTTGCTGAAATAGATAAGAACTTCCGTCTGATGACTTGTACGGAGGATGAGAAGGTGTTGTTTGCTACGCACATGCTCAAGGAAGATGCAAATGCCTGGTGGAATTCTATCCGGTCATTCTTAGAGGTAAAGCACACTCAGATCAATTGGGAAATATTCAAGGGAGCCTTCTTTGATAAGTACTTTCTGAAGAGTTTCCATGATCAAATGGAGAAGGAATTCTTGAACCTACAACAATCCCAGTCAACTGTTGATGCTTACCAGCAGAGATATGAAGAGTTGTTCTTCTTCGCTCTGGCAAGCATGCAAGAAGAATAAACCAAGACCCATAGGCTCACCATGGGATTGCGAGGAAGTATCCGAGAGCACGTCTTGGGTTTGGAGAAGAAGATATATAATGAGGCTGTACAGATTGTCAGGGTAATTGAATCCAGCCAAAGAGACAGCTTCTTTGTTCAAAATAAGGGACTGAAGAGGCCTTCTACTAAGACTTCAGGTGGAGGCTATACTACACCATTCCGCCCATACAGGGCTCAGTCTGCTGTGGTGCCTGCAAGGAACACTACTGCACCACCACTGTTGCAATTTGCTGGATAGAACCCAAATGTCAAATGCTTCAATTGTCAGCAATTGGGTCATTATGCAAAGACCTGTAGTCTACCCAAGAAGCAACTACCACAGCAAGGAAAGATATTCGCAGTCACCACTGAAGAGGCAGCCGCATCACCGGATGTGGTTACTGGTATGATTTCATCCCTTCCTATTTGGCTTACTGTTGTTGTGTTTGAACATGTAGAACTAAGGGATAATTAAATTTTAGGGAATGTAAATATAGCTGGTGTACCCGCCAGAGTACTCTTTGACTCTGGGGCCACGTACTCCTTCGTTCTATTTCTTTTAGGAAGCGAATAGAATTACCTGTCAAGTGTTTGAACCCAAGCTTGATAGTCCGCTCTCCGTTGGGAGTTGAAGTGGCGTTGAATGAATACTATGAGCCTTGTACAGTTAGTATTGAGGGCCGAAACCTAAAAGCAAATCTGGTTCAACTCGAGATGGCAGACTTTGACATCATCTTGGGAATGGATTGGCTAGGCCATCATTCAGCTAGCTTATTATGTGGTGAAAGGAAACTTATGCTTAAAGATGAGAAGGGAAAAGAGTTTAGCTTCACTGGGACCAAGTTACCTAGGAAGCGGAAGCTGATTCTCTCTGCCCTAAAAGCTAAGAGATGCTTAGAGAAGGGAGGAGTGGGGTACTTAGTGCCTATGGTCGACATAACTGCTGAGTGCCAAAGATGGAAGATCTAGATGTGGTACGAGAGTTTTCAGATGTATTTCCAGAAGATCTCCTAGGTCTACCTCCAGACAGGGCTATAGAGTTCGTGATAGACCTTAAGCCAGGGTTGGTGCCAGTGTCTAAGGCACCGTACATGATGACCCCTACTGAATTAAAGGAGTTGAAGACCCAATTACAAGAACTACTAGATAAGGGCTTCATATGACCAAGCATATCACCATGGGGAGCACCTCTATTGTTCGTCAAGAAGAAGGACTGTAGTGTACGGCTATGTATCGACTACCGAGAGCTGAACAAGTTAACCATCAAGAACCGATATCCTCTGCCTAGGATCGATGATCTGTTTGATCATTTGCAGGGTGCAAAGGGTTTCTCAAAGATTGATCTTCGATCAGGGTATCACCAATTGAAGATCAAAGCAACAGATATTTCGAAGACTGCTTTCAGGACAAGGTATGGGCATTATGAGTTCCTTGTAATGTCATTCGGGTTGACTAACGCTCCAACGTCGTTCATGGAACTGATGTACCGAGTGTTTCATGACATGTTGGACACTTCGATCATTGTAATCATTGATGACATCTTGGTCTACTCAAAGGACAAGGAAACTCATGCAACATACTTGAGAGCAATCCTACAACGACTGAGAAGAGAAAAGCTTTACGCCATGTTCAAGAAGTGTGAATTTTGGCTGTTAGAAGTGGCCTTCTTGGGTCACGTAGTATCTGCAGACGGTATCAAGGTAGATCCAAGCAAGATCGCAGCTATAGTAGGATGGGATGCACCGAAATCAGTTGCGGAGATTCGTAATTTTCTTGGATTGGCTGGTTACTTTAGAAGATTTGTGGAAGACTACTCAAGGATCGTCGTTCCACTTACTAGACTAACCAAGAAAGGGAAAAAGTTCATGTAGATGGATGAGTGTGAGAAGTGCTTTCAGACTTTGAAGTCAAGACTAGTCTCTGCACCTATCTTGACCATCCTAGCACCAGGCTTGCCGTGTACCTTATATACGGATGCCTCAGGGTTAGGTCTTGGATGTGTGTTAATGCAAGGAGAACAGGTGATTGCCTATGCATCAAGACAGTTGAAAGAGCATGAGAAGAACTATCCTACGCATGATCTGGAATTAGCAGCAGTTATTCACGCAATCAAGACTTGGAGACACTACCTTTACGGTGAAAAGTTTCAGATTAAATCGGATCACCAGAGCTTAACTTACCTTTTCACTTAGAAGGACCTGAATATGAGACAGAGGAGATGGCTGGAATTATTAAAAGATTATGATTGTGACATCCAGTACCATCCGGGTAAGGCAGAAATTGTGGCCGATGCCTTAAGCAAAAAGTGGGCATTGAAACCTGAGACAGGACCTAGTACAAATGTTGCATTGTGTGCTGCAGCCTCAAGCTCAATAGAGAATGATAAAGACTATATATTAGAGACTGCAGGAGATCCAGTGGAACAAGGCTTAATTCATAAGTTCACGTTGATGTTCGCAGCCTTGAAAATCTCATCGGATCTAATAGACGAGGTCAAAGTAGCAATCCTACAGGATCCACTCCTCAAGACAGTGCAAGAAGACCTAGAGAAGGGTAAAAGCAACCCTGACTTTACCTTGGATTTAGACAAGGTACTCAGGTATCACAGACGATTATGTATATCTGAGAGTGAGAACTCAAATATCAGAAAATGAGTTATGACAGAAGCTCATTACACCCCATATTCGGTACATCCAGGAAGCACCAAGATGTAACATGATTTAAGAAGATTATATTGGTGGAGGGGTATGAAAGCGGATGTAGCTCGATTCGTATTCTAATGTTTGAATTTCTAGCAAGTTAAAGCGGAAAGGCAGAGACCCGCAGGTTTGTTACAACAACTATCGGAGCCAGCATGGAAGTAGGATTGTATCACAATGGATTTCGTCACTGGTCTACCCTTGACACCAAGGTCAGTGGATGCAGTATGGGTTATAGTCGATTGACTTACCAAGACAGCTTGATTCATCGCTCTCAGACTTCAGTATACCATGGAGAAGCTGGCCAAGCTATATGTCGATAATATAGTCAGACTTCATGGCATCCCATAAAGTATAGTATCTGATAGAGATCCCCGTTATACATCAAAGTTCTCGGAAGGATTACAGAAAGTCATGGGAACCAAGTTAAAGTTTAGTATAGCTTTTCATCCTCAGACAGATGGGCAGTCAGAAAGAATTATCAAATCTTAGATGATATGCTCAGAGCATGTGCTCTAGATTTCAAAGGAGCTTGGGACAAGAAGCTATCACTCATCGAGTTTGCTTATAGCAACAGTTACCAGGCTACTATCCAAATGGCTCCATATGAGGCACTCTATGGGAAGAAATATCGTATACCTCTGTTATGGAATGAGGTGGGAGAGAGAAGGATTGTAGGACCGGAGTTCGTCGAAGAAACTTATCGAGTGATTGATCAAATCAAGGAAAGAGTAAAGATAGCTCTAGTTTGAAAAAAGCACTATGCAGATAATCGACGTCGAGATCTAGAGTTTGCAGTGGGTGATAAAGTATTCTTGAAGATATCACCTGTGCAAGGTCTAAAACGGTTTGGTAAGAAGGGGAAGCTATGCCCAAGATATATGACCATACAAGATTTTGACCAGATGTGGTAATGTGGCATATCAACTGGCTCTACCACCATCCATTTCAAGCGTTCATGATGTATTCCATGTTTCTTTATTAAAGAAGTACGTCAGGGATCCATCGCACATCTTGATAGCAGACCCACCAGACTTGATAGAGGACTTGACATTTGAAGTAGTACCTGTAAGACCCGTATCAATCTAACCCGGTCTTACCACCTTGAATCAGGTTTACCCATCATGTTCGAGCCAAATGGACCAAGGGCGTGAAGGAGATCGTGATCCCAGGTATCAAATCGACCCAAAAACACTTAAATTAAGGGGAGGGTCGGACCCCCAAGACAGAAAGTCAGACCCCCTGTTTTACAGAGGGGGTCGGACACTTTAGAAGTTAGGGGTCGACGGGATCATCGACCCCCTCATCGACCCCCAGTTGCCGCCAGAAATAGAAATTAGGAATGTTTCCTAATTTCGGTTGAACTCTTTCCTAAACTCAATGGGACTTATTTTACGAGTTTTTACTCTATAAATAAGACGTTCCTAAGCCTCTTTCACTCCTTTTACAACCCTAATTAGATTGAGAGAAAGAGAAGAGAAGGAAGAAAAGAAGAAGAGAAGGAAGAAAAGAAGAAGAGAAGAAAGCAAAAAGGAGAAGAGTTGCAAAGAAGGAGTATTCTTCTCAGGTATGGATACTAATTCCATGAGTTTCTACAAACCTTAGGTTTAGGTAATGAAGAGAGTATGATCTCAGAGAATCCCTAACCATCAACCCATGGTTAGGTTTTCATGGAAAATCATGGGAAAGTCATGAAAGCCATTTAGGTGAATGAATCATGGTTCTAGGTTGTAAAACATGTGTAATATGGACTGTAGTAGCAAGCCATAGGACCCCAAACACGAAGAATGGACTGAAAGCAGAAAAATCAACAAAACCCACAGGGGGTCGCACGGGGGTCGATGGCCAATCGACCCTACCGGACTCTCGAACATCGACCCCGGTGTTCGGGAAGTCCGGAATAGGGGTTGCACCGGGGTCGATCATGACTCGACCCTATCTCCGACCCCCGTAACAAAGATGGTTTTTAAATTTGGAATTAATTCTAATTAAATTCTATCGACTTTGTTAGGTCTTCTAGCAATATAATAACATTATAAAGGTGATTCTAAAGCTTGGAAGAGGATCTATTAACAAGCTAAGGTGAGGGAACAAGACCTAAACTAACTGGTTAATAATAAACTACTTTTATTTTTTTTAGTCCAATGCCTTATTGATTCCATGCATGTATGCTTGTATGTGCATTCAACATGTCATCCAATATTTCTATTATTTGTTCATGCATATTTACTTTATTGTTTATAACATGATGATGATGATGATGATAGGAATAGGCATGTGAATGTTTGTGTTTGGCCAGTGTATATGGTGCGGGTAGGGATGGTATCAACCGGTACATCCATGACCGTTCTTCATGGGGTATATATTGTGCCATGGTCTACTCAAGTCATGTCCACTGACGTCGTCGTATCGCCCTTACCTTAGCGGGAACTATTATGTCGTAGAGTATCGGGAGGTGGTCTCGTTCCTTGTAGTCTCCGACTCTACCGGGGGGCCTTAGCTCTATCTCTATGGACATTCTGAGGGATGCTAGGGTGAGGCCTTGGATACACTGTTTGGCATTAGGATTGGTTAGTTGCGAGCCCAGTTTGCAACCCTAGCCAGCAGGGGTTTATTTGTTGGTATGGTATCAACCGGTACAGCCATGACCGTTTTTCATGGGGTGTATATTGTGCCATTCTGGGTGCATGTGGGGCGACGGTGCCATTTTCATTGGGCATTTCCACACACTCGTGTATAGAGGTGCGGCGGCCACCTATCCTTTCTATAGCATAGTGCAAACTTTAAACCGGACCAAAGATATGATTTGACTGCATGCATATGTATTATTGCATTGTTTTGTTTTCTCCCTGAGCCGTGATGTGTGCTCACCCTTTCGACGTCGAATATTTTTAGTTGATGATGCAGGTACAACTGTTGAAGATTATGTAAATGCTCCAGTATAAGGAATGTGGCGGCGATGGAAGTCGAAGAGGAAGTGGATACACATGACTCCTCTTGCGAGTGCAACTCATGTGTATTCGATTAGTTATATTTCTAGTTTTCTTTAATTGGATTTATTAAGGACATGTATTTGATATTTATTTATATCTTAGTTGATACAGAATAATTTGCTATTTAAATATTAATAAAACAATAGATTCTCAGTTCATTTTATTATAAGACTTTCGCTATTGTGTATTTACTCTGATTATGAATATGGATATATGGGGTTTAGATCAAACGGATATAGCCTACTCGAGATCCTGGTTGAACCGTTGATTTGTTAGTGGTTCATCACACCATTTTGAATAGAGCAGAATTGGGGTGTGACAACTTGGTATCAGAGCATCTCAGGCCTTGTCTACTGAACTAGCACACATTCATGACAAATTGTAAACTGAGATATGATAAAAGTAAAAACAGTAATACTAACACATTATAAGCACAAGTGATGTTTGAGACCAAACTTAAAACAAAATAATGCATCTATTAAAGGAAGAACAAATTTAAATACAATGTAAAAAAACATACGTATATACATAGCTAAAACAGAGTACAGTCCACAATCCAGACAGTTACTCTGTAGTACAAAGAAAGAAAAAAGATACAATCATGAAGCTGGAGGCGAAGGAGGAGGTGGCGCCTCACGATCTCTGTCATAGTCCTCAGCGTAGACTCTAGTCAACCAGGCTATCTGAGTCTGGGTCGTCTGCAGACTAGCTGTAAGATCGGCTACCCGCTGATCAGTCCAGTGCTGAGCCTCCATGAGCTCTCCCATCCTCATGGCTGATGTCTGCTGGGAGTCTAGTAGCTCATCCACTCTCACCCACTGAGGGTCTAGTAACTCTCCCATCCTCATGTCTGATGTACCCTAGGCGTCTATGAGCTCATCCACTCTCACACGCTGAGCGTCTAGTAACTCCTCCATCCTCAGATCAGATCTGCGCTGAGCCTCTCTGATCTCATGCAACATCTCCATCATATCAGAAAGTGGGTGTGAAGGACCAGCTGCATGAGAAGGACCAGCCGCATGAGAAGGACCAGCCTCATGAGAAGGACCAGCCACATATGAAGTACCAGCTCCAGCCGCATGCGTAGGTGAAGGCGGTGGTATCGATTCTACATCCATGTACATGCGGTCATCATCATCAGCAGGCTCCGCATGAACTCCAGTAGCGGCGGCAGCTGCCTCAGCGTCAGCTATCTCTACGCGAGTGCTAGGGCGCACCATCGCGTTCCTCTCCTCATCACTGACCTGAGCATCCTACATGCCCATCTTGCAAATAGCCTCCCAATCTAGAGGCGATGAGAAGGACTTCTCCTGAATCTTCTCATCCAATAAATCAACCCCCAGATGGGTAAGCAGAACAGTGATCATACGTCCGTACGGAAGGTTGCCAGTGTGACTGGGCAACGTAGCAGTGAGCATAGTACGCATAATGATGTACAGAAGATAGACGGGCTGTCTAGTGAAAATGTTGTACATCAGATACTGGGTCAGTTGGGAAACCCTCTCGTAATGGCCACTCTGCGAGATCAGGTTATGCTGAATAATCTTGCAATATACCCGTGGAGCTGGACGCATATAGCATGCCCTCATCTGCCAACGATCAGGTCGTAGAAGTTGATTATCAATCTCAGCCCTCATCTCGGTGGAGGAGAACTGGTGCTCTCCAGGAGCATAGTAAACCATGGGGCCATCATAGGAAATCCCCAGTAGGTCAGCCAACTGTCGATAATCGAATGAAATGTTCACCCCTTTGACATAGCTAGCGATGCGCAGCTCATGACCCCTCTCGACATCATTGTAATCCCCCACCACCTGGAGGTTACAATAGAACTGGCGTACCAAATCCGGACAGGTGCAAGCATCGTAAGTGATGACAGGGAGCCATCCCATATCACCAAACGCCCTCTCTACATTGAACAGGGCTAACTTAGCCAAGTTCACCTTACGACCACCCTCTACGTTCTTGCGAGCGAAGTGGCCATACTGTGCCTCGGCTTCTTTGGAACGGAAACGAAGAGGATCACGAACTCTAGGTACTTTGGTACGAGCCATTTCGAGGACAAAATTTCTTTTAAGGGTGCTGGAGTTGTAAGACCCGCACGCCACGAACCCGGTCTAACCTTACATTTTGTGTCATGACCGGTCTACATATCATGGTCGAGCCAAGTAGACCAAGTGTGTGAAGAAACTCAAGACCCAATATGAAATTTTACTCAAAAATAGTCAAAATGAGGGTAGGGTCGCATGCCTAAACAGGTAGGGTCAACCCCCTGTCCGACCCATGACTTTTTGGTCTAGGGGTCGCAGGGGTCTCAAATTGTCCGACCCCCCCATCGACCCCCAGTTGCCGACAGAACCGTAAATTAGGAAACTTCCTAATTTCAATTGGAACCTTTCATAAACTCAATGAGACTTATTTTGGGAGGTTTTACTCTATAAATAGGACGTCCCTAAGCCTCTTTCACTCCTTTTACAACCCTAATTGGATTGAGAGAAAGAAAAGAGAAGGAAGAGAAGGAGAAGAGAAGGAGAATTGAAGAAGAAGACCAAGGAGGAGGAAATTCAGAGGAAACTCTGAATCTCAGCAAACCTAAGGTTTGAATACATTCTCCATGATTTATTTAAGATCTTAGAATGGTTCATGAAGAAGGTATGACTTAGGAGATACCCAAATCATCCATCTATGGGAGGATTTCAATGAAATTCATGGAGGAAATCATGGTAGGCAAAGTAAGGAAGAAACCTAGAGTTTTAAGCCATTGAACAAGCATAGAATGGATTGTGGAAGTAAGCCATAGGACCCAAACATGAAAGAATGGACTGTAGGATGAAATTCTCAACTCAAACCATGGGGGGTCGCACCTAGGGTCGATGGAACATCCAACCCGAGCATTGACCCCCAGCATTCGGGAAGCCCAGGAAAGGGGTGGTCGCACCCAGGGTCGATGGAACATCCCACCCTGACATCTACCCTACCCCTGGGGGTCGCAGAAAACTGCTACCCGTCCTGCTACCCCCACTTAACAGCAAGCCTGGAATTGTCGAAATGAATTCTAACTAAAATCTATCGACTTGTTAGGTTTCCTATTGATATAAAAGTGATTCTTAAAGCTTGAAAGAGGATCTACAATCAAGCAAAGGTGAGGGAACAAGACCTAAACTAATTGGTTAATAATAAACTATTTTTATTTCTTGAGTCCGATGCCATGATTGATTCTATGCGTGTATGCTTGTATGTGCATTCAACATGTCATCCAATATTTCTATTATTACTATTCATGCATATTTAAATTTATTGTTTATAACATGATGATGATGATGATGATGATGATAGGAATAGGCATGTGAATGTATGTGTGTGGTTAGTGTGCTTGATGCGAGCGAGTATCAAGGGGGTGTCATAGGTAGGGCCTCTGCACTCTAGCTCTATCTCTAACTCAAGTCTTGTCCACTGACATCGTCGTATCGCCATTACCTTAGCAGAACTATTACATCGTAGTGTATGAGGGGAGGTGGTCTCGGACCGTGTAGTCTCTGACTCTGCCGGGGGGCCTTAGCCCTATCTCTATGGACGTATTGAGGGATGCTGGGGTGAGGCCTTGGATACATTGTTTGACATTAGGATTGGTTAGTTGCGAGCCCAGTTTGCGAGCCCACGCCAGCAGGGGCTTACGTGTTGGTATGGGCAACCGGTACAGCAATAAACATAACCTTTACATGTACATTGTCCATGGTGGGTGCATGTGGGACGACAATAAACGTTACCTTTGGGCGGCTTCTCACACTCATGTATAGAGGTGAGGCATCAATAAACGTAACCTTTGGCCACCAATCCTTTCTATAGCACATTGTAAGCTTATATACCAGACCAAAGATATGAATGAATGCATGCATATGTTTGTTGCATTGTTTTTTTTTCTCACTGAGCTCAAGTTGGAGAGCTGACCCTCGTGCGTGAAATTCTTTTATTTTCTAATGTTGCAGGTACTATGATTAAAGATTATGTCTACACGCCAACATATGAACGGGTGGAGGCTATGAATAAGCAAGCTGTGGAGAACAAACATGGTTCGTTAAGAGAGCGTTTCAACTGTGGATATGTTTAGTGTTTAGACGTCGTATTTGGATATTGTAATATGTATTAAGTTATATTTTGGTTATTTGGAAATAAATGGAATATTAATTATTTATTATGACTAGACCTCAGTTCATTATCTGTAAGACTTCCGCTATTTATTTTATTATCTCTGATTAATGTGGAATGTGTTTTGGTTTATCATATGTGGGATAGCCTATTCGAGATCCTGGTTGAACCGTTGGTTTATTGATGGTTCATCACATTATTTTGGTTAGTCGAAAATTGGGGTGTGACAACTTAGTATCAGAGCTCTCTCAGGCCTTCCCGTGAAACCTGAATACTTCTACTAGAGTCCATGAACTGAGTTAGGATAAATTAAAAGCTTTAATACAAACACACAATAAGCACCTGTGTTGGTTGAGACAGAACTTAAACAAGACAATAATGTACATATAAAAGGTGGAACCATATATATACACTCAAACAGAAAGAGAAGACCAAAATTTATCTTGATAAACAAATAATATATGGTACTATTCATAAGTTCGGTAGTTGTCTACGTATATAAGGGATATAGTACTGTAGCAAGAAGGAAGCATCTGTACAGTAGAAAATTAGAATACCGAGTTGGTACTCAGAAGATGTGAAACTCGATGTAGGACAGAGGAAGAAGGAAAATGGCTAGTAATGCCAAAATCCCCTGTAGAGATGAAGGAAAAGATCTCGGACTAAATCCAACAGAGATAAGAGAATAATGGCCATACATTAAGAATAAAAGTAACTATACTCCTGGGTGACATGGAGACTCAGGGTGAGATCCACCACAAGCTGATCCATTACCCGCTGAGCATTAAGAAGAGGTTGCAACTTGACCCACCACTATCAGGATCGAAAATGGGTAATGAAAACTCATCTAAGCAGATGCTAGATAATGATAATCAGATTAGAGAGAATCAAAGGAGGTGAACAACCCGACCACTCCAGCCAACCACCTGGACTATTAAGTACCTTGGTTATGGTTGTCATAAACTTGACCCAATAAAATACAAGAACAACAACAGATGAGACCGACTATGCAAGTTGCTATGTAAATCACTACCCAAGTTGCTGATGCTACATCAACACCTCCGGGTCAAACCAAGTATGGTACCAATTGATAGCATCACTGTACCCCAACACCTGTTAGCTATAACACAATGCCTACCACACAGCAAGTCCCAGTAATGTACACCCCAGTGCAGAAGTTTGGTGCACAACAAGCAGTGTATCAAGGTGGTTAAACTTTTCAGCCACCGATGTATGGGATAGTTGCATCATGACAGAATGATCGGACAAGGATTGAAGAATGTCTTCTGAAGATAATACCTCGGACATTTTCAGCAAAGGATCAAATCTATTATGGCCATATATCTAGATAGGTTTATATAGGATGCAGTGCATTATTGATTTACTCTTATGATTATAGAGGATGCACATACCAGATTTTAATTTCTCGTGCCTTGACAGGATACCTTCTTGATTTAACCTGTCAATTGGAGTTATAGATATTGTTTCTTTAGTATAGCTCTGATTATACCAATCTGAACCACTCTCATGATCGACAACATGAACAATGATATGAATTTAATGAACAGTTAAATGTTTAATCATGTTGAGCGTATATCTTTTGATTTTACCTGATTTACTGATGTCTGAAAACTTTTTCCAGATTTATTCCTATAGTGCCTTGACCAATGGCATTATATATACTCAATAGAACCTGTAACCATGAGGTTAAGAGTTGTAAAACCTATATTTTTATATATTTGGACCACCGTGCAACTTGACGATCTTTTAATGCCGGTTGGATTACCACAGATTTACTCCTGATCTTTTAAACCTAAGTTCACTAAATAAAGAAAGTGCTTGTCGTCATACTAAATTGAAAGAAGGAAATGAATTGTTTTGGATAAACATTCTGATTCTTATATTTCTCAACATCCATTGATAAGATGTTTAGTGATAATGGAATTATTGGAAGAAAGATGATTGGATTCAGATTAAATGCTATGGCCAATGAACCTCAGATGAAGTAATGGAGGATCTATTTTGAGATTACTGAATTGATGGATATGAGCCATGTCTATAAAAGAGTGCATGAGAAAAATGTGAAAACTATCAAGAGTAACTAGGAAAGAGTAGATAACACTTAAGTAAAGTTAAAGATGGCTATATCGGTATGAATTTTGACAAGGCAGAAGATTCCTAAAGGCAAATCTAAAAGTGGATACAAGGATAAATTCAACAATCATGGCATTGATAGTATTCAGATTAGCACCAGTAATACTGAGTTACGCCCAATGTTAAAGGAAATGATTAAGTAATGACCAAGACAGTTTGGCTAAATTAATGAAATTTTGAGCATATACCCTAATGCTTAGACTTGGGATATGTAATAAGTAAATAGTCAGAAGATGTTTTTCAAGATATATAATATAATGATAAAAGGAGGTGTAAGCTAATGAGCTTTTTGGGATATATGAGATTTCCAGCAATAGTCTTTGAAAAACTAAGAGAGGAAGGAACTACACGAACTCTTAAGACCTTGTACCAGATTTTACTAGTTCAAGCCCTTTGGACTAGATGTTGTATGGGATGAGTGTTATGAACAATGTCTAAATCATATGGATGGATATAATTTGGATGCAACCTGAGTCGACTTGAGATGGTAGACTTTGACGTCATCTTGGGAATAGACTTGTTGTCTCAACACTCTACAAAGTTGTTGTGTGCATAGAAGAGATTATCATTCAAGAATAAAGATGGCATATAATTTAGTATTATTGGAAGTATGTTGCCTAAGAAAAGAAAGCTGATCCTCTCTATGCTAAAGGCAAAGAGATGCTTTGAAGAGAAAGAAGTTGGATATATGGTATCTGTGGTATACGTTACCAAAGAAGCACCATAGATGGAAGATATTGATGTGATGCACAAATTCCTGATGTGTTTCCAGGAGACTTACCTGGGTTACCATCTAATCATATGACTGAGTTCGTCATCGACTTGTTACCAAGGACGATACTTGTGTCAAAGGCACCTATAGAGTAGTTCCTATGTAGTTGAAGGGATTGAGACTCAACTACGGGAGTTATTAGACAAGGGTTCCAATCGGCTAAGTATTGCATCACGGGGAGCGCCAATTTGTGAAGAAGAAGGATGATAGTGTTGTCTGCGTATAGACTACCGAGAATCGAACAAGCTCACGATCAAGAATCGAGATCTATCACCTCGGATCGATGACTTGTTTAAACAGTTGCAAAGAGCAAAGGGAATTTCTAAGATTGATCTTCGGTCAAGGTATCAACAGTTGAAGAATTTGGACAATGATATCTCGAAGATACCTTTAGAATCGGGATTGGACATTATGAGTTCTCGATTATGACGTTGGGATTAACCAATGCCCCTACATCTTTTATGGAGCTCATGAATTGGGTGTTTCATGACATGTTGGACATGTCGGTCATAGTTTTCATAGATGATATTTTGATTTATTCCAAGAATGAAGCAACTCATACAACCGATCTTAGAACCGCTTCACAACAGCTGAGAAGTGAAAAGCTTTATGCCAAGTCCAAGAAATAGGAGACCTGATTAAACAAAGTGATCTTCTTGGATCACGTAGCATCATATAAAGGGATTAAAGAGGATCCCTTTAATATAAAAGTAATCATATGGTAAGAAACACCTGAAGAGTATTGCGAAGATCAGAAGTTCTTGGGTTTAGCTGATTATTATAGACAATTTTTGGAGGACCACTCTAAAATCACAAAATCTCTTACCAAGCTAACCAGGAAGGGAGATGAGTTCAATTGAACTGACAAGTGTGAAGAAGGGTTGATATCAACTCTCACCTTGATCATTCGGATACCAGGGAAACCTTTTACCCTATACATCGAGGCTTTTGGATTAGATCTAGGATGCGGGTTGATGCATGGTAAATAAGTGATTGCATATGCTTTTAGAAAACTGAAGGAGCATGAGACGAGTTATCCTACTCATGACTTGGAATTAACAGTGATAAATTATGCAATCAAGACTTGGAGACATTATCTAAATGGAGGAGAATTTTAGACTGAATGGGAACAGAAGAGTTTTATGTACCTCCTCATCAGAAAGAGTTGAACATGAGGATAAGAAAATGGCTAGAATTGCTCAAGGATTAAGACTGTGATATCTAGTATCATCCAGGGAAGGCTAATGTAGTAGCTAAGGCATTAAGCAAAAAGGGAATTATGAAGTTCGAGGAAGGAACCAGTATAGATATTGTCTTATGTTTTGTAGTAACAGATTCAGATTTGGAAGTAGAGTAACATACAATAGAAACTCGTGATGATCTAATAGAGCAAGAACTTATGAATGAACTTATGGAGCAATAATTCGGTTGTGCTTGTGGCATTAATGATCATTTCTAAATTGATGGATGAAGTAAAAGTAGCAATTTTGTGAGATCTGTAAATAAGAACGGTGTAAGCAGATTTAGAAAAAGGAAAACCCAACCCTGAGTTACTTTGGATGCGAAGATGGTACTCAGATACAGAGGTAGATTCTGAATACATGAAGATAAAGACTCGGATATTATGAAGAGGATAATGATAAGAATCCATTGTACTCAATATTCAGGACATCCTGGAGTACCAATATGTATCATGACCTGAAGAGATGGTGCTGGTAAAGAGGAATGATAACAAATGTAGTTTAGATGCATGTTTCAGTAATTAAATTATCAGTAAGTAAAGGCTGAAAGACAAAGACCAACATGGCTACAACAATAACTATCAAAGCCTTTCTGGAAGTGAAACTGCATTACAATGAACTATGTCACTGATTTGCCACTGACTCCCAAAGTGGTTGATGCAGTTTGGGGGATTGTTGATCGCCTTATGAAGATAGCTCATTCCATTGCTATACTACCTCGATATGCTTTGGAGCGACTAAATAAGCTATATGTAGATAATATTGCCAGATTGAATGGTATGCAGCAGAGCTTAGTGTCGGTCAGAGGCTTATGCCTTATCTCAAAGTTTTGGGAGGATCTACAGAAAATAATGGAGACAAAGTTGAAGTTTAGTATCGCACTTTACCTCAAACCGACGGACAGTCGGGGCAAACTATACACATCCTAAGAGATATGCCTGAGTTTGTGAAATTGATTTCAAGGAGCTTGAGTTGAGAAGTTAATCGTGAATTGAAGTTGCTACCAAGCTACTATGTAAATGTCACCTATAAAGCATGGTAAGGTAGAAATGTCAAATTCCTATTTTTTGGAATGGAGTTAGTGAATAAAGAGTTTTAAAACCTGAGTCTATTGAAGAAACCTGTCGAGTAGCAGACAAGATCAAAGAAAAGGGCCAAGATAGTTCAAGATGTCAGAAGAGACACCAAGACCTTGAGTTCGCCATAAGTGACAAAGTGTTCTTGAAGATATCACTTATGCAAAATTTGAAACGATTAAACAAGAAGGGAAAGTTATATTCTATATAGGTGTTGGATCTTATAGACTTTGGAGAGACAAGTTGCATATCAATTAGCGTTACCGCTGTCCATGTCTAGTGCGCATGATGCATTTCACGTGTCTTTATTGAAGAAGTACATTGGAGATCCATATCAAAGATAATGACCATGGATCCACTGGTTTAGATAGGAGATTCAACTATTGAAGTGGTACCAGCCTAGTTCACTGGTTGGAAGGTACAACATCTCCAAAGCTGGGATAATTAGTATATGAAGATAACCTGACGAAGACGATACGAGGAGGAGATTGCATGGGAGGAAGAAGATGCAATGCGGAAATAGAATTCCCACCTATATTCAAATTTTGAGGACAAAATTGATTTTAAGGATGGGGGAGTTGTAAGATCCGTACTTTCAAATTTCGAGGACAAAATTTCTTTTAAGGGTGGTGGAGTTGTAAGACCCGCACGCCACGAACCCGGTCTAACCTTACATTTCGTGTCATGACCGGTCTACATATCATGGTCGAGCCAAGTGGACCAAGTGTGTGAAGAAACCCAAGACCCAATATGAAAATTTACTCAAAAACAGTCAAAATGAGGGTAGGGTCGCATGCCTAAACAGGTAGGGTCGACCCCCTGTCCGACCCATGACTTTTTGGTCTAGGGGTCGCAGGGGTCTCGAAATGTCTGACCCCCCCATCGACCCCTAGTTGCCGACAGAACCGGAAATTAGGTAACTTCCTAATTTCAATTGGAACCTTTCATAAACTCAATGGGACTTATTTTGGGAGGTTTTACTCTATAAATAGGATGTCCCTAAACCTCTTTCACTCCTTTTACAACCCTAATTAGATTGAAAGAAAGAGAAGAGAAGGAAGAGAAGGAGAAGATAAGGAGAATTGAAGAAGAAGACCAAGGAGGAGGAAATTCAGAGGAAACTCTGAATCTCAGCAAACCTAAGGTATGAATACATTCTCCATGATTTATTTAAGACCTTAGAATGGTTCATGAAGAGGGTATGACTTAGGAGATACCCAAATCATCCATCTATGGGAGGATTTCAATGAAATTTATGGAGGAAATCATGGTAGGCAAAGTAAGGAAGAAACCTAGAGTTTTAAGCCATAGAACAAGCATAGAATAGATTGTGGAAGTAAGCCATAGGACCCAAACATGAAAGAATGGACTGTAGGATGAAATTCTCGACTCAAACCATGGGGGGTCGCACCTAGGGTCGATGGAACATCCGACCCGAGCATCGACCCCCAGCATTCGGGAAGCCCAGGAAAGGGGTGGTCGCACCCAGGGTCGATGGAACATCCCACCCTGGCATCTACCCTACCCCTGGGGGTCGCAGAAAACTGCTACCCGTCCTGCTACCCCCACTTAACAGCAAGCGTGGAATTGTCGAAATGAATTCTAACTAAAATCTATCGACTTGTTAGGTTTCCTATTGATATAAAAGTGATTCTTAAAGCTTGAAAGAGGATCTACAATCAAGCAAAGGTGATGGAACAAGACCTAAACTAATTGGTTAATAATAAACTGTTTTTATTTCTTGAGTCCGATGCCATGATTGATTCTATGCTTGTATGCTTGTATGTGCATTCAACATGTCATCCAATATTTCTATTATTACTATTCAAGCATATTTAAATTTATTGTTTATAACATGATGATGATGATGATGATGATAGGAATAGGCATGTGAATGTATGTGTGTGGTTAGTGTGCTTGATGCGAGCGAGTATCAGGGGGGTGTCATAGGCAGGGCCTCAACACTCTAGCTCTATCTCTAACTCAAGTCTTGTCCACTGACATCGTCGTATCGCCATTACCTTAGCAGAACTATTACATCGTAGTGTATGAGGGGAGGTGGTCTCGGACCATGTAGTCTCTGACTCTGTCGGGGGGCCTTAGCCCTATCTCTATGGACGTATTGAGGGATGGTGGGGTGAGGCCTTGGATACATTGTTTGACATTAGGATTGGTTAGTTGCGAGTCCAGTTTGCGAGCCCTCGCCAGCAGGGGCTTACGTGTTGGTATGGGCAACCGGTACAGCAATAAACATAACATTTGCGTGTACATTGTCCATGGTGGGTGCATGTGGGACGACAATAAACGTTACCTTTGGGCTGCTTCACACACTCGTGTATAGAGGTGAGGCGTCAATAAACGTAACCTTTGGCCACCAATCCTTTCTATAGCACATTGTAAACTTATATACCAGACCAAAGATATGAATGAATGCATGCATATGTTTGTTGCATTGTTTTGTTTTCTCATTGAGCTCAAGTTGGAGAGCTGACCCTCGCGCGTGAAATTCTTTTAGTTTCTGATGTTTCAGGTACTATGATTAAAGATTATGTCTATACGCCAACATATGAACGGGTGGAGGCTATGAATGAGCAAGCTGTGGAGAACGAACATGGTTCGTTATGAGAGCGTTTCAACTGTGGATATGTTTAGTGTTTAGACGTCGTATTTGGATATTGTAATATGTATTAAGTTATATTTTGGTTATTTGAAAATAAATGGAATATTAATTATTTATTATGACTAGACCTCAGTTCATTATCTATAAGACTTCTGCTATTTATTTTATTATCTCTGATTAATGTGGAATGTGTTTTGGTTTATCATATGTGGGATAGCCTATTCGAGATCCTGGTTGAACCGTTGGTTTATTGACGGTTCATCACACCATTTTGGTTAGTCAAAAATTAGGGTGTGACAATCTTGCCCTAATTATTCATTTCATTTTTAGGGTTTCACTTTCCCTAATTATTGTTTTCTTTTCATTTTTAGGGTTTCCTACACTGATTGCTGTATTCTTTCCATTTTTAGGGTTTCCTACCCTAATTGTTATTTTTCCATTTTTTTTCTCTTTCCAAGACAAATAGGGCAAATGAAAACAATCTAACTATAGCAGTGGTAGTATTCCAAATATAGCAGTGTGCATCCAAACATGGCAGTAATCATCTAAATATAGCAATAAGCATGTGGCAGACAAATATAATAATAAGCTTGTGTAGCAGATAGATATATCAATGAGCATGTATAACAGACAGATATAGCAAGCATGTGTGCATCCAAATATAATAGTGATGTGGTGCCAGATCAATGGTATTGGTGAGATGCAAAATCAAGGGTTGTGATGAGGTGCAAGATCAATGGTAATGGGGGTCAGATGATGTAGATGATGATCAGAGGATATGGGTGATGATTGGATGGTGTGGTGGGCAAATCAAATGGCTATGATGCATGGGGTGTGAACAAATGTAGGGAATGATATATGGATCGAATTGGTCATCACATGATCCCAACAATTTAACATCAATGGATGAGATCTATTATTATATGATCAAAAATAAATTTTAAAACCAATGGATGAGATCGCATGATCGAGAAATCTACATTGACATACCAATGGACCAAATTTAATTAAAATCATATGATCAAGAAATTAACATACCAATGGACTAGATTTAATTAGAATCACATGATCAAGAAATTAATATTCAATGGACCAGATTTAATTAGAATCACACGATCAAGAAATTATCATTCAATGGACCAGATTTAATTAGAATCACACAATCAAGAAATTAACATTCAATGGACCAGATTTAATTAGAATCACATGATCAAGAAATTCAGCATCAATATACCAATGGACCAATTTCATGGGAATGATCGAATTAAAATCAATGGACCAATTTTAATCATAAAAATTTAAAATCAATGGTCGGACCAATTTCATGAGAATTCCAAGCATATGATGAGAACCAACTTCATAAAAATTTCGAGTCATGAGGTCGGACCAATTTCATAAAAAAAATTAAAAATCCAAGTCTTGTTTGAAACAATTTCATCCCATTCAATTCAGAGCATATCGGATCAATCACATGGTAGAATTTAATCTCATTAAAATTCATGCATTGGCTCTCATTGGATCAAGGGTCATACATATATGGGTATGGATCAGATTAGATGATGTATGCATGAGATCAAATTAATGGTTGTGGATGCATGGGGATCAGATTGATGGTTGTGGATGCATGGGATCAGATTGATGGTCAGATCATGATTGTTATGTAGATGGCCAATGGATAGGATGGACTTGGTGGCTAAGATGTTAATCAGATGGTGTTATGGGTAAGGGTTTAGATCTGATCCATCTTCACATTCATAATGAGTCACGAATTTCTAGAAAAAAAAACTCAAAGACTCAATCATAAAACAATTCTAGATTTCACATTATCAACCACTATTCACACACAAACATCGATTTCAAAATTTTAACCACATGCAAACCTCAAATAAATAAACGGATCACAAGTTCAAATTGTCAATCTTAATGTTAACTGGTTAGGTTTCATACCTATTGATCAATTTTTCCAGAGAAGACATTACGATGTACGTGCTTGTTGGGTGGCCTTGAATGTCAGTCACTAATGATCGGGGGTTTTCTTCTTCTTCTTCTTCTATCTCTGGACGCCTCTCCTTTTCCTTCTCAATCTCACTCTCAATCTCCCCCTTTCACGTCTCTTCTTCTCTCTCAATATCAATCTCTCTCTCCCCCTTTTACGTCTCTTCTTCTCTCTCCCTCTCTTATTCTCTCTTTTCTTTCTTTCCTTTTCTTCTCTTCTTCTCTGTCTTTCTCTTATTCTCTCTTTTCTTTCTTCCCTTTTCTTCTCTTCTTCTCTTTCTTTCCTTTTCTTCTCTTTTCTTTTCTTCCCTTCTCTTATTCTCTCTTTTCTTTCTTTCCTTATTCTCTCTTTTCTTTCTTTCCTTTTCTTCTCTTCTTCTCTTTCTTTCCTTTTCTTCTCTTTTCTTTCTTTCCTTTTCTTCTCTTCTTCTCTTTTTTTCTCTTATTCTCTCTTTTCTTTCTTTCCTTTTCTTCTCTTTTCTTTCTTTCCTTTTCTTCTCTTCTTCTCTTTCTTTCTCTTATTCTCTCTTTTCTTTCTTTCCTTTTCTTCTCTTCTTCTCTTTCTTTCTCTTTTTCTCTCTTTTCTTTCTGTCCTTTTCTTCTCTTCTTCTTCTCTCTCTCTCTCTTATTCTCTCTTTTATTTCTTTCCTTTTCTTCTCGTCTTCTCTTTCTTTCCTTTTCTTCTCTTCTTCTCTTCTTCTCTTTCTTTCCTTTTCTTCTCTTCTTCTCTTTCTTTCACATCTTTTCCTTTTCTTCTCTTCTTCTCTCTCTTATTCTCTTTTTTCTTTCTTTCCTTTTCTTCTCTTCTCTTATTCTCTCTTTTCTTTCTTTCCTTATGCTCTCTTTTCTTTCTTTCCTTTTCTTTTCTTCTTCTCTTTCTTTCCTTTTCTTCTTCTCTTTCTTTCCTTTTCTTCTCTTCTTCTCTCTCTTTCTCTTATTCTCTATTTTCTTTCTTTCCTTTTCTTCTCTTCTTCTCTTTCTTTCCTTTTCTTCTCTTTCCTTTCTTTCCTTTTCTTCTCTTCTTCTCTCTCTTTCTCTTATTCTCTCTTTTCTTTCTTTCCTTTTCTTCTCTTCTTCTCTTTCTTACCTGTTCTTCTCTTTTCTTTCTTTCCTTTTCTTCTCTTCTTCTCTTTCTTTTCTCTTATTCTCTCTTTTCTTTCTTTCCTTTTCTTCTCTTCTTCCCCTCTCTCTTATTCTCTCTTTTCTTTCTTTCCTTTTCTTCTCTTCTTCTCTCTCTTTCGCATCCTTTCCTTTTCTTCTTTTTCTTTTCTTTTTCTCTCTCTTTCATGTCCCTTCCTCTCTTTTCTTTTTATTATTATTTTTTTCTTTATTTCCTTGTTGATTCCCTCTTTTTATTGGATTCTATCTTCTATATATAATAATATATTATATACATATACACATATATTTAATAATATACATATATATAGTATACAATATATAATATATATAAATACTATGCACACTGATTTGAATCGGGTTGAGACTGGCCTGGGTTGACTGAGTTAAACTGATATGGATTGAACTGGCTTGTGTTAAATTAGTTTTTCTCTCTCTATCATTTCATTCCGCATGAAATTTTTCAACAACCTCTATCCTAAATTTTTCATGTTCATTTTGTAGAATGCTAAAAATGAGAAATACTAGAGTTTGAATCACCTAATTTGGAAATAAAATGGCCAACTTATGAATTTCTGAAGTTTAAGCCGGCCAATTATCAATAATTTGACTAACCATTCTGCATGGGATCCTTCGGGGACTTCTACCGAAAATCCTTTACGTCCACTTTGTAGAGTACTCAAAATGGAACATAATGAAACTAAAATCACCTGATTTGGATATGGTGTGACCAAAATATGAATTTCCAAAGATTAAATGACCATTTCCATGTGTAATTTTACATGGGACCCTTCGGAGACTTCTACCCGAGATTTTCCACGTCCACTTTGTAGAACATCACAAATGAAGAATAATGGCCTTGGAATCATCTGAATAAGACATAGAATGGCGAAGATATGAAGAAATGAAGTTCTATCGATAATTCTGCATGAAAGCTTGCATGGGACCCACCAGTGACCTCTACCTGGGATTCTTCATGTCCATTTTGAAAAGGACAGAAAATAAGGAACATTGGTACTTAAACCATATGATTCAGATGTCGGATGATCAAGATATGATGATTTGAAATTCAAACAATCCAGCTTACGATAATTTACATGAAAGCCCCTGGGATTATTTATGATAATTTCATAAACCTCCCTTGTACATATTATCCGACTAAAATGATCATATCTTCTTCATTTGATATCAGAATTGAGCAATTCTGGTCTCATTTCGAAGATAATTCCATGACCTATGCATTCTTGCAGATTACAGCCTGTGACCTTGTTGTGGGACCCACCGAAAACTACCTCGAGGTCGTAGTTAAAAAAACCAAATTTTCACTCATCTCTCTTCCTTTGTTGTCCACACACCAGTAGGACTTTGTTCAACTGAAAATATAAAAAATGGGGTGCTTACACACACTAACCACACACATACATTCACATTCCTATTCCTAGCATCATCATCATCATCATGTTATAAATAAACAAAATTAAATTTACATGAGCAGTAATAGCAGGAATATTGGATGACATGTGAAATGCACATTACAAGCATACAAGCATAGAATCATTCATGGCTTTGGACTCAAGTAGTAAAACAGTTTATTATTAGCCAATTAGTTTAGGTCTTGTTCCCTCACCTTTAGTTAATGGTTGTTCCTCGTCCAAGCTTTGTAAATCACTTTTAGACCACTTGAAAACCTAACAAATTTATAAATTTTAAATTAAAATTTATTTCCATTAATTCAGACTTCCAGAAGCTGAGTGGTCCCAGGTGCGGCTGCACCTGTGGTCTCAGTTTCTACGACCACAGGGTGTGTGGTCGCAAGGTGTGGTTGCATATCATGCGATCATACATGAAACCACACCCTCCCTGAAACTTCCCCGAGGGCATGTGGTCGCTATGTGTGCTCACATACCATACGACCATACATGCGACCACACCCTCCCTGGAACTTTCTCGAGGACGTGTGGTCGATATGTGTGATCGCATACCATGCGACCATACCCTCCCTGGAACTTTCCCGAGGGCGTGTGGTCAATCACATGTCTTGTGTGGTCGCATATCATGTGACCACACAAGTGATGGTCGATTTTTTCACTCCCAATTCAATTCCTTCATGTTTTGATTCCTTGGCTTATCATCATGACCCTTCCTATGATTTTTCTATGGCTTAAAATTCATATTTTACACAATCCATCATCCTAAAGATTTCCTCCATGGATCTCTTAGAATTTGTCCATGGTTTGATGATTGGGGTCTAACTTTGAATCACTATCTCCTCTATGATCTATTCTAGGTATTCAACAGATGTGGGGGATTGTTTTATACCTTATACTTTTTGAAGATTCAGAGTTCTCTCTGAATTTCCTTCTCTTAGTCTTCATCTTTAATTCTCCTTCTTTTCCTCCTCTTCTCTTTCTCTCTCTTTCAGTTCGAGTTCTAAAAAGATGAAAGAGGCTAAGGGACATCCTATATATAGAGGAAAACCCTCCATATAGAGTCCCACTTAGACTAAAAAAGAACCCCCTTCGGATTAGGAAGGTTTCCTAATCAAGGAGTCTGTCTGACTTCGTGTGGTTGCACGTGGGGTCGTAGAACCCATCGACCACACAGTCAAAAACTTGCGACCACACGTCCCAGACTCCTGTGGTCGCATTTTTCTGAGGTGTGGTCGACCACACCTGTTTAGGTATGCGATCGCACACTCCTAATTAGAAGTTTTTGTGTTCAATTTCATACCTAGCCTTGTGGTTTCTTCACTTGCTTGGTCCACTTGGCCCGACCATGATAGGAAGACCAGTCACGACATGAGAATGTAAGGTTAGACCGGGTTTGTGGTGTGCGGGTCTTACAACTCTACCACCCTTAAAAGAAATTTCATCCTCAAAATTTAAACGTACGGATCTCACAACTCCCCCACCCTTAAAAAAAATTTCATCCTCGAAATTTAGATTTACATTCCGAGTCAATAGGTGGAAATATTGTTTTTGCATTGCATCTTCTGCTTCCCATGCAATCTTCTTCCCATCTTGGCTTCGCCAAGTTACCTTCATATAATAACTATCCCAGTTTTAGAGATGTTGTACCTTCCAACCAGTGAACTAGACTGGTACCACTTCAATAGTTAAATCTTCTATCTAATCCTGTGGATCAATGGTCAATACCTTTGATATGGATCTCCAACATACTTCTTTAATAGAGACACGTGAAATATGTCATGCACACTAGACATGGACAGCGGTAACGCTAGTTGATATGCAACTTTTCTATGTCTCTCCAAAAAATTTTATGAGGTCCAAAACATATATAGGATACAACTTTCCCTTCTTGTTAAATCGTTTTAAACCATGCATAAGTGATATCTCTAAAATCACTTTGTCACTTATGGTGAACTCGAGATCTTAACATCTTGTCTGCCACTCGATAGGCTTCTTCAATAGACTCAGGTCTTATAATTCCTTATTCTCCGACTTCATTCCAAAACAAAAGAATTCGACATTTCTAATGTACCATGCTTCATAGGTGACATCTACATAGTAGCTTGGTAGAAAATTCAATCCCCATATAGCTTAGTTAGCCACTCTAAAGCATACCGAGATCGTATAGCAATGGAATGAGCTATCTTCATAAGGCGATCATCAATCACCCAAACTGCATCAACCAATCTGGGAGTCAATGGCAAATCGGTGACATAGTTCATTGTAATGTAGTTTCACTTCCAGACTGGCTCCGATAGTGGTTGTAGTAGGCCTTGTTGGTCTTTGTCTTTCAGCCTTTACTTACTGATAATTCAAACACTAGAACATGCACTAAGCCACATCTGTTATCATTCCTCTTTACCAATACAATCTCTTCAGGTCATGATACATATTGGTACTCCAGGATGTCCTGAATATAGAGTACAATGGGCTCTTATCATTATCCTCTTCATGATATCAGAGTCTTTACCTTCAGGTATTTAGAATCTACCTCTGTATTTGAGTACTGTCTCCGCATCCAAAGTAAATCAGGGTGAGGTTTTTCTTTCTCTAAATCTTCTTGCAACACTCTCAGATACGGGTCTAACAAAATTGATGTCTTTACTTCTTCCATCAAATCAGAGATGATCTTTAATGCCACAAGCGCAGTCGAGGAACTATTACTCCATAAGTTCATCCATAAGTTCTCGCTCAATTGGATCATCACGAGTTTCTATTATATGTTACTCTTCTTCCAAATCTATATTTGTTGCTACGAAACATAAGGCAGCTATTATACTAGGTCCTCCTTTTGGCTTCATTATTCTTTGTTGCTCAAAACCTCAGCTGTCATATTAGCCTTACACCGGTGACATTGAATATCATGGTCTTAATCCTTCAGGAGTTCCAACCATCTCCTTAGCTTCCTATTCAACTCTTTCTGGGTGAAGAGATAAGTAAGACTCTTGTAATCCGATTTAATCTAAAAATTCTTCTCTGTATAGATAATGTCTCTAAGTCTTGATTGCATGAATCACAGTTTCTAACTCCAAATCATGGGTTGGGTGATTCTTTTTATGCTCTTTCAGTTATCTTGACACATATGCAATCGCTTGTTTACCTTACATCAACCCGCATCTTAAACCCAATTCGAAAGTATCAGTGTGTAGGGTAAAAGGTTCCCTTGGTACTGGAACGATCAAGATGGCAGCTGATATCATCCTTATTTTTTTTTAGAGTTTGGAAACCTTCTTCACACTTGTCAATCCAATTAAACTCCTCTCCCTTCCAGGTTAGCTCGATAAAAGGTTTTGCGATCTTAGAGTGGTCCTCCACAAATCGTCTGTAATAACCAGCTATACCCAAGAAACTTCTGATCTTCGCAATATTCTTTAGGTGTTTCTCACCATATGATCACTTCTATCTTAATAGGGTCCACTTTAATCCCTTCTAATGATACTACGTGACCCAAGAAAATCACCTCATTCAACCAAAACTCACACTTCTTGAATAAAGCTTCTCCCTTTTCAGCAGATGTGAAGCTGATCTAAAATTCGTTATAGGACTTTCTTCGTCTTTGGAATAAACCAATGTATAGTCTATGAAACTATGACCGACGTGTCCAACATATCATGAAACACCCGGTTCATAAGCTCCATAAAATATGTTGGAGCACTGATTAATCCCAATGATATACCTAGGAACTCATAATGCTCATTCCTGGTTTTAAAAACAATCTTCGGAATATCGCTGTTCAAATTCTTCAGGTGATGATATCTTGACCGATACCTTTGCTCCTTGCAACTGTTTAAACAATTCATCGATCTGAGGTAGTAGATATTGATTCTTGATCGTGAGCTTGTTTAGTTCCCGGTAATCTATACATAATCTGACACTACCATCCTTCTTCTTCACGAATTGCATTGGCGCTCCCCGTGATGCAATACTTAGCCGATTAGAACCCTTGTCTAATAACTCCCGTAGTTGAGTCTCAATCCCTTCCACTCCATAGGAGCTACTCTATAGGTGTCTTTGACACAGGTATCGTCCTTGGTAACAAGTCGATGACGAACTCGGTCGCACGATCAGATGGTAACCCAGGTAAGTCTCCTGGAAACACATCAGAAAATTATGCATCACATCAATATCTTTCATCTGTGGTGCTTCTTTGGTAACGTATACCACAGATACCATATATCCAACTCCTTTCTCTTCAAAGCATCTCTTCCCCTTTAGCATAGAGAGGATCAGCTTTCACTTCGTAGGCAAATGCTTCCAATAAAACTAGATTATATGTCGTCTTTATTCTTGAATGATAACCTCTTCTATGCACATAACAACTTGTAGAGTGTTGAGATAACTAGTCTATCCCCAAGATGATGTCAAAGTCTGTCATCTCAATTCGAATTAGGTTACATCCAACTTCTGTCCATCCATACAATTCAGACATTGCTCATAACACTCATATAATGCAACATTTAGTCAAAAAGGGCTTGAACTAGCAAAATTTGGTATAAGGTATTAAGAGCACATCTAGCTCCTTAATCTGTTATGGTTTTTCAAAGACTAACGCCAATAATCTCATATCCCAGAAAGCTCATTAGCTTACACCTTCTTTATCATTATTGTTCTACCCTGATCTCTCTTTCATAACCTAGAAAAATATCTTATGATTGTTACTTACTTTCTGGTTCATGCACTCTTTTATAGACATGACTCATATCCATCTATCTAGAAATCTTGAAATAGATTCTCTACTACTTCGTCTGAGATTTCTTAGCTATAGAATCTAATCTGAATTTAATCATCTTTCTTCGCATAATTCCTTATTAACTAAACATCTTATCAATGGTTGTCGAGAAGTATAAGAATCAAAATGTTTATCCAAAAGCAATTCATTTCCTTCTTTCAATTTAGTATAATGACGAACACTTGCTATCTAGTGAACTTAGGTTTAAAGGATCAAGAGTAAATCTATGGTAATCCAACCCGCATCAAAAGGTCGTTAAGTTGCATAGTGATCCAAATATATGGAAATAGAGGTTTTACAGTTCTTAACCTCATGGTTACATGTTCTATCGAGTATATAATGCCAATTGGTCAAGGCACTATAGGAATAAATCTGGAGAAGTTTTGGTACATTAATAAATCAGGTATAAATCAGAAAGATGTATGTTTAAAATGATTAAACCTTTAACTGTTCATTCAGTTGGTATCTCTATTCATGTTATCGATCATGAGTGTAGCTTAAATGGGTATAATCAGGACTAGTTCTAAGAAAATAATATCTATAACTCTAATTGACAGACTGAATTGAGAAGGTATCCTGTCAAGACATGAGAATTTAAAATCAGGTATGTGCATCCTCTATAATCATAAGAGTAAGTCAATAATGCATCGCATCCTATATAAACCTGTCACACCCCAATCCTGATCCAACCAGAATGGTGTGAGTGAACCGCCATTGAATCAACGGTTCACACTAGGATCTCGAATAGGCCGTGTCCACTCATACAAACCATTACATATAACCACAATCAGAATATAAATAGTACAGCGGAAGTCTTTAAAATAGAATGAACTGAGTATCTATTGATAATTTAAATAAGTATCCAATTATTCAAATCCAAACCATAAATATAATACCATTACATCACTTTAATCCAACCAAAAATAATAAAAATAAATAAAAGTCAAATCAAAGGTACACGCAGAAAGGGCACTCACATGAAGCGTCATGCTTGTCCTCTCCTGCCTGCACATCCAACGCAGCAACACCTCTACACGCCGGAGCGTTCATATAATCATCCACCGTGTAACCTGCATCAATATCTAAAAACATGTATATATACAAAGGGTGAGCTCACAACTTAGCTCAGTAAGACAATCAGACAGTTTCACAATATTATGCATGAGTAACAATCATTTTATGCTGTGGTCTGGTTTTAAGTTTACAATGTGCTATAGAAAGGTTTGGTGGCCCCCGCACCTCTATACACGAGTGTGTGGCACAGCATGGATCACACCCCCATCTGCCCACATGCACCCAACATGGAATAGAGATAGAGCTAAGATACCCCCGTACCTCCCCTGATGCTCTACCCATACCAGTACCTAAGCCCCTACTGGCCAGGGCTCGCAAACTGGGCTCGCAACTAACCAATCCTATATGTCATCAATGTATGCTCTATCCCAGCACAGCCGTCTACGGCATAGAGATAGAGCTAAGGCATTCCCACACCTCCCCTGATGACCTATCCTCAACTAACGCACTAGGATAGATACATAACGCAGTAGACCCTATCCCAACATAACTCCCTACGGCATAGAGATAGAGCTAAAGCATCGTGGACAAGCCAGCATCAACCTCGGAGACCACAGTGCCACATAACCATGGCCAGGCCAGCATCAACATCGGAGACCACCGTACCGCGACCTTCCCCTGATGCCCCACCCGTACCAAGCATGTTAAGACAGAATACAACAAAAGGTGCTAGTGTAAGGAGTGATCCCAGGCCCATGCCCCACTCCACACACTAATGAAAACAATTACATGCTTAACAATCACATCCTAACAATGCATGAACAGTAATAATAACTGAAATTAAAAGATGGCATGAGAATATGCACAAACATCACATCATATATAATCAGGTGGTTAACAACGATTTACTGTCCATTAATTATTAGGTTTAGGTCAGATTCCCTTACCTGACGCTCGTTTGTTAGCTTGCTCCACGTCACAAGATCCAAACGGAAAGTCACAAAGTCCTACAATATTATTAAGGTTTCATTAGAATAGCTTCCTTAAGGTTTCACATTCGTCGGAAACCAACAGAGTCCAAAACCAGCCTTTCAGAGCTGACCGGTCGCAACATACCGATTGCAGCTCTGTGAGCAACCTAGCAACCGGTATGGTCGATCGGTATGTCTCCGGAACACCATACACTTGGTTTTTCGACTGTCGTCGATTGATCTCCTTGGATTTTCAAGGTTTCACCTATCCATTCTAAGTCTAAGCTTTAAGTTAGAGTTATCCCTAACTCATTTGAGTCTAGTTTCGATGAATATCATCTCGGAACTCGAATCTAGGGTTTGACAGCAACTTAGGGTTTAATATCCAATTTAGGGTTTTAGATCAATACCTACTTTGCATGGTATTGATCCACCCACACAACAATCCTAAAGTCATAGTGTAAGAAGAATGATTAAAACACTTACCGTTGACTGGCGTAACGTGAGCGTCGTCGAACGGTAATGGCGGCACCTCCTTCTTCTTCCTAGCCCCTTCTCCTTTCCCGCCCCCTTCTCTTCTCTAGGGTTTATGAGAGATAATGGAAAGGATTTGAGGAGGTTTAAGGTGTATTTATAGGCTAGAATTAGGGTTTAGTAACCCTATTAGGATTAGGAAGGTTCAGGCATTAGGGTTTAGGAAAATGGGACCCACAGAGATCCAATTCTAGATCTCCGCACTCAGCTGCACAGAGCTGACCGGTCGACCGGTACCATCGACCGGTCAACATAAAATGATGAATATTTGACCGTCTTTGATCCGATTTCGTACCTGTTTGTCATCCACTCGTCCCGTCTGGCCCGGTGATGATCGAAAAACCTACTACGACACAAAACCAAGGTTTAGACCGGGTTTACGAAGTGCGGGTCTTACAACTCCCCCACCCTTAAAAGAAATTTTGTCCTGAAATTTGCATGTAGGTCTCACAACTCCCCCACCCTTAAAAGAAATTTCGGCCTCGAAATTTGAACGTACCTTGATCGTCGAAAAGATTAGGGTACTCCTTCCTCATCGCGCTCTCCTCTTCCCAAGTAATTTCTTCGACATTTTGACTTCTCCAATGCTCCTTCACATAATGGATATCCTTGGTTCGATGTTGTTGTACCTTTCGACTTGAGAGCATCACAGGCACCACTTCGAATGTTAAGTCTTCACTCAAGTCTGGGGGATCAGCGGTCAAGATGTGCGATGGATCTCTGACATACTTCTTCAATAATGATACATGGAACACGTTATGAATGCTTGACATAGATGGTGGTAGAGCCAATTGATATGCTACATTACCACGTCGGGTCAATCTCTCATATAGTCCCACATACCTGGGGCATAGCTTCCCCTTCTTACCAAACCGTTTCAGACCTCGCACCGGTGATACCTTTAAGAATACTTTGTCACCCACTGGAAACTCCAGATCTCGACGTCGATTATCCGCATAGTGCTTCTGTCGAACTTGAGCTGTCTTTACTCTCTCCTTGATTTGATCAATCACTCGACAAGTTTCTTCAACAAACTCCGGTCCTACAATTCTTCTTTCTCCCACCTCGTTCCATAACAGTGGTGTACGACACTTCTTCCCATAGAGTGCTTCATATGGGGCCATCTGAATTGTAGCCTGATAACTGTTGTTATAAGCAAACTCGATAAGTGATAGTTTCTCATCCCAAGCTCCCTTGAAATCTATTGCACATGCTCGGAGCATATCTTCTAAAATTTGAATAGTTCGTTCTGACTGTCCGTCCGTCTGAGGGTGAAAAGCTGTACTGAACTTCAACTTCGTTCCCATAGCTTTCTATAATCCTTCCCAAAACTTTGATGTAAAATGGGGATCTCTGTCAGATTCTATACTCTCTGGAATGCCATTAAGTCTTACTATATTATCAACATATAACTTGGCCAGTTTCTCCATGGTATACTAAGGTCTGACCGCAATAAATCGAGCTGTCTTGGTGAGTCGGTTGACTATAACCCAAACTGCATCCACTGACCTTGGTGTCAAAGGTAGGCCAACGACGAAATCTATGGTAATGCAATCCCACTTCCATGCAGGTTCTGGTAATGGCTGTAGTAAACCTGCGGGTCTCTGCCTTTCCGCTTTA
Organism: Protea cynaroides; assembly: GCA_028583415.1. NCBI lineage: Eukaryota > Viridiplantae > Streptophyta > Magnoliopsida > Proteales > Proteaceae > Protea > Protea cynaroides. Next base: position 85,211,228 of record CM053268.1, read on the forward strand.
ACTTGTTGACAATTCAAACATTGGAACAGAAAACGAGCTATATCTGCTTTCATACCCCTCCACCAATATAATCTTCTTAAATCATGGTACATTTTGGTACTTCCTGGATGTACCGAATATGGAATGTAATGAGCTTCAGTCATAACTCGATCTCTGATATTGCAGTCTTCACTCTCAGGTATACATAACCGTCCACGATACCTGAGTACCTTTTCTGAATCAAAGGTAAAGTCAGGATTGCTCGTACCCTTCTCTAAGTCTTCTTGCACTGTCTTGAGATGTGGATCCTGTAGGATTGCTACCTTGACTTCATCAACTAGATCCGGTGAGATCTTCAAAGCTGCGAACTTCATGGTGAACTTATGAATTAAGCCTTGCTCGACTGGATCTTTTGCAGTCTCTATTATATACTCTTCATCGCCTTCAATTGAACTTGAGGCTGCGGCACATAATGCAGCATTTGTACTTGGTCCTACCTCAGGTTTCGATGCCCACTTTCTGCTTAAGGCGTCAGCCACAACATTTGCTTTACCTGGATGATACTGGATGTCACAATCATAATCTTTTAATAACTCCAGCCATCCCCTATGTCTCATATTCAGATCCTTCTGAGTGAAAAGATAAGTTAAGCTCTTGTGATCTGACTTAATCTGAAACTTCTCACCGTACAGGTAGTGTCTCCAAGTCTTGATTGCATGTATAACCGCTGCTAGCTCCAAATCATGTGTAGGATAGTTCTTCTCATTCTCTTTTAACTGTCTTGATACGTAAGCAATCACCTGTTCTCCTTGCATCAATACACACCCAATACCCAACCCTGAAGCATCCGTATATAAAGTAAACGGTATGCTTGGTTCAGGGATGGTCAAAATAGGTTCAGAGACTAGTCTTGACTTCAAAGTCTGAAGCACTTCTCGCACTCATCTGTCCATATGAATTTCTCTCCCTTCTTGGTCAATCTGGTGAGTAAAACAGCAATCCTGGAGTAATCTTCAACGAATCTTCTATAATAACCAGCCAACCCAAGGAAACTACGAATCTCCACAACAGATTTTGGTGTTTCCCATCCTACTATAACATCTATCTTACTTGGATCAACCTTGATACCGTCTTCAGATACTACATGGCCCAAGAAAGCTACTTCCTTCAGCCAAAACTCACACTTCTTGAACATAGCATAAAGCTTTTCTTGTCTCAGCCGTTGTAGGGCTGCCCTCTAATGTGTTATATGAGTCTCCAAGTCCTTTGAGTAGATCAATATGTCATCGATGAATACGATGACCGAAGTGTCTAACATATCATGAAACACTCGGTTCATCAGTTCCATGAACGACGCTGGAGCATTGGTCAACCCGAAAGACATAACTAAAAACTCATAATGCCCATACCTCGTCTTGAAAGCAGTCTTCGGAATATCTCCGGCATTGATTTTCAGTTGGTGATACCCCGATCAGAGATCAATCTTCGAGAACACCGTTGCACCCTGCAATTGATCGAACAGATCATCGATTCTAGGCAAAGGATATCGATTCTTGATCGTTAACTTGTTCAGCTCATGGTAGTCGATACACATCCTTACACTTCCGTCTTTCTTCTTGACAAATAATACAGGTGCTCCCCAAGGCGATATGCTAGGTCATATGAAACGCTTATCTAACAATTCTTGTAATTGGGTCTTTAACTCCTTTAACTCGGTAGGGGCCATCCTGTATGGTTCTTTGGACACCGGCGCCGAACCTGGCATAAGGTCTATTACAAACTCGGTAGCCCTGTCCGATGGTAGACCCATAAGCTCCTCTGGAAATACATCTGGGAACTCTCGAACCACATCTATATCTTCCATCTTTGGCACCCCAACAGTGATGTCAACTACAGATACTAGATACCCCACTCCCCCCTTCTCTAAGCATCTCTAAGCTTTTAGGGCAGAGAGAATCAGCTTCCGCTTCCTAGATAGCTTGATCCCAGTGAAGCTATACTCCTTTCCCTTTTTGTCTGTAAGCACAAGCTTCCTTTCACCAGATAATAGGATATCTGAATGATGGCCTAGCCAATCCATTCCCAAGATGACATCAAAGTCTGCCATCTTGAGTAGTTCCAGACTTGCTTCTAAGTCTCGGCCCTCAATACATACAGTACATGATCCATAATATTCAGTCAAATCCACTTCGACTCCTAGTGGAGAGCGAACTATCAAGCTTGGGTTCAAGTGCTTAATTGGTAACTCCATTCGCTTTCCAAAGGAAATAGAAACAAAGGAGTGCGTGGCCCCAGAGTCAAATAGTACTCTGGCAGGTATACCAGCTACATTTACAATTCCTGGAATTTTTCATTATCCCTTAGTTCTACATGCGCATACACACATGAAAATAGTAAGCCAAATAGTAAGGGATAGAGTCGTACCAGTGACCACATCAGGTGACGCAGCTGCCTCTTCAGTGGTGACCGCATATACTTTTCCTTGCTGGGGAGGTGGCTTCCTAGGTAGAGTGCAGGTCCTTGCAATATGACCCACTTGCTGACAGTTGAAACATTTGATATTCGGGTTGAATCCGGCGTTCTGTGGCACAGGTGGTGCCGTATTGTTTCTAGCAGGCACTATAGCGGTCTGAGCCCTGTATGGGCGGAAGGGTCTATTGTTACCGCCACCAGAACTCTCAATAGCGGGTCTCTTCACTCCCCTGTTCTGCGCGAAGAAGCTGTCCCGCTGACTGGACTCTATCACCCTCGCAACCTGCACAGCCTCATTATAGATTTTCTTGTCCAGGCCCAATATGTGCTCTCTGATGCTTCCACGTAGTCCCATGGTGAACCTACGTGTCTTGGTCTCTTCTTCTTGCATACTTGCCGGTGCGAAGAAAAATAACTCCTCGTACCTCTGCTGATAAGCATCCACAGTCGACTGAGACTGCTGTAGATTAAGGAACTCCTTCTCCATCTGATCTCTGAAGCTCTTCGAAAAATACTTATCGAAGAAGGCAACCTTGAACACTTCCCAATCCACCTGTGCAGGCTTCGTCTCCAAATATGCCCGTGTAAAATTCCACCAAGCATTTGCATCTTCCTTCAGCATGTGAGTCGCAAACAGGACCTTTTCATCCTCTCAACAACTCATCAATCGAAAATTCTTCTCCATTTCTGCAATCCACTGTGCTGGCCACAATGGTTTCCCTGTCTTACCTGTGAATGAAGAAGGCTTCAACTTTAGGAATCTATCCACCGCCCTGCTCAGATCGTGCTGTCCCTGCGTATTCATTCTGTACCATGGTGGTGGATACGGATACGCTCCCTGATAAGCAGAAGATGACGGAAACTGGTGCGGTGGTGGTACATTATGGGGTTGGCCCATCAGTCCTGGACTACCATGCGTCGGCTATGTAGTATTATTCCCTCCAGACTCGGGCGTACCTCCAGTGGGAACAGAACCCGGTGGCTTGAACATCTTCAGTGTCTCGCTCAGGAATTCTTTCTGCTGAGCTTGCATCTGATAGACCAGGTTTGTAACAATGGTCTCAGAATTCCTGTGAGGTGGGCCAGGAAAATTTGTCGGTACCTCTGGAACCTGTTCTTCCTCAACTTCCGGGCTTGGCTCTCTAACATGGCCTGGTTCAACCTGTTCTTCTTCCTCGAGGCGCATCCTAGCCTGGTGACGCTTCCGACCCCTACGACCGTTTCTGCCCACCATCTCAGACTATTCTATTTGAATCTGAGAAAAAGACATAATACATGAGAATGAAGTAATAGTGGTGCTAGTCTTAAACAATAAAAGGCGAAACAGTTGCAAAAAGGAGTATTTAAATTTACAAAATTTTAAATTTTTTCAAAGATTTTTTTTTCTAGCTATCCTGGGGCTGACTGGTCGCAACATACCGGTCGCACCCCTGTAGAATATGCTGCGACCGGTATAGTCGACCGGTCAGAATTAAAATTCTGACCGAAACATAGCGGTCGCATGCCTGGAGGGATACCGGTCGACACTCTGTAGACAGTGCTGCGACCGGTATAGTCAACCGATCAGAATTAAAATTCTGACCAAGAAATAGCGGTCGCATGTCTGTAGGGATACCGGTCGACCGGTATAGGCAAAACCGTCGACCGGTATGCCCAGAATTGCTTTTAAAATCACAAAAAGTGAGAATTTTTCTCACTTTTCTTTCTCCTTTCTTTTCCGGTGGCGATTCCTCTCTGCCCTTCCGAGCTTCTACAGTCCAACAGGTCACTCTAGAAGTGGTTTTCTTGCAATTCGGACTTGGCATATCGTCTCCAGGTAAGTCTCTTCCTTCTCTTTCTAGTTTTTATAAATTTTTCATATCGTCTTTATGTAGAATTTTAGGTTTTTCTTTGATTAAGAGATTCCAACCGTAGGAACTCTTTTCCTTAGGCTTATAAAGGGTTTAGGGACCCCTAAGAGCAAAAGCCCTCAACTTATTTGGACTTCCACCGAAAGGTTTTGATAAAAATCGAATTACACTTTTTAACCTAGGTTTTCAAAAAAATTCGAAATTTCTTGATTTTTCTCAAATTCCTGAAATTTCCTATTGTAATTGCCTGTGATTGGTTTGTTGAAGAGTGTGGGGGTTACGTAAGTCCTCCTCCCCATGTTTTTGGGTGAGTTCGAGGCTTTTTCTCGAATTACAGTCGTTATGCTGTCAAAATTTTGACAAAATCGAACATTTTCTTCTTATTTTCTTTTGTTTTGCAGTTTAATGGCTCCACGATGTGCTCTAGGCAAACGTCCTCATGGCTCAAGTGTTCGCGCTTCTCAACCACCCGCTCCACAACTCGACGAGCGTTGATTTCAATCCTTGGAGGCACAAGCTCGTTTCCCATGGTTCGAAAGCAAAAACATCGAATCTGGGCATCGAGTTAACTTGGATCAGCTGGAGAGGTTCGATGTGCGAGCCGCTTTCGACGCGCTTGGGTGAGTACCGGTAATATCCTACACAGATACCAACCGTCCCAACCTGGTTAAGCATTTCTATGCTAACCTGGAGCTGCATGAGGATGTCAACGATCCCAACCAGGGTAGGGACTTGTGCATCTCTAGCTACGTCAAGGGTGTACTTATCTCTTCAACACCCACCAGTTAGCTGATCTGCTGGGGGTACCCAATGATGAAGACTTAGTATACTGCCCCCAAAAGGTGAAGGGTTATCTGAGCTAGGACCTACACCGAGAGATTGCAGAGCAGATCCTCAATCCTGGGGCTCCTATGAAGGCGGCTAGTCTGAAGCCCCAAGCTCGAGTCTACAGCCGCATCATCCAGCACGACATTGTGCCCCAGAGCGGCCACTACAGTGAGTTATCTCAGCTCACTCAGTACATCACCTACTGCGTCTGCACCGGGGAGTGGGTCTCTCTCCCTTACCTCATCATCCGGACCATGCATCAGGCGACCCTGGCCGACCAGGCCAGTAACCTTCCCTACGGTCGTCTCATCACCTCCCTTCTACGTCGCCTGGGTGTGAGCATGAGAGGCGAGGTGACTGTTGAGGATACCATGACCTCCGACATTGACTGGGAGGCTATTCAGAGGATGCAGATGGTCGATCTGCCCATTAGTGATGACGAGTTGGAGGCTCGCCCTCGTCCACTCGGGAGGGTAGCAGCCGCAGCAGCAGCAACAGCAGCAGCCAATGCGGCCTATGCGACAGAGGCTGGGGGTGATGATGACGATATGGCTGGGGAAGCACCAGTGCCTGTCCCACAGCCTACACCTACAACACCACCGTCTACCTCTACAGCTGGACCATCTCAGCCTTCTCCCGACACCATGATGGGTATGTTTATGGAGATCAGGGAAGCTCAGCGAGAGATGAGCCGTGACTTGGCGCAGTTGGCTCACAGCCTCAAAGTCACACAGGATCAAGTGCACTGGCTTAGGGTCTCTAACGAGTGAGATTATGATATAGCAGACCCTATTCCTCCCAGACCCCCTACCCCATGATTTACTTTCACCTTCTCTCTCATGATGGTTTATATAACAGGGTAACTGTCGATTTGTGGACTGTACCCTGTAGCACTATTTTTATCTGATACCCAATTTCTTATTTAATGAAAGTTTTCATGTTTCACCTAACTAGTGTATGTGCACATGTTAAGTTTCATATTTAGTATAGTATATTATGCTCTTTCTTAATCCGTCTCAGGTATCAAACAATGCTTAGGGTGTGTTTGTATAAAAAAAATTTAATATTTCCTAACTCAGTTCATCGACTTAGTTAAGTGCAATATGGTTTGTTGGACAGAGCCCGAGGGCTCTGATACCAAGTTGTCACACTCCAATCCTGACCCAACCAGAATGGTGTGAGTGAATAGCCATTGAACCAACGATTCACACCAGGATCTCGAATAGGCCGTGTCCACTCATACAAACCATTACACATAACCACAATCAGAATATAAATAGTACAACGGAAGTTTTTAATATAGAATGAACTGAGTATCTATTGACAATTTAAATAGGTATCCAATTATTCAAATCCAAACCATAAATATAATACCATTACATCACTTTAATCCAACCAAAAATAATGAACATAAATAAAAGTCAAATCAAAGGTACACGCAGAAAGGGCACTCGCATGAAGCGTCATGCTCGTCCTCTCTTGCCTGCACATCCAACGCAGCAACACCTCCACACACCAGAGAGTTCATATAATCATCTACCGTGTAACCTGCATCAATATCTAAAAACATGTATATATACAAAGGGTGAGCTCACAACTTAGCTCAGTAAGACAATCAGACAGTTTCACAATATTATGCATGAGTAACAATATGCTGTGGTCTGGTTTTAAGTTTGTAATGTGCTATAAAAAGGTTTGGTGGCCCCCACACCTTTATACATGAGTGTGTGGCACAGCATGGATCACACCCCCATCTGCCCACATGCACCCAACATGGAATAGAGATAGAGCTAAGATACCCCCGTACCTCCCCTGATTCTCTACCCATACCAGTACCTAAGCCCCTACTGGCCAGGGCTCGCAAACTGGGCTCGCAACTAACCAATCCTATATGTCATCAATGTATGCTCTATCCCAGCACAGCCGTCTACGGCATAGAGATAGAGCTAAGGCATTCCCACACCTCCCCTGATGCCCTATCCGTAACTAACCCACTAGGATAGATACATAACGCAGAAGACCCTATCCCAACATAACTCCCTACGGCAAAGAGATAGAGCTAAAGCATCGTGGACAAGCCAGCGTCGACCTCGGAGACCACAGTGCAACATAACCATGGCCAGGCCAGCATCAACATCGGAGACCACCGTACCGCGACCTTCCCCTGATGCCCCACCCATACCAAGCATGTTAAGACAGAATACTACAAAAGGTGCTAGTGTGAGGAGCAATCCCAGGCCCATGCCCCACACCACACACTAACGAAAACAATCACATGCTTAACAATCACATCCTAACAATGCATGAACAGTAATAATAACTGAAATTAAAAGATGGCATGTGAATATGCACAAACATCACATCATATATAATCAGGTGGTTAACAACGATTTACTGTCCATTAATTATTAGGTTTAGGTCCCCTTACCTGACGCTCGTTTGTTAGCTTGCTCCACGTCACAAGATCCAAACAGAAAGTCACAAAGTCTTACAATATTATTAAGGTTTCATTAAAATAGCTTCCTTAAGGTTTCACGTTGGTCGGAAACCAACAGAGTCCAAAACCAGCCTTCCAGAGCTGACCGGTTGCAACATACCGGTTGCAGCTCTGTGAGCAACCTAGCAACCGGTATGGTCGACCGGTATGTCTCCGGAAGACCATACACTTGGTTTTTCGACTGCCGTCGATCGATCTCCTTGGATTTTCAGGGTTTCTCCTATCCATTCTAATTCTAAGCTTTAAGTTAGAGTTATCCCTAACTCATTCGAGTCTAGTTTCGAAGAATATCATCTTTGGAACTCGAATCTAGGGTTTGACGGCAACTTAGGGTTTAATATCCAATTTAGGGTTTTAGATCAATACCTACTTTGCATGGTATTGATCCACCCACACAATTATCCTAAAGTTATAGTGTAAGAAGAATGATTAAAACACTTACTGTTGACTGGCGTAACGTAAGCGTCGTTGAACGGTAATGGCGGCGCCTCCTTCTTCTTCCTAGCTCCTTCTCCTTTCCAACCTCCTTCTCTTCTCTAGGGTTTATGAGAGATAATGGAAAGGATTTGAGGAGGTTTAAGGTGTATTTATAGGCTAGAATTAGGGTTTAGTAACCCTATTAGGATTAGGAAGGTTCAGCCATTAGGGTTTAGGAAAATGGGACCCACAGAGATCCAATTCCGGATCTCCGCACTCAGCTGCGCAGAGCTGACCGGTCGACAGGTACCATCGACCGGTCAACATAAAATGAAGAATATTTGACCGTCTTTGATCAGATTTCGTACCTATTTGTCATCCGCTTGTCCCATCTGGCCCGGTGATGATCGAAAGACCTACTACGACACAAAACCTAGGTTTAGACCGGGTTTACGGAGTGCGGGTCTTACAACTCCCCCACCCTTAAAAGAAATTTTGGCCTCAAAATTTGAACGTACCTTGATCGTCGAAAAGATTAGGGTACTCCTTCCTCATCGCGCTCTCTTCTTCCCAAGTAATTTCTTCGACATTTTGACTTCTCCAATGCACCTTCACATAATGGATATCCTTGGTTTGATGTTGTTGTACCTTTTGACTTGAGAGCATCATAGGCACCACTTCGAATGTTAAGTCTTCAGTCAAGTTTGGGGGATCAGCGGTCAAGATGTGTGATGGATCTCTGACATACTTCTTCAATAATAATACATGGAACCCGTTACGAACGCTTGACATAGATGGTGGTAGAGCCAATTGATATGCTACATTACCACGTCGGGTCAATCTCTCATATGGTCCCACATACTTGGGGCATAGCTTCCCCTTCTTACCAAACCGTTTCAGTCCTCGCACCGGTGATACCTTCAAGAATACTTTGTCACCCACTGCAAACTCCAGATCTCGACGTCAATTATCCGCATAGTGCTTCTGTCGAACTTGAGCTGTCTTTACTCTCTCCTTGATTTGATCAATCACTCGGCAAGTTTCTTCAACAAACTCCGGTCCTACAATTCTTCTTTCTCCCACCTCGTTCCATAACAGAGGTGTACGATACTTCTTCCCATAGAGTGCTTCATATGGGGCCATCTGAATTGTAGCCTGATAACTGTTGTTATAAGAAAACTTGATAAGTGATAGTTTCTCATCCCAAGCTCCCTTGAAATCTATTGCAGAAGCTCGGAGCATATCTTCTAAAATTTGAATAGTTCGTTTTGACTGTCCGTCCGTCTGAGGGTGAAAAGCTGTACTGAACTTCAACTTCGTTCCCATTGATTTTTGTAATCCTTCCCAGAACTTTGTTGTAAAAAGGGATCTCTGTCAGATACTATACTCTCTGGAACGCCATGAAGTCTGACTATATTATCAACATATATCTTGGCCAGTTTCTCCATGGTATACTGAGGTCTGACCGCAATAAATCGAGCTGTCTTGGTGAGTCGGTTGACTATAACCCAAACTGCATCCACTGACCCTGGTGTCAAAGGTAGGCCAGTGACGAAATCCATGGTAATGCAATCCCACTTCCATGCAGGTTCTGGTAATGGCTGTAGTAAACCTGTGGGTTTCTGCATTTCCGCTTTAACTTGTTGACAATTCAAACATTGGAACACGAAACGAGCTATATCTGCTTTCATACCCCTCCACCAATATAGTCTTCTTAAATCATGGTACATTTTGGTACTTCTTGGATGTACCAAATATGGAGTGTAATGAGCTTCAGTCATAACTCGATCTCTGATATTGCAGTATTCACTCTCAGGTATACATAACCGTCCACGATACCTGAGTACCTTTTCTTAATCAAAGGTAAAGTCAAGATTGCTCGTACCCTTCTCTAAGTCTTCTTGTACTATCTTGAGATGTGGATCCTGTAGGATTGCTACCTTGACTTCATCAACTAGATCCGGTGAGATCTTCAAAGCTGTGAACATCATGGTGAACTTATGAATTAAGCCTTGCTCGACTGGATCTTCTGCAGTCTCTATTATATACTCTTCATCGCCTTCAATTGAACTTTAGGCTGCGGCACGTAATGCAGCATTTGTACTTGGTCCTGCCTCAGGTTTCGATGCCCACTTTCTGCTTAAGGCGTCAGCCACAACATTTGCTTTACCCGGATGATACTGGATGTCACAATCATAATATTTTAATAACTCCAGCCATCTCCTCTGTCTCATATTCAGATCCTTCTGAATGAAAAGATAAGTTAAGCTCTTGTGATCTGACTTAATCTGAAACTTCTCACCGTACAAGTAGTGTCTCCAAGTGTTGATTGCATGTATAACTGTTGCTAGCTCCAAATCATGTGTAGGATAGTTCTTCTCATGCTCCTTTAACCGTCTTGATGCGTAAGCAATTACCTGTTCTCCTTGCATCAATACACACCCAATACCCAACCCTGAAGCATCCGTATATAAAGTAAACGGTACGCTTGGTTCAGGGATGGTCAAAATAGGTGTAGAGACTAGTCTTGACTTCAAAGTCTGAAAGCACTTCTCACACTCATCTGTCCATATGAATTTCTCTCCCTTCTTGGTCAATCTGGTGAGTGGAACAGCGATCCTAGAGTAATCTTCCACGAATCTTCTATAATAACCAGCCAACCCAAGGAAACTACGAATCTCCGGAACAGATTTTGGTGCTTCCCATCCTACTATAGAAGCTATCTTACTTGGATCAACCTTGATACCGTCTTCAGATACTACATGGCCCAAGAAAGCTACTTCCTTCAGCCAAAACTCACACTTCTTGAACTTAGCATAAACCTTTTCTTGTCTCAGCCATTGTAGGGCTGCCCTCAAATGTGTTGTATGAGTCTCCAAGTCCTTTGAGTAGATCAATATGTCATCGATGAATACGATGACCGAAGTGTCCAACATATCATGAAACACTTGGTTCATCAGTTCCATGAACGACGCTGGAGCATTGGTCAACCCGAAAGACATAACTAGAAACTCATAATGCCCATACCTCATCCTGAAAGCAGTCTTTGGAATATCTCCGGCATTGATTTTCAGTTGGTGATACCCCGATCAGAGATCAATCTTCGAGAACACCTTTGCACCCTGCAATTGATCGAACAGATCATCGATTCTAGGCAAAGGATATCGATTCTTGATCGTTAACTTGTTCAGCTCACGGTAGTCGATACACAGCCTTACACTTCCGTCTTTCTTCTTGGCAAATAATACAGGTGCTCCCCAAGGTGATATGCTAGGTCGTATGAAACCCTTATCTAATAATTCTTGTAATTGGATCTTCAACTCCTTTAACTCGGTAGGGGCCATCCTGTATGGTGCTTTGGACACCGGCGCCGAACCTGGCATAAGGTCTATTACAAACTCTGAAGCCCTGTCCGATGGTAGACCAGTAAGCTCCTCTGGAAATACATATGGGAACTCTCGTACCACATCTATATCATCCATCTTTGGCACCTCAGCAGTGGTGTCGACTACAGATACTAGATACCCCACTCCCCCCTTCTCTAAGCATCTCTTAGCTTTTAGGGCGGAGAGAATCAACTTCCGCTTCCAAAATAGCTTTATCCCAGTGAAGCTATACTCCTTTCCCTTTTTGTCTGTAAGCACAAGCTTCCTTTCACCACATAATAGGATAGCTGAATGATGGCCTAGCCACTCCATTCCCAAGATGACATCAAAGTCTGCCATCTCGAGTAGTACCAGACTTGCTTCTAAGTCTCGGCCCTCAATACATACAGTACATGGTCCATAATATTCAGTAAATGCCACTTCGACTCCTAGTGGAGAGCGAACTATCAAGCTTAGGTTCAAGTGCTTAATTGGTAACTCCATTCGCTTTCCAAAGGAAATAGAAACAAAGGAGTGTGTGGCCCCAGAGTCTAATAGTACTCTGGCAAGTATACCAGCTACATTTACAATTCCTGGAATTTTTCATTATCCCTTAGTTCTACATGCGCATACACACAATGAAAAATAGTAAGCCAAATAGTAAGGGATAGAGTTGTACCAGTGACCACATCAGGTGATGCAGCTGCCTCTTCAGTGGTGACCGCATATACTTTTCCTTGCTGGGGAGGTTGCTTCCTAGGTAGAGTGCAGGTCCTTGTAATATGACCCACTTGCTGACAGTTGAAACATTTGATATTCGGGTTGAATCCGGCGTTCTGTGGCACAGGTGGTGCCGTATTGTTTCTAGCAGGCACTGTAGCGGTCTGAGCCCTATATGGGCGGAAGGGTCTATTGTTACCGCCACCAGAACTCTCAATAGCGGGTCTCTTCACTCCCCTATTCTGCGCGAAGAAGCTGTCCCACTGACTGGACTCTATCACCCTCGCAACCTGCACAGCCTCATTATAGATTTTCTTGTCCAGGCCCAATATGTGCTCTCAGATACTTCCACGTAGTCCCATGGTGAGCCTATGTGTCTTGGTCTCTTCTTCTTGCATACTTGCTGGTGCGAAGAAAATAACTCCTCGTACCTCTGCTGATAAGCATCCACAGTCGACTGAGACTGCTGTAGATTAAGGAACTCCTTCTCCATCTGATCTCTGAAGCTCTTCGGAAAATACTTTTCGAAGAAGGCAACCTTGAACACTTCCCAATCCACCTGTGCATGTTTCGTCTCCAAATATGCCCGTGTAGAATTCCACCAAGCATTTGCATCTTCCTTCAGCATGTGAGTGGCAAACAGGACCTTTTCATCCTCTGAACAAGTTATCCGTCGAAAATTCTTCTCCATTTCTGCAATCCACTGTGCTGGCCACAATGGTTTCCCTGTCTTACCTGTGAATGAAGAAGGCTTCAACTTTAGGAATCTATCCACCGCCCTGCTCAGATCGTGTTGTCCCTGCGTATTCATTCTGTACCATGGTGGTGGATACGGATACGCTCCCTGATAAGCAGAAGATGACAGAAACTGGTGTGGTGGTGGTACATTCTTGGGTTGGCCCATCAGTCCTGGACTACCATGCGTCGGCTGTGTAGTATTATTCCCTCCAGACTCGGGCGTACCTCCAGTGGGAACAGAACCCGATGGCCTGAACATCTTCAGTATCTCGCTCAGGAATTCTTTCTGCTGAGCTTGCAACTGATAGACCAGGTTTGTAACAATGGTCTCAAAATTCCTGTGAGGTGGGCCAGGAAAATTTGTCGGTACCTCTGGAACCTGTTCTTCCTCAACTTCCGGCATGGCTCTATAACATGGCCTGGTTCAACCTGTTCTTCTTCCTCGAGGTGCATCCTAGCCTGGTGACGCTTTCGACCCCTACGACCATTTACGCCCACCATCTCAGACTATTCTGTTTGAATCTGAGAAGAAGACATAACAAATGAGAATGAAGCAATAGTGGTGTTAGTCTTGAACAATATAAGGCGAAACAGTCGCAAAAAGGAGTATTTAAATTTACAAAATTTTAAAATTTTTTAGAGATTTTTTTTTCTAGCTATCCTGGTGCTGACCGGTCGCAACATACCGGTCGCACCCCTGTAGAATATGCTGCGACCGGTATAGTTGACCGGTCAGAATTAAAATTCTGACCGAGACATAGCGGTCGCATGCCTGGAGGGATACCGGTCGACACTCTGTAAACAGTGCTGCGACCGGTATAGTCAACCGGTCAGAATTAAAATTCTGACCGACACATAGCGGTCGCATGTCTGTAGGGATACCGGTCGACCGGTATAGGCAAAACCGTCGACCGGTTTGCCCAGAATGGCTTTTAAAATCGTGAAAAGTGATAATTTTTCTCACTTTTCTTTCTCCTTTCTTTTCCGGTGGCGATTCCTCTCTGCCCTTCCGAGCTTCTACAGTCCGACCGGTCACTCTAGAAGTGGTTTTCTTGCGATTCGGACTTGGCTTATCGACTCCAGGTAAGTCTCTTCCTTCTCTTTCTAGTTTTTATAAATTTTTCATATCGTCTTTATGTAGAATTTTTGGTTTTTCTTTGATTGAGAGATTCCAACCGTAGGAACTCTTTTCCTTCGGCTTAGAAAGGGTTTAGGGACCCCTAAGAGCAAAAGCCCTCAACCTATTTGGACTTCCACCGAAAGGTTTTGATAAAAATAGAATTTTTACACTTTTTAACCTAGGTTTTCAAAAAAATTCAAAATTTCTTGATTTTTCTCAAATTCCTGAAATTTCCTATTGTAATTGCCTGTGATTGGTTTGTTGAAGAGTGTGGGGGTTACGTAAGTCCTCCTCCCCATGTTTTTTGGTGAGTTCGAGGCTTTTTCTCGAATTACAGTGGTTATGGTGTCGAAATTTTGACAAAATCTAACATTTTCTTCATATTTTCTTTTGTTTTGCACTTTAATGGCTCCACGACGTGCTCTGGGCAAACGTCCTCATGGCTCAAACGTTCGCGCTTCTCAACCACCCGCTCCACAACTTGACGAGCGTTGGTTTCAATCTTTGGAGGCACAAGCTCGTTTCCCATGGTTCGATAGCAAAAACATCGAATCTGGGCATCGAGTTAACTTGGATCAGCTGGAGAGGTTCGATGTGCGCGCCGCTTTTGACGCGCTTGGGAGGGTACCGATAATATCCTACACAGATACCACCCGTCCCTACCTGGTTAAGTATTTCTATGCTAACCTGGAGCTGCATGGGGATGTCAATGATCCCAACCAGGGTAGGGACTTGCGCATCTCCAGCTACGTCAAGGGTGTACCTATCTCCTTCAACACCCACCAGTTAGCTGATCTGCTCGGGGTACCTAATGATGAAGACTTAGTATACTGCCTCCCAAAGGTGAAGGGTTATCTGAGCGAGGACCTACGCCGAGAGATCGCAGAGCAGATCCTCAATCCTAGGGCTCCTATGAAGGCGGCTAGTCTGAAGCCCCTAGCTCGAGTCTACAGCTGCATCATCCAGCACGACATTGTGCCCCAGAGCGGCCACTACAGTGAGTTATCTCAGCTCACTCAGTACATCACCTACTGCGTCTGCACCGGGGAGCGGGTCTCTCTCCCTTACCTCTTCATCCAGACCATGCATCAGGTGACCCTGGCCGACCAGGCCAGTAACCTTCCCTACGGTCCTCTCATCACCTTCCTTCTACATCGCCTGGGTGTGAGCATGAGAGGCGAGGTGACTGTTGAGGATACCATGACCTCCGTCATTGACAGGGAGGCTATTCAGAGGATGCAGATGGTCGATCTACCCGTTAGCAATGATGAGTTTGAGGCTCGCCCTCGTCCACTCGGGAGGGTAGCAGCCGCAGCAGCCGCAGCCAATGCCGCCTATGCGGTAGAGGCTGGGGGTGATGATGACGATATGGCTGGGGAAGCACCAGTTCCTATCCCACAGCCTACACCTGGAGCACCACTGTCTACCTCTACAGCTGGGCCATCTCAGCCTTCTCCCGACACCATGATGGGTATGTTTATGGAGATCAGGGATGCTCAGCGTGAGATGAGCCGTGACTTGGAGCAGTTTGCTCACAGCCTCAGAGTCACACAGGATCAGGTGCACTGGCTTAGGGTCTCTTATGGGCGAGATTATGATATAGCAGACCCTATTCCTCCCAGGCCCCCTACCCCATGATTTACTTTCACCTTCTCTCTCATGACGGTTTATATAACAGGGTAACTGTCCGGTTTGTGGACTGTACCCTGTAGCACTATTTTTATCTGATACCCAATTTCTTATTTAATGAAAGTTTTCATGTTTCACCTAACTAGTGTATGTGCACATGTTAAGTTTCATATTTAGTATAGTATATTATGCTCTTTCTTAATCCGTCTCAGGTATCAAACAATGCTTAGGGTGTGTTTGTATAAAAAAAATTTTAATATTTCCTAACTCAGTTCATCGACTTAGTTAAGTGCAATATGGTTTGTTGGACAGAGCCCGAGGGCTCTGATACCAAGTTGTCACACCCCAATCCTGACCCAACCAGAATGGTGTGAGTGAACCACCATTGAACCAACGGTTCACACCAGGATCTCGAATAGGCCGTGTCCACTCATACAAACCATTACACATAACCACAATCAGAATATAAATAGTATAGCGGAAGTCTTTAAAATAGAATGAACTGAGTATCTATTGATAATTTAAATAAGTATCCAATTATTCAAATCCAAACCATAAATATAATACCATTACATCACTTTAATCCAACCGAAAATAATGAAAATAAATAAAAGTCAAATCAAAGGTACATGCAGAAAGGGCACTCGCATGAAGTGTCATACTCGTCCTCTCCTGCCTGCACATCCAACGCAGCAACACCTCCACACGCCGGAGCGTTCATATAATCATCCACCGTGTAACCTGCATCAATATCTAAAAACATGTATATATACAAAGGGAGAGCTCACAACATAGCTCAGTAAGACAATCAGACAGTTTCACAATATTATGCATGAGTAACAATCATTTTTTGCGGTGGTCTGGTTTTAAGTTTGCAATGTGCTATAGAAAGCATTGGTGGCCCCCACACCTCTATACACGAGTGTGTGGCACAGCATGGATCACACCCTCATCTGCCCACATGCACCCAACATGGAATAGAGATAGAGCTAAGATACCCCCGTACCTCCCCTGATGCTCTACCCACACCTGTACCTAAGCCCCTACTGGCCAGGGCTCACAAACTGGGCTCGCAACTAACCAATCCTATATGTCATCAATGTATGCTCTATCCCAGCACAGCCGTCTACGGCATAGAGATAGAGCTAAGGCATTACCACACCTCCCCTGATGCCCTATCCGCAACTAACCCACTAGGATAGATACATAACGCAGTAGACCCTATCCCAACATAACTCCCTACGGCATAGAGATAGAGCTAAAGCATCGTGGACAAGCCAGCGTCGACCTCGGAGACCACAGTACCGCATAACCATGGCCAGGCCAGCATCATCATCGGAGACCATTGTACCATGACCTTCCCCTGATGCCCCACCCGTACCAAGCATGTTAAGGCAGAATACTTCAAATGGTGCTAGTGTGAGGAGCGATCCCAGGCCGATGCCCCACTCCACACACTAACGAAAACAATCACATGCTTAACAATCACATCCTAACAATGCATGAACAGTAATAATAACTGAAATTAAAAGATGGCATGTGAATATGCACAAACAGCACATCATATATAATCAGGTGGTTAACAACGATTTACTGTCCATTAATTATTAGGTTTAGGTCAGATTCCCTTACCTGACCCTCATTTGTTAGCTTGCTCCACGTCACAAGATCCAAACGAAAAGTCACAAAGTCCTACAATATTATTAAGGTTTCACTAGAATAGCTTCCTTAAGGTTTCACGTTGGTCGGAAACCAACAGAGTCCAAAACCAGCCTTTCAGAGCTGACCGGTCGCAACATACCGGTTGCAGCTCTGTGAGCAACCTAGCAACCGGTATGGTCGACTGGTATGTCTCCGGAAGACCTTACACTTGCTTTTTTGACTGTCGTCGATCGATCTCCTTGGATTTTCAGGGTTTCTCCTATCCATTCTAAGTCTAAGCTTTAAATTAGAGTTATCCCTAACTCATTCGAGTCTAGTTTCGATGAATATCATCTCGAAACTCGAATCTAGGGTTTGATGGAAACTTAGGGTTTATTATCCAATTTAGGGTTTTAGATCAATACCTACTTTGCATGGTATTGATCCACCCACACAACTATCCTAAAGTCATAGTGTAAGAAGAATGATTAAAACACTTACCGTTGACTGGCGTAATGTGAGCGTCGTCGAACGGTAATGGCGCCACCTCCTTCTTCTTCCTAGCTCCTTCTCCTTTCCAACCTCCTTCTCTTCTCTAGGGTTTATGAGTGATAATGGAAAGGATTTTAGGAGGTTTAAGGTGTATTTATAGGCTAGAATTAGGGTTTAGTAATCCTATTAGGATTAGGAAGGTTCAGGCATTAGGGTTTAGGAAAATGGGACCCACAGAGATCCAATTCTGGATCTCCGCACTCAGCTGCGTAGAGTTGATCGATCGACCGGTACCGTCGACCGGTTAACATAAAACGATGAATATTTGACCGTCTTTGATCCTATTTCGTACCTGTTTGTCATCCGCTCGTCCCGTCTGGCCCGGTGATGATCGGAAGACCTGCTACGACACAAAACCAAGGTTTAGACAGGGTTTACGGAGTGCGGGTCTTACAACTCCCCCACCCTTAAAAGAAATTTCATCCTAAAATTTGCATGTAGGTCTCACAAAACCTATCTATTTATATGGCCACAATAGATTTGATCCTTTGCTGAAAACGTTTGAGGCTTCATCTTCAGAAAATATTCCTCAACCCTTGTTGGATCATTCTGCCATGATGCAGCTATCCCATACATCGGTGGCTGATAAGGGTAACCACTTTGATACACTGCTTATTGTGCACCAAGCTTCTGCACTGGGGTGTGCATTACTGGGACTTGCTATATGGTACGCACTGTGTATAGCTAACAGGTATTGGGGGTACAGTGTTGCTACCAATCGGTACCGTGCTTGGTTTGACTTGGATGTGTTGCTGTAGCATTGGCAACTTGGATAGTGATTTCCATGACAACTTACATAGCCAGTATCATCTATTGTTGTTTTTGCATTTTGTCAGGCCAAGTTCATTACAACCATAGCCAAGGCACTTGGTAGCCCACTTAGATTGGCTGGAGTGGCCTGGTTGTTCACCTCCTTTGATTTGTTCCAATCTGATTATCATTATTTAGCATCTGCCCAGATGAGTTTTCACTACCCGTTCTCGACCCAGAAGGTGGTGGGGTCAAGTTACAACCTCTTCTTAATGCTCAGCGGACAATGGATTAGCTTGTGGTGGATCTCACTCTGAGTCTCCACGTCCCCAGGAGTATAGCTTTATCTTCTTTTATAGTTACTCTCATTTTTGGTGTATGGCCATTGTTCTCCTATCTCTGTTGGATTTAGCCTGAGATCTTTCCCTTTACCTCTACAGGGATTTAGGCATTACTAGCCATTTTTCTTCTTCCTCTGTCATACATCGGGTTTCACATCTTGTGAGTACCAACTCGGTATTCCAATTTCCAACTTTATAGATGCCCCCTTCTTGCTACTGTACTATATCCTTTGTATACTTAGACAATTACCTGACTTATAGATCATACCCAATATTATTTGTTTATCATGATACATTTAGATTTTCTTTTTCTGTCTGTATATACATATGGTTCCACCTTTTATATGTACATTATTGTCTTGTTTAAGTTCTGTCTCAACTAACACAGCTGCTTATGGTGTGTTTGTATTAAAGCTTTTAATTTATCCTAACTCAGTTCATGGACTCTAGTGGAAGTATTCAAGTTTGATGGGCAAGGTCTGAGAGCTCTAATACCAAGTTGTGACACCCCAATTCTGGACTAAATAGAATGGTGTGATGAACCGTCAATAAATCAACAGTTCAACCAGGATCTCGTATAGGCTATGCCAACCATGTTAAACCAAAACACATTCCACATTAATCAGAGATAATAAAGTAAATAGCAGAAATCTTATTAATAATGAACTGAGGTCTAATCATGATAAATAATTAATATTCTAGTTATCTCCTAGTAATCAAAACATAATTTAATACATATTATAAATATCCAAATACGAAAGCTAAACACTAAGCGCATCCATAATTGAAACGCTCGCTTAGCGAATCATAATAGTCCTCCTCAGCTTGCTCATCCATAGTTGCCATCTGTTCATATGTTGGCGTGTCGACATAATCTTCAACCATAATACCTACAATATCATAAACTAAAAAGAATTTCTCGCGCGAGGGTTAGCTCTCCAACTTGAGCTCAGTAAGCAAACAAAATAATGCAACAAACATATGCATGCATTTAATTCATATCGTTGGTCTGGATTATAAGTTTGTAATGTGTAATATAAAGGATAGGTGGCTGTTGCACCTCTATACATGAGTGTGTGAAGCCGCCCAATGGATCAAACACCATTGTCATCCCACATGCACCCATCATGGAATAGAGATAGAGCTAAAGTGCCTGGATCAAACATCGCATGACACTTCCCCTGATGCCCTACCCATACCAACACGTAAGCCCCTATAGACGAGGGCTTACAAACTGGGCTCGCAACTAATCAGTCCTAATGTCAAACAGTGTATCCAAGGCCTCACCCCAGCATCCCTCAATACGTCCATAGAGATGGAGCTAAGGCCCCCCGACAGAGTCAGAGACTACATGGTCCGAGACCACCTCCCCTGATGCCCTACGACGTAATAGTTCTGCTAAGGTAATGGCGATACGATGATGTCAGTGGACGAGACTTGAGTAGAGATAGAACTAGAGTCTGGTGACCAGGATGAACCACAGTGTCACGTCCTCCCCCTGATGCTCAACTCGCATTAAGCACACTAACCAGACACATACATTCACATGCCTATTCCTAGCATCATCATCATCATTATGTTATAAATAAACAGAATTAAATATGCATGAGTAGTAATAGCAGGAATATTAGATGACATGTGAAATGCACATTGCAAGTATACAAGCATAGAATCATTCATGGCATTGGACTCAAGTAGTAAAACAGTTTCTTATTAGCCAATTAGTTTAGGTCTTGTTCTCTCACCTTTGGTCAATGGTTGTTCCTCGTCCAAGCTTTGTAAATCACTTTTAGACCACTTAGAAACTTAAAAAATTTATAGATTTTAAATTAGAATTTATTTCCATTAATTCAGACTTCCAGAAGCTGAGTGGTCGCAGGTGCGGCTGCACCTGTGGTCTCAGTTTCTGCAACCACAGGGTGTGTGGTCACAAGGTGTGGTTGCATATCATGCGACCATACATGCGAAGACACCCTCCCTGAAACTTCCCCAAGGGTGTGTGGTCGCTATGTGTGGTCGCATTCCATGCGACCATACATGCGACCACACCCTCCCTGGAACTTTCCCGAGGGCGTGTGGTCGATATGTGTGGTCGCATACCATGCGACCACTGTCACACCCCAATTCTGCATCAACCAGAATGGTGTGATAAACCGTCTATGATCCAACGGTTCAACCAGGATCTCGAATAGGCTGTGTCCTTTTTGCTTAAACCATACATCTACAACCATAATCAGAATAAATAAACAATAGCGGAAGTCTTTAATCTTAATGTACTGAGTATCTAACAGTGATATCATAAATAAAGTATCCAATTATCTCAAATAAATGAAGACATAAAATAAAATAATTTAATCAATTACATATTCTGAATAATCCAACAAATAAATCTAATCAAAGACGTATGAGTTGCATTCGCACGACGAATCATGTGACTCCATCATAACTTCGGCATCCATCGCCACAACATGCCCGTACATTGGAGCATTCACATATTCTTCTATAGTAGGACCTGCATCATCAACTAAAATATATGACGTCAAAAGGGTGAGCACACATCATGGCTCAGTGAGCAAACAAAACAATGCGACAAACATATGCATGCATTTAATTCATATCCTTGGTCTGGCTCATAAGTTTGCAATGTGCAATAGAAAGGATAGGTGGTCACCGCACCTCTATACATGAGTGTGTGAAGCCGCCCAATGGATCAAACACCATCGCTGTCCCATATGCACCCATCATGGAATAGAGATAGAGCTAAAGTGCCCGGATCAAACACCGCATAACACTTTCCCTGATACCCTACCCATACCAACACGTAAGCCCCTATTGGCGAGGGCTTGCAAACTGGGCCCGCAACTAACCAGTCCTAATGTCAAAAAGTGTATCCAAGGCCTCACCCCAGCATCTCACAATACGTCCATAGAGATAGAGTTAAGGCCCCCCGACAGAGTCAGAGACTACACGGTCCGAGACCACCTCCCCTGATGCCCTACGACGTAATAGTTCTGCTAAGGCAATGACGATACGATGATGTCAGTGGACAAGACTTGAGTAGAGATAGAGCTAGAGTCTAGTGACCAGGATGAACCACAGTGTTACGTCCTCCCCCTGATGCTCTACTCGCATCAAGCACACTAACCACACACATACATTCACATCCCTATTCCTAGCATCATCATCAACATCATGTTATAAATAAATTAAATTAACTATGCATGATCAGTAATAACAGGAATATTAGATGACATGTGAAATGCACAATACACGCATACAAGCGTAGAATCATTTATGGCATTGGACTCAATAAAAAAAATAGTTTATTATTAGCCAATTAATTTAGGTCTTGTTCCCTCACCTTTGGTCGATAATAGATCCTCGTTCAAGCTTCGTAATTCACTCTTAGACCACTTGAAAACCTAAAAAATTTATAGATTTTAAATTAAAATTTATTTCCAGCAGTTTAAACTAACAAAAACTGAGGGATTGCAGGTGTGGCAGCACCTATGGTCTCAGTTTCTGTGACCATAGGGCGTGTGGTCGCAAGGTGTGGTCGCATATCCTGTGACCACATCCTCCCTGGAAACTTTTTGAGGGTATGTGGTTGAAAATGTGTGTCTCGTGTGGTCGCACATCATGCGACCACACGTGTGATGGTCGACCTTTCACTCTCAACTTCAATTCCTTCATGCTTAGATTCCTTGGCTTATCATTATGGCCCTTCCTATGATTGTTCTATGGCTCAGAACTAGTATTTATATATGAAATCCACATCCACATAAATTTCCTCCATGGATTCTCTTGGAATTTATCCATGGATTGATGATTTGGGTTTCACCTAAATCCTATCTCTTTCATGAACTATTCTAGGCTCTCAATTGACATGGAGAATGTTCCATACTTTAAACTTGTTGAAGATTCAGAGGTTTTCTCTAAATTTCCCTTTCTTAGTCTTCCTCTTCAATTCTCCTTCTCATCCTTCTCTTCTCTTTCTCTCACTTTCAATTTGGGTTCTAAAAGGGTGAAAGAGGATAAGGGACATCCTATTTATAGAGGAAAATCCTCCATAATAAGCCCTACTGAGTTTAGGAAAGAACCCCCTTCCGATTAGGAAGGTTTCTTAAACTCGGTTCTGTCCAAAATCCATGTGGTCGGAGGTGGGGTCGTAGAATCCATCGACCACACCCTCTGAAACATGCGACCACACGACCTAAATTCTAGTGGTTGCATTATTTTGAGGTGTGGTCGATCACACCTATTAGGTATGCGATCACACGCTCATAATTGATTATTTTTGGGTTAAATTTGATACCTGGTCTTGTGGTTTCTTCATGCACTTGGTCCACTTGGCCCGACCGTGATAGAAAGACCTGATACAAGGTGGTAAGGCCGGTTGGTTTGATACGGGTCTTACAACTCCCCCCCCCCCTCTTATTAGAAATTTTGTGCTCGAAATTTATGCATACCTTCCGAGTCGAAAAGGTGATGATATTGCTTTCGCCTAACATTCTCTTCTTCCAATGTGATCTCTTCTATATCTTGGCTCCTCCAAGTAACCTTAACATAATAAATGTCATGGTTGCATAGACATTGAACCTTTTGATTGGTGATTTCAGTTGGTGCTACTTCAAATGTCAAATCATCTGTTAGACTCGTTGGATCCGCTGTTATAACGTGTGTTGTATCTCTGACGTACTTCTTCAATAATGAGATATGAAATACATCATGTACACTTGACATAGATGGGGGTAGTGCTAACTGATACGCCACTTTTCTACGTTTAGCAAGAATCTCATATGGCCCAAAATATCTTGGACTTAGCTTCCATTTCTATCTGAATCATTTTAAGCCTCGCATAGGTGATACTTTCAAGAATACCTTATCACCTACGACAAATTCAAGGTCTCGACGTCGAGTATCTGCATACTGTTTCTGACGATTCTGAGCTGTTCTAACTCTTTCCTTGATAATGTCGACTACTCGACAAGTCTCTTCAACAAATTCTGGTCTGATACTCCGTTCACCAACTTCATTCCAAAACAAAGGAGTTCGATACTTCCTACCATACAGTGCTTCATCAGGTGACATCTGTATAGTAGCCTGATAGCTGTTGTTATAGGCGAACTCGATCAATGGTAGTTTTTCATCCCATGATCCCTTGAAATCAATAACACAATCTCGAAGCATGTCTTTTAAAATCTGAATGGTACGCTCCGCCTATTCGTCTGTCTGAGGATGGAATGCAGTACTAAACTTCAATGTTGTACCCATAGCCTTCTGTAATCCTTCCCAAAACTTTGAAGTAAAGCGTGGGTCTCTATCGAACACAATGCTTTCAGGTACACCATGTAATCTGACAATATTATCCACATATAGCTTGACTAACCTCTCTAGGGTATACTGAGGTCGTATAGCTATAAAGCGAGCTGTCTTAGTTAGACGATCTACAATCACCCAAACCACGTCAACTACTCGGGGAGTCAACGGTAACCCGGTGACGAAGTCCATACTGATGCAGTCTCATTTCCATGCTGGTTCTAACAGTGGTTGCAATAATCCTGCAGGTCTTTGTCATTCATCCTTTATCCTCTGACAATTTAGGCATTGAGACACAAATTTAGCTACATCCGCTTTCATTCCTCTCCACTAATATAATTTCTTCAGATCATGATAAATCTTCGTACTTCCAGGATGTACCGAATAAGCGGTGGTGTGAACTTCCTTCATTAATCTGCATCTAATATCTAAGTTTTCAGTTTCAGGAACACATACTCTTCCTTTGTATTTTAGTACTTTTTCAACGTCCAAGGTGAACTCAGGAATATTCCTACCTTTTTTGATATCTTATTGTACCATTCTCAGATAAGGGTCTGATTTAATAGCAGCTTTCACTTCATCTAATATATTAGGTATAATCTTCAATGTTGCGAACATATTTGAAAACCGATGAATAAATCCTAGGTTGATTGATCCACCTGGTGCATCTATCATAAACTGCTCATTACCATGTTTGAATACTTTTCCTGTAACACACATTGCCGCAGTCGTGTTAACCTCTTCTTGGGATTTTATCATTGTTTTTCTACTTTGCGCATCAGCAACTACATTAGCCTTCCCTGGATGATACTGAATATCACAATCATAGTCCTTTAATAGTTTCAGCCATCTTCTTTGTCTCATGTTCAACTCCTTCTGATTAAAAAGATAAGTGAGACTCTTATGGTCTGATTTAATCTAAAATTTCTTTCCATACAAATAATGTCTCCATATCTTGACTGCATGTACTACCGCTGCAAATTTCAAGTTATGAGTGGGATAGTTCTTCTCATGTGTTTTCAGTTGTCTTGAGGCATACGCAACTACTTGTTCTCCTTGCATAAGCACACATCCTAAACCCAACCCAGATGCATCAGTGTACAATGTAAATGGTTGTCCTGGAATAGGAATAGTCAAGATGGGTGGAGATATCACTCTAGCTTTCAATGTTTGAAAACTTTCTTCACATTTATCGGTCCAAACAAACTTCTCTCCTTTCTTAGTCAAACTGGTGAGAGATACGGCGATTCTAGAGTAATCTTCCACGAATCGTCGGTAATAACCAGCTAAACCTAGGAAACTTTTGATTTCTGCAACACTCTTAGGTGCTTCCCATTTCACAATGGCTTCAATCTTGCTAGGATCCACTTTAATTCCTTCTGTGGATACAACATGGCCTAAGAAAGCGACCTCATTTAGCCAAAACTCACACTTTGTTAATTTGACGTAAAGCTTCTCTTTCTTAGTCGCTGCAGAGCAGGTCTTAGATTCATGACATGAGTTTCCTTGTCCTTGGAGTAGACCAATATATTGTCAATAAACACAATGACTGACGTATCCAACATATCATGGAATACTCGATTCATGAGTTCCATAAAAGTTACGGGTGCGTTAGTCAATCCAAAGGACATGACTAAAAATTCATAGTGTCCATTTCTTGTTCTTAATGCTGTCTTCGAAATATCACCTTCCTTAATCTTCAGCTGATGGTATCCTGACCGAAGATCAATCTTGGAGAACACCTTGGCACCTTGCAACTGATCGAACAAGTCATCGATCTGAGGCAAAGAGTACTGATTCTTGATTGTAACCTTATTCAATTTCCGATAGTCTATACACAGTCGAACACTATCATCCTTCTTCTTTACAAACAATATCGGCGCTCCCCATGATGATATGTTGGGTCTGATATAACCCTTGTCCAGTAATTCTTGTAATATACCTTTAGTTCATTTAGTTCAATAGGAGCCATTCAATAGGGTGTTTTAGATACTGGTGCGGCTCCGGGTATAAGATCTATAATGAACTCTGTCGCTCGGTCAAGTGGTAGTCCTGGTAGTTCCTCAGGAAATACATCTGGAAAGTCACGTACAACATCAATATCTTTCATTCGTGGTACTTCCTTGGTGAAAATAACCACGGATACTAGATACCCAACTCCTCCTTTTTCGAGGCATTTTCTAGCCTTTAATGCAGAGAGGATGAGTTTTCGTTTACGGGGAAGTCTGGTTCCCGCAAAACTAAACTCTGCTCCTTCCTTGTCTTTAAATGTCATTTTCTTTTCTGCACATAATAGGTTTGCAGAATGTCAAGCTAACCAATCCATTCCCAAGATAACGTCAAAGTCTGCCATCTCAAGTTGAATTAAGGTTGCATCCAAAATCTTTTCGCCGATAAGAACTGGACATGGTCCATAACCTTTTTCTAGTTCCACTTCTAATCCCATAGGCGATCGTACAAATAATTTGTAATCTAAAGATTTAAGGGTAAATTTAGCTTCTTTCCAAATGACACAGATATAAAAGAATGAGTAGCTCCATAATTAAAGAGTACTCTGGCGGGTATGCCATTAATAGGTACGATACCTGTGATTTGTTTTAATTTAGTCTACATGCTCACATAGGGTAATACAAAATGAAAGGTTCAGGTCATACCGGTGACCACATCAGGCAATGCGACAGCATCCTCAGATGTAACTGCATAAACCTTTCCTTGTTGTAGTTGCTTCCTGGGCTTAGGACACTTCCTTGAATAATGTCCCATTTGATTACAGTTATAACATTTTACTCCTTCACTATTTTGCTTCTGTTGAGGTTGGACTGTTGGAGTAGTCTTGGCTGCAGCATTAAAGCCTTAAACAAAGTAGCTCTCTCTCTCTCTCTGGCTCGATTCTAGCACTTGAGCAATCTGTACGGCTTCATTACAAACTTTCTTTTCCAGCCCCAAAACATGCTCCCGAATGCTTCCCCTAAGCCCCATGACGAACCTTCGGGTTTTAATATTTTCCTCCTACATGCTAGAGGGAGCAAAGAAAAACAGTTCTTCATAACGCTGTTGATATGCATCCACAGTCATTTGTCCCTGATACAAACTCAGGAACTCTCTTTCCATAGCGTCTCTGAAACTTCTGTAAAAATATTTCTCGAAGAATGCCTCTTTATAGATAGCCAGGTCAATTGGGCATGCTTGGTTAACAGATAAGTCCGAGTAGACTTCCACCAGTAGTGTGCATCGCCCTTCAGCATAAATGTGGCACACAGTACTTTTTCCTCCTCATTAACAGTCATCATCATGAAATTCCTTTCCATCTCGTCGATCCAATGAGCTAGCCACAAAGGATCCGCTGGCGTGCCATTATATTCTTTAGGCTTCATTTTCAGAAAATGCTCAATCAGTCGAGAATTATCCAACTGATACTGTACATAGGCTCCATATATAGGTGGTTGATACTGTAACTGCCTTGGGCTACCTCAGGGTTTTGTACTGGAGCTTGTACAATTGGCGTTTGAGGTGCTTGAGGTACCGTGTTGCTACCCCCTAGTACAGTGCTAGCTTGTCTGGCTGTTATAGGTGTAGTATGTACTGCTGGAAAAATCATTCCCATAGCAGCTTGCATATTGGCTTGTACTTGCTGTATTTGCTGCAGCTATTGTGCTAGGTTTATTACTGCTATAGCCAAATCTATAGGTGGGGCTAGAAAGTTTGTAGGATTAGCCTGGTCATTGGCTCCTGGTGGTGCCACATTCTGAGTCCTTCAGGATTTTCATGGCTATCTTCCTCCACAGGTGGTGGTAGGGGAATTGGGTTACGTCCTCCCCTGGTTACTCTTCGACCAGCCATTTCTTATTTCGGGTGGTGGTAGTGTCTGAAAAATCATAGAACATGTGAGGCAATCATAATATATGTCATTCCCATGTCAAAATCCAATTAATCATTGTAAAATTTCAAATATCCAAGTCATTCACTCAAAATACAGCATTTTCCATCGTGGGGTCGATGGTGGGGTAGCAATATATGTGACCACAGGGTATGCGACCTCACAAAATCCTCTCAGCTCACCGAGAGCCTGTGGTCGATCGTGTGGTCGCAATATGTGCTACCACAGGGTCCGACCACACGAAGTCTATCAGCTCACTGAGAGCCTATGGTCGATCATGGGGTCGATCGTGTGGTCGCATATTTGGTCAAATTTTGCAACCACACGACCCCAAATCAGGTTTTTAAACCTGATTGTTTTAGTCATTTCCCACTTTCTCTTTTGCTTTCAACTCAACTCGCTTCCACTGAGTTGCTAGTGTCGACTACTCATGTTTGCTGATTCTTTCTTGCATTCACGACCTTCGCTTCCTTCATGTATGTTCTCTACTGGTCCTCATTTTAAAGCTTTCAAAACTAGGTTTTTCTCCATTTATAGCGTTTTCTTCAAATTAAAATTTTTTTAACTGTAAAAATTTGATTTTTATCGGGGAATTTTGCTATTGGCCACCCAATGGATGAAAGTCCTCAAGAAAATTTGAGTTTCATCGGTTAGTTTTTGAGAAACTTAAAATTTTCCATTTTCGACCTAATTTTTGGGATTTTTCCAAATTGTCAAAATTTCCTCAAAGTCGATCTTCCTAGTTTAAATTTCCAACTGTATGAGCCTCGCAGGATGGTTTGGAACATATGTAAGTCCTCCTACCCAACGGTTTGGGTGAAAAGTGAGGCTTTTGGCCAAATCATGCCGTTATAATGCCAAAATTTTGAGTTTTTCTCTATATCTAATATCTTGCTTGTTGGTCTGT
Source organism: Protea cynaroides (assembly GCA_028583415.1). NCBI lineage: Eukaryota > Viridiplantae > Streptophyta > Magnoliopsida > Proteales > Proteaceae > Protea > Protea cynaroides. The sequence goes on from CM053268.1 coordinate 85,240,230, forward strand.
GTCTTTGTAAATACATGGCCCGTACCAAGGTCCCCAGAGTACTAGATCCTCTTCGCTTCCGGTCTAATGAAGCGGAGACTCAGTATGCTCGTTATGAGCATAAAAAGGTAGAAGGGGGTCGTTGTGTAAACCTGGCTAATTTAGACTTGTTTTGTAAGACCCGTACCAAACTAACCCGGTCTTACCACCTTGAACCAGGTCTACCCATCATGGTCGAGCCAAATGGACCAAGTGCGTGAAGGAGATCATGATCCCAGGTATTAAACTGACCCAAAAACACTCAAAAAGGGGCGAGGATCGCACACCCAGTGAGGTGGGGTCGGACCACCCCAGTACAAAAAGTCAAACTCTCAGTCTTTAACCGGGGGTCGGACATTTTAAAACCAGGGGTCGACGGGATCTTCGACCCCCAGTTGCCGCCAGAAACAGAAATTTGGAAACTTTCCTAATTTCGGTTGGGCTCTTTCCTAATATCAAAGGGGCTTATTTTAGGAGTTTCTACTCTATATAAAGGACGTCCCTAAGCCTCTTTCACTCCTTTGAGAACCCTAATTTAATTGAGAGAAAGAGAAGAGAAGGAAGAGAAGAAGAAGAGAAGGAAAGTAGAGAAGAAGGCAAAAGGAGAAGAGTTTCAGAGAAGGAGTACTCTTCTCAGGTAAGAATACAAATTCTATGTATTTTGTGAGACTTAGAATAGTTAATGAGAAAAGTATGATGTAGGAGAAACCCCAAACCATCAATCCATGATTAAGTTTCAATGGAAATCATGGAGGAGATCAACTAAACCATATGATATGTAAAGAGTAGTTCTAAACCATAGGAAGTGTATGGAATGGACTATGGAAGGAAGCCATAGGATTCAGACAAGAGAAAATGGACCAAAAGGTGATTTATCGACCAAACCCATGGGGGGTCACTCCTAGGGTCGATGGACCCATCGACCCTGGCATCGACCCTACTATAGGGGGTCGCAGTATACTGCTACCCTAGCATCAACCCGTCTTGCTACCCCCAGTTAACAGCAAGTAGGAAAAATTGGAATAAAATCTAACTAAATTCTATCAACTTTGTTAGGTCTTATAGCAATATAATATCAATATAAAGGTGATTCTTAAAGCTTGAAAGATGATCTATTAGCAAGCTAAGGTGAGGAAACAAGACCTAAACTAATTGGTTAATAACAAACTGTTTTTATTTCTTGAGTCCAATGCTATGCTTGATTCTATGCGAACATGCTTGTAATGTGCATTCAACATGTCATCCAATATTTCTATTTATTGTTCATGCATATTTACTTTATTGTTTAAAACATGATAATGACCATGATGATAGGAATAGGCATGTGAATGTATGTGGTTAGTGTACTTGATGCGAGCGAGTATCAAGGGGAGTGTCATAGGTCGGGCCTCAGCACTCCAGCTCTATCTCTAACTCAAGTCTTGTGCATTAGCATCGTCGTGTCGCCATTACTTTAGCAGAACTACTACGTCGTAGAGTATCAGGGGAGGTGGTCTCGGTCCTTGTAGTCTCTGACTCTACCGGGGGGCCTTAGCTCTATCTCTATGGGCGTTCTGAGGGATGCTGGGGTGAGGCCTTGGATACATTGTTTGGCATTAGGATTGGTTAGTTGTGAGCCCAGTTTGCAAGCCCTCGCCAACAGGGGCTTACGTGTTGGTATGGCACTGTACAGCAATAAACGTTAACCTTTGTTGTACAATGTTCATGGTAGGGTGGATGGGGACGACAATAAACGTTAACCTTTGGGCAGGCATCCACACCCTGTGTATAGAGGAGGGGTCAATAAACGTTAACCTTTGACCTCCAACCCTTTCAATTGCATATTGCAAACTTTAAACCAGACCACAAATATGAATTGAATGCATGCATATGTATTGTTGCATTGTTTTGTTTGCTCACTGAGCCATGATGTGTGCTCACCCTCTCGACGTCGAATATTTTTAGTTGATGATGCAGGTACTACCATCGAAGATTATGTCAACGCTCCAGTGTACGGGCACATGGCGGCGATAGAAGTTGAAGGCGAAGTGGATACGCATGACTCCTCTTGCGAGTGCAACTCATGCGTATTCGATTAGATTCTATTTTAATTATTTGGATTTAGTAAAGACATGTAATTGGTATTTTATTTATGTCTCTGTTGAAACAACATAATTGGATATTTTAATATGATTATCATATTTAGATTTCTCAGTTCATTTTATTATAAGACTTCTGCTATTGTGTATTTACTCTAATTATGAATGTGGATGTATGAGGTTTAGATAAAATGGATATAGCCTACTCGAGATCTTGGTTGAACCGTTGGTTTGTTGACGGTTCATCACACCATTCTGAATAGTACAGAATTGGGGTGTGGCAACTTGGTATCAGAGCATCTCAGGCCTTGTCCGATAAACTAGCATACCTTCACGACGAAGTGTGAACTGAGATAGGATAAAAGTAAAAACTGTAATATTAACACACTATAAGCACAAGTGATGTTTGAAAACAATTTGAAAAGAGAATAATGCATCTATTAAAGGGGGAATAATTTTAAATACAATGAGAGAGAAACAAACGTATATAAATAGCTAAAGCAGAGTATAGTCCATAACCCGGACAGTTACTTTGTAGTACAAAGAAAGGAAACAAATACAATCATGAAGCTGGAGGTGAAGGAGGAGGCGGCACCTCACGGTCTCTGTCATAATCCTCAACATAGACTCTAGTCAACCAGGCTACCTAAGTCTGGATCGTCTGAGGACTAGATGTGAGACCAGCCACCCGCTGATCAGTCACGCGTTGAGCACCCAAAAGCTCTTCCATCTGCATATCTGACCGGCACTGAGCATCTATGAGCTCTCCCATCCTCATGTCCGATATGCGCTGGGAGTCTAGTAGCTCATCCACTCTCACACGCTGAGCGTCTAGTAACTCCCCCATCCTCAGATCAGATCTGCGCTGAACCTCTCTGATCTCATGTAATATCCCCATCATATCAGAAGGTGGGTGTGAAGGACCAGCTGCATGAGAAGGACCAGCCGCATAAGAAATACTAGCTCCAGCAGCATTTGTAGGTGAAGGAGGTGTAATGGAGTCTACATCCATGTACAGACGGTCATCATCACCAGCAGGCTCCCTATGAACTCCAGCGGCTGCTGCTGCTACCTCAGCGTCAGCCATCTCCACACGAGTGTGAGGGCACACCATCATGTCCCTCTCCTCATCACTGACATGGGCATCTCGCATGCCCATCTTACAGATGGCATCCCAATCCAGAGGCGATGAGAAGGACTTCTCCTGAATCTTCTCATTCACTAAGTCAACCCCCAGGCTGGTAAGCAAGGTAGTGATCATGCATCCGTAAGGAAGGTTGCCAATGTGACTGGGTAATGTGGCACTGATCATGGTACGCAGGATGATGTATGGAAGGCAGACGGGCTGCCTAGTGCATATACAGTATAATAAATACTGGGTCAACTGGGAGATCCTCTCGTAATGACCACTCTGCGGTATCAGGTTATGCTGGATGATCTTGCAATATACCCGTGGATCTAAGCGTAGACAACTCGCTTTCATCTGCCAGCGATCAGGTCAGATGAGCTGGCTATCGATCTCAGCCCTCATCTGTAGAGAAAAGAACTGGGGCTCTCCAGGAGCACAGAACACCATGGGGCCAGCATAGAAAATGCCCAGTAAGTCGGCCAGCTGCCGATAATCAAATGAGACGTCAACCCCCTTGACGTAGCTTGTGATGCGAAGCTCCTCACCCCTCTCCACATCATTGTAATCTCCCACCACCTGGAAATTACAGTAGAACTGGCGTACCAAGTCGAGATGGGTACACACGTCATAAGTGATGACAGGAAGCCAGCCCATGTCACCAAAAGCTCTCTCCACATTGAACAAGGCTAGGCTAGCCAAGTCCACCTTGCGGCCTCCCTCTACCTTCTTACGAGCAAAGCGGGCATATTGTGCCTCAGCTTCATTAGTACGGAAGCGAAGACGGTCGCGAACACTAGGAACCTTGGTACGGGCCATAATATCTGCAAACCACAAGAAAAAATAGATAATGGATTAGTAAGGTAGAAAAATCTGAAATTTTGACATTATAACAACATAAGTTGGCCAAAAGCCTCACTTTTCACCCATACACGTGGGTAGGAGGACTTACATAGGTTCTAAACTATCCTGCAATACTCATACAGTTGGAAATTCTAGCTAACGGAATTCAATTTGAATAAATTTTGAGAAATTCAAAAATCTTGACAATTTAGGGCAAAAAGGGAAAATTTTGAGTTTCTCGATAACCAACCGATGAAACTCAAATATTTTTTAGGGCTTTCATCCATTGACTCACCAACAACAAAGGCCCCAATAAAAATCGAATTTTTACGGCTGGAAAAAGTTTAATTTGAAGAAAACGAGATATACGGGTGAAAACCTAGAAAAGAAAACCTAAAAACATGTAAAGGTAAGATACATACCTATAGGGAAGGTGTAGACATCAGAACAAGGAACCCGAATGACCAATGTAGCAGAGTTGGCACTGTAGCAACTCAGAGGAAGGAGACGAGTCAAAACAGAGGAGGAAGAATGGAAAATGAACTCAGAATCGGACCTTAAAAATCTGATTTTTGGTCCGGGGGTCGGAGAATTCGACCAGGACCATCGACCCACCCATCGACCCCCGTATCAACCCACGACTCTCGGTAATCTGACAGAAAACCAGGGGTCGAACCTAGGGTCGGACATTCCATCGACCCCCGCATCAACCCGCAGCTCTCGGTAATCTAACAGAGAACCAGGGGTCGCACCTGGGGTCGGACACCCATCGACCCCCACATCGACCCCCGACTCTCGGTAAGAATCAATGATTCCCAAGGTTGATCCTAGGGTCGGACATACCATAGACCCCCACCATCGACCCTGCATAGAAAAGACAGTATTTTTCACAGAATGATCTGAAAAATTTGAAAATAACATCGGTTAGTGTATCTACATGAAGTATAAATGATTGCCTCACATATTTTAATGATTTTCAGGCATCACCATTATCAGAGGAAAAATATGGCTGGGCGTAGAGTAACCAGGCAGAGACGAAACGCAGTTCCACCACCACCACCCGTGGAGGAAGCCAGTCAAGAAAATATAAATGCATAGGGTAATCCACAGGTTGCACCACCAGTAAACCAGGGTCCGGCAAATCCTACTAACTTGCCACCCCCACCACCGGAACTGACTACTGTGGTGATTAATCTGGCACAACAACTTCAACAAATGCAACACGTGCAAGCCCATATGCAGGCAATGATGGGAATGATGTTCCAGGTGGCACAAACTACACCTATGCTGGCTAGGCAAGCCAATGCAACACCAGTGGGTAACCACCCAACACCTCAACCACCAGCTGCACAAATTCCAGTACCACATCCTGAGGTAGTGCAGGGAAATTTTTTGTATCCACCACCTATATATGGGGCATATGCTCCTAATCAGCTGGATCACTCTCGACTCATCGAGAGATTCTTAAAGATGAAACCTAAGGAGTTCAACGGAAAATCGTCTGATCCGCTCTGGCCGGCACACTGGATGGATGAAATGGAGAGAAATTTTCTCATGATGACTATCACAGAGGAGGATAAGGTATTATGTGCCACCTTCATGCTAAAAGGTGATGCACATCATTGGTGGAAATCTACAAAGGACTATTTAATAACCAAGCACGCCCTATTGACCTGGGCTATATATAAAGAAGCTTTCTTTGAGAAGTATTTTCCCCGAAGCTTCAAAGATTCTATGGAGAAGGAGTTCCTGAGTTTATATCAGGGACAGATGACAGTGGATGCCTATCAGCAGCGTTATGAAGAGTTGTTTTTCTTCGCACCACTAAGCATGCAAGAGGAAGACACTAAGACCCGTAGGTTTGTCACGGGACTTAGAGGAAGTATCAGGGAGCATGTTCTGGGCCTAGACAAAAAGATTTATAATGAAGCTGTGCAAATTGCTCGAGTTATAGAGTTGAGCCAGAAAGAAAGTTATCTACTCCAAAACAGAGGTATAAAAAGGCCAGCTGGTAATTCATACAACGGAGGTAATAACAAGACATACAAACCCTTCCGTACTCAAAGTTTTACCGCTGCACCCAAGACTACCCTAGTAGCTCAACAGCAGCCAAAGCCAAATACTGAAGGTCCAAAATGTTATAACTGCAATCAAGCGGGGCATATGGCAAGGGAGTGTCCTAAGCCCAGGAAGCAGCTACATCAAGGACGAGTTTATGCTATTACATCTGAGGATGCTGCCGCATCACCCGATGTGGTCATAGGTATCATACCTATAAATGGCATACCCTCCAGAGTACTCTTTGACTCAGGACCTACTCATTCTTTTATATCTGTGTCATTTGGAAAGAAGTTGAATTTACCCATCAAAACAGTAGACTACAAACTACTTGTACGGTCACCGATGGGGTTAGAAGTGGAGTTAGAAAAAGGCTATGGGCCATGTCCAGTTCTCATTGACGAGAAAACCTTAGATGCAACCTTGATCCAACTTGAGAGGCAGACTTTGATGTCATCTTGGGATGGACTGGTTAGCTCGGCATTCTGTAAACCTATTATGCGCTGAAAAGAAGCTAACATTCAAAGACAAAGAAGGAGCAGAATTTAGTTTTGCAGGAACCAAACTTCCCCATAAATGCAAGCTCATACTCTCAGCAATAAAGGCTAAGAAGTGCCTTGAGAAAGGAGCAGTCGGGTATTTAGTATCAGTGGTCGACCTTACCAAAGAAGCACCACAGATGGAAGATATTGATGTCGTGCGGGACTACCCCGACATATTTCCTGAGGAACTACCAGGATTACCACCTGACCGAGCCACAGAGTTTGTAATAGATCCTATACCTGGAGCCGCACTAGTATCAAAAGCACCTTATCGAATGGCTCCTACTGAACTAAAGGAATTGAAAGTACAACTACAAGAACTACTGGACAAGGGTTATATTCGACCTAGCATATCACCATGGGGAGCGCCAGTATTATTCTTGAAGAAGAAGGACGGTAGCGTTCGCTTGTGTATAGACTACCGAGAACTGAATAAACTGACAATCAAGAATCGGTATCCATTGCCTCGGATCGATGACCTGTTCGATCAGTTGCAAGGTGCCAAAGTGTTCTCAAAGATTGATCTTCAGTTAGGCTACCATCAGCTGAAGATTAAGGATGGTGATATCCCCAAAACAGCATTTAGGACCAGATATGGACATTATGAATTTTTGGTCATGTCTTTTGGATTGACAAACACACCAGCAACCTTTATGGAACTTATGAACCGGGTTTTCCATGACATGTTGGATACGTCGGTTATTGTATTCATTGATGATATATTAGTCTACTCCAAGGACGAGGAAACGCATGTGAAGAATCTAAACGCCGCTCTGCAGCGACTACGGAAGGAAAAGCTCTACGCCAAATTTACAAAGTGTGAGTTTTGGCTAAAGGAAGTCGCATTTCTAGGCCATGTAGTATCCACTGAAGGAATTAAAGTGGATCCCAGCAAGATCGAGGCCATTGTAATGTGGGAAGCACCGAAGAGCGTTGCAGAAATTAGAAGTTCTTGGGTCTAGTTGGGTATTATCGATGATTTATGGAAGACAATTCCCGAATTGCCGTACCTCTTACCAGTTTGACTAAGAAGGGCGAGAAGTATGTTTGGACGGATAAATGCGAGAAGAATTTTCAAACCTTGAAGGCTAGATTGATATCAGCTCCAATCTTGACCATCCCGATTCCAGGACAACCATTTATCTTGTACACCGATGCGTCAGGACTGAGATTAGGATGTGTACTCATGCAAGGAGAACAAGTAATTACTTATGCCTCAAGACAACTGAAGACACATGAAAAGAACTACCCCACTCATGATTTTGAACTAGCGGCAGTAGTACATGCTGTCAAAATATGGAGACATTATCTGTACGGGGAGAAGTTTCAGATTAAATCAGACCATAAAAGTCTTAATTATCTATTTAATCAGAAGGAGCAGAATATAAGACAAAGAAGATGGTTGGAACTATTGAAAGGCTATGATTGTGATATCCAGTATCATCCGGGGAAAGCTAATGTAGTAGCCGATGCATTGAGTAGAAAGGCAATGATAAAATCTCAGGGAGAGGTTAGCACAACTGCCACAATGTGTACTACCAGAAAGGTATTCAAGCACGGTAATGAGCAGTTTGTGATAGATGCACCAGATGGATCAGTCAACCAAGGGTTTATTGATCGGTTTTCAAATATGTTCGCCACATTGAAGATTATACCGGATATAGTTGATGAAGTGGAGACAGCTATCAAATCAGACCCTTACCTAAGGACGGTACAAGAAGACATCGAAAAAGGTAGAACTAACCCTGAGTTCACCTTTGACGAAGAAAAGGTACTGAAGTACAAAGGAAGAATATGTGTACCCGAAACAGAAAGCTTAGACATTAGAGACCGATTGATGAAAGAAGCCCACACCACCATCTATTTGATACATCTGGGAAGTATAAAAATGTGTCATGATCTAAAGAAACTATATTGGTGGAGAGGAATGAAAGCAGATATAGCTAAGTTTGTGTCTCAATGCCTAAATTGTCAGAAAGTAAAGGCTGAACGACAAAGAATGGCAGGACTGTTATAGCTGTTACCGGAACCAGCATGGAAATGGGACTGCATCACTATGGACTTCATCACAGGATTACCACTGACTCCTCGAGTAGTTGACGCAGTTTGGGTGATTGTAGACCGCCTGACTAAAACAGCTCGCTTTATACCGATACGACCCCAGTATACACTGGAGAGGTTAGCTAAGCTGTATGTGGATAACATTGTGCGATTACACGGTGTACCTAAAAGTATTGTGTCCGATAGAGATCCACGATTTACTTCAAAGTTTTGGGAAGGATTGCAAAAGGCTATGGGTACAACATTGAAGTTTAGTACAGCATTCCACCCACAGACAGATGGACAGTCGGAGCGTACAATTCAGATTCTAGAAGATATGCTACGAGCATGTGTAATTGATTTTAAAGGATCATGGGATGAAAAGTTACCACTGATTGAGTTCGCTTATAATAATAGCTATCAGGCTACTATACAGATGTCACCCTATGAAGCACTGTATGGCAGAAAGTGTCGAACTCCTTTATTTTGGAATGAAGTTGGGGAACGTAGTCTTGATGGACCAGAATTTGTTGAGGAGACTTGTCGAGTGGTCGACATTATCAAAGAAAGAGTGAGAACAACCTAGAATTTTCAGAAGCAATATGCAGATACTCGACGCAGAGATCTTGAGTTCGTCGTGGGTGATAAAGTATTCTTAAAGGTATCGCCTATGCGAGGTCTGAAATGGTTCGGACAGAAGGGGAAACTAAGTCCAAGATATGTCGGGCCATATGAGATCTTAGCAAAATGTGGAAAAGTGGCTTATCAGTTAGCACTACCCCCATCTATGTCAAGTGTACATGACGTATTTCATATTTCCTTATTGAAGAAGTATATCAAGGATCCGATGCACATTTTGACAATGGATCTACCAGATTTAACTGAACATTTAACCTTTAAAGTAGCACCAATTGAGATCACTAGTCGATAGGTGCAACGTTTACGCAACCGTGATATCTTTTATGTCAACGTCACCTGGAGAAGCAGGGATATAGAAGAAGTCACATGGGAAGAAGAGAATGCTATGCGAATGCAATACCCTCACTTATTTGATTCAGAAGGTACGTACAATTTCGAGGACAAAATTTTTATAAGTAGGGGGAGTTGTGAGACCCGTACCAAACTAACCCGATCTTACCACCTTGAACCAGGTCTACCCATCAAGGTTGAGCCAAATGGACCAAGTGCGTGAAGGAGATCGTGATCCCAGGTATTAAACTGACCCAAAAACACTCAAAAAGGGGTGAGGGTCGCATACCCAGTGAGGTGGGGTCGGACCCCCAGTACAAAAAGTCAAACCCTCAGTTTTTAACCGGGGGTCAGACATTTTAAAACCAGGGGTCGACGGGATCATTGACCCCCTCATCGACCCCCAGTTGCCGCCAGAAATAGAAATTTGGAAACTTTCCTAATTTCGGTTGGGCTCTTTCCTAATATCAAAGAGGCTTATTTTAGGAGTTTCTACTCTATATAAAGGACGTCCCTAAGCCTCTTTCACTCCTTTTAGAACCCTAATTTAATTGAGAGAAAGAGAAGAGAAGGAAGAGAAGAAGAAGAGAAGGAAAGTAGAGAAGAAGGCAAAAGGAGAAGAGTTTCAGAGAAGGAGTACTCTTCTCAGGTAAGAATACAAATTCTATGTATTTTGTGAGACTTAGAATAGTTAATGAGAAAAGTATGATGTAGGAGAAACCCCAAACCATCAATCCATGATTAAGTTTCAATGGAAATCATGGAGGAGATCAACTAAACCATATGATATGTAAAGAGTAGTTCTAAACCATAGGAAGTGTATGGAATGGACTATGGAAGGAAGCCATAGGATTCAAACAAGAGAGAATGGACCAAAAGGTGATTTATCGACCAAACCCACGGAGGGTCGCACCTAGGGTCGATGGACCCATCGACCCTGGCATTGACCCTACTATAGGGGGTCGCAGTATACTGCTACCCTAGCATCGACCCGTCCTACTACCCCCAGTTAACAACAAGTTGGAAAAATTGGAATAAAATCTAACTAAATTCTATCGACTTTGTTAGGTCTTCTAGCAATATAATATCAATATAAAGGTGATTCTTAAATCTTGAAAGAGGATCTACTAGCAAGCTAAGGTAAGGAAACAAGACCTAAACTAATTGGTTAATAACAAACTATTTTTATTTCTTGAGTCCAATGCTATTCTTGATTCTATGCGAACATGCTTGTAATGTGCAGCGAACATGCTTGTAATGTACATTCAACATGTCATCCAATATTTATATTTATTGTTCATTCATATTTACTTTATTGATTATAACATGATAATGACCATGATGATAGGAATAGGCATGTGAATGTATGTGTGTGGTTGGTGTACTTGATGTGAGCGAGTATCAGGAAGAGTGTCATAGGTCGGGCCTCAGCACTCTAGCTCTATCTCTAACTCAAGTCGTGTACATTAGCATCGTCGTATCGCCATTACTTTAGCAGAACTATTACATCGTAGAGTATCAGGGGAGGTGGTCTCGGTCCTTGTAGTCTCTGACTCTACCGGGGGGCCTTAGCTCTATCTCTATGGGCGTTCTGAGGGATGCTAGGGTGAGGCCTTGGATATACTGTTTGGCATTAGGATTGGTTAGTTGCGAGCCCAGTTTGCAAGCCCTCGCCAACAGGGGCTTACGTGTTGGTATGGCACTGTACAGCAATAAACGTTAACCTTTGTTGTACAATGTTCATGGTAGGGTGGATGGGGACGACAATAAACGTTAACCTTTGGGTGGGCTTCCACACCCTGTGTATAGAGGAGGGGTCAATAAACATTAACCTTTGACCTCCAACCCTTTCTATTGCATATTGCAAACTTTAAACCAGACCACAAATATGAATTGAATGCATGCATATGTATTGTTGCATTGTTTTGTTTGCTCACTGAGCCATGATGTGTGCTCACCCTCTCGACGTCGAATATTTTTAGTTGATGATGCAGGTACTACCGTCGAAGATTATGTCAACGCTCCAGTGTACGGGCACATGGCGGCGATAGAAGTTAAAGACGAAGTGGATACGCATGACTCCTCTTGCAAGTGCAACTCATGCGTATTCGATTAGATTTTATTTTAATTATTTAGATTTAGTAAAGACATGTAATTGGTATTTTATTTATGTCTCTGTTGAAACCGCATAATTGGATATTTTAGTATGATTATCATATTTAGATTTCTCAGTTCATTTTATTATAAGACTTCCGCTATTGTGTATTTACTCTGATTATGAATGTGGATGTATGAGGTTTAGATAAAATGGATATAGCCTACTCGAGATCCTGGTTGAACCGTTGGTTTGTTGATGGTTCATCACACCATTCTGAATAGTGCGGAATTAGGGTGTGACATGTTTAATGTGGAGGGTGTCTTTGGTGATATGGGTTGGCTCCCTATGATCTTGTATGAGGGTTGCACCTGTTATGTTAAAGGGGTGGAGATCTCCTTTAACTGCGAGGAGTTGGCTGATCTCCTGGGTATATCGAAGGATGGCCCCTTAGTATACTGTGCACCCAAGGAACCCCAATTCCTATCTGTGATGATGCATGCAGAGATTGACCGCCAGCTTCTTAGGGATGATTGCTGGGAGATGAAGGCAATCTACCTACGGTCGGAACCTCGGGTGTACTGCAAGATTATTCAGCACAACTTGATTCCTCACGATGGGCACCATGAGAAGGTTTCCCAGTTGACCTAGTATCTCCTATACTGCATCTGCACTAGGCAACCTATCTACCTTCCATACATTATCATCAGGACGATGCACCGTGCTACGATGCCTGGTCAGATGGGCAACCTGCCCTATGGGCATTTGATCACTACCCTGCTCACTCGCCTGCATGTCGACTTAGTTGATGAGAGGATTCATGAGGACACCTTCTCGACTGACCTTGACTGAGAGGCCATCTATAAGATGGGGATGCGTGATGCACAGGTTAGTGACGAGGAGAGGAACGCTATGGTGCGTCCCCGTACTCGAGTAGAGATAGTAGACGCTGAGGCAGCAGCAACAGAGGTCCATGGGGGTGATGTTGAGGATGATGATCGTATGTTCATGGATGTATACGTCATACCTCCTCCATCACCACAGTATTCTACTGGAGCTGGCCCTTCTTGGGTTCCTTCCCACTCAGTTGGTCCTTCGCACCCACCACCTGAGGACGTGATGGGGCTGCTGCGTGAGATTCGGGAGGCCCAGCGTATGATTGATCAGCGGGTGGCAGATCTGGTAGCTAGTCTCCAGGTGACCTAGACTCAGGTAAGCTGGCTTACGAGGATGTATGCTGAGGATTACGATCGAGATCGTGAGGCACCTCCTCCTCTAGCACCCCCAGCTCCATGATGCATTTATTTCCTTTTTCCTCGTACTACAAAGTAACTGTCCGGATTGTGGACCGTGGACTCTGATTTGGATACATATATATATATATATATATATATATATATATATATATATATATATATATATATATATATTGTTTCTATTCGATGTATATATGAAACTTATTTCTCATCTTAATAGTGTATTATTCTCTTTCTTAATTTTTGTCTCATACAACACAAGTGCTTATAGTGTGTTCTTATTAAAGCTTTTAAATTTTATCCTAACTTAGTTCACAAACTTTTGTGGAAGTATATAGGTTTAAAAGACAGGGCCCGAGATCTCTTATACCAAGTTGTCACACACCAATTCTACCCCAACCAAAATGGTGTAATGAACAATCTATGATCCAACGGTTCAACCAGGATCTCGAATAGGTTGTGTCCTTTTTGCTTAAACCATACACATCCACAACCATAATCAGAATAAATAAACAATAGCGGAAGTCTTTAATCTTAATGAACTGAGTATCTAACAGTGATATCATAAATAAAGTATCCAATTATCTAAAATAACTGAAGACATAAAATAAAATAATTTAATCAATTACATATTCTGAATAATCCAACAAATAAATCTAATCAAAGACGCATGAGTTGCACTCGCATGACGAATCATGCGACTACATCATAGCTTCTGCATCCATTGCCGCAACATGCCCATACATTAGAGCATTCACATAATCTTCTACAATAGGACCTGCATCATCAATTAAAATATTCGACGTTGAAAGGGTGAGCAACATCATGGCTCAGTGAGCAAACAAAATAATGTAACAAACATATGTATGCATTCAATTCATATCTTTGGTCTGGCTCATAAGTTTGCAATGTGCAATAGAAAGTATAGGTAGCCTCCACACCTCTATACACGAGTGTGTGAAGTCATCCAATGGATCAAACACCATCGCCGTCCCACATGCACCCATCATGGAATAGAGATAGAGCTAAAGTACCTGGATCAAGCACCGCATGACACTTCCCCTGATGCCCTACCCATACCAGCATGTAAGTCCCAATTGGCGAGGGCTTGCAAACTGGGATCGCAATTAACCAGTCCTAATGTCAAACAGTGTATCAAGGCCTCACCCCAGCGTCCCTCAATACATCCATAGAGAAAGAGCTAATGCCCCCCGACAGAATCAGAGACTACACAGTCCGACACCACCTCCCCTGATGCCCTACGATGTAATAGTTCTGCTAAGGTAATGGCGATATGACGATGTCAGTGGACAAGACTTGAGTAGAGATAGAGATAGAGTCTGATGACCAGGATGAACCACAGTGTCACGTCCTCCCCTTGATGCTCCACTAGCATCAAGCACACAAACTACACACATACATTCACATGCCTATTCCTAGCATCATCATCATCATCATGTTACAAATAAACTGAATTAAATATACATGAACAGTAATAATAGGAATATTGGATGACATGTGAAATGCACAATACACGCATACAAGCATAGAATCATTCATGGCATTGGACTCAATAAATAAAAATAGTTTATTATTAGCCAATTAATTTAGGTCTTGTTCCCTCACCTTTGGTCGATAATAGATCCTCGTTCAAGCTTTGTAATTCACTCTTAGACCACTTGGAAACCTAACAAATTTATAGATTTTAAATTAGAATTTATTTCCAGAAGTTTAAACCAATAGAAACTGAGGGGTCGCAGGTGTGGCAGCACCTGTGGTCTCAGTTTCTGTGACCACAGGGCATGTGGTCGCAAGGTGTGGTTGCGTATCCTGCAACCGCACATGCGACCACACCCTCCTTGAAAACTTCCCGAGGATGTGTGGTCGAATATGTGTGACTCGTATGGTCACACATCATGCAACCACACGTGCAACCACACGTGTGATGGTCGACCTGTCACACCCCAATTCCACACTCTTCAGAATGGTGTGATGAACTGCTAGCAAACCAACGGTTCAACCAGGATCTCGGACAGACGATATCTGTTTTATCTAAACCTCATACATCCACATTCATAATCAGAATAGATACACAATAGCGGAAATATTATAGTAAAATGAACTGAGAATCTACTGTGATATTAATATTTAAATAGCAAATTATTCTGTGTCAACTAAGACATAAATAAATATCAAATATATGTCTTTACTAAATTCAAATAATGAAAATAACATCTAATCGAATACACGTGAGTTGCACTCGTAAGAGGAGTCATGCGTATCCACTTCATCTTCAACTTCCATCGCCGCCTTGTGCCCGTACACTAGAGCATTGACATAATCCTCGACGGCAATACCTACATCATCAACTAAAAATATTCAACGTCGAGGGGGTGAGCACACATCATGGCTCAGTGAGCAAACAAAACAATGCAACAATACATATGCATGCAATCAATTCATATCTTTGGTCTAGTTTAAAGTTTGCAATATGCAATAGAAAGGTTTGGGTGGTCAAAGGTTAACGTTTATTGACCCCGCCTCTATACACAAGTGTGTGACGCCGCCTGAAGGTAACATTTATTGTCGACTCACAAGCACCCAATTCATGAACATTGTACAACAAAGGTTAAAGTTTATTGTTGTACAGTGCCATACTAACACGTAAGCCCCTGCTGGTGAGGGCTTGCAAACTGGGCTCGCAACTAACCAATCCTAATGCCAAACAGTGTATCCAAAGCCTCACCCCAGCATCCCTCAGAACGTCCATAGAGATAGAGCTAAGGCCCTACGGTAGAGTCAGAGACTACAAGGACCGAGACCACCTCCCCTGATACTCTACGACGTAATAGTTCTGTTAAAGTAATGGCGATACGACAATGCTAATGCACAAAACTTGAGTTAGAGATAGAGCTAGAGTGTTGAGGCCCAGCTTATGACACCCCCCCTGATACTCGCTCGCATCAAGTACACCAACCACACACATACATTCACATGCCTATTCCTATCATCATCATCATCATCATCATGTTATAAACAATAAAGTAATTATGCATGAACAAATAATAGAAATATTAGATGACATGTTGAATGCACATACAAGCATACACGCATAGAATCAATATGGCATTGGACTCAAGAAATAAAAACAGTTTGTTATTAATCAATTAGTTTGGAGTCCTGTTTCCTCACCTTAGCTTGCTAATAGATCCTCTTTCGAGCTTTAAAATCACATTTATATTGTTATTATATTGCTAGAAGACCTAACAACGTCGATAGAATTTAATTAGAATTAATTCTGAATTTAAAAACCATGTTGTTAACTGGGGGTCGGAGCTAGGGTCTGAGTTATGATCGACCCTGGGTGCGACCACCCCTATTTTGGGCTTCCCGAACACTAGGGGTCGATGCTCAGGGACTGGTAGGGTCGATTGGCCATCGACCCCCCATGCGATCCCCTATGGGTTTTGTCGATTTTTCTTTCTTCAGTCCATTCTTCGTGTTTGGGGTCCTATGGCTTGCTCCTACAGTCCATTCCACACATGTTCTATGGCCTAGAACCATGTTTCATTCACCTATATGGCTTTCATGATTTCCCCCATGGTTTTCCATGAAAACCTAACCATGGGTTGATGGTTTGAGTTTTTCTGAGATCATACCCTCTTCATTATCTACTCTAAGGTCTTTAGAAACTCATGGAAATAGTATCCATACCTGAGAAGATTACTCCTTCTCTGCAACTCTTCTCCATTTGCTTTCTTCTCTTCTTTCCTTCTCTTCTTCTTCTCTTCCTTCTCTTCTTTTTCTCTCAATTCAATTAGGGTTCTAAAAGGAGTGAAAGAGGCTTAGGGACGTCCTATTTATAGAGTAGAAACTCCTAAAATAAGTCCCATTGAGATTAGGAAGGAATCCCATTGAAATTATGAAAGTTTCCTAATTTCTGTTTTTACCGAGTACCGGGGGTCGATAGGGGGGTCGGAGATCCCATCGACCCCTGGTCCTTAAAATTTCTGACCCCCCATATAAAACTGGGGGTCTGACTTCTATACTGGGGGGTCTGACCCTCCCTTGCTGGGTATGCGACCCTCCCCTTATTTAAGTGTTTTTTGGTCAGTTTAATACCTGGGATCGTGATCTCCTTCACGCACTTAGTCCATTTGGCTCAACCAAGATGGGTAGACCTGGTTCAAGGTGGTAAGACCGGGTTAGTTTGATACGGGTCTTACAACTCCCCCTTACTTATAAAAAATTTTGTCCCCAAAATTGTTCATACCTTCAGAGTCAAATAAATGAGGGTATTTCTTTTGCATAGCATTCTCTTCTTCCCATGTAATTTCTTCCATGTCTCTACTTCTCCAAGTGATCTTAACATAATAGATATCTCGATTGCATAGTCGTTGAACCTTTCGACTGGTGATTTCAGTTGGTGTTACTTCAAAGGTCAAATCATCAGTCAAATCAGGTGGATCTACTGTCAGAACGTGCGTTGGATCCTTGACATACTTCTTCAATAAGGAAATATGAAATACGTCATGCACACTTGACATAGATGGTGGTAGTGCTAACTGGTAAGCCACTTTCCCACGCTTAGCTAAAATCTCATATGGTCCAACATATCTTGGACTCAGTTTCCCTTTTTTTCCGAACCATTTCAGACCTCGCATAGGCGATACCTTCAAGAATACTTTATCACCCACGACGAACTCAAGATCTCTGTGTCAAGTATCTGCATATTGCTTCTGACGATTCTGAGTTGTTCTCACTCTTTCCTTGATAATGTCGACCACTCGATAAGTCTCCTCAACAAATTCTGGTCCAATGATACTACGTTCCCCAACTTCATTCCAAAACAACGGAGTTCGACACTTTCTGCCATACAGTGCTTCATAGGGTGACATTTGTATGGTAGCCTGATAGCTGTTGTTATAAGCGAACTCGATCAATGATAACTTTTCGTCCCATGATCCTTTAAAATCAATTACACATGCTCGTAGCATATCTTCTAGAATCTGAATTGTATGCTCTGACTGTCCATCTGTCTGTGGATGGAATGCAATACTAAACTTCAATGTTGTACCCATAGCCTTTTGCAATCCTTCCCAAAACTTAGAAGTAAATCGTGGATCTCTATCGGACACAATGCTCTCTGGTACACCGTGTAATCGAACAATATTATCCACATACAGCTTTGCTAACCTTTCTAGTGTATACTGAGGTCATATCGGTATAAAGCGAGTTGTTTTAGTCAGGCGGTCTACAATCACCCAAACTGCGTCAACTACTCGAGGAGTCAGTGGTAATCCCGTGACGAAGTCCATAGTGATGCTATCCCATTTCCATGCTGGTTTCGGTAACGACTGTAACAGTCCTACGGGTCCTTGTCATTAAGCCTTTACTTTTTGACGATTTAGGCATTGAGACACAAACTTAGCTACGTCTGCTTTCATTCCTCTCCACCAATATAATTTCTTTAGATCATGATATATTTTTGTACTTCCCGGGTGTATCGAATAGATGGTGGTATCGGCTTCTTTCATCAGTCGGTGTCTAATGTTCACACTTTCTGTTTCGGGTACACATATTCTTCCTTTGTACTTCAATACCTTCTCTTCGTCTAAGGTGAACTCAGGGTTAGTTCTACCTTTTTCGATGTCTTCTTGTACCGTTCTCAGGTAAGGGTCTGATTTGATAGCGGTCTTCACTTTATCAATTATATCCGGTATAATCTTCAATGCAGCGAACATATTGGAAAACCAATGAACAAACCCTTGGTTGGCTGATCCATCCGTTGTATCTATCACATAATGCTCATTGCCGTGATTGAATACCGTTCCAGTAGTACACATTGCTGCAGTTGTGCTAACCTCTCCTTGAGATTTTATCATTGCCTTTCTGCTCAACGCATCCGCTACTACATTAGCTTTCCCCGGATGATTCTGGATATCACAATCATAGTCTTTCAATAGTTCCAGCCACCTTCTTTGTCTCATATTCAACTCCTTTTGATTAAATAAATAAGTAAGACTTTTATGGTCCAATTTAATCTGGAACTTCTCTCCTTATAGGTAATGTCTCCATATCTTGACAGCATGTACTACTGCTGCTAACTCCAAATCATGAGTGGAATAATTTTTCTCATGTGTCTTTAACTGTCTTGAGGCATAAGCAATTACTTGTTCTCCTTGTATAAGCACACATCCTAATCTCAGTCCTGACGCATCAGTGTATAGGGTAAATGGCTATCCGAGAACAGGAATAGTCAAAATCAGAGCGGATATCAATCTGGTCTTCAAGGTTTGGAAGCTCTTCTCGCATTTATCCGTCCACACAAACTTTTCACCTTTCTTAGTCAGACTGGTGAGAGGTACGACAATCCGGGAATAGTCTTCCACAAATAGCTGATAATAACCAGCGAGACCCAGAAAACTTCTAATTTCTGCAACGCTCTTTGGTGCTTCCCACTTTACAATAGCCTCGATCTTGCTGGGATCCACTTTGATTCCTTCAGCGGATACTACATGGCCTAGGAAGGTGACTTTACTTAGTCAAAACTCACATTTGGTAAATTTGGCATATAGCTTCTCTTTCCTTAAACGCTGTAGAGTGACGTTTAGATTCTTAATATGGGTTTTCTTGTCCTTGAAATATACCAATATATCATCAATAAATACAATAATCGATGTATCCAACATATCGTGGAAAACCCGGTTCATAAGTTCAATGAAAGTTACTGGTGCGTTTGTTAATCCAAAAGACATGACCAAGAATTCATAATGTCCATATCTAGTCCTGAAAGCTGTCTTAGGAATATCACCATCTTTAATTTTCAACTGATGGTAGCCTGACCGAAGATCGATCTTAGAAAATACTTTTTCCCCTTGCAACTGATCGAACAAGTCATCGATCCGAGGTAGTGGATATCGATTCTTGATTGTCAGTTTGTTCAGCTCCCGATAGTCGATACATAATCGCATGCTACCGTCCTTCTTCTTTACGAATAATACTGGCACTACCCATGGTGATATACTGGGTCGAATATAACCCTTGTCCAGTAGTTCTTGTAGTTGTACTTTCAATTCCTTTAGTTCAGTAGGAGCCATTTGATAAGGTGCTTTTGATACTGGTGCGGCTCCAGGTATAAGATCTATCACAAACTCTGTGGCTCGATCGGGTGGTAATCCTGGTAGTTCCTCAGGAAATACGTCGGGGTAGTCCCGTACGACATCAATATCTTCCATCCGTGGTGCTTCTTTGGTAAGGTCGACCACTGATACTAAATACCCAACTGCTCCTTTCTCAATCTACTTCTTAACCTTTAGTGCGGAGAGTATGAGCTTGCGTTTCGGGGAAGTTTGGTTCCCGAAAAACTGAATTCTGCTCCTTCTTTGTCTTTAAATGTTAGCTTCTTTTCAGCGCATAATAGGTTCACAGAATGTCGAGCTAACCAGTCCATTCCCAAGATGACGTCAAAGTCTGCCATCCCAAGTTGGATCAAGATTGCATCTAAGGTTTTCTTGCCAATGAGAACTGGACATGGCCCATAACCTTTTTCTAATTCCATTTCTAACCCCATCGGTGACCGTACAAGTAGTTTGTAGTCTAATGTTTTGATGGGTAAATTCAGCTTCTTTCCAAATGACACAGATATAAAAGAATGAGTAGCTCCTGAGTCGAAGAGTACTCTGGCGGGTATGTCATTTATAGGTTCGATACCTGTGATTTATTTAGTCTACATGCTCACACAATGTAATACAACTTAAAAGGTTTCAGTCATACCTGTGACCACATCGGGTGATGCAGCAGCATCCTCAGATGTAACAGCATAAACTCGTCCTTGATGTAGCTGCTTCTTGGGCTTAGGACCCTTGCCATATGCCCCGCTTGGTTGCAGTTAAAATATTTTGGGCCTTCAGTATTTGGCTTTGGCTGATGTTGGGCTACTGGGGTAGTCTTGGGTGCAGTAGTAAAGCCTTGAGCACGGAAGGGTTTGAATGTCTTATTATTCCCTCCGTTATAAGCATTTCCAGCTGGCCTTTTCATACCTCTATTCTGCGTAAAATAACTCTCCTTCTGGCTCGATTCTATAACTCGAGCAATTTGCAATGCTTCATTATATATTTTCTTTTCCAAACCTAGACCATGCTCTCTGATGCTCCCTCTAAGTCCCGTGACAAACCTACCGGTCTTAGTATCTTCTTCTTGCATGTTGAGTGGTGCAAAGAAAAACAGCTCCTCAAAACGCTGTTAATATGCATCCACGGACATCTGTCCCTAATATAAACTCAGGAACTCCTTTTCCATAGAATCTTTGAAGCTTTGGGGAAAGTACTTCTCGAAGAAAGCTTCTTTTTATATAGCCCAGGTCAATAGGGCCTGCTTGGTCAATAGGTAGGCCCTGGTAGATTTCCACCAATGATGTGCATCACCTTTTAGCATGAAGGTGGCACATAATACCTTCTCTTCTTCTGTAATAGTCATCATCAGAAAATTTCTCTCCATTTCGTCGATCCAGTGAGCCGGCCAGAGCGGATCAGATGGTTTTCCGTTAAACTCCTTGGGCTTCATCTTTAAGAATCGCTCCACCAGTCGGGAGTGGTCCATTTGATTCTGAGGGTATGCCCCAAACATAGGTTGTGGATATTAGTAATTAACCTGAACTGCTTCTAGACCTGGTACTGGAATCTGTACAGCTGGTGGTTGAGGTGTTTGAGGTGCTGGGTGGTTACCCCCCGATGTTGCACTTGTTTGTCTAGTCGGCATTGGTATAGCATGTGCTGCCTGAAACATAATTCTCATTGCTCTTGCATTTGAGCCTGCGCGTATTGCATTTGTTGCAGCTATTGCGCTAGGTTCATAACCACGGTTGCCAACTCCGATGGTGGAGGTGGCAAGTTTGTAGGATTTGCCTGACCCGGATTTACTGGTGGTTCAACCTGCGGATTACCCTGTGCATATATATTTTCTTGGCTGACTTCCTCCACGGGTGGTGGTGGAACTGTGTTTCGGCTTTGCCTGGTTACTCTACGCCCAGCCATATGTTCCTCTGAGATTGATGGTGCCTGAAAATCATTAAAATACGTGAGGCAATCATTTATACTTCATGTAGACATGCTAACCGATGTTATTTTCAAAATTTTCAAATCATTCTATGAAAAATACAGTCTTTTCTATGTAGGGTCGATGGTGGGGGTCGATGGTATGTCCGACCCTCAATATCCGACCCTGGGAAATCACCTATTTATCTCGAGAGTCGGGGGTCGATATGGGGGTCGATGGGTGTCCGACCCCCCAGGTGCGACCCCTGGTTCTCTGTCAGGTTCTCAAGAGCTGGGGGTCGATACGAGGGTCGATATGGGGGTCGATGGTCCTAGTCGAATTCTCCAACCCCCGGACCAAAAATCAGATTTTTAAGGTCCGATTCTGAGTCCATTTTCCATTCTTCCTCCTCCATTTTGACTCGTCTTTTTCCTCTGAGTTGCTACAGTGCCAACTCCGCTACATTGGTCATTTTGGTTCCGTGTCTCAACATCTACATCATTCCTACAGGTATGTCTTCTTATCTTTACCTGTTTTTAGGTTTTCATTTCTAGGTTTTTGCTCGTTTATCATGTATTTTTCAAATTAAACTTTTTCCAACCATAAAAATTCGATTTTTATTGGGGGATTTTGTTATTAGTGACTCGAGGAACGAAAGCCCTCAAAAATATTTGGGTTTCATCAATTGGTTATCGAGAAACTCGAATTTTGCTCTTTTTTGCCCTAATTTGTCAAAATTTTTGATTTCTCGTAATTTCTTCAAATTGGATTCCATTAGCTCGGATTTCCTACTGTGTGAGTGTTGCAGGATATGTTAGAACCTACATAAGTCCTCCTGCCCACGTGTATGGGTGAAAAGTGAGGCTTTTGGCCAACTTACGTCGTTATAATGTCCAAATTTCAGATTTTTCTACCCTACTAACATATTATCTATTTTTTTCTTTCTTATTAGTAGATACCATGGCTCGTACCAAAGTACCCAGAGTTCGTGATCCTCTTCGTTTCCGTTCCAATGAAGCCGAGGCACAGTATGCCCACTACGCTCGCAAGAAAGTAGAGGGAGGTCGTAAGGTGAACTTGGCTGAGTTAGCCTTGTTCAATGTGGAGAGAACATTTGGTGATATGGGATGGCTCCCTGTCATCACTTACGACGCATGTACCCGTCCGGATTTGGTACGCCAGTTCTATTGTAACCTCCAGGTGGTGGGGGATTACAATGATGTTGAGAGGGGCAATGAGCTTCGCATCACGAGCTACATCAAGGGAGTTGACATCTCGTTTGATTATCGGCAGCTGGCCGACCTACTGGGCATTTCCTATGCTGGCCCCATGGTTTTCTGTGCTCCTGGAGAGCCCCAATTTTTCTCTCTTCAGATGAGGGCCGAGATCGACAGTTAGCTCATTCGACCTGATCACTAGCAGATGAGGGCGTGTTATCTGCGTTCTGATCCACGGGTATATTGCAAGATCATTCAGCATAACCTTCCCTTCTTCTTCTCTTCCTTCTCTTCTCTTTCTCTCAATTCAATTAGGGTTCTAAAAGGAGTGAAAGAAGCTTAGGGATGTCCTATTTATAGAGTAGAAACTCTTAAAATAAGTCTCATTGAGATTAGGAAGGAATCCCATTGAAATTAGGAAAGTTTCCTAATTTCTGTTTTTACCGAGTACCGGGGGTCGATAGGGGGGTCGGAGATCCCGTCGACCCCTGGTCCTTAAAATGTTTGACCCCCCATAAAAAATTGGGGGTCTGACTTCTATACTGGGGGGTCCGACCCTCCCTTGCTGGGTGTGTGACCCTCACCTTATTTAAGTGTTTTTGGGTCAGTTTTGTAAGACCCGTGTCAAACTAACCCGGTCTTACCACCTTGAACCAGGTTCACCCATCATGGTCGAGGCAATTGAACCAAGGGCGTGAAGGAGAGCGAGATCCCAGGTATCAAATCGACCCAAAAACACTTAAAATAGAGCAAGGGTCGCATACCCAGCTAAACAGGGTCGACCCTCTCAAATTAGAAACTCGGACCCCGAAAAATGAACAGAGGGTCGGCGAAGTGTCAGACCACAGGGTCGACGGGATCATCGACCCTCTAATCGACCCTCACTTACTGCCGAGTCTGAAATTAGGAAATTTCCTAATTTTCGATTGGGATTCTTTCCAAATCTCAATGGGACTATTATAGGACATTCTCACTCTATTTAAAGGACGTCTCTAAGCCACTTTCACTCCTTTGACAACCCTAATTGAATTGAGAGAAAGAGAGAAGAAGGAAAAGAGGAAGAAAAGAGGCAAGGAAGAAGACTTAGCAAAAAGGAGAAGAATTTCCAGAGAAAAGTAATCTTCTCAGGTATGGATACTAATTCCATGTGTTCTACAGACCTTAGGTTAGATATGGTTGAGTGTAGGATTTCGGAGAAACCCAAACCATCCATCCATGGTTAGGTTGTCATGGAAAAACCTAGGATAATGCATGAAAGCCATCTAGGAGGATGAATCATGGTTTCAGACCATGGAATGAATGTTTAATGGAATGTGGAAGCAAGCCATAGGACCCCAAACATGAAGAATGAATTAAAAACTGGAAATTGGACCTGATTGCACAGAGGGTCGTACACAGGGTCGATAGACCCATCGACCCTATGCACCTGACCATCGACCCTCAGCATTCGGGAAGTTCAGACAGAGGACAGGGTCGATAGACCCATCGACCCTATGCATTCTGAGCATCGACCCTCTGATCGACCCTCAGATAACAGCATGCTTTTAAATTCTGAATTAATTCTAATTAAATTCTATCGACTTTGTTAGGTCTTTTAGCAATATAATAACAATATAAAGGTGATTTTGAAGCTTGGAAAAGTATCTATTAGCAAGCTAAGGTGAGGAACCTTAACACCAAACTAAATTGGTTAATAAGAAACTGTTTTCTATTTCTTGAGTCCTATGCTATGCTTGATCCTATGCGAATATGTTTGTAATGTGCATACAGCATGCCATCCAATATTTCTATTATTTGTTCATGCATATTTACTTTATTGTTTATAACATGATGATGATGATGATGATAGGAATAGGCATGTGCTTGTATGTGTGTGGTTGATGTACTTGATGCGAGCGAGTATCAGGGGAGGTGCGATGAGAACGTCAATAAACGTTAACCTTTGGCGGGTCTCAGCACTTTAACTCTATCTCTAACTCAAGTCTTGTGCATTGGCATCGTTGTATCGCCATTACTTTCGTAGAACTATTATGTCGTAGAGTATCAGGGGAGGTGGTCTCGGTCCTTGTAGTCTCTGACTCTACCGGGGGGCCTTAGCTCTATCTCTATGGACATTCTGAGGGATGCTGGGGTGAGGCCTTGGATACACTGTTTGGCATTAGGATTGGTTAGTTGCGAGCCCAGTTTGCAGCCCTCGCCAACAGGGGCTTACGTGTTGGTATGGCACTATATAGCAATAAACGTAACCTTTGTTATATAATGTTCATGGTTGGGTGCATGTGAGTTGACGATAAACGTGGTCTTCGGGTAACGTCACACACTCGTGTATAGAGTCGGAGTCAATAAACGCGACCTTTGGCTACCTCAACCTTTCTATAGCATACTGCAAACTTTAAACCGGACCAAAGATATAAATTGACTTTTTGCATGCATATGTAATGTTGCATTGTTTTGGCTACTCACTGAGCCGTGTTGTGTGCTCACCCCTCGACGTCGAATATTTTTAGTTGATGATGCAGGTTACACAGTTGAAGACTATGTGAATGCTTCTACGTACGGGACGGTAGCAGCAATGGAAGCTGGAGCTGAAGATGATACACACGACTCTTCTTGTGAGTGCAACTCATGTGTATTTGATTAGATATTTTTATAGGTTTCCTTATTGGAATTATAAGACATCTATTTGGTACTTAAATATTTGTGTCTCAGTTGAAAACAGAATATTTTGCTATTAAATTAATGATATCATCTTAGTTGCTCAGTTCGTTTTATTATAGATTTTCCGCTATTGTGTATTACTCTGATTATGATTATGGATGTGTGAAAGTTTGGATAAAATGGGGATAGCCTATTTGAGATCCTGGTTGAACCGTTGGTTATTTAGCGATTCATCACACCATTCTGGTCAGACCAAAATTTGGGGTGTGACAACTTGGTATCAGAGCATCTCAGGCCTTGCCCGCTGAATTATCATACATTCACAGCAATAGTGAACTGAGATAGGATAAAATAAAAACAGTAATATTAACACATTACAAGCACAAGTGATGTTGAGACCGAATTTAAAAAGAGAATAATACATCTATTAAAAGGAGAAACAAGTTGACATACAATGAGAGCGAAACAAAGTGTAAATATATATCTAAAGCAGAGTACAGTCCACAACCCGGACAGTTACTCTGAAGTATAGGAAAAACAAAAAGTACAATCAGGAAGTGGGAGGCGAAGGAGGAGGTGGAGCCTCACGATCTCTGTCGTAGTCCTCAGCATAGACTCTAGTCAACCAGGCTATCTGAGTCTGGGTCGTCTGCAGACTAGCTGTGAGATCGGCTACTCTCCTCGTCGGTCGCCTTGTTTGGGTCTCCAACAGCTCATCCACTCTCATGCGCTGAGCATCTAGCAACTCCTCCATCCTCTGGTCCGATCGGCGTTGAGTCTCTCTGATCTCGCGCAACATCTCCATCATATCAGAAGACGGATGCGAAGGACCAGCCTCATGAGAAGGACCAGTCTCAGGTACAGAATCCGCCGCATGCGAAGTACCAACTCCAACCGCATGTATGGGTGATGGTGGTGCTATCGAGTCGACGTCCATATACATACGATCATCATCGTCGACGGGATCCACCTGAGCTCTAGCAACAGCAGCAGCAACCTCAGCATCAGCCACCTCAACCCGAGTGTGAGGGCGCACCATCGCGTTCCTCTCCTCATCACTAACCTCAGCATCTCGCAACCCCATCTTGCAGATAGCCTCCCAATCTAGAGGCGACGAGAAGGTCTTCTCCTGAATCTTCTCATCTACCAGGTCAACCCCCAGACGAATCAACGATGTGGTGATCATACGTCCATAGGGTAGATTACCCCTATGACCGGACAAAGTAGCACTGATCATCGTCCGCATGATGATGTAAGGAAGACAGACGGGCTGATGAGTGCATATACTGTAGATCAAAAACTGGGTCAGCTGAGACACCCTCTCATAATGCCCACTCTGCGGGAACAGGTTATGCTGAATGATCCTACAAAACACCCGTGGAGCCGGACACAAGTAGCACGCCCTCATCTGCCAGCGATCGGGCTGTAGTAACTGACTATCAATCTCGGCCCGCAACCACGTCTCGATAAAATCGTGCTCAGCAGGTGCACAGTACACCATAGGACCGTCATATGGAATGCCCAACAGGTCGGCCAGCTGCCGATAATCAAAAGAAATCTGCATCCCCTTGACGTAGCTAGTGATGCGCAACTCCTGACCAAGCTCCACATCGTTGTGGTTTCCCACAATCTGAAGGTTACAGTAAAACTAGCGCACTAACTCTGGACGTGTGCACGCATCGTATGTGATGACAGGGAGCCACCCCATATCACCAAAAGCTCTCTCTACGTTGAACAAGGCTAGCTCAGCCAAGTTCACCATACGACCCCCTTCCACCTTTTTGCCTGAGTAATAGGCATACTGTGCCTCGACTTCATTGGAGCGGAAGCGAAGCGGATCACGAACCCTGGGCACTTTGGTATGAATCATAGTATCTGCAGATAAGAAAGAAAAAGGAAAACAAGGAGTTAATAGGATAAAATTTAAAAATCGGGCATTATAACGACGTAAGTTGGTCAAAAGCCTCACTTTTCACCCATACAAGTGGGCAGGAGGACTTACGTAAGTTCCAACACATCACACAACAGTTAAACAGAAGGAAATTCTAACGGACAAGGTCCAATTTGAAGGAATTGCAAGAAATCAAAAAATTTCGACAAATTAGGGCAAAAAGAGAAAAATTTAAGTTTCTCGATAACCAACCGATGAAACTCAAAAAATTTTGAGGGCTTTCGTTCCTCAAGACACCAACAACAAAAGCCCCCAATAAAAATTGAATTTTTACGGTTGGAAAAAGTTTAATTTGAAAAATACAAGTTAAATGAGCAAAAACCTAGAAATCAAAACCTAAAAACAGGTAAAGTTGGGAAAGTATACCTGTAGAGGTGATGTGGATGTCGAAACTCAGACTAAGAATGATCCACAACAGTGAAGTAGCACTGTAGCAACTCGGAGAGAAGAGACGAGTCGAAGCGGGAGGGAAATAATAGAAAATGACCCAAAATCGAACTTTAAAAAATCTGATTTTTGGTCAGAGGGTCGGACAACTCGACCAGGGCCATCGACCCTCTGATCGACCCTCTAATCGACCCTCTGCTCTCGGGAATCTGACAGAAACTACAGGGTCGGACATTAAGGGTCTGACATACCATCGACCCTCACCATCGACCCTATACAGAAAAGACAGTATTTTTTTAAAAAATGAGCTCGAATTGGAATTGATTATTGGTTAACGCGCCTACATGACATATACATGATTCTCACCTATTTTGACAATTTTCAGGCACCACCAATCATCAAAAAGAATTATGTCTGGACATAGAGTTACCCAACAGACCCGAAACACAGTCCCACCACCACCACCGGCGGATGAGACTAATCAAGAGAACAATTATGCATAGGGTAATCCCGAACCGACAAACCCTACAAATTTGCCACCACCACCACCAGAGCTAACAACAGTGGTGATGAATCTGGCACAACAACTACAGCAAATGCAACACGCACAAGCTCAAATGCAGGTTGCAATGGGAGTTATGTTTCAAGCCACTCAGGCTGCAACCATGCACACTGGGCAAGCTAGTGCAGCACCAGTGGGTAATCACCCAGCTCAACAGACACCTCAACAATCGGCTGCACCAATTCCAGTGCAAGTCCCAGAAGCAGCCCAAGGGAACTACCAGTATCCACACTATGTGTTTGGGGAAAACCCCCAAAACCAACTGGATCACTCCCGACTAGTAGAGAGATTTCTGAAGATGAAACCTAAGGAATTCAACGGTAAACCGTCTGATCCGTTGTGGCCAGCACACTGGATAGACGAGATGGAGAGAAATTTCCTTATGATGACTATTTCAGAAGAAGAGAAAGTATTATGCGCCACCTTCATGCTCAAAGGCGACGCACACCATTGGTGGAAATCCACAAAAACATACTTATTGACCAAACATGCCCTACTGACATGGACTATATATAAAGAAGCGTTCTTCGAGAAATATTTCCCACGAAGCTTCAGAGACTCAATGGAGAAAGAGTTCCTGAGTTTGTACCAGGGACAGATGACCGTAGACGCATATCAACAGCGCTACGAAGAACTATTTTTCTTCGCACCGGCGAGTATGCAAGAAGAAGATACAAAAACCCGTAGGTTCGTCGCGGGACTAAGAGGAAGCATAAGAGAAAATGTTCTGGGCTTAGAGAAGAAGATTTAAAACGAAGCTGTCCAGATCGCTCGAGTAA
The DNA here is from genome assembly GCA_028583415.1 of Protea cynaroides. Lineage (NCBI taxonomy): Eukaryota > Viridiplantae > Streptophyta > Magnoliopsida > Proteales > Proteaceae > Protea > Protea cynaroides. The sequence goes on from CM053268.1 coordinate 85,269,845, forward strand.
TTGAATCGAGCCAGATGGAAAGCTATTTCTCTCAGAACCGAGGAATCAAGAGACCAGCCGGAAACACCTACAACGGAGACAATAATAGGACGTATAAACCTTTTCGTCCTCAGAATTTGGCTACTCCATCGAAGCCTACTTCAGCAGCTCAACCACAGCCAAAGTCAAATTTTGAAGTCCCGGGTGCTTTAATTGCAATCAACCGGGGCATATGGCAAGAGAGTGCCCAAAACCCAAGAAGCGATTACATCAAGGACGGGTATATCTTGTTACATCGAAAGATGCTGCCGCATCGCCCGATGTGGTCACAGGTATGACCAAAACTTTTAAGATTTTAATTACATTGATTGAGCATGTAGACTAAGTAAAAATGAATCACAAGTATCGTACCTATCAATGGCATACCCGCCAGAGTACTCTTTGATTCAGGAGCTACTCATTCATTTATATCTGTGTCGTTTGGAAAGAAGACCAATTTGCCCATCAAAACATTAGACTACAATTACTTGTACGGTCACCGATGGGGTTAGAAGTGGAATTAGAGAAAGGTTATGGACCATGTCCAGTTCTCATTGGAGAGCAGATTTTGGATGCAACCTTGATACAACTTGAGATGGTAGACTTTGACGTCATCTTGGGAATGGATTGGTTAGCTCGGCATTCTGCAAATTTGTTATGCGCCGAAAAGAAGCTAACATTTAAAGATAAAGAAGGAGCAGAATTCAGTTTCTCGGGAACCAAACGTCCCAGGAGATGAAAGCTCATACTCTCAGCATTAAAGGCTAAGAAGTGCCTTGAAAAAGGGGTTGTCGGATATCTAGTATCAGTGGTCGACCTAACCAAGGACGTGCCATGAATGGAAGATATTGATGTCGTGCGAGATTTTCCCGATGTATTTCCGGAGGAACTACCCAGATTACCACCCGACCGAGCCACAGAGTTTGTAATAGACCTTCTACCCGGAGCCGCACCCGTATCAAAAACACCTTATAGGATGGCTCCTACTGAACTGAAGGAATTAAAAGTGCAATTACAAGAACTGCTGGATAAGGGTTATATTAGACCCAGTATATCTCCATGGGGAGCACCGGTGTTGTTCGTAAAGAAGAAGGATGGTAGCGTTCGATTATGTATCGACTATCGAGAGTTGAATAAACTGACCATCAAGAATCGATACCCACTACCTAGGATCGATGACTTGTTCGATCAGTTACAGGGAGCAAAAGTATTTTCAAAGATCGATCTTCGATCGGGCTATCATCAGCTGAAGATTAAAGAAGGTGACATTCCGAAGACAGCTTTCAGGACAAGATACGGACATTATGAATTCTTAGTAATGTCGTTCGGATTAACTAATGCACCGGCAACATTCATGGAACTTATGAATCGAGTTTTCCACGATATGTTGGACACGTCGGTTATAGTATTTATTGATGACATATTGGTATACTCCAAGGACAAGGAAACCCATGTCAAGAACCTAAACGCAGCCCTACAGCGTTTAAGGAAAGAGAAGTTATACGCCAAATTTTCAAAGTACGAGTTTTGGCTAAATGAAGTCGCATTTCTAGGCCATGTAGTATCCGCTGAAGGAATCAAAGTGGACCCCAGTAAGATCGAGGCTATAGTAAAATGGCAAGCACCAAAGAGCGTTTTAGAAATTAGAAGTTTTCTGGGTCTAGCTGGTTATTATCGGAGATTCGTAGAAGACTATTCTCGGATTGCCGTACCTCTTACCAGTTTGACCAAGAAAGGAGAAAAATTTGTATGGACGGATAAGTGTGAAAAGAGTTTTCAAACACTGAAGACCAGATTGATATTCGCTCCGATTTTGACTATTCCGATCCCAGGACAGACATTTACCTTATATACCGATGCGTCGGGATTGGGATTAGGATGTGTGCTTATGCAAGGAGAACAGGTAATTGCTTATGCGTCAAGACAGTTGAAGGTACATGAGAAAAATTACCCCATTCAAGATATGGCAATAGTACATGCTGTTAAGATATGGAGACACTACCTATACGGAGAGAAATTCCAGATTAAGTCGGACCATAAAAGTCTTACTTATTTATTTAATCAGAAGGAGTTGAATGTGAGACAAAGAAGATGGATGGAACTATTGAAAGACTATGATTGTGATATCTAGTATCATCCAGGAAAAGCGAACGTAGTAACAGATGCATTGAGCAGAAAAGCAATGATAAAATCTCAAGGAGAAGTTAGCATGACTGCGGCAATGTGCACTACCGGAATGGTATTCAATCACGGCAACGAGCAGTATGTGATAGATACAACGGATAAATCATCTAACCAAGGGTTCATTCATCGGTTTTCGAATATGTTCGCGGCATTGAAGATTATACCGGATATAATGGATGAAGTGAAGACAGCTATCCAAACAGATCCTTATCTGAGAACGGTACAAGAGGATAATGAGAAAGGTAGGACTAACCCTGAGTTCACCTTGGATGAAGAAAAAGTATTGAAATACAAAGGAAGAATATGTGTACCCGAAACAGAAAGTGTGGACATTAGACACCGACTGATGAAAGAAGCTCATACCACCATCTATTCGATACATCCTGAAAGTACAAAAATGTATCATGATCTAAAGAAACTATATTGGTGGAGGGGAATGAAAGCAGATGTAGCTAAGTTCGTGTCTCAATGCCTAAATTATCAGAAAGTAAAGGCTGAACGACAAAGACCCGCAGGACTGTTACAGCCGTTACCGAAACCAGCATGGAAATGGGACTGCATCACTATGGACTTCGTCACAGGACTACCATTGACTCCTCGAGTAGTTGACGCAGTTTGGGTGATTGTAGACCGTCTGAAAAAAACAGCTCGTTTCATACCTATACGACCTCAGTATACACTGGAAAGGTTAGCGAAGCTGTATGTGGATAATATTGTTCGCTTACACGGTGTACCAGAAAGCATTGTGTCTGATAGAGATCCCCGATTTACTTCTAAGTTTTGGGAAGGACTACAAAAGGCTATGGGTACAACATTAAAGTTCAGTACGGCATTCCATCCACAGACAGATGGACAGTCGGAGCGTACAATTCAGATTCTAGAAGATATGCTACGAGCATGTGTAATTGATTTCAAGGGATCACGGGATGAAAAATTACCATTGATCGAGTTCGCTTATAATAATAGCTATCAGGATACTATACAGATGTCACCTTATAAAGCACTGTATGGAAGAAAGTGTCGAACTCCTTTGTTTTGGAATGAAGTTGGAGAACGTAGTATCGTTGGACCGGAATTCGTTGAAGAAACTTATCGAGTGGTCGACATTATCAAGGAAAGAGTAAGAACAGCTCAGAACCGTCAGAAGCAATACGCAGATACTCGACGAAGAGATCTAGAGTTCGCCGTAGGTGATAAAGTATTTTTGAAGGTATCTCCTATGCAAGGATTGAAAAGGTGCAGACAAAAAGGGAAACTAAGTCCAAGATATGTCGGGCCATATGAAATTCTGGCTAAGCGTGGAAAAGTAGCTTATCAGTTAGCACTACCACCATCTATGTCAAGCGTGCATGACGTATTTCACATTTTCTTATTAAATAAATATGTCAAAGACCCAACGCATGTTTTGACAGTGGATTTACCAGAATTGACCGATGATTTGACATTTGAAGTAACACCAATGGAAATCACTAGTCGAAAGGTTCAACGTCTACGCAACAGAGATATCTACTATGTTAAGGTCACATGGAAAAGTAGAGACATGGAAGAAGTTACATGGGAAGAAGAAAATGCTATGCGGAAGCAATACCCTCACTTATTTGATTCAGAAGGTACGTCCAATTTCGAGGACGAAATTTTTATAAGTTGGGGGGAGTTGTAAGACCCGTGTCAAACTAACCCGGTCTTACCACCTTGAACCAGGTTCACCCATCATGGTCGAGGCAATTGAACCAAGGGCGTGAAGGAGAGCGAGATCTCAGGTATCAAATCGACCCAAAAACACTTAAAATAGAGCAAGGGTCGCATACCCAGCTAAACAGGGTCGACCCTCTCAATTTAGAAACTCAGATGAACAGAGGGTCGGACAGTGTCAGACCACAGGGTCAACGGGATCATCGACCCTCTAATCGACCCTCACTTACTACCAAGTCTGAAATTAGGAAATTTCCTAATTTTCGATTGGGATTCTTTCCAAATCTCAATGGGACTATTATAGGACATTCCCACTCTATTTAAAGGACGTCCCTAAGCCACTTTCACTCCTTTCACAACCCTAATTGAATTGAGAGAAAGAGAGAAGAAGGAAAAGAGGAAGAAAAGAGGCAAGGAAGAAGACTTAGCAAAAAGGAGAAGAATTTCCAGAGAAAAATAATCTTCTCAGGTATGGATACTAATTCCATGTGTTCTACAGACTTTAGGTTAGATATGGTTGAGTGTAGGATTTCGGAGAAACCCAAACCATCCATCCATGGTTAGGTTGTCATGGAAAAACCTAGGATAATGCATGAAAGCCATCTAGGGGGATGAATCATGGTTTCAGACCATGGAATGAATGTTTAATGGAATGTGGAAGCAAGCCATAGGACCCCAAACATGAAGAATGAATTAAAAACTGGAAATTAGACCTGATTGCACAGAGGGTCGCACACAGGGTCGATAGACCCATCGACCATATGCACCTGACCATCGACCCTCAGCATTCGGGAAGTTCAGACAGAGGACAGGGTCGATAGACCCATCGACCCTTTGCATTCTGAGCATCGACCCTCAGATAACAGCATGGTTTTAAATTACAAATTAATTCTAATTAAATTCTATCGACTTTGTTAGGTCTTTTAGAAATATAATAACAATATAAAGGTGATTTTAAAGCTTGGAAAAGTATCTATTAGCAAGCTAAGGTGAGGAACCTTAACACCAAACTAAATTGGTTAATAAGAAACTATTTTCTATTTCTTGAGTCTTATGCTATGCTTGATCCTATGCGAATATGTTTGTAATGTGCATACAGCATGCCATCCAATATTTCTATTATTTGTTCATGCATATTTACTTTATTGTTTATAACATGATGATGATGATGATGATGATGATGATGATGATAGGAATAGGCATGTGCTTGTATGTGTGTGGTTGATGTACTTGATGCGAGCGAGTATCAGGGGAGGTGTGATGAGAACGTCAATAAACGTTAACCTTTGGCGGGTCTCAGCACTTTAGCTCTATCTCTAACTCAAGTCTTGTGCATTGGCATCGTCATATCACCATTACTTTAGCAGAACTATTATGTCGTAGAGTATCAGGGGAGGTGGTCTCGGTCCTTGTAGTCTCTGACTCTACTGGGGGGCCTTAGCTCTATCTCTATGGAAATTCTGAGGGATGCTGGGGTGAGGCCTTGGATACACTGTTTGACATTAGGATTGGTTAGTTGCGAGCCCAGTTTGTAGCCCTCACCAACAGGGGCTTACGTGTTGGTATGGCACTATATAGCAATAAACGTAACCTTTGTTATATAATGTTCATGGTTGGGTGCATGTGAGTTGACGATAAACGTGATCTTCGGGTAACGTCACACACTCGTGTATAGAGGCGGAGTCAATAAACGCGACCTTTGGCTACCTCAACCTTTCTATAGCATACTGCAAACTTTAAACCGGACCAAAGATATAAATTGACTTTTTGCATGCATATGTAATGTTGCATTGTTTTGGCTACTCACTAAGCCGTGTTGTGTGCTCACCCCTCGACGTCGAATATTTTTAGTTGATGATGCAGGTTACACAGTTGAAGACTATGTGAATGCTTCTACGTACGGGACGGTAGCAGCAATGGAAGCTGGAGCTGAAGATGATACACACGACTCTTCTTGTGAGTGCAACTCATGTGTATTTGATTAGATATTTTTATAGGTTTCCTTATTGGAATTATAAGACATGTATTTGGTACTTAAATATTTATGTCTCAGTTAAAAATAGAATAATTTGCTATTAAATTAATGATATCATCTTAGTTGCTCAGTTCGTTTTATTATAGATTTTCCGCTATTGTGTATTACTCTGATTATGATTATGGATGTATGAAAGTTTGGATAAAACGGGGATAGCCTATTTGAGATCCAGGTTGAACCGTTGGTTATTTAACGGTTCATCACACCATTCTGGTTAGACCAAAATTTAGGGTGTGACAAGTTTAATACCTAGGATCGTGATCTCCTTCACGTACTTGGTCCATTTGGCTCAACCATGATGGGTAGACCTGGTTCAAGGTGGTAAGACCGGGTTAGTTTGATACGGGTCTTACACGACCTTTCACTCTCAACTCCAATTCCTTCATGCTTAGATTCCTTGGCTTATCATTATGGTCCTTCCTATGATTGTTCTATGGCTCAGAACTAGTATTTTTATACAGAATCCACATCCACATAAATTCCCTCCATGGATTCTCTTGGAATTTGTCCATGGATTGATGATTTGGGTTTCACCTAAATCCTATCTCTTTTATGAACTATTCTAGGCTCTCAATTGACATGAGGAATGTTCCATACCTATACTTGTTGAAGATTCAAAGGTTTTCTCTGAATTTTTCCTTCTTAGTCTTCCTCTTTAATTCTCCTTCTCTTCCTTCTCTTCTCTTTCTCTCACTTTCAGTTTGAGTTTTAAGAGGGTGAAAGAGGCTAAGGGACATCCTATTCATAGAGTAAAACCCTCCATAATAAGCCCTACTAAGTTTAGGAAAGAACCCCCTTCGGATTAGGAAGGTTTCCTAAACTCGTTTCTGTCTGGAATCCGTGTGGTCGGAGGTGGGGTCGCAGAATCCGTTGACCACACCCTCTGAAACATGTGACCACATGACCTAAATTCCTATGGTTGCATTATTTTGAGGTGTGGTCGATCACACCTATTTAGGTATGCGACCACACGCTCATAATTGATTATTTTTGGGTTAAATTTCATACCTGGTCTTGTGGTTTCTTCATGCACTTAGTCCACTTGGCCCGACCATGATAGGAAGATCTAATACAAGGTGATAAGACCGGTTAGTTCGATACGGGTCTTACAACCACACCCTCCCTGGAAATTTCCCGAGGGCGTGTGGTCGATCACATGTCTCGTGTGGTCGCATATCATGCGACCACACATGTGATGGTCGACTTTTCCACTCCCAATTCAATTCCTTCATGTTTTGATTCCTTGGCTTATCATCATGATCCTTCCTATGATTGTTCTATGGCTTAAAATTCATATTTTACACAATCCATCATCCTAATAGATTCCCTCCATGGATTTCTTAGAATTTGTCCATGGTTTGATGATTGGCATCTCACTTTGAATTACTATCCCCTCCATGATCTATTCTAAGTATTCAACAGATGTGGAGGATGGTTTCATACCTTATACTTGTTGAAGATTTAGAGTTCTCTCTGAATTTTCTTCTCTTAGTCTTCTTCTTCAATTCTCCTCCTCTTCCTCCCCTTCTCTTTCTCTCTCTTTCAGTTTGAGTTCTAAAAGGATAAAAGAGGCTAAGGGACCTATATATAGAGGAAAACCCTCCGTATAGAGTTCCACTTAGATTAGAAAAGAACCCCCTTCGGATCAGGAAGGTTTTCTAATCAAGGAGTCTGTCTGGCTTCGTATGGTCGCACGTGGGGTCACAGAACCCGTCGACTACACAGTCAAAAACTTGCGACCACATGTCCCAGACTCCTATGGTCACATTTTTCTGAGGTGTGGTCGACCATACCTATTTTGGTATGCGACCATACTCCTAATTAGAAGTTTTTGGGTTCAATTTCATACCTAGCCTTGTGGTTTCTTCACATACTTGGTCCACTTGGCCTGACCATGATAGGAAGACCGGTCACAACACGAGAATGTAAGGTTAGACCGGGTTCGTGGCGTGTAGGTCTTACAATATGAATACGCCGCCGTGTGGACATGCAGCGACTATGGATGTGCAAGCTGTGGAGGACGAATATGGCTCGTCAAGCTAGTGTTTCAACTATATTTACGCTTAATGGCTAACTTTCGTATTGTGATACTTGTAATCAGTATTAATTATGTTTTGGTTACTTGAAGATAACTTGTTAAATATTTAATTGTCACTGTAGACTCTCATTTCATTATTAATAAGACTTTCGCTATTTATTTATTTACTCTGATTATTATTATAGAATGTGTTTTGGTTTAACATGGTTGGCATAGCCTATACGAGATCCTGGTTTGAACCGTTGGTTCTCATGATGGTTCATCACACCACTGGTTAGTCCAGAATTGGGGTGTGACACATTACCTCCTATATTTAAGCCTTGTTTCCCACTTTCTCTCATTCTTTGATCAACCACAAACTCTAAAGCTGAGAGAGGATTCAAAGAGGGAGCTGTGGAGAAGAAGAAGGTTGTGTAGAAAAGGAACTCAAACTCACCGTCAGGTTCCAGCAACATCATCAAGAAGCCAATAATAAGTTTTTAACCATTGTACATAGATTAGAATGTAGATAAACTTCTAAACTTCGGATCATCGTTGTCAACGACTGATCCCAATAGGTTAAGGACCATACGAAAGGTTTACGGGATCCATTAACAAGAGCACATGTTAGAACTGGGGTTACAATGAAGGGCCTAATTCCAACATGTTCTCGACCCTAGAACAATGTAGGACAAACCCTAAAACAAGTCGAAGGATCGACTCAGAAGAAAGGCCAGACGGAGACACAATCTAGATAATGTTTGGTGTGTTCTCCAGTGGGACAATAGGTTACACCGATAAGTTGACTGGTGGCGGACCGGTGGGACATATAGTGCCACCGGTCATGCCATCAGTCAGCTTCAGGAAGTATCTCAGAGTTGACCAGTGGGATGTCCAGCGTGGCTACTGTCACATCAGACAGTGCCATCGGACAATCTCTAGAGTAACTTTTTCCAATCCAGATAATCAATCCGGAGAACAATAAACTGTCAGAATTGAACCTAAATTTATCCTATTGTCTGTCTAGGACCCATAATCAAGCAAGGTAAGTTTCAATGTCTCAGAGAGTGTCAATCATCACTCAATAGGTGAGGGATAAGACCCCAAACTAAATGGATTAATAATCAAACTACCTTCTATGTTGTTGATGTGTTGTGTATTGTGCATATAACATGTCATCCAATATGTTCTATTTACTATTAATGCATATTCATTCCTGTTATGATGTGATTGAGGATAGGCATGTGCTTCTATATGATTGGTGTGTTGAGTGGTGAGAGGTTGGAGCCTTGAACCATTCATCATACTGACATCTTCATATCGTCGTTTACCTTAGCGTGCTTAATATGAGATCGGATGTCAGGGGGTGCTGGCGGTGTTGGCCATAGCCTTATCATTAGGCTCTAGCTCTATCTCTATTTTGTATTAAAGGGTGCTTGGGTAAGGCCATGGATGCACTTTTGATGACATCTAGGATTGGTTAGTGACAAACCCAATGTGCAAGCCCTCGCTAGTAGGGATGTACATACTAGTACGGGGTAGGGTATCAGGGGGGTGCTGATGGTTTAGTTGTAGCCTGTCGTTAGGCTCTAGCTCTAGCTCTATCTTGCAGTGAGTGTTGTGGAGCCACAATGGTTTTGGTTAGAGCTTGACCATTGGGTGTGCTTACACTCTCATGCATGGAGGTGTGGTTGTAGCCTATCCTTACTATGGCACTTTGCAAACTTTACCAGACCCAATGATTGAATGTTATCTCATGTATATTTCCTGTAACATGTTTTGTTTCTCACTGAGCTAAGTTGTGAGCTCATTCCACGGTGTTGTTTTTTTTTAGTTGATGATGCAAGTACTAGTGTAGAAGACTACCTCAATGAGCCTTCATATGGACGAATGGCGGCTTTTGATGTGCAATCAATGGAGAACGAGCATGAATTGTTATGTGAGTGCCTCTATTGTGTTTATCTTTAGGTTTATTATTATTTGTATCGATTTATGGGTTTGTAACCAGATATTACTATTTATGTTTGGTATTGAGATAATTGGATTATTTATTTATTTGTCATTTAGATTCTTAGTTCATTAATAAAGACTTCCGCTGTTATATTTATATTTAATTATTTGATCTATGGTTTGATGCATTGGTTTGAATATTGATACGGTTCTTCATAATCCTGTCTTAAGCCATGGTTTATTAATGGTTCAATCACACTTCTGATTCGACCAGAATTGGGATGTAACACAAGCCTTTGGCTTCAGTCATCCAGGACATAATTCCCCTTACGCCACAAAGAACAACAGGGTTAGAAATCACCAAGGCAGAAAAATCTAAAAGGTTTATTACAAAAATCATACCTGGAACTGGAGAACATAGGCCCTCTAGAAGAGTTCTTTGTTGGACAGAGCAGCAGTGTATTTGAAGTCCACAGCGAGACGTGCCATTGCTACCAATGTTCGGCACACCCTGGTACTCTTGAAGGCCGAGTCAGGCAAAGTAAGTCTGAATTCTAGAGCGAACGGAAGGCTCCCTGTCAATGTTGTCTGATCAACAACCTTCTTCTAGGCCGACTCCTTACCCTGAAGAATGCCTTCCCCCTCTCGACCCAACGCTTTTGTCAAATCGACTGTCTCAATGGGCCGAGGAGGGGGTAGGAGAGTCTTTTGTCCAGGATGAGGTACCCAACCACCGTTTCCTTCATAAAGGACCCCAATACACTGGCTGCCAAACCACCTCGGGCTTTGAAGATGTTTTATTGGGATATCCTATGCAAACTTGAATTTCTTGTTTCTTCCCTCTTCATTTTGAAGGTGTTTGCCCTTGTTCACATCCTGGGCCGATTGAGAACGGGTGGTCACTCCTTTACCCGGGCCCCCAGTTGGTGCAATCAGAGCATCCTTTACCATTTTTGGCTTGTGGCGGCCGACTTAGCTCCTTTGAGCTGACTTGGTGCATTGTATCGACTTGACAAGTTCTTCATTGAAGAAGTCTATTACAACAAGAAAACAGAGCAAAACATGAGTTACCACTATAGTATAGCACAAAAGTTAGACAGCAAGGGTTCTCAATGTGAGACCCGCACTCTACGAACCCGATCTAAACCTATGTTTTTGTGTCATGACAGGTCTCCCAATCATAACCGGACTAGACGGGATGAGCAGATGACGAACCATAAGTCCAGGTACGAAAATAGTCGAAACAGACAAAATGAGAGGTGTCATGAGATATACCGGTCTACATACCGGTTGCATAAACAATCGATCGGTATGTCTATACAAACAAACTATTTGAATTGGAAACAAGTCCCAATGGGTCCCACCTTTCAAATTTCAAAAGTAGAGACCTTCCTTACATAGGAAACTCTCCTAATGACCTATCCTACTCTATATATTGACTCTTAAGTCTCCTTATATCCTTTTGTTGACTCTCATAACCCTTAGAGTCTGAGAATGAGATTTGAAGAGGAGAATGGCAAATTGCTCAAGTGGGCTGTTGGAGCACTTTCTTTCTCCCATGCTTTCCATTGGTCAACCCAAGGAAGGTTTGCAGAGGAGGAAACCTATGGAAGGGGAGCACCATTGCTTTGAAGGTCAGTGGTAAGTGCTCCATCCTTGTAGATTAGCTAGGTCAATGCCTGGTTGAGAATCAATACCAGGAAGGACTAGGTATTGATTCGAAACCCTAGTTCGTTCGATGACCCCTAAACCTGATTTCTAAACTAAGGTTCATCAGAACGTAGGACTTGAATGGAAGATAAAACAAACCCTAATACATTGCCTAGGCCTAGAATGGTTAAAAGAAACCTTAGAAGTCAAGTTCGAAACAGACGAAAAAAAGAATGTCAGATTGGTGGACTTACGGAGTTTATCTGGTCGACATACCGGTGGCACCTGCATGAGACCGGTACTGCCACTGGTACCTCTTGGGAAGTTGGCCAAAACAGTCCGCTTGGACATACCGGTCGACCCATCTACCACAGTGGTGCGACCAGTATAATGCAACCGGTATGTACAGTTTTGGACAATTTTCAGTCCAGACTTGATTCCAACCAACATAAACCCTATGAACCTAACTCTAATCAATCCCTAATGTTATGTAGGATGGATTGACAGTGAGGTTGGACTCTGTGACGCAGAGAATGTCACACCCCAATTCTGCATTATTCAGAATGGTGTGATGAACCGCTAAATAACCAACGGTTCAACCAGGATCTCTAATAGACCATCCCCGCGTTATCCAAACTTTACACACATCCACAATCATAATCAGAGTAAATACACAATAGCGGAAATCTTATAAATAAATGAACTGAGAACTAAGATGATATTAATAATTTAATAGTAAATTATTCTGTATCAACCGAGACATAAGTAAATATCAATACAAGTCTTTAATAAATCCAAATAAAAGAAATCTATAAAAATATCTAATCAAATACACACGAGTTGCACTCGCAAGAGGAGTCGTGTGTATCATCTTCAGCTCCAGCGTCCATTGCTGCTATATTCCCGTACGCAGACGCGTTCATATAATCTTCGACTGTGTAACCTGGATCATCAACTAAAAATATTCGACGTCGAGGGGTGAGCACACAACACGGCTCAGTGAGTAGCCAAAACAATGCAACAATACATATGCATGCAAAAAGTCAATTTATATCTTTGGTCTGGTTTATAGTTTGCAATGTGCAATAGAAATGTTAGGTGGTCAAAGGTTAACGTTTATTGACACCGCCTCTATACACAGGGTGTGGAAGCCCGCCCGAAGGTTAACATTTATCGTCGTCTCCATCCACCCTACCATAACATTATACAACAAAGGTTAACGTTTATTGCTATATATCGCTATACTAACACGTAAGCCCCTGTTAGCGAGGGCTTGCAAACTGGGCTCGTTGCTAACCAATCCTAATGCCAAACAGTGTATCCAAGGCCTCACCCCAGCATCCCTCAGAATGCCCATAGAGATAGAGCTAAGGCCCCCCGGTAGAGTCAGAGACTACAAGGACCAAGACCACCTCCCCTGATACTCTACGACATAATAGTTCTGCTAAGGTCAAGGCGATACGACGATGTCAATGCACAAGACTTGAGTTAGAGATAGAGCTAAAGTGCTGAGACCCGCCAAAAGTTAACGTTTATTGACGTTCTCATCACACCTCCCCTGATACTCGCTCGCATCAAATACATCAACCACACACATACAAGCACATGCCTATTCCTATCATCATCATCATCATCATGTTATAAACAATAAAGTAAATATGCATGAACAAGTAACAGAAATATTGGATGGCATGCTGTATGCACATTACAAACATATTCATATAGAATCAAACATGGCATAGACTCAAGAATAGAAAACAGTTTATTATTAATCAATTTAGTTTGAAGTAAAGGTTCCTCACCTTTGCTTGCTAAAAGATACTTTTCCAAGCTTTAGAATCACCGTTATAACGTTCTTATATTGCTAGCAAACCTAACCAAGTCGATAGAATTTAATTAGAATTAATTCAGAATTTAAAACCATTCTGTCAACTGAGGGTCGATGCTAGGGTCGATGCTAGGGTCGATGGGTCTATCGACCCTCCCTCCATTCTGGACTTCCCGAATGTTGAGGGTCGATGGTCAGAAACACCTAGGGTCGGATGGTCTATCGACCCTCGGTGCGACCCTTGGTGCACTTTGGTCCAATTTCCACTTTTTAATCCATTCTTCGTGTTTAGGGTCCTATGGCTTGCTTCCTACATTCATTCAACAGTCATTCCATGGTCTAGAACCATGTATAATCCATCTAAATAGTTTTCGTGCATCCTCCTATGATTTTCCATGAAAACCTAACCATGGATGGATGGTTTGGATTTCTCCGAGATCCTACACTCAACCATATCTAATCTAAGGTCTGTAGAAACTCATGGAATTAGTATCCATACCTGAGAAGATTAATCTTTCTCTGTAACTCTTCTCCTTTTTGCTAAGTCTTCCTCCTTGTCTCCTTTCTTCCTCTTTTCCTTCTTCTTTCTTTCTCTCAATTCAATTAGGGTTGTGAAAGGAGTGAAAGTGGCTTAGGGACGTCCTTTAAATAGACTAGGAACATCCTAAATAAGTCCCATTGAGATTTGGAAAGAATCCCACTCGAAAATTAGGAAATTTCCTAATTTCTATATTCGTCAGAAACCGAGGGTCAGTGATCCCGTCGACCCTAGGGTCTTAAGCTGTCCGACCCCCCTTAAAATCTGAGGGTCTGACATTCTGTTTTGGGAGGTCCGACCCTACTTGGCTGGGTATGCGACCCTCCCCTAAAATTAAGTGTTTTTGGGTCGATTTTATACCTGGGATCTCGATCTCCATCACGCCCTTGGTCCACTTTACTCGACCATGATGGGTAAACCTGGTTCAAGGTGGTAAGATCGGGTTAGTTTGACACAGGTCTTACAGAGAAGGCTTGCTATCAGGCATCAAGTAAGAGAACCAAACCTAAACCCTAATTAATTAATAACAGTAAAACGTTGTTAACTATTCCTGTTGCATGATGTGTGTGCATTTAACATGTCATCTTTATTTTATTGTTACTACTTGTTCATGCATACTCGCTATGCTAAGTTGTGATTGTTAGACATGAGATTGTTTTCGTTGGAGTGTGGAATGGGAAGGGCCTAGGGTCTTGGATCATTCCTCATGCTTGTACCTTTTCGTATCGTCATTATCTTAGCATGCTTGGTACAGGTAGGGTATCAGGGGGCGGACGCGGTATTATGGTTCAGCCTAATCACCAGACTCGAACTCTATCTCTATTCCATAGGGAGCTGTGCTAGGATAGGGCCTTGGATACTGTGATGACATATAGGATTAGTTAATGATGAACCCACTTGCAAGCCTTTGCCAATAGGGGTGTAGGTAATGGTACAGTGTAAGGTATCAGGGGGAGGATGTGGTACTGTGGTTCAGCCTGACCACCATACTCGAGTCCTATCTTTATACTTGAGTGAGTGATGTGGGGCGACAGCGGTGTATGATCTATTGGATGTGCTCACACTCTCGTGTATGGAGTTAGTGTAGTTGTAGCCTGACCTTATCATAGCACTTTGCATTATATTGAATGTTATCTCATGCATATTGCTTGTTGCATTATATGTTTTCCTTACTGTGCTAAGTTGTGAGCTCATCCTTATATATATCAAATGTTGATGTAGGTTATACTATGGAGGACTACGTGGATGCTCTAGTGTACAGTGGTGTTGCAGCTCTGGATGTGCAAGCAAGAAGCAACGAGCATGACGAGTCATGCGAGTGTCACTATTGCGTGTACCTCTAGGATTTAGTATTTATTTCTTTCAGTTGACTATAAGACAATGTAATAGCTTATAAGTTTATGTTTTGGTATTTAAATAATTTGGATAATTAATTCTAAGTATCAATAGTTACTCAATTCATTTATTAAGTCATTCACTGTGTTTATTATTATTCTGATTATGGTTAGCGTGCAATAGTTTATGTGTCGACACAATCTTATTGAGATCCTGGTGTCAGTTTGGTAGCGGTTCACTCACACTTGTGGTTCAGTTGAAATTGGGGTGTGACACTGAGGATCTCATCTAATGATACGTGAAATTAATTAGCACATTCTTGATCATATTTAGTTTAATTTTGTAATTTTTCTTGGACATTTAGTTTAATTTAATTAATGTTTTAAGTATTTTATTTATTTATTTAATTCTTAATTATTTTTGGTTATTTGGTAGGTTTTTGAATTGGATAAGGACTAAATAAGAGGTGTTAAGACAGCTCAAAGCTTGGTATTACATTCCTAAATGATTTGGAAGATAATTGACCAAAATCTACCTTAAAATCAGCATTCTCCAACAAATTGGGTAAGTTGCAAGATTGTAAAAGACTGATTTTATGGGACTGTAAGCTTATAAATTAAGAAGAAGAAGAAAAGAAAAATACAGAGAGCAAGAGGAGCTGTTCATAGAAGGGGCTACAAGGCACATTGGAGGTGGAGAGTTCGAGAGGGATGGAGCTAGAAGACTAGAGAGAAATCCTGGATTCAAGCTTCATCTATTCTCATTATGAGTTCTTCCCTTTTCTCTGTGATCCCTTTGTTTATGTTTTAGAATTGTCAACAATGAATTGCTAGATTTCTTATTCTAGGATTAGGATGGATTCATTTAAATTGTGTTGATTAAATCCTTAACTTTTGAATGATTGATTATGTTTTATGCAATCTGGTATTTTTGAAAAATTACATGTGATTAATTGATCACTAATTGCATATCTCAAGGTATCAATTGAGGGAGCGAAAGTGGAAGATTGATATTAGTTCATAAAATATCAGTCATTGGTTGAGTATTTTCTTAGAAATAAGGGCTCACCATTGTGATCTTTGTTTTAATTCTAATGAACGTATTGAGTTTGTATTAGAATCCTGCAAACACGAAAGTAGATGAAGGATTAATACAGGCATAATTTGTTATTCTTGAAAGAGATAACAGAATATCTTAAGGAATTGATCGTTGCACCAACAGAAATTTATTCAATAAGTCTAGTTTGGTTAAGCATAATTTAATTAAGGAAGTCTGAATCCTATCTTCGGTTTCATAATCTGCTTATTAATTATTAATCTTGGTAATGCAGTTGTCTAAATAATAGAGAGAATTAATTAGGTTCGGTAATTGAACATTCTCCCTGTGGAAACGTTACTCGACTTATCATTATTTTATTTGCACGACCCGTACATTTGCGGATTCGACAACAAGCAAATTGGCGTCGTTGCTGGGGTGTGGTGTTTTCAATATCAAAACAAATGATTCCCTTTATTAATTTGGATTATATTATTTTATTTTATTTTATTTTTTATTTTATTGTTCTTAGTGTTTCTAGTTTAATAAGGTTGTCGGGTGAATTTGTTAGTAAATTTTAATCCAATTGTATTCAATTTATAATTTAGCCAGAATTTTTTTTTTTTTTTGGTTAACTACTGCAGATTGCCAGTGCATGCCACGTACCTGTGAGCTAATTGAAGCATTTGATCCTGAGATAGAACGGACTTTATGGACATCAAGAAAAGAGCAGAGGCTTAAGCAGAAATGAGAAATAGCCATGGCAGAAAATCAGAACCATCAATCAGAGATTACTACGGGACTATGCCATGCCAAGCACCAGTGGCAACCAAACCAGCATAACTAGACCTGCAGTCAATGCAAACAACTTTGAGATCAAACCTGGTCTCATTCAGATGATGCAACAAGAGCAGTTTGGGGGAGATATATATAAAGAACCCAACACACATTTGGCCAACTTCTTGGAGATCTGTGTTACAATTAAACTGAATGGGGTAAGTGAAGATGCATTTAGATTATGATTCTTTCCCATCTCTTTGAAAGACAAGGCCAAAGGATGATTGAATTCCAAGCCCCCCCCACTCATTTACCACCTGGATTACATTATCCCAAGCATTCTTCAATAACTACTTTCCACCAGATAAAACTATCAAACTTAGAAATGATATCACTAATTTTGTACAACATGATGGTGAGTCATTATATGAGGCTTGGGAAAGATTTAAGGAATTACAGAGATGGTCTCCACACCATGGCCTTCCTGAATGGTTGATTGTGCAAACTTTTTATAATGGTTTGACACATTCAGTTAGAATCACCATAGATGCAGTTGCAGGAAAAGCTTTGATGGGTAAGTCAACCGAAGAAGCATATGAGTTATTGAAAGAGATGGCTAGCTTCTAATAATTATCAGTGGTCCAATGAACGAGGTCTGCCAAAGAAAGCTTTAGGTATGTATGAAATTGATGGCATTAACATGTTAAATGCAAAAGTTGATAACTTGGTAAAAATATTTGGTAAGTTGGGTAATGTGAATTCTATTACTAACCTTAACCCTGCTTTGAGTTGTGAATGGTGCGGAGGCGCACATATTAGTTCTGAGTGTTTGCAGGTTAAACAAGCACAGTTCGTGTCAAATATGAATAGACAGCAGCAACACCATAAATAGTTGAACAATCCTTACTCACAATCCTATAACCTAGGCTGGAGGAATCATCCTAATTTTCCCTGGGGAGACCAAGGCAATCAAGGTAGCATCTCAAAACCTTTCAATCCTCCAGGTTTCCAACCAAGGCCTTAAGGAGTGGTCCAACAGCCTGAGACCAAACCATCGTGGGAGCTAGCTATTGAAAAATTAGCCAATGTGACTTTAGAAAGAATTGAGAGGATGGAAACCAAAGTTGACCTGTTAACCACTTACAACCTCAACCTAGAAATTCAAATGGGCCAATTGGCTAATGCTTTCAACTCAAGATGACAAGGTAATTTTCCTAGCAAAACAAAGATTAATCCAAAGGAGCAATGCAAGGTAATTACCTTGAGAAGTGGTAAGCAACTCATTCAGGTAAGTAAAGAAGTGGTAGTGAGTGATGGAGAAGAAGTGGCTCATGAAGAGGTAACCAAAGAGAATGAAACCGAAAAAACTGAGCATAATGAGACACAATCACAACCACCACCGAAAGTAAAACCTTATGTGCCTCCCATTCCTTTTCCTCAGAGACTTAAGCAAAATAAAATTGATAAACAATTTGAAAAGTTTCTTGAAAGGTTTAAACAATTGCATATTAACATTCCTTTTGCAGATGCCTTAGCACAAATTCATGCTTATGCAAAGTTTCTTAAGGAAATTATGTCAAATAAACAGAAATTGGAGGATTATGAGACTATTGCTTTAACTGAGGAATGCAGTGTAGTCATTCAAAATAAACTGCCACCAAGATAAGAGATCCAGGGAGTTTCTCAATTCCTTGCATTATTGGTGAAGTTGATTTTTTTAGAGCTTTATGTAATTTAGGTGCTAGTGTTTCATTAATGCCTTTATCTGTGTGCAGGAAACTTGAGTTGAAGGAGCTACAACCTACTACTATTTCTTTACAGCTACTTGATCGATCAATAAAGTATCCATTAGGTATTTTGGAAAATGTATTGGTCAAGGTAAAAAAATTCATCATTCCTGTCGACTTCATTGTGTTAGAAATGGATAAAGATACCGAGATACCTATTATCTTGGGTCGGCCTTCCTTGGCCACAACTGGGGCTGTCATAGATGTTAAAAATGGTAGGATGACATTTAAGGTTGGTGAGGAAGAGAGATAATTTAATTTGTTTAAATTAAATAAATAACTTTCTTTTATTGACCATGTTTTTCAAGTTGACTCTATAGATCTAATCACTCGAGAAGTTTTTAAGCTTGAAAATCCTAAAGAACTTCTTGAAAAATGTTTAGTGAGTGCAGGAACGATAAATGATGAAAATTTAGAAGTTTTAGAAATGGCATATGCTTTAGAGGACACATGGACTAAATCAAGGCAGAAAGGTTTTCATTTTGAGAATCTAGGCAAAAGTAAATCATTACCTCCCCCTTCTAATGTGCAAGCACCAGTTTTAGAGTTGAAACCATTACCCCCCACATCTCAGGTATGCTTTTTTGGATGAAAATGATAACCTACCTGTTATTGTAAGTGCTTCATTATCTAATGTTCAACTTGATAAATTGTTGCGTGTGTTGAGATTAAGAAAAATGAGCCATAGGATGGACTATTTCAGACCTTAATGGAATTAGCCCCTCATTGTGTATGCATAGAATTTTAATGGAAGATAACCATAAACCTATTGTTGAAAATTAGAGATAGTTAAATCCTAACATGAAAGAAGTAGTGAGGGCTGAAATTCTTAAATGGTTAGACGCAAGAATTATTTATCTTATATCTGATAGTTCATGGGTTAGTCCTGTGCATGTAGTACCTAAAAAGGGTGGGATGACTATTGTGCATAATGAACATAATGAATTAATTCCCACTAGAACAGTGACTGGGGGGAGAGTATGTATTGATTATAGACAACTTAATAGTGCTACCCGTAAGGATCATTTTCCTTTGCCATTTCTTGATCAGATTCTTGAAAGACTTGTTGGGTATGAATATTATTGTTTTCTAGATGGTTATTCGGGATATAATCAAATTTCTATAGCCCCACCAAGAAAAAATCACTTTCACTTGTCCTTATGGTACTTTTGCATTTCGGAGGGTGTCTTTTGGTTTATGTAATGCACCTGCCACATTTCAACGTTGCATGATGGCTATTTTTCTGATTTTGTTGAAAAGATCATGGAGGTTTTCATAGATGATTTTTTTGTATTTGGATCTTCTTTTGACAGTTGTTTGGCTAACTTGTCTAAAGTCATGCAGCGTTGTGAAGAGACCAACTTGGTCTTAAATTAGGAAAAATTTCATTTCATGGTGCAGGAAGGCACTGTGTTAGGCCATAAGATATCAGCAAGGGCTATTGAGGTGGATCGAGCAAAGATTGAGGTTATAGAGAAATTACCACCACCTATGAATGTAAAAGGAGTCAAGAGTTTCCTTGGTCACGCAGGGTTTTATTGACGTTTTATCAAGGATTTTTCTAAAATTTCAAAATTTCTATGTAACCTATTGAATACAGATGTTGCATTTGACTTTGATACTGATTGTTTGAATTCTTTTAACAAGTTGAAGCAGGAGTTGGTGTCTGCACCAATCATGGCTGCACCAGATTGGAGTTTACTTTAAAGCTGATGTGTGATGTAAGCGATTTTGCATTGGGTGCTATTTTAGGCCAAAGAAAAAATGAGAAGTTGCATGTTATTTATTATGCTAGCAGACTTATGAATGATGCTTAAATAAATTATGCAACTACTGAAAAAGAATTGCTTGCTATTGTGTTTGCATTTGATAATTTTTGATCATATCTTGTAGGGTCCAAGGTGATTGTTTACACGGACCATGTGGCAATCAAGTACTTATTGACTAAAAAAGATGCGAAGCCAAGGCTGATTCGGTGGGTGCTGTTACTTCAAGAGTTTGATGTAGAGATTCAAGATAAGAAGGGAATGGAGAATGTGGTAGCTGATCACTTATCCATGCTGGAGGTCTAATCAAAAGCAGAAGATGTGCCAATCAATGAAAGCTTCCCAAACGAGCAGTTGCTTGTGGTTGTTGTTGTTCCTTGGTATACTGATTTAGTAAACTATCTGGTTAGTGGTATTATTCCTCCGGACTTGAACTACCATCAAAGGAAGAAATTCTTGTGGGAGATGAAACATTACTTTTGGGAGGAGCCACTATTGTACAAGCATTGTGTAGATGGGATGATCAGAAGATGTGTACCTCAAGAGGAGATTCATGACATACTATGTCATTGTCATTCTTTAGAGTGTGATGGACATTTCAACACTTTTAAGACAGTTGCAAAAGTATGGCAATCTGGATTTTATTGGCCAATCATGTACCAGGATGTTAGGGTGTATGTGGCTACATGTGATTGGTGTCAACGAGTAGGAAACATGACCAAAAGGAATGAGATGCCACAAACCAGTATTTTGGAGGTTGAATTGTTTGATGTGTGGGGGATTGACTTCATGGGTCCATTTCTATCGTTTTTCAACAATCAGTTCATACTGGTAGCAGTAGACTATGTTTCCAAATGGGTGGAGGCAATAACAACTCAGACCAATGATTCTCAGGTGGTAACTAAGTTTCTTAAGAAGAATATTTTTTTGAGGTTTGGTGTACCAAGAATTATCATCAGTGATCAAGGATCCCATTTCTGCAATCAATTGTTTGACACTCAATTAAAGATATATGGAGTCACACACAAGGTGGCACTTGCTTATCATCCTCAAACAAATGGGTAAGTGGAATTACCCAATAGAAAACTAAAGTTGATTTTGGAGAAAACCATTGGAAGATCAAGGAAAGATTGGGCAACCAAACTTGATGATGTATTATGGGCATACCGGATAGCTTTCAAGACACTCTTAGGCATGTCTCCATATAGACTTGTCTTTAGGAAGTCTTGTCACCTACCAGTTGAGTTGGAGCATAACGCTTATTGGGCAGTTAGAGAAATGAACATGGATTGAAGGCTGCTAGAGAAAAGAGGTTGTTACAGTTGAGTGAATTGGAGGAGTTTAGGCTGAGTGCTTATGAAAATACTCGGATTTACAAAGAAAAAACTAAGTATTGGCATGATAAGCATATTCAAAAAAGACACTTTGAGGTTGGACAATGATGCGTGTCGAGCGCTCAAATTAAATTACCTTACTTTGAAACGTAGGTAGTAGCAAGTAAGAGTCGAACCCACAAGGATTGTGTGGTCAAGATTAAAATGTTTAATTAACCTAAAGAGAGAAAAAAAACAAATGAAAATAAAATAAGACTCAGAAAGTAACCAATTGTTGTACTAAAACAGATTATGATTAATCTTATTAGCACAACTTCATTGGCTATTCTATGTATGGAGGGGGGTATGTTTGCAGTAGAAAAGAATAGTAATTAACTATCTAAAATGCAAGAATAAAGAGCAAGGTAATACAAATATCAAAGATTAAACCAATAAGAGAAAACTTCGGCCAAAAGGATACTTACACCATCTTCATAAACTTGTTCATCGACATAAAGGATAATCAATTCTAATTGAATAATCAATCAAGAAAATTAGGACTAGGCCTAAAATCCTTAGTCTTTCCTTAAGATTGGTCTATTAAAAGATAGCTTATTAATAGCACCCTTACTCTTAAATCAATCTCAAGACTAGGCTCTCGATTTGATTCAGGAATAACAATAACAATTGGAAAGGCGATTGAAATTAAACATTAAGCACACACCAGCGTGGTTTAATTATTTTAATCTGATTTCTCCTAGAAATATAACATTAACTTGTCCATTAACATCAATTCCCATTGCCACTGACATAGAATCAATTGATAGCAATTCAATTCTAAAATAAGAATTGATTAAATAAATAAATCAATTAGTAGTACTCCTAATCAACTCATTCATCAATCATTATACACATAAATTGGAAGAAAAATAAATATTCAATTAAAAATCAATAAATAAAACAAGTCTCACAAGTTTACAATGATGGCTTCAGCTCCGTCTAACCAAAGATAAGAAAATTAGCCACACATGACTTCTTCAAGAACACAAAAGAAAGAGAGTTGTTCTTCAACCATTGTCTTCTTTTTCAATCACTCTTCAATGCTCTTTACATAGGCTTTACATTGTTTAAATAGCCAAAATACAAGACTAAAATTGGTATGCCTAGATTTGACAACCTTATTACATGGAAATAAAAATTAAACAAAATCTTCGTTCCTAGATTAGATGAAAATCATTCCATTATTAAACAATTGTCACCCCCAAATCTACCAAATTTTGTAAGATTCCATAGTTGTGTATATTCTCCTCAAGATTTCCAATAATCAATCAAGGCCTTCCAATAGTGAACCTTCCGTTCTCGTTGTAGCAACCTTCCTTCTCCGGTTTAGATTTGGATCAATTTTCCAGATTAGATTTTAAAACCACATTTGGAAGCCCAAACGAACTCTTTCCATGTCAGAATCCTACATGAAATTCAAAACGTTATTATTAAGAGTGCTAGAATTTTCATCTTTTATTAATTAATTAACAAGATTTCTAAAATATACCAAACTCATAAAATAAATTCTATTAAGCTCAATAAGGTATAAAACACCCTAAAAATCATAATGCAAAAGGAATAAAAAAATATAAAATTATACACTTATCAAATTCCCCTACACTTAGCCTTTGCACGTCCTCGGGCAAAATAAAAATAAAAAAATCATAAACTATTCCACTTTCGTAGGAACCACGATTGCACTTAGCATGTACAACAAGCCATTGAACCCCTAGGTTACCCCTAGTGGACGAGTTGTGTCTCGTGAGGGTTTGCAGTGAATCTACCCACAAAATTCAAAGAAAAATATTTTTAGATTTGACAAATTACAAGAATTAAATAAAATCTTAAGTACTCCACAATTATAACTCATAAACATAATTAAACTCAATAGAAACTTAAATCTTATCAAAGATACAATAACTTTATTTTAGTCACCATCTTCAACAAATTCATATTAATATGCATCTATAGTGTGAAGTGTGAAGTGATGTAACTCAATTAGTAAGGGGCTTTACAAAGATACTTCAAGAAAAATAACACCATTTTTTTTTATTGACTTGTGCAATGTCCGTTTTCTTAGGCTTTCTAAGTTACCCATGTAGCAAGTGTTGGGTCAGTGACTCCCAAACCAGTTGGCTTTAGGGCACTAGGTGTAGAGACACCCCTAGGACTTAATAACTCAAGTAACAAAGGCCACAAAATCAGACTTAGTCAATTAAACTGCTTATAACCATCATCTCAATTTTTTTTTTTTTTATCGACTTGTGCAATGTCCGTTTTCTTAGGCTTTCTAAGTTACCCATGTAGCAAGTGTTGGGTCAGTGACTCCCAAACCAGTTGGCTTTAGGGCACTAGGTGTAGAGACACCCCTAGGACTTAATAACTCAAGTAACAAAGGCCACAAAATCAGACTTAGTCAATTAAACTGCTTATAACCATCATCTCAATTTTTCTTTTCTTTTTTATTAACTTGAGGTATTTTGGATATTGAAGCAGTTATTTATTCTTTTTCAAGTTTTTTTTTTTTTTTTTTTTTTTTTGTAATTGTCATTTCTCAAATTTACCGTTTATTCCCCACAACTAAGAGTTGGTGCAAACGTGAAATACAAAGACACATAACAATAAAACTTTATCTCAGATGGTGATTCAAATTTAGTTGCATATCTAATCTAAGGTTCAAGAATCTCAATAATTTAATCATATTTATAAAGTTTCAACATGGTCACTTTAGAGAATTAATCCAAACTTGTAACTGGTCAAAAAAAATTTTTTTTTTTTTTTTTTTTTTTGAAGAAAATTTGAAGTCAAATTTTTTTTTTCTACTATATACAACCAATATATACTAACAACATGTAAAAAATAAAAAATAAAACACATCGTAGAATTCCCCCACACTTAAAACTTACATTGTCCCCAATGTAAGACTAAATGCAAAGAAAAAGACAAATACAAACATAATATCTATGAAAAAAAAAATAATAAATAAATAAATAAAAAGAGAAAGGGTTAAGAAAGCAAATCTGATTTCTTGGGTTGCCTCCCAAGTAGCGCTTTTGTTTAACGTCGTTCGCTCGACTTTGCAGCTTTTCTCAATCTGAATAAAGTGGATCTTCTAAGTCCATAGCTTTCTCAACCAACGAGTTAACTTGAAAACCTTCATGGTAAGGTTTAAGTCTATATCCATTGACCTTAAAAATCTTTTGAGTGTCCAAACTTTGAATCTCAACTGCACCATGTGGAAAGAGATTAATAACAATAAAAGGACCAATCCAACGAGATTGCAACTTACCAGGAAATAATCGAAGCCTTGAATTATAAAGGAGCACTTTTTGTCCAACAACAAATTGCTTCTTAGAAATCATTTTATCATGAAAGGCCTTCGTCTTTTCCTTATAAATCCGAGAGTTCTCATAAGCTTCATTGCGAATCTCCTCTAACTCCTGCAATTGCAACTTTCGTTGCTCCCCTGCCTTATCCGTCTCCATGTTACACTGCTTAATTGCCCAGAATGCCTTGTGCTCCAATTCTACCGGTAGATGACATGCTTTTCCATAAACCAACCGATATGGAGACATCCCTATAGGTGTCTTATAAGCAGTCCTATAAGCCCATAGTGCATCGTCAAGTCTTGTACTCTAGCCTTTCCTATTCGGATTAACTGTTTTTTCTAAAATTGACTTCACCTCTCTATTAGATACCTCAGCTTGCCCATTAGTTTGTGGATGGTAGGCAGTTGAAATCTTATGGGTCACAACGATACCTCTTAAGCAAGTGCTGCTACAGGCGGTTACAAAAGTGAGTCCCTCTATCACCGATCATTGCCCGTGGGATCCCAAACCTAACAAAAATGTAAGGCTTGACAAAATCTGCAACCACTTTAGAATCATCATTTCGGGTGGCTTTTGCTTCCACCCACTTTGACACATAATCAACAGTAAGTAAAATATAAACATTGTCAAAAGAATTAGGAAAAGGACCCATAAAGTCAATGCCCCAAACATAAAAAAATTTCACAAATAAGTATGGGGGTTTGTGGAATTTGTTCCCTATGGGCCTCATTACCTGAGTATTGGCAACGAGTGCATGACTTACAAAATATATATGCATCATGAAATAAAGATGGCCAAAAGAAGCCACATTCAAGCACTTTTCTTGCTGTTCTTTTAGGACCGAAATGTCCACCACATGCATATGAATGACAAAAGATAAGAATGGATTCAAATTCAGTTTCGGGTACGCACCTTCTTACCATTTGGTCTGAACATTGTTTCCAAAGATAAGGGTCATCCCAAATGTAGTACCAAGCATCACTCTTGATTTTCTCTCTTCGTACTCTAGGTAGCTCTGGTGGTAAGGTTTTGGTAGCCAAATAATTGATAAATCTGCATACCGGGGCACTACATTTGTCACCTTAAGTAGCTGTTCATCTGAGAAGGAATCTTGTAATGGTATCGCATCACACTCCTTAACCACCCGACTAAGATGGTCTGCAACTAAATTCTCAGCTCCCTTCTTGTCCTTAATCTCCAAATCAAATTCTTGAAGAAGAAGGATCCATCTGATCAATCTTGGCTTAGATTCCTTTTTCGCCAACAAATGATCTCAAATGGGAGTTTCCAGTTCGGTGATTGAATCACGGGGGCTGTTGTTAGCAGTTCTTTGAGCTTGTCAAAAGCTCTTTTGCACTCATCATTAAAGTCAAACACCACTTCCTTTTGTAAGAGCTTGCATAAGGGCAATGAAATTTTCGAGAAATCCTTGATGAAGCGCCGATAAAAGCCTGCATGTCCAAGAAAGGAACGCACTTCCCGCACAGTTGTGGGGTAAGGTAAAGATTGAACAAGATCTATCTTTGCTTTGTCAACTTCTATACCTCTAGAAGATATCACATGACCTAAAACTGCTCCTTGTGTTACCATAAAATGACATTTCTCAGAATTCAAAACAAGGTTAGTTTCTATACACCTCTTAAGAACAAGTGTAAGGTTATCCAAGCATGTATCAAAAGAGTCTCCATAAACAGGAAAATCATCCATGAAAACTTCTATAATATTCTCTACATAATCAGAAAAAATGCTAACCATACACCTCCGAATGTGGCTGGGGCGGTGCAAAGACCAAACGGCATTCGTCGGTAAGCAAAGGTACCAAATGGGCAGGTGAATGTCGTTTTCTCCTGATCTTCAGGTGCAATCACAATTTGATAGTAACCTGAGTAACCATCAAGAAAACAATAGTGCGAACGACCTGCTAACCTCTCCAACATTTGATCGATAAATGGAAGAGGAAAGTGGTCTTTACGAGTTGAAACATTCAATTTCCTATAATCAATACAAACACGCCACCCATTTTGTATCCTAGTAGGGATTAACTCATTATTTTGATTCTTAACAACAGTTATGCCCGTCTTTTTAGGTACCACCTGAACCGGACTTACCCACTTACTATCAGAGATAGGATAGATAATTCCAACATCAAGGAGCTTTAATATCTCCTTCTTCACAACTTCCATCATAGGAGGGTTGAGTCTACGCTGTGCTTCTCTAATCGGTTTGGCTCCCTCCTCAAGAAGTATGCGATGCATGCACATGGCCGGGCTGATTCCCTTAATGTCGGCTATTGTCCACCCAATGGCTGTCTTATGGTCTCTCAAAATTCGAATGAGTTTCTCCTCTTGTAGCTTGGTCAAGTCCCTTGCTATTATCACAGGTAACGCCTCATTGTCTCCTAAGTAGACATATTTGAGATGGTCTGGAAGTGGTTTCAGCTCAACGATAGGTGCCTGCACAATGGAAGGTAACAACCTTGTATGAGATATAGGCAACTCAATGTGAGCAACATCATATCTTTTTGGAATTGGGGGTAAGGCCCGCAATGCCATCAACATCTTCTCTAATTCAGCATTTAACACAAATTCCGAATTGAAATCCATGCTATTCAAATGTTTGCTAATGGCTACCATCAACTCATCTTCACCATTTAATTCAAAAACTTGTTGTACCATAGAATCAATTATATCAATAGCAAAAACAGAATTTATATCACTAGGATACCTCATAGCCTCAAAAATATTAAAGCGAACTATCTCGCCATCAAATTCCATAGATAAGGTACCATCATGAACATCTATTTTTGTTTTAGCAGTCTTTAAAAATGGTCTACCCAACAAAAGAGGTGTAGAATTATGAGATGAGTCATCTTCCATTTTTAATACATAAAAATCAGCAGGAAATACCAATTCATTAACTTGAACTAACACATCCTCAATCACACCTTCGGGATATACATTTGATCTATCGGCTAATTGAATAGTTACACCAGTCTTTTAAAGGTTCTAGATTTAATGAAGCATATATTGAATAAGGCATGACATTAATTGATGCTCCTAAATCTAACATAGCTCTATTGAAATTGGTGTTACCTATTTTGCATGGGATAGTGAATGTACCCGGGTCTTTACACTTAGGGGAAGCTTCCGTTGAATAACGGCCGAGACATTTTCACCCATACTTACCTTTTCATCTCCTTTCAATTTTCTCTTGGATGTGCACAATTCCTTAAGAAATTTAGCATACCGTGGCACTTGTTTAATTGCTTCAATAAGAGGTATATTTATCTCTACCTTTCGAAAAATCTCCAACATCTCCTTTTCTTTTTCTTCCTTTCTAGATTGAGCAAACCTGCTAGGAAAAGGAGGTTGAATAGGAATAGAGGAAATAGAAGGTTTAGAGTTTACCCCAGATGAGAAAATAGATGTCGGAGTTGATTTTGAGGTCTCTTTCTCTTTTCCCTTTTCTATATTCTCCACTTTTTTTCCACTTCTCAAGATTATGGCATTTGCATTTTCCTTCGGATTCACCATTGATTGCGAACGTAGCTTTCCCGAGCCTCGAGCCTCTAGTCTACTCATTGAAGTAGCCGGTTGGCTTATTTGAGTCTCCAAGTTCTTTATACCCGCCCTTGTTTCCCGTTTAAATTGTAATGAATCATTGGCAAGTGTTTTAACAATATCTTCCAAGGTCATACCTGAACTTGAAGGTGCTTGTTGTCCGGATTGAAAAGGTTGTTGGCCTTGTTGATACCCATACCGACGATTGGGGCCATCTTGATTACCATAGCCGAGATTTGGGTGATTCCTCCATCCCGGATTGTAAGTATTTGAGTATGGATCGTACTTACGTTGAGGTTGTCCCGAAATCCACCCACGTATTTGCTTGCTCAGAGATTCCTCTTGAAGCGTGGGACACATATCGGTTGGGTGTCCCGCGATGTAGCAAATTCCACAAGTTTGAACCCGTTGCACCTTATCCACAGCCAATTGACGAACAAGTGAAGACAATTCTACAATTTTTAATTCAAGAGAAGAAGTGCTTACCTCATTAACCTTGTTCGATGGAGGGTCATTTCTTACACCAAATTGCTGAGAGTTAGCAGCCATATTTGCAATCAAATTACGGGCTGCCCTTGGAGTTTTATCCACTAATGCTCCTCCACTCGCTGCGCCAATCATACCCCCTATCAGGATGAGAAAGCCCTTCGTAGAAGTATTGAATGAGTAATTGCTCGCTAATTTGGTGATGAGGGCAGCTGGCGCAAAGCTTCTTGAATCGCTCCCAAGATTCATAAAGTGTTTCTCCATTATATTGCCTAATACCGCAGATTTCCTTTCGAATATTGGCTGCCCTTGAAGCTGGAAAATACTTTTCCAAGAAAAGCCGCCTCATCTCATTCCATGTGGTAATGGATCCTGATGGCAAGTAATAAAGCCAATCTTTTGCATTGTCCGCTAATGAGAATGGAAACGCCCTCAACTTGATTTGCTCCTCAGAAATTCCGGTTGGTTTCATGCTCGAACATACCACATGGAATTCTTTTAGATGCTTGTGTGGGTCATCACCTACAAGACCACGAAAAGTAGGAAGGAGATGGATTAGACCAGATTTAAGTTCAAAGGCAACATCAAGATTAGGATACTCGATGCAGAGTGGTTGTTGGTTCAGATTAGGAGCCGCTAACTCCTTAAGAGTGCGGTTGTTGTTGTCTGCCATTTCTTCAAAGTCTGAATTACTAGTGCTGCCAGAAGCTAAATCAATGGCTACGTTGTTGCCTGATGAAGAATTTTTGGTTGTCTTTCTACTTTCTCTCCATAGCTTGTGCAGAGTTCTTTCTATTTCTGGATCAAATTGCAACTCTCCCAAATGAGAAGATCGGGTCATTCACTTAAGAGAACAAGCAGATAATAAAAAATAAAAAAAAAAAAAAAAAATCAATTAAATAACCAAACAAATCAATTTAATCAAAACAATCCCCGGCAACGGCGCCAAAATTTGATGCGTGTCGAGCGCTCAAATTAAATTACCTTACTTTGAAACGTAGATAGTAGCAAGTAAGAGTCGAACCCACAAGGATTGTATGATCAAGATTAAAATGTTTAATTAACCTAAAGAGAGAAAAAAAAATGAAAATAAAATAAGACTCAGAAAGTAACCAATTGTTGTACTAAAACAGATTCTGATTAATCTTATTAGCACAACTTCATTGGCTATTCTATGTATGGAGGGGGGTATGTTTGCAGTAGAAAAGAACAGTAATTAATTATCTAAAATGCAAGAATAAAGAGCAAGGTAATACAAATATCAAAGATTAAACCAATAAGAGAAAACTTCGGTCAAAAGGATACTTACACCATCTTCATAAACTTGTTCATCGACATAAAGGATAATCAATTCCAATTGAATAATCAATCAAGAAAATTAGGACTAGGCCTAAAATCCTTAGTCTTTCCTTAAGATTGGTCTATTAAAAGATAGCTTATTAATAGCACCCTTACTCTTAAATCAATCTCAAGACTAGGCTCTCGATTTGATTCAGGAATAACAATAACAATTGGAAAGACGATTGAAATTAAACATTAAGCACACACCAGCGTGGTTTAATTA
Organism: Protea cynaroides; assembly: GCA_028583415.1. Classification (NCBI taxonomy): domain Eukaryota; kingdom Viridiplantae; phylum Streptophyta; class Magnoliopsida; order Proteales; family Proteaceae; genus Protea; species Protea cynaroides. The sequence goes on from CM053268.1 coordinate 85,300,751, forward strand.
TTTTAATCTGATTTCTCCTAGAAATATAACATTAACTTGTCCATTAACATCAATTCCCATTGCCACTGACATAGAATCAATTGATAGCAATTCAATTCTAAAATAACAATTGATTAAATAAATAAATCAATTAGTAGTACTCCTAATCAACCCATTCATCAATCATTATACACATAAATTGGAAGAAAAACAAATATTCAATTAAAAATCAATAAATAAAAACAAGTCTCACAAGTTTACAATGATGGCTTCAGCTCCGTCTAACCAAAGATAAGAAAATTAGCCACACATGACTTCTTCAAGAACACAAAAGAAAGAGAGTTGTTCTTCAACCATTGTCTTCTTTCTCAATCACTCTTGAATGCTCTTTACATAGGCTTTACATTGTTTAAATAGCCAAAATACAAGACTAAAATTGGTATGCCTAGATTTGACAACCTTATTACATGGAAATAAAAATTAAACAAAATCTTCGTTCCTAGATTAGATGAAAATCATTCCATTATTAAACAATTGTCACCCCCAAATCTACCAAATTTTGTAAGATTCCATAGTTGTGTATATTCTCCTCAAGATTTCCAATAATCAATCAAGGCCTTCCAATAGTGAACCTTCCGTGTGTAGCAACCTTCCTTCTCTGGTTTAGATTTGGATCAATTTTCCGGATTAGATTTTAAAACCACATTTGGAAGCCCAAACGAACTCTTTCCATGTCGGATCCTACATGAAATTCAAAACGTTATTATTAAGAGTGCTAGAATTTTCATCTTTTATTAATTAATTAACAAGATTTCTAAAATATACCAAACTCATAAAATAAATTCTATTAAGCTCAATAAGGTATAAAACACCCTAAAAATCATAATGCAAAAGGAATAAAAAAATATAAAATTATACACCACCCCCCCCCCCCCCCCCCCCCCCCCCCCGGGCCCGCCCCCCCCCCGCCCCGCCGCCCCCCCCCCCCCCGGCCCCCAAACAAAATCCATAGGTGTCTCTTTGGGTTTTTGTTGGGGCCCCCCTCCGGCCCTTTGGGGGGGGCGGGGCGAAGGGGGGGGGGGGGACGAAGGAACGCCAAAAAGACCCCAGGCCCATTTCCTTGGACGCCCCCCTCTTTTTTTTATTTTTTTTTTTTAAAGGGACAAACCCCCCCAGAATCCCCCCTTATTTTTTTTGGGTTTAAAAAAAAAAAATTTTTTTTTCCCCCCCCCCCCCCCCCCCCCCCCCCTCCCCCTCCTTTTTTTTTTTTTTTTTTCTTTTTTTCTCCTTCCCTCTTTTTTAAAATACCCCCCCCCCCCCCCCTTTTGTTTTTGGGTAATATGTTTTTTTTTTCCCCCCCCCTCCTCCCCCTTCCTTTTTTTTGGTGGGGTTTTGTTTACCTGCTAGGTGTAATTTTTGGGGGAAAAAATGCATCTTTGGTTAACCCTCGAACTAAAAGTTTTTATGAGAAAATAAGAAGAATGAACTTGTTATTTGGAGTCATGATTTACATTTGGGTTTCTAGTCATGTTTAAGCATTGAAGTTTTAACTTAGGATGGGAAATATCTTATAAAACGAGATTAAGCATGTTTGTTTTCTTTAAAAGATTATTGAAATTCATGTTCTAGGCAAAGTTGTGTGAGTTGTGTGACTATGCATAAAATATGAGTGCACTGCTTTTCATGTGAGTATTCCCTTTGATCTATGCCTAAACATGATTTAAGTAAATAGGGTAGTATCATTGAAAAAAAAAATTTCAAGCTAATGGGAAAGCATGTGGTGGAATTGAGAAATGGATAATCAAATTTTTACTCAACCATAAACACATGTGTATAGTGGGAGAGCATAAAATGTAATTACTATACCAAACATTGCTTGAGGTGGGAGAGCATAAAATGCAACCACCAATAAAATAAAATAAAAAAGAGTGAGCCCTAGTTTGCTACCATTGTTTAGTAGTGAGAAGGGATGATTGCAAGTTTAGTTGTACATACACAAATTATGTTGGTTGCATGATAAGCATGATTAGTTTAGAATTATGTGTGGATATTTGAATTTGAGAACATGAGTATGCTTAGTTTTTCTTTATTTGCTATTGTTGTGTTAAAGTTGAAAATTTGAAGTTTGCATGGTAAGAGTCTTGGATGTGATGAGTGATTTTAAATATGCTTCGTATCCTTTGTTCTAAATATGGTTTTTCTTTTGCTTGAGGACAAGAAAATATTTAAGTTTGGGGGTATTTGATACGTGAAATTAATTAGCACATTCTTGATCATATTTAGTTTAATTTTATAATTTTTCTTGGACATTTAGTTTAATTTAATTAATGTTTTAAGTATTTTATTAATTTATTTAATTCTTAATTATTTTTGGTTATTTGGTCGGTTTTTAAATTGGATAAGGACTAAATAAGAGGTATCAAGACAGCTCAAAGCTTGGTGTTACATTCCTAAATGATTTGGAAGATAATTGACCAAAATCTGCCTTAAAATCAGCATTCTCCAACAAATTGGGTAAGTTTCAAGATTATAAAAGACTGATTTTATGGGACTGTAAACTTATAAATTAAGAAGAGGAAGAAAAGAAAAATACAGAGAGCAAGAGGAGCTGTTCATAGAAGGGGCTACAAGGCACATTGGATGTGGAGAGTTCGAGAGGGATAGAGCTATAAGACTAGAGAGAAATCCTGGATTCAAGCTTCATCTATTCCCATTACGAGTTCTTCCCTTTTCTCTGTGATCCCTTTGTTTATGTTTTAGAATTGTCAATGATGAATTGCTAGATTTCTTATTCTAGGATTAGGATGGATTCATTGAAATTGTGTTGATTAAATCCTTAACTTTTGAATGATTGATTATGTTTTATGCAATCTAATATTTTTTAAAAATTGCATGTGATTAATTGATCACTAATTGCATATCTCAAGGTATCAATTGAGGGAGCGAAAGCGGAAGATTGATATTAGTTCATAAAATATCAGTCATTGGTTGAGTATTTTTTAGAAATAAGGGCTCACCATTGTGATCTTTGTTTTAATTCTAATGAACGTATTGAGTTTGTATTAGAATCCTACAAACACAAAAGTAGATGAAGGATTAATACAGGCATAATTTGTTATTCTTGAAAGAGATAACAGAATATCTTAAGGAATTGATCATTGCATCAACAGAAATTTATTCAATAAGTCTAGTTTGGTTAAGCATAATTTAATTAAGGAAGTTCGAATCCTATCTTTGGTTTCATAATCTACTTATTAATTATTAATCTTGGTAATTCAATTGTCTAAATAATAGAGAGAATTAATTAGGTTTGGTAATTGAACATTCTCCCTGTGGAAACGTTACTCGACTTATCATTATTTTATTTGTACACTTGCGGATTCGACAACAAGCATCTAACAGGCCAAACTTGGCCAAAACCTTTAGGTCCGCCAAGTCAGAGTAGGGGACTGTTTTACCCTTCTTTGCTTTTTAGAGGACCTCTTCTTCTTCTTTGGACAAAATTGGTTTCTTGTTAAAGCCATTCGCCAGAATGAGGTACCAGATATTGGACAATGGGAGTTTTGGACCTCCCTAGTGAGCCACAAAAAGAAATTTCTCCCTCCAACCATAGATGGAGGAAGGCTTCTGAAAGATTAAGGAAAATTTCTTGATGCTTTTTTGACTAATGTGGTACCAGCCAGTCAGAGTGTTACCGTCTTTCAATTTATAGAATTTGAAAAGATACCGAAAGTGATTCATGGTTGGAGTCTCACCGAGTTGGCGGATATAGATTATAAAGGCAAAATTGCACCACCACCCGTTCGGAGCTAATTAGGAGGGGGCGATGCGATAGACTTTCAATATTCCCAAGTCTTCCTCGACTTGAGAAAGTGCTCGTACATGCAGATATCTGACTCATTTTGTAAGACCCTTATCAAACTAACCGGTCTTACCACCTTGTACTAGGTCTACCTATCATGGTCGAGCCAAGTGGACCAAGTGTGTGAAGGAAATCACAAGACCAAGTATGAAATTGACCAAAAACAATAAAATTGAGGGTAGGGTCGCATGCCTAAACAGGTAGGGTCGACCCTATTCTCAATAGAGTCCAACCCATGACTTTTCAGTACTAGGGTCGAATGACTTGAGACCCTAGGGTCGACGGATCCTGCGACCCTAGCATCGACCCTAGGATGACAGACTGAAACCGTAATTAGGAAACTTTCCTAATTTCAAGGGGATGCTTTTCTAATCTCGATGGGACTTATTTTGGGAGGTTTTTCTCTATAAATAGGACATCCCTTAGCCTTTTTCACTCCTTTTGAAACCCTAATTGAAAGTGAGAGAAAGAGAAGAGAAAGAGAATTGGAGACGAAATTCAGAGAAATCTCTGAATCTCAGCAACCCTAATACATTCTCCATGAGTTATGTAAGACCCTAGAATAGTTCATGAAGAGGGTAGAATCTAGGAGAAACCAAATCATCCATCCATGGATAATTCCAATGGAATCCATGGAGAAAATCATTGTAAACAAAGTAAAGTGTGTAACTTGGAGTTTTGAGTCATAGAACAATCATAGAATGGACTATAAAAGTAAGCCAAAGCATTTAAACATGAAAGAATGGACTGTAGGATGAAAGGTCGACTCAAACTACATGTGGTAGCACCTAGGGTCGATGGATAACCGACCCTATGACCGACCCTACACTCTGGGGTCTCAGAAAACTGCTACCTTACCTGCGACCCAACCTGCGACCCTAGCAGTACAGCAAGCTTAAAACTGTTGGAATTAATTCTAATTAAAATCTATCGACTTGTTAGGTTTTCCTAGTGATCTAAAAGTGATTCTTAAAGCTTGAAAGATGATCCACACTCAATTAAAGGTGAGGGAACAAGACCTAAACTAATTGGCTAATAATAAACTATTTTAATTTATTGAGTCCAATGCCATGACTGATTCTATGCGTGTATGCTTATAATGTGCATTCAACATGTCATCCAATATTCCTGCTATTAATGTTCATCCATATTTAATTATGTTTATCTATAACATGATGATGATGATGAAGCTAGGAATAGGCATGTGAATGTATGTGTGTGGTTAGTGTGCTTGATGCGAGTGGAGCATCAGGGGGAGGACATGACATTGTGGTGTGTCCTGGTCACCAGACTCTAGCTCTATCTCTACTCAAGTCTTGTCTACTAACATCGTCGTATCACTATTACCTTAGCAGAGCTATTATATCATAGGGCATCAGGGGAGGTGGTCTCGGACCGTGTCTGTAAGACCCATATCAAACTAACCTGGTCTTACCACCTTGAACTAGGTCTACCCATCATGGTCGAACCAAACGGATCAAGTGCGTGAAGGAGATCACGATCCCAGGTATTAAACTGACCCAAAAATACTAAAATTAGGGGGAGGGTCACATACCCAACAAGGGAGGGTCCGACCCCCCCAGTATAAAAGTCAGACCCCCAGTTTTATACCAGGGGTTGGACAGTTTAAAGACCAGGGGTCGACAGGATCTCCGACACCCCTATCGACCCCCAGTAATCGGTAAAAACAGCACGAACCAAAAATTAGGAAACTTTTCTAATTTCAATGGGATTCCTTTCTAATCTCAATGGGACTTATTTTGGGAGTTTCTACTCTATAAATAGGACGTCCCTAAGCCTCTTTCACTCCTTTTAGAACCTTAATTGGATTGAGAGAAAGAGAAGAGAAGGAGAAGAGAAAGAGAAGAGAAGGAAAGTGGAGAAGAAGATCAAGGAGAAGGCTTCAGAGAAACAAGCCTAATTCTCAAGTATGGATACTATCTCCATGCAATTCTACAGACCTTAAAATAGCTAGAGAAGAGGGAATGATCTAGGAGAAACCCAAATCATCCACCCATGGTTAGATTTTCATGGAAAACCACGGAGAAAATTATGAAAGCTATATAGGTGAATGAACTATGGTTCTAGGCCATAGAACATGTGTGGAATGAACTTAGAAGCAAGCCATAGGACCCCAAACACGAAGAATGGACTATAAGATGAAAAATTAACAAAAACCACAGGGGGTCGCACGGGGGGTCAATGGCCAATCGACCCTACCAGACCCTGATCATCGACCCCCAGTGTTCGGGAAGTCCAGAATAGGGGTGGTCATACCCAGGGTCGATCAAACCTCCGACCCTAGCATCGACCCCCAGTTAGCAGCATGCTTTTTAAAGTCTGAATTAATTCTAATTAAATTCTATCGACTTGGTTAGGTTTTCTAGTGATATAATATCGATATATAGTTGATTCTTAAAGCTTGAAAGAGGACCTACGATCAATTAAAGGTGACGGAACAAGACCTAAACTAATTGGTTAATAATAAACTGTTTTATTTCGAGTCCAATGTCATGATTGATTCTATGCGTGTATGCTTGTTATGTGCATTCAACATGTCATTCAATATTTCTAATATTACCGTTCATGCATATTTAATTATTATTTATAACATGATGATGATGATGATAGGAATAGGCATGTAGATGTATGCGTATGGTTGGTGTGCATGATGCGAGCGAGTATCAGGGGAGGACGTGACACTGTGGTTCATCCTGGTCACCAGACTCTAGCTCTATCTCTAACTCAAGTCTTGTCCACTAAACATCTTCGTATCGCCATTACCTTAGCGGAACTAATACGTCGTAGGGTATCAGGGGGGACGTGACACTGTGGTTCATCCCGGTCACCAGACCCTAGCTCTATCTCTATGGACGTGTTGAGGGATGCTGGGGTGAGGCCTTGGATACACTGTTTGGCATTAGGATTGGTTAGCTGCGAGCCCGATTTGCAAGCCCTCGCCAGCAGGGGCTTACGTGTTGGTATGGCACTGTACAGCAATAAGCATTAACCTTTGTTGTACAATGTTCATGGTGGGTGCATGTGGGACGACAATAAGCGTGATGTCACACCCCAAATTTTGGTCTAACCAGAATGGTGTGATGAACCGCTAATAAACCAATGGTTCAACCAGGATCTCGAGTAGGCTATCCCCGTTTTATCCAAACTTTCACACACTCAATATCATAATCAAAGTAATACACAATAGCGGAAAATCTATAATAAAATGAACTGAGCAACTAAGATGATATCATTAATTTAATAGCAAATTATTCTGTTTTCAACTGAGACATAAATATTTAAATATCAAATACAAGTCTCTATTAAATTCAATAAAAGAAACCTATAAAATATCTAATCAAATACACACGAGTTGCACTCGCAAGAGGAGTCGTGTGTATCATCTTCAGCTCCAGCGTCCATTGCTGCTATATTCCCATACGCAGACGCGTTCATATAGTCTTCAACTGTGTAACCTGCATCATCAACTAAAAATATTCGATGTCGAGGGGTGAGCACACAACACGGCTCAGTGAGTAGCCAAAATAATGCAACATTACATATGCATGCAAAAAGTCAATTTATATCTTTGGTCCGGTTTAAAGTTTACAGTATGCTATAGAAAGGTTGAGGTAGCCAAAGGTCGCGTTTATTAACTCCGCCTATATACACGCGTGTGTGACATTACCCGAAGATCATGTTTATCGTCAACTCACATGCACCCAACCATGAACATTATATAACAAAGGTTACGTTTATTGCTATATAGTGCCATACCAACACGTAAGCCCCTATTGGCGAGGGCTGCAAACTGGGCTCGCAACTAACCAATCCTAATGCCAAACAGTGTATCTAAGGCCTCACCCCAGCATCCCTCAGAATGTCCATAGAGATAGAACTAAAGCCCCCCGGTAGAGTCAGAGACTACAAGGACCGAGACCACCTCCCCTGATACTCTACGACATAATAGTTCTGCTAAAGTAATGGCGATACGACGATGCCAATGCACAAGACTTGAGTTAGAGATAGATCTAAAGTGCTGAGACCCACCAAAGGTTACGTTTATTGACGTCCTCATCACACCTCCCCTGATACTCGCTCGCATCAAGCACATCAACCACACACATACAAGCACATGCCTATTCCTATCATCATCATCATCATCATGTTATAAACAATAAAGTAAATATGCATGAACAAATAATAGAAATATTGGATGGCATGCTGTATGCACATTACAAACATATTCGCATAGGATCAAGCATAGCATAGGACTCAAGAAATAGAAAACAGTTTCTTATTAACCAATTTAGTTTGGTGTTAAGGTTCCTCACCTTAGTTTGCTATAGGATGTTTTTCCAAGCTTTAGAATCACCTTTATATTGTTATTATATTGCTAGCAAACCTAACAAAGTCGATAGAATTTAATTAGAATTAATTTCCAATTTAAAAACCATGTTGTTAACTGAGGGTCGATCAGAGGGTCAATGCTCAGAATGCATAGGGTCGATGGGTCTATCGACCCTTGTAGAAACTCATGGAATTAGTATCCATACCTGAAAAGATTACTTTTCTCTGGAAATTCTTCTCCTTTTTGCTAAGTCTTCTTCCTTGCCTCCTTTCTTCCTCTTTTCTTTCTTCTCTCTTTCTCTCAATTCAATTAGGGTTGTGAAAGGAGTAAAAGTGGCTTAGGGACGTCCTTTAAATAGAATAGAAATGTCCTATAATAGTCCCATTGAGATTTGGAGAGAATCCCAATCAAAAATTAGGAAATTTCCTAATTTCAGACTCGACAGTAAGTGAGGGTCGATTAGAGGGTCGATGATCCCGTCGACCCTGTGGTCTGACACTGTCCGACCCTCTGTCCATTTTTCAGGGTCTGAGTTTCTAATTTGAGAGGGTCGACCCTATTTAGCTGGGTATGCGACCCTTGCTCTATTTTAAGTGTTTTTTGGTCGATTTGATACCTGGGATCTCGCTCTCCTTCACGCCCTTGGTTCAATTGCCTCGACCATGATGGGTGAACCTGGTTCAAGGTGGTAAGACCGGGTTAGTTTGACACGGGTCTTACACATGACCTTTGGGCGGCTTCACACACTCGTGTATAGAGGAGGGGTCAATAAGTGTGACCTTTGACCTCCAACCCTTTCTATAGCACATTGCAAACTTATTTACCAGACCAAATATATGAATTGAATGCATGCATATGTTTGTTGCATTGTTTTGTTTGCTCACTGAGCCATGATGTGTACTCACCCTCTCGATGTCGAATATTTTTAGTTGATGATGCAGGTACCACAGTTGCAGATTATATAAATGACTTGGTGTATGCGCGCGTTGCTGCGATGGAGGCTGAAGACTTAGAGGATATGCATGACCCCTCATGTGAGTGCAACTCATGCGTGTTTTATTAGGATTTTATTTGAATTTATAAAAGATATAATTGATATTTTATTTAGTTATGTCTCAGTTGATACAACAATAATTTGATATTTTAATTATGATTATTACATTTAGAATGCTCAGTTCATTTACTATAAGACTTCCGCTATTGTGTATTTATTCTGATTATGGTTGTGGATGTGCGTGGTTTTATTTTTAATGGATACCGCCTACTAGAGATCGTGGTTGAACCATTGGTTTATAGGGGTTCATCACACCATTCTGAATGGTGCAGAATTTGGGGTGTGACAACTTGGTATCAGAGCATCTCAGGCTTTATCCGTGAAACCATATACTTCCACAAAAGAGTGTGAACTGAGATAGGATGAAAATTTAAAAGATGTAATAATAACACACCATAAGCACCTGTGTTGTTTGAGACTAAACTAAAAGAGAATAATGCATCTATTAAATGAGAAACAAATTTATATACAACCAAAAGGAAGAACAAACGTCTATATATATATATATATATATATATATATATATATATATATATATATATATATATATATATGATCAAACAGAGTACAGTCCATAGTCCAAACAGTTACTCTGAAGTACAAAAAGAAAAATAGAAGGAGTACATTAAGAAGCTGGAGGTGCTGGGGGAGGTGATGCCTCCCGGTCTCTATCACAGTCCTCAGCGTAGACCCTGCTCAACCATGCTATCTGAGTCTGGCTCATCTGGAGACTAGCTGTGAGATCAGTCACCCGCTGGTCAGTCATACGCTGAGCCTCTATAAGCTCTCCCATCCTCAGGTCAGACATAGGCTGAGCCTCTCGTATCTCGTGTAATATCCTCATCATGTCATCAGATGGAGTATACGAAGGACCAGCCGCATGCGAAGGACCAGCTGAAGGAGACGAACCAGCTCCAGTAGCATGAGTAGGTGATGGAGGGGCTATGGCATCTACATCCATGTATAGTCGATCGTCATCATCCCCAGGAACCCCTGCTCCATCGGCTGCTGCTGCAGCCTCAGCATCATCTATCTCCACTCGAGTGCGAGGACGCACCATCGCGTTCCTCTCCTCATCACTGACCTGGGCATCCCGCATGCCCATCTTGCAAATAGCCTCCCAATCCAGAGGCGATGAGAAGGATTTCTCTTGAATCTTCTCATCCACTAGGTCAACCCCCAGGCAGGTAAGCAAGGTAGTGATCATGCGTTCGTAAGGAAGGTTGCCAGTGTGACTGGGCAACGTAGCACTGATCATGGTATGCATAATGATGTATGGAAGGCAGACGGGCTGCCTAGTGCATATACAGTATAAGAGATACTGGGTCAGCTGGGAGATCCTCTCGTAATGACCACTCTGTGGTATCAAGTTATGTTGAATGATCTTGCAGTATACCCATGGATCTGAATGCAGATAACACGCTCTCATCTGCCAACGATCAGGTCGGATGAGCTGACTATCGATCTCAGCCCTCATCTGTAGAGAGAAGAACTGGGGCTCTCCAGGAGCATAGAACACCATGGGGCTAGCATAGGAAATGCCCAGTAAGTCGGCCAACTGCCGATAATCAAATGAGATGTCAACTCCCTTGACGTAGCTCGTGATGCGCAGCTCATCACCCTTCTCCACATCATTGTAATCTCCCACCACCTAGAGATTACAATAGAACTGGCATACCAAATCAGGACGGGTACACGCGTCATAGTGATGACAGGGAGTCATTCCATATCACCAAATGTTCTCTCCACAATGAACAAGGCTAACTCAGCCAAGTTCACTTTGCGACCTCCCTCTACCTTCTTGCGAGCGTAGTGGGCATAATGTGTCTCGGCTTCGTTGGAACGGAAGTGAAGACGATCGTGAACTCTGGGTACCTTGGTTCGAACCATAGTATCTACAAATAAGAAAGAAAAACAAATAATGGGTTAGTAGAGAGGAAAAACCCGAGATTTCGACGTAATAACGATGTAAATTGGGCAAAAACCTCACTTTTCATCCATACACGTGGGCAGGAGGACTTACATAGATCCTAAACTAACTTGTGAGATTCAAATAGTCGAAAATTGCAACTAATTAGATTGAATTGCAAGAAATTTCAAGAAATTCAAAATTTCGACAAAATTAGGGCAAAAAGTGAAAATTTTGAGTTTCTCGATAACCAACCGATGAAACTCAAATATTTTTTAGGGCTTTCATTCCTCGAGTCATCAATAACAAAATCCCCCAATAAAAATCGAATTTTTACGGTTGGAAAAGGTTAATTTGAAAAATACAAGATAAACGAGTAAAAACCTAGGTTAAGAAACCTAAAAAGTTAGAAGAAATACCTGTAGCGGAGGTGTAGACGACGAAACGAGGAGTGCAAACCACCAACCGGTCGGAATGGGCACTGTAGCAACTCAGAGGGACGAGTTAAGTTGAAGTGGAGAAGAAAGAATGAGAAATGAACTTTGAATCGGACTTAAAAATCAGATTTTTGTCCGGGGGTCGAAAATTCGATTAAAACAATCGACCCCCGCATCGACCCCCGCATCGAGCCTCGGCTCTCGGGAACCTAACAGAGAACCAGGGGTCACACCCTGGGTCGGACATCCTCCGACCCCCCAATCGACCCCCGGCTCTCGGAAAGAATGGGTGATTTCCCAGGGTCGGATACTGAGGGTCGAATACCCATCGACCCTGCAGTGAAAACATAGTATTTTCGACAGAATGATCTGAAAAATTGGAAATTTGCATTTGTTAGTGGATTTAAAATATGAGAATGAAGTAATTAATGATTGTCTCTCGTGTTCAATGATTTCAGGAAATCCTACTAGCAGATTTATTTATGGCGGGACGCAGAGCAACCAGACAGAACCGTAACTCTATCCCACCACCACCTGTGGGGGAAGATAACCAGACACACCCAGAACCACAGGGGGACAGGAACACGGCACCATCCGTCATAAATGGGCAGGCAAATCCTACCAATCTGTCAGCTCCACCTACAGACTTGGCCACAGTCGTAATGAACCTGGCCCAACAGCTGCAACAGATGCAACAGGCACAAGCTACTATCCAAGCTGCCATAGGCATAACTCTTCCAACTGCACAAACACCTCCAATGCCAGTTGGACAGGCAAGCACAGCACCCGGGGGAAGTAACACAGTACCCCACGCACCTCAGACTCCTATCAGGCAGGCTCAAATACCGAATCCTGAAATAGCTCAAGGTGGATATCAATACCAACCACCTATATATGGAGCGTATGTCCTGCAGCCTCTAGACCACTCCAGACTGGTGGGGCGTTTTCTGAAATTAAAGCCCAGAGAATTTAATGGCAAGCCAGCAGATCCTTTATGGCCGGCACATTGGGTCGATGAAATGGAAAGAAATTTTATGATGATGACATTAAATGAAGAAGAAAAAGTGTTGTGTGCCACCTTTATGCTGAAAGGAGATGCACACCATTGGTGGAGGTCTACCAGAGCTTATTTACTTACAAAGCATGCCCAATTGACAAGGGATATTTATAAGGAGTCGTTCTTTGAGAAATACTTTTCAAGAAGTTTCAGAGATTCTATGGAAAGAGAGTTCCTGAGTTTATATCAGGGACAGATGACCGTGGATGCTTATCAACAGCGTTATGAAGAGTTGTTCTTCTTTGCACCCACTAGTATGCAAGAGGAAACCACAAAGACCCGAAGGTTCATCATGGGACTTAAGGGAAGCATCCGTGAGCACGTTCTGGGACATGAAAAGAAAATCTATAATGAAGCGGCACAAATTGCTCGAGTTATATAATCGAGCCAGAAGGAGAGTTATTTCATGCAAAACAAAGGTATAAAAAGGCCAACTGGAAATTCTTATAACGGAGGGAATAACAAAACATTCAAACCCTTCCGTGCTCAAGGCTTTACCGCTGCAGCCAAGACTATCCCCGTAGTTCAACAGCAACAGAAGCCAATTACTGAAGGGATAAAATGTTTTAACTACCAACAAGTGGGACATATTGCAAGGGAATGTCCTAAGCCCAAGAAGCAGCTACATCAAGGATGAGTTTACGTGGCTACATCCGAGGATCCTGCCGCATCGCCTGATGTGGTTACAGGTATGACTTACATTTTGTTAGTTGTATTACATTGTATGAGCATGTAGACTAAACCAAAACAAATCACAGGTATCGCACCTATTAATGGCATTCCCGCCAGAGTACTCTTTGATTCAGGAGCTACTCATTCCTTTATATCTGTGACGTTTGGAAAGAAGTTAAATCTACCCCTTAAATCCTTAGACTACAGACTACTTGTATGATCACCTATGGGATTAGAAGTGGAGTTAGAAAAAGGTTATGGACCATATCCATATCTTATTGATGGAAAGACCTTGGATGCGACCTTGATCCAACTTGAGATGGCAAACTTTGACGTCATCTTGGGAATGGACTGGTTAGTTCGGCATTCTACAAACCTATTGTGCGCCGAAAAGAAGCTGACATTTAAAGACCAGGAAGGAGCAGAGTTTAGTTTTTCGGGAACCAAACTTCCCCGTAAACGAAAGCTCATACTCTCGGCGCTAAAGGCTAAGAAGTGCCTTGAGAAAGGGGCAGTCGGGTATTTAGTATCTGTGGTCGACCTTACCAAGGAAGCACCACGAATGGAAGATATTGATGTCGTGCGGGACTATCCAGACATATTTCCTAAAGAATTACCAGGATTACCACCCGACCGAGCTACAGAGTTTGTTATAGATCTTATACCTGGAGCCACGCCAGTATCGAAAGCACCCTATCGAATGGCTCCTACTGAACTGAAGGAATTGAAAGTACAACTACAGGAACTGCTGGACAAGGGTTACATTCGCCCTAGAATATCACCATGGGGAGCGCTAGTTTTATTCGTGAAGAAAAAGGACGGTAGCATTCGCTTGTGTATAGACTACCGAGAACTGAATAAACTGACAATCAAGAATCGGTATCCATTGCCTCGAATCGATGACCTGTTCGATCAGTTGAAAGGTGCCAAAGTGTTCTCAAAGATTGATCTTCGATCAGGTTACCATCAGCTGAAGATTAAGGATGGTGATATCCCCAAGACAGCATTCAGGACCAAATATAGACATTATTAATTTTTTGGTCATGTCTTTTGGATTAACAAACGCACCAGCAACCTTTATGGAACTTATGAACCGGGTTTTCCACGACATGTTGGATACGTCGGTTATTGTATTCGTTGATGATATATTAGTCTACTCTATGGACGAGGAAACTCATGTCAAGAATCTAAACGCCGCTCTGCAGCGACTACGAAGGGAAAAGCTCTACGCCAAATTTACAAAGTGTGAGTTTTGGCTAAAGGAAGTTGCATTTCTAGGCCATGTAGTATCCGCTGAAGGAATTAAAGTGGATCCCAGCAAGATTGAGGATATTATAAAGTGGGAAGCACCGAAGAGCGTTGCGGAAATTAGAAGTTTTCTGGGTCTAGCTGGGTGTTATCGATGATTTATGGAAGACTATTCCCGAATTGGCATACCTCTTACCAGTTTGACTAAGAAGGGCGAAAAGTTTGTCTGGACGGATAATGCGAGAAGAGTTTCCAAACCTTGAAAGCTAGATTGATATCAGCTCCAATCTTGACCATCCCGATTCCAGGACAACCATTTATCTTGTACACCGATGCGTCAGGACTGGGATTAGGATGTGTACTTATGCAAGGAGAACAAGTAATTGCATATGCCTCAAGACAACTGAAGACACATGAAAAGAACTACCCCACTCTTGATTTGGAACTAGCGGCAGTAGTACATGCTGTCAAAATATGGAGACATTATCTGTACGGGGAGAAGTTTTAGATTAAATCAGACCATAAAAGTCTTACTTACCTATTTAATTAGAAGGAGCTGAATATGAGACAAAGAAGATGGCTGGAACTATTGAAAGACTATGATTGTGATATCCAGTATCATCCGGGAAAAGCTAATGTAGTAGTCAACGCGTTGAGTAGAAAGGCAATGATAAAATCTTAGGGAGAGGTTAGCACAACTGTCGCAATGTGTACTACTAGAAAGGTATTCAAGCACGGAAATGAGCAGTTTGTGATAGATGCACCAGATGGATCAGCCAACCAAGGGTTTATTCATCGGTTACCGGATATAGTTGATGAAGTGAAGACAGCTATCAAATCAGACCCTTACCTATGAACGGTACAAGAAGACATCGAAAAAGGTAAAACTAACCCTGAGTTCACCTTGGACGAAGAAAAGGTACTGAAGTACAAAGGAAGAATATGTGTACCCGAAACAGAAAGCTTGGACATTAGACACCGATTGATGAAAGAGGCCCATACCACCATCTATTCTATACATCCTGGAAGTACAAAAATGTATCATGATCTAAAGAAACTATATTGGTGGAGAGGAATGAAAGCAGATGTAGCTAAGTTCGTATCTCAATGCCTAAATTGTCAGAAGGTAAAGGCTGAATGACAAAGACCGGCAGGACTGTTACAATCGTTACCGGAACCAGCATGGAAATGGGACTGCATCACTATGGACTTCGTCATGGGATTACCACTGACTCCTCATGTAGTTGACGGAGTTTGGGTGATTGTAGACCGCCTGACTAAAACAACTCGCTTTATACCTATACGACCCCAGTATACACTGGAGAGGTTAGCTAAGCTCTATGTGGATAACATTGTGCGATTACACATCGTACCTGAAAGTATTGTGTCCGATAAAGATCCACGATTTACTTCAAAGTTTTGAAAAGGATTGCAAAAGGCTATGGGTACAACATTGAAGTTAAGTACTGCATTCCACCCACAGACAGATGGACGGTCGGAGCGTACAATTCAGATTTTAGAAGATATGCTTCGAGCATGTGTAATTGACTTTAAAGGATCATGGGATGAAAAGTTACCACTGATTGAGTTCGCTTATAATAATAGCTATGAGGCTACTATACAGATGGCACCCTATGAAGCATTGTATGGCAGAAAATGTCGAACTCTGTTGTTTTGGAATGAAGTTGGGGAACATAGTATTGTTGGACCGGAATTTATTGAAGATACTTGTCGAGTGGTCGACATTATCAAAGAAAGAGTGAGAACATCTCAGAATCGTCAGAAGCAATATGCCGATACCCGACGCCGAGACTTCGAGTTCGTCGTGGGTGATAAAGTATTCTTAAAAGTATCGCCTATGCGAGGATTGAAACGGTTCGGACAGAAAGGGAAACTAAGTCCAAGATATGTCGGGCCAAATGAGATTCTAGCTAAGCATGGAAAAGTGGCTTACCAGTTTGCCCTACCACCATCTATGTCAAGTGTGCATGACGTATTTCATATTTCCTTATTGAAGAAGTATGTCAAAGATCCCACGCACGTTCTGACAGTAGATCTGCCTGATTTGACTGATGATTTGACATTTGAAGTAACACCAACTGAAATCACTAGCCGAAAGGTTCAACGACTTCGCAACCGAGATATTTATTATGTTATGGTCACTTGGAGAAGTAGAGACATGGAAGAAATTACATGGGAAGAAGAGAATGCTATGCGAAAGCAATATCCTCATTTATTCGACTCAGAAGGTATGAACAATTTCGGGGATGAAATTTTCATAAGTAGGGGGGAGTTGTAAGACCCATATCAAACTAACCCGGTCTTACCACCTTGAACCAGGTTTACCCATCATGGTCGAATCAAACGGATCAAGTGCGTGAAGGAGATCACGATCCTAGGTATTAAACTGACCCAAAAACACTAAAATTAGGGGGAGGGTCGCATACCCAGCAAGGGAGGGTCGGACCCCCCCAGTATAAAAGTCAGACCCCCAGTTTTATACCAGGGGTCAGACAGTTTAAAGACCAGGGGTTGACGGGATCTCCAACCCCCCCTATCGCCCCCGGTAATCGGTAAAAATAGTACGAACCGAAAATTAGGAAACTTTCCTAATTTCAATGGGATTCCTTCCTAATCTCAATGGGACTTATTTTGGCAGTTTCTACTCTATAAATAGGACGTCCCTAAGCCTCTTTCACTCCTTTTAGAACCCTAATTGGATTGAGAGAAAGGGAAAAGAAGGAGAAGAGAAAGAGAAGAGAAGGAAAGTGGAGAAGAAGATCAAGGAGAAGGCTTCAGAGAAACAAGCCTAATTCTCAGGTATGGATACTATCTCCATGTAATTTTACAGACCTTAGAATAGCTAGAGAAGAGGGAATGATCTAGGAGAAACCCAAATCATCCACCCATGGTTAGGTTTTCATGGAAAACCATGGAGAAATTATGAAAGCTATATAGGTGAATGAATTATGGTTCTAGGCCATAGAACATGTATGGAATGGACTGTAGAAGCAAGCCATAGGACCCCAAACACGAAGAATGGACTGTAGAATGACAAATTGACAAAACCCACAGGGGGTCGCACGGGGGGTCGATGGCCAATCGACCCTACCAGACCCTGATCATCGACCCCTAGT
Organism: Protea cynaroides; assembly: GCA_028583415.1. NCBI lineage: Eukaryota > Viridiplantae > Streptophyta > Magnoliopsida > Proteales > Proteaceae > Protea > Protea cynaroides. Next base: position 85,318,457 of record CM053268.1, read on the forward strand.
GTTCGGGAAGTCCAGAATAGGGGTGGTCGCACCTAGGGTCGATCAAACCTTCGACCCTAGCATTGACCCCCAGTTAGCAGCATGCTTTTTAAAGTCTGAATTATTTCTAATTAAATTCTATCGACTTTGTTAGGTTTTCTAGTGATATAATATCGATATATAGTTGATTCTTAAAGCTTGAAAGAGGACCTACGATCAATTAAAGGTGAGGGAACAAGACCTAAACTAATTGGATAATAATAAACTGTTTTATTTTGAGTCCAATGCCATGATTGATTCTATGCGTGTACGCTTGTTATGTGCATTCAACATGTCATTCAATATTTCTATTATTACCGTTCATGCATATTTAAGTATTGTTTATAACATGATGATGATGATGATGATGATAGGAATAGGCATGTGGATGTATGTGTATGGTTGGTGTGCTTGATGCGAGTGAGTATCAGGGGGAGGACGTGACACTGTGGTTCATCCTGGTCACCAGACTCTAGATCTATCTCTAACTCAAGTCTTGTCCACTAAACATCATCGTATCGCCATTACCTTAGCGGAACTAATACGTCGTAGGGTATCAGGGGGGGAACGTGACACTGTGGTTCATCCTGGTCACCAGACCCTAGCTCTATCTCTATGGACGTATTGAGGGATGCTAGGGTGAGGCCTTGGATACACTGTTTGACATTAGGATTGGTTAGCTGGGAGCCCGGTTTAAAAGCCCTCGCTAGCAAGGGCTTACATGTTGGTATGGCACTGTACAGCAATAAGCGTTAAACTTTGTTGTACAATGTTCATGGTGGGTGCATGTGGGACGACAATAAGCATGACCTTTGGGCGGCTTCACACACTCTTGTATAGAGGAGGGGTCAATAAGCGTGACCATTGACCTCCAACCCTTTCTATAGCATATTGCAAACTTATTTATCAGACCAAGGATATGAATTGAATGCATGCATATGTTTGTTGCATTGTTTTGTTTGCTCACTGAGCCATGATGTGTGCTCACCCTCTCGACATCGAATATTTTTAGTAGATGATGCAGGTACCACAGTTGCAGATTATATAAATGACTCAGTGTATGCGCGCATTGCTGCAATGGAGGCTGAAGACTTAGAGGATACGCATGACCCCTCATGCGAGTGCAACTCATGCGTGTTCTATTAGGATTTTATTTGAATCTATAAAAGATGTAATTGATATTTTATTTAGTTATGTCTCAATTGATACAACAATAATTTGATATTTTAATTATGATTATTACATTTAGAATGCTCAGTTCATTTACTATAAGACTTCCGCTATTGTGTATTTATTTTGATTATGGTTGTGGATGTGCGTGGATTTATTTTTAATGGATACCGCCTACTAGAGATCCTGATTGAACCGTTGGTTTATAGCGGTTCATCACACCGTTCTGAATGGTGCAGAATTTGGGGTGTGATAGTGTAGTCTCTGACTCTGTCGGGGGGCCTTAGCTCTATCTCTATGGACGTATTGAGGGATGCTGGGGTGAAGCCTTGGATACACTGTTTGACATTAGGATTGGTTAGTTGCGAGCCCATTTTGGAAGCCCTCGCCAATAGGAGCTTACGTATTGGTATGGGAGCATGTGGTACTTTAATGTCGATACCCATTGAGTACACTATTTCCATGGTGGGTGCATGTGGGATCGCAATGCCGATATTCATTGGGCAGCTTCACACACTCATGTATAGAGGTGAGGCGACCACCGAACCTTTCTATAGCACATTGCAAACTTATATACCAGACCACATATATGAATTGAATGCATGCATATGTTTGTTGCATTGTTTTGTTTGCTCACTGAGCCGTGATGTGTGCTCACCCTATTCGAATTCGAATATTTTTAGTTGATGATGCAGGTATGACCGTGGAAGATTATATGAGTGCTCCCGCATTCGGGCATGTTGCGACGATGGACGCAGAAGATATAATGGAGACACATGATTCGTCATGCGAATGCAACTCATGTGTTTTTTATTAGATTTTTGTTGGATTATTGAATAAATGTAATTGATTATTTTATTTACTTATGTCTCAGTCAATGACAGATAATTGGTATTTTATTTATGATTATCACATTTAGATTCTCAGTTCATTTAATATTTAAGACTTCCGCTATTGTGTATTTACTCTGATTATGGTTGTGAATGTGTATGGTTTAAGCAAACGGACACAGCCTATTTGAGATCTTGGTTGAACCGTTGATTTATTAGCGGTTCATCACACCATTCTGAATAGTGTGAAATTAGGGTGTGAGACATTTGTCATGTTGGCTCTCTCGTCCACACCAGGCAGACATAAGGCTAGTGACAGGGAAATATGGTGCACAGCTCATAGTCGAAGGAGGTCACTCTCGGAGGTTATTCTCCTTTTGATTTTGAAGGCAGGCAATTGATCTAAAGCTGGAATAATTGGTTTTTCATGTTTCTTTTGAGGTGCCCTTGGCTAAGGTAGTTTTTGAACGACTTCTCTCGACTGCCTCAGAAGATGCCTACTTAGATGTATGCTCAAAAGCCGAGGGGAAAACTTCCGAGGACATGTAGGGTTTTACCGTGTCAGAGGTTTCCTCTGACCCGGCCTCGTCCAAGTCAAACTCTAAGCTCACAGAATCCCTGGGTTTCCTTTTCCTAGGTTTTTCCTTCCTGTTGGAAGACACATCGCCTTCTACAATGAACTCTAAGGACCCAATCGAAGACTCACTCCTATACTGATCCATAATCTGTGAGGACAAAGATGGAAATCTTGGAAGTCGCCACCTAGATTAAGGTCTAGGACCTTAGAAATGTGAAATCTCACCCCAAGGTAAGACTTCGATTGACTCATGACCCTTAGATTGGATTTTTGGTCCATCAGAGATTGGGTAAGCGTCAGGTTATAGTTATGGGAAGGGGTTAGGCACCCAAACCGCCCGATCAAAATCGGTCACCTATACCTTTCCTATGCTAGACTCTGTTTGTTAAACCAAGCCAAACCAAGTGGTTTGATATCTTTGAACCGAATCTATATTCATCAGATTGCCTACGAATTACAGAATTATTCCAAAAATCAGGTTCACCATCATAGTTCAGGTGTGATTAAAGTTTATGGCTGTGATTTATGCTTGTGCATAATTAAGTTCTTTGTTCAAGTTGAAGTTTATGCTTGAATGGATGAGAATCCTATGGATTAGGATCTGGATAGTCCATGTGGACTGATAGATAGTCCTAGTGGATCTAAGAATAACCCTATTTGGGTCAAAATATGGATAATCCTATCTAGGTTGGAATGTGGATAACCCTATCTGGGTCAAAATGTGGGTAAATATCCTAGTGGATCTATGGATAATCTAAGTGGACTAACGTTTGGATCCGAATTTGGGTTTCTCTCAAATGGCCTACGTATCCTAAGGTTTGACCTAGAAATCAAAATCTGCATAGTTCGAAATGACGGGTGGACATCCTAATAGATCTATGGATAGTCCAAGTGAACTAAGATGTGGATCCGAATTTGGGTTTCTCCCAAATGGCCTACGTATCCTAGGGTTTGCCCGAGGAATCAGAATCCGCATAGTTTGGGTTCTGGATAACCCTATTTGGGTCAAAATATAGGTAAATATCCTAGTGGATCGATGGATAGTCCGAGTAAACTAAGGTGTGGATCCGGATTTGGGATTCTCCCAAATAGCCTACGTATCCTAGGGTTTGCCCTAGGAATCAGAATCCACGTAGTTCGAGAAATGATAACCTGTTCTAGGTTAGAATGTGAGAACCTATTCTAGGTTTAGGGTTTAGAACCTATCCTAGGTTTAGGATTGAGAACCTATTCTAGGTTTAGGGTTTACTGAGAGGTGAAAATCGTCCTGAGTTACCCTTTTCATCCTGAATTCTAATTTTGGAAGGTTTGGCAAAGCATTCTCTTTCTTTATTAAGGTTTTTTATTATTCCCATTATGTCCTTCCCAAGAATGTGGGTGCCTAAATGCACATCCCCACACCTAATATGTTTACTAGGTGTACAGATATGGCAGTTCAACTAGGGTGCAGCATAAATTAAATTATTACCAAAAAAGGAATATTATAAGCATGGCATGTATGATATTTATGGTAACTATCACAACATATAGTAAGATTATGAAAATCTCCCTAATATGGTATGTATTGCAAATAAGGCAAGAACCTAATATGGTAAGATTTGAGCATGGCAAGATCTAATTGGCAAGATCTAAGCATGGTAAGATCTAATATGGCAAGATTAATATGGCAAGATCTAATATGCAAGATTTAATATGGCAAGATCTAATATGCATCTATATATCAATATGGTATGTACCAATCATAGAATGCATATATGACATGAATTTTTTCAAAAAATGAAAGATCTTATATGCTATTTTCTAAGCATAGTAAGACTTAAAAATAGTAATTATTAAGATTTTACTAAAATATGGTAAAAATTTATCTATTCTACCAAAAATAACAACACATGGAATGTGGCAAACATGGTATGCACAATCCAAACAAAACATATGAATGCTCCAGATATAGTCATTTATCCAAATATGGCAGAATTCACTTAAACAATCATTGATGTTATAAAGAATGAGACATCAATGAAACATTTTTTGAAAAGTGTAAAATTATCAAAAAAAACATATGTTCAATGTTCTTTGAAAAAAAATTAATTTTTATGAAGAAATTTGGAAAGATTAACGACTCAAAACTGTCAAAATTGTGACACAAGGTTTCAGATAATGGACAAAACTATGATCTGTATTCAAATTTTGTCACATTACACAAGAATGACCATAAGTAGGTCTTTCAAAACTCAAATCAAGCTCAACTTTTTTTCATAGAAATATGACTTAATATATTATATTTCACATGAAGTAATTGAATCCCAACAGAAAGCAAAAACAGGTCAAAGATATGCCCTAAGACCGAACATTTGCACTGGTCAAATCTGTTCTAGATTTTTGACCAGTTGCACCATAAATTCCAAATAAAATTCTATTCTTAATGAAAATTAAATACAGACATATGTCTATGTAGATAACTGTCTGATCTAAAATTTCATCAAGAAAAAAAAGTTAAAACAATATATTTTCTTTGTGAAAAATGATTCTTTTCAATCATGCAAATCAGTACATCATGACAGATTCAGAAATCAGATCACTATGCACTTAAAAATTGATATCAATTCAATAAAAAAATTAAACAAATATGAAACCAGTGCCATTTTTTAGAAAAATTTCATGTCTAAAAAGTTCATATTAAGTGGATTTTCTGATTATGGCCATAAGACCTTTGTCTAGAGACTTTCTGATGGAGGATTGCATTACATCCTAGAAAAACAGCAATGTCAAAGACAAATTTTTTTGATATATTTTTCCAATTCCAAATGGAACAAAATTTTTAGGGTAGTCTTCTAACATATCAGAGAGACTCCCATAAAAATTTGGGCTTCAAAATCTTAGAAAAATATATGTGATGTACGTCCTAAGTTTGAATCCTAAATATGGAAATTTCATATTAGAAAACCACTTTATGAAATTTCCAAAAAACATAAAACATCATTGTATATCATTTAAAAATTCATCATTGAATAGCTTAGATAAATTATCATTCATGAAAAATGCTAGATGTTAGGGAATTATACCATGTGGATGATACAACCTCGACACATAGGACTCGACCAACAAGTCACATGGAGATCCCCTAATCGACGCCAGAAAGCTCCTTCACCAACTCAAACATAAGAGCAAAGGGCAAAAGTGGCATTTGGAAAATATACACTATTCACTATAAATAGGGCAAATCCTGAGATTTCAGGTACGAGAATATTTATTACTCACTGCTCATTCTTCAGATTAACGCTCTGACACCTGGGACGGAGAATCTTACCTTACCTCACACATCTTTCTAGAATATCTTTGTGGGCTCGACACTGAGCCCACTGACTGTTCACAGAGCCCTAACTTTGACATCGGAGTGGACCCGGGGCATCTGGCCCGCCTCCCCTTGCCTTTGCTTGTCTTGCAGGTCTAGTCAGCTCGGTGGATCCACAGGACGGATCTGGGCCGAAACACTAGACATAGGCATCCTAACATTAACAAGCATGTAATAGAGCATTCATGATTGAGATTTCATAAAAATTAGCCTTTTTCAAGCAAAATTGGCATTCGAGTATTCTAACGACCTCTAAATTTATTTAGAGTACTAACTTTGTGCTCAAATCGAGCGAAACCATCGATGAAGGATGATTGGAGGTTGTTTCAACCCCTTTGAATGCGAATCCTCCTTCTCCTCTCTTCTGCTTCTCTCTCTCTTCTCTTTCTCTCTTTTTTTCTTCTTTTTCTTATTTTCTCTTTTCCTCTCTTTCTTTCTCCCTCTCTCACATTTTCTCTCTCTCTCACTCACGTCCTCCTCCCTCTATCACGTTCTCCTCTCTCTACGGTCTGGAAAAAAGAGAGTCTCCTCTCCTTTCTCTTGCCTATTTATACTTTTTCTCTCCTCTTCTAGAAGATCCTTCTTTCCTTTCTTCTTTTTCTAGAAAATCTTTTTTCTTCCTTTTTACTTCTTTCCTTTCTTCTCTTCCTTCCTTTTCTCTTCTCCCTCTCTATTCCACATGTTTTCTCTCTCTCCCTCTTCTAAAAAATCCTCTCTTCCTCTTTCCTTCCTCTCTCTTCCTTCATTTTCTTCTTTTTTTTTCTTCTAGAAAATCCTTTCTTTCCATTTTTTCTTTTTTCCTTTATTTTCTTCCTTCCCACATTTTTCCTTCTTCCTTTCTTTCCTTTGTCTCCTTCTTCTTCTAGAAAATCCCTTCTCTCTTCCCTTTCTCTCTTTCCTTCTTCTAGAAAATTCATTCTCTCTTTCCTTTCTTTCTTCTTTCCTTTTCTTCTTCCTTCTTTTCCTTCCTTTTTTTCTTTCGCCCTCTCTTTTCACGTTTTCTTTCTTAGAAAACATTTCCTTTTTTTTTTTTTTTTTTTTTTTTCTTTTTTTTCTTTCCTTCCCCTTTCCTTCCTTTTTTTTTTCTTTCTCCCTCTCTCTTTCACGTTTTCTTTCTAGAAAACGTGAAGGGGAATCTTTTCTTTTTTTTTCTTTTCTTTTTTCTTTTATTTCTCTCTCTTTCTTTTTTTTCTTTCTCCCATTCTCTTTCCTATGGCCTCTCTTTTCTCTCTCTTTCCACGGCCTCACATATATATATATATATATATATATATATATATATATATATATATATATATATATATTATGTACAATAATATATTATACATTATACACATATAAAAGGAATGCATGCATATGACTGACATAACTTGATCTGGATTGGTCTGGGCTGGGCCGGGCTAAGTTAGACTAAGCTAAATTAAGCTGGTTTGGACTAAGGTTGATATTTCATACTCCATTTCTATCACCCTTCCATATGGAATTTTTTGATAGCATCTATTCCAAATTTTCTACGTTCACTTTATAGAACATTAAAAATGAGAAATATTGGAACTTGAATCATCTCATTTGGAAATGAAATGGCCAACTTATGAATTTTTAAAGTTTAAGCAGGCCAATTATTGATAATTTGGCTGACCATTCTGCATGGGATCCTTCGGAGACTTCTACCCGAGATTTTTTTACGTCCACTTTGTAGAATACTAAAAATGGAACATAATGAAGCTAAAATTACTTGATTTAGATATGGGGTGACCAAAATATGAATTTTTGAAGATTAAATGACCATTTCCATGTGTAATTTTGCATGGGATCCGTCGGAGACTTTTACCCGAGATTTTTTACGTCCACTTTGTAGAACATTACAAATGAAGAATAATGGCGTTGGAATCATCTGAATCCGATGTAGAACGACAAATATATGAAGCTTTGAAGTTCTAATGATAATTTTGCATAAAAGCTTGCATGGGGCCCACTGGTGACTTCTACTCGGGATTTTTCACGTCCACTTTAAAGAGAACTGAAAAATAAGGAATATTGGCATTTGAATCATCTGATTCCGATATCAAATGACCAAGATATGATGACATGAAGTTTAAATGATAATGCATGCATCGTACGATAATTACGTAAATGCCCTTGCACTTTCAAACTACGATATCTTCCTTGTTTGACGTCAGAATTTGATGATTTCGGTCTCATTTCAAAGATAATTTCACGACCTATTCATCCAAGTAGGTAATATCCAATGACCCTACTATGGGGTTCATTAGAGAATCACAAATCTTTGGGTTAAAGGTCGAAAACCTACCATATTGGTTCACTTATGCAGAGGGTGGCAAAAATGGGGTGCTTACATAATCCATTATTTTCTACTAACACCTCCCTCTCTCACTGTTGGGTCTTCGCTATCAGTTAAAGAGGTTAAGTACATAATATGAACGGAAGGAACAAAAGGAAGCAAGAACTTACTGATTAAAAAAAAGAGGAAGAAGCTCCAAAATGTGTAGACCTTCATGACCTCTGAGTGAGCAGACAGCAGCGTATTTGCAAATGTTTTCAAGCCATCGAAATGAACAGGGTCATTGCTATTTATAGGGCCTGGGAACCTCGAATTTTTAAAATCTTTCAAGCCCATGCGCCACACTCGAATGGGCCGGGAGTCAGTTGCATTAAATGTGACATGACGATCATGCAACAACTGCAATCATAACTACTATCCTGCTACCTTAATTAGTAGGCTAACTTTATGGCACGCATTCCTGAGGTTCTTTTATTGGTTGGGTGTATGCTAGTTAAAGTGTCTGACTGTTCATTTACCTGATTTTCGAGCTTCCAGTGTGCGTCTCTTCGGATGCTCAACTCTTCGTTTCTCCAACTTGGTTTCTTAATGGAGGGCGTGACGCTACAATCAGTCCTTGCTACAGTGCATGCTTAACCTTCGGGTAAGTGTGGCTGACTGCAGTTTCTTCTGCACCTACGAATGTGCAACATCTGAAGGCGCAAAGGGCAAATGATTAGTTCGGCGTGGTGGACTTGGAGTTATTATGTACCTCCAAATGCACGCATCCGAAGCCACAAGGGGCAACTAATCAGTTCGGCAGGGCCGACCCAAACTCTTCTGCACCACCGAATCCACAACATCTGATTGCGCAAGAGGCAATTGTTAGGGGTGTAAAATATTCTCCAGTAAAAAGCTGACGCATGGTGCATCAAACATTGCCAGCTAACTTGACTCTCTGTAATTACACTCAACCAAGGTCTCTTAGTAGCCGACTCCTACTAAGATACGTCGCCTAGTCTGATGTACATCCGAGGCCATGTGTCCCAGATCAACTCAATCAGGCCTTGCGCAGCGTAGTGTGAGGTCTTCTCCTAGTAGTATACCCTGGCCTCTTGTACAACGTGGGAGCGCTTATATGATGACACATGTCATCCTCCCGCCGAGGGACTTGGCTTTCGTAGTCAAAGTCCCCCACTCAGAGTCTATGACCTGGGTGCCACATGTTGCAACACCTGGTAGTCCTTCCTGCGTCGCTATGTAGAATCTGGGTGCCTCTAAGACTCTTGTCTCTACCAATAAATATAGGTGGTTTCCTAAGGTAAAGAAACTAATTTTGACTTCTCTTTTGCACTCACGTTCTTTCTATGGCCACTCTCTTTAAACTAGAGATAGCTCTCTACTACTCTTAATTGTTTACGTAGGGAATCTGACTTAGGCATAGGAGTGTACCCAAGGCTTAGTAGCCCAACTCCTTTGTCTGATCTCTATGATTGTAGGTTATCTGGATCGCAGATCGGCAGGATGGTTTCCAACTGTAACACCAGCCTAATAAGAATTTGACACGTCAGCATACACCTCACTCGTAGTACCTATGGAGGCAAGCCCAGCAAGTCTGCAAGTGGAACGCCGAACACTCAAACATGTCCAACACACATCCGCCCATGCCACGCTTAAGCCAAGGACAAATTCCACTTTTAAACCACTACCATAATCACAACGAACAAGTTCAAGGTTAAACATCTATTACAGTTAGGGCTATGTAAGCACCCCATTTTTGCCATCCCCAACTTGATAGAGTCTTATTGCTGTGTAGTCAGCAAAGGAAGAGATGTGAGTGAAACTCTCAAATCGACAATTGATCAGTCCTTAAGTGCTCTTTATAGTATTTTGAGACGAACTGAGACGATCCCTAGTACACATGAGTTTAAGTGAACACATACGGCAAGTATAAGAGAAGTAGATTTGGTATTCCAGCTAGCAAGGACAATCCAATTCCCATGCATTGAGAAAAAAAAAATTAAGAAACAAGTTACACAACAGCAAATGAAATAAAGGGACATAGGTAGTGCCAGTCCACTGAATAAGAGCACAATCTTCTCTAAGAGATCCATCCCAAATGAAAGAGAATGAAATATGGATTTTAATTAAAGGAAATAGTGAGTCATCAAAAGAATGTTTACAAAGCAAGCTTGCAGTCAACCCTGAACTAAGGCTCCAAAAGGAGCAAAACCAATCTCAATCCCCACATACAAATCTGGATTATAATTAAATCTAGTTTCAAGGCACCATATTACACTATCCAAAATCCATCCATACAAATGATGTTATCAAATGATATTACACTATCTCATTCCTGCCATCAAAACTTCGGGTTCAGCAGCTGTCTGAAGGATCTTAAAGATTTTAACCCCCTCCTCACTATCATCACTTTTACAATGGGGAAAATTGATATCCTTTTGAAATTTAGACATGACACCCTCTGCAATCATAGAGCGCTTACAATCAGAGTATAAAACAGCATTACATGAAAGAAGGTATAATAATGAATAAAAGAGGGTATAATAATGTAAGCTAATTGCTCTGTAAAACAATATCTCATTTGCTGATCTTGGAATTATAGAGATGAGGTATTGAAACTGAAAACCATGCCAAGCGTCATGAAAAATCTTCGACCTTGAATTGGAAATGTATTACCCTATTTGGCGTAAAGAATCTTCGACCTGATCAAGCATGCATACAAAGAATTTTGATCTGTCAACATCATGACCCTTGCCCATGTTTTTCCTCTATTCAATCTATCATCGTTTTGTCCTGCTGTGATTAAATGGAAGTTGTTAATGGTCCAGCAGTCCAATTTTTTATCTGCACATGGTTGGCTATCTCGGAATGTTAGATAAAAAATTGAATGTAATTATGAAAACCTAATGAACTGTAACATATTGGTTCCTTGACTTGGAAGCATTCAAATTTACTTTGGTTCCATGATTCCATCAAATCTAGTAAGAAATGGAAATAGGATAACCACTGTTTAGTGGGATGATTTCCCATGTTCTTATGACATTATCAACATTATAAGAAATTGGTCCAACCTAGAATGCACAAAGTAAATTGGAAGTAAGACAATAAGCAAATTTAATATAAATAGAATTTCTATTAGGTAATTACAATTCCAAAAGGATGAAGGAGCATTTGATCAAAATGCCATACATGCACCTACAAACACACATGAAAGAACACAACAATAAGCACATTTCAAAACCAAATTTACAAAACAAAAAAAAAAAAGTAAATTTCATCATCTTATGCTAAGTTCCAATGCCTTCTCGCAATTAATTAGGAAGTTCCCACTCCTTCTCCTGGTAATTGATCATATCTGCAATAAAGCACAATCTTAAAATTGAAATCAATGATGAGAATTTTTTTAGGCATATATAATGTACTGCAACATACAGAAACAATATTTTCACCTGAAACTATTTCTTGCATTAGATTGAGAATATGGCACCATTGTTCATGAGGACTGGGAAGAGAACAATGGTGCTTGTGAAGGATCCAAGGGTGTCTCCATGAAAAATGACATATATCAAAATACAAAAAATGATTCAAAATGGCATATATCAATAATGTATTTCACAACATTACCATTAAAAACGCTATCATGGAAAGGTATGTCTGCGAAGGGTAGGTCTCTAACGGTTGAGGAGCCTGCGAAGGGTAAGTCTCTAATGGTTCACTAACCCCACAATTTTTTTTTTCTTTTCTTCCTTTTTCTAAACAACTTTTATGTCTTCTACCACCTCTCTGCCCCTGCTTCTTCTTTAGACCCTTTGCAATTATTTGGGCCCAATAATTGACTTTGAGGCAAATAACTGAATTCATATAACATACATTTCTTTCAGGCAAATGAATGGACTAGTAGGGACATATTATTGGCTTTGAATGCCAAAAGCTAATGGGGTTACAACTTACATTGCATTGCATGGACCAGTAGAGGCTGTAGAGGTACCAAACTTTGGGCCCAATGTTGCTGCCATCTGAAAACATCTACAGGTGAGACTAAACTACTAGACCACAACTGTAGGAGGCAGTCCAAATAATTTAACTGAGACAAAGCTGATTCCTTTTAAACTCCAGAGAAAAAAGCTCATTGTTGTCATTGTTGCAATCTACAAATGAAGCTTTAATGGGCCATGTTGATACCTCACTGTTTTAAGAAGAGGACTAACCACACATTGTTCCTCTCCTTTTGGATCAGTTTTCTGGCATGTTTGCATTCATATCGTGTTCAGGTTTTTCCATGTTCCCCTACCCAATGTCATTAAAGAACATCATTCTCTCTATGTGAGGAAATAAATGGCCTTAATGTTCTCACAAGTTTTAAATCTGTAGTTGAGCTTGGAGATTCTTCAAAGGGTAATTACTAAGGAGAGGTGGCCATTGGGTGGATTTAGGAGTGCAGGTAAACTACTATCATATAATTCATAAGTCCAACATGATATTGAATCCAAAGTTTATGAATGTAAATGCCCACATTATTTTCCATTCATGTTGTAAATTTTAGCCCAAAACCATAACACCAATTGCCAACCAAATTGCCTTGTGGGTATGAAAGTAAAAATGCTAAGAATTGTCATCCTGTGAGCATGAAAGTAAAAAATCAAGAATAGCTTACCCAAAAATTTTAGCTTACCCGGTTCACAACCCCCCCCCCAAAAAAAAAAATCAATCAAGAATAGAGTGGTGGAACAAAAAGGTAAATTTTTAAGAATATTTTTTGTCATTTGAATCAAGGCAAAGATCCATCCACATTCCAAAAAGTTCAAAGTTAGTCTAGCTATGATGCAGGACAAACAACCCAGTCATTAAGAAATGGCAGAATACATGGAAACAATTATCCAAGCTTGCTGTTTACAAAAAAAAAAAAAAAAAGATATTTTTACCTCTCTCACCAAATCTAGCCCGACTAATCAAAACCCCATAGAGGGTTTACATTTCACGGTTTGGAAATAGAATTCAGATAACATACATTTCTTTCAGGTAAATGAATATAGTCGTCGAATCATAGAATGCATTGTAGTAGGTTTCTATAATAAAAGTGACAGTAGAATACTAACGGGGAGTCTAGGAGAAGGGAAGAAGATTGACATGCACAATCAAACAATTGCAGAGAGATATCAAACCCTAGAAATGGACTTTGAGTAAAGAAAACTGTCATTCAGAGAGGCAGAAAGGGAAAGAGAAAGAAAGCAGACCTTTTCCGCTCCCAAGGAGAATGAGGTAGTGTAGCCGAACAAGGGCAGTGTAGCTGAGAAGATGTGGTATTCTCCCCCTTCCTTTGGTTCTAAACCAAATGAGGTATTCTCTTGCTTCTGCAAGTCTTCTTTGTCCCAATTGTGGTATTCTCTCGATTCTACAAGTCTTCTTCGTCCCAGATGTTGTTTCCCTCCTTTTCAATCTACTGAAATCCAAAATCAATTGATACAATGGGTGTTTGCAGTGAATTGGATTTACACGATGAGAATGGGTACAACGAAGAAGAAGAACAAACCCTAGAATTTTCTTCCACTCACCCCTGTTAATAGTATATTTCCTCAAGCCTATCACCATTCGACATGTGTAAACTCATCAATCTCAGCAAGAGAGAGACACGTGTTATGTCAGGCAGCCATCCCGCTGTAGTGCCATCAAAAGTGCTATCATCCACGTAGGATGAAGCTCGTGGTTCATCAAAGGCATGTATCAAGGGCCTTTACCAAAGACGGATCCACTAATCATGTCTACGGATCACCACCGATAAATCAAAGACATGTATGACAACCTACGAAGAATTAAGCAGCGGTCAGCAGCACTGTATGTAAGACCCGTGTCGATCTAACCCGGTCTTACCACCTTGAACCAGGTTTATCCGTCACAGTCGAGTCAAATGGACCAAGGGCGTGAAGAAGATCGAGATCCCAGGTATCAAATCGACCCAAAAATACTTAAATTAGGGGAAGGGTCGCATACCCAGCTAAGCAGGGTCGGACCTCCCAAAAACAGAAAGTCAGACCCTCGGTTTTGGAGGGAGGGTCGGACAGCTTAAGACCCTAGGGTCGACGGGATCATCGACCCTCCCATCGACCCTCGGTTTCTGCCGAATATAGAAATTAGGAAATTTCTATATTTTTCGATTGGAATTCTTTCCAAATCTCAGAGGGACTTATTTAGGATGTTCCTACTCTATTTAAAGGACGTTCCTAAGCCACTTTCACTCCTTTCACAATCCTAATCGAATTGAGAGAAAGAGAGGAGAAGGAAAAGAGGAAGAAGAAAGGGAAGGAAGAGAACTTAGCACAAAGGTGAAGAATTTCAGAGAAAAAGTTATCTTCTCAGCTATGGATACTAATTCCATGAGTTTCTACAGACCTTAGGTTAGTAATTGTTGAGAGTGTAATCTCGGAGAAACCCAAACCATCAACCTATGGTTAGGTTTCCATGGAAAACCATAGAAGAATGCGTGAAAGCTATCTAGGTGGGTTATACATGGTTTCAGACCATGGAATGAATGTAGAATGGAATGTAGGAGCAAGCCATAGGATCCCAAACACGAGGAATGGATTAAAAGAGGGAATTAGACCAAAGTGCACCAAGGGTCGCACCCAGGGTCGATGACCATCCGACCCTAGGTATTCCTGACCATCGACCCTCAGCATTTGGGAAGTCCAGAAAGAGGGAAGGGTCGATAGACCCATCGACCCTACCTCCGACCCTCAGTTGACAGAATAGTTTTTAAATCTGGAATTAATTCTAATTAAATTCAATCGACTTTGTTAGGTCTTCTAGCAATATAATAACATTGTAAAGGTGATTTTAAAGCTTGGAAAAGTATCTTATAGCAAGCTAAGGTGAGGAACCTTAACCCCAAACTAAATTGGTTAATAATAAATTGTTTTCTATTTCTTGAGTCCTATGCTATGTTTGATTCTATGCGAATATGTTTGTAATGTGCATACAGCATGCCATCCAATATTTCTATTATTTGTTCATGCATATTTACTTTATTGTTTATAACATGATGATGATGATGATAGGAATAGGCATGTGATTGTATGTGTGTGGTTGGTGTACTTGATGCGAGCGAGTATCAGGGGAGGTGTGATGAGAACATCAAAAAATGTTAACCTTTGGCGGGTCTCAGCACTTTAGCTCTATCTCTAACTCAAGTCTTGTGCATTAGCATCGTCGTATCGCCATTACTTTAGCAGAACTATTATGTCGTAGAGTATCAGGGGAGGTGGTCTCGGTCCTTGTAGTCCCTGACTCTACCGGGAGGCCTTAGCTCTATCTCTATGGACATTCTGAGGGATGCTGGGGTGAGGCCTTGGATACACTGTTTGGCATTAGGATTGGTTAGTTGCGAGCCCAGTTTGTAGCCCTCGCCAACAGGGGCTTACGTGTTGGTATGGCAATAAACGTAACCTTTGTTATATAATGTTCATGGTTGGGTGCATGTGAGTTGACAATAAACGTGATCTTTGGATAACGTCACACACTCGTGTATAGAGGCAGAGTCAATAAACGCGATCTTTGGCTACCTAAACCTTTCTATTGCATACTGCAAACTTTAAACCGGACCAAAGATATAAATTCATTTTTTGCATGCATATGTATTGTTGCATTGTTTTGGCTACTCACTGAGCCGTGATGTGTGCTCACCCCTCGACGTCGAATATTTTTAGTTGATGATGCAGGTTATACCGTTGAAGACTACATGAACGCGTCTGCGTACGAAAATGTGGCAGCAATGGAAGCTGGAGCTGAAGAGGATACACACGACTCCTCTTGCGAGTGTAACTCGTTTGTATTTGATTAAATATTTTATAGGTTTCTTTATTGGATTTATTAAGACATGTATTTGGTATTTAAATATGTATGTCTCAGTTGAAAACAGAATAATTTGCTATTAAATTATTAATATCATCTTAGATTCTCAGTTCATTTATTTACAAGATTTTTGCTATTGTGTATTTACTCTGATTATGATTACGGATGTGTGTAAGTTTGGATAACGCGGGGATAGCCTATTTGAGATCCTGGTTGAACCGTTGGTTTATTCGCGGTTCATCACATCATTCTGAATAGTGCAGAATTGGGGTGTGACACTGTAGGATCTTAATCCTACGGTCCATAATGAGGGTCCAGATTTCCCCAATGAATCATGGGAGGGAAATATGCAAACATTCATAAGTCAAAGATCCAATCAAGGATGGACAACATAGCTATAAGTGCCTCCGATGATCACTAGGTAAGACATCTTGAATTCTAACCATCTTCACTACTCTGAGAATACTCAGAGACCCCACATTCCTAAAAGAAGCTTCATTTTCTTACTGTAAGCTCTATACTATTTGCTCAGTTTACTAACTTGATCGTCAGAGCGGACACAGATAACCTCTTTACTCTGCCTTGCAGGAGATGGGACACATCAGCAGAACCAATTTTAGCAGCAACAGTTTGGTGCCCACCGAAGGGCCCTGACTATTCCAATTCCAACAAATAAGATGGTGACCACAAGAAACAATGCCGGAAGGGTGGACAAAAACCCCCACCCAGTTAATGAATCCAAAGAAGTCCAAGGCAAAAACCGGAACGGGGGAGTAGATCCATCCATGGTAGGATAGTAAGTAACTCAAGAACAATTTAATGATCTTATAGAACAGATTGTTACACTTGCTAGGAACCTAATGCCACCACCAGCTCCTCCTCACCATAACCCAACTCACTTGGGTAGGGGACAAAGAGGAGGATCAAGGGGGTTGGCACATTCGGGTCGATCGCATCACTCGGCGTCGCGTGGAGGTCGATCTAGTCACTCGGTGTCACATAAAGGTACCAACTACATGGAGGAAGAAGGAGATACCGACTATATGGAAGAAGATGAGATATGCACCAGTTACTCCGAGAGCCTTTCAATGCAGAACCATCGGGGGTCTTAGATCAGTAATCTCGAAGAAGAAACACAAAGGCGAGTTGATGTTGAGTGGGCTAACAAGCCGTAGCCAACAGACTTGCAGTTGAGCAAGCCCACGTTACACCTTCAGCTGCTCCCTGAACGCTCGAGCACCAGCTACAAACCATGCAGGCCAGACTTAACGAGATGGAGAAACAGGGAGGCTAATAGAACGAATGTCCATAGAAAAAGGGAATACCATTCCAACATGGCGTTCTCAAGCGAAATCATTGACGCACCACGACCAGACAACTTCAGAATGCCTAAAATCAAACCCTATGATGGGACAATTGATCCACAACTGCACTTGGATAACTACTCTGCCGTGATGCTACTCTACAAATACAATGACGCGATGCTCTATAGAGCATTTCCCTCCACACTCAAGGGACCGGGTCATCTATGGTTTAACAACCTCCCACATAGTTCTATTTGAAACTTTGATGAGCTTAGTGATCAATTCTTTGATCATTTCTAAACCTAGGTGGCATCTAGGAAAGACACCAAATATCTGATGAGGATCAAGCAGAAACTGGGCGAATCCTTAAGAAAGTTCCTGGCGAGATTCAACAATGAAGCTCTACAAATCAAAGATTTTCCCCAATGTGAGAATGATAGCTCTCTTCGACGGGGTGACAGATCCAAACCTAATGAAGTCCCTAGCGAAGATACCTCTAGTAGATCTTAACGATCTAAGAGCTCGGTGCGACAAATATGCCACAGCTAACGATGCTTTGCTATTAAAGCAAAGCATTTAGAAAGCGGCAAGAGAAAAAAGGACCGAGATGCAATCTACCTTGGAAGCATCCATCCAACCATCCAAGAAATAGAAATCGAGAAAGGACAGATTCCCAGGCAAGCAAACAAACAAAGTAGAGTTCGATTGGGATGCCTTCACCCCATTAAAAAAATCGATGGGCGTATCATGTATGAGCTCTAGGGTACAGCCCACGAGTTGCGGGAACCACCAAATATGAAGGCAAATCCAAAGAAGAGATCAATGAAAAGACACTACAAATATCACAGGGATCACGGTCATGTCACCGAGAAATGCCGAGCTTTACGGTATGCCATCGAGGATCTCATCAAGCGTGGCCATGGAAAACAATACATAGGTGAGCCTGCAAAAGGAGAACCAAAAGGGAAACAACCAGCAAGCTACCAAGAGAAGTAGATCCCAAGCATAGTCGAAAGGACAAGGATGATTCCGAGGATGAGCCGGAGTCTCCTCCTTTGAAGAAGATCGGCAATACCAAAGTAGAACGAGTAGGGATGATCCTCCAGTCAAGTGGAGAAAATTCAGTAGAACAGAACCATAACTGAGGATACACTTCAACCTAACAGAAGAAGATGGTTTTCAATGACCATAAAATAAATGAAACCTTGGCTGACCTCGCCAGGCGGTTTTCAACTCATGACTTAGAACCAAAGTCGCATCTTCCAAAAGACATCAATTATGAGCCAAAAGAGGTACTATCATACCTCATTGAAAGCTTTAAAAATCTAAGTCTAGAGGATGAACCAAGGAGGAGAAGAAGCCTGAGTCCCTTACGTCGGCACATTGCACTCCAGAAAAGGCGCATCAGACGCCCATAAAGAGGGTGTGGGATCCCTACGACACAAGGATGGTCATCCCAGAACACTATGTAAATGCAATTGTAGGAGGACCAGCTGCGGGGAATACCACAAAAAATGCACGGGCAGAATATTCCAAGGAAGTTTACAAAGCATCCTCCTCCACACCTTATAAGACAGGAGATGTCATCACATTCTAGGATGAAGATCTCATCGACATCAAGGTATTGCATGAAGATACATTTGTCATATCCATGGCCATGGACAAAATAAATGAAGTAGAGCATGTCTTGGTCGACACCGGCAGCTCTGCTGACATACTGTACTACCACACCTTCAAGGCCATGGAGCTCGACGAAAAGTGTCTTCAGCCCATTGTGTATTCTCTTATTAGTTTCTCTGGAGATGTCATCCATGTGAAAGGAGGAATCACACTTGAGACACGAGTTAGAACAAAACCTCAAAGGAGAACCTACTTGTCCTTGTACTTGGTGGTGGACGTCCCCTCTAGCCACAATGCTATCTTGGATGTCTAGGACTTAATTTGTTAAGAGCTTGCGTATCAACATACTATCTCGTCATGAAACCCAACAGAGAATAGTGTGGGATATTGCAGGGCAAATCAAGATGTATCTCGTCACTGTTACAAAAATGATCTAGATCAGCGATGAGAAGTGGGCGACATCTACAATCGAAATTGAAGACTTGCGAGACGACCTGACGCAATAGCGAGGTGCTCCGATTGAAGAACTGGATCTAGTGCCGATTTCAAAAAAAGAGATGGATAAATACTTCCAAATTGGATCATCTTTAAAAGGGGAGTAGAGGGAGAATTTGGTGAAATTCCTAAAGGAAAATATTAATGTCTTCGCATGGACTGCCTCTGACATGCCTGGAATACCTAGGGAGTTGATGGAGCACCAGCTGACGATTGACCCAAGTGTCATGCCCGTACACTAAAAGAAAAGAAGTTTCAGACCAGAGCGGGAGGCAGCAATAAAAGTGGAAGTGGAAAAGCTACTCACCGCTGGATTTATTAAGGAGGTAAAATATCCTCAATGGGTGTCAAATGTAGTCATGGTGAAAAAAGCAAATGGCTAGTGGCGAATCTGTATCGATGATTTCGATCTCAATAAAGCATGGCCTAAGGACTACTACCCTCTCCCAAAATTAGATAGGCTAATAGATGCGATTGTCGAACATTAAATGCTATCCTTCATGGATGCATGCTTTGGATACAACCAAATAAGGATGTATGAGCCAAACGAGATCAACACCACATTCATTACGAGCACGGGGCTCTACTACAACAAAGCAATGCCTTTCAGGTTAAAGAATGCAGGTGCAACTTACCATAGATTGGTAAACAAAGTCTTTGAAAAGCAGATCGGCAGGAATATGGAAGTTTATGTGGATGATTTTTTGGTCAAAAGCATAAAATCAGAAAACCATCTCCAAGATTTAAAAGAAGCATTTGAGGTCCTTCACCAAAACCAGATGAGATTGAACCCAAACAAGTGTGCGTTTGGCATGGGATCTGGTCAATTCTTGGGTTTCATGGTCTTAAGTAGAGGAATTGAGGGAAACCCAGCCAAGATTGAAGCTATCATGACAATGTCGGCCCCAACCAAACCAAAGCAAGTTCAAGAGTTAACAGGAAAGATAGCCACCCTGGGTTGGTTCATGTCAAGATTGCTTGATAGATGCCTACCATTCTTCAAAACACTGAAGGGAAACAACATTTTGAATAGACGGAGGAATGCCAAAAAGCTTTTGACGAGCTCAAAATTTTCTTAACTTCCCCACCGCTGCTCTCGTACCCCGAAGCAAGAGAAGAATCGCAGCTATACCTCACTATTTCAAAAACAAAAAGAGGTAGAGAAGATTCAGAGACCAGTGTATTATGTAAGCAAAATGCTACTGGATGTCAAGACAAGATACAGAATGGTGGAGAAGCTGGCTCTCACTCTAGTGATTGCAGCTCGAAAGTTACAACCATACTTTCAGGGACACATTATCATAATGTTAACTAATAAGCCACTGAAGAAGATACTAGCGCTACTTAATATATCTAGATGACTTGTAAACTGGACAATAGAATTAGGAGAGTTCGAAATAATTTTTCATCCAAGAATGGCAGTAAAAGCACAAGTGCTTGCTGATTTCATGTTAGAAACGTTTGATGAAGATAGTGCCAACATTGAAAAAATGATGGCAGAGGAAGACGTATGGCAAAAGAAGAAAAAGCAAAAGACGGAGCCCGCGCCAGTATGGGTACTTTATGTGGATGGATCTTCAAGCGACAAGCACTCGGGGACCGGAGTAATACTAACAAGTCCAGAGAATTTTAAAGTGCAGGTCGCTCTTCGATTTGATTTCCATGCGACGAACAATGTGGCCAAGTATGAGGCCCTCCTGGCTGGACTTCGCTTAGCAAAGGCATTAATGGTAAGAAAAATAGACATATATAGTGATTCACAAGTTGTCGTTCGACAAGTCAAAGGGGAATTTGAAGCAAAGCAATCAGACATGATAGCATATCTCAAGAAGGCAAGATCACAACTCAACCTTTTCGAGGAATAGAGAACTCGGAAGCAGATGGTCTATCCCAATTGTTGGCAGAGGACCTCTCCGACCTAGATGAATCAGTGTATATCAAGGTCCTGAAAAATAAAAGCGTAGCAAAGGGAGTTGAGGTACAAGAAGTCGAACGCAAAGCGACTTGGATAGATCCTATAAAGATTTACCTCAAGACCGGTGAACTCCCAGAAGATAGATTAGAAAGGCATCGGGTTCAAGCTAGATTCCGTTGATACATGGGGATAGATTGGAAACTGTATCGCAAATCATTTACATGCCCTTTACTACTCTGTCTCACTCCAGAAGAGGCCGGCAAAGTAATGTGGGAAGTGCATGAAGGGATTTGTGCTAGCCACATAAGTGGTCGTGCACTCTATCAAAAAATACTTTGACAAGGCTATTACTGGCCATCCATGCTCGCCGATTGCAGTGAATACGCCACCCAATGTGAAAAATGCTAGAAGCACGCCACTATCAGCCATCAACCCATAACCGAGCTCCAATCAATAAATAGTCCCCTACCATTTGGGATGTGGGGGTTAGACATTGTCGGCCCAATGCCAGGGGCCAAAACGTCTAAGAAATTCCTCATCGTGTCCTTAGATTACTTTTCTAAATGGGCAGAGGTGGAAGCAGCAGTATATGCAGATACAGCCCGGATAGAGACCTTTCTTCGAATAAACGTGATATACCACTATGGCATCCCAAGAGTACTTATCACTGAAAATGGACCACAATTCGACAGCCAATAGCTAAAGGCTTTCTGCGAAGGGTTTGGGATTGAGCAAAGGTATGCGACAGTATATCACCCGGAAGCAAACGACCAAGTCGAAGCCACTAATAAGATGATCTCCAAAGGGATAGCTCATCGCCTTGGAACAGCAAAGGGAAAGTGGTTCGATGAACTTCTAAGCGTCCTCTGGACCTACAGAACTACAAGCCGAACGCCCACTGGAGAGACGCCCTTTATGCTAGCATACGGCGCAGAAGCAGTCACACCAACAGAGGTGACCCACCCCAACTACATGATCTTCAATTATGATGAGATCTAGAATAATGAAGAACTAAGGATCAACTTGGACTTACTTAAAGAGGTTCGTGAAAACACATACTTACGAACACTTGTGTACCAGCAAAGGATAGCAAGGTATTACAACTCGCGCGTCCGATCTAGGAAATTCAAAGTTGGCGATTTGGTACTTCGCCAATCTGTTGTATCTAAACCTTCCCAAAAGGGCAAGCTAATGCCAATATGGGAGGGACCTTATAGAATAATCCATATAACGAGGCCAAGGACATGTTATCTAGAGACCATAGAAGGGAGATACATACAAAAACTTTGGCACTCGAAGAACCTACGGAAATTCTATCAATGATGTAATGGACAAGAGAAAAGCTCAATAAAGTGTCTTACCTCCAACATACAAGTCTTTGAATACAATCATAAGATGCGACAATACTCTAACACCCGAGTTCAAAGTGAACAAGGTACTCCTAGAGTAGAGCAGTAAATGCTCTATAAGTTGATTGTACTGAGATTTAAATTGCGTATAAGCTATTCACTACTGAAAACTTGAGAGAAGGAACCTTCTAACAAAAACCGTGATACAAAGACAAAAGATCATGTAAGCTCGGCAAAGAAAAAGTTCCAAAGCAACAAAACTCCAATTCACATAACAAAAAAAAAAAGGGGAAGTGTGTCGACTTTCCAAGTAATTCAAGGTCAAATTACATAAAAACGCTCTCATTTGATTGGGAGGGGGAGTACGGGTAGCTTTAAAACCTGAGAAGTCGACAAGAGGGCAAAGCGATCTCACATAATCCCCAAATTCAAAAAGCTTCTTCAGAACCATGTTTTTATCTTTAATATGATTCGCTTACTGCTCCTCAAGGACCATGATTTGTTGCCTAAACCTCCAAGTTTCTTCTCTTAAAGCACCAATCTGATCTTTTATTCTCTCTTTCTCCTCTTTTAATGCATCCTCCGCTAGTTCTCTGCCGAGTTCAGCCCTGGCACATCGGGCCTCCAAAGAGTTGATCCTCCCAGACAGATCGCGGAGATTGTTGGCGTACTAAACAAGAAAAAAAAAGAAGTCAACAAAGAGATCCCGAATGGTAAACCCAGGAATGAAAAGACTAACCTTTAGAAGCTCGAAAGAGATTCTCTCATTAGGAGGACGAGAAGGTCCCTTGTGCAAGGCACCATGTCCGCTAAATAAACCAGGGGAGAAAGGAGGCAAAAGGGTCCTCATAGGGCTGTTGAGTTGAAGCCCGCTGACAATGGAAGTAGTAGAGACATCAATACAGGAAGAAGATGATTTCCTTGATCGCTTAGAAGAAGAAGTCAACATTGCCTTTCCCTTTAATCGCTGAGAAGTCCTAGCAGTCTTTTCTACGGTCCTTCTTGAAGAATGAACTGGGGGAGGAGAGTCAGCTGGAAACATGCATGCCGGAGATCATCAAAGAAAAAAAAAAGGTTGCAAAGTGAAAAGAACTGGGAGAAAAGAAATACCAGACTTAGGTGAGACATCATCATCATTGATCTCCGTGATGGGATCTCCACTGCTACCTCCGACAAGGACTCGGAGGGAATCAGGAAAGATAGGAAGTTGAAAGTCAGGCTCCCCAAATTCAGTACGCAGAAACTAGAAGTCACGCATGCGTTCCCAGGAAAGATGGAATGAGACTAGATCGTTGCCTGACAGTTCAACTCTCGAGTTTAATTCTCTCACCTCCTCGTCCCCAAGGAAACTCCAGGAATGATTAACATGAAGCGGAACTCTATCTCTTTGTCCTATAAAAAAGAAAGAAGAGCGCCAGTTCAGAGATCCTCTCTGAGTCTTCAGAATCTTCGAAGTGCCAGCCTTGGTCTTAAAGAAGACCCACCCGGTAGGCCTTGAGGTACCAATCTTGTTCTCCACATTCAAGCTATAAAAGGTCTTAAACAGATCAACAGATGAAGCACGACCAATCTTCTGAAAGAAGCAGACAAAAGAAATCAAATGACACCATGAGTTGGGTTGCACTTGTCCTAGAGACAAGTGGTAATATCTCAAGATGGAAAGAACCTCTTTAGGGAGAGGAAGGCAGAAACTGAATGCAAACATCTCTTCAAATAAGAAAAATTTGTGAGGGATTGCAGCATTTGGAGGATCAACATCAGAAGGAACCTTGTACGAAAATTCTCTTGAAACTTGAAAAGAAGATAAAAGAGAATCTATTTCTTTGGCACTCATTTTGGAGCGGTAGAGGGTGCAAATAAGTTTGTCTCTTGGTTTGGGAGTATTAGCACATGCAGAGGAGCTACTCCCAGTGGGAGTTCGCAAAGAAGACATCCTTAAGAAACCAAAGAAAGGCGTAGGAGAAGATAAATCCGAAAATTTGATCAATGCAAGGAAAAGATGGAAAGATATCCAACGCAAAGTAGGGGACATATACACTAAGAGACTGCAACCGTTCCCTCCCACATTTCAAAAACTTGAAATCTGTAGACAGTGAGGCATGTCAATCGCCAGTCGCCGTAGAAGGACTACTTTCCACGTGGTGCCACCCCCTTAATTAACAGGTAACTTCCAAAGTTAATGCACCTAAAAAGGCGTAGAGAGGGAATGAAGAAGAAATTAGAAAAGGCAATGCCACATGGAAGACGGTTAAGCAAGTTACAAAAAGGAAAATGCAAGCAAGAATAAGGGAACTCGAAAAGTTTTCCTTTAAAGTTCAAATCTATAACTTTTACATTGATATTCCACCCCCCCCCCCTAAAAAAAGAAGGAGATAATGGGTCAAGCTCAAACTTGGTCAGTATCCTCTACAATCGTCTCCATCTCGGCTCGGTCAGTAGCCTCCGCAGTCATCTTCGTCTCGACAAGAGAAACATTTTGAACAACATTGACACCCTGGTCAACAGCGATCTCTGGATGCGAATAGATAGGACCAGCAACAGCAAAAGTTCACGGCTCGGCTTCAGATCCCCCTTCTTCCAAATCAATCTCGGAGTCGCCCTCTAATAAAGATGAGGATGGAACATCATCCAACTTCAAATCATAACCATCGAGGTCTAATTCGGGTGCTACCTTGCACACAAAGCGAAAAAGCTTGTAAGTACCCTTAAGAAAAGCATTCCCGCCAATTTTGGTCCTAAGAAGACGTTTCGAAGGAGAATCCAAGACATACTGGTCAAGCTTGGCAGAGACTTTGAACTCTTCAATGGCTTGTCAAATGCACCCAGGGATCTCGGACCCAACCTTCTGGAGTCTAGCCTCAAGACTCTCTTTCTCTCGGTTGTGATCAATCTTCAAAAGATTCAATTCCGCAGTGGCCTTTTTTTTCTCCAATCTGAGCTCGGACTGGAGTCTCGAAACTTCAAGCTCCGCATTACTTTTACCTTTCTCCGCAGCACTGAGATTAACTTTGGTAGAATCTAGCTGCTCTTTCAGAGACTCATTCTTCTCGGCGAGCTCCTGACGGACCCTGTAAGCCTCCTTTCGAATCTGATCACTGGCCTCAAGCTTCTCCAAATTTTTGGATATTTGCTGCCTATGCTTCGAAAGATACAGTAAAGCATTCATAAGCTGGAAGAAAAGTAGAGAAGTGTTAGAGGGTGATAACTAAAAAGAAGGAAACGGTTGAAGCAACAAACGAATACTCACACCCATGAGATATCGTCTCTTTAATTGTTTCACTTCATCCACTACCATCTTGTCAAAAGACTTCATATCAACGGGTAAGCCCATACTTTCCACAACCTGAAGTGCAACCTCCAACGAGGTGAGAGCACTATCAGCCTAGTTAACATGCCATTTCAGCAAATATAGAGACTTGGCCAAGCCAGAGGTGCGACCTTGACTAGAAGATCTCTTCTCAAGATTTTTGCTTGAAATTGGATGAGTGGGGGCCAAGGACGGATCAAAAACCCCTGCAGTAGTAGACCCTAATGCAACAAAAAATTCTTGCGGTTGGTGGGATGGAAGAGAAACCTCAACAATTCCCGCAGTAGAGACCATGCTGGGGCAATGCCCAGGTCATCAAAGAGAACCAAGGAAAGAGACTCCTCCAAATGAGTTGAAGAAGCATAACCCGCCTCGGTCCTAATCTTTTTTCGGGCCAGGGCTGTAAGAGCCGTATCAAACTAATCGGTTTTACCACCTTGTACCAGGTCTACCTATCATGGTAGAGCCAAATAGACCAAGTGTGTGAAGAAAATAGCGAAACCAGATATTAAACTGACCCAAAAACAATAAAATGGGGGGCAGGGTCGCACACCCAGACAGGCAGGGTCGGACCCCCCTCATTAGGAAGTCTGACCCCTGATATTTTAACTGGGGGTCGGACAATTTAGACCTGAGGGTCGACGGGAACATCGACCCTCTCAACGACCCCCTCTTTGCCGACAGAAATCGTAAATAGGAAACTTTCCAAATTTCAAGGGGATGCTTTCCTAATCTCAATGGGACTTATTTTGGGAGGTTCTCCTCTATAAATAGGATGTCCCTAAGCCTCTTTCACTCCTTTTGAAACCCTAATTAAAAGTGAGAGAAAGAGAAGAGAAGGAGAAGAGAAGGAAAGTTAGAGAAGAAGACTAAAGTGAAGAATTCAGAGAAACCTCTGACTCTCAGCAAAACCTAAGGTATGGGTATGTTTTCATTAATGATTTAAGACCTTAGAATAGTTCATGAAGAGGGTATGGTCTTGGAGAAACTCAAATCATCCATCCATGGGGGGATTTCAATGAAATCCATGGAGAAAATCATGGTAGGTAAAGTAAGAAGAAACTTAGACTTCTAAGCCATAGAACAAGCATAGAATGGATTGTGGAAGTAAGCCATAGGACCCAAACATGAAATAATGGACTGTAGAATGAAATTCTCGACTCAAACCATGGGGGGTCACACGTGGGTCGATTGGGAATCGACCCTGCCAGACCACAGGATCGACCCCCAGCATTCAAGAAGTCCAGGGATGGGGTGGTCGCATCCAGGGTCGATGGAACATCCGACCCTGGCATCGACCCTACCCTGGGGGTCGCAGTAAACTGCTACCCTACTTGCGACCCACCCTGCGACCCTCACTTAACAGCAAGTCTAAAATTGTCAGAATGACTTCTAACTAAAATCTATCAACTTGTTAGGTTTTCCTATTGATATAAAAGTGATTCTTAAAGCTTGAAAGAGGATCTACACTCAAGCAAAGGTGAGGAAACAAGACCTAAACTAATTGCCTAATAATAAACTATTTTTATTTTCTTGAGTCCAATGCCATGACTGATTCTATGCATGTATGCTTGTAATGTGCATTCAACATGTCATCCAATATTCCTGCTATTTATGTTCATGCATATTTAATTCTATTTTATTTATAACATGATGATGATGATGATGCTAGGAATAGACATGTGAATGTTTGTGTGTGGTTGGTGTACTTGATGCGAGTGGAGCATCAAGGGAGGTGTTATGCAGTGTTTGATCCGGGCACTGTAGCTCTATCTCTACTCAAGTCTTGTCCACTGACATTGTCGTATCGTCATTACCTTAGCAAAACTATTAAGTCATAGGGCGTTAGGAGAGGTGGTCTCGGACCGTATAGTCTTCGACTCTGCCAGGGGGCCTTAGCTCTATCTCTATGGACGTATTGAGGGATGCTAGGGTGAGGCCTTGGATACACTATTTGACATTAGGATTGGTTATTTGCAAGCCCAGTTTGCAAGCCCTCGCCAGAAGGGGCTTACGTGTTGGTATGGGTAGGGCATCAGGGGAAGTGTTATGCGGTGTTTGATCTGGACACTTTAGCTCTATCTCTATTCCATGTTGGGGTGGATGTAGACGACAATGGTGTTTGATCCGTTGGGTGGGCTTACACACCCTGTGTATAGAGGTGAGGCGGCCACCAAACCTTTCTATAGTACATTGCAAACTTATATATCAGACCACAGATATGAATTGAATGCATGCATATATTTGTTGCATTATTTTGGTTGCTCACTGAGGCGTGATCTGTGCTCACCCTTTCGACGTCGAATATTTTTAGTTGATGATGTAGGTACCACTGTGGAAGACTATATGAATGCTTCTGTGTACGGGCACGTTGCTGCAATGGAGGCTGAAGACTTAGTGGAGACGCATGACTCCTCATGCGAGTGCAACGCATGCGTTTTCGATTAGATTTTATTTGAACTATTAAGGAAATATAAATTGATATTTTATTTACGTATGTCTCGATTGATACAACATAATTTGATATTTTATTTATGATTATCACAGTTAGATTCCTCAGTTCATTTATTATTAAGACTTCTGCTATTGTGTATTTATTCTGATTATGGTTGGGGATGTGTATGGTTTAGTCTACCAGGACACAGCCTATTAGAGATCCTGGTTGAACCGTTGGTTTATTAACGGTTCATCACACTATTCTGAATAGTACAGAATTGGGGTGTGACAACTTGGTATCAGAGCTCTCAGGCCCTGTCTTGTAAACCAGTATACTACCACAAAAGTTTGTGAACTGAGATAGGATAAAAATTTAAAAGCTGTAATAATAACACACTATAAGCATCTGTGCTGTTTGAGACAAAATTGAAAGAGAATAATGCATCTATTAAATGAGAAAAAATTTATATACATTCAAAGGAAGAACAAACGTATATATATACAAGTCTAAAGTAGAGTACAGTCCATAACCCGGACAGTTACTCTGAAGTACAAAAAGAAAAAAAAATAAAAAATAAAAAGAAAATGCATCAGGAAGCTGGAGGTGATGGGGGAGGCGGTGCCTCGTGATCTCTGTCATAATCCTCAGCATAGACTCTAGTCAACCAAGCTATCTGAGTTCGGGTCGTCTGAAGACTAGCTGTGAGAGCAGCCACCCGCTGATCAGTCACGCGCTGAGCATCTAAAAGCTCTCCCACCCTCAGATCCGACATGCGCTGGGCATCTAAAAGCTCTCCCATCCTCAGATCAAACATGCGTTGAGCCTCTCTGATCTCATGCAATATCTCCATCATGTCATCAGAAGGTGGGTATGAAGGACCAGCTACATGTGAAGGACCAGCTGCATAAGAAGGACCAGCTCTCGTAGCATGAGTAGGTGATGGAGGAGGTATGGAATCCACATCCATGTACAAACGATCATTATCACCCCCATGAACCCCTGCTCCAGCGGCTACTGCTGCTGCCTCAGCGTCAGCCATCTCCACTCGAGTACATGGACGCACCAGAGCATTCCTCTCATCGTCGCTGACTTGGGCATCCCGCATGCCCATCTTACAGATGGCCTCCCAATCCAGAGGTGATGAGAAGGATTTTTCCTGAATCCTCTCATCCATCATGTCAACACCCAGGCGGGTAAGCAGCATAGAGATCATGCGTCCATAAGGTAGGTTGCCAGTATGACCGGGCAATGTGGCACTGATCATCGTCCGCATAATGATGTAAGGGAGGCAGACAGGCTGTCTAGTGCAGATACAGTACAGCAGGAACTGGGTCAACTGGGAGATCTTCTCGTAGTTCCCACTCTGAGGTACCAGGTTGTGCTAAATAATCTTACAGTACACCCGAGGCTCTGGACATAGGTAGATCGCTTTCATCTCCCAGCGATCCTCTCTGATGATCTGATGGTCAATCTCAGCTCTCATCTCCAATGAAAAGAACTGGAGCTCTCCAGGAGCACAGAACACCAAGGGGTCGTCGTTAGAAATGCCCAACAAGTCGGCTAGCTACCGACAATCAAATGAAATCTCGACTCCCTTGACGTAGGTGGTGATCTGGAGCTCTCTACCCCTCTCAGTATCGTTGTAATCCCCCACTACTTGGAGATTACAGTAAAACTGTCTCACCAAATTTGGCCGAGTGCAGGCGTCATAGGTGATCACAGGAAGCTAGCCCATGTCACCAAAAGCTCTCTCCACATCGAACAAGGCCAGGCAAGCCAAGTCCACCCGGCGACCTCACTCTACCTTCTTACGAGAGTAGCGGGCATACTGTGTCTCTGCCTCGTTAGAACAGAAGCGGACTGGGTCATGAACCCTGGGGACTTTGTACAAGCCATACTATCTGCAAAAAATAAAGAAAAACAGATACTGGCTTAGTAAAGATGAAAAACCCGAAAATTTCGACATTATAACGACGTAAATTGGTTAAAAGCCTCACTTTTCACCCATACACGTGGGCAGGAGGACTTATATATATTCTAAACAATCCTGCAAGACTCATACAGTTGGAAATTTCATCTAAAGAGATCGAATTTGAAGAAATTTCAAGAAATTCAAAAATCTCGACAAATTAGGGCAAAAATGGGAAATTTCAAGTTTCTCGATAACCAACCGATGAAACTCAAATATTTTTAAGGGCTTTCATCCATTGAGTCACCAACAACAAAAGCCCCCAATAAAAATTGAATTTTTACGGTTGAAAAAAGTTTAATTTGAAGAAAACGATATAA
The DNA here is from genome assembly GCA_028583415.1 of Protea cynaroides. Lineage (NCBI taxonomy): Eukaryota > Viridiplantae > Streptophyta > Magnoliopsida > Proteales > Proteaceae > Protea > Protea cynaroides. Next base: position 85,349,267 of record CM053268.1, read on the forward strand.
ATGAGCAAAAACCTAGTTAAGAAACCCTAAAAACATGAAACTGTAGGGAACATACCTGTAGAAGAGGAGTAGACGTCGAAATGAGAAGCAAAAACCACTAATGGGTCAGAGTTGTCACTATAGCAACTCAGAGGGACGAGTCGAGTCGGAAAGGAGGAGGAAAAATGAGAAATGGATTCAAAATCGAGATTAAAAACCTGATTTTTAATCCGAGGGTAGAAGAATTCGACCAAGACATCCGACCCTCCCTCCGACCCCCTCATCGACCCTCAGCTCTAGATGATCTAACAGAGAACCAGGGGTCGATCCCAGGGTCGGACATGCATCGACCCCCTCATCAACCCCCGGCTCTCGGTAAGAATCAGTGATTCTCAGGGTCGCATACCTGAGGGTCGGACATCCATCGACCCCCACCATCGACCCTGCAATGAAAAATACAGTATTTTTGACAGAATGATCTGAAAATTTTGAAAATATCATTGGTTAGTGGATTTAAATATGAGAATGAAGTATATGATGATTGCCTCACGTATTCTATGATTTTCAGGCATTACCACTACCAGACCAGATAATGGCATTCCCGCTAGAGTACTCTTTGATTCAGGAGCTACTCATTCTTTTATATCTGTGTCATTTTGAAAGAAGCTAAATCTACCCCTCAAATCCTTAGACTACAAACTGCTTGTACGATCGCCTATGGGATTAGAAGTGGGATTAGAAAAAGGTTATGGACCATGTCCAGTTCTTATTGACGAGAAGACTTTGGATGCAACCTTGATCCAACTTGAGATGGCAGACTTTGACGTCATATTGGGAATGGACTGGTTAGCTCGGCATTCTGCAAACCTATTGCGTGCCGAAAAGAAGCTGACATTTAAAGACAAAAAAGGAGCAGAGGTCAGTTTTGTGGGAACCAAACTTCCTCGTAAACGAAAGCTCATACTCTCTGCATTAAAGGCTAGGAAGTGCCTTGAGAAAGGAGCAGTTGGGTATCTAGTATCTGTGGTCGATCTTACCAAAGAAGCACCACAAATGGAGGATATTGATGTCGTGTGTGACTATCCAGATGTATTTCCTGAAGAACTACCGGGACTACCACCCGACCGCGCTACAGAGTTTGTTATAGATCTGATACCCGGAGCCGCACTAGTATCTAAAGCACCTTATCGAATGGCTCCTACTAAACTGAAGGAATTAAAAGTACAACTACAAGAACTGCTGGACAAGGGCTACATCCGACCTAGCATATCACCATGGGGAGCGCCAGTATTATTCGTGAAGAAGAAGGACGGTAGTGTTCGATTGTGTATAGACTACTGAGAACTGAATAAACTGACAATTAAGAATCGGTATCCATTACCTTGGATCGATGACCTGTTCGATCAGTTGCAAGGTGTCAAAGTGTTCTCCAAGATCGATCTTCGGTCAGGCTACCATCAGTTGAAGATTAAAGACGGTGATATCCCCAAGACAGCATTTAGGACCAGATATGGACATTATGAATTTTGGGTCATGTCTTTCGGAATGACGAACGCACCAGCAACCTTTATGGAACTTATGAATCGGGTATTCCATGATATGTTGGATACATCGGTTATTATATTCATCGATGATATATTGGTCTACTCCAAGGACAAGAAAACTCATAAAAAGATTCTAAACGCCGCTCTGCAGCGATTATGGAAGGAGAATGTAAGACCCGTGTCAATCTAACCCGGTCTTACCACCTTAAACCAGGTTTACCCGTCATGGTCGAGTCAAATGGACCAAGGGCGTGAAGGAGAGCGAGATCCCAGGTATCAAATCAACCAAAAAACACTTAAATTAGGGGAAGGGTCGCATACCCAGCTAAGCAGGGTCGGACCTCCCAAAAACAGAAAGTTAGACCCTCGGTTTTGGAGGGAGGGTCGGACAGCTTAAAACCCTAGGGTCGACGGGATCATCGACCCTCCCATCGACCCTCGGTTTCTACCGAATATAGAAATTAGGAAATTTCTATATTTTTTTATTTGGATTCTTTCCAAATCTCAGAGGGACTTATTTAGGATGTTCCTACTCTATTTAAAGGACGTTCCTAAGCCACTTTCACTCCTTTCACAACCAATAATCGAATTGAGAGAAAGAGAGGAGAAGGAAAAGAGGAAGAAGAAAGGGAAGGAAGAGAACTTAGCACAAAGGAGAAGAATTTCAAAGAAAAGTTATCTTCTCAGGTATGGATACTAATTCCATGAGTTTTTACAGACCTTAGGTTAGTAATTGTTGAGAGTGTGATCTCGGAGAAACCCAAACCATCAACCTATGGTTAGGTTTCCATGGAAAACCATAGAAGAATGCGTAAAAGCTATCTAGGTGGATTATACATGGTTTCAGACCATGGAATGAATGTAGAATGGAATGTAGAAGCAAGCCATAGGATCCCAAACACGAGGAATGGATTAAAAGAGGGAATTGGACCAAAGTGCACCAAGGGTCGCACCCAGGGTCGATGACCATCCGACCCTAGGTATTCCTGACCATCGACCCTCAGCATTCGGGAAGTCCAGAAAAGAGGGAAGGGTCGATAGACCCATCGACCCTAGCATCGACCCTACCTCCGACCCTCAGTTAACAGAGTAGTTTTTAAATCTGGAATTAATTCTAATTAAATTCAATCGACTTTGTTAGGTCTTCTAGAAATATAATAACATTGTAAAGGTGATTTTAAAGCTTGGAAAAGTATCTATTAGCAAGCTAAGGTGAGGAACCTTAACCCCAAACTAAATTGGTTAATAATAAATTGTTTTCTATTTCTTGAGTCCTATGCTATGCTTGATTCTATGCGAATATGTTTGTAATGTGCATACAGCATGCCATCCAATATTTTTATTACTTGTTCATGCATATTTACTTTATTGTTTATAATATGATGATGATGATGATGATAGGAATAGACATGTGCTTGTATGTGTGTGGTTGATGTGCTTGATGCGAGCGAGTATCAGGGGAGGTGTGATGAGAACGTCAATAAACGTTAACCTTTGGCGGGACTCAGCATTTTAGCTCTATCTCTAACTCAAGTCTTGTGCATTAGCATCGTCGTATCGCCATAACTTTAGCAGAACTATTATGTCATAGAGTATCAGGGGAGGTGGTCTAGGTCCTTGTAGTCTCTGACTCTACCGGGGGCTTAGCTCTATCTCTATGTACATTCTGAGGGATGCTGGGGTAAGGCCTTGGATACACTGTTTGGCATTAGGATTGGTTAGTTGCGAGTCCAGTTTGCAGCCCTCGCCAATAGGGGCTTACGTGTTGGTATGGCACTATATAGCAATAAACGTAACCTTTGTTATATAATGTTCATGGTTGGGTGCATGTGAGTTGACGATAAACGTAATCTTCGGGTAACGTCACACACTCATGTATAGAGGCGGAGTCAATAAACGCAACCTTTGGCTACCTAAACCTTTCTATTGCATACTGCAAACTTTAAACCGGACCAAAGATATAAATTGACTTTTTACATGCATATGTATTGTTGCATTGTTTTGGCTACTCACTAAGCCGTGATGTGTGCTCACCCCTCGACGTCGAATATTTCAGTTGATGATGCAGGTTATACCGTTGGAGACTACATGAATGCGTCTGCGTACGAAAACGTGGCAGCAATGGAAGCTGGAGTTGAAGAGGATACACACGACTCCTCTTGCGAGTGCAACTCGTGTGTATTTGATTAGATATTTTATAGGTTTCTTTATTGGATTTATTAAGACATGTATTTGGTATTTAAATATTTATGTCTCAGTTGAAAACAGAATAATTTGCTATTAAATTATTGATATCATCTTAGATTCTCAGTTCATTTATTTACAAGATTTCCGCTATTGTGTATTTACTCTGATTATGATTACGGATGTGTGTAAGTTTGGATAACGCGGGGATAGCCTATTTGAGATCCTGGTTGAACTGTTGGTTTATTCGCGGTTCATCACATCATTCTGGATAGTGCAGAATTGGGGTGTGACAACTTGGTATCAGAGCTTCTCAGGCCTCGCCCGCCAAACTAACATACATTCAACACAATTGTGAACTGAGATAGGATAAAAGTAAAAGAGTAATATTAACACATTATAAGCACAAGTGATGTTTGAGACCAAATTTAAAAAGAGAATAATACGTCTATTAAAGGGGAAACAAGTTACATACAATTAAAGAGAGAAACAAGAGGTATATACATAATGAAAGGAGAGTACAGTCCACAACCCGGATAGTTACTCTGTAGTATAAGGAAATAAAAGTACACTCAAGAAGCTGGAGGCGGAGGAGGAGGCGGTGCCTCACGGTCTCTGTCGTAGTCCTCAGCATAAACTCTAGTCAACCAGGCTATCTGAGTCTGGGTCGTCTCTAGACTAGCTGTGAGATCGGCCATCCTCTTATCAGTCGCACGCTGCACCTCTAGGAGCTCTCCCATCCGCGCGTCTGATGCGTGTTGAGCAGCCAACAGCTCATCCATTTTCAAATCAGATCTGCGCTGAGCATCCCTGATCTCCTGCAGCATCTCCATCATGGCTGAAGGTGGAAGTAAAGGATCAACCGAGTGGGAAGGACCAGCCTCAGGTGCAGGAACCGCCGCAGAAGAAGTACCCACTCCAGCCGCATGTGTAGGTGAAGGCGGTGGTATCGAGACGACGTCCATATATACACGATCGTCATCGTCGACCGGATCCACACGAGCTCTAGCAGCAGCGGCAGCAGCCTCAGCGTCAGCCATCTCGACCCGAGTGTGAGGGCGCACCATCGCGTTCCTCTCCTCATCACTAACCTCAGCATCTCGCAGCCCCATCTTGCAGATAGCCTCCCAATCTATAGGCGACGAGAAAGTCTTCTCCTGGATCTTCTCATCTACTAGATCCACCCCCACACGGGTCAGTAGAACTGTAATCATGCGTCCATAGGGTAGATTGCCCCTATGACCGGACAAGCTAGTGCAGCACCAGTAGGTAACCACCCAGCCCCTCAGACACCTCAACAACCGGCTGCACTGATTCCAGTGCAGGCACCGAAAGCAGCTCAAGGAAATTATCAGTATCCACCCTAGATGTTTGGGGCAAACCCCCAAAATCAGCTGGATCACTCCCGGTTAGTGGAGAGATTTTTGAAGATGAAACCCAAAGAATTCAACGGCAAGCCGTCTGATCCATTGTGGCCAGCACACTGGATAGACGAGATGGAGAGAAACTTCTTCATGATGACTATTACAAAGGAAGAGAAAGTACTCGGTGCCACCTTCATGCTCAAGGGCGACGCACAACATTGGTGGAAATCCACGAAGACATACTTACTGACCAAGCACGCCCTACTGACATGGGCTATATATGAAGAAGCATTCTTCGAGAAATATTTTCCACGAAGCTTCAGAGATTCGATGGAGAAGGAGTTCCTGAGTCTTTATCAGGGACAGATGTCAGTGGATACGTACCAACAGCGTTATGAAGAGCTGTTTTTCTTCGCACCACTGAGTATGCAAGAAGAAGAAACCAAAACCTGTAGGTTTGTCACGGGACTAAGAGGAAGCATCAGAGAAAATGTTCTGGGCTTAGAGAAGAAAATTTACAACGAAGCGGTCCAGATTGCTCGAGTGATTGAATCGAGCCAGAAGGAGAGTTATTTTACTCAGAACAAAGGCATTAAAAGGCCAGCCGGAAACTCCTACAACGGAGGCAATAACAGGACGTATAAGCCTTTCCGTCCTCTGAATTTTACTGCTGCAACCAAGACTACTCCAACAGCTCAACCTCAGCCAAAGCCAAATTCTGAAGTCCTGAAGTGTTTTAACTGCAACCAACCGGGACATATGGAAAGGGAGTGCCCTAAGCCCAAGAAACAATTCCATCAGGGACGTGTATATGCTGTTACGTCCGAGGATGCGGCTGCATCACCCGATGTGGTCACAGGTATGACTGAAACTTTTAAAGTTGTAATTACATTGAATGAGCATGTAGACTAAGTAAAGATAAATCACAGGTATTGTACCTATAAATGGCGTACCCGCCAGAGTACTCTTCGATTCCGGAGCTACTCATTCCTTTATATCTGTGTCATTTGGAAAGAGGACAAAATTACCTATCAAAACATTAGACTACAAATTACTTGTACGGTCACCGATGGGGTTAGAAGTGGAACTAGAGAAGGGTTATGGACCATGTCCAGTTCTCATTGGAGAGCAGACCTTAGATGCAACCTTGATACAACTTGAGATGGCAAACTTTGATGTCATCTTGGGAATGGACTGGTTAGCTCGGCATTCTGCAAATTTATTATGCGCCGAAAAGAAGCTAACATTCAAAGACAAGGAAGGGACAGAATTCAGTTTCTCGGGAACCAAACTTCCCCGGAGACGCAAGCTCATACTCTCAGCAGTAAAGGCTAAGAAGTGCCTTGACAAGGAAGCAGTCGGGTATCTAGTATCAGTGGTCAACATAACCAAGGAAGCACCACGAATGGAATACATTGATGTCGTGCGGGATTACCCTAACGTATTTCTGGTGGAACTACCCGGATTAACACCCGACCGGGCCACAGAGTTTGTAATAGACCTGATACCTAGAGCCACACCCGTATCAAAAGCACCTTATAGAATGGCTCCAACGGAATTGAAGGAACTGAAGGTGCAACTACAAGAATTGCTGGACAAGGGTTATATTCGACCCAGTATATCTCCTTGAGTGCACCGGTGTTGTTCGTAAAGAAGAAGGATGGTAGCGTTCGATTATGTATCGACTATCGAGAGTTGAATAAACTGACAATCAAGAATCGATATCCACTACCTCGGATCGATGACTTGTTCGATCAGTTACAAGGAGCAAAAGTATTTTCTAAGATCGATCTTTGATCAGGCTATCATCAGCTGAAGATTAAAAAAGGTGATATTCCAAAGACAGCATTCAAGACCAGATATGGACATTATGAATTTTTGGTTATGTCTTTCGGATTAACTAATGCACCGGCAACGTTCATGGAACTTATGAACCGAGTTTTCCACGATATGCTGGATACGTCGGTTATAGTATTTATTGATGACATATTGGTATACTCCAAGGACAAGGAAACCCATATCAAGAACCTAAACGCAGCCCTACAGCGTTTAAGGAAAGAGAAGCTATATGCCAAATTTTCAAAGTGTGAGTTTTGGCTAAGTGAAGTCGCATTCCTAGGCCATGTAGTATCCGCTGAAGGAATCAAAGTGGATCCCAGCAAGATCGAGGCAATTGTGAAGTGGGAAGCACCAAAGAGCGTTTCGAAAATCAGAAGTTTTTCGGGTCTAGCTGGTTATTATCGGAGATTCGTAGAGGACTATTCTCGGATTGCCGTACCTCTCACCCGGTTTGACCAAGAAGGGTGAAAAGTTTGTGTGGACGGATAAATGTGGGAAGAGCTTCCGGACAATCGAATACCGGATTGATATCCGCCCCGATTTTGGCCATCCCCGTTCCGGGACGGGCGTTTACCTTATACACCGATGCGTCGGGGCCGGGGATTAGGATGTGTGCTTATGCAAGGAGAGCAAGTGATTGCTTATGCTTCAAGACGGTTAAAGGTACATGAGAAAAATTATCCCCACTCATGATTTGGAGTTAGCGGCAGTTGTACATCTTTGTCAAGATATGGAGACATTACCTATACGAAGAGAAATTCCAGATTAAGTCGGACCATAAAAGTCTTACTTATCCATTTAATCAGAAGGAGTTAAATATGAGACAACGAAGATGGCTGGAATTATTGAAAGACTATGATTGTGATATCCAGTATCATCCGGGAAAGGCAAACGTGGTAGCAGATGCATTGAGCAGAAAAGCAATGATCAAATCTCAAGGAGAAGTCAGCACGACTGCAGCAATGTGTACTACCGGAATGGTATTCAATCACGGCAACGAGCAGTATGTGATAGATACAACGGATGAATCAGCTAACCAAGGGTTTATTCATCGGTTTTTAAATATGTTCGCAGCATTGAAGATTATACCGGATATAGTGGATGAAGTGAAGACAGCTATCAAAGCAGATCCTCATCTGAAGACAGTACAAGAAGATATTGAGAAAGGTAGGACTAACCCTGAGTTCACCTTGGATGACGAAAGACGAGATACAAAGGAAGAATATGTGTACCTGAAACAAAAAGTATGGACATTAGACACCGACTGATGAAAGAAGCCCATACCACCATCTACTCGATACATCCTGGAAGTATAAAAATGTATCATGATCTAAAGAAATTATATTGGTGGAGGGGAATGAAAGCAGATGTAGCTTAGTTCGTGTCTCAATGCCTAAATTGTCAGAAAGTAACGGCTGAACAACAAAGACCCGCAGGATTGTTACAGCCATTATCGGAACCAGCATGGAAATGGGACTGCATCACTATGGACTTCGTCACGGGACTACCATTGACTCCTCGAGTAGTTGACGCAGTTTGGGTGATTGTGGACCGTCTGACCAAAACAGCTCGCTTCATACCTATACGACCTCAGTATACGCTGGAAAGGTTAGCGAATCTGTATGTGGATAATATTGTTCGATTACATGGTGTTCCAGAAAGTATTGTGTCCAATATAGATCCACGATTTACTTTCAAATTTTGGGAAGGATTGCAAAAGACTATGGGTACAACGTTGAAGTTCAGTACTGCATTCCACCCACAGACAGATGGACAGTCAGAGCGTACAATTCAGATTCTAGAAGATATGCTACGAGCATGTGTAATTGATTTCAAGGGATCATGGGATGAAAAGTTACCGTTGATCGAGTTCGCTTACAATAACAGCTATCAGGCTACCATACAGATGTCACCTTATGAAACACTGTATGGCAGGAAGTGTCGAACTACCTTATTTTGGAATGAAGTTGGAGAACGTTGTATTGTTGGACCGGAATTTGTTGAAGAGAGTTGTCGAGTGGTCGACATCATCAAGGAAAGAGTGAGAACAGCTCAGAACCGTCAGAAGCAATATGCAGATACTCGGCGCAGAGATCTGGAGTTCGTCGTAGGTGATAAAGTATTTTTGAAGGTATCGCCTATGCGAGGATTGAAGAGGTTCGGATAGAAAGGGAAGCTAAGTCCAAGATATGTTGGGCCGTATGAAATTTTAGCTAAGCGTGGAAAGGTAGCTTATCAGTTAGCACTACCACCATCTATGTCAAGCGTGCATGACGTATTTCACATTTCCGGATTGAAGAAGTATGTCAAGGATCCAACGCATGTTTTGACAGTGGATTTACCGGGATTGATTGGTGATTTGACATTTGAAGTAACACCAACAGAAATCACTAGTCGAAAGGTTCAACGTCTACGCAACAGAGATATCTACTATGTTAAGGTCATATGGAAAAGTAGAGACATGGAAGAAATTACATGGGAAGAAGAGAATGCTATGCGAAAGCAATACCCTCACTTATTTGATTCAGAAGGTACGTACAATTTCGAGGACGAAATTTTTATAAGTTTGGGGGAGTTGTAAGACCCGTGCCAATCTAACCCGGTCTTACCACCTTGAACCAGGTTTACCCGTCATGGTCGAGTCTAATGGACCAAGGGCGTGAAGGAGAGCGAGATCCCAGGTATCAAATCGACCCAAAAACACTTAAATTAGGGGAAGGGTCGCATACCCAGCTAAGTAGGGTCGGACCTCCCAAAAATAGAAAGTCAGACCCTCAGTTTTGGAGGGAGGGTCGGACAGCTTAAGACCCTAGGGTCGACGGGATCATCGACCCTCCCATCGACCCTCAGTTTCTGCCGAATATAGAAATTAGGAAATTTTTATATTTTTTTATTTGGATTCTTTCCAAATCTCAGAGGGACTTATTTAGGATGTTCCTACTCTATCTAAAGGACGTTCCTAAGCCACTTTCACTCCTTTCACAACCCTAATCGAATTGAGAGAAAGAGAGGAAAAGGAAAAGAGGAAGAAGAAAGGGAAGGAAGAGAACTTAGCACAAAGGAGAAGAATTTCAGAGAAAAGTTATCTTCTCAGGTATGGATACTAATTCCATGAGTGTTTACAGACCTTAGGTTAGTAATTGTTGAGAGTGTGATCTCGGAGAAACCCAAACCATCAACCTATGGTTAGGTTTCCATGGAAAACCATAGAAGAATGCATGAAAGCTATCTAGGTGGGTTATACATGGTTTCAGACCATGGAATGAATGTAGAATGGAATGTAGGAGCAAGCCATAGGATCCCAAACACGAGGAATGGATTAAAAGAGGGAATTGGACCAAAGTGCACCAAGGGTCGCACCTAGGGTCGATGACCATCCGACCAGGGTCGATGACCATCCGACCCTAGGTATTCCTGACCATCGACCCTCAGCATTCGAGAAGTTTAGAAAGAGGGAAGGGTCGATAGACCCATCGACCCTAGCATCAACCCTACCTCCGACCCTCTGTTAACAGAGTAGTTTTTAAATCTGGAATTAATTCTAATTAAATTCAATCGACTTTGTTAGGTCTTCTAGCAATATAATAACATTGTAAAGGTGATTTTAAAGCTTGGAAAAGTATCTATTATCAAGCTAAGGTGAGGAACCATAACCCCAAACTGAATTGGTTAATAATAAACTGTTTTCTATTTCTTGAGTCCTATGCTATGGTTGATTCTATGCGAATATGTTTGTAATGTGCATACAGCATGCCATCCAATATTTCTATTACTTGTTCATGCATATTTACTTTATTGTTTATAACATGATGATGATGATGATGATAGGAATAGGCATGTGCTTGTATGTGTGTGGTTGATGAGCTTGATGCGAGCGAGTATCAGGGGAGGTGTGATGAGAACGTCAATAAACGTTAACCTTTGGCGGGTCTCAGCACTTTAGCTCTATCTCTAACTCAAGTCTTGTGCATTAGCATCGTCATATCGCCATTACTTTAGCAGAACTATTATGTCATAGAGTATCAGGTGAGGTGGTCTCGGTCCTTGTAGTCTCTGACTCTACCGGGGGGCCTTAACTCTATCTCTACGGACATTCTGAGGGATGCTGGGGTAAGGCCTTGGATACACTGTTTGGCATTAGGATTGGTTAGTTGCGAGCCCAGTTTGCAGCCCTCGCCAACAAGGGCTTACGTGTTGGTATGGCACTATATAGCAATAAACGTAACCTTTGTTATATAATGTTCATGGTTGGGTGCATGTGAGTTGACGATAAACGTGATCTTCGGGTAACGTCACATACTCGTGTATAGAGGCGGAGTCAATAAACGCGACCTTTGGCTACCTAAACCTTTCTATTGCATACTGCAAACTTTAAACCGGACCAAAGATATAAATTGACTTTTTGCATGCATATGTATTGTTGCATTGTTTTGGCTACTCACTGAGCCGTGATGTGTGCTCACCCCTCGACGTCGAATATTTCAGTTGATGATGCAGGTTATACCGTTGGAGACTACATGAACGCGTCTGCGTACGAAAATGTGGCAGCAATGGAAGCTGGAGCTGAAGAGGATACACACGACTCCTCTTGCGAGTGCAACTCGTGTGTATTTGATTAGATATTTTATAGGTTTCTTTATTGGATTTATTAAGACATGTATTTGGTATTTAAATATTTATGTCTCAGTTGAAAACAGAATAATTTGCTATTAAATTATTGATATCATCTTAAATTCTCAGTTCATTTATTTACAAGATTTCTGCTATTGTGTATTTACTCTGATTATGATTACGGATGTGTGTAAGTTTGGATAACGCAGGGATAGCTTATTTGAGATCCTGGTTGAACCGTTGGTTTATTCGCGGTTCATCACATCATTCTGAATAGTGCAGAATTGGGGTGTGACAACTTGGTATCAGAGCTTCTCAGGCCTTGCCCGCCGAACTAACATACATTCAACACAATTGTGAACTGAGATAGGATAAAAGTAAAATAGTAATATTAACACATTATAAGCACAAGTGATGTTTGAGACCAAATTTAAAAAGAGAATAATACGTCTATTAAAGGGAAACAAGTTACATACAATTAAAGAGAGAAACAAGAGGTATATACATAATGAAAGCAGAGTACAGTCCTCGACCCGGACAGTTACTCTGTAGTATAAGGAAATAAAAGTACACTCAAGAAGCTGGAGGCGGAGGAGGAGGCGGTGCCTCACGGTCTCTGTCGTAGTCCTCAGCATAAACTCTAGTCAACCAGGCTATCTGAGTCTGGGTCGTCTGTAGACTAGCCATGGCTGAAGGTGGAAGTAAAGGATCAGCCGAGTGGGAAGGACCAGCCTCAGGTGCAGGAGCCGCCGCAGAAGAAGTAACCACTCCAGCCGCATGTGTAGGTGAAGGCGGTGGTATCGAGTCGACGTCCATATACATACGATCGTCATCGTCGACCGGGATCCACACGAGCTCTAGCAGCAGCGGCAGCAGCCCCTCGGCGTCAGCCATCTCGACCCGAGTGTGAGGGCGCACCATCGAGTTCCTCTCCTCATCACTAACCTCAGCATCTCGCAGCCCCATCTTGCAAATAGCCTCCCAATCTATAGGCGACGAGAAAGTCTTCTCCTGGATCTTCTTATCTACTAGATCCACCCCCCACGGGTCGATGGGAATCAGTAATCATGCGTCCATAGGGTAGATTGCCCCTATGACCCGGACAAGCTAGTGCAGCACCGAGGGTAACCACCCAGCCCCCTCGGACACCTCAATAACCGGCTGCACCGATTCCGGTCAGGCACCGGAGCAGCTCAAGGAAATTATCGGTATCCACCCTATATGTTTGGGGCAAACCCCCAAAATCAGTTGGATCACTCCCGGTTAGGGAGAGATTTTTGAAGATGAAACCCAGGAGAATTCAACGGCAAGCCGTCTGATCCATTGTGGCCAGCACACTGGATAGACAAGATGGAGAGAAACTTCCTCATGATGACTATTACAGAGGAAGAGAAAGTACTATGTGCCACCTTCATGCTAAAGGGCGACGCACATCATTGGTGGAAATCCACGAAGACATACTTACTGACCAAGCACGCCCTACTGACATTGGCTATATATAAAGAAGCATTCTTCGGGAAATATTTTCCACGAAGCTTCAGAGATTCGATGGAGAAGGAGTTCCTGAGTCTTTATCAGGGACAGATGTCAGTGGATGTGTACCAACAACGTTATGAAGAGCTGTTTTTTCTTCGCACCACCGAGTATGCAAGAAGAAGAAACCAAAACCCGTAGGTTTGTCGGGGACTAAGAGGAAGCATCAGAGAAAATGTTCTGGGCTTAGAGAAGAAAATTTACAACGAAGCGGTCCAGATTGCTCGAGTGATTGAATCGAGCCAGAAGGAGAGTTATTTTACTCAGGACAAAGGCATCAAAAGGCCAGTCGGAAACTCCTACAACGGAGGCAATAACAGGACGTATAAGCCTTTCCGTCCTCAGAATTTTACTGCTGCAACCAAGACTACTCCAACAGCTCAACCTCAGCCAAAGCCAAATTCTGAAGTCCTGAAGTGTTTTAACTGCAACCAACCGGGACATATGGCAAGGGAGTGCCCTAAGCCCAAGAAACAATTCCATCAGGGACGTGTATATGCTGTTACGTCTGAGGATGCGGCCGCATCACCCGATGTGGTCACAGGTATGACTGAAACTTTTAAAGTTGTAATTATATTGAATGAGCATGTAGACTAAGTAAAGATAAATCACAGGTATTGTACCTATAAATGGCGTACCCGCCAGAGTACTCTTCGATTCTGGAGCTACTCATTCCTTTATATCTGTGTCATTTGGAAAGAGGACAAAATTACCCATCAAAACATTAAACTACAAATTACTTGTACCATCACCGATGGGGTTAAAAGTGGAACTAGAGAAGGGTTATGGACCATGTCCAGTTCTCATTGGAGAGCAGACCTTAGATGCAACCTTGATACAACTTGAGATGGTAGACTTTGATGTCATCTTGGGAATGGATTGGTTAGCTCGGCATTCTGCAAACATTCAAAGACAAGGAAGGGACAGAATTCAATTTCTTGGGAACCAAACCCCGGAGACGCAAGCTCATACTCTCAGCAGTAAAGGCTAAGAAGTGCCTTGACAAGGGAGCAGTCGGGTATCTAGTATCTGTGGTCGACCTAACCAAGGAAGCACCATGAATGGAAGACATTGATATCGTGCGGGATTACCTTGACTTATTTCCGGAGGAACTACCCGGATTACCACCCGACCGGGCCATGGAGTTTGTAATAGACCTGATACCTGAAGCCGCACCCATATCAAAAGCACCTTATAGAATGGCTCCTACGGAACTGAAGGAACTGAAGGTGCAACTACAAGAATTGTTGGACAAGGGTTATATTCGACCCAGTATATCTCCATGGGGTGCACCGGTGTTGTTCGTAAAGAAGAAGGATGGTAGCGTTCGATTATGTATCGACTATACAGAGTTGAATAAACTGACAATCAAGAATCGATATCCACTACCTCGGATCGATGACTTCGATCAGTTACAAGGAGCAAAAGTATTTTCTAAGATCGATCTTTGATCAGGCTATCATCAGCTGAAGATTAAAAAAGGTGATATTCCAAAGACAGCATTCAAGACCAGATATGGACATTATGAATTTTTGGTTATGTCTTTCGGATTAACTAATGCACCGGCAACGTTCATGGAACTTATGAACCGAGTTTTCCACGATATGCTGGATACGTCGGTTATAGTATTTATTGATGACATATTGGTATACTCCAAGGACAAGGAAACCCATATCAAGAACCTAAACGCAGCCCTACAGCGTTTAAGGAAAGAGAAGCTATATGCCAAATTTTCAAAGTGTGAGTTTTGGCTAAGTGAAGTCGCATTCCTAGGCCATGTAGTATCCGCTGAAGGAATCAAAGTGGATCCCAGCAAGATCGAGGCTATTGTAAAGTGGGAAGCACCAAAGAGCGTTTCGGAAATCAGAAGTTTTCTGGGTCTAGCTGGTTATTATCGGAGATTCGTAGAGGACTATTCTCGAATTGCCGTACCTCTCACCAGTTTGACCAAGAAGGGTGAAAAGTTTGTGTGGACGGATAAATGTGGGAAGAGCTTTCAGACACTGAATACCAGATTGATATCCGCCCCGATTTTGACCATCCCCGTTCCAGGACAGACGTTTACCTTATACACCGATGCGTCGGGACTGGGATTAGGATATGTGCTTATGCAAGGAGAGCAAGTGATTGCTTATGCTTCAAGACAGTTAAAGGTACATGAGAAAAATTATCCCCACTCATGATTTAGAGTTAGCGGCAGTTGTACATGCTGTCAAGATATGGAGACATTACCTATACGAAGAGAAATTCCAGATTAAGTCGGACCATAAAAGTTTTACTTATCCATTTAATCAGAAGAAGTTGAATATGAGACAACGAAGATGGCTGGAATTATTGAAAGACTATGATTGTGATATCCAGTATCATCCGGGAAAGGAAAACGTGGTAGCAGATGCATTGAGCAGAAAAGCAATGATCAAATCTCAAGGAGAAGTCAGCACGACTGCAGTAATGTGTACTACCGGAATGGTATTCATTCACGGCAACGAGCAGTATGTGATAGATACAACGGATGAATCAGCTAACCAAGGGTTTATTCATCGGTTTTCAAATATGTTCGCGGCATTGAAGATTATACCGGATATAGTGGATGAAGTGAAGACAGCTATCAAAGCAGATCCTTATTTGAAGACAGTACAATAAGATATTGAGAAAGGTAGGACTAACCCTGAGTTCACCTTGGATGGCAAGAAAGTACTGAGATACAAAGGAAGAATATGTATACCTGAAACAGAAAGAATGGACATTAGACACCGACTGATGAAAGAAGCCCATACCACCATCTACTCGATACATCCTGGAAGTACAAAAATGTATCATGATCTAAAGAAATTATATTGGTGGAGGGGAATGAAAGCAGATGTAGCTAAGTTCGTGTCTCAATGCCTAAATTGTCAGAAAGTAAAGGCTGAACGACAAAGACCCGTAGGATTGTTACAGCCATTACCGGAACCAGCATGGAAATGGTACTGCATCACTATGGACTTCGTCACGGGACTACCATTGACTCCTCGAGTAGTTGACGCAGTTTGGGTGATTGTGGACCGTCTGACCAAAACAGCTCGCTTCATACCTATACGACCTCAATATACGCTGGAAAGTTTAGCGAAGCTATATGTGGATAATATTGTTCGATTACATTGTGTTCCAGAAAGTATTGTGTCCGATAAAGATCCACGATTTACTTCCAAATTTTGGAAAGGATTTCAAAAGGCTATGGGTACAACGTTGAAGTTCAGTACTGCATTCCACCCACAGACAGATGGACAGTCAGAGCGTACAATTCAGATTCTAAAAGATATGCTACGAGCATGTGCAATTGATTTCAAGGGATCATGGGATGAAAAGTTACCATTAATCGAGTTCGCTTACAATAACAGCTATTAGGCTACCATACAGATGTCACCTTATGAAGCACTGTATGGCAGGAAGTGTCGAACTCCCTTGTTTTGGAATGAAGTTGGAGAACGTAGTATTGTTGAACCGGAATTTGTTGAAGAGACTTTTCGAGTGGTCGACATCATCAAGGAAAGAGTGAGAATAGCTCAGAACCGTCAGAAGAAATATGCAGATACTCGACGCAGAGATCTGGAGTTCGCCGTAGGTGATAAAGTATTTTTGAAGGTATCGCCTATGCGAGGATTGAAGAGGTTCGGACAGAAAGGGTAGCTAAGTCCAAGATATGTCGGGCCGTATGAAATTTTAACTAAGCGTGGAAAGGTACCTTATCAATTAGCACTACCACCATCTATGTCAAGCGTGCATGACGTATTTCACATTTCCTTATTGAAGAAGTATGTCAAGGATCCAACGCATGTTTTGATAGTGGATTTGCCGGGATTGACCGATGATTTGACATTTGAAGTAACACCAACCGAAATCACTAGTCGAAAGGTTCAACGTCTATGCAACAGAGATATCTACTATGTTAAGGTCATATGGAAAAGTAGAGACATGGAAGAAATTACATGGGAAGAAGAGAATGATATGCGAAAGCAATACCCTCACTTATTTGATTCAGAAGGTACGTACAATTTCGAGGACGAAATTTTTATAAGTTGGGGGGAGTTGTAAGACCCGTGTCAATCTAACCCGGTCTTACCACCTTGAACCAGGTTTACCCGTCATGGTCGAGTCAAATGGACCAAGGGCGTGAAGGAGAGCGAGATTCCAGGTATCAAATCGACCCAAAAACACTTAAATTAGGGGAAGGGTCGCATACCCAGCTAAGCAGGGTCGGACCTCCCAAAAACAGAAAGTCAGACCCTCGGTTTTGGAGGGAGGGTCGGACAGCTTAAGACCCTAGGGTCGACGGGATCATCGACCCTCCCATCGACCCTTGGTTTCTACCGAATATAGAAATTAAAAAATTTCTATATTTTTGGATTTTGATTCTTTCCAAATCTCAGAGGGACTTATTTAGGATGTTCCTACTCTATTTAAAGGACGTTCCTAAGCCACTTTCACTCCTTTCACAACCCTAATCGAATTGAGAGAAAGAGAGGAGAAGGAAAAGAGGAAGAAGAAAGGGAAGGAAGAGAACTTAGCACAAAGGAGAAGAATTTCAGAGAAAAGTTATCTTCTCAGGTATGGATACTAATTCCATGAGTTTCTACAGACCTTAGGTTAGTAATTGTTGAGAGTGTGATCTCGGAGAAACCCAAACCATCAACCTATGGTTAGGTTTCCATGGAAAACCATAGAAGAATGCGTGAAAGCTATCTAGGTGGGTTATACATGGTTTCAGACCATGGAATGAATGTATAATGGAATGTAGGAGCAAGCCATTGGATCCCAAACACGAGGAATGGATTAAAAGAGGGAATTGGACCAAAGTGCACCAAGGGTCGCACCTAGGGTCGATGACCATCCGACCCTAGGTATTCCTGACCATTGACCCTCAGCATTCGGGAAGTCCAGAAAGACCCTAGCATCGACCCTACCTCCGACCCTCAGTTAACAGAGTAGTTTTCAAATCAGGAATTAATTCTAATTAAATTCAATCGACTTTGTTAGGTCTTCTAGCAATATAATAACATTGTAAAGGTGATTTTAAATCTTGGAAAAGTATCTATTAGCAAGCTAAGGTGAGGAACCTTAACCCCAAACTAAATTGGTTAATAATAAACTGTTTTCTATTTCTTGAGTCCTATGCTATGCTTGATTCTATGTGAATATGTTTGCAATGTGCATACAGCATGCCATCCAATATTTCTATTACTTGTTCATGCATATTTACTTTATTGTTTATAACATGATGATGATGATGATGATAGGAATAGGCATGTGCTTGTATGTGTGTGGTTGATGTGCTTGATGCGAGCGAGTATCAGGGGAGGTGTGATGAGAACGTCAATAAACGTTAACCTTTGGCGGGTCTCAGCACTTTAGCTCTATCTCTAACTCAAGTCTTGTGCATTAGCATCGTCGTATCGCCATTACTTTAGCAGAACTATTATGTCGTAGAGTATCAGGGGAGGTGGTCTCGGTCCTTGTAGTCTCTGACTCTACCGGGGGGCCTTAGCTCTATCTCTATGGACATTCTGAGGGTTGTTGGGGTGAGGCCTTGGATACACTGTTTGGCATTAGGATTGGTTAGTTGCGAGCCCAGTTTGCAGCCCTCGCCAACAGGGGCTTACGTGTTGGTATGGCACTATATAGCAATAAACGTAACCTTTGTTATATAATGTTCATGGTTGGGTGCATGTAAGTTGACGATAAACGTGATCTTCGGGTAACGTCACACACTCGTATATAGAGGCGGAGTCAATAAACGCGACCTTTGGCTACCTAAACCTTTCTATTGCATACTGCAAACTTTAAACCATACCAAAGATATAAATTGACTTTTTGCATGCATATGTATTGTTGCATTGTTTTGGCTACTCACTGAGCCGTGATGTGTGCTCACCACTCGACGTCGAATATTTTAGTTGATGATGCAGGTTATACCGTTGGAGACTACATGAACGCGTCTGCGTACGGAAACGTGGCAGCAATGGAAGCTGGAGCTGAAGAAGATACACACGACTCCTCTTGCGAGTGCAAATCGTGTGTATTTGATTAGATATTTTATAGGTTTCTTTATTGGATTTATTAAGACATGTATTTGGTATTTAAATATTTATGTCTCAGTTGAAAACAGAATAATTTACTATTAAATTATTGATATCATCTTAGATTCTCAGTTCATTTATTTACAAGATTTCCGCTATTGTGTATTTACTCTGATTATGATTACGGATGTGTGTAAGTTTGGATAACGTGGGGATAGCCTATTTGAGATCCCAGTTGAACCGTTTATTTATTCGCGGTTCATCACATCATTCTGAATAGTGCAGAATTGGGGTGTGACAGAGAAGCTCTACGCCAAATTTACAAAGTGTGAGTTTTGGCTAAAGGAAGTCGCTTTTCTAAGCCATGTTGTATCCACTGAAGGAATTAAAGTGGATCCTAGCAAGATCGAAGCTATTGTGAAGTGGGAAGCACCGAAGAGCGTTGCAGAAATTAGAAGTTTCTTAGGTCTAGCTGGGTATTGTCGACGATTTGTGGAAGACTATTCCCGAATTGCCGTACCTCTTACCAGTTTGACTAAGAAGGGCAAAACGTTTGTTTGGACTGATAAATGCGAGAAGAGTTTCCAATCATTGAAGGCTAGATTGATATCAGCTCCAATCTTGACCATTCCGATTCCAGGACAGCCATTTATTTTGTACACTGATGCGTCAGGATTGGGATTAGGATGTGTACTAATGCAAGGAGAACAAGTAATTGCTTATGCCTCAAGACAATTGAAGACACATGAGAAAAACTATCCCACTCAGGATTTGGAATTAGATGCAGTAGTACATGCTGTCAAAATATGGAGACATTACTTGTACAGAGAGAAATTTCAGATTAAATCAGATCATAAGAGTCTTACTTACTTCTTTAATGAGAAGGAGTTGAATATGAGATAAAGAAGATGGTTGGAACTATTGAAAGACTATGATTGTGATATCTAGTATCATCCGGGGAAAACTAATGTGGTTGCTGACGCACTGAGTAGAAAGGCAATGATGAAATCTCAAGAGGAGGTTAGAACTACTACTGCACTGTATGCTATCAGAAAAGTATTCAATTATGGTAATGAACAGCTTGTGATAGATGCACCGGGTGAATCAACCAACCAAGGGTTTATCCATCGGTTTGCAAATATGTTTGCCACATTGAAGATTGTACCCAATATACTTGAAGAAGTGAAAACAACGATTAAATCAGACCCTTATCTAAGAACGGTACAAGAAGACATCGAAAAAGGTAGGACTATTCTTGAGTTCACCTTAGATGATGAAAGGGTACTGAAGTATAAAGGAAGAATATGTGTACCTGAAACAGAAAGTTGGACATTAGACACCGACTAATGAAGGAAGCCCATATCACCACCTATTCAATATATCCTGGAAGTACAAAAATGTATCATGACCTAAAGAAATTATATTGGTGGAGAGGAATGAAAGCAGATATAGCCAAGTTCGTATCTCAATGCCTAAATTGTCAGATGGTGAAAGCTGAACGACAAAGACCAACAGGACTGTTACAGCCGTTACCGAAACCAGCGTGGAAATGGGACTGCATCACTATGGACTTCGTCACAGGGTTACCATTGACTCCCCGAGTAGTTGACGCAGTTTGGGTGATTGTAGACAAACTGACTAAAATGGCTTGATTTATAGCTATACGACCTCAGTATACACTGGAGAGGTTAGCTAAGCTGTATGTAGATAACATTGTCAGATTACACGGTGTACCTGAAAGCATTGTGTCCGACAGAGATCCACGATTTAGTTCAAAGTTTTGGGAAAGATTACAGAAGGCTATGGGTACAACATTGAAGTTCAGTACTGCATTCCATCCTCAGATAGACGGACAATCGGAGCACACCATTCAGATTCTAGAAGACATGCTCCGAGCTTGTGTAATTGATTTTAAAGGATCATGGGATGAAAAGTTACCACTGATTGAGTTCGCTTACAACAATAGCTATCAGGCTACTATACAGATGTCACCCTATGAAGTACTGTATGGAAGGAAGTGTCGAACTCCTTTGTTTTGGAATGAAGTTGGAAAACGTAGTATTGTTGAACCAGAATTTGTTGAAGAGACATGTCGAGTAGTCGACATTATCAAGGAAAGAGTAAGAACGGCTCAGAATTGTCAAAAGCAATATGCAGATACTAGACGCCGAGACCTTGAATTCGCCGTAGGTGATAAGGTATTCCTCAAAGTGTCACCTATGCGAGGTTTGAAACGGTTTGGACAGAAAGGGAAACTAAGTCCGAGATATGTCGGACCATATGAGATTCTAGCTAAACGTGGGAAAGTGGCTTACCAGTTAGCACTACCACCATCTAGGTCAAGTGTGCATGACGTATTTCATATCTCTTTATTGAAGAAGTATGTCAGAGATCCAACGCACGTTTTGACAGTAGATCTACCTGATTTGACTGATGATTTGACTTTTAAAGTAGCACCAACTGAAATCACTAGTCGAAAGGTGCAACGACTACTCAACCATAACATTTGTTATATTAAAGTCACCTGGAGAAGCAGAGATATAGAAGAAATCACATGGGAAGTAGAGAATGCTATGCTAAAGCAATACCCTCATCTATTCAACTCGGAAGGTATGTACAATTTCGAGGATGAAATTTTTATAAGTAGGGGGAGTTGTAAGACCCGTATCGAACTAACCGATCTTACCACT
Source organism: Protea cynaroides (assembly GCA_028583415.1). Lineage (NCBI taxonomy): Eukaryota > Viridiplantae > Streptophyta > Magnoliopsida > Proteales > Proteaceae > Protea > Protea cynaroides. The sequence continues at coordinate 85,371,067 of CM053268.1, forward strand.
TTGTACCAGGTCTGCCTATCATGGTCGAGCCAAATGGACCAAGTGCGTAAGGAAATAGCGAAACCAGGTATTAAACTGACCCAAAAACAGTAAAATGGAGGGCAGGGTCGCACACCCAGATTGGCAGGGTCGGACCCCCCTCATTAGGAAGTCAAACCCCTGATATTTTGACTAAGGGTCGGACAATTTAGACCTGAGGGTCAACGGGATCATCGACCCCCTCATCGACCCCCTCTTTGTCGACAGAAACCGTAAATAGGGAACTTTCTAAATTTCAAGGGGATTCTTTTCTAATCTCAATGGGACTTATTTTGGGAGGTTCTCCTCTATAAATAGGATGTCCCTAAGCCTCTTTCACTCCTTTTGAAACCTTAATTGAAAGTGAGAGAAAGAGAAGAGAAGGAAAAGAGAAGGAAAGTTGGAGAAGAAGACTAAAGTGAAGAATTCAGAGAAACCTCTGACTCTCAGCAAAACCTAAGGTATGGGTATGTTTCCATTAATGATTTAAGACCTTAGAATAGTTCATGAAGAGGGTATGGTCTGGGAGAAACTCAAATCATCCATCCATGGGGGGATTTCAATGAAATCCATGGAGGAAATCATGGTAGGTAAAGTAAGAAGAAACCTAGAGTTCTAAGCCATAGAACAAGCATACAATGGATTGTGGAAGTAAGCCATATGACCCAAACATGAAAGAATGGACTGTAGAATGAAATTCTCGACTCAAACCATGGGGGGTCGCACGTGGGGTCGATTGGGAATCGACCCTACCAGACCACAGAATCGACCCCCAGCATTCAGGAAGTCCAGGGATGGGGTGGTCACACCCAGGGTCGATGGAACATCCGACCCTGGCATCGACCCTACCCTGGGGGTCACAGTAAACTGCTACCCTACCTGCGACCCACCCTGCGACCCTTGCTTAACAGCCAGTCTAAAATTGTCGGAATGACTTCTAACTAAAATCTATCGACTTGTTAGGTTTTCCTATTGATATAAAAGTGATTCTTAAAGGTTGAAAGAGGATCTACACTCAAGTAAAGGTGAGGGAACAAGACCTAAACTAATTGCCTAATAATAAACTGTTTTTATTTTCTTGAGTCCAATGCCATGACTGATTCTATGCATGTATGCTTGTAATGTGCATTCAACATGTCATCCAATATTCCTGCTATTTATGTTTATGCATATTTAATTTTATTTTATTTATAACATGATGATGATGATGATGCTAGGAATAGACATGTGAATGTTTGTGTGTGGTTGGTGTACTTGATGCGAGTGGGGCATCAGGGGAGGTGTTATGCGATGTTTGATCCGGGCACTTTAGCTCTATCTCTACTCAAGTCTTGTCCACTGACATCGTCGTATCGTCATTACCTTAGCAAAACTATTACATCGTAGGGCATTGGGGAGGTGGTCTTGGACCGTGTAGTCTTCGACTCTGTCGGGGGGCCTTAGCTCTATCTCTATGGACGTATTGAGGGATGCTGGGATGAGGCCTTGGATACACTGTTTGACATTAGGATTGGTTAGTTGCGAGCCCAGTTTGCAAGCCCTTGCCAGCAGGGGCTTACGTGTTGGTATGGGTAGGGCATCAGGGAAAGTGTTATGCGGTGTTTGATACGGATACTTTAGCTCTATCTCTATTCCATGTTGGGGTGGATGTGGACGACAATGGTGTTTGATCCGTTGGGTGGGCTTACACACCCTGTGTATAGAGGTGAGGCGGCCATCGAACCTTTCTATAGCACATTGCAAACTTATATATCAGACCACAGATATGAATTGAATGCATGCATATGTTTGTTGCATTGTTTTGTTTGCTCACTGAGCCGTGATGTGTGCTTATATTTTTAGTTGATGATGCAGGTACCACTGTGGAAGACTATATGAATGCTTCTGTGTACGGGCACGTTGCTGCGATGGAGGCTGAAGACTTAGTGGAGACGCATGACTCCTCATGCGAGTGCAACGCATGCATTTTCAATTATATTTTATTTGAACTATTAAGGAAATGTAAATTGATATTTTATTTACTTATGTCTCAGTTGATACAACATAATTTGATATTTTATTTATGATTATCACAATTACATTCTTCAGTTCATTTATTATTAAGACTTTCGCTATTGTATATTTATTCTGATTATGGTTGTGGATGTGTATGGTTTAGTCTACCAGGATACAGCCTATTAGAGATCCTAGTTGAACCGTTGGTTTATTAGCGGTTCATCACACCATTCTGAATAGTACGGAATTGAGGTGTGACAGGGGCACCTTCAATCCCGCTCTCTTTGGCGGTCTCACGTCCCGTACTAGGAACCCTTACTGGTCTAGCACAAAAAACCTTCTTCTTCTTCTCCTTGGAACCTTCGGCTCCCTTATTTGACGTGCGTTGCTGATCTTGTAGCTTCTGAATCTCGAAGATATCCAGAGAAGACTTCCCCATTGTAAAAATATCAAGAAAAAATGGTCAATATCAAAAACATGCTGAATTCAGAAAGAAAATGCGTGACAGAAATTTCCTTAGCTTACTTGAGCTCCCTGAGACAAAATGAAGCCCCAGGGGGACAGTGTCTACATATACATCATCCCCCATCCCAAAGTCACTGGGGCAATTCAAAAATCTAAGGGTGAGCTCGTCATAGTCGAGCGGTGTCCCCAAATGCATCATATTGAAACTTTTCAAGTCTTCCCCAACCAAGCTCACAGCATGGTTTAGGCCAGAAACCTCGGGAAAGCTCCAAACATTTACTAACGGCATGGGCTTCATATCGTGACGACCTACGAAGAAGAATTTATTCGACCATTGCAGAACCTTGTTACATTTCTTCCTCAAGATCTCTTACTTAGTGCGTTTATTGAAATAATACCAGCCCGACCTCTGAACGCCTTTATCGCACTTCTCGGATGGCATTGCCTTGTCAAGAAGAAACATATGCCTAAACAAGTCGACGCTCGGTTCCCTCTCCAATTTACAAAAGAAAATGATAAAGGCCAAGATCATGGACTAGGAGTTAGCTTGAATCTGAGCTGGGGCTAGACCATAGTATTTACAAATCTTGACGGCCTCCCCAGGAATTAGAATCCTGAACCCTGCAGAAGAACTTGGTATACACACATTTTTTGTCACACCCCAATTCTGCACTATTCAGAATGGTGTGATGAACCGCTAAATAACCAACGGTTCAACCAGGATCTCTAATAGGCCATCCCCGCGTTATCCAAACTTTACACACATCCACAATCATAATCAGAGTAAATACACAATAGCGGAAATCTTATAAATAAATGAACTGAGAACTAAGATGATATTAATAATTTAATAGCAAATTATTCTGTATCAATTGAGACATAAGTAAATATCAATACAAGTCTTTAATAAATCCAAATAAAAGAAATCTATAAAAATATCTAATCAAATACACACGAGTTGCACTCGCAAGAGGAGTCGTGTGTATCATCTTCAGCTCCAGCGTCCATTGCCGCTATATTCCCGTACGCAGACGCGTTCATATAATCTTCGACTGTGTAACCTGCATCATCAACTAAAAATATTCGACGTCGAGGGGTGAGCACACAACACGGCTCAGTGAGTAGCCAAAACAATGCAACAATACATATGCATGCAAAAAGTCAATTTATATCTTTGGTCTGGTTTATAGTTTGCAATGTGCAATAGAAAGGTTGGGTGGTCAAAGGTTAACGTTTATTGACACCGCCTCTATACACAGGGTGTGGAAGCCCGCCTAAAGGTTAACGTTTATCGTCGTCCCCATCCACCCTACCATAACATTATACAACAAAGGTTAACGTTTATTGCTATATAACTCTATACTAACACGTAAGCCCCTGTTAGCAAGGGCTTGAAAACTGGGCTCGCTGCTAACCAATCCTAATGCCAAACAGTGTATCCAAGGCCTCACCCCAGCATCCCTCAGAATGCCCATAGAGATAGAGCTAAGGCCCCCCGGTAGAGTCATAGACTACAAGGACCGAGACCACCTCCCCTGATACTCTACGACATAATAGTTCTGCTAAGGTAATGGCGATACGACGATGTCAATGCACAAGACTTGAGTTAGAGATAGAGCTAAAGTGTTAGCTTGCTAAAAGATACTTTTCCAAGCTTTAGAATCACCGTTATAACGTTCTTATATTGCTAGCAAACCTAACCAAGTCGATAGAATTTAATTAGAATTAATTCGGAATTTAAAACCATTCTGTCAACTGAGGGTCGATGCTAGGGTCGATGGGTCTATCGACCCTCCCTCCATTCTGGACTTCCCGAATGCTGAGGGTCGATGGTCAGAAACACCTAGGGTCGGATGGTCTATCTACCCTCGGTGCGACCCTTGGTGCACTTTGGTCCAATTTTCACTTTTTAATCCATTCTTCGTGTTTGGGGTCCTATGGCTTGCTTCCTACATTCATTCAACAGTCATTTCATGGTTCTATCATGGTCTAGAACCATGTATAATCCATCTAAATAGTTTTCGTGCATCCTCCTATGGTTTTCCATGAAAACCTAACCATGGATGGATGGTTTGGGTTTCTCCGAGATCCTACACTCAACCATATCTAATCTAAGGTCTGTAGAAACTCATGGAATTAGTATCCATACCTGAGAAGATTAATCTTTCTCTATAACTCTTCTCCTTTTTGCTAAGTCTTCCTCCTTGTCTCCTTTCTTCCTCTTTTCCTTCTTCTCTCTTTCTCTCAATTCAATTAGGGTTGTGAAAGGAGTGAAAGTGGCTTAGGGACGTCCTTTAAATAGACTAGGAACATCCTAAATAAGTCCCATTGAGATTTGGAAAGAATCCCACTCGAAAATTAGGAAATTTCCTAATTTCTATATTCGTTAGAAACCGAGGGTCGATGGGAGGGTCGATGATCCCCTCGACCCTAGGGTCTTAAGCTGTCCGACCCTCCCTTAAAATCTGAGGGTCTGACATTCTGTTTTGGGAGGTCCGACCCTACTTGGCTGGGTATGCGACCCTCCCCTAAAATTAAGTGTTTTTGGGTCGATTTTATACCTGGGATCTCGATCTCCATCACGCCCTTGGTCCACTTGACTCGACCATGATGGGTAAACCTGGTTCAAGGTGGTAAGACCGGGTTAGTTTGACACGGGTCTTACATTTTTGTCCTATGGGGGCTACAGGCGAACCCACACTTGGAAGGAATCCTAGTGTAATACTACTCTTGGAGTGGGAATTCGGCCAAAAGGGCGTTGAGTGCCTCCTTCTTTAACTTGTTCCTCACTCCAGCAGCCTCTACCTCAAAGGGCGAGGGAAGCGCAATCTTCATGGTTTCATCTGGAAGAGCTGGGGCATCCGACATTAAGATCGCAGTAGGCAAATGAGCCCTAGACTCTCTTTCCCTCTCCGCCAATAGGGTAAAAATATCAACAATCCTCCCTTTAGACCCAGGTACGCAGGACAATACGTCTGTTGGCAACCTATCGTCTTTTGCTAATGGGATAGCCCTAGCTACAGTGGCCCTAAGACCAGCAAGTTTTGCCGGTGTTCTATGTCTTGATGATGGCCAGGCAGCCGAGAAGTTCCTTGCTGAGTATCCCTCTGGAAACCAGCCAAAAAGAGGTCTATCAGGCTCTGGATGCACCGTCCTAGGAGGATCAAACATGCGAGACATGATAAATCTAAGGAAGAATCAAACAGGATAACTTTCATAACAAAATAGAAAGAGGAAGAAGAGAACTTACTGATGAAGACGAATGAAGAGCTAAAACGAAGAAGACAAAATCAATCTCTAAAAGCATCGAAAAACTCAAAGCGATGGAAACCCAAGCAAATGACTTAATACGAACTTATAGCTTAGGGGTAATAAGTTCAAAAGGAGTTTTAGAACTCGAAAATCATCATTGCAAAGAGATCGAATCGATTTCTCGCGTCATGATTCGAAAGGAAGATGGGACGCCTCCGCTCAAGGAATGGATAGAAACATTCGGGATTGGTTGAACCTATTCCAGCATTAAATGCAATATTTGTAAAGGGGAGAATAAATCTAAGATGACGCCATCGTGGTTTAACGCAAACGGCTACTTCGACGCGTGACACTCCTTTTGTGGGTGCACGTTCGAAGACTACTCACGCCAAGCTGTCACCAAATCATGAATGACGAGAAAATCGAAATACCTTTTTGGCATTACCGAATCCCCCCAAAGGAGCGATTAGGCTTGTTCAAAACAATGTGGGAACTGTTCGACTTATGAACAACCTTCAAAACTTGAACCGTTTCCTCGTAGGATTTTATTTTCAAGATCGATTGGCTTACCCAGATCTCGACGATACAATCTCTGGAGAGATCTATCTCGTAAACAATCCAAACCTCAGCGATACAACCTCAAGGATATCAATCGATTAGTAGACCTAGAGCTCGGTGGTGGAATCTTCAGGAAGATCAATAGGTTAGTCGATCAAATATTGGCGGTATAATCTCCGAAGACATAAAGGTAAACGCGGGCCTCAAATACAATCAGCTCCGAGATCATAATCATGGATAGACTCGAGCTCGCAACTACACACAACTTCAAAAGCAGAAACTCCAGCAGTTCGCAACTGTTCGAATGGCTCGTGGCGGTTTCCCCACCGTGACGATCTCATAATTCCCAAGTTTTCGCATAGATAAGGAGAGAAAACATCAGTGGATATCATGATTGCTTCCTTGAACTCGACGAGTTCACAGAGCAAGGGGCAATTGTTAACAGTATGTTTCCTCAAGTCTATCACCATTCGACACGTGTAAACTCATCAATCTCAGCAAGAGGGAGACACGTGTTATGTCAAGCGGCCATCCCACTATAGTGCCATCAAGAGTGCTATCATCCACGTAAGATGAAGCCCATGGTTCATCAAAGGCATGTGTCAAGGGCCTTTATCAAAGGTGGATCCACTAATCATGTCCACGGATCACCACTGACACATCAAAGACACGTATGACAACCGACAAAGAATTAAGCGGCGGTTCAGCAACACTGTAGGATCTTAATCTTACGGTCCAACATGAGGGTCCATATTTCCCCAATGAATCATGGGAGAAAAATATGTGAACATTCATAAGTCAAAGATCCAATCAAGGATGGACGACACAACTATAAGTGCCTCTGACGATCACTAGGTAAGACATCTTGAATTTTAACCATCTTCATTATTATGAGAATACTTAGGGACCTTACATTCCTAAAAGCAGCTTACTTCTCTTATTGTAAGCTCCATACTATTTGCTCAGTTTACTAACTTGATCGTCGGAGCGTACACCGGATATCTCGTTCGGCTTCGATAACCTCTTTACTTTGAATTACAGGAGACGGGACATATCAGCAAAACCAATTTCAACAACAACAACCCCATCTACGAAGAGAAAGAAAAGTCTTACGATTTTGAAAATCAAAACAATCTGATGGGAAAAAATTATTTTGATTACCTGTATATGCGCTTGATATGGGGAGTAGTAACCCCCAATGGAATCTCTACACGTGTACGGTGTTTGGTGAGTCTTCGAGGGTAAAACCCAAACATGTATCAAACCTCGGAGTATTAGGGAGAAAATGGCCTACCTTGGAGCCTCGGATAATGGACTGTATCCACCCTCGAAAGAAAAAGAACCTCGAAGCTTCGGAGCCTGGGAGTCTCGCAGCCTCGGACAGTCAGGGGCCTCGGAGCCTCGAAAGGCCAGAGCCTTGAAGGAACAAGGTCTCGGAGGATGGAATCTCGTAATGAGTGGAGCCTCGTAGGTGGACTAGGACACCTTACGCTAGCTGTATATCTCGTGTGATAAAGGGTCCCACCCGAGAAATCCTCCTTTTGGATAACAAGATTCTCCACGTATTGATCATGGAAAAATCAACAAAATAATACAGCAGAGTCAACCATCGAAGTGGCACTGTGTGGATCCTCTCGATTTTCACATTAGTAGACGTGGATCACGCTCGCAAAGAGGACATTTCGTTGCACCAGAGCAATTTCAAACCATTCATACTTGGACCATCTCTAGCCTATATATTTAAGGACGGACACAGGTAAAGACATATTGAATCTCCACCCCTGAATTTAGATTGAAAAAGCTATCCAAGTCTCTTCTTACAAAAGGGATAGCCTACTATGTCTATCCCATACTGCTTGTCCATTGAATTTACTTAGATATAGAAGTGGCCAGAAGGTCTGACCATCCGACTATTAGTACGACGCTTTTTGCTCTTTGTGCAAGAACACTGATCGAGCTAAGGATATCCAGTTCGGTGCAACAACAATGCTCAAAGTTCGGTGCAACAACAATGCTCAACGAAGCATCTGATACTCCACATTTAGTTTCACCTTCGGATTAAAATTGTTCCACGTGTCTCCCATCAGACGAACGCTGGTCCTCTCCAATTACCAAACCAATTTGAGACGATTTGGATGCTCGCGTTTGGGGTACTGCGCTGGCAGCGTTTGGGGTGCTGCGCTGGCAGATCGGCAGCTTACCCATGCGCCGAAAGGAGCCGCATCTGAGAAAAGCACCATGATAAATGCTCTGACGTTCTCAGTTCTTGCCTCAAAACTCCAGAAATTGAAAAAACACACGAGGGCAACAACAACCAACCGCCATTTCCCATTGCACAGAGAATGGGCAACTCCCGCGAATCGTCCCCAGATTGGGTTCGATCTTTTCAGGTAGTTACGTCATATCAACTTCACCGAAATTTTACGCGTTGTTATTATATTTAATTTCCTTTTCCATTTTTTCTTTATTTCGTGTTCTTGAAGGCAGTTTCTTCTTTATTTCTTATAGTTACAGCTTGAAAATTTCTAATCTACAAATTAAAGTATTGAGGCAAGGAAAATACTGATTTATGTTCATCTGAGTGTTTTCATTTCGTGGTATTTTACAGTGCATTTGCGAATGCTTGGTTCTATGAACTGGGTCTTAGAATAGTATTCTTATTCTCCTTGTTTTCCTGTAGTGATTACACTTCCTCCTTTGGGTGGGGAAGCTGGAGTTTGGCTTCAGTATACCGTAAGTCAATTCCAGGAACAAAATTGACGAATGAGATTATTCAATGGGCATTCCCCATAAAAGAGTTTATTTCGAGTAAGCATCATTATAATCCACTTTGAGCAATTTAGAAACTTCTACAGAAGCTACTTAGACATTCTTAATAAACTTAGTAGAAGACTGAGAAAACAAATAATGAGGCTCACTTATGCAATACCTGATAATTCTTCCATAGTGACGGTCTTTGTCTAACTGATCGGTCACATTTTAAGATCCATATGGCTTATATGTCCTATTTCATAGGTACAGATTATCTATTGTTATGTAGGACCTCAAATTGGGAACGCTCAAAAAATAGAATAGCATGTGTCGAATGTTTTTCGAAAAAATCTAGTGGAACTGACCTGACCTGACCTGACCTTATATGTGTACTAAAGACGTACAGAAAACAGAAGGAAGATGAAATCTCAGTCAATCTTATTAGAGAGGAGTCAAGCCTTTATAAAAGAGGGAACATAGGAGCATCTAATCGTCTCTGTTAAAGGAAAGACGGTTACAACTTACAACTGTAATTAAATTGGGTTACAATAGAAATAACAGTTAAGTTAACTAATCAATTGAGGATTCTTCATGTACCCTGGGTTAAATTCCTGGCTATGCTGTACTCTTTGAGCTGCTCATTTGGAAACTTTGGGGTTTAATAGGCTTATTGTATATGCTGGATCGTATTCTGTCAAGTTCTGATGCTTAGTTTAGTCGAAAAGGGGCTATAGTGCCAGAGAATGCTTTAGAAGCTTAATTTAAAGAAAAAGATGGGCTTTCTTCACTTTACAGAATGCCAAAGAATAGCTTTATAGCTTTATTAGTTTATCTTGAATTTGTGAATTGCTTTTTTCTGCTACCCAGAATTGAAAGGAGTGCCTCTGTGTTGTATTCTGAAAAGAAGCAATAAGCACAGCAAGAATTACATAGTTTTACTTTTGAAGTGTGCATACAATCTGCAAATAATATGGACGTCAAGAAACATAGGTAAATAATACAGACTAGAATATAATTATGTATATATTAAAAAATATTTTCATATTTATATGGGCATATATATTCAGTTAACTATTAATATTTTTGTCTATAAAATAAACCAATTTTTATATTAAGGGTGAATTTGAAGGCTTGGAAGGAGAATATTTTGGTGCATCATTCATCTTTTGTAGAGAGAGATGTAAAAATCACATCTTGAACTTGTGCTTTGAAAGGAGAGATTAAGTCTTGTATGTGGAGAGTCATGGAGGAAAATTAAGAATGTTGTGGTAGGGATAATGTTGCAGATTTTGTCCAAGATATAACTTTCTTTGACAGCCGAACTATTCTGCTACTGTAGTTGCTATGATATTAGCACATATTGGAACCTTGCATACGAAGTCTTGATTGTGTTTTTGTTCTTCACTGCCCATGTAACTGTACCATTTTTATTCTGTATCAAGGGATTAATTTATTTTACTAACTTCTTTCGATGAATAACAAGACAGAAGGGAGTACAACAAGGTGGGGGATAGGGAGGGGAGCCACAGTTACTGCTAAACCAAACCCTCAACACAGAGAAAGGAAACAAAGGAATACAAGGAATTATCTCAAAGGGGTAAACTGTCTCCAATGCATAATCTTGGATGGACCACTCTATGATTTTCTCTACTCGTTGGCCATTTCATTATTTTCCTTCTGCTTCCATGGGCATGAGGTAATTCAGTTGAGAACCCAAGTAGAGTGATGTGTTTGACCAAGTGCGGAATCTTGCAGGGGTAGTTGCCTCTCTTCCTGATCCATCCAATGACATTAACAGTATTACTTTCTACCATAACAGTATCAAAACCGGTCATGATAGACAAGTCCAATTCCACTCTTAATGACAAAATTTCTGCTCTATTAGAATCATCTTCTCTAATCAGCTCAAATAAGCTTTAAGGACTCCCCTGCTGCATCCCTAATCAGTAATCCATCCCATATGGAGCCGGATTTTCTGGTGAACATCCATTTTAACTTAACAAAGCACGCTGGTGGAGGGATCCAATGCACCACAGGTCCACAGCATTCCGAGTGTATCTGGATCTGATGATTTGTGACTAATAATGAACTAAATATATGAGAGGGACATCCATAAGTATTTGGAATGGTCTTCTTAATTTATTATTTTGGGGAAATATTTTGGTACTATAAATATTTTTTTCGGGGTGGGGGTTGGGGAAGCTGATGGCAAAGGGGAACTTAGGAATGACACACACATATTCCCCCTTGCAGCGGGATCTTTTTTCGAACCAGCCCAAAAAAACCAGAATAAGAACTTTTTAGAAAATTGCACTTATCTGAAAATCCGACCGTTGGTTAACCTTCAAACTTGGAGAGAGTGTTCTTTAGGATGTGTTTGATGATATACTGAAATCTGAAGGAGATCCGACCAGTGATGAAGAAGTTATGAATTTTTGAAAACTGTCTATATTTTGACCCCCCCTGGCCAGAACAGCAGTAACAACTCTGGCTGGAAATCGATAAGCTCACAGTGCTTGCAACCTCAGATCAGTACCAATGGAATCGCAATTTATGTAAGATGAGGTAGGAGAGAGATTATACATCAAGAGAGTCAAGAAAACTCAAGAACAGAATCTGCGGTTGAGTCTCACAACCAAGGGGACTCAACCAGAAATCATAACAGATTTTCTGTTATATTAAAGTCTACTCTTCCCTTTCCTTCATTCATATATATAGAGTCTAGTGTTTGCAAGCTATGGAAAGTCCAAAACATAATAGGACTAGGAAACTTAAAACATAAAAAGGATTAGGAAACTTAACTAATAGAAAGTTCTAACCAGAATAGGATTAGGAAACTAAGTCCTAATAAAACTAAACTACTTAACTATTCCCTTTCCTAATTAGATGCTATCACCTATTTAGGAAACAAACCAAACTAACTATGGAGAAGAGACATAAGTCCAAAATAAGTATGGAGAAACAAATTGCTGTTGGCATTGTTCACGTGAACAATATCACGTGAACAGTGTTGGCTAGTGGTTTTGGCCTTTGGTCCCTATTGGCATGATAATATTGCATCAGCTCTTCCTTGCTTAATAAAAACTCGACCACGAGTTTTAAATCGGTTGAGCATTAACATATCGGGATGAGTATTCAACTTCCTCTGACAAGAGAAATCCGATTACTCTCGACAGTTTGGAAGGAAATCATCGACCGTGGGAACTCTTGCTTTAAAAAGTAAAGTGGAAGCACACATTCAATGAGCTCAACCTCGTAATCAGCATCACAAACGTCATTGATAACATTCATGGCTACATAAGGAATGTTCTTGAAGTCTTCTTGAACCACGATCTCAACCTGTACCACGTTCGTATCCTCACTCTTGACTTCTTTAGCACATTCTTCAATGGATGGCTCTAGAATGATAGATTCTTTCACCATGTGACTGACTTTGCCTTCATCTTTAACCTCTTCAATGTAACCATCTGCAGAAGGAACATCAATGGTGGGTTCTCCCTTGTCATTAAATGCTGCTGGAGACTAGTCATAGTTTACTTTGGCTTCAGTCATTGATGCTTCCACAACGGGTGGAAGGATGGGGTCCTCCTTTGTTGGTGCAACTTTGGATTCAGCCTTCATGTTAACATCGTTAGGCTTCCACCACTCTCTAACTTGTGAACTGAATATTATAGATGGTTGTGTCAACTTCTCTTTAACTATAAATGGCAGTTGGTGGTAATTTTGTCGACGGAAGATCCTTTTTTGGATATATTCAGGTACGTATTTTCTCGTTAATTCGTACTTCATGTCTTCCCAACTCCTAGGCTTTCGTCTTCAAACTCTGAGCTTTTGTTCATGGAAATTCAACCATTCTCTAGCATAACCAGTCAAACGGAAGTAAGCAAATCTAAGCCTTCACTCCTCTGTCAAGTTGTAACAATCAAAATATTCCTCCAGAGAATCCAATCAATCAGGGAGTAGGAATGGGTTTGTCCGGCCTGTAAAGTAAGGAACTTTTGGAAAAGAAGAGAGATTGGATGAATGAGATCTCCTCTCCATGTTTGGCTCGTTAGAAGAGTATATGGTCATAGGGTTGGTTAGGAGAGCTAGAACCCTTTATTACGAAGCTCTGATATCAATTGATGGCAAAGGGAAATTTAGGAATGACGCACAATATTCCTCCTTGCAGCAGGATCTTTTTTCAAAACAACCCAAAAAACTAGAATATAAACTTTTTAGAAAATTGCACTTATTTGAAAATCTGACCGTTGGTTGACCTTCAAACTTGGAGAGAGTGTTCTTTAGGATGTGCTTGATGATATATTGAAATCTGAAGGTGATCCGACTAGTGATGAAGAAGTTATGAATTTTTGAAAACTGTCTATATTCTGATGCTGCCCCTGGCCAGAACAGCAGTGACAACTCTGGCTGAAAATCGATAAACTTACAGTGCTTGCAACCTCAGATCAGTACCAATGGAATTGCAATTTATTTAAGATGAGGTAGGAGAGAGATTAGACAACAAGAGAATCAATAAAACTCAAGAACAGAATCTGCGGTTGGGTCCCACAACCAAGGGACTCAATCAGAAATCATAACAGATTTTCTGATTTATCAAAGTCTACTCTTCTCTTCTCCTTCATTGATATTTATAGAGACTAGTGTTTATGAACTATGGAAAGTCCAAAACATAAAAGAACTAGGAAACTTAAAACATAAAAGGATTAAGAAACTTAACTTATAGAAATTCCTAACCAGAATAGGATTAGGAAACTAAGTCTTAATAAAACTAAACTACTTGACTATTCCCTTTGCCAACAGAAGCTGTTACATATACAACAATAACAACAAAAACAACAACAAAGCCTTATTCCAACTAAATGGGGTTGACTATATGGATTCTTGTCCTCCAATCAGCTCTGTTCAATGTCATACTTGAAACAAGGCTTAAGCTATGCATGTCCTTTCTCATTACCACCCCTAGAATCATCTAAGGTCTGCCCCTAGCTCTTTTAGATCTTCAATCTGAATCAAATCACTCCTTCCGTACTGGAGCATCTAATGGCCTCCATTGAACATGGCCATACCATCTGAAATGACTTCTCATATCTTATCATGTATCAGTGCTACTCCCAATTCAGCTCTAATACGATCATTTCTTACCTTATCCTTCCTAGTTTTGTCACACATCTATCTCAACATACTTATCTTAGCTACACTAAGTTAATCTACATGATGCTTCTTAACTATCGAACATTTTGTACCATACATCATAGCTGGTTGAATGATTGTTATGTAAATTTTTTTTTTTAAGCTTTAGAGGAATACACCGATCACACAGCACTCCAGATGCACCTTTCCACTTCATCCATCCTATTTTAATCCTTTGTGAAACATCATCCTCTATATCACATTCTTTATTAATATTAAACCTAGATACCTAAATTACTTTATTGTATTTGCCTTTAATCAATTTTCACCACCTCATTATCCGTTTTTATGTGACTAAAGTTACACACCATATATTTCATCTTTGTTCTTCTTCTTTTAAAACCCTTTGATTCCAATGTTGATCTCTATAGTTCCAACTTGGCATTAATCTCTATTTTTGTTTCATCCACCAAAATAATATCATCAACAAAAAGGCATGCACCAAGGAACTTCATATTGAATGTCTTTGGTTAAATCATCCATAATAAAGTCAAATAGATAAGGGCTTAAAGCTGATCCTTGATGTAATTCAATTGTAATTGGGAATTCACTACCTTGACCTCCATGGTTCTCACACTAATCACCACATTATAATACATATCCTTGATTAAATCCACATATTTGCTTGAAACACTTCTCTTCTCTAGTATTTTTCAGATTAACTCTCTAGGGACTCTGTTATAAGTTTTTTCAAGGTCAATAAAGACCATATGGAGGTTTTTCTTGACTTTTCTAAATTTTTACATGAGTTTCTTAAGTAAGTAAATAGCTTTTGTCGTGGATATACCTGACATAAAACCAAACTAATTTTCTGTAATAGTAGTTTCTTGTCTCATGTGAGTTTCAATAACTCTCTCCCATAGTTTCTTTTTTTGATGAATGAATAGATATATTAACAAAACCTTAGAAAAAGGGCAAAAGGGAGAGCCAGGCTCAATACAAAGGGAGACAAACACTAGCACCATGAAGAGGGCACTAACAGACCAAAAGCGAAAAACAAAAAGGGACCCACATCATCCGGAATTAAGATTCCAAGATGACAAAATAAATCGATCCCTCTTAGAGATGGGTAATTGGGGGAAGGAGGGCATCATCAATCCATGCACGTCGAATGTAATAACTTCCCAAATGTGCTCAAAAGATCTTGCCTTTGCCGCCCATATCTTAAGTTTCTCTCATATCATATATGGTACACCGTCACTGCGAAGGCGGCATTGACAGTAGTATCACCAATAGATCTCCTCTTGAACTTTTTTGCAATCCACCTCCATTCTTGATCAAAGGCTCGGATTGATCTATAGCATGGCCAGCATTCTCTATTATCTTTCCCCACACTCTTTTGGAAAAGGGGCATTCAAAGAACAAGTGATTGACGTCCTCATTGGCATCCCAGCGTAACCCACATCTAGCATTCTAAGTAATACCCCGACTGCGCAAAAAGGACCCTATGGGGAGAGATTGGGTCAAAGCTCTCCAAAGAATAAAGAACCCTTGAACCAGACCACGTCAAACCAAGCGACCTTGGTGCTATGAGTTCTAACAAGGTTCCAGGCTGAATGCAGCTGAGAAGGCACCATTAGGAGAAGCAGTCCAACTCACAGTATCACTGCTGCCCTTGGGTCTGTGAGTGATAATATTAAGTGCATACCAAGCCTGCATCAATCTAAATGAGGGAGCCCTACCAGTAGATCACACCCCATCCATTAAGATAGACGAGACGGTAGTAAGCCTATCACTTCCATAGTCAATCTGGATGCTGTCGTCAAGAGCAGAAACCAATACTCCATGAGAGTGCTAGTTATCAAGCCATAAAAGGGTTGAAGATTCATCATCAATAATGGATTTGATATAAGGAAGGGCAAGCTGTCTATGTAACAGGATAGTCCTCCAAACCCAAGGTGGATCATGGCACTCTGATACCGACCAAATAGAATCTCTTTTGAGATACTTACTGTATATCCATTCAGTCTAGATGCTCTGTTTTTTCTTTGCCACTCGCCAAACTAGCTTCGTGATACAAGCCTTGTTGACCTCTTTAATTCTCTGAAGGCCCAAACCCCCTTCCTCTTTTGGAAGGCATACCTTGGCCCAACCTATAGAGTGAAAGAATTTGTTGTCATCCACCCCTTTCCACAAGAAGACACTCATGAGGCTCTCTATCTTCTGGATGATAGTACATGGGAGTCCAAAAATTCCAGTCCAATACAGATATGAGCTTTGCATCACCACTCTAACCAGCTCTAACCTTCCTGCATAAGATATAAATTTGGCTTTCCAAAGTTGGAGTTTTTTCCTCAGTCTGTCAAGAATAGGGGTACAGTGGTGGGCAAATAGTCTAGTAGAGATTAAAGGCAATCCAAGATAGGTAACTGGCAGCGATCCAAGCGGAAAATCCACGATATTTCTGAGAGACTCATGAAGGGGTTCTTTAATGCCAGCAAGGAACAAAAAAGATTTATGCTTGTTAATGGACAAACCAGACATGGAGCTGAAGCATCGAAGAACATCATCATCGGCCTGAAAGGATTTCACATTTCCTTTAGTGAATATCATAATGTTATCTGCAAAAGCCAAGTGAGTTAACTTGATAGCCTTACACTTAGGGAAGTAGTCAATAAGTTGCTGCTGGGCCTTCAACTAGATGCATCTTGAGAATCCTTCCAAGGAAATACAAAATAAAAGGGGGGACATAGGGCATCCTTGCCTAATACCTCGTCTCGCATTGAAGAATCCGATAGGACTTCCATTAACTAAGATTGAGAATCTAGGCGAGGAGATACAGGACCAAATCCACTGGTAAAATATGCTGGGAAAGTTCATCTTGGCCATGGCTTCCATAAGATATTCCCATCTGACATGATCATAGGCTTTATGAAGATTGATCTTGAATATAGAAGTAGGAGAGTGATTTTTCCTAACAAATCCTCAAGCGAGATCGTTGCATATCAAGATATTATCCACAATATTGCGACCCTGAATAAAAACTGATTGGCTTTGACTGATAAGATCACCAACAACTTCTTTCAACCTAAGAGCAATGATTTTGGCAATAATTTTGTATATAGAATTGCATAGGGATATGGGTCTGAAGTCACCAATGGAGCATGCACCCTCCTTCTTAGGGATAAGACTGAGGAAAGTTTGATTGACTTCTCTAATTTGATCTAGATTGGAAAAGAACCTATGGATAGCCAATAGCAAATCAACCTTAATAATATCCCAAGCAGCCAAAAAGAATCCCATACTAAATCCATCAGGCCCTGGGGCTTTTTGAGTTTTGATAGATTTTATTGCATTAAGGATTTCATCTTCTGTGGGAATGCCTGCCAATCTATTACTTTGATCTTGGGATAGAGAAGAGACAAATAAGTCCGGAGGGATACTCTCAATAGGTGGAGGATATGGCGGATTATACAAGTTGTGGAAGTGCTCTTCAGCCGTCTTCTTGATCCTAGATACGTCGGATATGGTGGTACCATCTTCAATCATCAAGGAAGAAATGTGATTTCTGTTGTGCTTGGCTTTCACTGACTTATGGAAATACTTGGTATTCTTATCACCCAACTTCAGCCAGTTAATTCTTGATTTCTACTAGAAAAAACTTTCCTCTTGAGTAATCAAGGCCGCTAGATTAAGGGCTAAAGGCTTTACTGCTTCCGCTAGGTCGCAGTCATCGGTTGTTGCTGGAGTCTGTTTTGAATATCATGTAAAGCTGCCCTACATTCCTGCATAGCAGTAGAAACATTTCCAACACATTCTTTATTCCATTGATTAAGAACCCGTTTAGTCTCCCTCAATTTCTTGGCAAAACTTACCAAAGGCTGATGGGAATCCATAGCAAACCTGTTCCAATCAGAACTAACTACATCCTTGAAATCATCATGCGAAGACCACAAGTCAAAGTATTTGAATGGCTTGGGCCCGAAGGAGATATATGGGCAAATGGTAAGAATAATTGGGCAGTGGTCAGATTTCCCTGAAGGATCGAAGCGAGCCTCCGAAGAACTGAACATAGATAGCCATTTGTCATTAACCACAACTCTATCAAGCTTGCAGGAGACCCTTTGGTCGCCACTCCTTCTATTAGACCATGTATAATTCATTCCGGTCCATTTCAAGTCCACCAGACCATTGGCGTCAAGAGAAGCCGGGAAATCTCTAACCGATTGATCATTGAATACACCTCCATGCTTTTCATGAGCATACCTGACCACATTAAAATCTCCCATATTACCCCATGAAATCCCTCCCATGGTTTGCTGAAGAGTACATAAGTCTTCCCATAATTTGCTTTGATCAATCTCATGGTTAGATGCATAAATAGAAGTAATAAAGAATGCATTGGAATTGATCATCTCATCGACTTTAAAGTGAATAAATTGCTCAGACATACTAACCAGGGAGCAGGAAACCTTTAGGGTGTCCCATAGAATCCATAAACGGCCATTTGAGTGATGGCTATAGTTGCTTAGCATTTACCATCTCAGAGCTATGACTTTAGCAATGTCAGGGGCGTTGCTTTCTTTAACTCTGGTCTCGCCAATAATACAGAAAGAAATGTGCTCCTTCTTGATATAGGATCGAACTTTCGCTTGCTTCGGCAGGGTATTTAAGCCCCTGATGTTCCAATAGAATCCTTTCATCATAATATACAGGTAGAATATCAAAACCAACGATCCAATTAGGATTGATTAGGGTCACTTGTGCCCACCGCAGCGCGCCGAGCTTTCCTGGCCAACCTCGTAGATATCTTAGCTTTTGTTCTAGATCCATCATTCTTCATCTCATTCTCCATCTCATCAGAAGGTGGCTTATTTCCTGCCATTCTCCCATCAGAATTAGTTTGCATTTTACCAATACCTGCAGTGGAGACCACACCTGCTGGGTTCGGCTAGGGAATATGGCAAGAAGCATTAGTAGGGACAGGGGATAAACTGGTTGTACTTAGGGTCGGAGGGTTAGAGGCATAGGTAGGGGAAGCTCGAGTTCGTGCAGTCGCAAAACAAGTCGTCCCAGATGAGGGGGTTTTCGGGTGAGGAAGAGAGGATTCTAGATTTGGGCTTGGTTCGGGTTAGTCTTATTAGAAGTTGTTTCGCTTCCAACTGATGGTTGGGTTTGGTTTGGACAATGGTTAATTGAGTGGTTCAGGCCAGAACTTCAAGAGTTCTGGTTTAGATGGTTGGTTCCAGTTTGATCAACCTCTTTACCTTTCCTTGAAGAATAGGTAACGGTCGGGAGACTGTAGTTTCCAGAAATGGGATTTGCAGAGGGGGTAACCGAAAGGTTCTGCAGAGATGCTCTAATAGAGGACGGCAAGCTGTCCAAAGGATGTAGAGATGCAGGACTGGTGACTGTTGAGATAGCTTTTGCACTGGCATCATTAGAGGGGAGATTTGAATGAAGGGGTTGGATGAGCTCCTCCGCAGGATCAGCCATCAGATCTTCCTCATCGATTCCAAGAGCTGAGAACCTATTGCAGGTAAGTATGGTGCCTTCTTCTTGATTGGGTTGGTCCTTGCTGATTTGTTTTCCACTGATTAAAGTATGACTCATTAGTTTTATGCCTCTGTAGTTATTGCATTTCTGAATATCACCTTTGTTTTTATAAATGGAACCACAATGCTTCTCCTCCATTCATCTGTCATTTTCTTTGTGCTCATAATTTTTTTGAACAGTTTAGTTAGCCAAGATACTCCATACATTCCTAGGCTCTTCCAAACTTCTATTGGGATCTCGTCTGGGCCTGGTGCTTTCCCTATGTTTATCCTCTTTAAAGCTTCTTTTACTTCTGTCACCTTAATTTTGCGTATATACGATTTGTGGTGTCATGGTAGGTAATGTAGACTCTTGAGACACTATTACTCGAAGTGTTTACATTTAGTAGGCTATAGAAATAATCGTTCCATCTTTCTTTAATGTCTTCATCCCTTATTAGAACTCCACCGTTTGCACTTTTAATACATCTAACATGGTCTAAATCTATACTTTTCCTTTCCCTCATCTTAGCTATTTTATAGATAGCTTTTTCTCCTTCCTTTGTGCTCAGATTGTTATAAAGATATTCATATTTCTTTGCCCTTATTTTTTCAACAATCTTTTTGGCTTCATTTCTAGCAAGGCTATTCCTTTTTAGATCCTCTATATCATTAGCCTTTTGCCATGTCTTAAACTATCTTTCTTAGCTTTAATGGCTGCTTGAACCTTATCATCCCACCAACACTCTCTAGGGGAATGACGTTTTCCTTTCGATATACCTAGGACATTTTTAGCAACTTTCTTAATATAAGCAGTCATTTTGTTCCACATTGTATTAGTGTCTTTTTCAAAGTCCCATTTTCCTTGTTTGACCACATTATCAATAAAAAACTTTCAAGGTATTTCCCTTTAAGCTCCACCACCTTATCCTAGGGCAAAAAACTTGAAGGAAGTTATTGTACGCTAATGTAAGGAAGTGATCTCCATTCTATTTGCATACTCTGCATATTTGGATATAGCATCTAATCATCAAGCGGAGTTAATGGCAGTTATAAGAGGCGTTTCTGAAGCCACTAGGCTTGGATTTGATAACCTGTGGATTGAGTGTGATTCTACTTCAGTAGTAACATGTCTACAACAGTCAGATCCTCCTTGGAATCTATCCTATCAATGGCATAGTCTGATGGAGAAACTATTTAGCAAAAATATTAGAATAACCCATTGTGTTAGAGAAATAAATGTAGTGGCAGATGTTCTAGTAAAAAGAGGAGCAACAGAGCTTCTGACTATAACTTGAAACAAATGTCCAGACTTTGTAAATAGGGAGATAGTGTGGGATGCCTCAAGGCTCCCAAGATACAGGTTTATTGTTTAAACAAAGCTTTCCTAGTTATTTAATTCTGCTGATGGTAATGTCGAAGGTGGAACTTAAATAACTAGCATGATCACTGTTGGGCCCTGCTGATAGCAATGCTGAAGGTTGGGTTGAACCAATAGTTGATTTGTACTTCCTATTTACTTTTTTAATATATTATACTTGCTGACTTTTCGCAAAAAAAAAAAGGAAGTGATCTCCAGTGTGCTGGATCACAGCATGGCCAAGCAGATTGGGTGATAATCCATCTGGACAGTCAAAGCTCTCAAGAGCTGCTCTTGGGTATGGAGAAAAATTTTGAAGGTAGGGGATCGAGCTGAGTCTTATGTGCTGCATCTGATAGGTGGAGGGGCTACTCCGCTGTGGTTGGATAGGTGGCATCCCATGGGGATTCTGGTGAAGGTTTATGATGATCGGGTCCGGGATAATGCTGGATCTGATAGGGGACTGTGGTTCGTGACATTATAAAAGATGGGGAGTGGGATCTGGGACCCTCCCTTTCTAATCCCCTATGTGATGGGTGGCAACAATTCCCTCAGATTTGGCAGCTAGCCACTATGGATGCTGATTTGGCAGTTTGGACAGGTACTTCTTCAGGTGTATTTACCTCTAAATCTTCTTGGGACATTGTTCGAGTTAAAGCAAATACAGTTTCATGGAAGGAAGTGGTGTGGTTTAATAATAATATCCCAAAGCATTCTTTTACAACATGGAGACGGCTAGTGAATGCTTGGTCTACCAAGGATCAGCTTATTAGACGGCAGCTCGCAGTTAATCCTACATGCATGTTCTGCTGGGCAGGAATGGAGTCTAGTGATCCTTTATTTTATGAATGTTCTTACTTCATCCATCTGGAAGGAGGTTCATGCGATGTGCACTCAAAGTGATAGGAGGATGCTTAACCTTGTGGACGAGGCTACTTGGGAGTTACATGAGTTTGGGGGCGGTGATTCGGTGCGAGTTATTGGTAAACTAGCGTTTGTGCAACAGTTCACCACTTGTGGCAGTAGCGTAATAGCAAAAATTTTCAAAACAAGGTGCTAGTCAAGAAGCAGATTTGTTGTGCTATCAAGGAGGATGTTAAAATCCGATGTAGTGCGATTGGGTTTTAAGGGCAGCCCAATGCCAAGAATGTGTTCACTGCTGATCAATGGGGTCTTCACGTGATGGGGAACACTCTGGCTCCAAGAATTTGCTTGTGGTTTCCGCCCACTCATGGAGCTGATGTGCTTCATTGTGATGGTTCCTTAAAGGCCGTAAGGGCCCCTAGGGCGGGGTTGTTTGAGATGAGAAGGATCTGCCAACTTTGCTTATTCAAGGGTGTGTATGGACAGTTTGGTGCTCGCAATGGAGCTCATCGCCATTCAGCGTGGAATTTTATTGTTCTTGGAGAGAGGTATCTTAAGGATTTCCATCAGGTCTGATTCTAAAGTGGGGATTAACAATTTGCAATCAAAATGTCACTGCCCCTGTGAGGTGCGGCACTTGAAGAGTTCTATTCTCAGTCTTCTTCCAAGACTGGTGTGGTTTGAATTGTGACATGTCTGGCGTGGCATAACCAGCTGGCAGACCATGTAGCTTCTTTGGCAGTGGATGGTGCTGAAACTGTCATTTTGCCAGATTCCTTTGATGATCTTTTATGTAAATTTGTGGCTGATGATGCAGCCTTGTGTTCTTATAGTAGGCTGTAATCTCTTTTGTGCTTAATAAAACTGACTTATCCAAAAAAAAATTAAAAATTGATTGGATGATCCTCATCACCCAAATCTTTCAATTTCTATTCCTTGGGATTATTGGCTATATATTTAACCAATTGATGATGCAGTTGGTTGGTTACTAATTATCAAATTGGTTTTCTGGCTGGGAAGTTCTTATTAGTTGCTCCTGCACAAGTGCATCAATTAAATGCTGTGTAGTATCTGTAATGTTATGCTGTCACAACCCATCTTTATAGTCTAAATGATGTGCACCCTAGATCCTCTATGAGAGACCTTGACAAGTATATTGTATGTCAGCTTCATATCATTGGAATGCAGTCTAAGTCAAAAACACATTCTGAGGTGGCAAAAACAGTGTTTGGTATCCATTCTTGTTTTTGGATCATGGAATGTGTTAGATAGAACAGCCCATTCTGAGCCTAAAATGAAAATGCATCACTTTTTAGCCCATTCTCATTCTATGTTAGGAATGTATTCTCCATTCGAGAAGGCATTTCAAAGAATGCATACCAAACACAGCCTTCTATCCAAAACCACTTTTCTCTGAGATTGTACATTTTAGGGGTTCAAAGTGCCTACTATTACCAATCTACTTTTGTTTCTTATCTTTGTCCTGATGCTAATCACAATGATGCATGTTTTTGCAGGCACCGCAGACATTTACAACATTATCTTCGGATTCTGAGTCTCCTCCTGAAGATAGCCCAGTAAGGGATGATGTTAGCTGTCAGAAAGAGCAACCTGTGCATAAAACATCTCAATTTCTGGAGAGAGATCAGGATCAAGATATCATTCCTATTGATAGTGGAGGAGAGTCTCCAGTTAGTAAGGCTCCAAAAACAATGTCCAAAAAATCCCGAGCAACAACGAAAAGTGAGAAAAAACCACCTGTGCATGATTCAACCGAATTTCCAGGAAGAGATCAGAAACAGGCTACGTTCCTTATCGACATTGGAGGAGAGTCTCCTGTTAGTAAAGCTCCAAAAACGAATTCTCGAAAAGCCTGGGCAAAAGTAGAAAATCAAGAACCTACCAAGAAAAAGAAAGTTGACAATAAGAACCAAAGAGAAGGTATTAACAAATGTTGAATAGTACAAATTAAGCAGTGTTGTGAAGGTGACAACCAGGTGCCCAGGAAGCCTTGTGTGTGTAGGCAATAACAGCGTAGGTGAAGTATGAATAGGTGGTTACACAGGCTTCCACTTATGCAGTAAGCCAGTAATGCGACAAAGCTACAGCCTACGTGTTCAATTTTGTTTCAAATTAGATGCTAATAATACATGCTAGACCATAACCATTAACCACCTTGTCCATTGAGCTGTGTCATACGTGAACTAATCAGAAAGATGCACAGGGAAAGTTGAACCCACCCAGTGCTCTCGGTGGCCATGTGGGCTGCCTAAGAAAAATTGAACAGCCTACTATCCAGGCCTTCACACAGGGATGCCTAGACTTTGAACAACATTGCAAACAAGATACATGGTTACGAAAAGGGGAAAAAAATGAAAGAAGGAAAAGAAGTGGGTCTTCCACCCTGAGTTTTCTCAATATAATTTCTCTTCTATTTATTTATTTTGGAGGTCTATTTTATTGCTTAATAGTGGTACAGGGAATGCAGACGAAGAGGAAGCTGCAGACAAGGAAATACTGGAAAAGGATATTGAACCTCATGTAAGATGCTGCAACAGTTAGTAGTTACTACACATGCCAGCCTACTTACATTTTTGTTCACTGAATTCTTGGTGAATCAGCTAATTATGATCAATAATGTATTCCTGAAGCTCATCATTCACTAGCTGCCTTGTATAAGTTGCAGGTCTCCTCTTCAAGGTTGCCTTTGGTTTTGTCAGAGAAAGTCCATCGTTCAAAGGTATGGTCTCATGCCAGTATTATTAGATTCACCCTCTCATAATGAGTTTGGATCAAAATTCTTGACTGGAATTTGGATGTGTGTGAACAAATGTTGTGAATTTATGCAAGGACTCACTTTTTTAGGCATAAGATGCATGCTTAAGTTGAGGGGGGATGCGGTCCTGGATTGCAAAACCCTACTCTGGAATTGCTATAGGGCCACCCCAGATATATTAGGGTATTAAGGAGTGGCAAAATCGAAAATAACTGGAAGCTGCAAGCCCACAATTGAAGAGAAACATATTGGGGGACTTATCTGGGATTAAGTATTTAAGTCAGGGACAATTCTGGAATTTAGAATAGATGGAGAGGATAGAAACAGATTTAAGGAAGCACTGCATTTCTGTAATTATAATGAACAGTACCTTCTTCCATCTCTCGTGATAAGAATAGGAAACCAGCAGAACCAGGGTTGCATCCGGATGGTATATTTCACTCGGATTAATTCCCTTCAATCTGAAATTGTAGGGGAAGACTCCTAACTCTGAGACCTCTTGCATTCAAGACATAGCAGATCAATTTTATAGGCCCATAAAATAATATTATATATCTATAATTATTCTGGACGGGTTGAACAGTTGAAGATTGGTTCAGATCTCCCAAACCCTAACTCAGTTTAGGTTTGAACCTCGCAGGCTGCTTCACCTGATGATTTATGAACACTCCTCAGGGTCTCTGGCCAATTGGGATAGTAATCTGGGAGTTTTAACTCATTTTCTCTAACCCAGCAATAACGCAGGTAGCAGGAACAAAGGTTTGCAAGTTTATGGGTTGACAAGAAATATAGGCCTTAGCCTTACAATAGGATCTTTTAAAATCAGTCCAATATCAATTAAATAACAAAACCAGATTTCAGAATTAGAAACTTAGCAGCCCTGGTCAATCTGACCGTTGGATGGCTGAGAAATCCTTGTCGAATGGAAGGTTATGTTATTGCAGAGCAAGGCCAAAATTTAAGGTTGATCAGCCCAAGGACCTGAGTTATTTAAATTCCAAAATCTGCAGCAGAAAATTCTAGAACAGTAAACCACAGGTCAGATTCTGACTTGATGATGTGTAGGGTATTGTTGGAAGCCTTCTAGTTGATTCAATAACAATTGTAGATGGTCCAGCACTGATAATGATGCAGTCCAAGAAGGCCCAAGGCCCAAGCTCAAGTCGATAATGGGTCAGCCCAAAGAACCAGTCGGTATTGGTCCATTGGACTAACCCAAAGACCAAACCATCAACTGAACACTGTTCACGTGGTACTGTTCACGTGAACAGTGCCAGCAGATTTCCTTCCTATTTTATTAAGTTATTTGTCTCCTAAATATTTGGTTCAGTATCTTAGAGTTAGTTTCCTAAATATTTGGTTTGTTAGTTTGGAAACTTTCCTAATCTTATAAAGGGAAGTTTCCTTTTAATTCTTGCCTTAGTTTAAGTTAGGAGAGTCCTATAGGGAGTCAACTTTCCTTGTTTTGTTTCTGTTTCAGTTTTGGAAATCCTATTATTTTGTAATCTTTCTTAAGTCTATAAATAAGATAAAGAAGAAGAGAGCCGGCAGACTTTTAGAGAACCAGAAAATTATTTTCTGGTTGAGTCTCCTTGGTTGTGAGACTCAACCACAAACTGATGGCAAAGAGGGTTCAAAGCAAGTCAAATTAACAAGCCCTCTTTGCTATAGGATCTTAATTCAGTCCAATACAAAAAATCTGCAGAGAAAAGTAATGAAAAAACTCACTTATCTTGAAATCTAACCGTCAGAATTAGATGAAACTTGGTGTGGATGACCTTTGTAATGATTGTGAACACCTTCTGAAGTTTGGGGAGGATCTAAAAAGAACTATAGGAGTTATGAGTCTCGAAAGCCTGCTGTACCTGTTTCCACCAAGCTTGGATAGCCCAGATTTAATGTTGCCTGCTGATTGCACTTCACTTTCTCTAGTTTGTGTTGGGTGAAACAATAGCATATCAGATCATAGATAGAAAGCAAGCAAAAGAATCAAGAGGGAATGGAATCTGGTTGAGTCTCACAACCATAGGTCAACCAGAAAATAAGAATTTAACTCTTCTTTTTTCTGGAAAATCTCTCTACTGCAGCCAGTCTGCATTCTCTTTATTTATAGCTTTGAAACATTACAAATAAAATAGGAAAGAACGAAATTTAGTAAAACCAACCTTCCTTTATAATTTAGGAAGGCTCTAAAACAATAAAAATAGGAAAGTTTCTAAAAACTGGAATTAGGAAACTAGATTTTAGGCAAGTCTTAGTCTCCAAGCAACTAAGACTTCTAAACTAACTAGCCTAATTTTTAGGAAACTAAACAATGGAAATAAATAAACTGAAAATTAGGAAACTAATAAAAAGAGTCATAATTAATGCTGTTGGTACTGTTCACGTGAACAGTACCGCGTGAACAGTGTGGGTTGGGCCCATGTTAACACATCCTTGGGCTGATCCACTACTGGCTGGTCCTTGGACTGAATCACAAACCCCCCTTCCCTTGTCTTTCTTTGCTCTATTTTCAATACCATCAACCTCTCCCTTTTTATTACATAATTGCTACGTTATTCACTACCGGTTTGATCATCAATACACTACGAAATTGGAGACTATAATCAGATCGATTAAATGTGCTGTAACTAGGGGCGTCGTCAGAACATAGGCTGTTTTTCAAAAATTCATATATTCTACATCTATGATCGGATCGTCTTCAACTTTTAGTATGTGTTCACGTACATCCTAAAGTTCATTGTCCCCAAGTTTGAAGAGATTCTAAGGGTTAGATTTCCAGATAAGTTGAATTTCTTATTACTTTCTAATTCTGATTTAAGATTGGACTGCATAAAGATCTTGCGACAAAGAGGGCTTGTTAATTTGACTTGCTTTGAAACCTCTTTGCCATCAGATAAGTTCCTGTTCTTGTGGTTGCAGCACCAATAGATGACTTATAGTTGCAGAAAATCAATAGTGGGGAGAAGGAGCAAGCATAACCGATGGGGAGTGTTGGGGGGTAGTAAGGGAGGAAAAGAGAGGGGGGGGGGAAGAGGGAAGGGGAGTTTTGGTTGAGTCTCACAGCCTAGAGACTCAGCTTGAATAGCAAGCAAGTCTATTTTCTGAGCCTTGATTACAAATTGGAAAGTAAGACTGATCAATCATTCCTTGTGGGCAAATTTACTAGAAAGGAATCTCAATCTTTCCCTTTTTAAACTTTACAAAAGAAGAAGATTTAATATCCTCTTGCCTTAGTTGTCTTCTGCCTCCAAATGGTCGGTCAGCGGGTCAATGAAGAGTTCCTACCTAGCCATTGTTGTATTTTCAATTTGAACTTCTTGACTAGAAAGACTGATTTAGGCAAGTAGCTAACAATAGAAATAGGTAACTTTAGGAAGGATAAATAAATGGAAACTTATATATATATATATATATATATATATATATATATATATATATATATATCTGACTCTAGGACAGCTAGGGACAGCTGTTCTACAACTGGCCAGCCTAGCCGATAGCTAGCCACTAGCCGCAGGTAGCTTAGTGGCTCGGCTTGGTGGCTTGGTTCTTGGATCTTCTATGATAGACTTATACTGCATCAAAAGGGGTAAACAGGAAAGGAAAATTTATAGTAAAAGAGAGGATGGAATATAAGAAGAGCAAGAAAGGATTAAGGACGAGAAGAGCAAATCAACAACGGAACGGGGAGGGAGGGAGGGAGAGAGAGAAGAAGAAGAAGAAGAAGAAGAAGAGACAGAATCACAGCTCTCACGTTGGTAAGGCCATGCAGGCACACCAATATCCAATTCTATTGCATTCCATTCTTAAAACTAAATAATCAATGTCACATAATGTATTTAAAGAAAAACAAACTTAAAGAGACCTAATCTAATACTAAAACCAAATTGAAGATGAGGCAAGCTAAATCCTTATCTAAACACAAGTTTAAAAGCAACTTAAATTCGAACTAACACTAAACTAACCTAAACTATATCCTAATCTGGTATGCAAATAAAAGCCCCTTAATATAGGCTTATAGATGAATGTCCAATACATAGATAATCCCACAAATAAAAGGCCTAAGGCCCATAGAACCCGACCATGCCGAAATAATTTAATTTGAGGCCCAGCTGGCCTGATTGGGTACCCATGGCTGCATTAGGGAGCCTGTACAGAACATGAAAATAATAGAAATTATATTTCAGTATGGGATGAAAAATGAGCAAAGGTTACTTTCTAGCAATGTAATTACAATTTCAATGCACACTGAAATCAGAATATTTCAGTGACCTTGGTTGAAATAAAAGTTTCATAATTTCTACCAACTTTGAAGTTGAAATCACGGAGATTTTTCAGTTTGGGCTCTGACTGAAATAGGGTCTGGATTTGAAATATAATTCCTTGTATTCTAGGAAGAAGATTGATGCAGTTAAGGAAGTCCAATTGGGTCAATTGGGCCCTAGATGACTTTATTTTATCCCATGGTTGTGTTATTTGGGCCTTGGGCCTTTTGTTTTTTGGATTATTGTGTAACAGGCTTTTTTTAGGAGCCCATCTTTGGGGTTTTAGGTATGCATACGGGATTAGGTGATGTAGTGCGTCCATCTGATCCAACAGCTGGCCCATTACATAGGCCTGATCAGTACTTTTCCAACAAGTACAGTCGTAAAAGAGGGCAGCCTAAGCCCAAACCCATGGCCTAGCCTGGCCTGGTTCAGCCCAATTATTACTGTTCACATGAACAGTACTTGTGGGCCCCACAAGAGGCCTTCTTTATTGTTGCCACAAGCTATCCTTCTTCTACAAGCTATATTAATTGATGTGGAGTGATTTCTAGGCAACTCTTATTGACTAATTCTTTCATTTCTTTAAGTCTTTTTATGTTCCTAGGTGAATTAATATAGTGGGTTACTTTCTAAGGCAGCATTAATGTTTTTATGTTCAAAGTCTTGTTTATAGTTCCCCATGTCTTGGTAATAGTTTTCAATGTCTTGGGACAATTTTCTATATCTAGGAATTATTGTCTATGTATGGGGAATTCCAAAGGGGTTTTGGAATTCGAAAAGTATCTTTAATATTTTTTGCTGTATTCAAGATTTACATATCTATATAATGCAACCATGGCTACTCTCAAAGGCATTCATCAAATTTTATAACACTTTTCTCTCTGAATATTCTACTTGAATATTTTTGCTTGTGTGACTTAAGTGGCCTTAGGTGAGAGTGGGACTCCTATAGTGAGCACTAGTGGGTCCTTAGTTTGCCGAAGTTATCTTTTAGTGAAACTCTAGTACCTATCTCTATTCTCTACCAGTGTTTGATCTTGGCTTGTTTACCTTACCTTTGGGTTTGTATCAAATTGGTATTAAAGCCATGTTTAGTCAAGAGAATAATCCTCAATCAACTGGAGAAGATTCTGTTACCATGAAACAGATTCTTGACTTCATACAAGCCTTATTTGCTCGCATAATAGCCTTGGAGCAGTGACAACCTTCTACTTCACAACCTCCAAGCATTAACATTAAAGCAAGAGGTGACTATCATCCACCACCAGCCAGTTCCTACAATGCTAGAAGAGTTCCTATGAGAACTAATGCTTATCCACCACAACCACTACCACCACATCATCCACCAAGCTTTGAAGAGCACATGCGGTCGTATTTTGATCAGAATGTTGGTCAAACTCCCCGAAGACAAGATGACACACATAAAGTTAAGATGGAACTAAAAGAATACAATGGAAAGCTCGACCCTCAGGTATTTATTGACTGGCTGAATGCTGTTGATGATTATTTTGTGTGGTTTGAAATGCTTGAATTGAGAAAAATTAAACTCGTTAAGACCAAGTTAACTGATCCTGCTCGAGAATGGTGGAAATTGTATGAAAATGGAATGCTTGCAAAGGGTAATCCCATCACAGCACGGGAAGAAATGAAGGATGATCTGAAGGACAATTACCTTCCTCCTTCCTTTGTTAATCGACTCCATGATCAATTCATAACCCTTCGGCAAGGTACCCTATCCATGGCTGAATACACAGAACAATTTGCTTCCTTACACTCTCGCACTGGTATTGAAACTAGTGATGTTTAACTCATGTCCAAGTTTAAGCTTGGCTTGAAACCTAAGGTCAGGAGAGCTATGAGAACCACTAGTCTTTATGACATTAAGGATTGTTACCAAAAGGCCTTATAAGCTGAAGATTTCTTAAAGCTACCATTGGGATCCTTTGGCACCCCAATTAGAGATGGCTGGAGGAATGCTTATAATCAGTCACTCAACAATAGATCCCCTCACCAATCAAGAACTACTCCTAGAACTGTGGATAAGGGGAAGTCTCCTATGAAAGAAAGTGATAATGGCACAAACTGTTATCACTGCAATCATTGTGGTCATTTTGCTAAATTCTGTCCAAAAAAAGCACGACGTGCTAATCTTGCTGTGGCAGAACCTGAACTTGATGATGATGTTGAAATTAATGATGGCTTACTTCTAGACGATGAAGATGATCATGTCTTTGCTAACGAGATCCAAGATGATGATTTGGAACTTCGTGATGTTTATGTTGTTCATCGTATCTTAGTGGCTGCAAAGGTGAAGATTGGCGACGACAATGTATTTTCTACAATAAAATGGCATGTGGACCCAAAGTAGCATAGGTTATTGTTGACAATGGTAGTTATGTTAATGTTGTATATCAAGGAATTTTTTGCAAAAGCCAATCTCCAAGTAGAGAAGCATCCATAGCCTTATTGAATATCCCTCCTCAATGGGAACACTATAGTGGTCGATCAAAGATGTTCAGTTCCTCTTAAGTTGGGCTCTTATGAAGAAGATGTCTAGTGTGATGTCATCCCTATGGGTATGACAGATGTCCTACTTGCCCGACCTTGGATTTATGATAATGATGTAGTAGTTGGCGGCAAAAAGAATCTTTGCTCTTTCACTTTCAAGGGAAAAAAAATCATCTTCTATCCCATGAATTTACAAGCTATGAGACAACAAAACAAACCCACCAACAACACATCAGCTCAAAAGCCCGAGAAGACAGTGGAGAAAAGTAGATCTAGTAGTGTTAAACTACTAGCTGTACCACATCGGGAGTTTGTGCAGACAGGTAATGAGACCGGCCTTGTTTTGGCCTTGGTCGCCACGGAAGTTACCCCCACCCCCAGACTAACTTTCCCCAAGTCTATCAAGGCTTTGTTGACCGATTTTGCAGATCTTGTACCTGATGAACTTCCAGATGAGTTGCTTCCTCTGACGGATATTCAGCATGCTGTGGACCTTGTGCCAGGGCCAGTTTTGCCAAATCTGTCCGCTTACTATTTGAGCCTACGGAACATGCGGAGTTGAAGAGACAAGTTGATGACTTATTCAAAAAAGGATTCCTCCAAGAAAGCATTAGTCCTTGTACTGGACCAGCCCTTCTCACCCCAAAGAAGGATGGTTCGTGGTGGATGTGTATCGATAGTTGTGCTATCAACAAAATCACTATGAAGTTCAGGTTTCCTATTCCTCAACTCGATGACATGTTGGATATGCTTTCCAACTCTAGCACCTTTTCAAAATTGATTTAAAAAGCGGATATCGCCAAATCCACATTTGTCCAGGAGAATTTGAATGAAATATTTGCTTTGTCTACATTTGTCTGTGAGATTCAGATTGCTATGAGTGATAGTTTAGTGAGACACTTATGAGGTGAGAAACCTCTGGGAGTGAGAGATTACCAAGGCCTAAGGTGGGACGCTAAGGTCATATCCCCTTACCTTCGTTCAATCCCTTCTTCCCTCCATTCATTGATTCTTTTCCCCTTTCTTGTCATATAGAAAAGAAGATAGAAATTTCGCTACCAAAACATTGTTCATGGTTACTGTTCATGTGGTTATCTTGCTGGTCATTCAATGTGAGTTTACTCTTGATTCAACCATCAGCTGAAGCCCATTTTCTAGTATCATTTTCACCCTTCGTCACCTACCCCTTGATGTCAATTTGAGACCACTCAGACTCGCTAATTGGTAGAACCAAGTGAAGGTATTTTCTACTGCTAGCATACTGCTATTGTCATTGCTATAATAGACTGTTGAGCTACTTTATTTGCTGATCCTGGTTTGGGGTAGCCCAATCCCCATTAAAACAGCCTTCAAAATCAAAGATGGACGATATGAGTGGAAGGTTATGCCCTTTGGACTTACCAATTCCCCTGGTACTTTTATGAGGGTGATGACTCAAGTACTTCGCCCCTTCATTGGCAAATTCTTGGTTGTGTATTTTGATGACATTTTGATTTATAGCAAAACTACAATTGATCACTTAGAGCACTTGTATCGTGTGATGCGAATTCTCTATTTGGAGAAGCTATATTTCAACTTGAAGAAGTGTTCTTTCATGCTACTCAAGGTTCTTTTCCTTGGATTTATTATCTCCTCTAAAGGTGTTGAAGCTGATCCAGAGAAATTAAAAGCATGGTTGATTGGCTTATCCAAGGACCATCACTGAAGTCCGAAGCTTCCATGGCTTGGTCTATTTTTATTGGAGATTCATTAAAGGATTCGACACCATCATGACTACTATTACCAAATGTCTCAAAGGCAAAGACAAGTTTGAGTGGACACCTATAGCCACTAAGGCCTTCACTCTCATCAAGAAGTGTATGACAGAGGCACCCATCCTACGACTTCCCAATTTTGATACTATTTTCGAAGTATTTACCAATGCTTCACATGTAGGTATTGGTGCTGTTCTTATGCAAATTGGACACCCTATTGCCTTCTATAGTGAGAAGTTCAATGATGCCAAACGGCGTTATTCAACTTATGACTTGGAGTTGTATGCTGTGGTTAAGTCTTGAAGCATTGGCGACATTATTTGATTGGCAAGGAGTTTATTTTATTTACTGACCATGAGGTTCTCAAACACTTGCATTCACAAAAGTCGGTTAGTCAAAAGCATGCCAAGTGGGTGGCATACTTGCAAAAATTTATTTTTGCACTCAAGCACAAAGCAGACAAAGAAAATGTTGTGGCTGATGCACTGAGCCGCAAAGTACTGGTTATCAATACTTTTTCAGCCCATCCTATAAACATTGACCATATCAAGACTGAGTATCCTATAGACAAGGATTTTTTCGAAGTCTACACAAAATTACAGCAAGGTAGGAATAATCCTAAATACTCATTGTATGATGGTTATCTCTTTATGGGAATTCGATTATGTAATCCCACATCTTCTCTAAGACTGCACCTTATTTGGGAATTACATGGAGGAGGATTGGGAAGACATTTGGGTGAGATAAGACATTCTCACAAGTAGCTGATTGCTACTATTGGCCCCACCTTTTAAAAGATGTTGAGCATGTGATTAAGCAATGTTGTGCTTGCCAACTTCCTAAAGGAACCAAGCTAAATTCTGGGTTGTACTCCTTGCTGCCCGTTCCTCATGCACCATGGCTTCATTTGAGTATGGATTTTGTGCTTGGCCTTCCTCTTACTCAGGACAAGCATGATTCTATATTTGTAGTTGTTAACCGCTTCTCCAAGATGGCACACTTCATTCTGTGTCGCAAAACCTCTGATGCCCGACATATTACTGCCCTCTTTTTCAAAGAGGTTGTTCGTATTCATGGACTACTAGAATCTATTGTTTCGGATTGAGATATCAAATTTATGAGCTATTTTTGGAAGACACTTTGGTTAAAGATCAACACCAAATTGAACTTCTCAATTGCATTCCGTCCACAAACTGATGGACAAACAGAGGTTGTCAATCAGAGTTTAGGCAATCTCTTATGATGCTTGGTACGAGATTATGAAAAGACATGGGCATCCATCCTTGATATTGCTGAGTTTGCTTACAATAGTTCGGTAAACCGAACCACTGGATGCACTCCCTTTGAAATTGTGCTTGGATTTCAGCCCAGACAACCTATTGATCTGGTCCCACTTCCCTACCATGCGAGAATCAGCATAAAAGCCGATGAGTTCATTAGGCATATGACCGAAGTACAAGCTGATGTGCGACGACGAATTGCTCTTAGCAATGATCACTATGTTGCCATAGCCAATAGGCATCGTCGTCTAGTGACATTTCAGCCTGGAGATATGGTAATGATTTGCATTCCCGCTGAGAGGATTGCTCCTGGAACCAACCACATGCTACGGCCACGAAAGATGGGCCCTTACAAAGGCCTCAAGAAGATTGACCCAAATGCATATGTGTTGGAATTGCTAGCTGACATGAATATCACTAATGTCTTCAATGTGGCTAAATTAACTCTTTACACTGGCCATTATTCTGATGAAGGTAACATTGAGCACTCCCTTCGGCTCCTGCAATTTAAATCTACTCCCAAGGAATGCATTGAAGATGTTGATGATCGCTATGTCACGACGTGTCATGGAGGTGGCTATTATAAATTCCTTGTGAAGTGGAAGGGTCATCCAATGATAGATCTCATTTGGATCCATGCCGATGACTTCAAATGCATCGACTTGGATCTTTATGAGCAGTACATGTCTCTTTTACATTCGTCAGGGCCTAACGTTTTCAACCTGGGGGGAGTTGATGGGGGGAGTTGATGTAGTGCATCTATTTGATCCAACAGTTGGCCCATCACATAGGCTTGATCAGTACTTTTCCAAGAAGTACACTCATAAAAGAGGGCAGCCCAAGTCCAAACCCATGGCCTAGCCTGGCCTAGTTCAGCCCAGCTGTTACTGTTCACGTGAACAGTACTTATGGGCCCCACAAGAGGCCTCTTTTATTGTTGTCACAAGCTATCCTTCTTCTAGAAGCTATATTAATTGATGCGGAGTGATTTCTAGACAACTCTTATTGACTAAGTCTTTCTTTTCTTTAAGTCATTTCATGTTCCTAGGGGAATTATTATAGTGGGTTTTACTTAGTTTGCATTAATGTTGTTGTGTTCAAAGTCTTGTTTGTAGTTCCCCATGTCTTGGGAACAGTTTTCAATGCCTTGGGACAATTTTCTATATTTGGGAGTTATTATTTTTGTATGGGGAATTCCCAAGGGGTTTTGGAATTTTAAAAGTGTCTTTAATATTTTTTGCTCTATTCAAGATTTTCAGCACTAACCAGTTATTATTAGTTTTAGTTAGGGGTATTATTGTCTCTTGTTTACTTCTAGTTTTGTCTTATTTTTTTTAATAACCTTGTGAGGGTTAGTTATGTAATTGCAGTTTCTTTTAGTCATTATAAATAAAAGGTTTTTGGGAGAGGATTATTACCTCTTCTCTTTTTCTCCATTCAACTTGGTATCAAAGCCTCCCTAGGCTGCCACCATCCCTCTTCTCTTCTTTTCTCTTTTTTTTTTTCTCTCTCTTTCTCAAAGAACTGCCACCAGATAGTGTTTCAGGAAAGAATCTACCCAGCCGATAGCCTTTGCCCCAGCCGATTGCCTTCCAATCCCTGAAACCCTCACCGCCATTAGAGAAAAAACCTGCAACTTCCCATCACCTATCTCCCAACAGCTCCGGCACTACTGTGATCCCTAAAACTTTCATTCATACCGCCAGATCACCTTCATTCATACCGCCAGATCGTATTGCTTCTGAAAAATCTACCACCTTCCATCAAAACCTTTCATGATTTACCGCCAGAAAAAAAAAAAAAAACCTTTTAATTCCAAAACCCCTTAAACCTTTTTTTTTCTGTCCTTCTCTTCATGTTTTCTTTCAATGGTCTAAACATTCCCATCGAAATTATACTAATATAGTCTGCTGTCTACCAGTTTTATTGAATCAGTTCGAGATTCAGTTCTTGAATCTGAGATAGATCGAGAACCAGATATTTTTGGCAACAAAGATCGACTATTGGATCAGTTCTTGTTCAGTTCTTGGATCGAGATATATTTTTGGCACAGATTTGGTTAGACTGATATGGCAGCAGTTTGTTTTCTTTGCTGGATCTAATTCAGAGATGACCTAAATCAGTTACAAAAATTCTTCTGATGCATTGCCGTGTATCCATTATTGAAGGGATATACTTTGACCTCATAGCCAACTTCGATTCTTCCATGCTAGTTTGAAGATCGAAAATTGCTTCCTTTGTGTCTCTCGTTCCCATAAGAGTGATACACGGCATCACAGTTATATGTATTTTACAATGTTGAACACTCATTCACATGTCTGATTACTCTGACGTTGCTTCCTCTAATATGGAGAACCCTAAGATTGAATTTACTTCCATTCCCCTTATCCCAATTAAGTTGGATGGGACCAACTATTTGATGTGGTCTAAGATAGCACAGATGACAATATCTGCAAGAGGCCTACTAGGGTATATTAACGGTAAGAAAAAGGCACTTGCCCTTAATGATGGACTTTATGATAAGTGGGCATTTGAAATTCTATTGTGATGGCTTATTTGATTGGGTCAATGGACCCCAAAATTGGTTGAGGGTATGTTTTGTTAGTTGATGCTATTGAGATCTGGAAGGCTGCCAAGAAGACTTACTCCCAAGTTGGAAATTACTCCTTCATTTATGACCTTCACGTAAAGATTGGTGCTACTAAGCAACGAGATATAACTGTCTCCCAATACTACTTTGAGCTGCGCAGTCTATGGCAGGAATTGGACTATTATGACACCTTTACAGCTGCTTGTTCTACTAATGCTACTGCAATGAAAAGTGCTAAAGACAAGCTTCGTGTGTATAATTTTCTAGTTGGTCTTAATATGGAATTTGATCAGATTTGTGCCCAAATCCTTAGTAGAGAGCCATTACCATCATTAGAGCAGGCTTATGCTTTGGTTTAGTCTGAGGATATGTGCCGTACATCCATGATGCCTCCTCTTTCAGCAGAGCGATCAACTCTCTAGACTACTCAGCTCAGTGGTTCTCCTCTTTCTGAACCCATCCTTGTTCGGTGTGAATATTGTGGGAAAGAACGTTATACTAAAGAACTTGATGGAAATTGCATGGCAAACCAGCTGACTTTGAGGCCAAGAGGCGTGACAAGAACATACACAGAACAAAAAATTTTCGAGCACACAGGCCAATCAGATAGAGACTTGTCCTCCTATTGGGATATTACCTACATTATCAACTGAAGAACTTCAGGCACTTAAGAATCTATTAAGGCCATCTGCTACAGTTCAAGCCGCTCCTCGAATGCCAACTACCAATCCAGGTTCATACTTTGTATAGTCAGGTAACTATCATGTGGGTCTGTCTGCTTCTTCTGTCTTTAGCTCATGGGTTATAGACACTGGAGCAACTGACCACATGACTGGGTCTGCCAATTTGTTCTTCCTGTATTCTCCCTCTTCTGGGAAAGATGCAGTCTGAGTTGCTGATGGGTCCCTCTCTCCTATATCTGGAAAGGGTTCTATCTGCTGCTCCCTTAGTCTTACTTTGCAATCAGTTCTACATATACCTAGTTTTTCTACAAATTTACATTCTATTAGTAATCTCACTAGATCTCTTCACTGCAAAGTAACTTTTTTTTGCAGATGGTCCTTTTGTGCCTCCTTCTTCACCACCACCTACTACACATCATCTTTATTCCACTGTGTGCACACTTCAGCAGTGGCATCGATGTCTTGGTCACCCGTCCCCAGCTATTTTATCCTAGTTGTTTCCTTCCTTTTCCAAGCATTGTATTAAAAACGAGTTATTATGCGAAGCATGTATTCTTGCCAAGTAGGCTTGTACAACCTATTTATCTACATTTAATAGAAGCAGTAATATGTTTGATTTGGTTCATTCTGATGTCTGGGGTCCGACTAGGACAACCTCTATATCTGGCCACAAATGGTTTGTAACTTTCATTGATTGTCATACCAGAACTACTTGGGTGTACTTTATGCATCAAAAGAGTGAAGTTTTTGACATGGAATAAAATCTCGGCGCGAGATCTCGCCAATTTCGCTAGCTTCGTAACTAACCGAGACGAAAATAGGGTCGATAACCCTTTTCGTCTCGGCATTTACATGTTCTCGCCGAGATCTCGGTATTTCACGGCAATTCTCGGTCGCGAGATCTCGGCGAGAACATGCTTTTTGCTTTTTTTTTTCTCTTTATAAAAGAGAGAAGGGCCTGTTCTCGGTCGAGAACTTGACCGAGACTGCTCCATTCTCTTTCTTCTTAGTTTTTTCAAGTTTTTTTCATTTCTTCCCCCATTCTTTCTTTGTTTGGACTTTTAACTTGCTACGGGTGGTGCTTCGGACTACGGGGATTGCTGTAAGAGCTTCATATCAACTGTTGAAGGTAAGTTTCTTGCCGAAAAATGAGATTTTACATGAGACTATGAGGAAGAATTTTTTTTTTCTAGAATGTGATGAAATTTTTATATGTTAAATACGTGAGCCCAATCTACAAGCTCACGGTTTTAGATTTCGATTTTGATTGTTGTAGATATTTTTTTTTTCAATTATTTGCATTTAAAAATGAATTTCCAACAATTAAAATTTAAAATAATTATTATTATTACTCATTTGATGATGATGACCTATTTATATGTTAATCACCGTTGGCCGATCTACTGTCCAACGATTTCAGATTTCGATTTCGGTTGTTGTATGTTTTTTTTTTGAATTATTTATATTAAAAAAATAATTTTCAGCAATTAAAAATTAATTTAAAATTGATTAAAAATGCTATAAAATCGGGAAAAATAAGGAAAAATGATCTGATCGCATTTAAAATATGAGATAAATTTTGAAATGTAATTTCTGCTGTGTTCAAGTTTGTAAGATTATTGAAGTTTGTGTTTTTTATGAAACAGTGCTTGGAAATTATGTCGAGACCAAGTTCTGGGGCAGACGATGGGGGCGACGGTACCGGTTCCCGAACTGACCCTGCATGGCAGTATGCGACTGCCCTTTAGGGTGATAGGAAGAAGACTCAGTGTAATTTTTGTGGGAAAAAGCTTCAGTCTGGCGCATCACAAGGCTGAAGCAACACTTGAGTGGATTGGGCAAAGATGTTTTCAAATGTCCGCAGTGTCCTGTGGAGATATTTAGGGCCATAGGTGAACAGTTGAGGGGAGGGAGGCAGAGGAGGGCAGCAATGGAAAGAGAAAAACAACATTTTGAAGAGGCAATTGGAGGCACCATACCAGAATCCAGTGAGGAACATGAGGCTGAGGGATGAGATGTAGAAGATATGACAGAGGCAGAGACAAGAGAGATGCGTCATGCGGCAATGGCTAGTAGAGAAACCCTTAGATCAGATGCAGAGAGGAGATGGACAGGAGCAGGTACATCTGGAGCAAGCAAAAATAAAAAATAAAGGCAATGTTTGGGGGAAAGAAAAGGGAGTCAGTAGGGTATTCTTACTCTAAGTGGTCGTTTTATCATGGCATCCCAGCAAATACCACTACAGGTCCTTTCTTTCAGAGCATGCTAAATGCAGTTGCGGAGGCAGGTACAGGGGTTAGAGGGCCAAATCAAAATGAGTTAATGACTCATTATTTGCCTCAACATAAGAAGGAATTACAAGACTGGATTTTAGGCCAGAAGAAGAATTGGGAAGATTTAGGAGTAACTATTATGTGTGATGGTTGGACTGGTCCTACCAGAAAGTCCATCATCAACTTCATGGTTTACTGTGATGGGAGGACAGTGTTCCTTAGGTCTATTGATGCATCAGTTGAAGTAAAAGATGAAGATTATATTTACGGGCTGTTGTAAGAGGTGGTGGTTGAGGTGGGAGCTCAGAACGTTGTCCAGATTGTGACGGACAACGACAGCAATTTTAAGAAGGCAGGGGAGATGTTAATGAACAATGCCGACTAAAATCTCTTCTGGACTCCATGTGCTGCCCATTGTATTGATTTGATGTTGAAGGACATGGGCAAGATAAGTAAAGTCAAGAGAATGGTTGAGCAAGCAAGACAAGTAACCACTTTCATCTACAACCATGGTTATTCCTTGAACATGCTCAGGGAGAGATATGGAGGGGACTTGGTCAGACCAGGCATCACCAGATTCGCTACGAACTGCATAGCATTGAAGAGTTTTGAGGCGAAGATGGCCGGACTCAGATCGATGTTTGCATCTGAGGATTGGTTTTCGTAAGAGTGGAAGCACAGAGTACCATCGCTTTAGACGAATTTTGGCAAAATGTGAAGGTGGTAGTCAGGGTGTTGCATCCTGTAGTACAGGTGTTGAGGTTGGTAGATACTGAGCGAAAACCTATCATGTCACTTCTTTATGCTGCTGTGGACGCATTGAAAGTACGTGTTAAAGCTTTGATACCACGTGGCTACAAGAATTATATAAAGATCATCAATGACCGATGGGAGAGTCAACTCATGCATCCATTGCATAAGGCTGGTGAGTAAATTTGATGATGTATTTACTTTAGTGTTACTTATGTACCAATATAATTTTTATTTGTTTTAACCATGTGTCCACTGTCAAATATTTCAGCATACTATTTGAACCCCAAGTACCAGTATACGCATGTACTTGGGACGAACGCAGAACTCATTGAGGCAGTGAAGCTAGTGGTTGCAAAGTTGGAGCCAGATCCCTAAACACAGGCATTGGCAAACCTAGAGGTGAGTTATGTGCTTCAATTACTGGAAATATGATCGCCGTGATACTAATTGTACTGGTTACTGCTATTGCTAGTGCGGTAAAACTATATATTGTA
The DNA here is from genome assembly GCA_028583415.1 of Protea cynaroides. Lineage (NCBI taxonomy): Eukaryota > Viridiplantae > Streptophyta > Magnoliopsida > Proteales > Proteaceae > Protea > Protea cynaroides. Next base: position 85,412,379 of record CM053268.1, read on the forward strand.
ATTGCAAATATTTATAAGTTTTCGATTGTGTGTAGATTAAAACCTTCAGGGAAACCCGTAGGAGTTTTGGGTTCCCCGCTGCAGTGGCTGGACGTGACAAAAGTGATCCGTGTATGTATTACGTTTAAATGACATACGAAATTAAATTATCTTATGTTTTATGTATTACGTTTAAATGACATACGAAATTAAAATTTGTTATTGTTCTTATGCAGCTGAATGGTGGGTGTTGTATGGTAAAGATGCACCTGCTCTGAAGAAGATAACAAGTAGAGTGTTAGCTCAGACAAGCTCTGCATCTGGCTGTGAGCAAAACTGGAGTACTTTCAACCTCATTCATTCAAAAAGGCGGAATCGACTTGGCTCCCAACGGATAAATGAGTTGGTCTTTGTGCATTACAACATGAGACTGAGGGTGCAAAACATGTTCCATGATAAGTAGGATGATACCCCGCTCGAGCTCGCCAACATCTTCCAGCTTGACTCTGAAGAGGAAGATCCATTAGTAGAGTGGGTGCGGGACAGGGGAGTACCTGTGATGGACGAACCCGGGGGGATGCCTGACTCCCATTTAGCCAGCCATTTGGATACTGATGTCGTTGAGTTTTTAGCCTCGGAAGAGGGTCGAGTCTATACACGGTCACCCGTGCCGTTTGACCCTCCTGCTGGTACTGATACAAATGATCCTGAGTGGGGTTGGAGTGGTAGTGAAGCTAGTGGTAGTGATCATGGGGGTGGGCGTGTAGACCCATGTGGAGGTCGAGCCACTATTGTCAATATTGGGGCTAATCCAGAGCCACGAGCATCACCTGTTAGATACACTGGGGAGAGCCAGTACACTCATACAACACAGGATGATGACCATGGTGCATGTGCACCATCCTCATCACGTAGACCAACTTCGTATTCGCGTAGGCCTCGGCATCATTCCCATTCTTAACATGATGAAGATGCTGATTGCAGTAGCACGATGGACTTCGACGTTGATAGCCTCTCTTCTGGCTTATGAGGATCGAGTGTGGAGGAGAATAGCAGTTACTGCAGTGGACAGGAGCAGTGGAATTTTCCTGGATATAGCACTGGTTCAGCATACACCTCAAATGATTATGTTGATATCAACTTCGTCCCCTATCCCACTGCGACTGCATATGGTTCTTCCTTCGACGATGGTTCAGATGCAGGAGCACAGACACGGAGTCAGAGTGGATCAACCAACTTCTATTCCGTTCCATCAGTACTTCCGCAAGAGTCTACGCACCAGAGTATTACTTCAGAAGTTTTTCCATTCTTCCCAAAGATAGGTATCCTTCGGACAACTACTGATGTTATATTTATGAATCATGTGCAAGATTACCAGAACTACTTTGCATCAAGAATGTCATGGGAAGATTATGTTGCTCAATTGGAAGACAATTTGCGTTGACAACTTTCCCAGATGTATGATGATAGTAGGATGGATCATCCACGACACTCTACGTATTACTAGACATTGTATCTGTATAAGGATTGTGGAATTGTGGACTATGGGCACAGGGGGACTATGAGATCATTCAATATTGAATATTTGAACTATGATGTAATGATTTATAATGAAGTGTTATTTTGTTTCTCTTTCCCCTAATGCATTATGTTATTGTCTCATTTGCCATATTTCATTGAATATAATAGCTAATATTAACCTAAATTTACAACAGACTTCAGCGTTGACTGTCAAAACATGGGTGTAAACCCAAACAACCACAAAGAGTCATTATTTTTATAATTTTATACTCTTAATGTGTTTATGTATGTAAAAATGAGGTTCCCCTGAAGTTGGAGACCTAAAAAATGCATTTTGACCACCAGGACAGCGCTGTCTCGGACAAAATACACTGTCTCGGCGAGATCTCGGTTTCGGAGGAGGCCGAGACTCCTCCGAAACCCAAGATTTTAAACCTTGGTTTTTGAGTGTTTCAGCTAGTTTCATAAAATGATTCAGGCTCAGTTTCAAACACCAATCAAGGTTCTTCGGAGCGATAATGGGAGAGAATACCTTAATGGACATTTTCAGAGATATCTGTCTGAGCATGGGATCCTACATCAAACAAGTTGTGTTGACACCTCGACTCAAAATGGGGTTGCAGAAAGGAAGAACCATCATCTATTTGAAACAGCTCGGGCCCTTATGTTTGAGGGAAACGTGCCAGCAAAATTTTGGAGTGATGCTGTTCTGACAACAACCTCTCTCATAAATCGGTTGCCATTTCGGATACTGAACAATAAGGCTCCTCTGGATCTGTTACTTGGTGATCACTCCTTGGGTTTCCCACCAAAGGTATTTGGGTGCCCCTGTTTTGTTCGGAACCATCATTCTCACGGCAAATTTGATCTACGAGGGGTTCGCTGCATCTTTCTTGGTTACCCAGCCACTCAAAAGGGGTATAAATGTTATCATTCTCCATCCCGTCGGACTTTAAGATGTTCTCTTTCATGAAAACATGATGTATTTTCAGCCACATCTTCAGGGGGAGTTGGATGCAGTTGATCCAGAAGATGTGTCTTTAATTACACCAATGGAGATGGAGACAAAAAGAATCCAGGTAAGAAGCATACCTAAACCAGAGATGCCACCACCTGATCCTACTCCTGAGCCAGAGATGTCTACTAGTCCCATGTCTGCTGCTAAGCCTTTGCAAGTTTATAGCTGCGCCAGAAGCAAGCAAGGAAAAACCACTACCATCCAGACAACTTCACATACCCCTTCGTCACCCTAGGATCCAGAGATTGACCAAACCCTTGGTAAGGAAATTTCCTCTCCGATTCTGAGTCTGATCTCCCTATTGCCCTTCGTAAAGGTATTAGGGCTTGCAGTTTTCATCCAATCTCTAATTTTGTCTCGTACGACTTGTTATCTCCTTCTTTCCATGCATTTGTGTCTTTTTCCTCCTCTGTGTCTATTCCTCAGAAATGGCAGGATGCAATTTTTAATGAGCAGTGGAAAGCTGCAATGATGGAAGAAATGAGAGCCTTGAAGAAGAACAATACTTGGGACCTTGTTTTTCTCCCACCGGGTAAGAAACCAGTAGGGTACAAATGGGTTTTCACAGTTAAGCAGAACAGTGATGGCACAGTGGATCGGTACAAAGTAAGGCTAGTAGCCCGTGGATTCACACAGACATATAGTATTGATTATCAAGAAACCTTTGCACCAGTGGCTAAAATGACAACAGTAAGGGTTCTATTGGCATGTACTGTCCACCATAATTGGGATCTGCAATAGCTTGATGTAAAGAATGCCTTCCTCCATGGTGAATTTAAAGAGGAAGTGTATATGAACTACCCACCTGGGTTTACAGATGCAAATACTCGTGGAAAGCTATGTAAATTGAAGCGCTCACTTTATGGACTTAATCAGTCCCCTAGAGCATGGTTTAGTAGACTACATAAGGCCATGATAGCCTATGGCTATACACAGAGTAATGCTGATCATACATTGTTTACTAAGCAATTCGTCTGGAAGTTTTACTGCTCTGTTGGTATATGTAGATGATATCATTGTCATTGGAAATGGTGACGAGGAGATAAAGAAACTCAAGGCATTTCTCGGGAAGGAGTTTGAAATTAAAGATCTGAGAAAGCTTAGATACTTTCTTGGGATTGAAGTTGCTCATTTGCAAAAGGCATATTTCTTTCTTAGAGGAAGTACATCCTTGATCTTCTATCAGAGACAGGTTTGCTAGGCTGCAAGCCATGTGCTACTCCACTAGATGCAACTACCAAGTTGAAGGAAAAAGAAGGAACACCAACAGATAAAGGGAGATATCAAAGGTTGATTGGAAGGTTAATCTACTTATCCCACACAAGTCTAGACATAACATTTGCAGTTAGCCTGGTGAGTCAGTTTATGCATAATTCATATTCTACCCATTTGGAGGTTGTCTATAGGATTCTTCATTACCTAAAGGTAGCTCCAGGAAAGGGGATCCTGCTCTCACCACATGATGATTTCAAAGTGGAAGCTTATACAGATGCTGACTGGGCAGGCAGTTTGGACAAAAATCTATTTCTGGTTACTGTACCTTTGTGGGAGGAATGTTAGTCACTTGGCACAGTAAAAAGCAGAACTTGGTAGCACGTTCTAGTGCAGAAGCTGAATTCAGAGTGATGGCTGAAGGCATATGTGAACTTCTATGGTTGAAAGGTCAACTCAGTGACTTGAAAGTTGATTGTTCTCAACTTATGATTCTCTCTTGTGATAATAAAGCCGCTATTAGCATTGTCAAAGATCCAGTTCAGCATGATCGAACTAAGCTTGTTGAAATAGATCGTCATTTTATTAAAGAAAAGCTCGAAAGTGGTCAGATTCAGATTCCACATGTCAGATCCGAATATCAGCTGGCCGATATCTTCACAAAAGGCTTATCTGTTAACTCATTCCAAATAATATTGTCCAAGTTTGGAATGCATGATATTTATGCACCAACTTGATGGGGAGTGTTAGAGTTGAGACTAAGGTTAGCACTAGATAGCACTAACCAGTGATTATTAGTTTTAGTTAGGGGTATTATTGTCTCTTGTTTACTTCTAGTTTTGTCTTATTTTCTTTAATAACCTTTTGAGGGTTAGTTATGTAATTGCAGTTTCTTTTAGTCATTATAAATAAAAGGTTTGTGGGAGAGGATTATTACCTCTTCTCTTTTTCTCCATTCAACACATATCTATATGATGCAACCATAGTGCTCTCAAAGGCTTCCATCAAATTTTACAACACGTTTCTCTCTAAATATTCTACCTGAATATTTTTGCTTGTGTGACTCAAGTGGGCTTAGGTGAGACTCCTACAGGGGGCACTAGTGGGACTCTAGCTTGCCAAAGTTATTTTCTAGTGAAACTCTATTACCTATCTCTATTCTCTACTAGTCTCTAATCTTGGCTTGCTTACCTTTAGGTTTGCATCAATAAGAGAGTTAGAGTCCACTTTATTGTTGAAGTCCAAGTTAGTATAGTTTAAGTTGCTTTTGACTTCTTCTTTAGATTGGGATCTAGTTTGAGTTTTTCTTAAGTTGAGTCTTATTAGATTAGGAGTCTTTATTTTGCTTTTCTTTAAATATATCATGCAACTATTGAAAAGCTTGCAAGTTAAAGTTGGCAGCCCAATGGGCTTCTTCCAGACCAGCAGAGGCATTAGCAAGGATGTCTGTTATCCCCCTTTCTCTTCACACCAGCCATGGAGGTTTTGTGAAGCCGCTTGCAAGTTAAAGTTGCCATGAAAGAGATTGATCTTTTCCCCAAGTGTAGGCCTATGGCTCTCTCACACCTGGCTTTGCGGACATAATGATATTTGCTAAGGCCAATCCCAAATCTATAATGGCTATTGTTGGGTGCTTGACATCGTTTGAAAATACTTCAGGTCTTCAAGTCAATAGCCACAAGTCTTCATTTTTTTTGACTGGTGTCAACGAGGTTGAATCCGATCATTTGATTGGTTTTTCTGGGCTCAATTTGGGCTCCTTTTGAAGATACTTCAAGTCTTTAAGTCAATAGCCACATTTCTTCATTTTTTTGGCTGGCGTCAAGCCATCAACTAATATGAATCCGACCATTTGATTGGTCTTTCTGGGTTCAATTTGGGCTCCTTTCCAGTCAGATATTTGGGCCCCCTTTTGATATCTTCAAGATTGCCAATCCATCACCGCACTCCCATTCTGGATCTCATGAGGAAGAAGATGCAGCTCTAGAAAGCCAGATTTTTCTTCTCTGTGGGTTGTCTGGTGAGATTGGTTATGCAAAGCTTGTATATGTAATGGTCAGCTGGTTTTGGTCTTCTTCAAGCCACTATTCAGAAGATTAAAGCATTGATGAGTTCCTTTCTTTGGAAAGGTTCGGACAACAAGAAGTTCCTTCACGCTATAAGCTTGGGCTCAGTCTGTCTTCCCAAAGGTGAAGGAGGCCTGGGTATCAGAAGAGTTTCAGAGGTGTGCAAAGCAAGCATTCTCAAGTTGATTTGGAAAATAGCGATGATGCAGTATTATTCAGCCAAATCAAGATCAAGTCGTATGATCTCGCAAGATTAAATCAAGATAAGTCGCAAATCTCACAAGATCAAGAACCGATATCTGTTTTGATTTGGCCAAATCAGTTTTTAAAATCTTTTTAATATTAGTAGGATTCTATTTCTATTCAAGTTTCAGCTTCCTTGTTGCAATTTAGTTTCCATTGTTATCAACTTTCCTAGTTGGTTAGGCTTTCCATTAGTAGCTTTATTTTTAGTTCCTATTTAAATCATGTAAAGGCATATGCCAAGGGAAGTTTTGAGACTGAATATGAATGAAGCAACGTTGCTGGTTTCTGCCATGACTGAGTGTGTCACACTGGCTGGGTGAGGCCCAGACCTGAGAGGGGTCAGACCTGAGGTCATTCCTTTGGTTACTCTTGTGCCTCCCCATTGTTCTATCTTCTCTCTTTCTCTGACAGCGCTTTCACACAACCATGAGTGATACTTGTTGGGACCCTCCTTTCCTCTCCTTTATTTGTTTCCATTAATTCTGATATTATTTTATTATTTTTTTTCTGTTACTGGTTAGACAATGATCTATTAATATTTTCTGTTCTTACTTCTCCTATTCGTTGGACAGGAAACCTTCTGTTGCAGGTTTTAGTATTTCTGTGTCAACTATAGACAGTCTATATTGTTCCTTTGTTGTTTTCATTGTCTACTAACATGGACAGCAAGCTTTGTGGATAGTGTTCTATCTCTGAACCCTTTATTACAGCCTACACTGGTTAGTGGTTAGTGTTCCATTTTTCTTTGCATTGGACTGTGCTGATTCATATGGATAGTAGTTTTCATTTATATTAAGGCTTAACCCTACAATTTTAGGATTGTTGAAAGTTCTTGCACAATAGTACGTCATAACATGCTGTCTAATGTTGATCTACCTTGACTTCCTATTGACCATTGCTGAATTGAGAGCATGTTCCCTAGGAATTATAATGCTCATTACGTTTTGTTATCATTGTTTAATCATGTATGCAATCCACATATGTTGCTGTCAACTTCTGCCCATACCTGTCAGATAGCCTATTTAGTGAGTCTCTGTGGTTAGCCTTCGTATTAGAGTAGGGTAGTCTAGAAACCCTAGGCTGTCCTACATCAGCTCTCCTTCCTCTAACCAGACCTTTTCAGAATAATTCTAGAAATAGATTCGGTATTAGTGCTTGAAATCTACCTATCCAATTTCAATGTGGATAGGAGTTCCTTCAGATCCTTTTGTATTTTCAGGTTTCTCCTGATGCCTATATTTAGGTATCTGGTTTTTCGGTGTATTTTTTTTCAGCTTGTTAATATAATCTACCATTCACCCAAAAAAACTATCGATTTTTTTAGATTAGATGGAATGAAATCTGGATTTCTGGCTTAAAGAATTGAGTGGAACTCTGATGCAGTTCAGGTCTACCATCGTAGGAGGCCCAAGGGCCAACCCAAGTCCAAGCAGCCCTAGCCCAGCACAAAGCCAGCCGTAGCAGCCTATGGTTGGACTTGATGGATCCCACTTGGGCCCCACATGCTGCTGTCCCCAGCTCTTCCAGTCAAGATCTGATTGAGGGCTGATTGGAATCTGATTGGAATCTCATGATGTTTGATTGGAATCTGATTGGGATCTCAAGATATCTGATTGGCATTTCAAGATATTTGATTGAGACTTGATTAGAATCTGGTTTATCAAAGATTTTATTATGTTTCTATCTTAGTTCCAGATCTTATTTAGTTGCTATTTTCAGTACTTTTCTTTTGGGGCAAGACATGTAATGGGAATATTGGGTTACCATTGTTGTAATGCCTATTCAAAACTATAAATAAGAATGTGGGGAGGAGCTCCAGACAGAATTCAGAATTAAGAACCATGCTTGGTCATTGTCAAGTTGGGACTCAGCCGAAATCTGATCCCAGCCTTCTTCTTCCCTTATTTTGGAGTTGGTTGAATTTTTCTCGTTGTCTATGTTGATGACTTAGTGATTACAGGAGATGACAGTATAGGTATCGCGAGTTGAAGACTCATTTATGGAAACAATTTCATACCAAGGTTCTGTGTCACTTAAATTTTTTTTTTGGGAGTTGAGGTTGCACAATCACGGAAAGGTATTTCTCTTTCTCGAAGGAAATACGTTCTAGATTTGCTTACCGAGACAAGGATGTTAGGGTCCAAATCTTGGATACCCCAATGGATCCTAATTCTTGGATACCCCAATGATCCTAACATCAAACTTATAGCCAAGGATCAAAAACTCAAGTCTTGAGGTTGTCTCGACCTTTGGCTAGACGGTGATTTTCGTCGAGATCTCAGCAAGAACATGCAGAAAAGACGTAAAGGCTTGAAATGGGTGTTTCGAGCCTTAAATGACCATTTTAAGGCTTGGTACTCTAGGGAAACATTATTTTAGCATATATAAACACATTTAAACCATAAAATTGTAAAGCTAATCACATATTGTGGGAAAATCATAGATTCATAATTCATAATTCCATACATTGACATACAAATACTCAAATAACAAAATACCAAAAAGTCAAAGTCTCAAATACTTAAATACAATGACTCCCCCAGCCTTAACTCCCAAGTCCCATCTCCCATTACTCCATCTCAAATTCTAATTCCACGAAGAGTGTCGTGGAGAATCTAACTTGTAAGTATGACTATGTCAATTTGCCTTGGATTGAGCAACAAAGTTCGCCCATGACATCCTGGAGTGAAAGAAGCGCTCGTAGTCGTCCACATGTCTCCTGAATATGGAATCTTCAATGTATGCAAGGACACCTATCCTTGGGTACATTTCACCAAACTGTGAACTATACCCTGAACTATAACAATAGCGTGAAGATCTAGACACTGATCCCATATGACTAAATGGTGTCTTTGGCTGCGGTAGCTGCGATGTGAATGTCTGGCCAGTCGGGAAAGAGAAGAGGGTGTCTACAAATTTGGATCCAGTTTGTGAATAAGTATCCATGGAAGAACCATATGCACTGGGAACGATGTGGTAACCACCACCATACAATCTGTACTTTGACTCGGTACTCATGTCAAATGCCTCAAATCTGGGAGCGGGAAAAGATGGGTTACTCCACTGCCCAATGCCATGTCCACTGGTGTGATCCTCAATAGATATTCCTCCAATGTCGGAAGACAGGCTATCAACCCTAGGCACAAAGTCAATATAGTCATCTTCTTCTTAAAGGCTGAAAACAACGACGAGGCCCCTGTATACCCAGCCTGTGATGAGAATGGATGTTCACTGTGGTCTGTATCTTGTATGGTATGAGTATACTGGGTCTCTCAGTGTATCTAACAATCCATACTGGTGACCTAGGCTTTGACCGTCACTCTTCAGCCTGATTGTGCTGCACATGTGGATTTACCAGCAGCAGCACTAGCACCAGCACCATCACCATCCCCGTCATCATCACTATCAGTAGCAGACCAATCATGCTCATCATCCCTATCATCACCGCCAGTGGTACTGCTAAAAGCGGGGTCGAACAGTCAAGGCGACTGGGTGTGTATGCAACCCTCGTCTTAGGACAAAAACTAGTAGACATCAGCACCGATCTGAGTAGCCAAATTGGGGTTGGGCCTCCCTCTGCCTCATCCATCATTGGTTCCCCTATGTCCCGCACCCACTCTACTAAGGGAACTTTGTCATCTGATTCTATCTGGAAGATGTTGGCGAGCTTGATCGGGGTATTATCAATTTCCTGTGATGGGCATATGGACTGCATCTTCAGCCTCATGTTGTAATGCACATGCACCAAGTCATTCAGCCGTTGTGACCCAATCTATTGTGTCTCTTGGAATGGATGAGAGAAAAAGTACTCCACTCTGCTCACAACCAGATGAGAAACATCTTTGAGATTGTACTTTGATTGCTAATTTTCTCAACTCAGATGCATCTCCGCCATGTAACACCCACCATTTAGCTGCATGAAGAATAACATATTTTAATTACATACCTCATTTATCTCTAAATTTTAATATATAAATATATTATACTTATAAAATTAGATTTTAATTACATATCTCATACCAGGATCAATAGTATCTCGGCCAGCCATTGCAGCGGGACTTCCAAAACTCTTGAGGCCATCTTTGAATGTTTTAATCTACTTCCATTTGGAAACTTGTAAGAATTAATCATCAGATATATGGACTTACCTAATTTCCAGCAATTAAACATCAAAGTACAACTCACCTCTAAGTTTGCATGGGATTGTAATGTGGAATTTGGTTGGAGCTATGCCAAAATATTTTTTACAGCATCGATAAGGTCAGAATTCAACCCAAGTACATGCGAATATTGATACTTGGGGTTCAAATAGTAAGCTGCAAAATGTGACAATAGACACATGATCAAAATCATATACTTTACTAACTAATAATTAGTTTGTATATAAATTGAACTAAATTAAAAACATTATCAAATAGATTCATCAGCCTTATGCAATGGATGCATCAGTTGACTCTTGCATCTATCCTTGATAATCTTGAGGAAATTTTTGCTACCACATGGTAGCGCAGCATATACCCGGTCCTTCAACATATCAATGGCAGTATAAAGAAGTGGTATAGTGGGCTTCAATGATGTATCCACCAATTTAAGCACCTTCACCACTGGCTCCAATATTTTGACTACCTCCTTCAAATTTTTACAAAGCTCATCTGAAGCTATGGTAGTCTATGCTTCCACTTTACTAGCGGAACATGACTCCCTCCAACGAAATCAATCCTTGACATCGATTTGGGCCTACCATCTTTGCCTCAAAGCTATTCAGTGCTATATAGTTGGTAGCAAATCTGGTAACGCCGGGTTTGACCAAGTCCCCTACACATTTCTCCCTGAGCAAGTTCAAAGAATAACCATGGTTGTATACAAATGTTGTCACCTGTCTAGCTCTATCAGCCACTTGCTTTATTTTGCTAAACTTGCCCATGCCCTTTAACATCAAGTCAATGCAATGGGCTGCACATGGAGTCCAAAAGACATTGTACCTCGTTTTGCTCATCATCATCTCTTATGCCTTCTTATAGTTGCTGCCGTTGTCCGTCCCAATCTTGACAACATTTTGTGACCCAACTTCAGCCACCATTTTTTTCAATAGACCATAAATGTAATCAGCATCTTTCCTCTCAGCAGATGCATCTACAGACTTGAGGAACCTTGTCCTCCCGTCACAGTAGACCATGAAGTTGATTGACTTTTTGGTAGAGCAAGTCTAACCATCACACATAATGATCACTCCATATGTTTCCTACATCCTCTTCAGACCTCTTATCCACTCTTCTAAGTCTTTCTTTTGCTTAAGCAGATAAACATTCATCAGCTCATAGGCATTGGGGCCTTTAACCCCAGGACCGGCCTCAGCAACTACATCAAGCATTGTCTGATAGTAGGGGCTTCTGGTGGCATTTGCTGGGATGCTGTGGTAGAACATCCACTTAGCCATGGCATCCCCAACCCCATGCTTTGTGTTCTGCCACATCTGCTTTAATCTCTTCTGCTTGTTTCCAGTCGCCAAACTTCCTAAAAACTTCAGGATCCTAGCGTAATATCTCTACATAATCATCATCACGTGGTGGGGGCTGGGGTTGTGTTCTTGTACTTTGTGATCTTCTAAACAAAGTTGCCAACCCCCTTGCCCCGGGGTTATGGATGAGTTGATCCACTACCACTACCACTACCACTACCACCTGCTCTAGATGGACTTGCCCCTTCCTTGGAAGGCCTCATCCTATCCTATTACATCTCATGGGTGACTTTACTACCCTCTATAGCCTGTCTTATTTGTCTGGCTTTAGCCTTAGTCATGCCAGTAGTGTCAAAATCATCATCAGAATCAGAGTCATCCATAGGCATAGCTCCTTTCATGGTGCCTCGAACTGTCTTCTCAAACTGCACCCTCGCTTTCTCTTTTTCTGCCTTCCTTGACTTTTCTCCCTCTATTTGTTTGTCTACAGCCCTGGAAATCTCCACAGGAACCATAGGACACTTTATGACAGCAATACTGGTCCCACTTAAATGTTGCTTAAGTTTTGTGATCCGACCAGACATAAGTTTTTTCCCACAAAATTTAGATTGGATCTTTCATCTATCACCATCACTGGCCACCCCATACTGTCATGCCATGTCTGAACGTCCACTCTCCTCTCCTGCATCACCCGACGATCCCGTACTTGAAGTGGCCATTATCTTTTGTTACCATTGTTATATAAAAAAAACAAACTTACATATTATATAATAGGTTTAATATAACATAATTTTAAATGGTATAACATATAGGCACTAAATTCGACTCAAAACACATTGAAATTACATTTCAAAATTTTCTTCATTTTTCAAATGAAAACAGAATATTTTTCTCTATTTTATTCTATTTTTCAGAATTATTTACATATTTATCTTAATTTTGGATATTAAAAAAAAAAAAAAAAACTGACACCCTGGAACCGAAGATCGGTCAATGGTGTTACATATATAAAATCTTGAAAACCAACAGATCACTATTTATCACATTTTTTAATTGCTGAAAAATACATTTTTTGTTAAACAAAAAGTAAAATAAAAAACTGAAACCGTGACTAAGTAATTCGGCCAACGGTGTTCAACATATAATGTTTTGAATGACAACTGATTAATATTTATCAAATGTATTTTTAATTTTTTATTGCTGAAAATACATTTTTTTTAAACAGAATATATATATATATATATATATATATATATATATATATATATATATATATATATATATATATATATATATATTTATTTATTTATACAAAAAATAAACTTGAAACCTTGACCGTGTAGATCGGCTACCGGTGTTCTACATATAATATTTTGAACATAATCTAATTAATATTTATCATATTTATTTCAATTTTTAATGGTAGAAAATAGTTTTTTTACCAGAAAATTAAAATAATAAATATATGTACAGAAATTTTTTTTTGAAACCGTGAGCTTGTATATTGGGTTCACGTGTCTCACATATAAAAATATGAACATCATACACCATGTAGTGATAGTATTTTAGGTAAAAAATGAATTTTTGCACAAATTCTTACCTTAAAGAGTGAAATCGACGATGAATGGACATTCTCCGCTCTGGTACCAAGGTGCCTCGACAGTCTCGTGGAAAGATTTGTCCTCAACCCCAAGAGAATTATGAAAAATTTGGAGAAAGATAGCGAATGAGTCAACTTGGTATTTAAACTAAGTTTGGACCAGTCTTGGTTGAAACTAGTCCAATCTCAACTGGTTTTGACCAGTCTCGACCAGTTTTAACCAAGATTGGTCCAAACTTAGTTGCGTCGAGATGAGTCGAGACCCAGTCTTGTCTCGACCAAGTCGAGAAGTTCGAAAGATCTCATCGAGTTTTTGAACCATACTTACAACTGATGAGGGTAATATTCTGACTGGTCTTGAGAGTTATCGCAGACTGGTTGGGAAGTTGAATTATCTTACTGTGGCTTGTATAGAGGTGGCCTTCCCCGTCAGTGTTGTGAGTCAGTTTTTGTCTTATCCTTGGGTGCTCATTGGGATGTTGTTATTCGTATTTTACGGTACCCAAGAAGACTCTAGGCTGTGGTTTATTGTATTTTGATCTTGGACATGGACGTGTTGAGGGTTTTACAGATGTTGATTGGGCCGGTTTTCCTTTTGATAGACGGTCTACAACTGGGTATTGTACTTTTGTTGGCAGAAATCTTGTGTCTTGGAAGTGCAAGAAGCTGACTGTTGTTGCTCGGTCCAGTGTAGAGTTTGAATATCATGTTACGACACGTCACATGTTGATGTGGGTCAAGCAGTTGTTAACTGAGTTGAGTTTTCCTCACAAGTATTCCATGCAATTGTGGTGTGATATCCAAGCTGCCATCTATATCGTTTCAAATCCTGTGTTTAATGAGAAAACGAAACACATTGAGATCAATTGTCATTTTATTCGTGAAAAGCTTCTACAAGGGATTATTTCTTCATGCTATGTACAGAGGAACAACTTGTTGATAGTCTCTAGGGAGTGGGTATATTGATTATATATGTAACAAGCTGGGCATGATTGTATATATATATATATATATATATATATATATATGCTCTAAACCTCAAGCTTGAGGGGAGTGTTATTGTATCATTCGTGAGGGGGCCCATCTTGAGACTAGCGCTAGGGTCTAATCTTGAGATGGCTTCTAGATGCTCATTCTCTCTTATTTTCTGTTGGTTGTTACCATTATACCCTTTTAGGGTTATTCTTTATATATATTGATTGCAATGGGGCAGTCGTAAGACACAAGCTTGTGACTCCCACTGTTACAACAAACTCTTCTTTCTCTCTTATCTCCTCTCTTCCTTTTTCTCTATTCCTTTCAGTTTCCATCATTTGAGAGGGATGATATAAATGCTCCTGTTCACCATAACTAAAATGCTTTTTACTATCACCAGGCGATGATTTAAATGGTCCTGTCCGTCATAACTGAAAAGCTTTTATTGCTGTTCGGCTATTAGATAGAGTTGATACCTGAGGCGGGAACAAGCTTGAGGCCCAACAAGCATATGTGGCATGAGTACATCAATATCCCCTATTCAGCAATTACTCTCTATAAGTAGTAATAACTTGATAGCACAAAGGCTGACAAAAATGTATCTATGGGCCCCATCCTTTCAAAGCCGTCTTTTCTCTCGAAGCCAACAAGACTTGGTTAATAAGATACGATAAATGAACCTTTTCTGTCGGGGATACATAAAAAAAATACTAGGGTGCCTAGGCGGGTGCCTTGTCGCCTGATTGTATAGGTGGCCCCCAACGCATTGGGTTGCCTTGACTACTAGGTTTTGAATAGCCTACTCCTCTCTCTCTCTCTCTCCCCCTCCTTTTTCTTGTTAAAATTCAACCATACATGATAGCTATTATATCTATCTGTTGTCCTTATATCTTGAATTTTTTAATATATATATGTCTAAAAATATTATAATTAAGGGAAAATTCCCCCCTCTTAGGTGTACTCATAAATCAACTAACCCCCATTTTGGCCCATAATGTCAACCACCTCCCCTACTTTTGAAAATAAATATCAACATACCCTTTTAGTCCATTAAGTGATTAGATGAATCGTAACTACTGTTTTCAACGGCAAAATTATCCCTGAGATTGTAAAATGTCATTTTTACCCCCTTTGAAACTCAAGTAAAAACGGTTCTCTTCTCCAACTAATATCGTCACCTTCACGGCACCCATTTCCCGGGGCCCACTTCCCTCTCCCTTTTTCTGGGTTCCCGATGGCTTTCTCCCTCTCCTAGAGTCCTAGTACCGTGTTGAATTTCATTTCCTTCTACAAGATCTATGATCGTTTAACCTACTGGTAGCGATTAAAGGTCTGTGATCGTTTCTTCAAGAATTTCGTCAACAAAGATTTAAGATTTGAATATCTTCTTGGTTATGTTTCTCTACAACTCATCTTCTCCAAAGGTTCTTCACTTTCTTGGTTCTTGATTCACAGCTCCTTCTTGGCTGGATATTTTTTTTATTTTGTTTGTACTTCACGGATTCGTCATCCTCGGGCCAGCATTCTGGCAGATCTGAAACTTCAAACCAAAAATGACAAAATCCCTCTCTGAAATCACTTCTTCTCTTCCTCTCTCCCTTAGTCCTTCCTAAGAAAACATCCACCGACTTTGTTCTTCGCTATCCTCCCCAGACGGGAAAAATAAAAAATCCACCCCTTGGTGTTCTTCCTTTCTTCCAAGAATTAAAAACCCTCTTTTCCCCCTCTTTCAGTAAAACCTGTCTTTTGCGATTTTTACTCTACAGTTCATTTGATGTGAAAGAGATACAGAGTTGTTAGTTTCAAGATTGACCACCGCCATTAGAGGCTCAGATAAGCATCTTGTGCTGCAATAAAATCCAGTAATCACAATGGAGCACCATCCAACGCCGACCATGGAACCGGCATCAGAAGCAGTGCCGGAAGGCCAAGAAGCACCTACAGCAACAAAGCCAATTTCGACACCAATATGGTGATTATCCTAGCAGCCTTACTATGTGCGTTGATCTGCGCCCTTGGATTGAACTCCATCGTACGGTGTGCTTTACGTTGTGGCCCTCGATTTGCTTTCGAAACGCCTGGCTGTACTGCGGTGCGGTTAGCTGGAACTGGCCTGAAGAAGAGTGTGCTGCATCAGATTCCGGTGGCAGCTTACTGTTCGGGTGTGAGAATTCAAACGATGGAGTGCCCGATCTGTTTGGGGGAATTTGTGGAGGGAGAGAAGCTGCACGTCTTACCCAAAGGCAACCACTGTTTTCATGTGAGATGCATTGACACATGGCTATTATCACATTTGTCTTGTCCAACGTGCTGACATTCGTTGATGGAGTGCTCTATGACGGTGTTGGATTACACTGATGTGGAGGGTGGGACCCGCATGTTTGGAAATGGGCCATCAACTGGGGAACATGCTGGTCGTTTTTATTTGAAGTTTTAAATGGGTAAAAATGATATTTTACAATCTCAGGGGTAATATTGCCATTAAAAACAGTAGTTATGATTTGTCTCATCACTTAATGGATTGACAGGGTATGTTGATATTTATTTTCAAAAGTAGGGGAGGTGGTTTACATTATCGGCCAAGATGGGGGGTTGGGAGAAATTTTCCCTATAATTAATTGAAAATGCTAAAACAAAATTATGTATGGAATGAATCACAAAATTTGTAGAGGTATACAAAATCTATGGAAGTGCTGGTCTTTGCATGTGCCTTTAAGATTTCTCAATATGTGCTAGTAGCCTAGTATTCTATAATTAATTTTCAAAAATACTTGCTAACCTAGACATTGCATAAAGTTAGAAATATTATGTGAGATTTGTTTAGTATGTCGTAGGTATAGAAAGCCCAAGCAAATATTTCCTACTTTAAGAGTCGACTGAACAATTATGGCATGGATGCAAGTCCAAAAGTCCAAGAAAAACACAAAGCTTATCTATATTGGCATGCTTATACTTTCTGTATTTTGAGTTCTTGAGGGTGGTGGGTTTTGTGGCTTCTATTGTATTATCATCAATTATTATGGTCTTTAGGAATTTGACTTGTGCATTGATTGCTTCTTTTTGCTCTATAACCATGGTTGGCAAATACTGGTGTTATATACAGGTTCTTGTTGAGTGTGAAGGAGATTCCATAGATATGAGTGGAGATGTTGGTTCTGTTGGTCGAATAGTGATTTCAGATACACCATCTGGAAACCATGACATGCTC
This sequence comes from Protea cynaroides, assembly GCA_028583415.1. NCBI lineage: Eukaryota > Viridiplantae > Streptophyta > Magnoliopsida > Proteales > Proteaceae > Protea > Protea cynaroides. The sequence goes on from CM053268.1 coordinate 85,429,662, forward strand.
TTTGATTTAAAAGGTCTGCTTTCTTTCGATTATTTTTTTTTTTTTTGGATTTGATAATGAGCCTTGCATACTTCTTTATCTTTTATTTTTTTAGGGTCTGCTATTTAGATTGGATGTTGAAGCATGTTGTACTTAAAATAATTTCTTCTAAACCGAAGTTAACTACCACTCAAATTTAATTAACAAAGCAGGTGTACTGATTTTTGCTCTACACTATTTATTGTTTATAAAACAGATGCAAAAGAGTGAATGATTCAACATTGGAAAATTATGTTTAAATTTTCAATTGCCACCTAGAGTTGGTGCGATTTGCATCTCTATTGTATTTTTTTTTGGCTCCCTTCATCTCTCTCTCTCCCTCTCTTTTCTCCGTCATAAATATTCCTTCATGTCTTTTACTTCTGTCAAACTATTTATTCATATTGTTGTCCTTAGTGCCTCTCCGCAAACTGGGGGTAAGGCTGCATACCCTGCAGTGGCGGGAACCTCGTGCACTGTGTACGCTTTTTATATTGTTGTCCTTAGTGTAAAGTCCTATTTTTTGTTAGCCTTATCAATATATTATGTAGTTTTTCATGTGTGGTGCCTTAATTTGATTCTTTGGAATGCATTTTGTTACATTTCAGGAACCATATACAAGACAACAATAGTTCCTTCCAGAACATTCTGCATTGTATGTCCTCAATAACCACTAGCCATTGTACCCTTCAAAGTTACTATAGTATAATAACTGCAAGTTTCTCTCTCTCTCTCTCTCTCTCTCTCTCTCTCTCTCTCTCTTTCTCTCTCTCTCATGAGTGCATTTGTCTTTGCACATTTATGAAAATGATTTTGATTGCTTTGAAGTAACAATGTTTTACTTGTTCAGGTCAGCTTTGGACAGGCTGAGGCAAAGGTTTGTCTATCATTTATCCAGTTTGAAATTCCTCCAAAGTGCTGTCTTACTATTGTTTATCTCTATTTATTCCGGACAGTCTTGAGGAGGCATTGGTCTCAAAATGATTATAGGTTAGTTATCCTGTTTAAAGCATTACCCTTACCAGCAAATTGTTTCGAATTGTTAGGAAGAAAATAGATTGCAATTAAAGGAAATTAGTTTTTTATTTTTATTTTTATGGCAATAAAAGAAATTAGGTTTGAATCACTTGACATACTGGAGAAAATAAAAAAATAAAAAAAATTGCTGAGTTAGTGTACAGATTATATATTTATGAGGACTCTGATATGTTTTGTACTTTATATTGGAAAAGAAAAGGAAATTAGATTGTTGTTGACCTAGAGTCTAGCCTCTGTTCTCTGCGTGATCTTGTAAAACTTTGGTTTTTGCTTTCAGGGATGTTAGGAAGCTAGCTATGGACCTTTTTGGAGAGGAAAACATTTCTTCCAGGACTAATGTTTTGGTGACTTGAAGAAATCAGTTTGGATCTTGTGATATAAGTAACTAATGTTCTAGTTCAAATCTCCAAATTGGAAAAGCTAGCGAAGTGAATCTGTATGCAGAGTTTGCTTGAGACCATAAGACAACTAGAAAGCTACCTAAGGAAAATCTGTCTTTCTCATTCTTTATGTTGTAGCTCTACACCTATTTTATCTTTGGTTGTTGCAAAAGAGTTTGTACTTTACCAGCGATCTTATTTATCTTAAAAGAAATGCTTTAAATGTCAAAAAAATTATTAAAAGTTTCAACTAGTTCTGGTATCTGGGTCTATAATCCCTGGATAACGACCTACTGAAATTATAAGAATAAACAGCAAAATTGTTAGATTTTTGGGAACACATGGATGGATTAATGCAAAATTTAGGCAATGAGAAATAATAGGGGTGATTTGAATGGATATGTAGGGGGAGATCATAGAGATTATGAATTGTACATGGGGGTTATGGTATTGGAGTGAGGAATGAGGGGGGGACTTCAATTTTAGTTTTTTCTAGTGGCTTATGATTTATCTATTGTAGACACATACTTTGAAAAAAGATGAGCATTTAATCACTTTCAAAAGTGGGCATCATAGTAGTTAAATAAGAGCACTATACACTCCCTACGCGCCCCCATACAGCAAAAAGAAAGTGCGTTCCATACATACTTCGGGAAACTATATGTTCAGTGCACCACACATGCGAAAAATCATATTAGCTTAATTGCATTAGTAATCACAGATTTCTTTCTAACCAGACGATGCATGCAGTCCAAGAACCAACCAAGAACCAGCCGACATTGGTGATGCAGTCAAGACCTACACCAGACGGCAGAAAAGGACAAAAGCCAAGCCGCTGGCTATGGCTGACTGATCTCTCCAGCTTTAGACAGCTGTCCCTAGCTGACCTCTTCTCATAAATTTAGTTTTTATTTTGTTTCCGAAGTTGGTTTATTTTATGAGTCAGTTTTAGATGTTTCTTTGTTTTAGAAACTTTCCTAACAGCTATAAAAGAAAGTTTCTTTTTGTTATTTTGGATATTTTCTTTTAGGATCGGTCTTCATACTTTGTAATTTACAGCACCATAAATCAGATGAATAAGAGAAGAGGCACAGACTTTGGAAACCAAAAAAATATGGAAATTTTTTTTGCCGAGTCTCTCACTTGTTGTGAGACTTAACTGAAACCCTTTTCTGTTTAGATCTTTTTGCTCCTTAATTCCTTCAAGTTACTACTGCTATATACTGATTCACGATACTATTCACTACTGATCTATTCGATAATTTGGAGAACTGAGGATTACAACTAGTGCATTCAGATCTACTCACAGAATGTGGCGGTAGCAGGTTACAGCAGTTTTCGAGATCCACAGCTCCTACGATTCATCTTAGATCACTTCCAAACTTCAGCTTGTGTTTAGATCTATTCGAAGGGACGTTCTCTACAAGTTTCGAGAAGTTCCACAGGCCAGATTTCCAGATAAGTTGAAATTATTGTTATTTTCTAAATCTGAATTGGGTTGGGTTTGTATTATGATCCTGTAGCAAAGAGGGTTAATTGATTTGAATGTTTTGAAACCCCTCTTTGCTATGTAAGGATTGTGAGGTTATATCAGGGGAACCTGACCACAAAACATAGATTACTAGTCCTGGATATGTGTCTCATTACGCTGAATCGTAAGAAAGGTCAAGTTTTTTGCCCTAGGATAAGGTAGTGGAGCTTAAAAGGATATACTTCGAAAATTTTATCTAATAATATGGTCAAACAAGGAAAGTAAAACTTTAAGGGAGACACTAATAAATGTGGAATGAGATAGCTACTTGTATTAAGAAAGTTGTTAAAGATATCTTAAGTGTATTGAAAGGAAAGTGTCATTTCCCTAGGGAGTCTTGGTGCTGGGATGATGAGGTTTAAGCAGCCATTAAAGCAAAGAAAGATAATTTTAGGACATGACAAAAGACTAAGAATATAGAAGATCTAAAAAGGTATAGGCTTGCTAGAAATGAAGCCAAGAAGGTTGTGGAAAAAGTAAGGGCGAAGAAATACGATGATCTTTATAAAAATTTGAGCACAAAGGAAGGGAAAAAATTATCTATAAGAGCTAAGATGAGGGAAAGGAAGAGCAAAGATTTAAGTCATGTTAGATGTATTAAAAGTGTAGATGGTAGAGTTCTAGTAAGGGATGAAGACATTAAAGAGAGATAGTATGAATATTTCTACAGCCTACTAAACGATGATACTTCGAGTAATAGTGTCGCACAGGATTACCCATCAAGACACCACAAGTCGTAGGTATATACGAAATACTAGGGTGTCAGAAGTAAAAGAAGCCTTAAGGAGGATGAATTAAGCAAAGCATCAGGTCTCGATGAGGTCCCAATAGAAGTATGGACCTAGGAATCTATGGAGTATCTTGGCTCACCAAGCAATTCAATAAAATTATGAACACAAGGAAAATTCCAATGAATGGAGAAGCATTGTGGTACTGATTTATAAAAATAAAGGTGATATTTAAAGTTGTAATAACTACAGAGGCATAAAACTAATGAGTCATATTATGAAACTATGGGAGAGAGTTATTAAAACTCGCATGAGACAAGAAACTACTATTATGGAGAACCAATTTGGTTTTATGCCAGGTAGATCCACGACAAAAGCTATTTACTTAGGAGACTCGTTGAAAGATATAGAGAATGCAAAAAGGACCTCCATGGTTTTTATTGACTTAGAAAATCTTATGACAGAGTCCTTAGAGAGTTAATCTGGCAAGTACTAGAGAAGAGAAGTGTTTCAATCAAATATGTGGACATAGTCAATAATATGTATTATAATGTGGTGACTAGTGTGAGAACCGTGGGGGGTCAAGGTAGTGAGTTCCCAATTACAATTGGGTTACATCAATGATCAACTTTAAGCCCTTATATGTTTGCCCTTTTTATGGATGATTTAACTAGAGATATTTAAGATAATGTTCCTTAGTGCATGATTTTTGTTGATATTGTTTTGGTGGATGAGGCAAAAGCAGAGATTAATGCCAAGTTGGAGTTATGGAGATCAATTGGAATCCAAAGGTTTTAAGATAAGTAGAACGAAGACAAAGTATATGGTGTGTAACTTTTGCCACAGAAGGACGGATAATGAGGTGGTGAAAATTAATGAGAGAGAGATACCACAAAGTGATTCTTTTAGGTATTTAGGTTCAATTATAAATAAAGAAGGTGATATAAAAAAGGATGTTTCACAGAGGATTAAAATAGGATGGATGAAGTAGAGAGGTGCGTCTGGAGTGTTGTGTGAATGATGTATTCATTTAAAACTTAAAGGAAAATTTTATAGGATAATCATTAGATTGGCTATGACGTATGGTGTGGAATGTTGGGTAGTTAAGAAACATCATATAAATAAATTTAGTGTAACTGAGATGAGGATGTTGAGATGGATGTGTGGCAAAACTAGAAATGATAAGGTAACGAATGATAGTATTAGAGCTGATTTAGGAGTAGCACCAGTACATGATTAGTTACAAGAAAGCCGTTTGAGATGGTATGACTATATTCAATGGAGGACTTTAGACGCTTCAATATGGAGGAGTGATTTGATTCAGTTCAAAGGATTCAAAAGAGTTAGGGGCAAGACCTAAGATGAATATAGGTGAGTTGGTGAGGAAAGACATGCATAGCTTAGGCCTTGTTTCAAGTATGACCTCGAACAGAGCTGATTGGAGGATAAGAATCTGTCGCCGACCCCATTTAGTTGGAATATGGATCTTTTGTTGTTGTAGACTTTAGAACTGTGGAAAATTTGAAATAGCTAAATCTTGCAATATGCATGTTTTCTGGCTTTACAAGATTTGACCTAGTGAGAGTTTCCATTTACGGTTTTCTGACTTGTATTTCAACCTTTAAAAAAAAACCCCTTCTATTTCAGCCCGATGAACATATATTTGTGACTAATGTGATATGATTCCTTGTTTGCTCATCAGATAGAGGCTGTTATGAATGACTTTATTCAGCTGAAACCTCAGTTTAACGTTCATGAGGCTGAAACAGTGATTGAAGGTTAGATTACATCCTTGAAGTTTTCCATCTTGGTCCTGATTGTATCACTGCAGTAGGCATTCAGACAAAATATTTACGTTTCCATTGCTTTCTCCCATTTGCAAAGAGAATTTATAGGCTTTCTCCCTTAATAATGATTTATCACGATTACTTTTGAGCAGGAACTCTTGATGGATTCTCATTTGATTCGGAAGAGGAAGTAGACAAGATGCCTAAATCAAATGCTCATCAAACCAATCAGAACAATGAAGGGGCAGAACAAACTGCGGGGAAGAATAAGGGAAAAGTCGAGAAACCATTGGTATGCCTTAAAACCTTCTTAATGGGATAGTCACAAATGCTACTTCGATATTTTTGTGCATGTGTGCTTATAGAATGGAGTGTGGATGCAGGGAGTGACTCGGAAGAAGGGTAAAATGCCTGGAAAGTTGCCAAAGAAGGGTAAAAAGAAATCTCAGGCTCCAAAGAAAGCAAAATATGCCAAGAAATGAGATAGATGTATAGTTCAGCTATGCTGGTGGAGGGGGAAAGGGAAGTGTTGGATTCACTGCCTAGAAGGAATTATACAAATTACACATACTGAGGAAAGGAAGAGAGGAATAGGCTTTGTGAGGTGGCCTTGTTTCTCTTTTGTGTTCCGTTTTCTTCTTTTTTTTTTTTTTTTTTTTTTTTTTTTGAATATATATATTTTTTTTTGTGTGGTGGGATTTTTTTTTTTTTTTTTTTTTTGGTGGTGGGGGGAGTCTTACTTCCCATTATGTTGAGGGCCTTTAAAATAGTAATTGGTCAATTGATAGACAAGGCCGCCACATTGCAGCTGTAACCATAGCCCAAAAATGAGAAAGGTCCGGGACTTCTGATTGTAACCCAAACTCACCGGATCCCTTTGGTGAAGATGGAAAATCATAGCTAGTGATCCTTTTTTTTTTTTTTGGGTAAGTAGCTAGTGATCCTTGCGTTTAGACTAATCAGACTTGCCTTAAAAGAACACAATGGTATACTAGTCTGGTTCTATAAGAAAAAGAAAGGCAGTGACTATGCTACTATCTCAACTGCCAACAAACCAACCCCGGATGCCCCCTCACGCGCCGCCTGAAAAAGCGCGAGAGATCCACGCGCCGGTAGTTAAAAAAAAAAAAAAAATATGATGGCGTCGAGTCATTGTCGGGTCGATTCGGTGTCGAATCGTAAACCCTAACTGGTTTTGCTGGGTTGACTCGGGTTGAGTCCACCCAGCCCAAGCCCGCCAGGCCCAGAGCTGCTCTGCCAAGGCTAGCAAGCCCAGGCCCAGACCTACCCAAGTCCAGTCCAGACCGGGCAAGCCCAGCCCAGGCCAAGCTAGCTCGGCCAGTTAGAACCAACCCAGGGCTAACCAGTAAGTCTAGGACCGACTCGAAAACCCGAATGGGTCTATCCGTTGATCCAAGTACATTCACCCTGAAACCTCGAATGGGCCGACCCGATCATCCATATTTGGCCGACCCGTAAACCCGAATTTTGACCCATGCACCTGATTGGTTGAACTGGGGATGTCTAGTTTGGTCTAACTAGACCAAGTTGGTTTGGTTTAGACCGTGGTTCATCTCGGTCCATATCCTAAGGCATGTTTGCCTTGCAGCTTTTTGACTGCATTCACAATCCGACTTTAAACTGGATTTGTGGGAGCTAGGAAGGTCGGATTGACCTGCGGTTTGTTCCGTTGGACTTGGGTTTCAATGCTCTTCAATCTGGAATATATATTGTTACATTTTGGTACATTGGGAATATTGTTTTTCCAAGTTAATGCTCTTTTGGAGCTCGATTTGCAGTGTTTCTACTGGTTTTTTTCGATATTTTTGTATCAAAATGATTGTTGAGCTAAAGTGCATGTTTATTTGAATGTTCAGACTTATGAAGTTGATTTTTGAAAACATTCATGGTTATATATATCCCACTAGAATTGTAATTTGAGATTTGTTCATATCATGGTGGAACTTGGTGGATTCCGCCAAAGTGGTATACCTTGTTTTGTCATGATGTGTTCAAATTCAAGCGATTGTGTTTGTAAATGCTTTAAAGAATGACAGTGTTCACCCAAAGGTGGCATTGTCCCAGTTTATTCAAATTATGATTTGTACATGTTGTGTAAGGATTGGGTGGGATCACCAAAGTGGCAAGCTCAATTCTATTATGATATGCTCAAATCCAGTACTTATGTATTTATAGACACAACAAAGAAGGATAGTGCTCACTCAAAGGTGATATTATCAAGATTTTCACTTTTGTGAAAGCAGCAAAGAGCGGCATTGTCCACCCAAAAGTGATGGTGTCAAAGATCGTGTATACTCGTGCATGGATGAAGGATCTTGACTTTAGGAGTTTCACACACCCAAAGGTGGTGGGATTTCGAGAGTCATTATTCCTTCGTAGTTTCTGCACAGATAGTAAGAGGACCAGTGCTCTCTTGTCCCAAAGGATAAGGGTGTAGTTTCGGTTGACTCTACACAGATAGTAAGATGACCAGTGTGCTCTTGTTCCAAAGGATAAGTATATAGAGATAGTAAGAGCTAGTGTGCTCTTGTTCCAAAGGATAAGGGTATAGTTTCGGTTGACTCTACACAGATAGTAAGAGGACCAGTGCGCTCTTGTCCCAAAGGATAAGGGTGTAGTTTCGGTTGACTCTACACAGATAGTAAGAGGACCAGTGCGCTCTTGTCCCAAAGGATAAGGGTGTAGTTTCGGTTGACTCTACACAAATAGTAAGAGGACCAGTGCGCTCTTGTCCCAAAGGATGTTGGTGTAGTTTCGGTTGACTTTTCAAAGGAAATGGACTTACATATGTTTAATTATTGTAAGTTTAACTTATCTTGTGTGTATGTTTGCATTATATCACACATATTAGAGAACATATAATGATCAAACACCTCATGATGCCTGTTATGACGGGTCAGTTCTATGAATTGACATGAAAAATTGAAAGCTAATCTAGGAATGTTTAACCTAGATATACCCAGCAAAGATTGTATTTTGGTCTTTAGGAATGTTCAATCCCTAAGATCAGGTAAAAGAAAATTCAAATAAGGAACATTGGAAATAGATGTTCAGAATGAAATCCAAAGAAATTTTGGTCTTTAAAATGGGGTGGAGAGATGTTGTATTCTCAAGGTTGTCTGTACTAGTTTTGATGGTATATAATGATAATGGTGTGTGAGGAAACACAGGTTGGAGCTATTAGCCATCACTACTAAGCTCTAAGATATGTGAATCTCTGTAGGTAACTCATTGGAATATTATAGATGATTCAGTTGACTTTTACTTCCTCACCTAAACTGCAAAGTTAGATCATGGTGACCCATAAACCCAGTGGACAGAAGATGAGTTGATTTCCCTTACATTAAGGAAAAATTTCAAAGAAAAGAGAAATGAAAGAATGCCAATGTCATGACGTGTGAGCCATACTCTGAAAAATGCAGTAAGTGAAAGGTAGGGTCTTACAGAAAGAAAAAACAAATTTTCAAGGAATAGTAAGAGAACTCGAGAATATATTAGCTCCTATGGAGTGATCAATACTGCAGCCTATAGTATTAATAGGGTGCCATGTAAGTTGGTTTCAGTTCAAGTTATCTTCTTGATTTGAACTATAAAAGTAATGTATTTTCATAACACTCGTGGGAGAGTGATTATTTTACGACATTGAGTTATCATTTTTGGGATACCACGCATGTCTGAAGGATTCAGCAAGATTCATTGATAATGTCACACCTCAATTCTGCACTATTCAGAATGGTGTGATGAACCGCTAGCAAACCAACGGCTCAACCAGGATCTCGTACAGACGGTATCCGGCTGATCTAAACTTCATATATCCACATTCATAATCATAGTAAATACACAATAGCGGAAATCTTATAGTAAAATGAACTGAGAATCTATTGTGATATTAATATTTAAATAGCAAATTATTCTGTATCAACTAAGATATAAATAAGTATCAAATACATGTCTTTAATAAATCCAAATAAAGAAAACTAAAAATCAAATCGAATACACATGAGTTGCACTCGCAAGAGGAGTCATGTGTATCCACTTAATCTTCAACTTCCATCGCCGCCACGTGTCCGTACACTGGAGCATTGACATAATCTTTGACGGTAGTACCTGCATCATCAACTAAAAATATTCGACGTCGAGGGGGTGAGCACACATCATGGCTCAGTGAGCAAACAAAACAATGCAACAATACATATGCATGCAATTAATTCATATCTTTGGTCTAGTTTAAAGTTTGCAATGCGCAATAGAAAGGTTGGGTGGTCAAAGATTAACGTTTATTGACCCCACCTCTATACACAGGGTGTGGAAGTCTGCCCAAAGGTTAACGTTTATTGTCGTCCCCATCCACCCTACCATAACATTGTACAACAAAGGTTAACGTTTATTGCTGTACAGTGCCATACCAACACGTAAGCCCCTACTGGCGAGGGCTTGTAAACTGGGCTCGCAACTAACCAGTCCTAATGCCAAACAGTGTATCCAAGGCCTCACCCCAGCATCCCTCAGAACATCCATAGAGATAGAGCTAATGCCCCCCGGTAGAGTCAGAGACTACAAGGACCGAGACCACCTCCCCTAATACTCTACGACGTAATAGTTCTGCTAAAGTAATGGCGATACGACAATGCTAATGCACAAGACTTGAGTTAGAGATAGAGCTAAAGTGCTGAGACCCGTCAAAGGTTAACGTTTATTGACGTTCCCATCACACCTCCCCTGATACTCGCTCGCATCAAGTACACCAACCACACATATACATCCACATGCCTATTCCTATCATCATCATCATCATCATGTTATAAACAATAAAGTAAATATGCATGAACAAATAATAGAAATATTGGATGACATGTTGTATGCACATTACAAACATATTCGTATAGGATCAAGCATGGCATTGGACTCAAGTAAAGAGAAAACAGTTTGTTATTAACCAATTAGTTTAGAGTTCTGTTTCCTCACCTTAGCTTGCTAATAGATCCTCTTACAAGCTTTAAGATCACCTTTATATTGTTATTATATTGTTAGAAGACCTAACAAAGTCGATAGAATTTAATTAAAATTAATTCTGAATTTAAAAACCATTCTGTTAACTGGGGGTCGGAGGTAGGGTCGGAGTAATGATCGACCCTGGGTGCGACCACCCCTATTCTGGACTTCCCGAACACTGGGGGTCGATGCTCAGGGTCTAGTAGGGTCGATTGGCCATCGACCCCCCATGCGACCCCCTGTGGGTTTTGGTCGATTTTCTTCCTTCAATCCATTCTTCGTGTTTGGGGTCCTATGGCTTGCTCCTATAATCCATTCTACACACGTTCTATGGTCTAGAACCATGATTTAGCCACCTATATGGTTTTCATTATTTTCTCCCACGATTTTCCATGAAAACCTAACCATAGGTTGATGGTTTGGGTTTTTCCGAGATCATACTCTCTGCATTATCTATCCTAAGGTCTTTAGCAATTCATGGAATTAATATCCATACCTAAGAAGAATACTCCTTCTCTGCAACTCTTCTCCCTTGGCCTTCTTCTCTTCTTTCCTTCTCTCCTTCTCTTCTCTTTCTCTCAATTCAATTAGGGTTGTAAAAGGAGTAAAAGAGGCTTAGGGACGTCCTATTTATAGAGTAGAAACTCCTAAAATAAGTCCCATTGAGATTTGGAAGAAATCCCATCGAAACTGCAATGGTGTAGTTGGCCTTACCCATTAAACCTGAATACTTCCACTGGAGTCCATGAACTGAGTTAGGATAATTAAAAGTTTTAATATAAACAAACCATAAGCACCCGTGTTGGTTGAGATAGAACTTAAGCAAGACAATAATGTACATATAAAAGGTGGAACCATATATATACACTCAAACGGAAAGAGAAGACAAAAAATTATCCTGATAAACAAATAATATAGGGTATCATCTATAAGTCGGGCAATTGTCTAGGAATACAAAGGATATAGTACAGTAAGAAAAAAGAAGCATCTGTAAAGCAGAAAAATTGAATACCGAGTTGGTACTCACAAGATGTGAAACGCGATGTATGACAAAGGAAGGAGAAAATGACTAGTAATGCCTAATTCCCTGCAAAGGTAAAGGGAAAGGTCTCGGGCTAAATCCAAACAGAGATAAGAGAATAATGGCCACACATTAAGAATAAGAGCAACTATAAAGAAGATAAATCTATACTCCTGGGTGACGTGGAGACTCAGAGTGAGATCCATTACAAGCTGATCTATTGCCCACTAAGCAAGAAGAGGATGTTGCAACTTGACCCCACCACTATCTGGGTCGAGAATGGGTAATGAAAATTCATCTGAGCAGATGCTAGATATTGATAATCAGAGTAGAGCGAATCAAAGGAGGTGAACAACCGGACCACTCCAGTCAACCACCTGGACTATTAAGTACCTTGGTTATGGTTGTCATAAACTTGACCCAATAAAATACAAGAGCAACAACAGATGAGACCGACTATGCAAGTTGCTATGTAAATCACTATCCAAGTTGCTAATGCTACATCAATACCTCCGGGTCAAACCAAGTATGGTACCAATTGGTAGCATCACTGTACCCCAACACATGTTAGCTATAACACAGTGCCTACCATACTGCAAGTCCCAGTAATGCATACCCCAGTGCAGAAATTTGGAGCCCAACAAACAGTGTATCAAGGTGGTTACCCTTATCAGTCACCGATATATGGGAAAATTGTATCATGGCAGAATGATCCGAAAAGGATTGAGAAATATTTTTTGAAGATTAAGCCTCAAACGTTTTCAGCAAGGATCAAATCTATTATGGCCATATATCTAGATAGGTTTATATAGGATGCGGTGCATTATTGATTTACTCTTATGATTATAGAGGATGCACATACCAGATTTTAATTTCTCGGGCCTTGACAGGATACATTCTTGATTTAACCTGTCAATTAGAGTTATAGATATTGTTTCTTTAGTATTAGTCCTGATTATACCAATCTGAACCATTCTCATGATCGACAACATGAACAGAGATATGAACTGAATGAATAGTTAAATGTTTAATCATGTTGAGCGTACATCTTCTGATTTATACCTGATTTATTGATGTACGAAATCTTTCTCCAGATTTATACCCGATTTACTGATGTATGAAAGCTTTTCCAGATTTACTCTTGTAGTGCCTTGACCAATGGCATTATATACTCGATAGAACCTGTAACCATGAGGTTAAGAGCTGTAGAACCTCTATTTCCATGTATTTGGACCACCGTACAACCTAACGACCTTTGGATGCCGGTTGGATTATCATAGATTTACTCCTGATTCTTAAAACCTAGGTTCACTAGATAAAGCAAGTGTTCGTCGTCATACTAAATTCGAAAGAAGGAAAGGAATTGTTTTTGGATAACCATTCTGACATCCATTGAAAATATGTTTAGTGATAATGGAATTATTGGAAGGAAGATGATTAAATTCAGATTAGATCTTATAGCCAAGAGATCTCAGATGAAGTAATGAAGAATCTATTTTGAGATTGCTGAATGGATGGATATGAGTTATGTCTATAAAAGAGTGCATGAGCAAAAGTGAGAACTATCAAGAGTAGCCAGTAAAGAAATAGATAACACTCAAGTAGAGTTAAAGATGGTTATATCGGTATGAATTTTGACAAGGTAGAAGATTCCTAAAGGTAAATTTAAGAGTGGATACAAGGATAAAGTCATGGCATAAGTAGTACTCGATTTAATACAATGATAATTGAGTTATGCCCAATGTTGAGGGATATGATTAAGTAAAGACCAAAATAGTTTGGCTGAATTAATGAATTTATAAGCATATACCCTAATGCTTATAGATAGACTTGGGATATGAAGTAACAATCACAAGATATTTTTCGAGGTATATGGAAGAAAGAGCAAGGTAGAACAACAAGGATAAAAGAAATACAAGCTAATGAGTGCAATATGAGATTTTGATGATAGTCTTTAAAAAATCAAAAGAGATGAAGGAACTAGACAAGCTCTTAAGACCTTTACATTAGATTTTGCTAGTTCAAGCACTTTTGGACTAAATGTTGTATTAGATGAGTGTTAAGAATAATGTCCAAATCGTATGGATGGATGAAATTTGGACACAACCTAATTAGACTTGAGATGACAGACTTTGACGTCATCTTGGGGATAGACTGATTGTCTCAACACTCTACAAGTGATTAGGTGCATAGAAGAGGTTATCATTCAAGATTAAAGACAACATATAATTTAGTTTTATTGGAAGCATGTTGCCTAAGAAGTGAAAGTTGATCCTCTCTATGCTAAAGGCGAAGAGATGCTTTGAAGAGAAAGAAGTGGGATATCTGGAATCTGTGGTATACATTACCGAAGAAGCACCACAGACGGAAGGTATTGATGTGATGCATAAATTCTTGATGTGTTCCAGGAGACTTACCTGGGTTACCATCTGATCATGTGATCGAGTTCGTCATCGACTTGTTACCAAGGACGATACTTGTGTCAAAGGCACCTATAGAGTAGCTCCTATGGAGTTGAAGGAACTGAGATTCAACTACAAGAGTAATTAGACTAAGGTCTTAATCGGCTAAGTATTGCATCACGGGGATCGCCAATGCAATTCATGAAGAAGAAGGATGGTAGTGTCCGATTATGTATAGACTATCGAGAATCGAACAAGCTCACGATCAAGAATCGATAACTACCACCTCGAATCGATGACTTGTTTAAATATTTGCAAGGAGCAAAGGTATTTTCTAAGATTGATCTTCGATCAAGATATCATCAGCTGAAGAATTTGGACAGAAATATCTCGAAGATAGCTTTTAGAATCGGGATTGGACATTATGAGTTGTCGATTATGACGTTGGGATTAACCAATGCCCCTACATCTTTTATGGAGCTGATGAACTGGGTGTTTCATGACATGTTGGACACGTCGGTCATAGTTTTCATAGATGATATTTTGGTTTATTCCAAGAATGAAGCAACTCATACAATGGATCTTAGAACAGCTTCACAATAGCTGAGAAGTGAAAAGCTTTATCCCAAGTCCAAGAAATAGGAGACTTGATTAAACAAAGTGATCTTCTTGGATAACGTAGCATCATATAAAGGAATTAAAGAGGACCCCTTTAAGATAAAGGTAATCATATGGTGAGAAACACTTAAAGAGTATTGCGAAGATCAGAAGTTCTTGGGTTTAGCTGGTTATTACTGACGATTTTGGGGGACCACTCTAAGATCGCAAAACCTCTTACCAAGCTAACCAGGAAGGGAGAGGAGTTTAATTTGACTGACAAGGGTGAAGAATATTTCCAGATTCTAAAGTAAGATTGATATCAGCTCCCATCTTGATCGTTCCGGCACCAGGGAAACCTTTTACCCTATCCATCGGAGCTTTCGGATTGGATCTAGGATGCGGGTTGATGTAAGGTAAATAAGTGATTGCATATGCTTTTAGAAAACTGAAGGAGCATGAGACGAGTTATCCTACTGATGACTTGGAATTAACGGTGATTCATGCAATCAAGACTTAGAAACATTATTTAATCGGAGAAGAATTTTAGATTAGATCGGATTACAAGTGTTTTATTTATCTCTTCATTAGAAAGAGTTGAACATGAGGATAAGAAGATGGTTAGGAATACTTGAAGGATTAAGACTATGATATTCAATGTCACCCGAGCAAGGCTAATGTAGTAGCTAAGGCCTTAAGCAAAAAGGAAATTATGAAGGCCGAAGAAGGACCCAGTATAAGTGCTGCCTTATATTCCGCAACAACAGATTCAAATTTGGAAGAAGAGTAACATATAATAGAAACTCGTGATGATCCAATTGAGCGAGAACTTAGGGATGAAGAAAAAGTAGTAATTTTGTTTTATCTGTATATAAGAACGGTACAAGAAGATTTAGAGAAAGAAAAACCTAACCCTGACTTACTTTGGATGTGGAGACGGTACTCAGATACAGAGGTAGACTCTGAATACATGAAGGTAAAGACTCGGATATCATGAAGAGGATAAGGATAAGAGCCATTGTACTCCATATTCAGGACATACTAGAGTACCAATATATATCATGACCTGAAGAGATTGTACTGGTAAAGAGGGATGATAACAAAGGTATCTTAGTGCGTGTTCCAGTGTCTGAATTATCAGCAAGTAAAGGCTGAAAGACAAAGACCAACATGACTCACAACTAAAATTATCGGAGCCAGTCTGAAAGTGGAACTGCATTACAATGAACTATGTCACTGATCTGCCACTAACTCCTAGATCGGTTGACGCAGTTTGGGTGATTGTTGATCGCCTTATGAAGATAGCTCATTCCATTGCTATACGACCTCGGTATGCTTTGGAGCGGCTAACTAAGCTATATGTGGATAGTATTACCAGATTGAATGGTGTGCATGAGAGTTCAGTGTCGGTTCGAAGCTCATGCTTTATCCTGAAGTTTTGGGAGAATCTACAGAAAACAATGGGAACAAGTTGAAGTTTAGTACCGCATTTTACCTTAAACCGACGGTGTCACACCCCAATTCTGCACCAACCAGAATGGTGTGATGAACCGTCAATAAACCAACGGTTCAACCAGGATCTCGAATAGGCTATCCCACATATGATAAACCAAAACATATTCCATATTAATCAGAGGTAATAAAGTAAATAGCAGAAGTCTTACAGATAATGAACTGAGGTCTAATCATGATAAATAATTAATATTCTATTTATTTTCAAGTAACCAAAATATAATTTAATACATATTTACAATATCCAAATATGAAAACTAAACACTAAACGTATCCACCGCTGAAACGCTCGCTTAACGAACCATCTTCGTCCTCCACAACTTGCTCACCATGGCCGCCACATGTTCATATGTTGGCGTGTTGACATAATTTTCAATCATAATACCTGCAACATCAAAAACTAAAAGAATTGTGCGCACGAGGGTCAGCTCTCCAACTTGAGCTCAGTGAGTAAACAAAACAATGCAACAATCATATGCATGCATTCAATTCATATCTGTGGTCTGGTTTATAGTTTGCAATGTGCTATAGAAAGGATAGGTGGTCGCCGCACCTCTATACACGAGTGTGTGGAAACGCCCAATGAAAACGGCACCATCGCCCCACATGCACCCAGAATGGCACAATATACACCCCATGAAAAACGGTCATGGTTGTACCGGTTGATACCATACCAACAAATAAACCCCTGCTGGCTAGGGTTGCAAACTGGGCTCGCAACTAACCAATTCTAATGCCAAACAGTGTATCCAAGGCCTCACCCCAGCATCCCTCAGAGCACCCGTAGAGATAGAGCAAGGCCCCTCGGTAGAGTATAGGACTCAAGGACCGAGACCCTCCTTGATGCCCTACGTCGCAATAGTTCTGCTAAGGTAATGGCGATACGACGACATTAGTGAACATGACTTGAGTAGACCATGGCACAATATACACCCCATGAAGAACGATCAAGGCTGTACCGGTTGATACCATCCCTACCCGCACCATATACACTGGCCAAACACAAACATTCACATGCCTATTCCTATCATCATCACCATCATCATGTAATAAACAATAAAGTAAATATGCATAAACAATTAATAGAAATATTGGATGACATGTTAAATGCACATTACAATCATATACATATAGAATCAAGCATGGCATTGGACTCAAGAAAATAAAAGTAGTTTATTATTAACCAATTAATGTAGGTCTTGTTTCCTCACCTTAGCTTGCTAATAGATCATCTTTCAAGCTTTAAAATCACCTTTATAATGTTATTATATTGCTAGAAGACCTAACAAAGTCGATAGAATTTAATTAGAATTAATTCCGAATTTAAAAACCATGTTGTTAACTGGGGGTCGGAGATAGGGTCGGAGTCATGATCGACCCCTGGTGCAACCCCCCCTATTCTGGACTTCCCGAACACTGGGGGTCGATGCTCGGGGTCTGGTAGGGTCGATTGGCCATCGACCCCCTGTGCGACCCCCTGTGGGTTTTGGTCAATTTTCTTCCTTTCAGTCCATTCTTTGTGTTTGGGGTCCTATGGCTTTCTACTACAGTCCATATTACACATGTTCTACGACCTAGAACCATGATTCATTCACCTAAATGGCTTTCATGACTTCCCCATGGTTTTCCATGAAAACCTAACCATGGGTTGATGGTTTGGGATTCTCCGAGATCATACTCTCTTCATTATCTAACCTAAGGTCTGTAGAAACTCATGGAATTAGTATTCATACCTGAGAAGAATACTCCTTCTCTGCAATTCTTCTCCTTTTTGCTTTCTTCTCTTCCTTGCTTCTCTTCTTCTTTTCTTCCTTCTCTTCTCTTTCTCTCAATCCAATTAGGGTTGTAAAAGGAGTGAAAGAGGCTTAGGGACGTCCTATTTATAGAGTAAAACCTTCCAAAATAAGTCCCATTGAGTTTAGGAAAGGTTCCAATCGAAATTAGGAAAGTTTCCTAATTTTTGGTTCGTGCTGTTTTTTTCGAATACTGGGGGTCGATGAGGGGGTCGGACAATCCGAGACCCCCTGCGACCCCTGGTCACGGGTTGATGGTGGGGGTCGATGAGGGGGTCAGACCTGCCTGTTTAGGCATGCGACCCTACCCTCATTTTGACTATTTTTGAGCAAATTTTCATATTGGGTCTTGAGTTTCTTCACACACTTGGTCCACTTGGCTCGACCATCATATGTAGAGTCACAACACGAAATGTAAGGTTAGACCAAGTTCGTGGCGTGCGGGTCTTACAACTCCACCACCCTTAAAAGAAATTTCATCCTCGAAATTTGAACGTACGGATCTTACAACTTTCCCCTCCTTAATATAAATTTTGTCCTCAAAATTTTAAATTTACTTCGGAGTCAATAGGTGGGAATTCTATTTCCGCATTGCATCTTCTTCCTCTATGCACTCTTCTCCACGTCTTGTCTTTGCCTGGTTACCTTCATATAATAATTATCCTGGCTTTGGAAACATTGTACCTTCCCACTAGTGAACTAGGCTGGTACCAATTCAATAGTTAAACATTCTATCTAATCCAGTGATTCCGTGGTCAATACCTTTGATATGGATCTCTAATGTACTTATTCAATAGAGACACACGAAATACATCATGCACACTAGACATGGATAGTGGTAACGCTAATTGATGTGTTACTTTTCTACAGCTCTCCAATGTTTATAAGATCCAATACATATATATAATATAACTTTCCCTTCTTGTCTAATCGTTTCAAACTACGCATAATTGATTTCTTCAAGAACACTTTGTCCCTTATGGTGAACTCAAGGTCTTGGTGTCTCTTCTGACATCTTGAGCTATCTTGCCCCTTTTCTTTGATCTTGTTTGCCACTCGATAGTTTTCTTCAATAGACTCATGTCTTAAAATCCTTCATTCACCAACTTCATTCCAAAGTAGAGGAATTTGACATTTCTACCGTACCATGCTTTATAGGTGACATTTACATGATAGCTTGATAGCAACTTCAATTCACGGTAATTTCTCATTTCAAGCTCCTTGAAATCAATTTCACAACTTGGGGCATATCTCTTAGGATCTGTATAGTCCGCTCCAACTATCCATCAGTTTAAGGTAAAATACGGTATTAAACTTTAACTTTGTCCCCATTGTTTTTTGTAGATCCTCCCATAACTTCGAGATAAGCATGAGCCTCCGATCGACACTAAGCTCTCATGCATACCATTCAATCTGGCGATATTATCCACATATCGATTAGTTAGTCACTCCAAAGCCTACCAAGGTCGTATAGCAATGGAATGAGCTATCTTCATAAGGCGATCAATAATCATCCAAACTGCGTCAATCGATTTAGGAATCAGTGGTATACCGGTGACATAGTTCATTGTAATGCAGTTCCACTTCCAGACTGGCTCCGATAGTTGTTGCTGTGAGCCATGTTGGTCTTTGTCTTTCAGCCTTTACTTGCTGATAATTCAGACACTGGAACACGCACTAAGACACCTTTGTTATCATCCCTCTTTACTAGTACAATCTCTTCAGGTCATGATACATATTGGTACTCCAGTATGTCCTGAATATGGAGTACAATGGACTCTTATCATTATCCTCTTCATAATATCTGAGTCTTTATCTTCATGTATTCAGAATCTACCTCTGTATCTGGGTACCGTCTCCGCATCCAAGGTAAGTCAGGCTTAGGTTTTTCTTTCTCTAATACTTCTCGCATTGTTCTTATATACAGATCTAACAAAATTGGTACTTTTACTTCATCCATTAATTCAGAGAAGATCTTTAATGTAATGAACACAAGCGAACTATTGTTTCATAATTCATCCATAAGTTCTCGCTCAACTGGATCATCACTAGCTTCTATTATATGTTACTCTTCTTCCAAATCTGAATCTGTTGTTGCGGAACATAAGGCAGCATTTATACTGGGTCTTTCCGTAAACTTCATAATTCCCTTTATGCTTAAGGCCTTAGCTACTACATTAGACTTGCTTGGATGACATTGAATATCATAGTCTTAATCCTTCAGGTATTCCTAACCATCTCCTTATCCTCATGTTCAACTCTTTCTAATGAAGAGATAAATAAAACACTTGTAATCCGATCTAATCTAAATTTTTTCTTCGTTTAAATAATGTCTCCAAGTCTTGATTGCATGAATCACAATTGTTTACTCCAATCATGAGTTGGGTAATTTGTCTCATGCTCTTTCAGTTTTCTTAAAGCATATGAAATCGCTTATTTACCTTACATCAACCCGCATCCTAGATCCAATCCGAAAGCTCCGATGGATAGGGTAAAAGGTTTCCCTGGTACCGAAACGATCAAGATGGGAGCTGATATCAATCATTCTTCACACTTGTTAGTCCAATTAAACTCCTCTCCCTTCCAGGTTAGCTTGGTAATAGGTTTTGCGATCTTAGAGTGGTCCTCTACAAATCGTCTGTAATAACCAACTAAACCCAAGAAACTTCTGATCTTCACGATGTTCTTTAGGGGTTTCTCACCATATGATTACTTCTATCCTAATAGGGTCCACTTTAATCCCTTTTTATGATGGTCTGTGATCTAAGAAGATCACTTTGTTTAATCGGGTCTCATATTTCTTGGACTTGGCATAAAGCTTTTCACTTCTCAACTGTTGTGAAGCGGTTCTAAGCTCCGTTGTATGAGTTGCTCATTCTTGGAATAAACCAAAATATCATCTTTGAAAGCTATGACCGACGAGTCCAACATGTTATGAAACACTCAGTTCATTCGTTCCATAAAAGATGTAAGGGCATTTGTAAGACCCGTGTCAATCTAACCCGGTCTTACCACCTTGAACCAGGTTTACCCATCATGGTCGAGTCAAATGGACCAAGGACATGAAGGAGATCGAGATCCCAGGTATCAAATCGACCCAAAAATACTTAATTTGAAGGGAGGGTTGCATACCCAGCTAAGCAGGGTCGGACCTCCCAAAGCAGAAAGTCAGACCCTCAATTTTGAAGGGAGGGTTGGACATCTTGAACCCTAGGGTCGACGGGATCATCGACCCTCCCATCGACCCTCGGTTACTAATTCCATGAGTTTCTACAGACCTTAGGTTAGATATTGATGAGAGTATGATCTTGGAGAAACCCAAACCATCAACCCATGGTTAGGTTTTCATGGGAAACCATGGGGGATTACATGAAAGCTATCTAGGTGGATTATACATGGTTTCAGACCATGGAATGAATGTAAAATTGAATGTAGGAGCAAGCCATAGGATCCCAAGTACGAAGAATGGACTAAAAGAGGGAATTTGACCAAAGTGCACCGAGGGTCGCACCGAAGGTCGATGACCATCCGACCCTAGGTGATCCTGACCATCGACCCTCAGTGTTCGGGAAATTCAGAGTTTGGGGAGGGTCGCACCCAGGGTCGATCAGGACTCCGACCCTACCTCCGACCCTCAGTTAACAGAATAGTTTTTAAATTCAGAATTAATTCTAATTAAATTCTATTGATTTGTTAGGTCTTCTAGCAATACAATAACAATATAAAGGTGATTATAAAGCTTGGAAACGTATCTATTAGCAAGCTAAGGTGAGGAAACAGAACTCTAAACTAATTGGTTAATAACAAACTGTTTTCTATTTCTTGAGTCCAACGCCATGCTTGATTCTATGCGAATATGTTTGTAATGTGCATACAACATGTCATCCAATATTTCTATTATTTGTTCATGCATATTTATTTTATTGTTTATAACATGATGATGATGATGATGATAGGAATAGGCATGTGATTGTATGTGTATGGTTGGTGTACTTGATACGAGCGAGTATCAGGGGAGGTATGATGAGGACGTCAATAAACGTTAATCTTTGGCGGGTCTCAGCACTTTAGCTCTATCTCTAACTCAAGTCTTGTGCATTAGCATCATCGTATCGCCATTACTTTAGCAGAACTATTATGTCGTAGAGTATCAGGGGAGGTGGTCTCGGTCCTTGTAGTCTCTGACTCTACCAAGGGGCCTTAGCTCTATCTCTATGGACATTCTGAGGGATGCTGGGGTGAGGCATTTGATACACTGTTTGACATTAAGATTGGTTAGTTGCGAGCCCAGTTTGCAAGCCCTCGCTAACAGGGGCTTACGTGTTGGTATGGTATTATATAGCAATAAACGTTAACCTTTGTTGTATAATGTCATGATTAGGGTGGATGGGGACGACGATAAACGTTAACCTTCGGGCGGACTTCCACACCCTGTGTATAGAGGCGGGGTCAATAAACGTTAACCTTTGACCACCCAACCTTTCTATTGCGTATTGCAAACTATAAATCACACCAAAGATATGAATTGATTGCATGCATATGTATTGTTGCATTGTTTTGTCTACTCACTGAGCCATGATGTGTGCTCACCCCTCGACGTCGAATATTTTTAGTTGATGATGCAGGTTATACGGTTGAAGATTATATGAATGCTCCAGCATACGGGAACATGGCAGCGATGGAAGCTGAAGCTGAAGTAGATACACATGACTCCTCTTGCGAGTGCAACTCATGTGTATTCAATTAGATTTTTCTTAGGTTTCTTTATTTAAATTTAATAAAGACATGTATTTGATAATTATTTATGTCCCAGTTGATACAGAATAATTTGCTATTTAATATTTATATCACAGTAGATTCTCAGTTCATTTTATTATAAGATTTCCGCTATTGTGTATTTACTCTGATTATGATTATGAATGTGTGAAAGTTTAGATAACACGGATATAGCCTACTCAAGATCCTGGTTGAACCGTTGGTTTGCTAGCGGTTTATCACACCATTCTGAACAGTGCGGAATTGGGGTGTGACAGCATTGGTTAATCCAAACATCATAATCATAATCGAAAACTCATAATTGGCCAATCCTGGTTCTAAAAAAAACTATCTTCGGAATATCGCTGTCTAAATTCTTCAGCTAATGATATCTTAACTGAAAATCAATCTTAGAAATACCTTTGATCCTCACAACTATTTAAACAAGTCATCGATCTGCGGTGGTAGTTATCGATTCTTGATCATGAGCTTGTTCGATTCTCGGTAGTCTATACATAATCGGACACTACCATCCTTTTTCTTCACGAATTGCATTGGCGCTCCCCGTGATGCAATATTTAGCCGATTAGGACCTTAGTCTAATAACTCTTGTAGTTGAGTCTCAGTTCCTTTAACTCCATAGGGGCTACAGGTGCCTTTGACACAAGTATCGCCCTTGGTAAAAAGTCGATGCCGAACTCGATCACATGATTAGATGGTAACCCAGGTAAGTCTCCTAGAACACATCAGGAATTTATGCATCACATCAATACCTTTCGTCTGAGGTGCTTCTTCGGTAGTGTATACCACAGATACCAGATATCCAACTTTTTTCTCTTCAAAGCATCTCTTCGCCTTTAGCATAGAGAGGATCAGCTTTCACTTCTTAGGCAACATACTTCCAATAATACTAAATTATATGTCGTCTTTATTCTTGAATGATAACCTCTTCTATGCACATAACAACTTTATAGAGTGTTGAGACAACCAGTCTATCCCCAAGATGACGTTAAAGTCTGCCATCTCAAGTCTAACTAGGTTGCATCCAAATTTCATCCATCCATTAATATGATTCAATCATTGTTCATAACACTCATCTAAAACAACATTTAGTCCCAAAAGGGCTTAAACTAGAGAAATCTGGTGTAACGGTCATAAGGGCTTGTCTAGTTCCTTCATCTCTTAGTTTTTCAAAGACTATCGTCAAAATCTCATAACCCAAGTCTATCTATAAGCATTAGGGTATATGCTTATAATTTCATTAATTCAGCCAAACTCTTTTGGTCTTTTCTTAATCATATCACTCAACATTGGGCATAACTCAATTATCATTGTATTTAACCGAGTACTATTAATGCCATGATTTTTGACTTTATCCTTGTATCCACTCTTAGATTTACCTTTATGAATCTTCTACCTTGTCAAAATTCATACCGATATTGCCATCTTTAACTCTACTTGAGTGCTATCTATTTCTTTACTGGCTACTCATGATAGTTCTCACTTTTTGCTCATGCACTCTTTTTTTTAGACATGACTCCTATTCATCCATTTAGAAATCTCAAAAATAGACTCTCCATTACTTCATCTGAGGTTCATTGGCTATAGTATTTAATCTGAATCCAATCATCTTTCTTCCAACAATTTCATTATCACTAATCATCTTTTCAATGAATGTCAGAATGGTTATCCAAAAACAATTCCTTTCCTTCTTTCGAATTCAGTATAACGACGAACACTTGCTTTATCTAGTGAACCTAGGTTTTAAGAATCAAGAGTAAATCTATGGTAATCTAACCGGCATCCAAAGGTCGTTAGGTTGCACGGTGGTCCAAATACATGGAAATAGAGGTTCTACAGCTCTTAACCTCATGGTTACAGGTTCTATCGAATATATAATGCCATTGGTCAAGGCACTACAGGAGTAAATCTGAAGAGAGATTTCATTAATCAGTAAATCAGGTATAATCTGGAGAAAAATTTTGTACATCAATAAATCAGGTATATATCAGTAGATGTACGCTCAACATGATTAAACATTTAACCGTTCATTCAGTTCATATCTCTGTTCATGTTGTCGATCATGAGAGTGGCTCAGTTTGATATAATTAGGACTAATACTAAAGAAACAATATCTATAACTCCAATTGACAGGTTAATCAAGAAGGTATCCTGTCAAAGCCCGAGAATTAAAATCTGGTATGTGCATCCTCTATAATCATAAGAGTAAATCAATAATGCACCGCATCCTATATAAACCAATCTAGATATATGGCCATAATAGATTTGATCCTTTGCTGAAAATGTCTAAGGTATCTTCTTCAGAAGACATTCTTCAATCCTTGTCGGATCATCCTGTCATGATGCAACTATCCCATACATCGGTGGCTGATAATGTTAACCACCTTGATACACTTCTTGTTGTGCACCAAACTTCTGCACTGGGGTGTGCATTACTGGGACTTGCTGTATGGTAGGCACTGTGTTATAGCTAACATGTGTTGGGGTACAGTGATGCTACCAATTGGTACCATACTTGGTTTGACCCAGAGGTGTTGATGTAGCATTGGCAATTTGGATAGCAACTTGCATAGTTGGTCTCCTCTGTTGTTGCTCTTGTATTTTATTGGGTCAAGTTTATGACAACCATAACCAAGGTACTTAATAGTCCAAGTGGTTGGCTGGAGTGGTCTGGTTGTTCACCTCCTTTGATTCGCTCTAATCTGATTATCATTATCTTGCATCTGCTTAGATGAGTTTTTCATTACTTGTTCTTGACCCAGATAGTGGTGGGATCAAGTTGTAACCTCATCTTAATACTCAGCGGGTAATGGATCAGAGTGTAGTGGATTTCTCTCTGAGTCTCCATGTCACCCAGGGGTATAGCTTTATCTTCTTGTAGTTACTCTTATTCTTATTGTAGGGCCGTTATTCTCCTATCTTTGTTGGATTCGGCCCGAGATCTTTCCCTTTACTTTTGCAGGTAATTTGGCATTAGTAGTCATTTTCTCCTTCCTTTGTCATACATCGAGTTTCACCTCTTCTGAGTACCAACTCGGTATTCAATTTTCTGCTTTACAAAAGCTCCCTTCTTGCTACTGTACTATATCCTTGTATACTTGGATAACTACCCAACTTATAGATAATTCCCTATATTATTTATTTATTAGGATAATTTTTTTTGGTCTTCTCTTTCTGTTTGAGTGTATATATATGGTTTCACCTTTTATATGTACATTATCGTCTTGTTTAATTTCTGTCTCAACCAACACAGGTGCTTATGGTTTGTTTGTATTAAAGCTTTTAATTTATCCTAACTCAGTTCATGGACTCCAGTGAAAGTATTCAGGTTTAATGGGTAAGGCCTACGAGAGCTCTGATACCAAGTTGTCACACCCCAATTCTGTACCAACCAGAATGGTGTGATGAACCGTCAATAAACCAACGGTTCAACCAGAATCTCGAATAGGCTATCCCACATATGATAAACCAAAACATATTCCACATTAATCAGAGGTAATAAAGTAAATAGCGGAAGTCTTATAGATAATGAACTGAGGTCTAATCATGATAAATAATTAATATTCCATTTATTTCCAAGTAACCAAAACATAATTTAATACATATTTACAATATCCAAATATGAAAACTAAACACTAAACGTATCCACCGTTGAAACGCTCGCTTAACGAACCATTTTCGTCCTCCACAGCTTTCTCACCATGGCCGCCACATGTTCATATGTTGGCGTGTTGACATAATTTTCAATCATAATACCTGCAACATCAAAAACTAAAAGAATTGTGCGCACGAGGGACAACTCTCCAACTTGAGCTCAGTGAGTAAACTAAATAATGCAACAATACATATGCATGCAATCAACTTATATCTTTGGTCTGGTTTATAGTTTGCACTGTGCTATAGAAAGGATAGGTGGCCGCCGCACCTCTATACACGAGTGTGTGGAAACGTCCAATGAAAACGGCACCGTCGCCCCACTTGCACCCAGAATGGCACAATATACATCCCATGAAAAACGGTCATGGCTGTACCAGTTGATACCATACCAACAAATAAACCCCTGCTGGCTAGGGTTGCAAACTGGGCTCGCAACTAACCAAAATTCTAATGCCAAACAGTGTATCCAAGGCCTTACCCCAGCATCCCTCAGAGCACCCGTAGAGATAGAGCTAATGCCCCTCGGTAGAGTATAGCATTCAAGGACCGAGACCCTCCTTGATGCCCTACGTCGTAATAATTCTGCTAAAGTAATGGCGATACGACGACATCAGTGAACATGACTTGAGTAGACCATGACACAATATACACCCCATGAAGAACGGTCATGGCTGTACCAGTTGATACCATCCCTACCCGCACCATATACACTGGCCAAACACAAACATTCACATGCCTATTCCTATCATCATCACCATCATCATGTTATAAAAAATAAAATAAATATGCAAGAACAATTAATAGAAATATTGGATGACATGTTGAATGCACATTACAATCATATACGCATAGAATCAAGCATGGCATTGGACTCAAGAAAATAAAAGTAGTTTATTATTAACCAATTAATGTAGGTCTTGTTTCCTCACCTTAGCTTGCTAATAGATCCTCTTTCAAGCTTTAAAATCACCTTTATAATGTTATTATATTGCTAGAAGACCTAACAAAGTCGATAGAATTTAATTAGAATTAATTCTGAATTTAAAAACCATGCTGTTAACTGGGGGTCGGAGATAGGGTCGGAGTCATGATCGACCCCTGGTGCAATCCCCCCTATTCTGGACTTCCCAAACACTGGGGGTCGATGCTCGGGGTCTGGTAGGGTCGATTGTCCATCGACCCCCTGTCTGACCCCCTATGGGTATTGGTCAATTTTCTTCCTTTCAGTCTATTCTTCGTGTTTGGGGTCCTATAGCTTGCTACTACAGTCCATATTACACATGTTCTACGGCCTAGAACCATGATTCATTCACCTAAATGGCTTTCATGACTTCCCTATGCTTTTCCATGAAAACCTAACCATGGGTTGATGGATTGGGATTCTCCGAGATCATACTCTCTTCATTATCTAACCTAAGGTCTGTAGAAACTCATGGAATTAGTATCCATACCTGAGAAGAATACGCCTTCTCTGCAACTTTTTCCTTTTTGCTTTCTTCTCTTCCTTGCTTCTCTTATTCTTTTCTTCCTTCTTTTCTCTTTCTCTCAATCCAATTAGGGTTGTAAAAGGAGTGAAAGAGGCTTAGGGACGTCCTATTTATAGAGTAAAACCTCCCAACATAAGTCCCCATTGAGTTTAGGAAAGGTTCCAATCGAAATTAGGAAAGTTTCCTAATTTTTGATTCATGCTGTTTTTCCCGAATACTGGGGGTCGATGAGGGGGTCGGACAATCCGAGACCCCCTGCGACCCCTGGTCACGGGTCGATGGTGGGGGTCGATGAGGGGGTCGGACCTGCCTATTTAGGCATGCGACCCTACCTTCATTTTGACTATTTTTGAGCAAATTTTCATACTGGGTCTTGGGTTTCTTCACACACTTGGTCCACTTGGCTCGACCATCATATGTAGACGGGTCACGACATGAAATGTAAGGTTAGACCATGTTCGTGGCGTGCGGGTCTTACAGACGGACAGTCGGAGCGGACTATACAGATCCTAAGAGATATGCTCCGAGCTTGTAAAATTGATTTCAAGAAACTGGAGTTGAGAAGGTACCGTGAGTTGAAGTTGCTATTAAGCTACCATGTAAATGTTACCTATGAAGCAAATATGATAGAAATGTCAAATTCCTTTCTTTTGGAATGAAGTTAGTGAATGAAGAGTTTTAAGACCTAAGTCAATTGCAGAAAACTGTCGAGTGGCAGGCAAGATCAAAGAAAAAGGGGCCAAGGCAACTCAGGATTGTCAGGAGAGACATCAAGACCTCGAGTTCGCCTTAAGTGACAAAGTATTTTTTTGAAGATATCACTTATGCATAGTTAGAAATGATTAAACAAGTAGGGAAGTTATATTCTATATATGTGTTGGATCTTATAAACTTTGGAGAGACGTAGAAAAGTTGCATATCAATTAGCATTACCGCTATCCATGTCTAGTGTGCATGATGTATTTTGTGTGTCTCTATTGAAGAAGTACATTGGAGATCCATATCAAAAGAATTGACCACGGAGTCACTGGATTAGATAGAATGTTTAACTATTGAAGTGGTACTAGCCTAGTTCACTAGTTGGAAGGTACAATGTTTCCAAAGCTTGGATAATTATTATATGAAGATAATCTGACGAAGACAAGATGTGGAGAAGATGGCATGGAAAGAAGAAGATGCAATGCGGAAATAGAATTCCCACCTATTGACTCCGAAGTAAATTCAAATTTTGAGGACAAAATTTATTTTAAGGATGGGGGAGTTGTAAGATCCGTACGTTCAAATTTTGAGGATGAAATTTCTTTTAAGGGTGGTGGAGTTGTAAGACCCACATGCCACGAACCTGGTCTAACCTTACATTTCGTGTCGTGATCCGTCTACATATCATGGTCGAGCCAAGTGGACCAAGTGTGTGAAGAAAACCAAGACCCAATATGAAAATTTACTCAAAAATAGTCAAAATGAGGGTAGGGTCGCAGGTTTTAATAGGCAGGTCCGACCCCCCCATCGTACCCCACCATCGACCCGTAACCAGGGGTCACAGGGGTCTATGAATTGTCCGACCTCCCCATCGACCCCCGGTAATTGGTAAAACAAGTACGAATCGAAAATTAGGAAACTTTCCTAATTTCAATTGGAACCTTTCCTAAACTCAATGGGACTTATTTTGTGAGGTTTTACTCTATAAATAGGACGTCCCTAAGCCTCTTTCACTCCTTTTACAACCCTAATTGGATTGAGAGAAAGAGAAGAGAAGGAAGAGAAGAAGAGAAGGAAAACTTGAAGAAAAGGCTAAGGAAGAAGAAGAAGTTCAGAGATATCTTGGAAACTCAGACTACAGAAGGTATGAACCTTAATCCCCATCTGAATTGAAAGCTTAGAATAGATTATGATGAAGTTAGGTTAGGAGAAACCCTAATACCATCCATCCATGGTTAGGTTTCAATGGAAACCATGGAGGAGATCATTGAAACCATGTAGGTGAATAAAGAATAGTTCTAAACCATAGAACATGTGTGGAATGGATTGTAGAAGCAAGCCATAGGACCCCAAACATGAATGAATGGACGAAATTTGATATTTTCGACTCAAACCATGGGGGGTCGCACCTAGGGTCGATGGAACCTCCGACCCTAGCATCGACCCCCAGCATTCGGGAATTTCGGGAAAGGAGGGGTAGCACTAGGGTCGATGGAACATCCGACCCTAGGCATCGACCCTACATGGGGGTCGCAGAAAACTCTTACCCGTCCTGCTACCCCCAGTTAATAGCAAGCTATAAAAATTAGAATAAATTCTAATTAAATTCTATCAACTTTGTTAGGTCTTCTAGCAATATAATATCAATATAAAGGTGATTCTTAAAGCTTGAAAGAGGATCTACTAACAAGCAAAGGTGAGGGAACAAGACCTAAACTAATTGGTTAATAACAAATTCTTTTTATTTCTTGAGTCCAATACCATGATTGTGATATGCGTGTATGCTTGTAATGTGCATTCAACATGTCATCCAATATTTCTATTATTACTGTTCATGCATATTTAAATTTATCGATTATAACATGATGATGTTGATGATGGTAGGAATAGGCATGTGAATGTTTGTGTTTGGCTGGTGTACATGCTGCGGGTAGGGATGGTATCAACCGGTACTTCGATGCCGTTCTCATCGGGGTATATTGTGCCATGGTCTATTCAAGGCATGTCCACTAAGCAAGTGCTAGTGTGCTTGATGCGAGTGGAGCATCAGGGGGAGGACGTGACACTGTGGTTCAGCCTGGTCACCAGACTCTAGCTCTATCTCTACTCAAGTCTTTTCTACTAACATCGTCGTATCGCCATTATCTTAGCGGAACTAATATGTCGTAGGGCATCAGGGGGGGACGTGGCATTGTGGTTCAGCCTGGTCACCAGACCCTAGCTCTATCTCTATGGATGTATTGAGGGATGTTGGGGTGAGGCCTTGGATACATTGTTTGACATTAGGGTTGGTTAGTTGCGAGCCCAGTTTGCAAGCCTTCACCAACAGGGGCTTACGTGTTGGTATGGGCAACCGGTACAGCCATGCCGTTTTCATGGGATGTATATTTTCCATGGTGGGTGCATGTGGGGCGACAGTGCCATTTTCATTGGGCGTTTCCACACATTCGTGTATAGAGGTGCGGCGGCCACCTAAACCTTTCTATTGCGCATTGCAAACTTTAAACCAGACCAAAGATATGAATTGACTGCATGCATATGTTTGTTGCGTTGTTTTGTTTACTCACTGAGCTCAAGTTGGAGAGCTGACCCTCACGCGCGCAATTCTTTTTAGTTTCTGATGTTGCAGGTACTATGATTGAAGATTATGTCGACACGCCAACATATGAACATGTGGCGGCTATGGTGAGCAAGTTGTGGATGACGAACATGGTTCGTTAAGCGAGCGTTTCAGCGATGGAGACGTTTAGTGTTTAGTTTTCGTATTTGGATATTGTAATATGTATTAAATTATGTTTTGGTTATTTGAAAATAAATGGAATATTGATTATTAATCATGATTAGACCTTAGTTCATTATCTGTAAGACTTTCGTTATTTATTTTATTACCTCTGATTAATGTGGAATGTGTCTTGGTTTATCATATGTGGGATAGCCTATTGTGAGATCTTGGTTGAACCGTTGGTTTATTGACGGTTCATCACACCGTTCCGAATGATTTGGAATTGGGGTGTGACAACTTCACACCCCAATTCTGCTCCAACCAGAATGGTTTGATGAACCGTCAATAAACCAATGGTTCAACTAGGATCTCACAATAGACTATCCCACATATGATAAACCAAAACACATTCCACATTAATCTGAGGTAATAAAATAAATAGCGAAAGTCTTACAGATAATGAAATGACGTCTAATCATGATAAATAATTAATATTCCATTTATTTCTAAGTAACCAAAACATAATTTAATACATATTACAATATCCAAATACGAAAACTAAACACTAAACGTATCCATCGCTGAAACTCTCGCTTAACGAACAATGTTCGTCATCCACAACTTGCTCACCATAGCCGCCACATGTTCATATGTTGGCGTGTCGACATAATCTTCAATCATAGTACCTGCAACATGAGAAACTAAAAAGAATTACGCGCGCGAGGGTCAGCTCTCCAACTTGAGCTCAGTGAGAAAACAAAACAATGCAACAATACATATACATGCAACAATTCATATCTTTGGTCTGGTTTAAAGTTTGTAATGTGCAATAGAAATGTTTAGGTGGTCAAAGGTTAACATTTATTGACCTCGCCTCTATACACAGGGTGTGGAAGTCCGCCCAAAGGTTAAGGTTTATTGTCGTCCCCATCCACCCTACCATTACATTATACAACAAAGGTTAACGTTTATTGCTGTACAGTGCCATACCAACACGTAAGCCCCTGCTGGCGAGGGCTTGCAAACTGGGCTCGCAACTAACCAATCCTAATGCCAAACAGTGTATCCAAGGCCTCACCCCAGCATCCCTCAGAACGTCCATATAGATAGAGCTAAGGCCCCCCAGTAGAGTCAGAGACTACAAGACCGAGACCACCTCCCCTGATACTCTACGACGTAATAGTTCTGCTAAGATAATGGCGATACGACGATGCTAATGCACAAGACTTGAGTTAGAGATAGAGCTAAAGTGCTGAGACCCGCCAAAGGTTAACGTTTATTGATGTCCCTATCACACCTCCCCTGATACTCGCTCGCATCAAGTACACCAACCACACACATACATTCACATGCCTATTCCTATCATCATCATCACCATCATGTTATAAACAATAAAGTAAATATGCATGAACAAATAATAGAAATATTGGATGACATGTTGAATGCACATACAAGCATACACGCATAGAATCAATATGGTATTGGACTCAAGAAATAAAACAGTTTGTTATTAATCAATTAGTTTAGAGTCCTGTTTCCTCACCTTTGCTTGTATGTAGATCCTCTTTCAATCCTTAAGAATCACTTTTATATCAATATTATATTGCTAGAAGACCTAACAAAGTCGATAGAATTTAATTATAATTTATTCTAATTTTTACAGCTTGCTGTTAACTGGGGGTCGATGCCTAGGCTCGGAGGTTCCATCAACCCTAGGTGCTACCCTTCCTTTCCTGAACTTCCCGAATGCTGGGGGTTGATGCTAGGGTTGGAGGTTCCATCGACCCTAGGTGCGACCCCCCATGGTTTGTGTCAAAACTATCAAATTTCGTCCATTCATTCATGTTTGGGGTCCTATGGCTTGCTTCTATAGTCCATTCCATACATGTTCTATAGTTTAGAACTATTCTTTATTCACCTACATGGTTTTAATGATCTCCTCCATGGTTTCCATTGAAACTTAACCATGGATGGGTGATTTGGGTTTCTTCTAGGTCATACCCTCTTCATAAACCATTCTAAGGTCTTAAATAAATCATGGGAAATGTATTCATACCTTAGGTTTGTTGAGATTCAGAGTTTCCTCTGAATTTCCTCGTCCTTGGTCTTCTTCTTCAATTCTTTTTCTCTTCTCCTTCTCTTCCTTCTCTTCTCTTTCTCTCAATCTAATTAGGGTTGTAAAAGGAGTGAAAGAGGCTTAGGGACGTCATATTTATAGAGTAAAACCTCCCAAAATAAGTCCCATTGAGTTTAGGAAAGGTTCCAATTGAAATTAGGAAAGTTTCCTAATTTTTGGTTCGTGCTGTTTTTCCCGATTATCGGGGGTCAATGGGGGGGTTGATGGGGGTCGGACAATTCATAGACCCCTGTGACCCCTGGTCATGGGTCGATGGGGGGGTCGGACCTGCCTGTTAAAACCTGCGACCCTACCCTCATTTTGACTGTTTTTGAGTAAATTTTCATATTGGGTCTTGGTTTTCTTCACACACTTGGTCCACTTGGCTCGACCATGATATGTATATGGGTCATGACACGAAATGTAAGGTTAGACCGGGTTCGTGGCGTGCGGGTCTTACAACTCCACCACCCTTAAAAGTAATTTCGTCATCGAAATTTAAACGTACGGATCTTACAACTCCCCCATCCTTAAAATAAATTTTGTCCTCAAAATTTGAATTTACTTCGGAGTCAATAGGTGGGAATTCTATTTCTGCATTGCATCTTCTTCCCCCTATGCACTCTTTTCCACGTCTTATCTTTGCTAGGTTACGTTCATATAATAATTATCTCGGCTTTGGAAACATTGTACCTTCCCACTAGTGAACTAGGCTGGAACCACTTCAATAGTTAAACATTCTATCTAATCCAGTGATCCGTGGTCAATACCTTTGATATGGATCTCTAATGTACTTTCAATAGAGACACACGAAATACATCATGCACACTGGACATGGATAGCGGTAACGCTAATTGATATGTAACTTTTCTACGTCTCTCCAAAGTTTATAAGATCCAACTCATATATAAATTATGACTTTCCCTGTCTAATCGTTTCAAACTGCGCATAAGTGATATCTTCAAGAACACTTTGTCACTTATGGAGAACTCATGATCTTGGTGTCTCTTCTGACAATCCTGAGCTGTCTTGGCCCATTTTTCTTTGATCTTGTCTGCCACTCGACAGTTTTCTGCAATTGACTTAGGCCTTAAAACTCTTCATTCACTAACTTCATTCCAAAAGAAAAGAATTTGACATTTCTATCGTATCTGCCTCATAGGTAACATTTACATGGTAGCTTAATAGAAACTTCAATTCACGAAACCTTCTCAACTCAAGTTCCTTGAAATCAATTTTACAAGCTCGGAGCATATCTCTTAGGATCTATATAGTCCGCTCCAACTGTCCGTCGGTTTGAGGTAAAGTACGGTACTAAACTTCAACTTTGTCCCCATTATTTTCTGTAGATCCTCCCAAAACTTCGAGATAAGGCATAAGCCTCTGACCGACACTAAGCTCTCATGCAAACCATTTAATCTGGAAATATTATCTACATATAGCTTAGTTAGCCACTCCAAAACATACCGAGGTCGTATAGCAATGGAATGAGCTATCTTCATAAGGCGATCAACAATCACCCAAACTGCGTCAACCGATCTAGGAGTCAGTGGCAAATCAGTGACATAGTTCATTGTAATGCAGTTCCACTTCCAGACTGGCTCCGATAATTTTAGTTGTGAGCCATGTTGGTCTTTGTCTTTCAGCCTTTACTTGCTGATAATTCAAACACTGAAACACGCACTAAGATACCTTTGTTATCATCCCTCTTTACCAGTACAATCTCTTCAGGTCATGATATATATTGGTACTCCAGTATGTCCCGAATATGGAGTACAATGGCTCTTATCCTTATCCTCTTCATGATATCCGAGTCTTTACCTTCATGTATTCAGAGTCTACCTCTGTATCTGAGTAGCGTCTCCGCATCCAAAGTAAGTCAGGGTTAGGTTTTTCTTTCTCTAAATCTTCTTGTACCGTTCTTATATACGGATATAACAAAATTATTACTTTTTCTTCATCCCTAAGTTCTCGCTCAATTGGATCATCACGAGTTTCTATTATGTGTTACTCTTCTTCCAAATCTGAATCTGTTGCTGCGGAACATAATGCAGCATTTATACTGGGTCCTTTTTCGGACTTCATAATTCCTTTTTTGCTTAAGGCCTTAGCTACTACATTAGCCTTGCTCGGGTGACATTGAATATCAGAGTCTTAATCCTTCATGTATTCCTAACCATCTCCTTATCCTCATGTTCAACTCTTTTTAATGAAGAGATAAATAAAACACTTGTAATCCGATCTAATCTAAAATTCTTCTTCGTTTAAATAATGTCTCCAAGTCTTGATTGCATGAATCAAAATTGTTTACTCCAATCATGAGTTGGGTAACTCTTCTCATGCTCTTTCAGTTTTCTTAAAGCATATGAAATCACTTATTTACCTTACATCAACCCGCATCCTAGATCCAATCCGAAAGCTCTGATGGATAGGGTATAAGGTTTCCCTGGTGCCGGAACGATCAAGATGGAGCTGATATCAGTCTTACATTAGAATCTGGAAATATTTTTCACCCTTGTCAATCAAATTAAACTCCTTTCCCTTCCTGGTTAGCTTGGTAAGAGGTTTTGCGATCTTAGAGTGGTCCTCCAAAACCGTCAGTAATAACCAGCTAAACCCAAGAAACTTTTGATCTTCGCAATACCCTTTAAGTGTTTCTCACCATATGATTACCTCTTTCTTAATAGGGTCCACTTTAATCCCTTTTTATGATGTTACGTGATCTAAGAAAATCATTTTGTTTAATCATGTCTCATTTTTCTTGGACTTGGCATAAAGCTTTTCCCTTTTCAACTGTTGTGGAGCTACTCCAAGATCCGTTGTATGAGTTGCTTCATTCTTGGAATAAATCAAAATATCATCTATGAAAACTATGACCAACGTGTCCAACCTGTCATGAAACACCCAGTTCATCAGCTCCATAAAAGACGTAAGGGCATTGGTTAATCCAAACGTCATAATTGAGAACTCCTAATTGGCCAATCCCAATTCTAAAAGCTATCTTCAAGATATCGCTGTCCAAATTCTTCAGCTGATGATATCTTGATCTAAGATCAACCTTAGAAAATACCTTTGCTCATTGCAACTAGTTAAACAAGTCATTGATCTGAGGTTGTAGATATTGATTATTGATCGTGAGCTTGTTTAGTTCCCGGTAGTCTATACATAATCTGACACTACCATCCTTCTTCTTCACAAGTTGCATTGGCACTCTCCGTGATGCAATACTTAGCTGATTAGAACCCTTGTCTAATAACTCTTGTAGTTGAGTCTCAATCCCTTCAACTCCATAGGAACTACTCTACAGGTGCCTTTGACACAAGTATCGTCCTTGGTAACAAGTCGATGATGAACTCGGTCGCACGATCAGGTGGTAACCCGGTAAGTCTACTGGAAACGCATCAGGGAATTTACGCATCACCTCAATATCTTCCATCTATGGTACTTCTTTGGTAACGTGTACCGCAAATACCATATATCCAACTTCTTTCTCTTCAAAGCATCTCTTCGCCTTTAGCATAGAGAGGATCAGCTTTCACTTCCTAGGCAACATACTCCCAATGATACTAAATCATATGCCGTTTTTATTCTTGAATGATAACCTCTTCTATGCACATAATCACTTGTAGAGTGTTGAGACAACTAGTCTATCCCCAAGATGACGTCAAAGTCTGCCATCTCAAGTCTAATTAGGTTGTGTCCAAATTTCATCCATCCATACGATTTGGACATTATTCATAACACTCATCTAATACAACATTTAGTCCAAAAGTGCTTGAACTAGCAAAATCTGATGTAAAGATCTTAAGAGCTTGTCTAGTTCCTTCATCTCTTTTGATTTTTCAAAGACTATCATCAAAATCTCATATTGCACTCATTAGCTTGTATTTCTTTTATCCTTGCTGTTCTACCTTGCTCTCTCTTCCATATACCTCGAAAAATATCTTGTGATTGTTACTTCATATCCCAAGTCTATCTATAAGCATTAGGGTATATGCTTATAAATTCATTAATTCAGCCAAACTATTTTGGTATTTACTTAATCATATCCCTCAATATTGGGCATAACTCAATTATCATTGTATTAAATCGAGTACTACTTATGCCATGACTTTATCCTGGTATCCACTCTTAAATTTGCCTTCAGGAATCTTCTACCTTGTCAAAATTCATACCGATATAACCATCTTTAACTCTACTTGAGTGCTATCTATTTCTTTAGTGGCTACTCTTGATAGTTCTCATTTTTGCTCATGCACTCTTTTTATAGACATGACTCATATCCATCTATTTAGCAATCTCAAAATAGATTCTCCATTACTTTATCTGAGGTTCATTGGCCATAGTATTTAATCTGAATCCAATCATCTTTCTTTCAATAATTCCATTATCACTAAATATCTTATCAATGGATGTTGAGAAATGTAAGAATCAGAATGTTTATCCAACACAATTCATTTCCTTCTTTCAATTTAGTATGACGACAAACACTTTCTTTTTCTAATGAACTTAAGTTTAAAATATCAGGAGTAAATCTATGGTAATCCAACCGGCATTAAAAGATCATCAAGTTGCACGGTGGTCCAAATATATGAAAATAGAG
Organism: Protea cynaroides; assembly: GCA_028583415.1. NCBI lineage: Eukaryota > Viridiplantae > Streptophyta > Magnoliopsida > Proteales > Proteaceae > Protea > Protea cynaroides. Next base: position 85,467,542 of record CM053268.1, read on the forward strand.
ATTTTACAACTCTTAACCTCATGGTTATAGGTTCTATCGAATATATAATGCCATTGTTCAAGACACTACAAGAGTAAATCTGGAGAAGCTTTCATACATCAGTAAATCAGGTATAAATCTGGATAAAGATTTCGTACATCAATAAATCAGCTATAAATCAGAAGATGTACGCTCAACACGATTAAACATTTAACTTGTTCATTTAGTTCGTATCTCTGTTCATGTTGTCGATCATGAGAGTGGTGCAGATTGGTATAATCAGGACTAATACTAAAGAAATAATATCTATAATTCCAATTGACAGATTAAATCAAGAAGGTATCCTGTCAAGGTACGGGAAATTAAATTCTGGTATATGCATCCTCTATAATCATAAGAGTAAATCAATAATGCACCGCATCCTATATAAACATATCCAGTTATATGGCCACAATTAGATTTGATCCTCTACTGAGAACGTTTAAGGCTTCGTCTTTAGAAAATATTCCTCAATCCTTGGTCGGATCATTGCAACTATCCCATACATTGGTGGCTGATAAGGTTAACCACCTTGATATACTGCTTGTTGTGCACCAAACTTCTGCACTGGGGTATGCATTACTAGGACTTGCTATGTGGTAGGCACTGTGTTATAGCTGACGGGTGTTGGGGTACAGTGATGCTTACCAATTGGTACCACACTTGATTTGACCCGGAGGTGTTGATGTAGCATCAACAACTTGGGTAGTGATTTACATCGCAACTTGCATAGTCGGTCTCATCTGTTGTTGCTCTTGTATTTTATTGGGTCAAGTTTATGACAACCATAACCAAGATACTTGATAGTTCAGGTGGTTGGCTGGAGTGGCCTGGTTGTTCACTTCCTCTTATTTTCTCTAATCTGATTACCAACTCAGATGAGTTTTCATTATCCGTTCTCGACCTAGATAGTGGTGGGGTCAAGTTGTAACCTCATCTTAATGCTCAGTGGGTAATGGATCAGCTTGTGGTGGATCTCACCCTAAGTCTCCATGTCACCCAGGAGTATAGTTACTCTTATTCTTAATGTATGGTCATTATTCTCTTATCTCTGTTATATTTAGCCTGAGATCTTTTCCTTTATCTCTACAGGGGTTATGGCATTACTAGCCATTTTCTCCTTCTTCCTCTGTCCTACATCAAGTTTCACATCTTGTGAGTACCAACTCGGTAATCCAATTTTCTGTTATATAGATGCTTCCTTCTTGCTACTGTACTATATCCTTGTATACTTGGATAACTACCCAACTTATAGATAATACCCTATATTATTTATTTATTAGGATAATTTTTGGCCTTCTCTTTCTGTTTGAGTGTATATATATGGTTCCACCTTTCTTCTCTTTCTGTTTGAGTGTATATATATGGTTCCACCTTTTATATGTACATTATCGTCTTGTTTAATTTCTGTCTCAACCAACACAGGTGCTTATGGTTTGTTCCTATTAAAGCTTTTAATTTATCCTAACTCAGTTCATGGACTCCGATGGAAGTATTCAGGTTTAATGGGTAAGGCCTACAAGAGCTTTGATACCAACCCTGAATGGTGTAGTGATGAACCGAAAATAGGATAACCAAAAATGGACTCCGCACCATTCGGAACGGTGTGATGAACCATCAATAAGCCAACGGTTCAACCAGGATCTCACAATAGGCTATCCCACATATGATAAACCAAAACACATTCCACATTAATCAGAGGTAATAAAATAAATAGTGGAAGTCTTATAGTAAATGAACTGAGAATCTAACTGTGATAACCATAAATAAATATCAAATTATTGTTAAATCAACTGAGACATAATTAAATAAATATCAATTATATGTCATTAATAAAATCTAAACAAAATCTAATCGAATACGCATGAGTTGCACTCGCATGAGGAGTCATGCATATCCACTAAGTCTTCAGCTTCCATTGTCGCCACATGCCCGTACACAGGAGCGTTCATATAATCTTCAACGGTGGTACCTGCATCATCAACTAAAAGTATTCGAATTCGAAAGGGTGAGCACACATCACAGCTCAGTAAGCAAATAAAACAATGCAACAATACATATGCATGCAATCAATTCATATCTTTGGTCTGGTTTAAAGTTTGCATTTGCTATAGAAAGGATAGGTGGCCGCCGCACCTCTATACACGAGTGTGTGGAAACGCCCAATGAAAACGGCACCGTCGCCCCACATGCACCCACCATGGACAATATACACCCCATGAAAACGGCATGGCTGCACCGGTTGCCCATACCAACACGTAAGCCCCTGTTGGCGAGGGCTTGCAAACTGGGCTCGCAACTAACCAACCCTAATGTCAAACAATGTATCCAAGGCCTCACCCCAGCATCCCTCAATACATCCATAGAGATAGAGCTAGGGTCTGGTGACCAGGCTGAACCACAATGCCACGTCCCCCCTGATGCCCTACGACATATTAGTTCCGCTAAGGTAATGGCGATACGACGATGTTAGTGGACAAGACTTGAGTAGAGATAGAGCTAGAGTCTGGTGACCAGGCTGAACCACAATGTCATGTCCTCCCCCTGATGCTCCACTCGCATCAAGCACACTAACACTTGCTTAGTGGACATGACTTGAATAGACCATGGCACCATATACCCCGATGAGAACGGCATCGACGTACCGGTTGATACCATCCCTACCCGCACCATGTACACCAGCCAAACACAAACATTCACATGCCTATTCCTACCATCATCAACATCATCATGTTATAATCAATAAATTTAAATATGCATGAACAGTAATAATAGAAATATTGGATGACATGTTGAATGCACATTACAAGCACACACGCATATCACAATCATGGTATTGCACTCAAGAAATAAAAACAGTTTGTTATTAACCAATTAGTTTAGGTCTTGTTCCCTCACCTTTGCTTGTTTGTAGATCCTCTTTCCAAGCCTTAAGAATTACTTTTATATCAATATTATATTGCTAGAAGACCTAACAAAGTCGATAGAATTTAATTAGAATTTATTATAATTTTTACAGCTTGCTGTTAACTGGGGGTCGATGCCTAGGGTCGGAGGTTCCATTGACCCTAGGTGCTACCCCTCCTTTCCTGAACTTCCCAGATGCTGGGGGTCGATGCTAGGGTCGGAGGTTCCATTGACCCTAGGTGCGACCCCCCATGGTTTGAGTTAAAAATATCAAATTTCGTCCATTCATTCATGTTTGGGGTCCTATGGCTTGCTTCTATAATCCATTCCATACATGTTCTATGGTATAGAACTATTCTTTATTCACCTACATGGTTTCAATGATCTCTTACATGGTTTCCATTGAAACCTAACCATGAATGAGTGATTTGGGTTTCTTCTAAGTCATACCCTCTTCATAAACCATTCTAAGGTCTTAAATAAATCATGGGGAATGTATTCATACCTTAGGTTTGCTGAGATTCAGAGTTTTCTCTGAATTTCCTCCTCCTTGGTCTTCTTCTTCAATTCTCTTTCTCTTCTCCTTCTCTTCCTTCTCTTCTCTTTCTCTCAATCCAATTAGGGTTGTAAAAGGAGTGAAAGAGGCTTAGGGACGTCCTATTTATAGAGTAAAACCTCCCAAAATAAGTCCCATTGAGTTTAGGAAAGGTTCCAATTGAAATTAGGAAAGTTTCCTAATTTTCGGTTCGTGCTGCTTTTCCTGATTATCGGGGGTCGATGGGGGGGGGGGTCGGACAATTCATAGACCCCCTGCGACCCCTGTTCACGGGTCGATGGGGGGGGTCGGACCTGCCTGTTAAACCTGCGACCCTACCCTCATTTTGACTGTTTTTGAGTAAATTTTCATATTGGGTCTTGGTTTTTCTTCACACACTTGGTCAACTTGGCTCGACCATGATATGTAGACGGGTCCCGGCACAAAATATAAGGTTAGGCCAGGTTCATGGCGTGCGGGTCTTACAACTCTACTACCCTCAAAAGAAATTTCATCCTTGAAATTTGAAAGTACGGATCTTACAACTCCCCCATCCTTAAAATAATTTTGTCTTCAAAATTTTGAATTTACTTTGGAGTCAATAGGTGGGAATTCTATTTCCGCATTGCATCTTCTTCCTCCTATGCATTCTTCTCCATGTCTTGTCTTTGCCAGGTTACCTTCATATAATAATTATCCCGGCTTTGGAAACATTGTACCTTCCCACTAGTAAACTAGGCTGGTACCACTTCAATAGTTAAACATTCTATCTAATCCAGTGATTCCATGGTCAATACCTTTGATATGGATCTCCAATGTACTTCTTCAATAGAGACACACGAAATACATCATGCACACTAGACATGGATAGCGGTAACGCTAATTGATATGCAACTTTTCTACGTCTCTCCAAAGTTTATAAGATCTAACACATATATAGAATACAACTTTCTCTTCTTGTCTAATCGTTTCAATCTACGCATAAGTGATTTCTTCAAAAGCATTTTGTCACTTATGGCGAACTCAAGGTCATGGTGTCTCTTCTGACATCTTGAGCTATCCTGCCCCTTTTTTTTTTTTTTTTTTTTGATCTTGTCTGGCACTCGATAGTTTTCTTCATTAGACTTAGGTCACAAAATACTTCATTCACCGACTTTATTCCAAAATAAAGGAATTTGACATTTCTACCGTACCATGCTTCATAGGTAACATTTACATGGTAGCTTAGTAGCAACTTCAATTCACGGTAACTTCTCAATTCAAGTTCCTTGAAATCAATTTTACAAGCTCGGAGCATATCTCTTAGGATCTGTATAGTCCACTCCGACTGTCCCTCGGTTTAAGGTAAATTGTGGTACTAAACTTCAACTTTGTTCCCATTATTTTCTGTAGATCCTCCCAAAACTTCGAGATAAGGCATAAGCCTCTGACCGACACTAAGTTCTCATGCATACCATTCAATCTGGCAATACTATCCACATATAGCTTAGTTAGCCACTCCAAAGCATACCGAGGTCGCATAGCAATGGACTGAGCTATCTTCATAAGGCGATCAACAATCACCCACCCATGTCAACTGATTTGGGAGTCAGTGGCAAATCATTGACATAGTTCTCGATACTGCAATTCCATTCCCAAAACAAAAGTCAGGGTTTGGTTTCCTTTTTTTAAGTCTGCTTACACCGTTCCTATATACAGAACTAACAAAATTACTACTTCTACTTCATCCATCAATTCAGAGATGATCTTTAATGCCACAAGCGCAATCGACGAACCATTGCTCCATAAGTTCATCCATAAATTCTCACTTAATTGGATCATCACGAGTTTCTATTATATGTTACTCTCCTTCCAAATCTGAATCTATTGCAACGGAACATAAGGTAGCATTTATACTGGGTCCTTCCTTGGACTTCATAATTCCCATCGGCGATCGTATAAGCAGTTTGTAATCTATAGATTTAAGGGGTATATTTAGTTTCTTTCCAAATGACACAGATATAAAAGGATGAGTAACTCCATAATCAAAGAGCACTCTGGCAGGAATGCCATTACTAGGTACAATACCTGTGATTTATTTTAATTTAGTCTACATGCTCATGCAATGTAACATAAAATGACAGGTTCAGGTCATACCTGTGACCACATCAGACGATGCGACAACATCCTTGGCTGAAACAGTGTAAACTCTTCCTTGCTGTAGTTGTTTTCTAGGCTTAGTATACTCTCTTGAGACATGCCCTACTTGGTTGCAGTTAAAACATCTGATCCCCTCACCATTTTGCTTTGGTTGCCGTGGGGTTGCTAAAATGGTTTTGGTTGCAGCATTGAAGCCCTGGGTACGGAAGGGTTGGAATACCTTGGTGTTCCCTCCGTTGTAAAAATTTTCATTTGGCCTTTTGATTCCCCTATTTTGAGTAAAATAGCTCTCTTTCTGGTTCGACTCTATCACTCAAGCTATTTGTATAGCTTCATTGTAGATTTTCTTCTCCAGTTCCAAAACATGTTCGCGTATGCTTACCCTAAGTCCCATGACGAACCTTCGGGTTTTCGTATCCTCCTCTTGCATACTGACTGGTGCAAAGAAAAACAACTCCACATAACGCTGTTGATATGCGTCGATAGTCATCTGCCCCTGATATAAACTCAGGAACTCTCTCTCCATAGAATCTCTGAAACTTCTAGGGAAGTATTTCTCAAAGAATGCCTCTTTGTATATATCCCAGGTCAAGTGGGCGTATTTGGTTATTAGATATGTCCTGGTAGACTTTCACCAATGGTGTGCATCGCTCTTGAGCATAAATGTGGCACACAACACTTTATCCTCCTCATTTATGGTCATCATCATAAAATTTCTTTCCATTTTGTCAATCCAGTGTGCCGGCCACAAAGGATCTGCTGGCTTACCATCGAATTCTTTGGGATTCATCTTAAGAAAATTCTCGACCAGTCTGGAACGGTCCAGCTGATACGGAGCATAGGCCCCATACATAGGTGGTTGGTACTGATAACCACCTTGAGCTATCTCAGGGTTTTGCACTGGAGCTTGCATGACTGGTGTTTTAGGTGCATGGACTACTGCATTATTTCCCCCTAGTATTGTGCTTGCCTATCCTGCTGACATCTGTGTTGTATGTGTAGCTGGAAAAACCACGCCTATGGCAGCTTGCATATTAGTTTGCACCTGTTGTATTTGTTGCAGTTGTTGTGCCAAGTTCATTACGACTGTAACTAAATCTATAGGTGGGGCTGACAAGTTTGTAGGATTTGCCTGACCATTATCTCCTGGCGGTGCCACATTTGGATTCTCTGGTACTTCAGGAATTTCATGACTGGTTTCATCTACTGGTGGTGGTGGTGGGATTTGGTTACGTCCTCATATGTTCCCTCTTCGCCCAACCATTTCCTATTCTGGTGGTGTAGTGTCTGAAAAGTCATAGAACACGTGAGGCAATCATTATATACTTCATTCTCATATTTAGATACACTAACTAATGGTATTATCAAATTTTTCAGATCATTCAGTGAAAAATACTGTCTTTTCTATGCAGGGTCGCTGGTGGGGGTCGATGGGTATCTGACCCTCAGTATCCGACCCTGGGAAATCATCCATTTTTCCCGAGAGCCGGGGGTCGATGGGTGGGTCAGAGTATGTCCGACCCAGGGTCCGACCCCTGGTTCTCTGTCAGGTTCCTGAGAGCCGAGGGTCGATGCGGGGATCGATATGGGTGGATCGATGGTCTTGGTCAAATTCTCCGACCCCCGGACTAAAAAACAGATTTTTAAGTTCCAATTCTGAGTCCATTTTCCATTCTTCCTCCTTTGTTTCAACTCGTCTCATCCCTCTGAGTTGCTACAGTGGCAACTCCGATCCGTTGGTGGTTTGTGCTTCTTGTTTCGACGACTATACCTCCTCTACAGGTATATCTTCTACGTTTTCATGTTTTTAGGTTTCCTTACCTAGGTTTTTGCTCATATATCTCGTTTTCTTCCAATTAAACTTTTTCCAATCGTAAAAATTTGATTTTTATTGGGGGCTTTTGTTGTTGGTGGGTCAATGGACGAAAGCCCTCAAAATATTTGAGTTTCATCGTTTGGTTATCGAGAAACTCGAGATTTTCTCTATTGCCCAATTTGTCGAAATTTTTGAATTTCTCAAAATTTCGACAAATTGAATCCCATTAGCTAACATTTCCAATGGTATGAGTCTTACAGGATAGTTTAGAATCTACTTAAGTCCTCCTACCCACGTGTTTGGGTGAAAAGTGAGGCTTTTGACCAATTTACGTCGTTATAATGTCAAAATTTTATGTTTTTCTTCTCTACTAAGCCATTATCTATTTTTCTTTGTTGTTGCTCTTGTATTTTGTCAGACCAAGTTTATTACAACCGTGGCTAAGGTACTTGGTAGTCCAGGTGATTGGCTGGAGTGGCCTAGTTGTTCACCTCTTTTGATTTGTTCCAATCTAATTTTCATTATTTAGCATCTACTCAGATGAGTTTTCATTACCCATTCTCGACCCAGATTGTGGTGGGGTCAAGTTGCAACATCCTCTTCTTGCTTAGTGGGCAATAGATCAGCTTGTAATGGATCTCACTCTGAGTCTCCACGTCACACAGGAGTATAGCTTAAGCTTCTTTATAGTTGCTCTTATTCTTAATGTGTGGCCATTATTCTCTTATCTCTGTTTGGATTTAGCCCGAGACCTTTCCCTTTACCTTTATTGGATGACATGTTGTATGCACATTACAAACATATTCGCATAGGATCAAGCATGGCATTGGACTCAAGAAAAGAGAAAATAGTTTGTTATTAACCAATTAGTTTAGAGTTCTGTTTCCTCACCTTAGCTTGCTAATAGATCCTCTTACAAGTTTTAAGATCACCTTTATATTGTTATTATATTGCTAGAAGACCTAACAAAATCGATAGAATTTAATTAGAATTAATTCTGAATTTAAAAACCATTCTGTTAACTGGGGGTCGGAGGTAGGGTCGGAGTAATGATCGACCCTGGGTGCGACCACCCCTATTCTGGACTTCCCGAACACTGGGGGTCGATGCTTAGGGTTTGGTAGGGTCGATTGGCCATCGACCCCCCATGCGACCCCCTATGGGTTTTAGTCGATTTTCTTCCTTCAATCCATTCTTCGTGTTTGGGGTCCTATGGCTTGCTCCTATAATCCATTCTACACATGTTCTATGGTCTAGAACCATGATTCAACCACCTATATGGCTTTCATGATTTCCCCCATGGTTTTCCATGAAAACCTAACCATAGGTTGATGGTTTGGGTTTCTCCGAGATCATACTCTCTGCATCATCCATCCTAAGGTCTTTAGCAATTCATGGAATTAGTATCCATACCTGATAAGAGTACTCCTTCTCTGCAACTCTTCTCCCTTAGCCTTCTTCTCTTCTTTCCTTCTCTTTTCCTTCTCTTCCTTCTCTTCTCTTCCTTTCAATTCAATTAGGGTTGTAAAAGGAGTAAAAGAGGCTTAGGGATGTCCTATTTATAGAGTAGAAACTCTTAAAATAAGTCCCATTGAGATTCGGAAGGAATCCCATCGAAATTAGGAAACTTTCCTAATTTTCAGATTTACCGAGTACCAGGGGTCGATAGGGGGGGTTGGAGATCCCGTCGACCCCTGGTTCCTGAAGTGCTCGACCCCCCATGTAAAACTGGGGGTCTGACTTCTGTCTTGGGGGGTCCGACCCTCCCTTGCTGGGTATGCGACCCTCCCCTTAATTTAAGTATTTTTGGGTCAATTTAATACCCGGGATCGTGATCTCCTTCACGCACTTGGTCCATTTGGCTCATCCATGATGGGTAGGCCTGGTTCAAGGTGGTAAGACCGGGTTAGTTTGATACGGGTCTTACAACTCCCCCTACTTATAAAAATTTTGTCCCTAAAATTATTCATACCTTTTGAGTCGAATAAGTGAGGGTATTGCTTTCTCATAACATTCTCTTCCTCCCATGTAATTTCTTCCATGTCTCTACTTCTCCAAGTGACCTTGACATAATAGATATCTCGGTTGCGTAGTCGTTGAACCTTTTGGCTGGTGATTTCAGTTGGTGTTACTTCAAAAGTCAAATCTTCAGTTAAATCAGGTAGATCTACTGTCAAAACGTGCGTTGGATCCTTGACATACTTCTTCAATAAGGAAATATGAAATACGTCATGCACACTTGACATAGATGGTGGTAGTGCTAACTGTTAGGCCACTTTCCCACGCTTAGCTAGAATTTCATATGGCCCGACATATCTTGGACTTAGTTTCCCTTTCTGTCTGAACCGTTTCAGACCTCGCATAGGTGATACCTTCAAGAATACTTTATCACCCACGACGAACTCAAGATCTCTGCGTCGAGTATCTGCATATTGCTTCTGATGATTCTGGGCTGTTCTCACTCTTTCCTTGATAATGTCGACCACCCGACAAGTCTCTTCAACAAATTCTGGTCCAACGAGACTACGTTCCCCAACTTCATTCCAAAATAACGGAGTTCGACACTTTCTTCCATACAGTGCTTTATAGGGTGACATCTGTATAGTAGCCTGATAGTTATTGTTATAGGCAAACTCGATCAACGGTAACTTTTCATCCCATGATCCTTTAAAGTCAATCACACATGCTCGTAGCATATCTTCTAGAATCTGAAATGTACGCTCTGACTGTCCATCTGTCTGTGGATGGAATGCAGTACAAAATTTCAATGTTGTACCCACAGCCTTTTGTAATCCTTCCCAAAACTTGGAAGTAAATCGTGGATCTCTATCGGACACAATGCTCTCTGGTACACTGTGTAATCGAACAATATTATCCACATACAGCTTTGCTAACCTTTCTACTGTATACTGAGGTTGTATCGGTATAAAGAGAGCTATTTTGGTCAGGCGGTCTACAATCACCCAAACTGCGTCAACTACTCGAGGAGTCAATGGTAACCCTGTGACGAAGTCCATGGTGATGCAGTCCCATTTCCATGCTGGTTTCGGTAATGGCTGTAACAGTCCTGCGGGTCTTTGTTGTTGAGCCTTTACTTTCTGACAATTTAGGCATTGAGACACAAACTTAGCTACATCTGCTTTCATTCCTCTCCACCAATATAGTTTCTTTAGGTCATGATACATTTTTGTACTTCCAGGATGTATCGAATAGATGGTGGTATGGGCTTCTTTCATCAGTCGGTGTCTAATGTCCACACTTTCTGTTTCAGGTACACATATTCTTCCTTTGTACTTCAATACTTTTTCTTCGTCCAAGGTGAACTCAGGGTTAGTTCCACCTTTTTCGATGTCTTCTTGTACCGTTCTCAGGTAAGGGTTTGCTTTGATAGCTGTCTTCACTTCATCAATTATATCCGGTATAATCTTCAATGCAGCGAACATATTTGAAAACCGATGAATAAACCCTTGGTTGGCTGATCCATCCGGTGTGTCTATCGCATACTGCTCATTGCCGTGACTGAATACCATTTCGGTAGTACACATTGCTGTGGTTGTGCTAGTCTCTCCCTGGGATTTTATCACTGCCTTTCTGCACAATGCATCCGCTACTACATTAGAATGATACTGGATATCACAATCATAGTCCTTCAGTAGTTCCAGCCATCTTCTTTGTCTCATATTCAACTCTTTTTGATTAAATAAATAAGTAAGACTTTTATGGTCTGATTTAATCTGGAACTTCTCTCTGTATAGGTAATGTCTCCATATCTTGACAGCATGTACTATTGCCGCTAACTCTAAATCATGAGTGGGATAATTTTTCTCATGTGTCTTTAACTGTCTTGAGGCATAAGCAACTACTTGTTCTCCTTGCATAAGCACACATCGTAATCCCAATCCTGACGCATCAGTGTACAAGGTAAATGGCTGTCCGGGAACAGGAATAGTCAAAATCAGAGCGGATATCAATCTTGCCTTCAAGGTTTGGAAGCTCTTCTCGCATTTATCCGTCCACACAAACTTTTCACCCTTCTTAGTCAGACTGGTGAGAGGTACGACAATCCGGGAATAGTCTTCCATAAATCTCCGATAATAACCAGCGAGACCCAGAAAACTTCTAATTTCTGCAACGCTCTATGGTGCTTTCCACTTTACAATAGCTTCGATTTTGCTGGGGTCCACTTTGATTCCTTCAGCGGATACTACATGGCCTAGGAAGGCGACTTCACTTAGCTAAAACTCACACTTGGTAAATTTGGCATAAAGCTTCTCTTTCCTTAAACGCTGTAGAGTGGCGTTTAAATTCTTAATATGAGTTTCCTTGTCCTTGGAATATACCAATATATCATCAATAAATACGATAACCGACGTATCCAACATATCATGGAAAACCCGGTTCATAAGTTCCATGAAAGTTGCTGGTGCGTTTGTTAATCCAAAAGACATGACCAAGAATTCATAATGCCGATATCTGGTCCTGAAAGCTGTCTTAGGAATATCACTATCTTTAATCTTCAATTGATGGTAGCCTGACCGAAGATCGATCTTAGAAAATACCTTTGCTCCTTGCAACTGATCGAACAAGTCATCGATCCGAGGTAGTGGATATTGATTCTTGATTGTCAGTTTGTTCAATCCCCGATAGTCTATACAGAGTCGAACGCTACCGTCCTTCTTCTATACGAACAATACTGGCGCTCCCCATGGTGATATACTGGGTTGAAAATAATCCTTGTCCAGTAATTCTTGTAATTGTACTTTCAATTCCTTCAATTCAGTAGGAGCCATTCGGTAAGGTGCTTTTGATACTGGTGCGGCTCCAGGTATAAGATTTATCACAAACTCTGTGGCTCGGTCGGGTGGTAATCCTGGTAGTTCCTCAGGAAATATGTCGGGGTAATCCCGCACGATAGCAATATCTTCCATCCGTGGTGCTTCTTTGGTAAGGTCGACTACTGATACTAGATATCTGACTGCTCCCTTCGCAAGGCACTTCTTCACCTTTAGTGCTGATAGTATGAGCTTGCGTTTACGGGGAAGTTTGGTTCCCGCAAAATTGAATTCTGCTCCTTCTTTGTCTCTAAATGTTAGCTTCTTTTCGACGCATAATAGGTTTGCTGAATGCCGAGCTAACCAGTCCATTCCCAAGATGACGTCAAAGTCTTCCATCCCAAGTTGGATCAAGGTTGCATCTAAAGTTTTCTCACCAATGAGAACTGGACATGGCCATAACCTTTCTCTAACTCCACTTCTAAACCCATTGGTGGCCGTACAAGTATTTTGTAGTCCAATGTTTTGATGGATAAATTCAGCTTCTTTCCAAATGACACAGATATAAAGGAATGAGTAGCTCCTGAATCAAAGAGTACTCTGGCGGGTATGCCATTTATAGGTACGATACCTGTGATTTATTTTACTTAGTCTACATGCTCATACAATGTAATACAACTTAAAAGGTTTCAGTCATACCTGTGACCACATCGGGTGATGCGGCAGCATCCTCGGATATAACAGCATATACTCGTCCTTGATGTAACTGCTTCTTGGGCTTAGGACACTGCCTTGCCATATGTCCCGCTTGGTTGCAGTTATAATATTTTGGACCTTCAAAATTTGGCTTCGGCTGCCGTTGAATTACTGGGGTAGTCTTGGGTGCAGTTACAAAGCCTTGAGCACGGAAGGGTTTAAATGGCTTGTTATTCCCTCCGTTATAAGCATTTCTGGCTGGCCTTTTCATGCCTCTGTTCTGTGTAAAATAGCTTTCCTTCTGGCTCGATTCAATAACTCGAGCAATTTGCACAGCTTCATTATATACCTTCTTCTCTAAGCCTAGAACATGCTCTCTGATGCTCCCTCTAAGTCCTGTGACAAACCTACGGGTCTTAGTGTCTTCTTCTTGCATGCTGAGTGGTGCAAAGAAAAACAGCTCCTCATAACGCTGTTGATATGCATCCACGGACATCTGGCCCTGATATAAACTCATGAACTCCTTCTCCATAGAATCTTTGAAGCTTCGGGGACAATACTTCTCAAATAAAGCTTCTTTATATATATCCCATGTCAATAGGGCGTGCTTGGTTAATAGGTAGGCCCTGGTCGATTTCCACCAATGATGTGCATCGCCTTTTAGCATGAAGGTGGCACATAATACCTTTTCTTCTTCTGTAATAGTCATCATAAGAAAATTTTTCTCCATCTCGTCGATCCAATGTGCTGGCCATAAAGGATAAGACGGTTTACCGTTAAATTCCTTGGGCTTCATCTTCAAGAATCTCTCAACCAGTCGAGAGTGATCCAACTGATTTTGGGGGTATACCCCAAACATAGGTTGTGGATACTGATAATTAACCTGAGCTGCTTCCGGACCTGGTACTGGGATCTGTACTGTGATGCACTGGTTTGTCCAGTCGGCATTGGTGTAGCATGTGCTGCCTGGAACATAATCCCCATTGCTGCTTGCATTTGAGCCTGTGCGTATTGCATTTGTTGCAGCTGTTGCGATAAGTTCATAACCACGGTTGCTAGCTCCGGTGGTGGAGGTGGCAAGTTTGTAGGATTTGCCTGACCCGGATTTATTGGTGGTGCAACCTACGGATTTCCCTGTGCATATATATTTTCTTGAGTAGTTTCCTCCATAGGTGGTGGTGGTGGAACTGCGTTTCGGCTTTGCCTGGTTACTCTACGTCCTGCCATATCTTCCTCTGATAATGGTGATGCCTGAAAATCATTAAAATACATGAGACAATCATTTATACTTCATGTAGGCACGCTAACTGATGTTATTTTCAAAATTTCCAAATCATTCTGTGAAAATACTGTCTTTTCTATGCAGGGTCGATGGTGGGGGTCGATGGTATGTTCGACCCTCAGTATCTGACCCTGGGAATGTACCTATTCTTCCCGAGAGCCGGGGGTCGATGCGGGGGTCTATGGGTGTCTAACCCCCAGGTACGACCCCTGGTTTCCTATCAGATTCCCAAGAGCTGGGGGTCGATACGGGGGTCGATGGATGTCCGACCCCCCAGGTGCAACCCCTGGTTTTCTGTCAGGTTCCCGATAGCTGGGGGTCGATGTGGGGGTCGATTATCCTAGTCGAATTCTCTAACCCCCGGACCAAAATTTAGATTTTTAAGGTCCGATCATGGGTTCATTTCTCATTATTCTTCCCCGTTTCGACTCGTCTCCCACCTTTGAGTTGCTACAGTGTCACTCCGCTATATTGGTCATTTCGGTTCCGTGTTTCGACGTCCACATCATTCCTACATGTATGTCTTCTCCCTTTTTCCTGTTTTTAGGTTTTCATTTCTAGGTTTTTGCCCATTTATCTTGTGTTTTTCAAATTAAATTTTTTCCAACCATAAAAATTTGATTTTTATTGGGGGCTTTCGTTATTGGTGGCTCGAGGAACGAAAGCCCTCAAAATTTTTTGAGTTTCATCGGTTGGTAATCGAGAAACTTGGATTTTGCTCTTTTTGCCCTAATTTATCGAAATTTTTGATTTCTCGCCATTTCTTCAAATTAGATTCCATTAGTTAGAATTTCCTACTGTGTGAGTGTTGTAGGATCTGTTAGAACCCACGTAAGTCCTCATGCCCCCGTGTGTGGGTGACAAGTGAGGCTTTTGGCCAACTTACGTCGTTATAATGTCCCAATTTTTGGTTTTTATTCTCTAATAACCCATTATTGGTTTCTCTTTCTTATTTGCAGATACTATGGCTCGTACCAAAGTGCCCATAGTTCGTGATCCTCTTCGTTTCTGTTCCAACGAAGCTGAGGCACAGTATGCCCACTATGCTCGCAAGAAAGTAGAGGGAGGTCGTAAGGTGAACTTGGCTGAGTTAGCCCTGTTCAATGTGGAGAGAGCATTTGGTGATATGGGATGGCTCCCTGTCATTACTTACGACGCGTGCGCCTGCCCCGACTTGGCACGCCAGTTCTATTGTAACCTCCAGGTGGTAGGGGATTACAATGATGTTGAGAGGGGTCACGAGTTGCGCATCACGAGTTACGTCAAAGGGGTGAACATCTCGTTTGACTATCGAAAGCTAGCCGACCTACTGGGCATCTCCTATGATGGCCCATGGTTTTCTGTGCTCCTGGAGAGCCCCAGTTCTTCTCTCTACAGATGAGGGCCGAGATCGATAACCAGCTCCTTCGTCCTGATCGCTGGCAGATGAGGGCATGTTATATGCGTCCAGTTCCACGGGTATATTGCAAGATCATTCAGCATAACCTGATCTCGCAAAGTGGTCATTACGAGAGGGTTTCCCAACTGACCCAGTATCTTCTATACATTATTTGCACTAGGCAGCCCGTCTGCCTTCCGTACATCATCATGCGTATCATGATCACTGCTACGTTGCCTAGTCACACTGGTAACCTTCCTTACGGATGTATGATCACTATTCTGCTTACCCGCCTGGGGGTTGATTTAGTGGATGAGAAGATTTAGGAGAAGTCCTTCTCATCGCCTCTAGATTGGGAGGCTATTTGCAAGATGGGCATGCAGGATGCTTAGGTCAGTGATGAGGAGAGGAACGCGATGGTGCGCCCTCGCACTCGAGTAGAGATAGCTGACGCTGAGGCAGCCGCCGCCGCCGTTGGAGTTCATACTGAGCCTGCTGGTGATGATGACCGTATGTACATGGATGTAGACTCTATACCACCTCCTTCACCAACACATGCGGCTGGAGCTAGTACTTCATATGCGGCTGGTCCTTCACATGCGGCTGGTCCTTCTCACCCACCTCCTGATATGATGGAGATATTGCATGAGATCAAAGAGGCTCAGCGCAGATCTGATCTGAGGATGGGGGAGTTACTAGACGCTCAGCGGGTGAGAGTGGATGAGCTATTAGACGCCCAACGTACATCAAACATGAGGATGGGAGAGCTCATAGAAGCTCAGCGCCGGACTGATCAGCGGGTCGTTGATCTTACAGCTAGTCTTCAGACGACCCAGACTCAGATAGCCTGGTTGACTAGAGTCTACGCTGAGGATTATGACAGAGATCGTGAGGCACCGCCCCCTCCTTCACCTCCAGCTTCATGATTGTACTTATTTTCTTTCTTTGTACTACAGAGTAATTGTCTGGGTTGTGGACTATACCCTGTTTTAGCTATTTGTACATGTTTGTTTATCTCTCATTGTATTTAAAATTATTCTTCCTTTAATAGATGCATTATTTTCTATTCAAATTTGGTCTCAAACATCACTTGTGCTTATAATGTGTTAATATTACAGTTTTTTTTTACTTTTATCCTATCTCAGTTCACAATTCGTCGTGAATGTATGCCAGTTTAGCGGACACGGCCTGAGATGCTCTGATACCAAGTTGTCACACCCCAATTCCGCACTATTCAGAATGGTGTGATGAACCGTTAGCAAACCAACGGCTCAACCAGGATCTCGTACAGACGGTATCCGACTGATCTAAACTTCATATATCTACATTCATAATCAGAGTAAATACACAATAGCGGAAGTCTTATAGTAAAATGAACTGAGAATCTACTGTGATATTAATATTTAAATAGTAAATTATTCTGTATCAACTAAGACATAAATAAGTATCAAATACATGTCTTTAATAAATCTAAATAAAGAAAACTAAAAATCTAATCGAATACACATGAGTTGCACTCGTAAAAGGAGTCATGTGTATCCACTTCATCTTCAACTTCCATCGCCGCCATGTGTCCGAACACTGGAGCATTCACATAATCTTCGACAGTAGTACCTGCATCATCAACTAAAAATATTCAACGTCGAGGGGGTGAGCAGACATCATGGCTTAGTGAGCAAACAAAACAATGCAATAATACATATGCATGCAGTCAATTCATATCTTTGGTCTGGTTTAAAGTTTGCAATGCACAATAGAAAGGTTGGGTGGTCAAAGGTTAATGTTTATTGACCTTGCCTCTATACACAGGGTGTGGAAGTCCACCCAAAGGTTAACGTTTATTGTCGTCCCCATCCACCCTACCATAACATTGTACAACAAAGGTTAACGTTTATTGCTGTGCAGTGCCATACCAACACGTAAGCCCCTGCTGGCGAGGGCTTGCAAACTGGGCTCGCAACTAACCAATCCTAATGCCAAATAGTGTATCCAAGGCCTCACCCTAGCATCCCTCAGAATGTCCATAGAGATAGAGCTAAGGCCCCCCGGAGTCTGAGACTACAAGGACTGAGACCACCTCCCCTGATACTCTACGACGTAATAGTTCTGCTAAAGTAATGGCGATACGATGATGCTAATGCACAAGACTTGAGTTAGAGATAAAGCTAAAGTGCTGAGACCCGCCAAAGGTTAATGTTTATTGATGTTTGCATCACACCTCCCCTGATACTCGCTCGCATCAAGTACACCAACCACACACATACATTCACATGCCTATTCCTATCATCTTCATCATCATCATGTTATAAACAATAAAATAAATATGCATGAACAAATAATAGAAATATTGGATGACATGTTGTATGCACATTATAAACATATTCGCATAGGATCAAGCATGGCATTGAACTCAAGAAAAGAGAAAACAGTTTGTTATTAACCAATTAGTTTAGAGTTCTGTTTCCTCACCTTAGCTTGCTAATAGATCCTCTTACAAGTTTTAAGATCACCTTTATATTGTTATTATATTGCTAGAAGACCTAACAAAGTCGATAGAATTTAATTAGAATTAATTCTGAATTTAAAAACCATTCTGTTAACTGGGGGTCAGAGGTAGGGTCAGAGTAATGATCGACCCTAGGTTGCGACCACCCCTATTCTGAACTTCCCGAATACTGGGGGTCGATGCTCAGGGTCTGGTAGGGTCGATTGGCCATCTACCCCCCATGCGACCCCCTGTGGGTTTTAGTCAATTTTCTTTCTTCAATCCATTCTTCATGTTTGGGGTCCTATGGCTTGCTCCTATAATCCATTCTACACATGTTCTATGGTCTAGAACCATGATTCAACCACCTATATGGCTTTCATGATTTTCCCCATGGTTTTCCATGAAAACCTAACCATAGGTTGATGGTTTGGGTTTCTCCGAGATCATACTCTCTGCATTATCTATCCTAAGGTCTTTAGCAATTCATGGAATTAGTATCCATACCTGAGAAGAATACTCCTTCTCTGCAACTCTTCTCCTTTGGCCTTCTTCTCTTCTTTCCTTCTCTTTTCCTTCTCTTCCTTCTCTTTTCTTCCTCTCAATTCAATTAGGGTTGTAAAAGGAGTAAAAGAGGCTTAGGGACGTCCTTTTTATAGAGTAGAAACTCCTAAAATAAGTCCCATTGAGATTTGGAAGGAATTTCATCGAAATTAGGAAAGTTTCCTAATTTTTAGATTTACCAAGTACCGGGGGTTTTTGGGGGGTCGGAGATCCCGTCGACCCCTGGTTCCTGAAGTGTCCAACCCCCCATGTAAAACTGGGGGTCTGACTTCTGTCTTGGGGGGATCCGACCCTCCCTTGCTGGGTATGCGACCCTCCATTTAATTTAAGTATTTTTGGGTCAATTTAATACCTGGGATCGTGATCTCCTTTACGCACTTGGTCCATTTGGCTCATCCATGATGGGTAGACCTGGTTCAAGGTGGTATGATCGGGTTAGTTTGATACGGGTCTTATAGATAATGTTGGTTAGCAGTCACATCCAAGAAACATAAGTTTAATGAGACCACATGAAAATTGTTGTGGTGTAATTAACTGAGGTATCAAATATATTATCAGAGTGTAATGAGATAATTGTTGAAATTATCTTCATTCAGGTTGATGCATAGTCAAAATACCAGAGCTAGATAAGGCAATGAGGAGATATACTAGACCATGTAGATCTGTGATTTCATCCAATCACATGTTATACCTCAAAAATAGATGTTTTGGTATTGGACAAGATGAAGATCCCAATAGTTTTGAGCAAGTTGTCAATAATGAAATTGTTTTTGAGTGATTACTAGTCATAAATGATGTATCACTATTTATGAACATCAATGAGATTTGGGATTTTATGCTCTTGTCATGAGCAGTGTACTCATAGGTTCAAAATGGATATATAAGAAAATGTGTGATTCCAGTGGGAGAATTGATTGCTACAAAGTAAAACTTGTAGCGAAGTGGAATCACACAAAGAGAATGAAAAGTATAGACTTCAAATCTTTGAGGTTTTAGTTGTGCATTTTATTCTGGAGTTGCATCAGATAGATGTAAAGATCGTTTTGATAAAAGAAAATCTGGAAGAAGGTATTTATAGGCTTTACCCATAAGGTTTTGAGGTAAAGGAGAAAGAAAATCTATTTTGTAGACTTATAAAGTCAATATGTGGATTGAGCAAGCATCTAGGTAGTGGTACCTGAAGTTTGACAAAGTTGTATCTTCTCAAAACTTTGTTGAGATTGTCATTGATCATTATGTATATATAGAGGTCAGTGGGAGTGGATTCATTTCCTAGTCATATTTGTTGATGGTTAGCATGGTTTACCTGTTGAAACCATAGTTTCAATGTTTGATAAATTCGAGATGAAGAATGTGTGAGTAAGTACCTTTGTACTTGACATTGAGTTTTCTCATGACAGGAAAAATGGAACTCTAAGTTTGTCTCAAAGGGTATACGTTATTCGTGTTCTCGAATGATTGAATGTACATGCATACCAGTTAAGTTGCAGATGCTTAAATTAGTAAAGGTAACAAATTGACAGAGTTATGTTCAAGAAATGATGTTGAGAGAGAGCATCTGAAGTACAGAGCTTGGTGTATGCTCAAGATTATATTTATTCTCACATAGCCTTTGTTTAGAGTGTTTTGAGACATTTTTTAGTTGGATGCTGGTATAGCTCACTGAACAACGGGAATAGAAGGTTATGTGGTAGTTGCAGGGGACCAAGGATTATCTACTCATTTGTGGCAGTAGTGACACTCTTAGCTAATGTGATATAGTGTTTGGTGATTGCATTGGTGGCATGAATCCAATCTCAGAGTTTCTGTTATGATGGTAGATGTACCCTTGGGGAAAAATGCAAAGAAGTTTATCCATGCATCACCCTCTTGGTAAGGTAGATTTTATAACTATATGCGAAACTAATAAGTAGCATATTTGGTTGAAGAGTTATCTTTCAGACCTGAAAGGTTGTAAGTTTTACTTAGGTCTATTGAGATGTGTTGTAACAGCAGTTCAGCTGTGTTGTTCTCAAAGAATAATGTGAAATCTAGTAATTCAAAGCATAATAGAGATAGGATTTCAAATCTCTTTAGGTGAGAGAAAAAAGTCAAAGAAATTATATCATTGTAGAGCACATTCGTTGAACAACTTGATTGTAGATTCTCTGACGAAGGTTTTGTCAATGGGAGTCTTCAAAGGATGGCATGTTTAATATAAAAATGGTTAATTCATTAAATGTGCTTGGTCAGTGGGAGACTTTTCTCACGTTGATAATGATTTATTTCATTATGTTTATCACATCGCCTATGGTTTTGGCAAAAATATTTATTATCATGGTTATTTTTATTTCAGCATTCATTTATTGCTAGGTTGCATATTCATTGAAATGTCATTGACAAGGGTGGTATTTAGCCAAATGAACGAGGCGGTATTAAGCCAAATGAACGGGATGGTATTTAGCCATAGTTCATGTCGGTGTGCCAAAATATGATATTGACCAAAAGGGTATGTGGCGATTTGCTACGATCAATATCAAGGTTTATTGCCTCTGAGGTTTTATCAAGGGAATTAGATTGAAGGTTATTCGATTTGGACCCACATGAAATAATATTTTCATGTTTACATGTCTTTAGGCGATTCATGTCATTAAGTAGACCCTTGTATGTAGTTGACAGAAGCTAGTACATCAGATGTGTTGGAGTATTTTTTGTTGTTGCTCGACATTGGTAGGCTTGATGAGTGGATCAAAGTTTGATGACGGTTTATTATATAATAGGATTCCATGGCCACACTTTTTGACGGTGGTTTTGAAATTAATCTAGCCAAAGTGGGAGATTGTTAGATTCCTATCCTGTGGGCTTGATCAATTACCTAACCAGTTGTTAAGTGGGAGTTCAATTACTGGTTTGATCGGTTCAGGTCTAGTTCGTCACTGGTTAGAGACTACCAACCCGGTCCACTGTGGGAATGATTCTGGGTTAGGGATAATATTATAAATACTATGGTTAGGGTCCCCGCAGCCTTTGATTTTTATCTCTCTGTTGCTCCCATATTCACAGAGGAAAAGGGGATCCCAAGAGGCTGTGGAAGACTCTAATCGAGGCATTCAAGCTACAAGAAACAGTTGAAAATTAATCTACAGCAAATGGTATATGTTCTATCATCTCTTTTATTTCCCATTGTATTCTAGTAATCTGTGTGGTGGATTCGTTAGGGTTCATAGGAAATCCCATTGGAAAACCCTAACTTGCATTAAAAATTCTAACATTAACAACCTGATTGGATCATTCCTCCACTACGTATGTACTCCTACCATTTTTTTTAATATTTCTGCTAATACATTCAAGCAACACAATATGATACACGAACAAGCCAAAACAATATGATACACAACAGATAAGCTAATAATGATTGATTTCAAAGGGATTCTTCGCCTTGGGTGTTCCTTGAAGGCTGATGGGTTCTAGCACCATTTCTCTCTAATATCGTTTGGACGACTTTCCACTCATTCCGTGAGGGGTAATGTGGTGGCGAAAAAACTGGCTTATAAGGGCGCAATTAACAATGTGTTGGTTAATCAGACTATGCCTTGGGTGATTTGGAATGAGATCTCTTTGGATTCTATTATCTCGCTCTCGGTTTTAGTTCTGTTGATGTTGTTCATTTTGTAGCCAATGTGCTGCGAGGTGTCTCTTGATGGCAATACCAAAGGTAGGTCTTTCAGTGTTGCTTGTGCTATTGGTGTTTATTTTTCTTAGGTTGTATTTTTTATTTGTTCAGTATTTATATATTCTTTTGTTGATCTTCAGTAAAATAATAATAATAATAATAATAATAATAATAATAATGATTGATTTCACGGATACCAATTTTCATCTTCTAAAGACGTAAAATTGGCATAAATACAAGATCCTTCCCTTTTTCTAAAATAAACACCTCTCGTTGGTTCTTTTTTTTATATTTTTTATTCTGTGCTAATTTATGAGTTGGGCTTGTAATTTTATGACTTGTTTTTCAAGTTCAACTTGCTAGAATAGTTTTTGTTGCACTTTTTACCCCCTCTTAACCCCCTAATCAACCGTCGAGGTAAAAGTGGAACTCTGATCCCAAGATTATGGTTACCACACGCCACAACCTTTTTTTGTTAATACCGTGTTTTGTCCACCTATCATGCTGCGACACTTGGTCTGAAATAAGGGGCATCGTGGCAACTCAGATGGCATCCGAATTGTGACATGTGCACAACACGTTTCATGCTCATTCAAGACAACAGTTTCTTACTGTTAAGAGACCACTCTCCCAACACCTCCACAACTGAAGGCCATGCATCTAAATTAGGGGACCATAATCTCGGTAACCGCACTCAAGCCGACCGTTGGATCCTCATCCAATGGTGGATCGCTACTTAGATAGTTCCTCAACTGTCTCCACCATCTGGGTAGTTCAGACCACTTTAGCAAACCGTTCCAGGCTCCATATACACCAAAGTTCAAAGGTAAAAGGACGGTTCAACTTTTATTCTAAAATCTTCTTAGAGACTGAAACTTGACCCCTTTCTTATAAGAAGTGCTTATCTTATAGCACTTCATTTTGTGTGATCTGAGAGCTGATTTAAGAGTCGGAGTGACCACCAGACTACCCAGTCCACCTCTCTATTCTTTTCGTGTTGTGTTAGGACTTTTCCTTCAAGTCATTTGTAACGAAGCACAACTCGTCTATACTGCGGCCAACTTTGTGCGATCGCCAACAACTCGTTTATATCACAGTTCTCTCTACCAGTGTGTCACGCAAGTCAACTAGACTAGTTTTCAGCATCAACAGATTGACGTCCACCATGGGGCCCACTTGAGTCAACTCCTTTTCCAATTCTGTTTCAAATTCACAGAACATTTTCAACAATGGTTACTATTGGAAGCGGTAATGTTTCTCAGCAAGAGGTGAACCCGACTGACCAAGAGGTCAATCAGGGTGAAAGACGAAATCATTCTCCAACTACGGTCCAGTTGCTTGTACCAGGCTTCCTTTTGGTGGAAATTCCACTGCCTCAGACTCTATCAGTTGAAGAGCAGATTCAACTTTACAATGTTGAATTCAGAAATTAAGCAAATGGTTATGCCCGCAGGAGCAAATCGAGCTAACCAAGTCGTAGCCATCTAACCAAAGAGACCTGAGCCATCAATCCGAGAGTTTGGTGGATCAAGCCACCTCAAGACCCAGTCCGTTCGAGGAGGTCAGATCATAGTCATCATCATTAGAGTATATATAAGGAGCCAGTCGTCCATCCCATCATCTCTCTAATCCATAAGTTAGATGGAAGCCCAACAAGTTCATCCTCTTGCAGTTCCACCAAACATTCCAAATCAAACGGAGCCTTTGTTTATGATTGTGAAACCCGCATCCAAAAATACGGGCTAATTTGAATTTTTCTCACGTAATAGGTTCTCCTACCACCATAAGCCTAGCATCCGCATCTGCATTGGAGTGTATTAAACTCTAGGTAAGAGCCAAAACTCTTTTACAAAAATTGTGAAGGCTTTGTTTGAGGTAAAACAGTCGAACCAACCATGACTTGGCCGACCTGAACCAATTCGGGTTTGGTAGTCGACCAAGGTGGTCGATGAAACGAGCTTGATTGACCGCCCACACTGTGATCGACCACCTGATCTAGAGTTGGGCCAATTCGAGTTTAATTAGTTTGGGCCTGGTTCTAACTAGTTCCTAAGCACCCATGATCGTCCCAAATCATGTGGGACCCATCCTTGACTTTATTGGAGTGTAAGTTGACAACTTCTAAGCCTCCTCTATCACTCTTTTACTTAATGTAGGACTCTCAAGGGAGGAGTTACAATGCAACTCAAACTCTTGGATAACTCCTTAATATAAACCCTCTAAAAATCCTAAATTGAGAACATTAGAAACTTTGACACTTTTTGGGAGAGAAGAGAGAGAGAGAGAGAGAGAGAGAGAGAGAGAGAGAGAATTTGAACAAGACTGAAGGAAGAAGAAGAGGAAGAACCACTTGAAGGTCCTCCCTCAAGCTTCTTGTATCAACAATTGGATAAGCATTAAGGTAACCTCTAAACTATTCTTTTCTTAACTAGAACGACCCTATTATGGTCCTATGTGGTAAAACCCAACCTCTAATCATGTTGGAACAAAATTCCAGTATTTATTAATGAACATTAAGGTAAAATTTCTTACTAATGCTTATGATGGTTAAACTGATGTAAAAGTATGAATGTAGGCCATGATAATGAATTATAATATTGAATTATTATTTGGAAGTGGTCACTAAAGTAGTACAGACCCTTAGAAACCCTCCGGGATTGCCCTCAACCCCATGCCACTGAGATCGGATCAAATCATTATTAGTCTGAGCTCACTGGTACAAGGCAGTCGACAAAACTGACCTGATCGACCGCCCATGCTGTCATTAACTGCCTGTGTCATAGTGAGGTGTAAACTTGGTATTTTCAATCCCAATTGACCCTTTGGACTAAGTTTCCCATCCCTCACCTCAAGAATGACGTAATAAATATTATGGAATGGTTGGTTTGATTAGAATGTACCCCCAAGAGTGTAAGCACATGTGGTTGCATAGCCGACATTCATAGCCGACATTCATAGTCGAGGTGTAAACTTGGTATTTTCAATCCCAATTGACCCTTTGGACTAAGTTTCCCATCCCTCACCTCAAGAATGACGTAATAAATATTATGGAATGGTTGGTTTGATTAGAATGTACCCCCAAGAGTGTAAGCACATGTGGTTGCATAGCCGACATTCATAGTCGAGAACCGTGCTTGCATATAAACTATGGGAATAGGATTCTATCCTAACCAGTGGTTGAAACCTATCATAAAACCTCTGTAAAAGTGATCCTAAAGAGGTACAAGCCTCTAGAATCAATATTGACCAAAATACCTAACCGGTTGATAAAATGAGCCTAAATCGACCACCTCCATCGACCACCTGCTAACAACAAGCCTGTTTTGGTTGAATCTTCAACCAAAAATCTTGAGACTTGACCAACTGACTTTAGGACATGTTCCTAAGACTAATGAGGATACCCTAGACCTATTATAAGCATGACTAAACAATCATAAGTAATAATCATATATCAATTGCACTAGGTAAGCTGACGTAGGAAAACAAGGGAATGACTCTGTCTGCTACAGAGTAGGGATTAGTAGCAGTTACAGGTGAGGGATTAGCTTTGTTTTATTTTCTTATTTTCTGTGCACATGTGCTTGTTACTTGTTTGGATTACTGTGTGACAACATACCATCCAATAACTGTGATAACTGTTCATGCATTCTTGCATATTATTAACTCTGTATTGGATTGGTAGATTATGGATTGTTTGATAATATGATTGTTTGTCATTCTCTTGTGTCTTGGTGGATCTGGATGGCTAGAAATAGATGGTTCATCTTGGTCCATGAATTAGTAATATTTTTTGTTCAGGTTTCAATATCCCGTGATAGATAACTCTTGCCAATTGGGTTTAGGTATTGGCAAAGACTTATGTTTGGATCAGCCATGGTTTCAGACTCTTTCACAACTGGAGAAGGGTTCTGAACATGGGCTAGGCACTAGCCTCTAGTGTCTCAAGTGAGAGCTAGGGATGAGTCCATTTTAAGTGCTCGTACGATGGATTGCGTGTGCACCCGGAGAAGTAAAGTGAGGCTTATTATTGTAATGCTAGGAGGAAGCCTATGATGGGGGAATATTGGTATGATGCTAGGTCGGTGTACTTGGGTTGTATCTTCATTCTTTGGATAATATTTAGCATGCGGCACGGCCAAGTGTCAAATTCAGAAGTTTTAAGAGTATAAATCAATTAGTAGTACTCCTAATCAACCCATTCATCAATCATTATACACATAAATTGGAAGAAAAACAAATATTCAATTAAAAATCAATAAATAAAAACAAGTCTCACAAGTTTACAATGATGGCTTCAGCTCCGTCTAACCAAAGATAAGAAAGTTAGCCACACATGACTTCTTCAAGAACACAAAAGAAAGAGAGTTGTTCTTCAGCCACTGTCTTCATTCTCAATCACTCTTGGATGCTCTTTACATAGGCTTTACATTGTTTAAATAGCCAAAATACAAGACTAAAATTGGTATGCCTAGATTTGACAACCTTATTACATGGAAATAAAAATTAAACAAAATCTTCATTCCTAGATTAGATGAAAATTATTCTATTATTAAACAATTGTCACCCCCAAATCTACTAAATTTTATAAGATTCCATAGTTGTGTATATTCTCCTCAAGATTTCTAATAATCAATCAAGGCCTTCCAATAGTGAACCTTCCGTGTGTAGCAACCTTCCTTCTCTAGTTTAGATTTGGATCAATTTTCTAGATCAGATTTTAAAACCACATTTGGAAGCCCAAACAAACTCTTTCCATGTCAGAATCCTACAAGAAATACAAAACGTTATTATTAAGAGTGCTAGAATTTTTTCATCTTTTATTAATTAATTAACAAGATTTCTAAAATATACCAAACTCATAAAATAAATTCTATTAAGCTCAATAAGGTATAAAACACCCTAAAAATCATAATGCAAAAGGAATAAAAAAATATAAAATTATACACTTATCAAGACGAGGGGCAGCTTGGATTTTCATTTTACTTCGTTTTTTGGTTGGGAAATAAAATTGGGAAATAAATGAGTTCTGTAAAATTTATTTTACAACAAAAAATATTTTCCTCACAACCAAATATAAAAACTATTTCCCTTATAAAATAAATTTTATTTTCCTTTTAAATATTTGCATTGCCCTGACAACCAAACGAAACCTTGAGGAATACAACTTTTTTTTAGGCTAAAAAAATACTGACATGCTGATCTTAGAGATTTCAGCCTTTCCCAAATGGGTGGTTGGTTCTCCAAACAAAGCTTTTCTTGTGAAGAAAAGTCAAAAAACTTAAAAATATTATTTTATTTTTTTGGTAAAGCAAAAATATTATTTTATATCTCAAAGGTGGTGATACTATGAAGAATCAGCTCAAATTACAACATTTTTTGACCTAGAAGAACCAGTGGTTCTATCGGAGAACATAATTTTTTGTGAGAATAGTTCACCTGTATATACTTGTATCCTCCATTGGATTTCATCACCGATCATATCTAGTGGGTCCCATGCTCTAGAAGTGGATCCCACTCCACATTGACAATGATGAAATCCCATGGAGAGTACTTGTACATGCAGGTGATCCAAACTCATTTTTCGTGGCACACTATCTTATCAAAAGTAGGTACAACCAATGCCTCAGTATGCCTGCTATTAGAAATGATGATGAAAATGTTCGCAAAATGCTGGTTCTAAATGGGTTATAATAATGGTAGTGAACAAGCAAACACGTTATGTCACACCCCATTTTTGACATATCGGTACTATAGACTGTAACGAGATCTCCACATCCTATTAGGGCATTGGAAATTCCCTTCCAGGATCACTGAATGTGGTATGGCAACCATTAAACCATACCATCACAAGCAATATATAATAAGATCCATCACCACACAAAAAATATAAAATTTTAGATCAAGAGTATAGCGGAAGACTTAATAACTAAATCCACAGTAGCTAAATTCAAATGATAAAAATATAATAATCTCCAAACCATCATTGTGTTCAACCATAAACACAATCGTCACACTTGTACATCGCATCATGGATGTCCTTGTCACTATCGTCCACATCACCAAGCTTAGCATCAATCATATCTGCATCTAAAATAATTTGTGTACACAAGGGTAAGCTTAACCACCGAGCTTAGCAAGGAAATTAAACATGCAACATACAAATGCATGAATTAACAACTACGGTTTGGTAAACAACTGTAAGTGCTAGCTCAAGACAACCCACACATGGAGCCTTTGACTGTACAGGTCACTCCCAAAGAATGAATACCGCCTCATTTGGCGTACAATAGCATCCTCCAAATATGGGTCCGTCGTTTTGGTCCGCACTTGACCGCAACTCATCCCAAGTGCACCACGTGGCACTTGAGGAGGTGATAATCCCATAGTCGACTCCCCCATTCATCTACACTACTTTGGGTATAGGGAGTATCACAGCTATGATCATACCACTTTACTGAACCCATGCCACTATATAACCCCTTAATGGCTAGGGGTACAATTATACGGGTGATTAAAATTTAATTAACAATGTCCACCTAATTATCCTTATTACTGGACCATAATGTCCCCAAGTTTTTGACCCCGTTTGGTCCCCACATAGGACATCGTGACTTGGCTAAGTTACAAGTGGTAAAATGTAAAGCTGCGTCAGTAAGAAGTGGTGCAAGAGTCCCACACCACCTACCTTCCTCCTTACTGACTTAACCAGACATTATGAATCAAACATGGATCAGTTGTTTTCATGGAAAGGTAGCAAGCCCATACCACTCACCCTCCAATCCCTACAGACACTGGTGACCCTAAACACAAGGATGCATATGCATGAACAAGAAAAATAGTACATTCGATGACATGTTATCACACAAGCATGTTATCAATCTCACATAGCATCGATACAATAAATTCATAGGCAAACAAAGCTCTAATCCCTCTTACCTGAGATAGTAAACAGAAAATACTATAGAGTACTGCTTTGAATATCTTCCCTATGTATCTGTCATACCTTTATAGCATTAAAATAGATAGATATAAATCCTTTGTTTATTATTTTCTCAGTACAACATCCTATTATGTTATTAACATTTATAGAGGTCTGATAATTAGATTCTAAGGTTCAACACTTGCTGTCCAAGGTTTAATAACGTTTCCAAGGGTGAACAACAAGCAACAAAGCAGGTTTCATGGCTAACAACTGAAATAAAGGAGAATGCCACCATATAAACATGATCTCAAGGATTCAAACCCATAAACAGGCTTAATAAAATCCAAGGAAGCTACTGACCAAAGATGGTCAACAAATGAGATCAAAACCTCATGCAGTTGATGGCATTGATCGCACGATTTGGCCACCAGGCGTGCGACGGATGCCATCGACTGCACGTCGAAACGTGGCTGAAACACCTTAATTTTGACACGGTGGGTTTCTTGAATTTTTCTAAGCATGAATAAGAAGTTTGGCTCAAAAAATCTATTTTTACAACATGCTATTGATACCGATTTAATTTTCCAAATAACCGATAATAGTGGATCGGGTTTATAACCTTGGATCCGATTCCAGCAACACTAGAAAGGGTTTTTCTTGGCTCTGGTCTATGAATGGGCCAATCTAATTAATCATGAAGGCCTTGGGATACATAGATCTGATCATTAATCATTTTCATCTAATTTCCAACATTTACATGGTTTCGGTTCTTTACTGAATTTGATCCAACACCCAAATAAGTCCTTAAGTGTATATCAATGATTGTAAAGGAGATCATTGTAAGACCCGCACGCCACGAACCCGGTCCAACCTTATATTTTGTGTCGGGACCCGTCTACATATCATGGTCGAGCCAAGTGGACCAAATGTGTGAAGAAAAACCAAGACCCAATATGAAAATTTACCCAAAAATAGTCAAAATGAGGGTAGGGTCGCAGGTTTTAACAGATAGGTCCGACCCTCCCATCGACCCTCACCATCGACCCTCAACCATGGGTCGCAGGGTCTATGAGTTGTCCGACCCTCCCATCGACCCTCCCATCGACCCTCGGTATTCGGGAAAAACAGCATGAACCGAAAATTAGGAAACCTTCCTAATTTCGATTGGAACTTTCCTAAACTAAATGAGACTTATTTTGGGAGGTTTTGCCCTATAAATAGGACGTCCCTAAGCCTCTTTCACTCATTTTACAACCCTAATTGGATTGAGAGAAAGAGAAGAGAAGGAAGAGAAGAAGATAAGGAAAACTTGAAGAAAAGGCTAAGGAAGAAGAGGAAATTAAGAGGAACTCTGAATCTCAGCAAACTTAAGGTATGAATACATTCCCCATGATTTATTTAAGACTTTAGAATGGTTTATGAAAAGGGTATGACTTACAAGAAACCCAAATCATCCATCCATGGTTTCATTTTCATGGAAAATCGTAGAGGAGATCATTAAAACCATGTAGGTGAATAAAGTATAGTTCTAAACCATAGAACATGTATAGAATGGATTATGGAAGTAAGCCATAGGACCCAACCATGAAAGAGAGAACGAAATATTATATTTTTGACTCAAACCATGGAGGGTCGCACCTAGGGTCGATGGCAGATCCGACCCTAGCATCGACCCTCAGTGTTCGGGAAGTTCAGATTAGGGGGAGGGTCGCACCCAGGGTCGATCATGACTCCGACCCTACCTCCGACCCTCAGTTAACAGAATGATTTTTAAATTCTAAATAAATTGTAATTAAATTTTATCGACTTTGTTAGGTCTTCTAGCAATATAATAACATTATAAAGGTGATTCTAAAGCTTGGAAGAGTATCTATTAGCAAGCTAAGGTGAGGGAACAAGACCTAAACTAATTGGTTAATAATAAATTGTTTTTATTTCTTGAGTCTGATGCCATGAATGATTTTATGCGTGTATGATTGTTATGTGCATTCAACATGTCATCCAATATTTCTATTATTACTGTTCATGCATATTTAAATTTATTGATTATAACATGATGATGTTGATGATGGTAGGAATAGGCATGTGAATGTTTGTGTTTGGCTGGTGTACATGGTGCGGGTAGGGATGGTATCAACCGGTACTTCGATGCCGTTCTCATCGGGGTATATTGTGCCATGGTCTATTCAAGTCATGTCCACTAAGCAAGTGTTAGTGTGCTTGATGCGAGTGGAGCATCAGGGGGAGGACGTGGCATTGTGGTTCAGCCTGGTCACCAGACTCTAGCTCTATCTCTACTCAAGTCTTGTCCACTAACATCGTCGTATCACCATTACCTTAGCAGAACTAATATGTCGTAGGGCATCAGGGGGGGGACGTGGCATTGTGGTTCAGCCTGGTCACCAGACCCTAGCTCTATCTCTATGGATGTATTGAGGGATGCTGAGGTGAGGCCTTGGATACATTATTTGACATTAGGGTTGGTTAGTTGCGAGCCCAGTTTGCAAGCCCTCGCCAACAGGGGCTTACGTGTTGGTATGGGCAACCGGTACAGCCATGCCGTTTTCATGGGGTGTATATTGTCCATGGTGGGTGCATGTGGGGCGACAGTGCCATTTTCATTCGGCATTTCCACACACTCGTGTATAGAGGTGCGGCGGCCACCAATCCTTTCTATAGCACATTGCAAACTTATATATCAGACCAAAGATATGAATTGATTGCATGCATATGTATTGTTGCATTGTTTTGTTTTCTCACTAAGCTCAAGTTGGAGAGCTGACCCTCGCGCGTGTAATTATTTTTAGTTTCTGATGTTGCAGGTACTATGATTGAAGATTTTGTCTACACGCCAACATATGAACGGGTGGAGGCTATGAATGAGCAAGCTGTGGAGAACGAACATGGTTCGTTAAGCGAGCGTTTCAACGGTGGATACGTTTAGTATTTAGTTTTTGTATTTGGATATTGTAATATGTATTAAATTATGTTGTGGTTACTTGGAAATAAATGGAATGTTAACTATTTATCATGATTAGACCACAGTTCAATATCTGTAAGACTTTCGCTATTTATTTTATTATCTCTGGTTAAACCGTTGGTTTATTGACAGTTCATCACATCATTCTGGTTAGACCAGAATTGGGGTGTGACAACTTGGTATCAGAGCTCTCGTAGGCCTTACCCATTAAACCTGAATACTACCACTGGAGTCCATGAACTGAGTTAGGATAAATTAAAAGCTTTAATACAAACAAACCATAAGCACCTGTGTTGGTTGAGACAAAAATTAAACAAGATGATAATGTACATATAAAAGGTGGAACCATATATATACACTCCTACAGAAAGAGAAGACCAAAAAATTATCCTAATAAACAAACAATTTAGGGTATTATCAATAAGTTGGGTAGTTATCCAAGTATACAAGGATATAGTACAGTAGCAAGAAGGGAGCTTCTGTAAAGCAGAAAATTGCATACCGAGTTATTACTCACCAGATGTGAAACTCGATGAATGACAAAGGAAGGAGAAAATGGCTAGTAATGCCTAATTCCCTGCAAAGGTAAAGGGAAAGATCTCGGGCCGAATCCAACAGAGATAGTAGAATAATGGCCATACCTTAAGAATAAGAGTAACTACAAGAAGATAAAGCTATACCCCTCGGTAACATGGAGACTCAGAGTGAAATCCACTACACGTTAATCCATTAACCACTGAGCATTAAGAAGAGGATGTTGCAACTTGACCCCACTACTATCAGGGTCGAGAACGGGTAATGAAAACTCATCTGAGTTGGTAATCAGATTAGAGCAAATAAGAGGAAATGAACAACCAGGCCACTCCAGCCAACCACCTGGACTACTAAGTACCTTGGTTATGGTTGTCATAAACTTGACCCAATAAAATACAAGAGCAACAACAGATGAGACCGACTATGCAAGTTGCTATGTAAATCACTACCCAAGTTACCGATGCTACATCAACACCTCCGGGTTAAACCAAGTACGGTGCCAACTAGTAGCGATACTGTACCCCAGTACATGTTAGCACACAATACCTACCATACAGCAAGTCCCAGTAATGCACACCCCAGTGCAGAAGTTTGGTGCACAACAAGCAGTGTATCAAGGTGGTTAACCTTATCAGCCACCGATGTATGGGATAATTGCATCATGACAGAATGATCCGATAAGGATTGAAGAAAGTCTTCTGAAGATGATACCTCGCACATTTTCAGCAAAGGATCAAATCTATTATGGCCATATAAGTAGATAGGTTTATATAGGATGCGGTGCATTATTGATTTACTCTTATGATTATAGAGGATGCACATACCAGATTTTAATTTCTCAAGCCTTGACAGGATACCTTCTTGATTTAACCTGTCAATTGGAGTTATAGATAATGTTTCTTTAGTATTAGTCCTGATTATACCAAACTGAGCCACTCTCATGATCCACAACATGAACAGAGATATGAATGGAATGAACAGTTAAATGCTTAATCATGTTGAGCATACATCTACTAATTTATACCTGATTTATTGATGTACGAAAATTTTCTCCAGATTATACCTGATTTACTGATATAAAAAATCTTTCTCCAAATTTATACCTGATTTACTAATGTACGAAATCTCTCTCCAGATTTACTCCTGTAGTGCCTTAACCAATGGCATTATATATTCGATAGAACCTGTAACCATGAGGTTAAGAATTGAAAAACCTCTATTGCATGTATTTGGACCACCGTGCAATTTAACGATCTTTTGATGTCGGTTGGATTACTACATATTTACTCCTGTTCCTTTAAACCTAGGTTCACTAGATAAAGCAGGTGTTTGCCGTCATACTAAATCGACAGAAAGAAGTGAATTACTTTTGGATGAACATTCTGATTTATACACTCCCTGACCATTGTTGATAAAGATGTTTAGTGATAATGGAATTATTGGAAGAAAGATGATTGAATTCAAATTAGATTCTATAACCAAGAGACCTCATATGAAGTAATGGAGAATCTATTTTGTGATTTCTAAATGGATGGATATGAGTCATGTCTATAAAAGAGTACATGAGCAAAAGTGAGAACAATCAAGAGTAACTAAGAAAGAGTAGATAGCACTCAAGTAAGTTAAAGATGGTTATATCGGTATGAATTTTGACAAAGCAGAAGATTCCTAAAAGCAAATCTAAGAGTGGATACAAGGATAATGTCAAAAATCATGGCATTAATAGTAATCTGTTTAATACAATGAAAATTGAGTTATGCCCAATGTCGAGTGATATGATTAAGTAAAGACCAAAAGAGTTTGGCTGAATTAATGAATTTATAAGCATATATCCTAATGCTTAGAAGTAGACTTGGGATATGAAGTGACAATCACAAGATATTTTTTGAGGTATATCAGGGTAGAACAACAAGGATAAAAGAAATATAAACTAATAAGTGCAATATGAGATTTTGACGATAGTCTTCGAGAAATCATAAGAGATAAATGAACTAGACAAGATCATTAGACCGTTACACCAGATTTTGCTAGTTCAAACCCTTTTTGGACTAGATGATGTATTGGAACAATGTCCAAATCGTATGGATAGATGAAATTTGGACGCAACCTAAATAAACTTGAGATGGTAGACTTTGACGTCATCTTGGGAATGGACTGGTTAGCTCGGCATTCTACAAACCTATTATGCGCCGAAAAGAAGCTAACATTTAAAGACAAAGAAGGAGCAGAATTTAGTTTTTCGGGAACCAAACTTCCCCGTAGACGCAAGCTCATACTCTCAGCACTAAAGGCTAAGAAGTGCCTTGAGAAGGGGGCAGTCGGGTATCTAGTATCAGTGGTCGACCTAACCAAAGAAGCACCACAAATGGAAGATATTGAAGTCGTGCGGGACTATCCTGACGTATTTCCAGAGGAACTACCAGGATTACCACCCGACCGAGCCACAGAGTTTGTGATAGATCTTCTACCTGGAGCCGCACCAGTATCAAAAGCACCTTATAGAATGGCTCTTACTGAACTGAAGGAACTGAAAGTGCAACTATAGGAACTGCTGGACAAGGGTTATATTCGACCTAGTATATCACCATGGGGAGCGCCGGTGTTATTCGTGAAGAAGAAGGACGGTAGCGTTCGATTATGCATCGACTATCTGGAGCTAAATAAACTGACAATCAAGAATCGATATCCACTACCTCGGATCGATGACTTGTTCGACCAGTTACAAGGAGCAAAGGTATTTTCTAAGATCGATCTTCGATCGGGCTATCATCAATTGAAGATTAAAGAGGGTGATATTCCTAAAACAGCTTTCAGGACTAGATACGGACATTATGAGTTCTTGGTCATGTCTTTTGGATTAACAAACGCACCAGCAACTTTTATGGAACTAATGAACTGGGTGTTTCATGACATGTTGGACACGTCGGTCATAGTTTTCATAGATGATATTTTGGTTTATTCCAAGAATGAAGCAACTCATACAACGAATTTTAGAACAACTTCACAACAGCTGAGAAGGGAAAAGCTTTATACCAATTCCAAGGAATATGAGACCTGATTAAACAAAGTGATCTTATTAGATCACGTAGCATCATAAAAAGGAATAAAGTGGACCCTATTATGATAGAAGTAAACATATGGTGAGAAACACCTAAAGAATATTGCGAAGATCAGAAGTTTCTTGGTTTAGCTGGTTATTACAGATGATTTTTGAAGGACCACTCTAAGATCGCAATACCTCTTACCAAGCTAACCAGGAAAGGAGATGAGTTTAATTTGACTGACAAGGGTGAAGAATATTTCTAGATTCTAAAGTAAGATTGATATCAGCTCCCATCTTGATCGTTTCGGCACCAGGGAAACCTTTTACCCTATCCATTGGAGCTTTTGAATTGGATCTAGGATGCGGGTTGATGTAAGGTAATTAAGCAGTTTCATATGCTTTAAGAAAACTGAAAGAGCATGAGAAGAGTACCCAACTCATGATTGGAGTAAACAGTTGTGATTCATATAATCAAGACTTGGAGACATTATTTAAACGGAGTGGAATTTTAGATTAGATCGGATTACAAGTGTTTTATTTATCTCTTCATTAGAAAGAGTTGAACATGAGGATAAGAAGATGGCTGAAATTGTTCAAGGATTAAGACTGGGATATCTAGTATCATCTAAGGAAGGCTAGTGAAGTAACTAAGACCTTAAGCAAAAAGGGAATTATAAAGTCCAAGGAAGGACCCAGTATAAATGTTGCCTTATGTTCCACAACAACAGACTCATATTTGGAAGAAGAGTAACTTATAATAGAAGCTAGTGATGATCCAATTGAGCGAAAATTTATGGATGAACATATGGAGCAATAATTCGATTACGTTGGGGCATTTAAGATCATCTCTAAATTGATGGATTAAGTAAAAGTAGCAATTTTGTTAGATCTGTATATAAGAACAATGCAAGAAGATTTAGAGAAAGAAAAACCCAAACCTGACTTACTTTGGATGCAGAGATAGTACTCATATACAGAGGCAGATTCTGAATACATGAAGATAAAGACTTGGATACTATGAAGAGGATAATGATAAGGATAATGATAAGAGTCCATTGTACTCAATATTCAGTACATACTAGAGTACCAATATGTATCATGACATGAAGATATTATTTTGGCGAAAAGGGAATGGAAGTGGTTGTGGATAGATGCATGTTTCGAAGATTGAATTATCAGCAAGTAAAGGCTGAAAGACAAAGACCAACATGGCTACAACAATAACTATCAAAGCCAGTCTGGAAGTGAAACTGCATTACAATGAACTATGTCACTGATTTGCCACTGACTCCTAGATCGGTTGACGCAGTATGGGTAATTGTTGATCGCCTTATGAAGATAGCTCATTCCATTGCTATACGACCTCGGTATGCTTTGGAGCGGCTAACTATGCTATATATGGATAGTATTGTCAGATTGAATGGTATGCATGAGAGCTTAGTATCAGCCAGAAGCTCATGCTTTATCTTGAAATTTTGGGAAGATCTACAGAAGACAATGGGGACAAAGTTGAAGTTTAGTACCATATTTTACCTCAAACCGACGGATAGTCGGAGCGGACTATACAGATCCTAAGAGATATGCCCCGAGCTTGTGAACTTGATTTCAAGGACCATGAGTTGAGAAGTCACCGTGAATTGAAGTTTTTATTAAGCTACCATGTAAATGTTACCTATGAAGCATGATATGGTAGAAATATCAAACCCCTCTATTTTGGAATAAAGTCGGGGAATAAAAAAAATTGTAATACCTGAGTTAATTGCAGAAACCTATCGAGTGGCAGACAAGATCAAAGAAAAGGGGCAGGATAGCTCAAGTTGTCAAAAGAGACACCATGACCTTGAGTTCGCCATAAGTGACAAAGTGTTCTTGAAGACATCACTTATGCGTAGTTTGAAACGATTAGACAAGAAGGGAAAGTCATGTTTTATATATGTGTTGGATCTTATAAACTTTAGAGAGAAGTAGAAAAGTTGCATATCAATTAGCGTTACCTCTATCCATGTCTAGTGTGCATGATGTATTTCGTGTGTCTCTATTCAAGAAGTACATTGGAGATCCATATCAAAAGAATTGACCATGGAATCATTGGATTAAATAGGAGATTTAACTATTGAAGTGGTACCAGCCTAGTTCACTAGTTGAAAGGTACAACACCTCAAAAGCTTGGTATCAATTATACTAAGATAATTTGACGAAGACAAGACGTGGAGAAGACGACATGGAATGAAGAAGATGGGGTGTGACAAGAAGAAGATGCAATGCGGAAATAGAATTCCCACCTATTGACTCCAAAGTAAATTCAAATTTTGAGGATAAAATTTATTTTAAGGATGGGGGAGTTGTAAGATCTGTACTTTCAAATTTTGAGGACGGAATTTCTTTTAAGGGTGGTGGAGTTGTAAGACCCGCACGCCACGAATCCGGCCTAACCTTATATTTTATGTCGGGACCCGTCTACATATCATGGTCGAGCCAAGTGGACCAAATGTGTGAAGAAAAACCAAGACTCAATATGAAAATTTACCCAAAAATAGTCAAAATGAGGGTAGGGTCGCAGGTTTTAACAGGCAGGTCCGACCCTCCCATCAACCCTCACCATTGACCCTCAACCATGGGTCGTAGGGTCTATGAGTTGTCCGACCCTCCCATTGACCCTCCCATCGACCCTCGGTATTCAGGAAAAACAGCACGAACCGAAAATTAGGAAACCTTCCTAATTTCGATTGGAACCTTTCCTAAACTCAATGGGACTTATTTTGGGAGGTTTTTCCCTATAAATAAGACGTCCCTAAGCCTCTTTCACTCATTTTACAACCCTAATTGGATTGAGGGAAAGAGAAGAGACGGAAGAGAAGAAGAGTAGGAAAACTTGAAGAAATGGCTAAGGAAGAAGAGGAAATTCAAAGGAACTCTGAATCTCAGCAAACTTAAGGTATGAATACATTCTCCATGATTTACTTAAAACTTTAGAATGGTTTATGAAAAGGGTATGACTTAGAAGAAACCGAAATCATCCATCCATGGTTTCATTTTCATGGAAAACCATAGAGGAGATCATTAAAACCATGTAGGTGAATAAAGTATAGTTCAAAACCATAGAACATGTATAGAATGGATTGTGGAAGTAAGCCATAGGACCCAACCATGAAAGAGAGAACGAAATATGATATTTTTGACTCAAACCATGGAGGGTTGCACCTAGGGTCGATGGAAGATCCGACCCTAGCATCGACCCTCAGTGTTCGGGAAGTTCAGATTAGGGGGAGGGTCGCACCCAGGGTCGATCATGACTCCGACCCTACCTCCGATCCTCAGTTAACAGAATGGTTTTTAAATTCTAAATAAATTCTAATTAAATTTTATCGGCTTTGTTAGGTCTTCTAGCAATATAATAACATTATAAAGGTGATTCTAAAGCTTGGAAAAGTATCTATTAGCAAGCTAAGGTGAGGGAACAAGACCTAAACTAATTGGTTAATAATAAATTATTTTTATTTCTTGAGTCCGATGCCATAAATGATTTTATGCGTAGATGATTGTTATGTACATTCAACATGTCATCCAATATTTCTATTATTACTGTTCATGCATATTTAAATTTATTGATTATAACATGATGATGTTGATGATGGTAGGAATAGGCATGTGAATGTTTGTGTTTGGCTGGTGTACATGGTGCGGGTAGGGATGGTATCAACCGGTACTTCGATGCCGTTCTCATCGGGGTATATTGTGCCATGGTCTATTCAAGTCATGTCCACTAAGCAAGTGTTAGTGTGCTTGATGCGAGTGGAGCATCAGGGGGAGGACGTGGCATTGTGGTTCAGCCTGGTCACCAGACTCTAGCTCTATCTCTACTCAAGTCTTGTCCACTAACATCGTCGTATCTCCATTACCTTAGCAGAACTAATATGTCGTAGGGCATCAGGGGGGGGGGACATGGCATTGTGGTTCAGCCTAGTCACCAGACCCTAGCTCTATATTTATGGATGTATTGAGGGATGCTGGGGTGAGGCCTTGGATACATTGTTTGACATTAGGGTTGGTTAGTTGCGAGCCCAGTTTGCAAGCCCTCGCCAATAGGGGCTTACGTATTGGTATGGGCAACCGGTACAGCCATGCCATTTTCATGGGGTGTGTATTGTCCATGGTGGGTGCATGTGGGGCGACAGTGCCGTTTTCATTGGGCGTTTCCACACACTCGTGTATAGAGGTGCGGCGGCCACCTATCCTTTTTATAGCACATTGCAAACTTATATACCAGACCAAAGATATGAATTGATTGCATGCATATGTATTGTTGCATTGTTTTGTTTTCTCACTGAGCTCAAGTTGGAGAGAAGACCCTTGCGCGCGGAATTATTTTTAGTTTCTGATGTTGCAGGTACTATGATTGAAGATTTTGTCTACACGTCAACATATGAATGGGTGGGGAGGCTATGAATGAGCAAGCTGTGGAGAACGAACATGGTTCGTTAAGCGAGCGTTTCAACGGTGGATACGTTTAGTATTTAGTTTTCATATTTGGATATTGTAATATGTATTAAATTATGTTGTGGTTACTTGGAAATAAATGGAATGTTAACTATTTATCATGATTAGACCTCAGTTCATTATCTGTAAGACTTCCACTATTTATTTTATTATCTCTGATTAATGTGGAATGTGTTTTGGTTTATCATATGTGGGTAGCCTATTGTGAGATCCTAGTTGAACCGTTGGTTTATTGACGGTTCATCACATCATTCTGGTTAGACCAGAATTGGGGTGTGGCAATCATAACCAGGGAAAACATGATCAATGATCCCATAATGGTTATCTTATCTGATTTTACTTGAGGAAGAACAAGAGAGTAAGGAATCGACACCATTTTTCTATCGATGATGCTATCGATGGCTTGCCTCCAATGGTAGCTGAGATCTTTCTTCCTTCTCCCTTCCTTCAGTTCTCCTTCTTCCTTCTCCAAACGCTTTAGACTTCCCTTTCTTTCTCTATCTTCCTCTTGGTTTGTCAAGGTAGTGAAATGAAATGGGAATAGAGTTGATCCCACTCTATTCACGACGGGAATGATAGGATTTTTCATCAAGGTATGTTGGAGGATTTCCCTCCTTCCTTTCTTGTTTAAACCAAAAAGCACCTAGTCATGTTTTGTTAGATGGGTTCTCAACCCAATCCAAACTGCAGGTCCCATACTGGGTTGGTTACCAACCCAGATTCGACTAGAAGGTGCGGTAGGAGGTCGTGGGGCTGGTGACAGACCACACTCTCTTGGTGTCCCACCGGACCTCTTAATCAAACCCTGATTTAAAGTATTAAGTACAAGGGTTGAGTTGGGTTACCTTCATTGGGCTCCGTTGGTTTGGTTTATGTTGGTTTGAACTGTTCGTCAGTGGTAAGACCTGTTGCAAAGCTAAAATTTTAAATTAGAACTGAAAACTTGGGTACGGGTATTACAACTCCAACCCCCTTACAAAATTTTATCCTCAAAATTTAGATGTACTTATATCATCAAACAAATACGGGTATTGCTCCTGCATATCATATTCTTTCT
Organism: Protea cynaroides; assembly: GCA_028583415.1. NCBI lineage: Eukaryota > Viridiplantae > Streptophyta > Magnoliopsida > Proteales > Proteaceae > Protea > Protea cynaroides. Next base: position 85,508,819 of record CM053268.1, read on the forward strand.
CCCACGAAGCTTCTTTTTCATTGTGGCTCTTCCATAGGACTTTGACAAAAGGAATGCTTTGATTTCTAAGTTTTTAAAACTTTCGATCTATAATAGTCGATGATTTTATCTCATAAGACAAATCAGCCTTTAATTGTGGCGGTTCAGTGGTCAGCACGTGGTTTGGATCTTTGATATATTTCTTCAACATCGACACATAGAACACATTGTGGACACCTGATAGTGCTGGAGGCAGTGCTAATTTGTATGCTATGGTTCCACTCCTTCCTAGGATTTCATAGGATCCAACATATTGAGGACTTAGCTTTCCCTTATTACCAAATGGCTTCACTGCTCTGAAAAGAGAAACCTTGAAGAACACTTTATCACCGACTTTGAACTCCAAATCCTTTTATCTCATATCAGCATAGCTTTTGTTGAGCCTGTGTGGCTCTAATCTTTGCCCGAATCAAATCAACCTTTTCACAGATTTCTTGAATAATGTCGGGTCCCAATATTCTTCTTCGCCAACTTTGTTCCAATATAAAGGGGCTCTACACTTTCTCCCTTATAATGCCTCATATGGAGCCATGCTGATTGTAGCTTGGTAACTGTTGTTGTAGGTAAACTCCATGAGTGCTAAATTTTTGTCTTACTTGATTTTAAAATCCAAGGTACATGCCCTGAGCATATCTTCTAATATTTAGATTGTTCCTTTCGATTGGCCATCGATTTGTTGGTGATGTGCTGTACTGAATTTCAATTGACTACCCATCGCACTCTGTAATCCTTTCCAAAAGCGCAAGGTGAATCGAGGGTCTCGATCCGATACTATGCTGGTTGGTACTCCATGCAACTAGACAATATTGTCTATGTATAACCTTGCCAAACTGTCCATAGAATATTGTGGGCGAATAGCAATGATCCTTGCGGTCTTAGTAAATTGATCGACGACTACCCAGACAATGACTACTGCTCGAGCTGTCGAGGGAAACCTGTGATGAAGTCCATTGTTACATGGTCCCATTTCCATTTAAGGATAGGCAATGGTTGTAACTTTCCTACTGGTCTTTGACATCAGTCTTTACTTGCTGGCAGGTCAAACACTTGTAAATAAATCTAACCACATTGGACTTCATTCCTTTCCACCAAAATTCTTCTTTAAATCCTGGTATATCTTCGTACTGCCAAGATGCATGGTATAAGGAGTAGTATGGGCATCCATCATGATGGTTTCTTTAATGTTCTCCTCTTTTTCAGGAATGCATACCCTTCCCCGAAAGTAGAGTAATCCGTCGTCACCCTTAAAGAAGTCAGGGACTAGGCTACCCTTGTCTAATTCCATCATAATCTTCCATAAATACGAATCTTTCGGCATTGCTTTTTTTATAGTTTATGGCAGGGTCGACTTAATGCTTAATGAGTTAAAAAGGGTAGAGGTGGCTGTGACATATTCTTCAAGTAAGGCTTTTGTGGTTAACTCGCCAGGTGTTGTTGGGTGTTAAGTCGTTACCACATGTGCAGCCATGTATCCATCATCTTCTTCTCCTTGTTGAGCGTCTTTCTTTGAGTCAACAAACTTCCTGCTTAAGGGATCGACCACTACATAGGCCTTCCCTGGGTGGTATTGTATGACTATTTTGTAGTCCTTCAGTAGTTCCAATCACCATCGTTGCCTCCTGATCAACTTCTTTTGATTGAATAAGTAGACCAAACTCTTATGGTCAGACATGATCTTGAAAGTAGCATTGAATAGATAGTGTCTCCATATCTTCAGTGTGAAGACTATCGCTGCCAATTCCAAGTATTTCTTTTCATGCTCTTTCAGTTGTTGAGACGCATATGCAATGACTCTATCATGTTGCATTAATACACACCTCAGTCTTAGATTGAATGCATTGGTGTACCCAGTGTACTTGGTATTTCCATTAGGTACAGTTAATACTGAGGCCATCATGAGCTTTTGTTTCAAAGTTTGGAAGCTTGCCTCTCGTTTTACAATCCATTCAAACTTCTATCCTGTCACACCCCAATTTTGGACTTACCAATGGAATGATGAACCGTTATGAAAACCAATGGTCCAAACCAGGATCTCGTATAGGCTATGCCAATCATGTTAAACCAAAACACATTCCACAGTAATAATCAGAGATATTTGAGTAAATAGTGGAAGTCTTATTAATAATGAACTGATGTCTACATGATAAATAATTAAATGATCCAGTTATCTTCAATTAACCAAAACATAATTAATACATATTGCAAGTATCAAAATATAAAAGTTAAACACTAAGCGTAACCACGGTGGAAACACTCGCTTGATGAGTCTTGCTCATCCTCTACAGCTTGCACATCCATAGCCACTACATGTCCATACGTTGGAGTATCCATGTAGTCTTCAACAATAACACCTGCAACATCAGAAACTAAAAAGAATTATGCGTGCGAGGGTCAACTCTCCAATTTGAGCTCAGTGAGTGAACAAAAAAATACAACAAACATATGCATGCATTCAATTCATATCTTTGGTCTGATTTTTAAGTTTGCAATATGCTATAGAAAGGATTGGCGATCACCGCACCTCTATACATGAGTGTGTGAATCTACCAAATTGATCAAACACCATTGTCGTCTCACATGCACCCACCATGGAATAGATATAACTAAAGTGTCTAGATCAAACACCGCCAACACTTTCCCTGATGCCCTATCCATACCAACACGTAAAGCCCCTATTGGCGAGGGCTTACAAATTGGGTCTGCAACTAACCAATTCAAAATGTCATCCAGTGTATCCAAGGCCTCACCCCAGCATCCCTCAATAAGTCCATAGAGATAGAGCTAAGGCCCCTGACAGAGTCAAAGACCACACAGTCCGAGACACCTCCCTTGATGCCCTACCATGTAATATTTCTGCTAAGGTAATAGAGATATGATGATATCAGTAGGCAAGACATGAGTAAAGATAGAGCTAGAGTTAATGACCAGGTCAGAAACCACCATGCCATATCCTCCCCCTGATGCCCCACTAGCATCAAGGACACTAACCACACACATACAGTCACATGCCTATTCCTAGCATCATCATCATCATCATCATCATCATCATGTTATAATATACAGAAATAAATATGCATAAGCAGTAATAGCAGAAATATTAGATGACACGTGAGATGCACATTACAAGCATACAAGCATAAAAACATTCGTTGCATTGGACAAAATAAAATACAATAGTTTGTTATTATCTAATTATTTTAGGTCTTGTTCCCTCACCTTTGATTGATGTTTGTTCCTCTCTCAAGCTTTGGAAGTCACTTTGAATCTATTGGGAACCTAAACAATTAATGTATTTAAGTTAGAGTTCAAGTTTATCAAGTTACAGTAGTCGAAAACCTTGTTTAGTCTCAAAATATACTTGCTGTAATCCTATGGTCGATCCTATGGTCACAATATATGCCACCGTAGGACATACGATCGATCCCTATGGTCGCATTACATGCGACTGTACCTACAATCGTATGTTTCCTAAATTCTTCCCGAATGACTGTGGTCGACTATTTTCTCATCCCATGGTGGACATTAGCTGTGACCATACAAGTTTAATATAATTTATTACTTTCAATATGGATTCCTCCTCTTGGATCATCAATGGAATTCATTCTAAAATCATTCTATGGACTTTAATGACAGTTTATCCTTATCAATTATCCTTACCCTACTCTCTATGGTTTCCCATAGAAAACTTATAACCGAATCATTGTATTAGGTTCCATACATCAATTTGAAAAGAATCTATTCTATCTGATCTACCCTACACAGTCAAGTCCATACCTTAAGCTTGTTGTAGAAGATAAAACTCTTCTCTGCAAAACCTTCCTCTCAGCCTTCTTTTCCAAATCTCCTTCTCCTTCTCTTCCTCTTTCTCTTTCTCTTTTAGGTTTAGAGTTTTCAATTTGGATTCTAAAAGAGTGAGAGAGGCTAAAGAATGTCCTTTATATAGAGAAAAACCCCCATATAGAGTCATCTTTTAATTAAGAAAGAGTCCTCTTCAAATTAGGAAAGTTTACTAAACACAGAGTCGGTTATGGGTTTGTACGGTCGATCGTGCTGTGGCATAATTAGTCGACCATACAACCAAAACATGTGACCATAGGTTATATGGTCTCAATACGGTCGACCATAGGTGCCACCGCAGTCCTCAAAACTACCACCACACGTCCAAAATTTACTGGTTTTTAATTTTGACTGTTGCTTCCACACAAACTTAAACAGTCAACCACAAAAACTAAATTTGACTTGTGGCTTACCTCATCTTGTGGTTTCTTCATACAATTGGTTCACTTGAGCTGGTTATGATGGTAAGATAGATCACCACACGAGAACGTAAGGTTAGACCAGGTTCGTGGCGTATGGGTTTTACATATCCTTTCTTCGTGAGTTGGGTTAATGGCACCACGATTCATGAGTAGTCTTGTATGAATAATCGATAATATCCAGCTAGACCTAGGAAACTCCTCACCTTTGTGACTGTTTTTAGGGTTTTCCATTCCAATACTACCTAAACTTTACTGGGGTCTACAGCTATCCTTTCCCCCGAGATGATGTATTCGAGGAATGCCAACTCCCTTAACCAAAACCCACACTTCTTGAATTTAGCATACAAATTCTCTTCCTTGAGTCGTTGCAAAACCTTTCTCAGGTATTCTTTATGTTCTTCAGGAGAGAGAGAATACATCAGGATGTCATTAATGAATACTATGACAAACTGGTCTAAAAAGTCATGGAATAGTTCATCAATTCCATGAACGATGCAGGAGCGTTTGTCAATCTGAATTACATGACTCTGAATTCATAATGACGATAGTGGGTCTTGAAGGCAGTCTTTAGAATATCAGCTTCCCAGATATTCAAATGGTAATAGCTATATCGTAGGTTGATCTTCAAGAATATCGAGGTTCCTTGTAGTTGATCAAATAAGTCATCAATCCTGGGTAAAGGGTATCGATTTTTTACTGTGAGTTTATTCAATTCTTGATTGTCTATGCATAGTCTGACACTTCCGTCCTTCTTCTTGACAAATAATACTGGTGCTTTCCTTGGTGAAATATTTGGCCTAATAAAGCCTTTATCTAGCAGTTCTGGTAATTGATCCTTGAGTTCTTTTAATTTTACCGATGCCATCCTATAAGGTGCTTTGGATATTTGGGAGCAAATTAATTACAAACTCTGTTGCTCTGTCAAGTGGTAAACCTAGTAGATCTTCTGGGAACACTTTAGGGAATTCATTTACTACTCATAACTCTTCTAGCTAGGGAGTTTCTATGATAGTGTCTACAACAGATGCAATATATGCAGTACATCCTTGAGCTAGTAACTTACTTGTTTACAAAGCAGATATAAAGATATTTTTTTGTTTCTTTAGCTTGTCTCCAATGAAAATGATTACCTTATCGTCATCCACATCGAAGGAGACTTTTCTCTCAACACAAAGGATGCTAGCCTTATGTGTAGGTAGCTAGTCCATTTCTAGAATTATGTCAAAGTCCAACATATTTAGGAGTATCAGATTTGCATCCATCTACCAATTTTCGATTTAGATCGTACACGGTCCGTGGTAGTAGTTCAGTTTCACTTGTTGTCCCAATGGCATACTGACCATGAGTTGAGATTCTATTTGCCTTGGTGACATTTCCATTTTATCAGCGAATGAGGGCGACAAGGAAGAGTGGGTCGCACTCGAGTCAAAGACTACTAGAGATAGTAAATTTGACATAGATAAGGTACTTAATGGTACGTAGCTTATTAACTTCTATAATGCTTTAAGAATATTCCCAGTTCATGCATAAACAGTTTAACTACTATGAAAGAGAATACCTATGACCATGCTAGTAGAGTTCTCGGCATCTTCTACCATTATGGCATAGACCTTGCCCTGTTGAAGTCCTTGCTTTGACGGAGGGGATAGTTCTTGGTATATGTCCCTCTTGGTGACAATTGTAGCACCTCACCGAACCAGGTTCTAGGTCAACAGAAGTAGGGGCAATAGCTTCCTTCGTAGGAACCTGAGCAGTTACCTTCTTTGCAACAGTGGTTCTAAATGGCTTCTTGGCATTATAATTGTTTGTGAAAGTATTAGCTCTCTTGGTGCCCACAGTTGTCAATCTGCCCTTCCAGCAAGCTTGGTACCCGTCTCTTTGGCTGTCCTCCACTACCTTGGCTGTCTATACAACACTTGCATAGGTAGTATGGCCTTGAGCCTTAACAATGGCTCGTACTCATCCCCTTAAGCCATTAGCAAACCTCTTGGCCTTTAATGCATTCATTCACATGCCTGGGTTTTAAAAATAATACAACCTCTCAAAGTCCTATTGGTACTCAGTGACCGATCTTTGTACTTGGCTAAAAGTCAGATACTCTGTCACTTTCTGGTCCCTGTAACTCTATGGAAAGTAGTTGCCAAACAAGGCTTCTTTAAAGTTTTACCACGAGATGTTACCGTATCTGGCCTCTTGGATAAGCCGAGTGGATTCCCACCAATTATCGGGTTCGTCTTTGAATATGAAGGTGGTGCACAAAAGTTTCTGTTCGTTGGTGCACGACATCATCCTTAGGGTCTTCTCAATTGTATGCATCCAAATAGCCAGACGTAAGGGATCATTTCCCATACCTATAAACTTGGGAGGCTTCATCTTTTGGAAAGCTTCCACTATCCTTGCCATGGGTGTCAAGGTAGGTGGCAGTGCTACCAGAGGAATGACTGTAGCAATATTTATAGGCACCGGTGGTACTTGTGGGGCCACATGTGCTGCAGCTATTGGTACTAGAGCAGGTATTTGATTGGTAGGTGGTGGTACTGGCACTTGAGCAAGTGCTGGTGCTAAAATAGTTAGAGATGCCAAAATGGGAGTAACCGGACGGGTTGCCTCCCCACGGAGCACAGCTATAAGCCCAGTCATTAATTATTGTTGTTGGAAACTGAGGTCGAGGGTGACATTTCCCATTATTGCAATAAAATCTGTTGCTGTTAGCACTGGTGGTGGTGGTAGTACTACTGGTACTGGCTCATGGTTTACCTCAGGCGGAGGTACCGGTTCTTGTATTGCCCCCTCTGGTGGGGCATCTCTCTAGGGTGTTAGGTTTACGTCGCCTTCTTCTGGTACTAGGGGCCATGAGTGGGAAACTCTGCTCAGACCTGAAAAATTTTAAATGGTCAGTCAACTCACGGGTATGAATGTTTCAATATTACATCATGCAATGCGATGACATGTTTAAAGCTCAAACTAAAATCTTTCAAATGCACTGCTGATGAATTAGATGATCAAACATTCACATAGAGTGAAGAGCTTACAGAAAGGGACGTGCGACATATGATCGACCACACCTCTGGCTAGGTGAGGGGCGTGCAACTGGTGTCTGACCCCATGTTGCTGTCTTGATTTAATAAAGGCGCGACTTTGTTTTTCTCTCATTTCTCTTGGTGTAGAGCTAGGGTTCAATGGATAGAAGGTGCATACCATCTGAAATTGGTTCTTGGAGACTTCCTTGGTGGTTTCTTCCCTAAATCCTTCTCGTTATCATCTCGACACCTCGGCATGGTAAGTTACTCAAATACATTTTCATTCTCCTTAACCTAATAGGAGGAAGATATCCCGCTGCACTCCATAGTACTGATATGTCAGGAACAGGGTGTGACAGTAATCCTAAGCATCTAAAGTTTTGTAATCCTTGCTATTTAGGAATTATTATTTAATCTGAGAATCTATACCTTGATTGACGAGTTGTGATGTAAGCAGTGTCATGGACTATGAGTTTAAATGGGCTAGGCCGTGTTGTAAAAAATAAAAATAAAAGTATGATATTTCATTGTGATGAATTGTGATTAGAAGGTCACCTATGTAGATGAGCCATGTTGTTTATGAAATAAGCTCCAATAACTATTGAAACAAGAACATGATCGCCATGTGGAGAAAATTCGAAGGACTAAGCTGTAGAACTATTTTACTATGACATTGAATGAGATGTTGAATTTTCTTTTAGTGTTGGAAGAAGTCATTATATGAACTACTTTAAGATAAATAGTAAAGTCTAAAGCCATGCCAATCACGTAAGAAGGCTTTCTGTTAATTCAAGTCCCATAAATTGATATAGAAGCTATATAAACAATTGTTATGAACTAGAAGCATTGGAAAGTTAGATTTTGAAAGGAAATGGATTGCTTATAAAAGCTAAACTGAAATACATGGTTATGAGCATAAAATGAGATAAATGGATCAGAACAAAATGGATTTGTTGCTTAGGCTATGAGAACATTTGATTTAAAATGAAAAAGTAAGGAAGTGTCAAGGATTAAAAGGAAAATGGACTGAAGAAAGTAGGAAGAATTGAAGTGGGACTGGATTGAGAAATAATGAACTGTTACTAGTTCTAAAGTATAAAAAGGTGAGATATTGTTATGCAAAGTGTGATGTGATAAATTTGATAATAAATTCTAGTTTTAAAACTGTGTGATAATATGTGGTTTTGATATCTGATTCATAGAACCATGTTGTTGATAATTTTGTGATTATGGATGTGTGAATAATTATGAGTAGAGGGCTCGTGTGGTAGCCATTAATCTTTAGGGCAACTAAGCATTATAATTGTGAGCTTGTGGTGGCCATCTTTTACTTAAGAGCTGATTTTTATAGTAAGACATAGTGGGTCAGTTAACTTAAGATGAGGATAGATATTGATGTATGGACTGGTTTGAGACTGAAGTTTAGAGTCATATCTGTTTGTACATAAATAAAGTGGGTATGAACTATAAAGGTTATCTTTTAGTATATGGAATGATTTCTATGTGGAGGTATGAGAAGCTGATTTTCTTCATGTGTACATGGGTATGTTTTAAGAGCTACTGAGACTAAAGAAGTGATGTAATTAAATGTACACAGGTTGGAGATTTCTTAAGTATAAGGTACCTACATTGTAAAAATATCCAAGTATTATAAGAAATTTTGTTATGGCTTACAAGGCATGGCTCAAACAAGTTAGGAATAGAAATGGACTGCTTTAAGCTTAATAAATGATCAGTAGTGATATGGACAGATTTGAAGAGAAATAAATTGTGTGAGATTTATTTTAACAGTCGACAACTGCCATTGGATATAAGAGAAATATCAAACTGTTATCAGTTCCAGGTACGGAGGAGTATTGATGTGCAAAGTGTTAAAGCATGAACTGGAAGCTAGTTGTAGGTAACAGTTGCAATGTAAGTCTAAGAATTGATTTCTTCAATGTAAACATGAATTGAGAATAGAGGTACTACATTGATTTCGGATAAAGATGGATAACTAAGATACTAAGAGTTTGAGGATTTAGTTAACTTTGAGGATGCTAGTAAGTGTCCAAGAATGATCCAATTTCGAGGATGAAATTATGTTAAGGGGGGAAGATTGTAACACCCCAGCCAACTAAGGTGTTAAGCTAGCTAGTCTTACATGGTGGATAAGAAATCCAGGGGTATTTTGGTAATTTTCCTCATGCTAGAAAGAGGTAAACACTTATTGTGTTGGGTTAACCAATGATAATTGTCACACCCCAATTCTAGACTAACCAGAGTAGTTTGATGAACCGTCAATAAATCAACGGTTCAACCAGGATCTCTTATAGGTCCTACCCACCATATCAAACCACACACACTTTCCATCATAATAATCAGAGATAATAAGCAAATAAGCGAAATTTTTTATAAATAATGAACTGAGTATCTAACAGTGATAAAATAAAATAATCAATTACATATTCGATAATCAAAATAGCTAAACTAATCAAAGACACATTGATTGCACTCGTATGCCAGATCATGCCCATCTTTTACAGCTTCTACGTCCATAGCCACCATGTGTCCATACGATGGTGTATTCATGTAATCTTTTATAGTAGTACCTGCATTATCAACTAAAAATAATCGATGTCGAAAGGATGAACACACATCACGGCTCAGTGAGCAAATAAAAAAATGTGTAAACATATGCATGCATTCAATTCAATATTTTTGGTTTGGTTTTTAAGTTTCCAATATGCTATAGAAAGGTTTGGGGGCCCCTGCACCTCTATACATGAGTGTGTAAATCGGCCCAATGAATCAAACACCATTGTCATCCCACATGCACCCACCATGGAATAGAGATAGAGCTAAAGTATTCGGATCACACACCGCCAACACTTCCTCTCATGCCTTATCCATACCAACACGTAAGCCCCTATTGGAAAGGGCTTGCAAACTGGGCTCACAACTAAACAATCCTAATGCCATTCAGTGTATCCAAGGCCTCACCCCAGCATCCCTCAATATTTCCATAGAAATAGAACTAAGGCTCCCTGACAGAGTCAAAGACCACACGATTCGAGACCACCTCCCTTGATGCCCTATGATGTAATAGTTCTGCTAAGATAATGGTGATACAATGATGTTAGTGGATAAGACTTAGGTAGAGATAGAGCTAGAGTCTGGTGACCAGGATGAACCACAATGTCACATCCTCCCCCTGATGCTCCACTTGCATCCAACATGCTAACCACACAGACACACAATCACATGCCTATTCCTAGCATCATATGATCATCATGTTATAAATAGACAGAAGTAAATATGCATGAGCAGTAATAACAGAAATATTGGATGACATGTGAGATGTACATTACAAGCATACAAGCATAGAATCAATCATGGAATTGGACTTAATAAAATAATTTATTATTATCCAATTAGTTTTGATCTTGTTCCCTCACCTGTTAACAATACCCAATCTCCTTCCAAGCCTTGTAACTCTCTTTGAATCACTTTAATAACCTAGAAGTTATATGAATTTAAGTTAGGCTTCATAGGTAATCTGTTACAGTAGTCAGAAATCAAAGCAGATCAGTAATATGTGTCTGATTGGTCCTATGGTCTCATGCTGTGTCGACCATACCACGTACGGTTGATACCCTAAGGTCGCACTATATGCGACTACACTTGCGACCATACATTTCTTGGATTCCTCCCAAATAGCTATGGTCAATACTCTGGTCATCCTATGGTCGACCGTAGCGAAGACCATATGAGTTTAATGTGATTTCTTACTTTCAATACGGATTCCTCCTCTTGGGTTATCCACGGGGTCTTCCCTAATGATCATTCTAAGGTCAACATGCTTAGTTTTACTGAGTTAATTACTCTAACTCATTCTCCATGATCCCCTTGAGGTTTGCTCAGAAAATCCCATAGATGAATCCTTACCTTGCGTTTGGTATTATAATTTACATTAGAAACTTGTACTCTTGGTATTCTAAGGCTATAGAGACAGGGTTCATACCTTATTGGTTGTAGAGAGCCTATAAAACTCTTTCTCTCAGCCTTCTTCTCTATCTTCCTAGTCTTCCCTTTTTCTCCTTCTCTTCCTTCTCTTCTTCTAGGGTTTGATAATGTTCCAAAAGAGTGAAAAAGAGTGAGGAACATCCTTTATCTAGAGAGAAACTCTCCATATAGAGTTCTCCAGAAAAAAGAAAGAGATCCCCCTTTTATTTGGAAAGTTTCCAAATTAGAAGTTTGATTTGGGGTCATACGGTCGGACGTACGGTCGTAAAACCCATCAACCATACGCTTGAAAACATCGACTGTACGGCTATTGGTTAGTGGTTTTTATTTCCCATCATATGGTCAACCATACCTACCCAGGTAGTCAACCATACACTTAGTTTTAAGCGTTTTTAAGTCGATTTTCATACCTAGTCTCATGGTCCTTCTTCAAACGATCGATCCACTTGATCCAACAATGATGGGAAGACCTGACACGACATGGTTAGACTGGGTTAGTGGAGTACGGGTCTTACAACTCCCCCCTTACATAAATTTCATCCTCGAAATTTGTACATACCTTCCGAGTCAAATAAGTGAGGGTATTGCTTTTGCATAGCGTTCTCTTCTTTCCATGTGACTTCGTCTACATCTTGACTTCTCCAAGTAACTTTAACATAATAGATGTTGTAGTTGCGAAGACGTTGAACCTTTCGACTAGTGATCTCAAAAGGTACCACTTCGAACATCAAATCTTCAGTCAAATCTGGTGGATCTGTTGTTAACACATGTGTTGTATCTTTGACGTACTTCTTCAGTTGTGAGACATGAAATACATCATATAAACTAGACATCAATGGTGGTAGTGCTAACTGATATGCTACCTTTCCATGCCTTATCAGAATCTCATAAGGTCCAATATATCTTGGACACAATTTTCCCTTTTGTCCAAACCTTTTTAAACCACGCATATGAGATATTTTTAAAAATACCTTATCACCTGTGGTGAATTCAAGGTCTCTACATCGGTTGTCTGCATATTGCTTTTGACGGTGCTGAGCTATTCGGACCCTTTCCTTGATAATGTCAACTACTCGACAAGTCTCTTCGATAAATTTGGGTCCAACAATACTCCGTTCTCTAACCTCGTTCCAAAATAAAGGAGTTCGACATTTTCTACCATACAGTGCTTCATAGGGCGACATCTGTATTATAGCCTGATAGCTATTATTATAAGCGAACTCGATTAACGGTAACTTCTCATCCCATGATCCTTTGAAATCAATTACATAAGCTCGGAACATGTCTTTTAAAATCTGAATGGTGCGCTCCGACTATCCATCGGTTTGAGGGTGAAATGTGGTACTAAATTTTAGTATGGTACCCATAACCTTCTGTAATCCTTTCCAAAACTTTAAAGTAAAGCATAGATCTCTATCGAACATAATGCTTTTAGGTACACCATGCAATCTAACAATATTATCCACATACAGCTTAGCTATCCTCTCCAGGGTATACTAAGGTCGTATAGCTATGAAACGAGCTATCTTAGTCAAATGATCTACAATCACCCAGACTATCTCAACCACTCTGGGAGTCAATGGTAACCCTGTGATGAAGTCCATAGTAATGCAGTCCTATTTCCATGCTGCTTCTGGTAGTGGTTGCAACAAGCCTGCAGGTCATTGCCTTTTCGCTTTCACCCGCTGACAATTTAGGCATTGAGATACATATCTAGCTACATCTGCTTTCATTCTCCTCCACCAATATAGTTTCTTTAGATCATGATACATCTTTTTACTTCTAGGATGTACCGAATAAGCAGTAGTATGGGCTTCCTTCATTAGTCTGTGTCTAATATCTCAGTCTTCACTTTCAGGAACACACACTCTCCCTTTGTATCCTAGTACCCTTTCAAATTCCAAAGTGAAATCAGGAATAGTCCTACCTTTTTGAAGGTCTTCTTGCATTATTCTCAGATAGGGATCTAATTTTATAGCTGCTTTCACTTCGTCTATCAGATCAGGTATAATCTTCAATGTAGCAAACATATTTAAAAATCGATGAATAAATCGGTTGATCTACCCGGTTTATTAATTATGAACTGTTCATTGCCACAATTGAATACTCTTCCTGTGACACACATTGCAGCACTTGTACTCGTATCTTCCAGTTATTTTGCCATTGCTTTTCTGCTTAGTGCATCAACAACTATATTAGCCTTCCCTGGAAGATACTGGATATACCAATCATAATCCTTTAGCAAGTCTAGATATCTCCTCTGTCTCATGTTTAACTCCTTCTGATTGAAAAGATGAGTGAGACTCTTATGATCTAATTTAATCTAGAATATCTCTCCATATAAATAATATCTCCATATCTTGACAGCATGTACTACCGCTGCTAACTCCAAGTCATGAGTAGGGTAATTCTTCTTGTATGTCTTTAATTATCGGGAAGCATACATAATTACTTGTTTTCCTTGCATGAGAACACATCCTAAACCTATCCCAGATGCATCGGTGTACAAGAAAAATGGTTATCCAGGGATTAGAATAGTCAAGATGGGAGCTGATATCAGTCTTGTCTTCAATGTTTGAAAATACATTTCACATTTGTCGATCCAAACAAACTTTTCCCCTTTCTTAGTCAAACTGGTAAGAGGTACGGTGATTCTAGAGTAATCTTCCATGAATAGTCAATAATACCCAGCTAAACCTAAGAAACTTCTAATTTCTGCAACATTCTTAGGTGGTTCCCATTTCACAATAGCTTCAATCTTGCTAGGATCTACTTTAATTCCATCAGCTGTTATGGCCTACGAATGCGACTTCATTTAGCCAGAACTCACACTTAGTAAATTTAGCGTAAAATTTTTCTGTTCTTGATCGCTGCAGCATGGCTCTAAGATTTGTGATATGAGTTTCTTTGCCTTTGGAGTAGAATATTAAGTCATCAATAAATACAATAACTGATGTATCCAGCATATCATGGAATACCTAATTCATGAGTTCCATAAAACTTACGGGTGCGTTAGTCAATCCAAAAGACATAACTAGGAATTTGTAATGTCCATATCTGGTTCTGAATGCGATCTTCAAAATATCACCTTCCTTGATCTTCAATTGATGGTATCCTGATAAAAAATTAATCTTGGAGAACACTTTGGCACCTTGCAATTGGTCAAATAAGTCATCGATTTGAGGCAACAGATACCTATTCTTGATTGTGAGCTTGTTCAATTCTCGACAATCTATACTATCAACCCCAATTCTGGTCTAACCAGAATGGTGTGATGAACCACCAATAAACCAACGGTTCACCCAGGATCTCGCATAGGTCGTACCCACCATATCAAATCAAATACACATTCCACATTAATAATCAGAGGTAATAAATTAATAAGCGAAAGTCTTATAGATAATGAACTGAGAGTCTAACAGTGATAAATAAGTATTTAATCTAATTATCTCCAAACCACAAGACATAAAAATAAATAATCAATTACATATCTGATGTTCAAACTATAACTAAACCTAAGCAAAAACACATTGGTTGCACTCGTAGGATGAATCATGCGTATATTCTTCAACTTCTACATCTATCGTAGCAATGTGTCCATACGTAGGCGCATTCATATATTCTTCAACAGTAAGACCTGCATCATCAACTAAAAATATTCGACGTCGAAAGGGTGAGCACACATCATGGCTCAGTGAGCAACTAAAACAATGCAACAAACATATTCATGCATTCAATTCATATCTTTGGTCTGGTTTATAAGTTTGCAATGTGCTATAGAAAGGTTTGGTGACCGCCGCACCTCTATACACGAGTGTGTGAATCCGTCCAATGGATCAAACACCATTGCCGTTGTGAGGACAATGATTGTAATTTGTTTGGACTTCAAGCAGCTGACTGACGAAGGTAGGCCTACGATGGTAGGCCCCTCATCTGTTCCCAGATTGACTTCTAAGTCGCCACCTAGATTAGGTCTAGGACCTTAGAAATGTAAAATCTCACCCTAAGGTAAGACTTCGATTGACTCATGACCCTTAGATTGGATTTCTGGTCTATCAGAGATTGGGTAAGCGTCAGGTTACGGTTATGGAAAGGGGTTAGGCACCTAAACTGCTCGATCGAAATCAGTCTCCTATACCTTTCCTATGCTAGACTCTATCTATTAAATCGAACCAAACCAAGTGGTTTGATATCATTGAACCAAATCTGTATCCATCAGATTACCTACGTATCATGGAATTATTTCGATAATCAGGTTCACCATCGTAGTTCAAGTGTGATTAAAGTTTATGACTATGATTTATGCTTGTGCATGATTAAGTTCATTGTTCAAGTTGAAGTTTATGCTTGAAAGGATGAGAAACCCTATGGGTTAGTATCTGGATAGTCCATATGAACTGATAGATAGTCCTAGTGGATCTAAGAAAGGATAATCCTTTCTAGGTTGGAATGTGGATAACCCTATTTGGGTTAAAATGTGGATAACCCTTTCTGGATTGAAATATGGATAACCCTATTTGGGTCAAAATGTGGATGGATATCCTAGTGGATCTATGGATAGTCCGAGTAGACTAAGGTGTGAATCAAAATTTGGGATTCTCTCAAATAGCCTACGTATCCTAGGGTTTGCCCTAGGAATCAGAATCAGCATAGTTTAAAATGGCTGAAATAACCTGTTCTAGGTTTAGGATTGAGAACCTATTATAGGTTTAGGGTTGAGAACTTATTCTAGGTTTAGGATATAGAACCTATTCTAGGTTTAGGATTTAGAACCTATTCTAGGTTTAGGATTTACTGAGGGGAAAAAATCATCCTGAGCACCCTTTTCATCCTAAGCTCTAATTTTGGAAGGATTGGCAAAGCTTTCTCTTTCTTTATTAAGATTTTTATTATTTTCCATTATACCTTTCCTAATAATGTGAGTGCCTAAATGCACATCCCCATGCCTAGATTGTCTTCTAGAAGTGTGCATACATGGCAGTTCAACTAGGGTGTTGTAAAAAATGAAGTTATTGCCACAAATAGAATATTCTATGTAAGCATGGCATGTATGATGTTTATGGTAACTAACAATATATAGAAAGATTATGAAAATCTCCCTAACATGAGATATGATACCATAAAAATCTATTTAAACTTGGTAAAACTTACTATGCTATATTCTAAGCATGACAAGTCTAAACATGGCATGTCTAAATATGGTAATTATCAAGATATTGCTAAATATGGTAAAAGAATCTATTTATTCTACCAAATATA
Source organism: Protea cynaroides (assembly GCA_028583415.1). Classification (NCBI taxonomy): domain Eukaryota; kingdom Viridiplantae; phylum Streptophyta; class Magnoliopsida; order Proteales; family Proteaceae; genus Protea; species Protea cynaroides. The sequence goes on from CM053268.1 coordinate 85,525,401, forward strand.
TCAACACGGATATGGCAAACATGGTATACGAGCAATCCAAAAAAAGCATGTGAGTACTTTAAATGTGGCCATTTATCCAAATATAGCATGTAGATACTCTAAATGTAGCAAGTATGCAATCAAACATGATAGAATTCACCAAATCACTCAAATAACCAATTGATATTACAGTGAATGAGACATGATGAAACCTTTTTGAAAATCCAAAATTATCAAAAAAATATGCTCAAGAAGTTCTTTTGAAAACATTGTAACTTTTATGAAGAAATTTGAAACGAATAATGACTCAAAAATGTCAAAATTGTGACACAAGGTTTCAAGTATTGCACAAACTAGAAACTGATTTCAAGTTCTGACATACTACACCAAAATGACCATAATTAGATCTTCTGTAACTCAAATTAAGTGCTATGTTTTTCACAGAAAGAGGACTTGACATGCTACATTTCATCTGAAGGGGTTGAATCCCAAAAGAGAGCACATATGGTTAAAAAATATTGCACAATTCAGTGCACATGCATGGTGACAGATTCTGTCACCTTGTACCATAATGGGCATATGGAGACCTAAATATATCAGAATTAACCACAAAATATACCCATAGAAAGAAGATTTAGAAATCTAACTTTTGTCTCAAAGCATCTAATCCCAACAAAGGACGAAATCAGGTCAAATAAATGCCACAAGACCGGATATTTGCACTGGTCAAGTCTGTTCCAGAGTTTTGACCAGTTGCCCCATATATTTCGTATAAAATCCCATAATTAATCAAAATTAAATAAAAATATATTTCCATGTATATAATTGACAGATCTAAAATTTCATCAAGAAAAACAAGTGCAAACAGAACATTCTCATTGTAAAAAAGATACTTTTCAGTCATACCAATCAGTATATCCTAACAGATTAAAAAACAGAGCACTATACACTTCAGAATCAATATCAATTCAATGAAAAATTGAAAAAATCAAAAACTAGTGCCATTTTTTAGAAGACTTCTTTATCTAAAAAATTTGAATGAAGTTGCTTTCTGATTATGGCCATAAAACCCTTTTCTAGAGACTTTCTGATAGGGGATTGCATTATACCCGTGTAGGGCAGCAATGCCAATGAAGAATTTTTTTGGTGGATTTTTCTAATTCCAAATGGAATGAAATTTCTAGGGGAGTCTTCTAACATATCAGAGAGAATCCCATAAAACGTTTTGCTTCAAAAACTAAACAAAACCAAATGAGATGTACGTCCAAAATTCGGATCCTAAATCTAAAAATTTCAGATTAGAAATCCACTTTGTAAAATTTATCAAAAACATCAAGCATCATCATATAACACTAAAATCATCATCATTGAATAGTTTAAACAAATTATCAAACATAAAAAATATTAGACATGAGCATCCTAACATCAACATCCATGCAATAGGGCATTCCTGATCGAGATTTAATGAAAATAATTCTTTTCAAGCAAAATCAACATTCAAACCTTCTAAAGACCACTAAATTCATTTTAGGGTTCCAACCTTGTGCTCAAATAGAGTGAAACCTTTGATCAAAGATTTTTTGGAGATTGTATCAAGATTTTTAAGGGTGAATCCTCATCCTCCTCTTCTCTGCTATTTTCTCTCTCTCTCGGCCTCTCTATCTTTCACGTTTTCTCTTTTTTCTTTTTTTTTCTCTTCTCTTCTTCTTCTCTCTTCTCTCTCTCTCGGCCTCTCTCTCTTTCACATTTTCTCTTCTAGAAAAAAAAATCCCTCTCTCTCTTTCTCTTGGCCTTTTTATCCTCTCCTCTCCTCTTCTAGAAGATCCCTTATTTCCTTTTCTTGTTCTTTCCTTCTTCTCTTCCTTCCTCTCTCCTTCTTTTCCACATTTTTTCTTCTTCTTTTCTTTCCTTTTCTCCTTTTTTCTTCTAGAAAATCCCTTCTTTCCTTTTTTTCTTCTTTCCTTCTTCTCTTCCTTCCTCTTTCTCCTTCTTCTCCACGTTTTTCTTCTTCTTTTCTTTGCTTTTCTCCTTTCTTATTCTAGAAAATCCCTTCTTTCCTTTTCTTCTTCTTTCCTTCTTCTCTTCCTTCCTCTTTCTCCTTCTTTTCCACGTTTTTCTTCTTCTTTTCTTTCATTTTCTCCTTTCTTCTTTTAGAAAATCCCTTATTTCTTTTTCTTCTTCTTTCCTTCTTCTCTTCCTTCCTCTTTCTCCTTCTTCTCCACGTTTTTCTTCTTTTCTTTCCTTTTTTTGGCTTCTTATCTTCTCTCCTTTTTACGGCTTTTTTCCTTTCTTTCCTATATATATATATATATATATATATATATATATATATATATATATATATATATATATATATATATATATATATATATATATATATATATATATATATAAAATGCATGCATATGGGCCGACGTGACTTGGTCCGGAATGGTCTGAGCTAGGTCGGGCTGAGTTGGACTAAGTTGGGTTGAGCTGGTTTGGATCAAGTTGACTTCTTCTATCATTTCATAGTCTATTTCCATCACCATTCCACATGGAATTTTCTGATAGCATTTATTCTAAATTTTCTACATTCACTTTGTAGAACACTAAAAAAGTGGAATATTAGAACTTGAATCAGCTCATTTGAAAATAAAATGGCAAACTTATGAATTTCAAAAGTTTAAGAAGGCCAATTATCGATAATTTGGCTAACCATTCTGCATGGGATCCTTCCGAGACTTTTGCCTAAAATCCAATACGTTCGCTTTGTAGAGTACTAAAAATGGAATATATTGAAACTGAAATCACCTGATTTGGATGTGGGGTGACCAAAATATGAATTTTCAAATATTAAACGATCATTTCCATATGTAATTTTGCAAGGGACCCTTCAGAGATTTCTGTACCGAATTTTTCACGTCCACTTTGTAGAACACCATAAATGAAGAATAATGGTCTTTGAATCATCTGAATCGGATGTAGAACGGCAAAGATATGAAGCATTGAAGTTCTATCGATAATTCTGCATGAAAGCTTGCATGGGGCCCACCGATGACCTCTACCCAGGATTTTTCATGTCCACTTTGAAGATGACTGAAAATAAGGAATATTGACCTTTGAATCATCTGATTTCGATATCGGATGACCAAGATATGATGATTTGAAGTTTAAATGATAATGCATGCATCATACGATAATTACGTAAATGCCCCTGCACTTTCAAACTGTGATACCTTCCTTGTTTGATATCAAAATTTGATGATTCCGGTCTCATTTTGAAGATAATTTCACGACCTATACATCCAAGTAGGTAATAGCCTATGACCCTACTGTGGGGTTCATTAAAGAATCACAAACCTTTGGGTTAAAAGCCAGAAATCTGCCATATGGATTCACTTATGCTGGGGGTAGCAAAAATGGGATGCTTATAAATGCCCCTCTTTAGCCGAGATTGTTACCAATTGAAAGCTAAAGACAAAAGAACCACATTTTTTATTTGAGTGAGATTGCTTATTGGGCTGCACTTAGGGTAAATTGTCCTAAACTGCCTATGTATTCTAAAGGTGTCCAAGAAATCAAGCCCAAAACATAGTTCGACTGGCAAGATGTTTGCTCTTCTTGGAAAATTGATGATCGTTCTTCTTGTATAAAGCTAGGCTGTGAATACAAGGCTCATTTATAAACTGGGAACCTCTTCTTGCTGAGGTGAGACTCATGATGCAAGGTATGCACGGGCTTGAACCTGACTTGATCCATTTGTAGGATGATAAACCTTTTCTTGTATGAAGCTAGGCTGTGAATACAAGGCTGGTTTGTAGGTTTGGAACCTCTTCTTGTATGGAGCTAGGCTGTGAATACAAGGCTCATTGGTAGGCTGGGAACCTCTTCTTATATGGAGCTAGGCTGTGAATACAAGGCTGGTTGCACGAGCTTGGGCTCAGCTTTGATTTATCTAGTTGGAGGAATTATTGTCTTTCCTTTTGATTGAACTGCGGCTCTTTAGATTTACCATTTTGGGTTGAGTACCTGCACTTGTCAGATCATTGAAAATTTCATAGAGCATGTTATAATGATCATTTCTAATGGGGTAGGGAAACAAATGTTTCTTTGTTGAATTTAAAGAAACATAGTTCATGAAACACACTGTAATTCAAAAAAACATAAAATGCTATTGGTTTCTTGATTGAGGCAACTCTAGGGAGTGTTCGAACTTTTCAATTGTTCCATTTACAAGTAATGGTATCTACCAAATCTAATGTCAACTCTCTAGGAAGTTCACAATCAGTCACTTCTCTGATGGTGCTTGCTGGAATATTGAATTGTTGAGGTAGCCTTGTTGGGGAATAGAATGAAGTATGAGTCAACCCCATAAACCGGACATGTAAACTATTCTCTGTATTTATAACAACCTGCTCTTGTTTCCACCAAGTGCATTTTCATCTGTTATCTGCTGTGGTTATTTCTTTGAGGTGGTTGAACCAATCTGTGTCTATTTGATAGGCCATAGGATTTGTTCTTTTTGCTAATTGGTAGGGGTTAACGGTCGTTGCTTCAGATTCCTCAACTAATCCTAATCTCTCTGTTAACCAAATTTGAAGTAAATATGGTGATCCGCTAAAATTGTCCAGCTCGAACTGATTTTGATGAGTTTCCATGAAGTCAAGGGCCTTCAATGTCTCAGCCAACACTATAGGGATGATGTCAAAACCTTGCCTCGCATGTTTGATGAGGTCTATTATGATTGGAGGTTCTGTATCTGTGCAACTTCGTAGCAATAATCGGGCTATGCTACAATAGAGGTAAGCGTGTCTTTTCTGCTCCTGTGCTTCTTTCCCTTTTGGACTTGTACGAGCATACGATTTGATCATGCGCTTTATCTGTAGTCGTTGATCTTGTACAAAATGACACATTTCTTTCCTATCCCAGCTGAAAAAATTTTGTATCTCTTGCTTGTAATCTTTTCCTGGAGATGGTTTGAAAATCTTCCGCTTAGGTGTGTGCAGGAGGCAAGCTCTGAATTCTTCCACAGTTGGGCATAACTCGACTTCTCCCATCCTGAAGACATGAATTATTGGATCCCAGCATTGAGCGGCTGCTTTCAAAAGATCTGAGCATAATTTTATCGTTGTCAATTGAGGAAGTGCCTCCAGTTGATGCTTTCGCAAGAAAGAGCTATCTTCTGTGAACTCAACACGCCAGCTCTAGTTTTTCAGTGCCTTATCCATCTTTGTAATTCTGTTCGACGGATCGATGGATTGTCAGCCTTCCGGGTGTGACCTGTAGGAATCCCAACATACAAATAGAGGTTAAAATAATTGAATCATTGGAATTATCTTAAATTGTTGTTGTTTAGATATATTGAAATGCCCTTAGTAGATTACACATGAAATGTATACATATGACTAACTCTGTCTGAGTTTTAAGTACTTAAATCTATAGACATGATGAGCGAAAGTGGAGGTCCAAATGGGACTGACAAGAAACTATCCAGGTGGGTCTGCCGCCTGGAGGAGTTTGTGGTTATTTATGTAGAATGGACTTATCTTACCGAGAAGACCCCATTTATCAGTTTGAGAAAGGAGGGCCTATTGGAATCTTGGGATGCCGTCAGATGTAATGAACGATAGATAAGAATTCCAGCCAAATTTTTATTTTATAATTTCTTAGATTGATATACTCATGAGAGTTTATATCAAATGATATGAAAGATGGGCTTTGATGTGTAACTCTTGGGAAATCCGTTTGATAGATGGACGGATGAAAGAGTTTAGCCAAAAATTGGGAATTCTTTCTTTGATTATGATGATAAGATGAGCCATCCCTGGGTGAAAGGTGTTGTACCCCATCGGAGAATCCAGTCAACCATGTCGGTAAGTTCTTCAAATGAATGATGCCTGTTGTTGGTGTCAGCAGGTGAGAGAGAGACCTTCTATACTCTCCATTTTTTTTGAAGAGTGTAGAGGCTACACATAATATCTCTTCACTTGATCCAAGTTGGTCAAGTATTGTAACTTAATGCCTTCCATGTTGATCAGTCGAATAGCTTTTCTAGGTAAGATTTCCTTTACCATGAGTGGTCCACTCCAATTAGGGCGAAACTTGCCCCTAGGGTCATGGACAGGTGCTCTTTGCTCCTTCAATATTAGGTCCCCGACTGTCAAGTAATGAACACGCACCTTTTTGTTAAAGGTTGCTGCCATTCTTTGGTGGTATTTTTTTACATTATCGACTGCCTTCATTCTTCTTTCATCAACGAAGTTCAATTCATCATATCTGGATTGCAGCCATTCAGCTTTTGGAATCTTGCATTCCATCAAGACTCTCAGTGATGGCACCTCTATTTTAATCGGGAGGACTGCTTCCATACCATATATTAGTAAATACGGCGTTGCCCCCAGTGGATGTTCTTATGGATGTTCTATATGCCCAGAGTGCATAAGGTAGTTTGTTTTCCTAGTCAACATTAGTCTCTGCCATCTTCTGGAGGATAACCTTGACATTTTTATTGGCCGCTTCTACTGCCCCATTTGTCTGTAGACGATAAGGAGAGGACCGGTGCCTTTTGATGTGGAACTTGTCACATAATTCTTGGACTCTCCCTCTGAAGTGTTGTCCTTGATCTGAGATTATAGAATGAGGTATCCCATGCTGGCATATGATGTATTCTTGTAGAAATTTAGCCACTTTGTTTGCTGTGAGCTTGGCATATGACTGTGCCTCCACCCACTTTGTGAAATAATTAATGGTAACCAAAATGAATTCATGCCCATTTGAGGCTTTAGGATGAACCTTTTTGATCACATCTATGCCCCAGGTTGAGAAGGACCATGGAGAACTAAGAGTATGCAACTCTGCTAGAGGCACGTGTATCAAATTAGCGTGGATTTGGCACTTGTGACATTTTCTTACAAACTCTGCACAGTCTGCTTCCATTGTGTTCCAGTAATATCCCATTCTGAGGATCTTCTTTGCAAGAATTCTAGCATTCATGTGAGGTCCGCATATTCCTTGATGGACTTGTTTGATGATATTTTGCACCTGTTCCTCGTCGACACAGATCAACTACACTCCTTGATGGGATCTTTTGTACAGGATATCTTTGCATAGTATGAACTGAGAGGCATATCACCTAAGAGACTTCTTCTCACCTGTTGTTGCTTCCACTGGATACTTTCCTTCCTTGATGAAATCTATGATGGGAGCAAACCATGGTTGGCCATCGACTGTCAGTGCATTCACTTCTTCCAAGTGGACTGGTCATACTCTTTTCTCTATGATTAGGGGTTTGATACGTCCCAAAGGATCATTTCCAATCATTGAAGCCAAGGTGGCCAATGCATCAGCGTACTTATTGGTATCTCTTGGGGAGTAGTCAAATTTAATTTGCATGAATTTCCAAGCCAAGGTTATTGCACATTGTTGGTAAGGTACCGTTAGGAGGGAAATGATCCATCCACTTAAAATCTTACACGTGTCAAGTTGCGCCTTTGGAGCCCCAGTGCTCGGAGTGTCTCGCGCTCGTCTTCATGTATTCGGCCTATTATGCATACGGCCTCTCATGCGCTCGGCCTCTCCGGTAGCGCTCGGGTCTCAGTCCTACTCGGCTACGGTTCTCAGACGGAAGCCAGAGTCCTAATGTGATTAGGACTACCTCCGAGGAGTCCTTCTCCCACTCTGATACGAAACCGACTATCCCGGTGGGTCGTTACTCACACATTGGCACGTGTCAGTCCCAGAGCTGACCAACTTAGCTTCCTTGGCTAAGGTCTCCGACTCCTACTCGGAGTCTACCACCCAGGTGTCCCCTAGTCCGACACATGGCAGTCCTATTGGCGATCTATTTCCCTGAGTCCTGGTGCCTCCATGCCTCTTCCCAATCTATAAGTAGGGGTCATCCCTCGAGGTAAACCCTAAGGCAGTTACAAGCTACAAGCTATTATTGCTCATCCCATACGCTCAAACTCACTCAGCGTCCCACTCTCTTTAAACTGGAGATAGCCTTCTACTATCTCTTGACTGTTTACCTTGGGAATCTAGGCATCGAAGGGTAACCGGGGCTTAGGCGCCCCCTCCTTTGTCTCTTCTCTGTTGTTGCAGGTAACTCAGAGCGCAGATCAACGTGCGATTTCCAACCGTAACAGGTACCAGCTTTTCGTCTTTAGTTTTTTAGTCTCATCTGACTTGATAGATAACAATTGATGAGTCACCATAGACCTTTAATCTATAGACCCCTATGGCCAAGGCTGCCTTCAGTCCCATGATACATGCTTCGTACTCTGCAATGTTGTTTGTGTAGTCAAAGTTTAATCTGAATGAAAATGGCACAAATGTCCCTTCTGGATCTATGAATAAGACGCCGGCCACATATCCCATATGATTTGCGGCTCCATCAAAGAACATTATCCATGTGTCATTCTTCCCCTCTTCTTGAGTTGTGTAGACTTCTTCATCTGGGAATACAACTTTCAGATGCCTGAGGTTATCATCAACCAGTAGAGCTGATAGATGTTCTGCAATTATGCTCCCCTTGATGGACTTTTGAGTAGTGTATGTGATGTCCAATTCGGACAACAACAATAGCCACCTAGCCAACCTTCCTATCAAAGCTGGTTTCTCGAATAGATACTTTAGGGGGTCCATTCTGGAAATGAGTATGACCTTGTAGGATAACATATAATGCCTCAATCTCTTTGTTATCCAGACCAGGGCTGCGCATGTCTTCTCCAGCTGTGTATAATTGGCTTCGTAGCCTGTGAATTTCTTACTCAAATAGTGCACTGCCTTTTCTATCTTTCCATCCATATCATGCTGGGCTATCATTGATCCCATAGAACCCTCTAGTACTGACAAGTAAAGGAGTAATGGTCTCCCCGGTACTGGTGGGGCTAAGACTGGTGGGTTCAACAGATAGGTCTTGATTTTATAGAAAGCCATCTGACATTGAGGGTTCCAATCTTTTGGCTGGTTTTTCCAGAGTAGCTTGAAAATTGGTTCGCATGTTGCAGTGAGATGTGCAATAAACCGGTTGATGTATTGAAGTCTTCCCAAGAAACCTCTTACTTCCTTTTCTGTTTGAGGAGATGGGATTTCAGAGATGACTTTTATCTTGGCTGGATCAATTTCAATTCCTCTTTGGCTGACCATAAAACCTAGCATTTTGCCCGCTATTATCCCAAATGCATATTTTTGGGGGTTAAGCCTTAGTTTATATTGCTTGATCCTTTCGAAGAACTTTCTTAGTGCTAGGATGTGACCTTCTCTAGTAAATGATTTTACGATCATATCATCTACATACACCTCTACTTCTTTATGGATCAGGTCATGCAAGATTGTAGTAGCCATTCTTTGATATATTGCCCCAGCGTTCTTCAACCCAAATGACATCATAGTGTAACAATAGGTGCCCCAGTCTATTATGAAGGCGGTTTTCTCCTTGTCTTCAGGTGCCATCTTTATCTGATTATACCCTGATAATCCATTCATGAAGGACAAAAGAGCATGATTTGCAGTGTTATCCACTAAGATGTCTATCTTTGGTAATGGAAAGTCATCTTCGGGACTAGCCTTATTTAGATTTCTGAGTTTTCCATTCTTTTTAGGTACGATGACCACATTTGCTAGCCACTCTGGGTACTTCATGACCTCTAAGAATCCTGCATCAAACTGCTTCATGATATCTTCTTTAACCTTGAGGGTCCATTCAGGCCTTAACCGCCTCAGCTTCTGCTTATATGGCCTTGCATTTGAGACCAAAGGTATCTTATGCTGTACAACTTTAGGGTCTATGCCGGGCATATCTTCATAGGACCAGGCGAACACTTCTTGGAACTCCAACAGTAATTGTCATTTGTTTGGCTTCCTCTTCTGTCAAGGTAGCACCAATCTTTATCTCTCGAGGTTGCTCTGTCGAGCCGAGGTTAATTATTTTGAAGTCTTTGCTGATAGGTTGAGCCTTCTTCTCCTACAAGGCTTGGATGGATTGTAATATTTCAGGAGATGGTTCATCATTCTCATCATTTTTAAAGTTAGAGTTAGAAGGAGAAGGAAAGAAAGAAGTAGACACAGTGTAATTCAAAATATCATCTTTATTCATGTTCAAAAGCATAGGTATAGAGGAAAAAGTTCCTAGTAGAACAAACTCAAAACATGAAAAGGACTCAATCTTATCTAAAGACTTAAGGACCTTAGGCTCAGACATAGTCATAATATGTGGATTACATGGCAACCCCTTTGGGTAAACAAAATTATCATAATAACTCCAATTGGGGATTATTCCGTTGACGGAAAGGGTGAATTGTTGTATATCGGGACTCCTATCTTGATCTTCACCGGTGAGCGTCATCACTTGATCGTCCTTGAATAGGTTGCTGATGTTGATCACTTCTGTCTCGAATTTCTGCTCCTTGCTCTGCTCTTGGATCTTGGCTTGCTCGAGCTCTTCTCAGTCAAAAGTACAATCATGGAATATTTTAAACCCGGGTACTTACCTTTGGAGGTGGGCAATGAACCAAGGTTTTGAAAATCCACAGTAAATGTTATCTTATCCTTCTTTGACAAAATACCCATTGAGTGTCACACACCAATTCCACACTATTCAGGACGGTGTGATGAACCGCTAATAAATCAATGGTTCAACCAGGATCTCTAATAGGCTGTGTACTTTTAAATTAAACCATACACATCCACAACCATAATCAGAATAAATACACAATAACAAAAGTTATAATATTAAATGAACTGAGGAATCTAACTGTGATAATCATAAATAAAATATCAAATTATGTTGTATTAACCGAGACATAAGTAAATAAAATATCAATTACATTTCCTTAATAGTTCAAATAAAAATCTAATTGAAAACGCATGAGTTGCACTCACACGAGGAGTCATGCGTCTCCACTATGTCTTCAGCCTCCATCGTAGCTACGTGCCCATACACAGAAGCATTCATAGAATCTTCTACAGTGGTACCTGCATCATCAACTAAAAATATTCGACGTTGAAAGGGTGAGCACACATCACGGCTCAGTGAGGAAACAAAACAATGCAACAAACATATGCATGCATTCAATTCATATCTGTGGTCTGGTATATAAGTTTGCAAGGTGCTATAGAAAGGTTCGGTGGCCGCCTCACCTCTATACACGAGTGTGTGAAATCACCCAATGAAAATGGAACTGTCAACCCCACATGCACCCAATATGACACAATATACCCCCATGAAAATGGCATGGCAGTACCGGTTGCCTCATACCAACACGTAAGCCCCTGCTGGCGAGGGCTTGCAAACTGGGCTCGCAACTAACCAATCCTAATGTCAATCAGTATATCAAAGGCCTCATCCCATCATCCCTCAATACATCCATAGAGATAGAGCTAAGGCCCCCCCGGCAGAGTCGAAGACTAAACGGTCCGAGACCACCTCCCCTGATACCCTACGATGTAATAGTTCTACTAAGGTAATGATGATACGACGATGTTAGTGGACAAGACTTTTATAGAACTATGGCATAATATACCCAATAAAAACGGCATTGAAGTACCGGTTGATACCATCCCCTATCCGCATCAAGTACACTAACCAAACACAAACATTCACATTCCTATTCCTATCATCATCATCATCATCATGTTATAAACAACGAAGTAAATATGCATGAACAATAATAATAGAAATATTGGATGACATGTTGAATGCACATTACAAGCATACACGTATAGAATCAGTCATGGCATTGGACTCAAGAATAAAAACAATTATTATTAACCAATTAGTTTAGGTCTTTTTCCCTCACCTTTGCTTGAATGTAGATCCTCTTTCAAGCTTCAAGAATCACTTTTATATCATTAGGAAAACCTAACAAGTCGAAAGATTTTAGTTAGAAGTCATTCCGACAATTTTAGGCTTGCTGTTAAGCGAGGGTCGCAGGGTGGGTGTAGGGTAGCAGTTTACTGCGACCCCCAGGGTAGGGTCGATGCCAGGGTCGGATGTTCCATCGACCCTGGGTGCGACCACGCCATCCCTGGACTTCCCGAATGTTGGGGGTCGATCCAGTGGTTTAGTAGGGTCGATTCCCAATCGACCCCACGTGCGACCCCCCATGGTTTGAGTCGAGAATTTCATTCCTATAGTCTATTCTTTCATGTTTGGGTCCTATGGCTTACTTCCACAATCCATTCTATGCTTGTTCTATGACTTAAAACTCTAGGTTTCTTCCTCACTTTGCCTACCATGATTTCTCCATGGATTTCATTGAAATCCTCCCATGGATGGATGATTTGGGTTTCCCCTAAGTCATACCCTCTTCATGAACTATTCTAAGGTCTTAAGTCATTAATGGAAACATACCCATACCTTAGGTTTGCTGAGATTCAGAGGTTTCTCTGAATTCTTCACTTTAGTCTTCTTCTCCAACTTTCCTTTTCTTCTCCTTCTCTTCTCTTTCTCTCACTTTCAATTAGGGTTTCAAAAGGAGTGAAAGAGGCTAAGGGACGTCCTATTTATAGAGGAGAACCTCCCAAAATAAGTCCCATTGAGATTAGGAAAGAATCCCATTGAAATTTGGAAAGTTTCCTATTTACGGTTTTTGTCGACAGAGAGGGGTCGATGAGGGGGTCGGAGATCCCGTCGACCCTCAGTTCTAAATTGTCCGACCCCCAGTTAAAATATCAGGGGTCTGACTTCTTAATGAGGGGGGTCGACCCTGCCTATCTGGTTATGCGACCCTGCCCTCTATTTTACTATTTTTGGGTCAGTTTAATACCTGGTTTCTCTATTTCCTTCACGCACTTGGTCCATTTGGCTCGACCATGATAGGTAAACCTATACAAGGTGGTAAGACCAGTTAGTTCGATACGGGTCTTACAACTGCCCCTACTTATAAAAATTTTGTCCTCGTAATTGTTTATACCTTCCGAGTCGAATAGATGAGGGTATTGCTTTGGCATAGCATTCTCTTCTTCCCATGTGATTTCTTCTATATCTCTGCTTCTCCAGGTGACTTTTACATAATAAATGTCATGGTTGTGTAGTCGTTGCATCTTTCGGCTGGTGATTTCAGTTAGTGCTACTTCAAATGTCAAATCATCCGTCAAATCAGGTAGATCTACTGTCAAAATGTGTGTTGGATCTCTGACATACTTCTTCAATAAGGAGATATGAAATACATCATGCACGCTTGACATAGATAGTGGTAGTGCTAACTGGTAAGCCACTTTTCCAAGTTTAGCTAGAATCTCATATGGTCCGACATATCTCGGACTTAGTTTCTCTTTCTGTCTGAACCGTTTCAAACCTCGCATAGGTGACACTTTGAGGAATACCTTATCACCTACGGCGAATTCAAGGTCTCGGCGTCTAGTATCTGCATATTGCTTCTGATGATTCTGAGCCGTTCTTGTTCGTTCCTTGATAATGTCGACTACTCGATATGTCTCTTCAATAAATTCCGGTCCAACAATACTACGTTCTCTAACTTCATTCCAAAACAAAGGAGTTCGACACTTCCTGCCATACATAGGATGACATTTGTATAGTAGCCTGATAGCTATTGTTGTAAGCGAACTCAATCAGTGGTAACTTTTCATTCTATGATCCTTTAAAATCAATTACACAAGCTCGGAGCATGTCTTCTAGAATCTGAATAGTGCACTCCGATTGTCCGTCTGTCTGAGGATGGAATGAAGTACTGAACTTCAATGTTGTACCCATAGCCTTCTGCAATCCTTCCCAAAACTTTGAAGTAAAACGTAGATCTCTGTCGGACACAATGCTTTCAGGTACACCATGTAATCTGACAATGTTATCCACATACAACTTAGCTAACCTCTTTAGTGTATACTGAGGTCGTATAGCTATAAATCGAGCCATTTTAGTTAGTCTGTCTACAATCACCCAAACTGCGTCAACTACTCGGGGAGTCAATGGTAACCCTGTGACGAAGTCCATAGTGATGCAGTCCCATTTCCATGCTGGTTCTGGTAATGACTGTAATAGTCTTGCTAGTCTTTTTCGTTCAACTTTCACCTTCTGACAATTTAGGCATTGAGACACGAACTTGGCTATATCTGCTTTCATTCCTCTCCACCAATATAATTCCTTTAGGTCATGATACATTTTTGTACTTCCAGGGTGTATCGAATAGGCGGTAGTATGGGCTTCCTTCATTAGTCAGTGTCTAATGTCCAAACATTCTGTTTCAGGTACACATATTCTTCCTTTGTACTTCAGTACCTTTTCATCATCTAAGGTGAACTCAGGAATAGTCCTACCTTTTTCGATGTCTTCTTGTACCGTCCTTAGATAAGGGTCTGCTTTAATCGCTGTTTTCACTTCCTCAAGTATATCGGGTACAATCTTCAATGTAGCAAACATATTTGAAAACTGATGGATAAACCCTTGGTTGGTTGATTCACCCGGTACATCTATCACGGACTGCTCGTTACCGTAATTGAACACTCTTCCGGTAGTACACATTGCAGCAGTTGTGCTAACCTTCCCTTGAGATTTTATCATTGCCTTTCTACTCAGTGCGTCAGCAACCACATTAGCTTTCTCCGGATGATACTGGATATCACAATCATAGTCTTTCAATATTTCTAGCCATCTTCTTTGTCTCATATTTAACTCCTTCTGATTAAAGAGGTAAGTAAGACTCTTATGATCTGATTTAATCTGAAATTTCTCTCCGTACAAGTAATGTCTCCATATTTGACAACATGTACTACTGCCGCTAATTCCAAATCATGAGTGGGATAGTTCTTCTCATGTGTCTTCAATTGTCTTGAGGCATAAGCAATTACTTGTTCTCCTTGCATAAGTACACATCCTAATCCCAGTCCCGACGTATCAGTGTATAAAATAAATGGCTGTCCTGGAATCGGAATGGTCAAGATTGGAGCTGATATCAATCTAGCCTTTAATGTTTGGAAACTCTTCTCGCATTTATCAGTCCAAACAAACTTTTTGCCCTTCTTAGTCAAACTAGTGAGAGGTACGACAATTCGGGAATAGTCTTCCACAAATCGTCGATAATACCCAGCTAGACCTAAGAAACTTCTAATTTCTTCAACGCTCTTTGGTGCTTCCCACTTTACAATAGCTTCGATCTTGTTAGGATCCACTTTAACTCCTTCAGTGGATACAACATGGCCTAGAAAAGCGACTTCCTTTAGCCAAAACTCACACTTTGTAAATTTGGTGTAGAGCTTCTCCTTCTGTAATCGCTGCAGAGTGGCGTTTAGATTCTTTATATGAGTTTTCTTGTCCTTGGAGTAGAGCAATATATCATCGATGAATACAATAACCGACGTATCCAATATATCATGGAATACCCGATTCATAAGTTCCATAAAGGTTGCTGGTGCGTTCGTCGATCCGAAAGACATGACCAAAAATTCATAATGTCCATATTTGGTCCTGAATGCTGTCTTGGGAATATCACCATCCTTAATCTTCAACTGATGGTAGCCTGACCGAAGATCGATCTTGGAGAACACTTTGGCACCTTGCAACTGATCGAACAGGTCATCGATCCGAGGCAATGGATACCGATTCTTGATTGTCAATTTATTCAGTTCTCGGTAGTCTATACCCAATCGAACACTATCGTCCTTCTTCTTCATGAATAATACTGGCGCTCCCCATGGTGATATGCTAGGTCAGATGTAGCCCTTGTCCAGCAGTTCTTGTAGTTGTACTTTTAATTCCTTCAATTCAGTTGGAGCCACTCGATAAGGTGCTTTAGATACTGGTGCGACTCCGGGTATCAGATCTATAACAAACTCTATAGTGTGGTCGGGTGGTAGTCTTGGTAGTTCTTCAGGAAATACATCTGGATAGTCACGCACGACATCAATATCCTCCATTTGTGGTGCTTCTTTGGTAAGATCGACCACAGATACTAGATACCCAACTACTCCTTTTTCAAGGCACTTCCTAGCCTTTAATGCAGAAAGTATGAGCTTTCGTTTATAGGGAAGTTTGGTTCCCAAAAAACTGAACTCTGCTCCTTCCTTGCTTTAAATGTCAGCTTCTTTTTTATACACAATAGGTTTGCAGAATGCCGAGCTAACCAGTCCATTCCCAAGATGACGTCAAAGTCTACCATCTCAAGTTGGATCAAGGTTGCATCCAAAGTTTTCTCGTCAATAAGAACTGGACATGGTTCATAACCTTTTTCTAATTTCATTTCTAATCCCATAGGCGATCGTAGAAGTAGTTTGTAGTCTAAGGATTTGAGGGGTAGATTTAGCTTCTTTCCAAATGATACAGATATAAAAGAATGAGTAGCTCCTGAATCAAAGAGTACTTTGGCGGGAATGCCATTAATAGGTACGATGCCTGTGATTTGTTTTGATTTAGTCTACATGCTCACATAATGTAACACAAAATGACAAGACTCAGGTCGTACCTGTGACCACAACAGGCGATGCGGCATCATCCTCAGATGTAATAGTGTAAACACTTCCTTGATGAAGTTGCTTTTTGGGCTTAGTACACTCTCTTGCAACATGCCCTACTTGATTGCAGTTAAAACATCTTATTCCTTCACCATTTTGCTTTGGTTACGGTTGAGCTGCTGAAGTAGTCTTGGTTGCAGCATTGAAACCTTGAGTACGGAAGGGTTTGAATACCTTGGTGTTCCCTCCGTTGTAAGAATTTCCATTTGGCCTTTTTATTCCTCTATTTTGAGCAAAGTAGCTTTCTTTCTGGCTCGACTCTATCACTCGAGTAATTTGTACAGCTTCATTGTAGATTTTCTTCTCAAGCCCAAGAACATGTTCACGTATGCTTCCCCTAAGTCCCATGATGAACCTTCGGGTCTTTGTATCTTCCACTTGCATATTGACTAGTGCAAAGAAAAACAGCTCCTCATAACGCTGTTGATATGCATCGACAGTCATCTGTCCCTGATATAAACTCAGGAACTCCTTCTCCCTGGAATCTCTGAAACTCCGAGGAAAATACTTCTCAAAGAATGCCTCCTTCTATATATCCCAAGTCAATTAGGTGTGCTTTGTCATCAGATACGTCCGTGTGGACTTCCACCAGTGGTGTGCATCGCCTTTCAGCATGAATGTTGCACACAATACCTTCTCTTCTTCATTCACTGTCATCATCGTGAAGTTTCTCTCCATCTCATTGATCCAGTGTGCTGGCCACAACAGATCAGCTGGCTTACCACTATACTCCTTGGGTTTCATTTTCAAAAAATGATCCACCAGTCTGGAGTGGTCTAGTTGATGCGGGACATAAGCCCCATACATAGGTGGTTGGTATTGATATCCACCTGTAGCTACTTTCGGGTTTTGTACTTGAGCCTGCATGATGGGAGTCTGAGGTGCGTGGGGTACTGTGTTACTTCCCCTTAGTACTGTGCTTGCCTGTCCTGCTAGCATCGGTGTCGTCTGTGCAGCTGGAAAGGTCATGCCTATGGCAGCTTGCATAGTAGCTTGTGTCTATTGTATTTGCTGCAGCTGTTGGGCCAAATTCATTATGGCTGTAGCCAGGTCTGTAGGTGGAGTTGGCAGATTTGTACAATTTGTCTACCCATTAACTACGGACGGTGCCGTGTTTGGATTTTCCTATGTTTTCGGGTGTATCTGGCTGTCTTCCCCCACAGGTGGTGGTGGTGGATAGAGTTACGGCTTTGTTTGGTCACTCTGCGTCCAGCCATTATCTGTTCTGGTAGTGGGAATGCCTGAAAATCATAGAATACGTGAGGCAATCATTATATACTTCATTCTCATATTTAAATCCACTAACCAATGAAATTTTCAAATTTTTCAGATCATTCTGTCAAAAATACTGTATTTTTCACTCCAGGGTCGATGGATGTTCGACCCTCGGTATGTGACCCTGAGAATCACTGATTCTTACCGAGAGCCAGGGGTCGATGAGGGGGTCGATGGATGTCCGACCCTGGGTTCGACCCCTGGTTCTCTGTCAGATCACCGAGAGCCGTGGTTCGATGAGGGGGTCGGAGGGGGGTCGGATGTTTTGGTCGAATTCTCCGACCCTCGGACTAAAAATCAGGTTTTTAATCCCGATTTTGAATCCATTTCTCATTCTTCCTCCTCCTTTCCGACTCGGCTTGTCCCTCTGAGTTGCTACAGTGACAACTCCGACCCATTGGTGGTATTTGCTTCTCATTTCGATGTCTACTCCTCTTCTACAGGTATGTTTTCTACAGTTTCATGTTTTTAGGGTTTCTTAACTAGGTTTTTACTCGTTTATATCGTTTTCTTCAAATTAAACTTTTTCCAACCGTAAAAATTTGATTTTTATTGGGGGCTTTTGTTGTTGGTGACTCAATGGACAAAAGCCCTCAAAAATATTTGAGTTTCATCGGTTGGTTATCGAGAAACTTGAAATTTCCCATTTTTTTCCTAATTTGTCGAGATTTTTGAATTTCTTGAAATTTCTTAAAATTTGATCTCTTTAGATGAAATTTCCAACTGTATGAGTCTTGCAGGATCGTTTAGAACCTATATAAGTCCCGCTAGTGTAAGCACCCCATTTTTGCCATCCCAGCTAAACAAAGTCCTGCGGGTGTGTGGACAACAAAAAGAGAAAGATGATTGAAAGTTTGGATTTTTGACTATGAATTTGAGAAAGTTTTCAATGGGTCTATGAATTTGAGGAAGTTTTCAATGGGTCCATAGCAAGGTCATGGGTTATAATTTTGCATGGATGCATAGGTCATAGAATTATCTTCGAAACGAGACCAGAATTGCTCAATTCCGATATCAAATGAGGAAGATATGACCATTTTAGTCGGATGATACATATAAGGGAGGTTTCTGAAATTATTATAAATAATCCCAGGGGCCTTCATGCAAATTATCCTAAGTTGGATTGTTTGAATTTCAAATCATCATATCTTGATCATCCGACATCGGATTCAGATGATTCCAAGACCATTATTCTTCATTCATGATGTTCTACAAAGTGGACGTAAAAAATCCCGGGTAGAAGTCACCAGTGGGTCCCATGCAAGCTTACATGTGAAATTATCGTTAGAACTTCAAAGCTTCATATCTTTTTTGTTCCACATCGGATTCAGATGATTCCAAGACCATTGTTCTTCATTTGTGATGTCCTACAAAGTGGACGTGGAAAATCTCGGGTAAAAGTCTCCGGAGAGTCCCATGCAAAATTACATATGGAAATGGTCATTTAATATTCAAAAATTCATATTTTGATCATTCCATATCCGAATCAGGTGATTCCAGTCTCATTATGTTCCATTTTTAGTGCTCTACAAAGTGAACGTAAAATATTTTCGGTAAAAGCCTCCGAAGGAACTCATGCAGAATAGTCAATCAAATTATCGATAATTGGTCCGCTTAAACTTCAAAAATTCATAAGTTGACCATTTTACTTCCAAATGAGGTGATTCAAGTTCCTATATTCCTCATTTTTAATGTTCTACAAAATGAATGCAAAAAAATTGGAATAGAGGTCATCGAAAAATTCCATGCGGGATAACAATGGAAATGGCCCATGAAATGATAGAGAGAGAAAACCCAATGAATTCTAGTCAATCCAGTCAACTCAGCTCAACCCAAGCCAGTCTTGGTCCAACCCAGTAATTCAAGTCATTCTTAGTCCAACTCAGCTCAGTTTAAGTCAGTCCAGCCCAGTCAACTCAAGTCAGACCAGTCTGGACCAAGTTCGTTTAACCCATGTGCAAGAATTTTATGATATTGCATATATATATATGAGTGGAAGATTCGGTTCAACTAGAAAGGAAACTCGAGAGGGAGGATCTAAAAGAGAGAATCGGAACCAAGATGAGAAAGGAAAAGAGAGGAGGGCGGTGGAGAGAAAGGAAAAAAATAAAAAAAAATCAAAGAGGAGAAGATCGGGGAGAGAGAGAGAGGGCGGTAAAGATTGAAGAGAGAATCGAGAGAGAATCGAGGAGAAGATAAAAAAGGAAAAAAATAATAAAAAGAAGGAAGATTGAAGAGAGAATCGAGGGAGAATCGAGGAGAAGATAAAAAAGGAAAAAATAATAAAAAAAGAAGGAAGATTGAAGAGACCGAAAGGAGAGAGAACGGAGGAGAAGATAAAAAAGAAAAGAAAATAATAAAAAGGGAGGAGATTTGAGAGAGAAGGAGGAGAATCGAGAGAGAGAGTGAGTGGAGAGAAAGAATGAAGAAAAAAAATAGAAAATAGAGAAAGGGAGAGACCGAAAGGAGAAGAGAGAGAGAGGAGGGCGGTGAAAGAGAGAGAATCGAGAGAGAGAGAGAGAGAGTGAGTGGAGAGAAAGAATGAAGAAAAAAATAGAAAATAGAGAAAGGGAGAGACCGAAAGGAGAAGAGAGAGAGGAGGGCGGTGAAAGAGAGAGAATCGAGAGAGAGAGAGAGAGTGAGTGGAGAGAAAGAATAAAGAAAAAAAAACAGAAAAGAGGGGAAGGGAGAGACCGAAAGGAGAAGAGAGAGGAGGGCGGTAAAAGGAGGAGAAATTGAGAAGAGAAAAGAGAGAGAGAGAGAGGTGGGAGAAAGAGAATAAAAAAAGGAAAAAAAACCAGAAGTGGGAGAGGAGAAATCGAGAAGAGAAAAGAGAGAGAGAGAGGTGGGAGAAAGAGAATAAAAAAAAAAAAAAAAAACCAGAAGTGGGAGAGGAGAAATCGAGAAGAAGAGAAGAGAGCAGCAGAAGAACGTGCCTGCAACGTTCCAGGTAAGTCCTCTTTCGTTTAATTTTTCTTACCAGCTGGCCATACCTTCCATAAGCCACCGCCACCATCAGTCTACTGCCTACATCACCGAATATCCACTACCCTTACCATCTCCCATTACCCACCGCAACACAATGCATCTCATCTACCAATCCAACACCCCCAATCCAATTGATCTATTGGATGCCCTCATCAACCTGATTTAATCCCAACTCCTTATCACCTACTTTGCTGTCATCCCCGCAAGCACCATCTCTCAAATAACTCAATCTTGCAACATCACTCCATAACCGATCTATCCTAACAAACCTACATAGCCCCACCGATCCAGACCTTGCAAACCCCCATATCATGATCTGCTGTACCAAAACCCACCAATAACCCAACCAACACCTGTCCTAATACTACATGCAGTCCCACCTGTTCATCACCCTCCATCATGAACCATTAATTTTGAATTTGTTGCTCTGATTATATTTATTGTGGATGCTCTGATTATATTTATTGTGATGTTTGGATTCAATCCGAATCGTTGATGCAAAGATGGTCATAGTAATTATGTTGGTAATTGATGTGATTAAATGTGGACCATTGAACATGTGAGATGCAAGCCGTTGATCATAAATAATTTTTTATGAGATTTATGCCATCGATCAAATATGATCTCGATCACATTGATGATGATCGATTACATCAAGTCTGAGTAGTCGATCAAATATGATCTTGGTCACATTGTTGATGATCGATGCTTGATTAGTGCTCTCACATGCTTACTGCTATATTTGGAATGCTCTCAAATACTGTATTGGATGCTTACATGCCATATTTGATGCTATATTGTTCACATGCTATATTTGGATGCTCACATCCATACACTGCTATGATTGGAATGGTCACACTGCCATAATTGGAATGATCACACTGCCATAATTGGAATAATCACATTGCCATGATTGGAATGCTACACATGCTTATTGCCATATTTGTCTGCTACACTTGCTCACATGCTATATTGGATGATTACTGCCATGTTTGGATGCACACTTACCATGTTTGTATTGATTCACAAGCTCACTTGCCATCTTTGATTGATTTGTTGCTAAATTTGAATATATTTCCAACATGCTATATTTGGATGCTTACACTGCTATATTTAAGCTCACATTGCTATGTTAGATTGTTTACATTGTACAACAACTAGGGCAAGATACACCCTAAAATGGAAAGAATTGAACAATTAGGGTAGTGAAACCCTAAAAATGGAAAGAATAATTAGGGCAAAATAAACCCTAGAATAAAGAGAATAATTAGGGTATGAAACCCTAAAAAAATGAAAATCACAATGAAAAGGGATAGGAAACCCTAAAAACCTAAGAATGGAAACAATAAAAATGGTAGGAATTTAGGTCTCATCCCTAGATCCTATTGACAAAAATAGAAAGAATTAAGCACCATCCCAAATAAAAATGGTAGGAATTTAGGTCTCATCCCTAGATCCTATTAACAAAAATAGAAAGAATTTGGTACACATCCTAAATAAAAATGGTAGGAATTTAGGTCTCATCCCTAGATCCTATTAACAAAAATGGAAACAATAAAAATGATAGGAATTTAGGTCTCATCCCTAGATCCTATTGACAAAAATGGAAGGAATTTGGTACACATTCCAAATTCGACTCTCACAAATTTCGAACTACGTTGTACCTGATTTCTAGGGCACACCCTAGAATACGTAGGCAATTTGGGAATCCCAAATACGGTACAAAGCCACCCATCAACCATCCATTCAGCATAATCTTCAACTTGAACAACAAAGAATCTAATTGAAGCAAATGCATAAATCACTTCCATAATCTTTAATCACACAACCCATTTTCGAACTACGTTTTTGGACTTGATTTCCAAGATTGGAATACGTAGGCAGTTTGAGATGTCTTACACATCTCAGATTCAGTCCAAGACCGAACCATCTTTGGTTCGGTTCACTGTATAATATTGTACATTACATTTGCTTGTTTATTTGCTTTAAAACATGATTGGCTGAACCCTAGGTTAGAATAACTTAGCAACTTGGTTTAGGACATCCCCCATTGAACCCTAGTCATCCAGTTGACCAAGCACAGTCAAAATTAGAATTTAAGGAAAGTTTAGGAGGCCGATATTGATCGGGCGGTTTGGGTGCCTAACACCTTCCCATAACCGTACCCTGAATACTTACCCGATCTCTTGCAGACCAAAGAACTGATACATTGGGTCACGAGTCAATAGAAGTCTTACCTTAGGGTGAGGCTACATTTTTAGAGGTCCTAGACCTTAATCTAGGTGGCGACTCCAACAGATACAATCGATCTTCATCGATTACGGATACACATTTCCATCCCGAGGAGGATCACGTCGATTTTCCATTGTCCTCACAGTGGCGACTCCGCTGGGGAAGAATATTCAGACTCCTAGGATACTTTCCTTATATTGATTTGCTTGACATTTGATGCTAGATCTAGGGTACTATATTTATTGTTTGTACATATTGTTTTGGGGGGAATGGGTTCAGTCACACTTTCGTGCGAGTAGCCGAACCGGGTCCCATGCATGTGGGGCAGCCCGCTAGGCGAAACACACAGCCTTGGCCTGTACTTTGTGAGACCACGATCGGCGAGCAGCCTCTAACGAGCGTTTCTTGGGTCCGCCTGGGAATGCGTTATGCTACTCCACGTCGCTTGGATCCTTGCAACATAGTATATAAAGGGAATGGGGGCCCATTATTCATCGAGCATTCGGTGATAGGTTACCCCGTCCTCGTCAAGGTGGCCTTTTCTGTCCTAACCCAGTTTGAGCCATATGTATGTTATTTTTGGTCCATCTTTGAACCAACATGGTAAAATCTACTCGATCATAATATTTACATCCGAGATGTCGAAGTTCTGCCCGTTTTTGTCCTTGACTTATCAACATGTTTGGATCCACACTTGAGTATTCTTGTCTCTCACTCGTTCAGAGCGTGAGGGTTACGTATACCCGCATACACATTAGTATGGGCGGTCTATACACGCCCTCCATCATAAAAAGCTCATTGTGTTGACCGTTCAATATTGATATATCAATCTCAAAAAACGATCAGAAAATCCCTTCCACGACATAGATACTGTGATCAAGTAGAAATTTACCGGTTTTTTCAATCATGAACCGCTTTTGTCATCCATCATGAAAACTACAAAAAGCATATCCGTTTCAATTTTTTTGAAATTTGATGAACCACATGGTCGAACCTTGGTGCTACAATGATCCATTCGAAATCTTGAGGCCCCAAGACCAATCATGGGGTTATTCAAATACAAATAAATTGTTACAGATGATGTCTAATGGTCGGTTTTCATGAAGGAGCTAACTTTGTTTGGTCGAGTCAGCTTGTATGTGTATGTGCATCCTTCTCGTGTCCAGTCACTTCTGAGTCTTAACCTTCGTTCATTGTTTATATAAAAATAAAATTAAAAAAAAAAAAAAAAAAAAAAAAAAAAAAAAAAAAAAAAAAAAAAAAAAAAAAAAAGAAAGAAAGGTTGAACTAGGGAGGATATAATTGTCTAGACTTAAGAGAACACCTGAGTGTGTAGACAAAGCATCCACTCTTATTACATCCTCTCATAAGAAGGTCTCATCATCACCGATTCATGTCTCGGTTCATATTCATAAGGAGGACTTTTGTACCTCAAAATGTTGGAATGGTTGGAAGACAGCATATTGAGAGCCCAAATATTTCAGAATGGAATTGAAATTCCAAGATCAGAGTTGAGGAATCCAAGAGGGTAGAAATCTGAATCATAGGTTCTGAGAGATTATATGTTTCTTTCCCATACTAGCATACCTGCCAAATTTAAATGGAAAAAAAAACTGAGATTGGAAAGCATTTCATTCACCCTTGGCAATTGAGCCACTTTGACTGAAGGAGTTGGTTTCCGACTCCCTAATTATTTTCATCACCCAAGGTGACCCAAACTCAAAGGAGTAGCCCTCAAACCTTCAAGAATGGCCCACCCCACCTCCCAAAATACAGGATGAAAAGGAAGACCATGTGGTCAATTGTATCCCAAAATTAAGGTAGCCTGAAAATGAACTTCATGTGCACCCTAAACTGGGGCACAACCAAAATGTCAGTATACACTAAATTGGGGCACAACAAAAATATCAGTTCACCCTAAACTGGGCATAATTAAAATGTTAATGGAATCAAAGTGGGGCAAACCAAAAAGGTGATGGACCAACAAGGGTATAGGTCAGAGTTTCATGACATCCAAACTGGGGCATAAGATTGGAATACATTTGCCCCAAATTGAGGCATTGGCCAGGTGAATGTCAAACCCGAATTGGGGCATAAATCAAAATGGTAATAGACCCAAGAGGGGTTTATCTCAAGATGGAAAGGATCAAACACATGTCGATAGATAGGCGTAATGAGCCTTACTAGCGAAAGTCTGAACGGAGATTCGATCCTACAACCAATCATAAGTTGGCGTCAATGATGTCGTATCCAATTGGGGTAACTCGGTGAATTACTTGTCTAAACTGGCTACCATTGGTATCTGATAGGTCATCTATGTTTGGGCTTAAGTTCGATGTGTCTGTAGACGGTCCAGTCCAAAATGCTCTGAAAAAATGAACAATAATTATCTCATTTGAGACATCAACAATAGTGCTTTACTACTTCCAATCCATTCCTTCCCAGTTTGATATTTCTTCCTCTTCCATGTCCGTTGCTAATTCTGACTCTGATGACGATTGAGATGAAGGGCCACAACCCGAACTCCTACTCCACCGGCCTTTAGAGAAATGAAAGTTCAACACACATGTGAAAGTTACAAATGATTAAGTTGAAGTCATGCAAGCATTCTCAAAGATACAAGTTGGTACATCAAAATGTCATCCCATTTGGTCAATTTACAGAAATAATTTTTTATGGGATATTTCTACAAACAAGGACCATTCAAATGATTAAGTCTTCTACAAGTACATGACATCTACAGACATGAAGTGTGTTACAGATCAACCTCAAAGTCAAAGATGAGCTCAAAATAAAAAAAAAAAAAAAAAAAAAAAAAAAAAAAAAAAAAAAAAAAAAAAAAAAGAAGCTATACAAAATAATGAGGTTGGTTAGCATACTACATTGGAACAATGATGGTGGACAAGTTCAACTATGGTGCATAGACATGGAGCAACTACTTTGAAACACTAATGATGAGTGAGTTCGATTACAAGGCATGTACATGGGGCAACTCCTTTGGAGCCCTGCTGATGGACAAGTTCAGTTATAAAGCAATAAGACAATTGGTTCTCGTACAATGACATATAGACACCATTTCTTAGAACCTGATTGAAGAGCTGATCGTTTGTTGTGATTCACGTTGTGTGTTGAGCTGGATTTTTGATATTGGTCACTACATCCCGTCCATACAGGGGGTGGTCTCATCACTTTGTTGTCATCAGAGGATTTTTCTTTTCGGCTAAAGACTCTCTCTCCCGTCCATCAATCTGACGGTCTTCCACAGAGTCTACATTACATGCCCTTACTTCAAATGTCACAAAATTTTATGGTATCGTTTCTTGTGAACATGTCGTCTTGTTATGCATAAATATTGTTCAATAAATCTGACTGGAATATCTATCTGTCGTTCATCATTTCGACGGCGTCCAAGAATTCCATAGTCTTTTGTTGCTAGCCAATAAAATGGCATCGCCTAGTGGAGATCAAGCCATTCTACATAAACAACCAAACACTCTCCCAATGGCAGACCCATTGGACAGTTTCTTATCTGTCCATCAGGACCTTCGTCGTCATACTTGTATACAGACTTAAAGGATTTGGGCCCAAATGTGGTTATAACCGATTCAGCATCTGAGCATAGCTTGTTGAAATTTGTTTTTTATCTGAATGATACCAAGAGGAGAAAGCATTCTTTGACGTTTTTTCTAAAGATTAGTGTAGGGTTGCATCTCCTTAAGGTTATTTCTATTGATGACTCAAAAGTCGCCTACCTATCAATATGTGCAGACTTGAACTTAGACATTGGGGCAAAATCACCCATTTATCCAAACATCATGAGTTTTGTTGAGCCCCCTGTTTGAAACTCTAGCTGAGTTTATTTGAATGTAAGAGAAAGATGACTCATAAAAAATTGAGTCATTGTCATCATTTGCCCCTCATTAAAAAGACCTGATTGCCCTTTGATCAAAGTGAAACCCATATAAATTTGGCAGGAATGCAGAACATATCAAAATTGTCTTTTAAAAAAAAGAAACATGTTTCTCTCGGTCTAGATTATGGCAAGTCAAGGAAAGTCGATCAAATCATGATCTCTAGTTCCTCTTGGATTCCGAGCAATGTTAGTGGACAAAGTGCAGATGCTGAGTCCCATTGTGGCTACCTCAATATTTATGGAAAGTTCAACCCATTTTGGGAGTGAAGAAAGATGAAGAAAGGAATTGAAAAGAACAAGAAAAAGAAAAAGAGAAATGAAAAAAAAAAAGGAAAGAAAGGTGAAAGTACAGAGAAGAAAGAAGACTGAATGAAAGCAGAATAAGAATGGAAAAGTGAACAAGATACAAGCAAAGAAAAGAATGAAAGATCAGCAAAAGAAAAATGAAAGCACAAAGAGAAGGTGATGATCAAAGAACAAAGAGAAGGAAGAAGAATTAAAAAAAAAAAAAAAAAAAAAGAAGAAGAACGCCCGAACTACGCGAAACCTGATTCTGGAGGGACGAAAATCCCAAATGATACGTAGGCAATTTGGGACACCCCAAATTCGGTCCAAAGGATACACATCCAAAGGCTACACATCCAAAGGCTACACATCCAAAGGATACACATCCAGAGGCTATTCATCCAAAGGCTACACATCCAAAGGCTACACATCCAAAGGCTACACAGCCAAAGGCTATACATTCAGAGGTTACAAATCCAGAGCACAAAACACAGTTACAGTTACATCATGAGCGGTCTTGAGCTAAAGTCACAGACCTGATGAGGTCGCTACTCAAGAAGCTTGACAGTTACAGTTACATCATGAGCGGTCTTGAGCCAAAGTCACAGACCCGATGAGGTCGCTACTCAAGAAGCTTGGCGTAGGTTACATCATGAGCGGTCTTGAGCCAAAGTCACAGACCCGATGAGGTCGCTACTCAAGAAGCTTGACAGTTACAGTTACACCATGAGCGGTCTTGAGCCAAAGTCACAGACCTGATAAGGTCGCTACTCAAGGAGCTTGACATCTACATTTTTTTGTTGTACTGTGTCAAAAAAAAAAAAGCATCAATTCAAGGGAGCAATGTTAGAATCCAGATCAAGTGCAGAATAATACAAAAATGGGCCACTTTTGTCTTCGGCCTCAATTGCCAACAATCTCGGCCGAAGAGGGGCATCTGTAAGCACCCCATTTTTGCCATCCCAGCTAAACAAAGTCCTGCGGGTGTGTGGACAACAAAAAGAGAAAGATGATTGAAAGTTTGGATTTTTGACTGTGAATTTGAGGAAGTTTTCAATGGGTCTGTGAATTTGAGGAAGTTTTCAATGGGTCCACAGCAAGGTCATGGGTTATAATTTTGCATGGATGCATAGGTCATAGAATTATCTTCGAAACGAGACTAGAATTGCTCAATTCCGATATCAAATGAGGAAGATATGACCATTTTAGTCGGATGATACATATAAGGGAGGTTTCTGAAATTATTATAAATAATCCCAGGGGCCTTCATGCAAATTATCCTAAGTTGGATTGTTTGAATTTCAAATCATCATATCTTGATCATCCGACATCGGATTCAGATGATTCCAAGACCATTATTCTTCATTAATGATGTTCTACAAAGTGGACGAAAAAAATCCCGGGTAGAAGTCACCAGTGGGTCCCATGCAAGCTTGCATGTAAAATTATCGTTAGAACTTCAAAGCTTCATATCTTTTTCGTTCTACATCGGATTCAGATGATTCCAAGACCATTGTTCTTCATTTGTGATGTCCTACAAAGTGGACGTGGAAAATCTCGGGTAAAAGTCTCCGGAGAGTCCCATGCAAAATTACATATGGAAATGGTCATTTAATATTCAAAAATTCATATTTTGATCATTCCATATCCGAATCAGGTGATTCCAGCCTCATTATGTTTCATTTTTAGTGCTCTACAAAGTAAACGTAAAATATTTTCGGTAGAAGCCAACGAAGGATCTCATGCATAATGGTCAATCAAATTATCGATAATTGGTCCGCTTAAACTTCAAAAATTCATAAGTTGACCATTTTACTTCCAAATGAGGTGATTCAAGTTCCTATATTCCTCATTTTTAATGTTCTACAAAATGAATGCAAAAAAATTGGAATAGAGGTCATCAAAAAATTCCATGCGGGATAACAATGGAAATGGCCCATGAAATGATAGAGAGAGAAAACCCAATGAATTCTAGTCAATCTAGTCAACTCAGCTCAACCCAAGCCAGTCTTGGTCCAACCCAGTAATTCAAGTCATTCTTAGTCCAACTCAGCTCAGTTTAAGTCAGTCCAGCCCAGTCAACTCAAGTCAGACCAGTCTGGACCAAGTTCGTTTAACCCATGTGCAAGAATTTTATGATATTGCATATATATATATATATATATATATATATATATATATATATATATATATATATATATATATATATATATATATATATATATATATATATATATATATATATATATATATGAGTGGAAGATTCGGTTCAACTAGAAAGGAAACTCGAGAGGGAGGATCTAAAAGAGAGAATCGGAACCAAGATGAGAAAGGAAAAGAGAGGAGGGCGGTGGAGAGAAAGGAAAAAAATAAAAAAAAAATCAAAGAGGAGAAGATCGGGGAGAGAGAGAGAGGGCGGTAAAGATTGAAGAGAGAATCGAGAGAGAATCGAGGAGAAGATAAAAAAGGAAAAAAATAATAAAAAGAAGGAAGATTGAAGAGAGAATCGAGGGAGAATCGAGGAGAAGATAAAAAAGGAAAAAAAAAAAAAGAAGAATGAAGAGACCGAAAGGAGAGAGAACGGAGGAGAAGATAAAAAAAGAGAAGAAAATAATAAAAAGGGAGGAGATTTGAGAGAGGAGGAGAATCGAGAGAGAGAGTGAGTGGAGAGAAAGAATGAAGAAAAAAAACAAAAAATAGAGAAAGGGAGAGACCGAAAGGAGAAGAGAGAGAGAGGAGGGCGGTGAAAGAGAGAGAATCGAGAGAGAGAGAGAGAGAGTGGAGAGAAAGAATGAAGAAAAAACAGAAAATAGAGAAAGGGAGAGACCGAAAGGAGAAGAGAGAGAGGAGGGCGGTGAAAGAGAGAGAATCGAGAGAGAGAGAGAGAGTGAGTGGAGAGAAAGAATAAAGAAAAAAAAAACAGAAAAGAGGGGAAGGGAGAGACCGAAAGGAGAAGAGAGAGGAGGGCGGTAAAAGGAGGAGAAATTGAGAAGAGAAAAGAGAGAGAGAGAGGTGGGAGAAAGAGAATAAAAAAAGAAAAAAAAACCAGAAGTGGGAGAGGAGAAATCGAGAAGAGAAAAGAGAGAGAGAGAGAGGTGGGAGAAAGAGAATAAAAAAACGAAAAAAAAAACCAGAAGTGGGAGAGGAGAAATCGAGAAGAAGAGAAGAGAGCAGCAGAAGAACGTGCCTGCAACGTTCCAGGTAAGTCCTCTTTCGTTTAATTTTTCTTACCAGCTGGCCATACCTTCCATAAGCCACCGCCACCATCAGTCTACTGCCTACATCACCGAATATCCACTACCCTTACCATCTCCCATTACCCACCGCAACACAATGCATCTCATCTACCAATCCAACACCCCCAATCCAATTGATCTATTGGATGCCCTCATCAACCTGATTTAATCCCAACTCCTTATCACCTACTTTGCTGTCATCCCCGCAAGCACCATCTCTCAAATAACTCAATCTTGCAACATCACTCCATAACCGATCTATCCTAACAAACCTACATAGCCCCACCGATCCAGACCTTGCAAACCCCCATATCATGATCTGCTGTACCAAAACCCACCAATAACCCAACCAACACCTGTCCTAATACTACATGCAGTCCCACCTGTTCATCACCCTCCATCATGAACCATTAATTTTGAATTTGTTGCTCTGATTATATTTATTGTGGATGCTCTGATTATATTTATTGTGATGTTTGGATTCAATCCGAATCGTTGATGCAAAGATGGTCATAGTAATTATGTTGGTAATTGATGTGATTAAATGTGGACCATTGAACATGTGAGATGCAAGCCGTTGATCATAAATAATTTTTTATGAGATTTATGCCATCGATCAAATATGATCTCGATCACATTGATGATGATCGATTACATCAAGTCTGAGTAGTCGATCAAATATGATCTTGGTCACATTGTTGATGATCGATGCTTGATTAGTGCTCTCACATGCTTACTGCTATATTTGGAATGCTCTCAAATACTGTATTGGATGCTTACATGCCATATTTGATGCTATATTGTTCACATGCTATATTTGGATGCTCACATCCATACACTGCTATGATTGGAATGGTCACACTGCCATAATTGGAATAATCACATTGCCATGATTGGAATGCTACACATGCTTATTGCCATATTTGTCCGCTACACTTGCTCACATGCTATATTGGATGATTACTGCCATGTTTGGATGCACACTTACCATGTTTGTATTGATTCACAAGCTCACTTTCCATCTTTGATTGATTTGTTGCTAAATTTGAATATATTTTCAACATGCTATATTTGGATGCTTACACTGCTATATTTAAGCTCACATTGCTATGTTAGATTGTTTACATTGTACAACAACTAGGGCAAGATACACCCTAAAATGGAAAGAATTGAACAATTAGGGTAGTAAAACCCTAAAAATGGAAAGAATAATTAGGGCAAAATAAACCCTAGAATAAAGAGAATAATTAGGGTATGAAACCCTAAAAAAATAAAAATCACAATGAAAAGGGATAGGAAACCCTAAAAACCTAAGAATGGAAACAATAAAAATGGTAGGAATTTAGGTCTCATCCCTAGATCCTATTGACAAAAATAGAAAGAATTAAGCACCATCCCAAATAAAAATGGTAGGAATTTAGGTCTCATCCCTAGATCCTATTAACAAAAATAGAAAGAATTTGGTACACATCCTAAATAAAAATGGTAGGAATTTAGGTCTCATCCCTAGATCCTATTAACAAAAATGGAAACAATAAAAAATGATAGGAATTTAGGTCTCATCCCTAGATCCTATTGAGAAAAATGGAAGGAATTTGGTACACATTCCAAATTCGACTCTCACAAATTTCGAACTACGTTGTACCTGATTTCTAGGGCACACCCTAGAATACGTAGGCAATTTGGGAATCCCAAATACGGTACAAAGCCACCCATCAACCATCCATTCAAGCATAATCTTCAACTTGAACAACAAAGAATCTAATTGAAGCAAATGCATAAATCACTTCCATAATCTTTAATCACACAACCCATTTTCGAACTACGTTTTTGGACTTGATTTCCAAGATTGGAATACGTAGGCAGTTTGAGATGTCTTACACATCTCAGATTCAGTCCAAGACCGAACCATCTTTGGTTCGGTTCACTGTATAATATTGTACATTACATTTGCTTGTTTATTTGCTTTAAAACATGATTGGCTGAACCCTAGGTTAGAATAACTTAGCAACTTGGTTTAGGACATCCCCCATTGAACCCTAGTCATCCAGTTGACCAAGCACAGTCAAAATTAGAATTTAAGGAAAGTTTAGGAGGCCGATATTGATCGGGCGGTTTGGGTGCCTAACACCTTCCCATAACCGTACCCTGAATACTTACCCGATCTCTTGCAGACCAAAGAACTGATACATTGGGTCACGAGTCAATAGAAGTCTTACCTTAGGGTGAAGCTACATTTTTAGAGGTCTTAGACCTTAATCTAGGTGGCGACTCCAACAGATACAATCGATCTTCATCGATTACGGATACACATTTCCATCCCGAAGAGGATCACATCGATTTTCCATTATCCTCACACCCTGGGTGTTGACATGGTGGATGAGAGGATTCAGGAGAAATCCTTCTCATCACCTCTGGATTGGGAGGCCATCTATAAGATGGGCTTAAGGGATGCCCATGTCAGCGACGATGTGAGGAACGCTCTGATGCATCCACATACACGAGTGGAGATGGCTGACGCTAAGACAGTAGCAGCAGCCACTGGAGTAGGGGTTCATGGGGGTGATGATGATCGTTTATACATGGATGTGGATTCCATACCTCCTTCATCACCTACTCATGCTACGGGAACTGGTCCTTCTTATGCAGCTGTTCCTTCACATGCAGCTGGTCCTTCACACCCTCCTTCTGATGACATGATGGGGATATTGCATGAGATTAGAGAGGCTCAGCGGATGTCTGATCTGAGGATGGGAGAGCTTCTAGATGCTCAGCGCATGTCTGATCAGTAGGTGGGAGAGCTTCTGGATGCTCAGCGCATGTCGGATGAGCGGGTGGGAGAGCTTCTGGATGCTCAGCGTGTGACTAACCAGCAGGGGGCTGATCTCACAACTAGTCTCCAGACGACCCAGACTCAGATAGCTTGGTTGACTAGAGTCTATGCTGAGGATTATGATAGAGACCGCGAGGCACCGCCTCCCCCATCACCTCCAGCTTCCTGATGTATTTTCTTTTTATTTTTCTTTTTGTACTTCAGAGTAACTGTTTGGGTTGTGGACTGTACTCTGCTTTAGACTTGTATATATATACTTTTGTTCTTCCTTTGAATGTATATAAATTTGTTTATCATTTAATAGATGCATTATTCTCTTTCAATTTTGTCTCAAACAACTCGGATGCTTATGGTGTGTTATTATTACAGCTTTTAAATTTTATCCTATCTCAATTCACAAACTTTTGTGGTAGTATACTAGTTTTAAAGACAGGGCCTGAGGGCTCTGATACCAAGTTGTCACAACTCAATTCCACACTATTCAGAATGGTGTGATGAACCACTAATAAACCAATGGTTCAACCAGGATCTCTAATAGGTTGTGTCCTTTTAAATTATACCATACACATCCACAATCATAATCAGAATAAATACACAATAGTGAAAGTCATAATATTAAATGAACTGAGGAATCTAACTGTGATAATTATAAATAAAATATAAAATTATGTTGTATTAACTGAGACATAAGTAAATAAAATATCAATTACATTTCCTTAATAGTTCAAATAAAAATCTAATAAAAAATGCATGAGTTGCACTCGCATGAGGAGTCATGCGTCTCTACTATGTCTTCAGCCTCCATTGCAGCCACGTGCCCGTACACAGAAGCATTCATATAATCTTCCACAGTGGTACCTGCATCATCAACGAAAAATATTTGACGTTGAAAGGGTGAGCACACATCACGGCTCAATGAGCAAACAAAACAATGCAACAAACATATGCATGCATTCAATTCATATCTGTGGTCTGGTATATAAGTTTGCAAGGTGCTATAGAAAGGTTCGGTGGCCGCCTCACCTCCATACACGAGTGTGTGAAACCGCCCAATGAAAATGGTACTGTCGACCCCACATGCACCCAATATGACACAATATACCCCCATGAAAATGGCATGGCAGTACCGGTTGCCTCATACCAACACGTAAGCCCCTGTTGGCGAGGGCTTGCAAACTGGGCTCGCAACTAACCAATCCTAATGTCAATCAGTGTATCCAATGCCTCACCCCAGCATCCCTCAATACATCCATAGAGATAGAGCTAAGGCCCCCTGGCAGAGTTGAAGACTACATGGTCCGAGACCACCTCCCCTGATACCCTATGACGTAATAGTTCTGCTAAGGTAATGGCGATACGACGATATCAGTGGACAAGACTTGTATAGAGCTATGGCACAATATATCCAATGAAAATGACATTGAAGTACCGATTGATACCATCCCCTATCCGCATCAAGTACACTAACCAAACACAAACATTCACATGCCTATTCCTATCATCATCATCATCATCATGTTATAAACAACGAAGTAAATATGCATGAATAATAATAATAAAAATATTGGATGTCATGTTGAATGCACTACAAGCATACACGCATAGAATCAGTCATGGCATTGGACTTAAGAATAAAAATAGTTTATTATTAGCTAATTAGTTTAGGTCTTGTTCCCTCACCTTTGCTTGAATGTAGATCCTCTTTCAAGCTTCAAGAATCACATTTATATCAATAGGAAAACCTAACAAGTCGATAGATTTTAGTTAGAAGTCATTCAGACAATTTTAGGCTTGCTGTTAAGTGAGGGTCGCAGGGTGGGTCGTAGGTAGGGTAGCAGTTTACTGTGACC
This sequence comes from Protea cynaroides, assembly GCA_028583415.1. Classification (NCBI taxonomy): domain Eukaryota; kingdom Viridiplantae; phylum Streptophyta; class Magnoliopsida; order Proteales; family Proteaceae; genus Protea; species Protea cynaroides. The sequence continues at coordinate 85,560,438 of CM053268.1, forward strand.
CCTAGGGTAGGGTCGATGCCAGGGTCGAATGTTCCATCGACCCTGGGTGCGACCACCCTATCCCTAGACTTCTCGAATGCTGGGGGTCGATCCTGTGGTCTGGTAGGGTCGATTCCCAATTGACCCCACGTGCGACCCCCCGTGGTTTGAGTCAAGAATTTCATTCCTACAGTCCATTCTTTCATGTTTGGGTCCTATGGCTTACTTCCACAATCCATTCTATGCTTGTTCTATGGCTTAAAACTCTAGGTTTCTTCCTTACTTTGCCTACCATGATTTCTCCATGGATTTCATTGAAATCCTCCCATGGATGGATGATTTGGGTTTCCCCTAAGTCATACCCTCTTCATGAACTATTCTAAGGTCTTAAGTCATTAATGGAAACATACCCATACCTTAGGTTTGCTGAGATTCAGAGGTTTCTCTGAATTCTTCACATTAGTCTTCTTTTCCAACTTTCCTTCTCTTCTCCTTCTCTTCTTTTTCTCTCACTTTAAATTATGGTTTCAAAAGGAGTAAAAGAGGCTAAGGGACGTCCTATTTATAGAGGATAACCTCCCAAAATAAGTCCCATTGAGATTAGGAAAGAATCCCATTGAAATTTGGAAAGTTTCCTATTTACGGTTTCTGTCGACAGAGAGGGGGTCGATGAGGGGGTTGGAGATCCCGTCGACCCTGAGTTCTAAATTGTCCGACCCCTAATTAAAATATTAGGGGTCTGACTTCTTAATGGGGGGGGTTGACCCTGCCTATCTGTGTATGCGACCCTGCCCTCCATTTTACTATTTTTGGGTCAGTTTAATACTTGGTTTTGCTATTTCCTTCACGCACTTGGTCCATTTGGCTCGACCATGATAGGTAGACCTGATACAAGGTGGTAAGACCAGTTAGTTCGATACGGGTCTTACATTGAGGGTCTTCAAAAACTGGATGTCCTGCACATTGTACAACCCCTCAGATATTGCTTGATAGACTGCTTCATCCATCCTTTGGGGTCGCCAGTCCCCACTAGCTTTGTCTGATGCTCTTATTGTGCGGCTACCATACTGACTACTATGCTTGTATTTCATCCTCTCGAGCTTTTGAAATATTTCGTCAGCTCCCCTCTGCTTTTGCTTGATTACTTTCAGATCCCCATCAGTGGGGGTATACTCCAGTCCAAATCTATACTCATTGACAAATAGAGATAAGAAAGTGACATCACCATGTTGGTGGGAACCAAGGTGCATACCTGGAAAGTAGAGCATGTTAAGTAAGTGACGAAATAACAAAGGCAGATGCGTACCTGTAGGATCTAGCTCGGTTGTGGCTAGGATGTTTTCAACCTGGAACCCTCCGAGAGAGAAATCTTGTCTAGTATCCCCTTGTGATTCTTCACCATTCTGTCTAGTGGCCAATGTCACACCCCAATTTCGACTAAACCAAAAGTGTGAGTGAACTGTCACTGAACCAACGGTTCACACCAGGATCTCAATAAGACCTTGTCCACTCATATTAACCATTGCACATAACCACAATCAGAATATAATAAATACAACATAAGTCTTTAATTAAATGAACTGAGTAATCTATTGATAAATTTAAATAAAATATTTAATTATTCAAATACCCAAAACTTAAGTAAATATCTTTACATCAAATTTATTCCAACAGAAAATAACCAAAATAAATTAAATCAATTCCTAAAGGTACAGGCAGAAAGGGTACTCGCATGAAGCGTCATGCTCGTCCTCTCCTACTTGCACGTCCAAATCAGCCACGCCTCTGTACACTGGAGCGTTCACATAATCCTCCACCGAATAACCTGCATCAACATCTAAAAATAGTGTATACACAAGAGTGAGCTCACAACTTAGCTCAGTAAGACAATCAGACAATGCAACAAACATATGCATGAGTAACATTATTTTTAGATGTTGATGCAGGTTATTCGGTTTGAGTGAGTTCACATTATGGTCTGGTTTTCAGTTTGCAATGTGCTATAGAAAGGATTGGCGGCCACCGCACCTTTATACATGAGTGTGTGAAGCCGCCCAATGGATCCAACGCCACTGTTGTCCCACATGCACCCTATCATGGAATAGAGATAGAGCTAAGGCGTCCGGATCAAACATCGCCAACACCTCCCCTGATACTCTACCCATACCAACACGTAAGCCCCTATTGGTGAAGGCTTGCAAACTGGGCTCACAACTAACCAATCCTATATGTCATCATAATAGGCCCTGTCCCAGCATAGCTCCCTTTGGCATAGAGATAGAGCTAGAGTCTAGTGGCCAGGCCAGAGACCATAGTGCCACTTCCTCCCCCTGATACCCTACCCGCACTAAGCATGCTAAGATAGAACGATACGAAAGGTGCTAGTGTGAGGAATGATCCCAGACCACCAGTCCTTCCCATTCCACACACCAACGAAAACAATCACATGCCTAATAGTCACATCCTAGCATAGCGAGTATGCATGAATAATAATAATAACTGAAAGTAAAAGATGACATGCGAGTATACACAAACATCATACTATTGAATCATGGTTATTAGCAACAATTTCTGGTTTATTAAATTATTAGGGTTTAGATCCAATTCCCTTACTTGACGCTTGTTTGATAGCTTGCTCCGCGTCACAGTATCCAAACTTGCTATCACAAGGTCCTATACAATGTTAGGGTTGTATTAGAATAGTTTTCTTAGGGTTTACATTGGTCGAAAAACCAACTGGGTCAAAAACACTCTTCACAGAGCAGACCGGTCATAGGTACCGGTCACAGAACTGTGGGGAAAACCTACGACCGGTATGGTTCAGCGGTATGTCTCTGGAAGACCATACGCTTGGTTCTCACCTTCCGTTGGTCACCCTCTATTGATCCTAGGGTTTCTCCTACACATCCTAGGTCTGAGCATTGAGTTAGAGTTGTTTCCAACTCCATTTAAGTCCTAGTTTCGGTGATACTCAACTTAGAACTTGAATCTAGGGTTTACCGACTAGATTAGGGTTTGTCGGCAAAAAATAGGGTTTAGATCAATACCTTGCTTTGCATGGTATTGATCCAATTATAACTAACCATCCTAGAATACTTATTGTAGAGGAAGGTTTAAGTAGTTACCGTTGACTTGCGGTAATGTATTCTTCGTCAAACGGTAATGGCAACTCTTCCCTCTTCTCCCTTGATTCTTCTCCTTCTTCAATCTCTTTCTCTTCTCTAGGGTTTGTGAGGATCAATGAAAGGGATTTTAGGAGGTTTAGAGGTCCTTATATAGGCTAGGATCAGGATTAAGAAGCCTCCTAGCATTAGGAAAGTCCTTCGGTTTGAAATTTGGAAAGTGGGACCCACAGAGATCCGTTTCTGGATCCATGCTGTGTAGGCTATACCGGTCGACCATCGACCGCTACCATCGATCGGTATCCAACTTTTATACCTGAATTGGTCCGATTGGTCCGATTTCATACCTGGTTGTCATTTGCTCGTCCCGTCTGGTCCGGTGATGATTGGAAGACCTGTTACGACATGAAACAAGGTTTAGATCGGGTTCATGGAGTGCGGGTCTTACAACTCCCCCACCCTTAAAATAAATTTTGGCCTCAAAATTTGATCGTACCTTAGTCGTCGAAAAGGTTAGGGTATTCCTTTCACATCGCGTTCTCTTCCTCTCAAGTAATTTCTTCTACATCTTGGCTTTTTCCAATGTACTTTCACATAATGGATATCCTTGCTTTGGAGATGTTGTACTTTTTGGCTTGTGAGCATCACAGGTACTGTCACACCCCAATTTCGCTCTATTCAGAATGGTGTGATGAACCGCTAACAAATCAACGGTTCTATCAGGATCTCGAGTAGGCTATATCCGTTTGATCTAAACCCCATACATCCATATTCATAATCAGAGTAAATACACAATAGCGGAAGTCTTATAATAAAATGAACTCAGAATCTACTATTTTATTAATATTTAAATAGCAAATTATTCTGTATCAACTGAGACATAAATAAATATCAAATACATGTCCTTAATAAATCCAATTAAAGAAAACTAGAAAAATAACTAATCGAATACACATGAGTTGCACTCGCAAGAGGAGTCATGTGTATCCACTTCCTCTTCCACTTCCATCGCCGTCACATTCCGTATACTGGAGCATTTACATAATCTTCAACAGTCGTACCTACATCATCAACTAAAAATATTCGACGTCGAAAGGGTGAGCACACATCACGGCTCAGTGAGCAAACAAAACAATGCAACAATACATATGCATGCAGCCAAATCATATCTTTGGTCCGGTTTAAAGTTTGCACTGTGCTATAGAAAGGATAGGTGGCCGCCACATCTCTATACACGAGTGTGTGGAAACGTCCAATGAAAACGGCACCGTCGCCCCACATGCACCCAGAATGGCACAATATACACCCCATGAAAAACGGTCATGGCTGTACCGGTTGATACCATACCAACAAATAAACCAGGGGTTGGCTAGGGTTGCAAACTGGGCTCGCAACTAACCAATCATAATGCCAAACAGTGTATCCAAGGCCTCACCCCAGCATCCCTCAGAACATCCATAGAGATAGAGCTAAGGCCCCCCGGTAGAGTCAGAGACTACAAGGTCCGAGACCACCTCCCCTGATACTCTACGACATAATAGTTCTGCTAAGGTAATGGCGATACGACGACGTCAGTGGACATGACTTGAGTAGACCATGGCACAATATACACCCCATGAAGAACGGTCATGGCTGTACCGGTTGATACCATCCCTACCCGCACCATATACACTGGCCAAACACAAACATTCACATGCCTATTCCTATCATCATCATCATCATCATGTTATAAATAATAAAGTAAATATGCATGAACAAATAATAGAAATATTAGATGACATGTTGAATGCACGTACAAGCATACACGCATGGAATCAATATGGCATTGGATTGAAAAAAATAAAAGTAGTTTATTATTAACCAGTTAGTTTAGGTCTTGTTCCCTTACCTTAGCTTATTAATAGATCACCTTCCAAGCTTTAGAATCACCTTTATAATGTTATTATATTGCTAGAAGACCTAACAAAGTCGAATTTAATTAGAATTAATTCCGAATTTAAAAACCATGCTGTTAACTAGGGGTTGGAGATCGGGTCGGAGTCAAGATTGACCCCTGGTGCAACCCCCCCTATTCTGGATTTCTCGAACACTGGGGGTCGATGTTCAGGGTCTGGTAGGGTCGATTGGCCATCGACCCCCTGTGCGACCCCCTGTGGGTTTTGTTGATTTTTCTGCTTTCAGTCCATTCTTCGTGTTTGGGGTCCTATGGCTTGCTACTACAGTCCATATTACACATGTTCAACGGCCTAGAACCATGATTCATTCACCTAAATGGCTTTCATGACTTCCCCATGGTTTTCCATGAAAACCTAAGCATGGGTTGATGGTTTGGGATTCTCCGAGATCATACTCTCTTCATTACCTAATCTAAGGTCTATAGAAACTCATGGAATTAGTATCCATACATGAGAAGAATACTCCTTCTCTGCAACTCTTCTCCTTTTTACTTTCTTCTCTTCCTTGCTTCTCTTCTTCTTTTCTTCCTTCTCTTCTCTTTCTCTCAATCTAATTAGGGTTGTAAAAGGAGTGAAAGAGGCTTAGGGACATCCTATTTATAGAGTAAAAACTCCTAAAATAAGTCCCATTGAGTTTAGGAAAGAGTCCAACCGAAATTAAGAAACATTCCTAATTTCTGTTTCTGGTGGCAACTGGGGGTCGATGATCCCGTCGACCCCTAACTCCTAAAGTGTCCAACCCCCTCTGTAAAACAGGGGATCTGACTTTCTGTCTTGGGGGTCCAACCCTCCCTTGCTGGGTATGCGACCCTCCCCTTAATTTAAGTGTTTTTGGGTTGATTTGATACCTGGGATCACGATCTCCTTCACGCCCTTGGTTCATTTGGCTCGACCATGATGGGTAAACCTGATTCAAGGTGATAAGACCGGGTTAGTTTGATATGGGTCTTACAACTCCCCCTACTTATAAAAATTTCGTCTTCGAAATTGTATGTACCTTCTGAATCAAATAAGTGAGGGTATTGCTTCCGCATAGCATTCTCTTCTTCCCATGTAATTTCTTCCATGTCTCTACTTCTCCAAGTGACCTTAACATAATAGATATCTCGGTTGCATAGTCGTTGAACCTTTCGGCTGCTTATTTCAGTTGGTGTTACTTCAAATGTCAATTCATCAGTCAATTCTGGTAGATCTACTGTCAGGACGTGCGTTGGGTCCTTGACATACTTCTTCAATAGGGAAATATGAAATACGTCATGCACACTTGACATAGATGGTGATAGTGCTAACTGGTAAGCCACTTTTCCATGCTTAGCTAAAATCTCATATGGCCCGACATATCTTGGACTTAGTTTCTCTTTCTTTCCAAACCGTTTCAATCCTCGCATAGGCGATACCTTCAAGAAAACTTTATCACCTACGACGAACTCAAGATCTCTGCGTCGAGCATCTCCATATTGCTTCTGACAGTTCTGAGCTGTTTTTACCCTTTCCTTGATAAAGTCGACCACGCGACAAGTCTCTTCGAAAAATTCCGGCCCAACAATACTACCTTCTCCAACTTCATTCCAAAATAAAGGAGTTCGACACTTTCTGCCATACAGTGCTTCGTAGGGTGACATCTGTATAGTAGCCTGGTAGCTATTGTTATAAGCGAACTCGATCAGTGGTAACTTTTAATCCCATGATCCTTTGAAGTCAATTACACATGCTCGTAGCATATCTTCTTGAATCTGAATTGTACGCTCTGACTGTCCATCTGTCTGTGGATGGAATGCAGTACTAAACTTCAATGTTATACCCATAGCCTTTTGCAATCCTTCCCAAAACTTTGAAGTAAATCGTAGATCTCTGTCAGACACAATGCTCTCTGGTACACCCTGCAATCGAACAATATTATCCACATACAGCTTTGCTAACCTTTCCAGTGTATACTGAGCTCGTATCGATATAAAGCGAGCTGTCTTAGTCAGACGGTCTACAATCACCCAAACTGTATCAACTACTCGAGGAGTCAGTGGTAATCCCGTGACAAAGTCCATAGTGATGCAGTCCCATTTCCATGCTGGTTTCGGTAACGACTGTAACAGTCCTGTGGGTCTTTGTCGTTCAGCCTTTACCTTCTGACAATTTAGGCATTGAGACACGAACTTGGCTACATCTGCTTTCATCCCTCTCCACCAATATAGTTTCTTTAGATCATGATACATTTTTGTACTTCTAGGATGTATCGAATAGATGGTGGTATGGGCTTCTTTCATCAGTCGGTGTCTAATGTCCACACTTTTTGTTTCGGGTACACATATCCTTCCCTTGTACTTCAGTACCTTCTCTTCGTCCAAGGTGAACTCAGGGTTAGTTCTACCTTTTTCGATGTCTTCTTGCACCGTTCTCAGGTAAGGGTCTGATTTGATAGCTGTCTTCACTTCATCAATTATGTCTGGTATAATCTTCAATGCAGCGAACATATTTGAAAACCGCTGAATAAACCCTTGGTTGGCTGATCCATCCGTTGTATCTATCAAATACTGTTCATTGCCGTGATTGAATACCATTCTGGTAGTACACATTGCTGCAGTTGTGCTAACCTCCCCCTGGGATTTTATCATTGCCTTTCTGCTCAACGCATCTGCTACTACATTAGCTTTCCCCAGATGATACTGAATATCACAGTCATAGTCTTTCACTAGTTCCAGCCATCTTCTTTGTCTCATATTCAACTCCTTCTGATTAAATAAATAAGTAAGACTTTTATGGTCTGACTTAATCTGAAATTTCTCTCCATATAGCTAATGTCTCCATATCTTGACAGCATGTACAACTGCTGCTAACTCCAAATCATGAGTGGGATAGTTTTTCTCATGTGTCTTCAACTGTCTTGAGGCATAAGCAATTACTTGTTCTCCTTGCATAAGCACACATCCTAATCCCAGTCCTGACGCATCAGTGTACAGGGTAAATGGCTGTCCTAGGACAGGAATAGTCAAAATCGGAGTGGATATCAACCTGGTCTTCAATGTCTGGAAGCTCTTCTCACATTTATCCGTCCACACAAACTTTTCACCTTTCTTAGTCAAACTGGTGAGAGGTACGGCAATCCGGGAATAATCTTCTACAAATCTCTGATAATAACCAACGAGACACAGAAAACTTCTAATTTCTGCAACACTCTTTAGTGCTTCCCACTTTACAATAGCCTCGATCTTGCTAGGGTCCACTTTGATTCCTTCAGCGGATATTACATGGCCTAGGAAGGTGACTTCACTTAGCCAAAACTCACACTTGGTAAATTTGGCATATAGCTTCTCTTTCCTTAAACGCTGTACGGCGGCGTTTAGGTTCTTAATGTGGGTTTCTTTGTCCTTGGAATATACCAATATATCATCAATAAATACTATAACCGACGTATCCAACATGTCATGGAAAACCCGGTTCATAAGTTCCATGAAAGTTGCTGGTGCGTTTGTTAATCCAAAAGACATGACCAATAATTCATAATGTCCATATCTGGTCCTGAAAGCCGTCTTAGGAATATCACCCTCTTTAATCTTCAACTGATAGTAGCCTGACCGAAGATCGGTCTTAGAAAATACTTTTGCCCCTTGCAACTGATCGAACAAGTCATCGATCCTAGGTAGTGGATATCGATTCTTGATTGTCAGCTTATTCTACTCCGGATAGTCGATACATAATCGAACGCTACCGTCCTTCTTCTTTACGAACAATACTGGCGCTCCCCATGGTGATATACTGGGTCGAATATAACCCTTGTCCAGCAGTTCCTATAGTTGCACTTTCAATTCCTTCAGTTCAGTAGGCAGTTCAGTAGGAGCCATTCTATAAGGTGCTTTTGATACTGGTGCGTCTCCAAATATAAGGTCTATCACAAACTCTGTGGCTCTGTCGGGTGGTAATCCTGGTAGTTCCTCCGGAAATACATTGGGATAGTCCCACACGACATCAATATCTTCCATTCATGGTGCTTCCTTGGTTAGGTCGACCACTGATACTAGATACCTGACTGCCCCCTTCTCAAGGCACTTCTTAGCCTTTAGTGCTGAGAGTATGAGCTTGCGTTTACGGGGAAGTTTGGTTCCCACAAAACTAAATTCTGCTCCTTCTTTGTCTTTAAATGTTAATTCTTTTCGGCGCATAGTAGGTTCGCAGAATGCCGAGCTAACCAGTCCATTCCTAAGACAACGTCAAAGTCTACCATCCCAAGTTGGATCAAGGTTGCATCTAAGGTTTTCTCGCCAATGAGAACTGGGCATGGCCCATAACCTTTCTCTAATTCCACTTCTAACCCCATCGGTGACCGTACAAGTAGTTTGTAGTCCAATGTTTTGATGGGTAAGTTCAGCTTCTTTCCAAAACGACACAGATATAAAGGAATGAGTAGCTCCTGAATCAAAGAGTACTCTGGTGGGTATGCCATTTATAGGTACGATTCATGTGATTTATTTAACTTAGTCTACATGCTCCTACAATATAATACAATTTTAAAGGTTTTGGTCATACCTGTGACCACATCGGGTGATGCGGCAGCATCCTCGGATGTAACAGCATATACTCATCCTTGATGTAAGTGCTTCTTGGGCTTAGGACACTCTCTTGCCATATGTCCCGTTTGGCTGCAGTTATAACATCTCGGACCTTCAGAATTTGGCTTTGGTTGCTGTTGAGTTACCGGGGTAGTCTTGGATGTAGTAGTAAAGCCTTGAGCACAGAAGGGTTTAAATGTCTTGTTGTGCCCTCCATTATAAGCATTTCCGACTAGCCTTTTTATGCCTCTGTTCTATGTAAAGTAACTTTCCTTATGGCTCGATTCTATAACTCGAGCAATTTGGACAGCTTCATTATATATCTTCTTTTCCAAACCCAGAACGTGCTCTCTGATGCTTCCTCTAAGCCCCGTGACAAACCTACGGGTCTTAGTGTCTTCTTCTTGCATACTAAGTGGTGCAAAGAAAAACAGCTCCTCATAACGTTGTTGATATGCATCCACGGACATCTGGCCCTGATATAAACTCAGGAACTCCTTCTCCATAGAATCTCTAAAGCTTCGGGGAAAATACTTCTCAAAGAAAGCTTCTTTATAAATAGCCCAAGTCAATGGGGCGTGCTTGGTCAATAGATAGGCCCTAGTAGATTTCCACCAATAATGTGCATCGCCTTTTAGCATGAAGGTGGCACATAGTACCTTTTCTTCTTCTGTAATAGTCATCATAAGAAAGTTTCTCTCCATCTCGTCGATCCAGTGTGCTGGCCATAACGGATCAGACGGTTTACCGTTAAATTCCCTGGGCTTCATCTTCAAAAATCTCTCAACCAGTCGAGAGTGATCCATCTAATTTTGGGGGTATGCCCCAAACATAGGTTATGGATACTGATAATGAACCTGAGCTGCTTCCGGACCTGGTACTGGAATCTGTGCAGCTGGTGGTTGAGGTGTTTGAGGTGCTGGGTGGTTACCCACCGGTGCTGCACTGGCTTGTCCAGTCTGCATGGGTGTAGCATGTGCGGCCTGGAGCATAATCCCCATTGCAACTTGCATTTGAGCCTATGCGTGTTGCATTTGTTGCAGCTGTTGTGCTAAGTTCATAACCATGGTTGCTAACTCTGGTGGTGGGGGTGGCAAGTTTGTAGGATTCGTCTGAATTGGATTTTCTGGTGGTGCAACCTGTGGATTTCCCTGTGCATATATATTTTCTTAACTAGTTTCCTCCACAGGTGGTGGTGGAACTGCATTTCGGCTCTGCCTGGTTACTCTACGCCTAGACATATTTTCTTCTGAGAATGGGGGGGGTGCCTGAAAATCATCAAAATACATGAGACAATCATGTATACTTCATGTAGGCACGCTAACCGATATAAACTTTCAAAATTTTCAGCTCACTGTATGAAAATTACTGTCTTTTCTATGCAGGGTCGATGGTGGGGGTCGATGATATGTCCGACCCTCAGTATTCGACCCTAGGAATAACCTGTTCTTCCCGAGAGCTGGGGGTCGATATGGGGGTTGATGGGTGTCCAACCCCCAGGCCCGACCCCTAGTTTTCTGTCAGATTCCCGAGAGTTGGGGGTCGATATGGGGGTCGGTATGGGGGTCGATGATCCTGGTCGAATTGTCTGACCCCCAGACCAAAAATCAGACTTTTAAGATCCGATTCTGGGTTCATTTCCCATCATTTCTTCCCCGTTTCGATTCGTTTCTCACCTCTGAGTTGCTACAGTGCCACTCCGCTGTATTGATCATTTTGGTTCCGTGTTTCGACGTCCACATCACTCCTACATCTATGTTTTCTCATTTTTACCTGTTTTTAGGTTTCCATTTCTAGGTTTTTGCCCATTTAACTTGTATTTTTCAAATTAAACTTTTTTCAACTGTAAAAATTTGATTTTTATTGGGGGCTTTTGTTATTGGTGTCTCGAGGAACGAAAGTCCTAAAAAAATTTTGAGTTTCATTGGTTGGTTATCGAGAAACTTGAATTTTTGCTCTTTTTGCCCTAATTTGTCGAAATTTTTGATTTCTCATAATTTCATCAAATTGGATCCCATTAGTTAGAATTTCCTACTGTGTGAGTGTTGTAGGATATGTTAGAACCTACGTAAGTCCTCCTGCCCACGTGTATGGGTGACAAGTGAGGCTTTTGGCCAACTTACGTCGTTATAATGTCAAAATTTTGGCTTTTCTACCCTACTAACGTACTATCTATTTTTCTTTCTTATTTGCAGATAAGTACGGATCTTACAACTCCCCCATCCTTAAAATCAATTTTGTCCTCAAAATTTGAATTTAGGTGGGAATTCTATTTCCGCATTGCATCTTCTTCCTCCCATGCAATCTCCTCCTCGTATCGTCTTCGTTAGGTTATCTTCATATACTATTTATCCCAGCTTTGGAGATGTTGTACCCTCCAACCAGTGAACTAGGCTGGTACCACTTCAATAGTTGAATCTCCTATCTAAACCAGTGGATCCATGGTCATTATCTCTGATATGGATCTCCAATGTACTTTTTCAATAGAGACCCGTGAAATACATCATGCGCACTAGACATGGACAGCGGTAATGCTAATTGATATGCAACTTGTCTCTCCAAAGTCTATAAGATCCAACACCTATATAGAATATAACTTTCCCTTCTTGTTTAATCGTTTCAAACTTTGCATAAGTGATATCTTCAAGAACACTTTGTCACTTATGGCGAACTCAAGGTTTTGGTGTCTCTTCTGACATCTTGAACTATCTTGGCCCTTTTCTTTGATCTTGTCTGCTACTCGATAGGTTTCTTCAACAGACTCAGGTTTTAAAACTCTTTATTCACTAACTCCATTCCAAAAAAAAGGAATTTGACATTTCTACCTTACCATGTTTTATAGGTGACATTTACATAGTAGCTTGGTAGCAACTTCAATTCACGGTTAACTTCTCAACTCAAGCTCCTTGAAATCAATTTCACAAACTCAGGCATATCTCTTAGGATCTGTATAGTCCGCCCCAACTGTCCGTTGGTTTGAGGTAAAGTGCGGTACTAAACTTCAACTTTGTCCCCATTATTTTCTGTAGATCCTCCCAAAACTTTGAGATAAGGCATAAGCCTCTGACTGACACTAAGCTCTCATGCATACCATTCAATCTAGAAATATTATCCACATATAGCTTATTTAGTCGCTCCAAAGCATATCGAGGTTGTATAGCAATGGAATGAGCTATCTTCATAAGGCGATCAACAATCCCCCAAACTGCATCAACCGCTTTGGGAGTCAGTGGCAAATCAGTGACATAGTTCATTGTAATGCAGTTTCATTTCCAGACAGGCTTTGATAGTTATTATTGTAGCCATGTTGGTCTTTGTCTTTCAGCCTTTACTTACTGATAATTCAATTACTAAAACATGCATCTAAACCACATTTGTTATCATTCCTCTTTACCAGTACCATCTCTTCAGGTCATGATACATATTGGTACTCCAGGATGTCCTGAATATTGAGTACAATGGATTCTTATCATTATCCTCTTCATAATATCTGAGTCTTTATCTTCATGTATTCAGAATCTACCTCTGTATCTGAGTACTGTCTTAACATCCAAAGTAACTCAGGGTTGGGTTTTCCTTTTTCTAAATCTGCTTACACTTTTCTTATTTACAGATCTCACAAAATTGCTACTTTTACTTCATCCATCAATTTAGAAATGATCATTAATGCTACAAGCACAACCGAATTATTGCTCCATAAGTTCATTCATAAGTTCTTGCTCTATTGGATCATCACGAGTTTCTATTGTATGTTACTCTACTTCCAAATCTGAATCTGTTGCTGCAGAACATAAGACAATATCTATACTGGTTCCTTCCTTGGACTTCGTAATTCCCTTTTTGCTTAATGCCTTAGCTACTACATTAGCCTTCCCTGGATGATACTAGATATCATAGTCTTAATCCTTGAGCAATTCTAGCCATTTTCTTATCCTCATGTTCAACTCTTTCTGATGAGGTGGTACATAAAACTCTTGTGTTCCCATTCAGTCTAAAATTCTCCTCCATTTAGATAATGTCTCCAAGTCTTGATTGCATAATTTATCACTGTTAATTCCAAGTCATGAGTAGGATAACTCGTCTCATGCTCCTTCAGTTTTCTAAAAGCATATGCAATCACTTATTTACCATGCATCAACCCGCATCCTAGATCCAATCCAAAAGCCTCGATGTATAGGGTAAAAGGTTTCCCTCGTATCCGAATGATCAAGGTGAGAGTTGATATCAACCCTTCTTCACACTTGTCAGTTCAATTGAACTCATCTCCCTTCCTGGTTAGCTTGGTAAGAGATTTTGTGATCTTAGAGTGGTCCTCTAAAAATCGTCTATAATAATTAGCTAAACCCAAGAACTTCTGATCTTCGCAATACTCTTCAGGTGTTTCTTACCATATGATTACTTTTATCTTAAAGGGGTCCTCTTTAATCCCTTTATATGAACGTGATCCAAGAAGATCACTTTGTTTAATCAGGTCTCCTTTTTTTTGGACTTGGCATAAAGCTTTCCACTTCTCAGCTGTTGTGAAGCGGTTCTAAGATCCGTTGTATGAGTTGCTTCATTCTTGGAATAAATCAAAATATCATCTATGAAAACTATGACCGACATGTCGAACATGTCATGAAACACCCAATTCATCAGCTCCATAAAAGATGTAGGGGCATTGGTTAATCCCAACGTCATAATCGAGAACTCATAATGTCCAATCCCGATTCTAAAGGTATCTTCGAGATATCGTTGTCCAAATTCTTCAGCTGTTGATACCTTGACCGAAGATCAATCTTAGAAATTCGCTTTGCTCTTTGCAACTGTTTAAATAAGTCATCGATCCAAGGTGATAGATCTCGATTCTTGATCGTGAGCTTGTTTGATTCTCGATAGTCTATACGCAGACAACACTATCATCCTTCTTCTTCACGAATTGGCACTCCCCATGGTGCAATACTTAGCCGATTGGAAACCTTGTCTAATAACTCCCGTAGTTGAGTCTCAATCCCTTCAACTACATAAGAACTACTCTATAGGTGCCTTTGACACAAGTATCGTCCTTGGTAACAAGTCGATGACGAACTCGGTCATATGATTAGATGGTAACCCAGGTAAGTCTCCTGGAAACACATCAGGAATTTATGCATCACATCAATATATTCCATCTATGGTGCTTCTTTGGTAATGTATACCATAGATACCATATATCCAACTTCTTTCTCTTCAAAGCATCTCTTTGCCTTTAGCATAGAGAGGATCAACTTTCTATTCTTAGGCAACATACTTCCAATAATACTAAATTATATGTCATCTTTATTCTTGAATGATAATCTCTTCTATGCACACAACAACTTTGTAGAGTGTTGAGACAACCAGTCTATTCCCAAGATGACGTCAAAGTCTACCATCTCAAGTCGACTCAGGTTGCATCCAAATTCTGTCCATCCATATGATTTAAACATTGTTCATAACACTCATCCCATACAACATCTAGTCCAAAGGGCTTGAACAAGCAAAATCTGGTATAAGGTCTTAAGAGCTCGTGCAGTTCCTTCCTCTCTTAGTTTTTCAAAGACTATTGCTGGAAATCTCATATATCCCAAAAAGCTCATTAGCTTACACCTCCTTTTATCATTCTATTATATATCTCGAAAAGCATCTTCTGACTATTTACTCATTACATATCCCAAGTCTAAGCATTAGGGTATATGCTCAAAATTTCATTAATTCTGCCAAACTGTCTTGGTCATTGCTTAATCATTTCCTTTAACATTGGGCGTAACTCAGTATTACTGGTACTAATCTGAATACTATCAATGCCATGCTTTTTGACTTTATCCTTGTATCCACTCTTAGATTTGCCTTTAGGAATCTTCTGCCTTGTCAAAATTCATACCGATATAGCCATCTTTAACTTTACTTAAGTGTTATCTACTCTTTCCCAGTTACTCTTGATAGTTTTCACTTTTTTCTCATGCACTCTTTTATAGACATGGCTCATATCCATCAATTCAGTAATCTCAAAATAGATCCTCCATTACTTCATCTGAGGTTCATTGGCCATAGCATTTAATCTGAATCCAATCATCTTTCTTCCAATAATTCCATTATCACTAAATATCATATCAATGGATGTTGAGAAATATAAGAATCAGAATGTTTATCCAAAACAATTCATTTCCTTCTTTCAATTTAGTATGACGACAAACACTTTCTTTATTTAGTGAACTTAGGTTTAGAAGATCAGGAGTAAATCTGTAGTAATTCAACCGGCATTAAAAGATCGTCAAGTTGCACAGTGGTCCAAATATATGAAAATATAGGTTTTACAACTCTTAACCTCATGGTTACAGGTTCTATTGAGTATATATAATGCCATTGGTCATGGCACTATAGGAATAAATCTGGAG
The DNA here is from genome assembly GCA_028583415.1 of Protea cynaroides. NCBI lineage: Eukaryota > Viridiplantae > Streptophyta > Magnoliopsida > Proteales > Proteaceae > Protea > Protea cynaroides. The sequence goes on from CM053268.1 coordinate 85,576,430, forward strand.
AAAATTTTCAGACATTAGTAAATCAGGTAAAATCAAAAGATGTACGCTCAACATGATTAAACATTTAACTGTTCATTCAGTTCATATCACTGTTCATGTTGTCGATCATGAGAGTGGTTCAGATTGGTATAATCAGGGCTAATACTAAAGAAACAATATCTATAACTCTAATTGACAGGTTAAATCAAGAAGGTATCCTGTCAAGGCACGAGAAATTAAAATCTGGTATGTGCATCCTCTATAATCATAAGAGTAAATCAATAATGCACTGCATCCTATATAAACCTATCTAGATATATGGCCATAATAGATTTGATCCTTTGCTGAAAATGTCCGAGGTATTATCTTCAGAAGACATTCTTCAATCCTTGTCCGATCATTCTGTCATGATGCAACTATCCCATACATCGGTGGTTGATAAGGTTAACCCCCTTGATACACTGCTTGTTGTGCATCAAACTTCTGCACTGGGGTGTGCATTACTGGGACTTGTTGTGTGGTAGGTACTGTGTTATAGCTAACAGGTGTTGGGGTACAGTGATGCTATCAATTGGTACCATACTTGGTTTGACCCGGAGGTGTTGATGTAGCATCAGCAACTTGGGTAGTGATTTACATAGCAACTTGCATAGTCGGTCTCATCTGTTGTTGCTCTTGTATTTTATTGGGTCAAGTTTATGACAACCATAACCAAGGTACTTAATAGTCTAGGTGGTTGGCTGGAGTAGTCTGGTGGTTCACCTCCTTTGATTCGCTCTAATCTGATTATCATTATCTAGCATCTGCTCAGATGAGTTTTCATTATCCATTCTCAACCCTGATAGTGGTGGGTCAAGTTGCAACCTCTTCTTAATGCTCAGCGGGTAATGGATCAGCTTGTGGTGGATCTCACCCTGAGTCTCCATGTCACCCAGGAGTATAGTTACTTTTATTCTTAATGTATGGCCATTATTCTCTTCTCTCTGTTGGATTTAACCCGAGATCTTTTCCTTCATCTCTACAGGGGTTTTGGCATTACTAGCCATTTTTCTTCTTCCTCTGTCCTACATCGAGTTTCACATCTTGTGAGTGCCAACTTGGTATTCTAATTTTCTACTGTACAAATGCTTCCTTATTGCTATAGTACTATATCCCTTGTATACGTAGATAACTACCCAACTTATGGATAGTACCATATATTATTTGTTTATCAGGATAAATTTTGGTCTTCTCTTTCTGTTTGAGTGTATATATATGGTTCCACCTTTTATATGTACATTATTGTCTTGTTTAAGTTCTGTCTCAACCAACACAGGTGCTTATTGTGTGTTTGTATTAAAGCTTTTAATTTATCCTAACTCAGTTCATGGACTCTAGTGGAAGTATTCAGGTTTCACGGGAAGGCCTGAGAGAGCTCTGATACTAAGTTGTCACACCCCAATTTTTGACTAACCAAAATGGTGTGATGAACCGTCAATAAACCAACGGTTCAACCGGATCTCGAATAGGCTATCCCACATATGATAAACCAAAACACATTTCACATTAGTCAGAGATAATAAAGTAAATAGTGGAAGTTTTACAGATAATGAACTAAGGTCTAGTCATGATAAATAATTAATATTCCATTTATTTCCAAATAACCAAAATATAACTTAATACATATTACAATATCCAAATACGATTTCTAAACACTAAACATATCCATAGTTGAAACGCTCTCTTAACGAACCATGTTCGTTCTCCACAGCTTGCTCATTCATAGCCTCCACCCGTTCATATGTTGGCGTGTAGACATAATCTTCAATCATAGTAACTGTAACATCAGAAACTAAAAGAATTGCGCGCGCGAGGGTCAGCTCTCCAACTTGAGCTCAGTGAGAAAACAAAACAATGCAACAAACATTTGCATGCATTCTCATATCTTTGGTCTGGTATATAAGTTTACAATGTGCTATAGAAAGGATTGGTGGCCAAAGGTTACGTTTATTGACACCTCACCTCTATACATGAGTGTGTGAAGGCCCAAAGGTAACATTTATTGTCGTCCCACATGCACCCACCATGGACAATGTACACACAAAGGTTACGTTTATTGCTGTACCAGTTGCCCATACCAACACATAAGCCCCTGTTGGCGAGGGATCGTAAACTGGGCTCGCAACTAACCAATCTTAATGTGAAACAATGTATCCAAGGCCTCAACCCAGCATCCCTCAATACGTCCATAGAGATAGGGCTAAGGCCCCCGGCAGAGTCAGAGACTACCCGTTCCGAGACCACCTCCCCTCATACACTATGACGTAATAGTTCTGCTAAGGTAATGGCGATACGACGATGTCAGTAGACAAGACTTGAGTTAGAGATAGAGCTAGAGTGCTGAGGCCCGACCTGTGACACCCCCCTGATACTCGCTCGCATCAAGCACACTAACCACACACATACATTCACATGCCTATTCCTATCATCATCATCATCATCATGTTATAAATAATAAATTTAAATATGCATGAACAGTAATAATAGAAATATTGGATGACATGTTGAATGCACATACAAGCATACATGCATAGAATCAATCATGGCATCGGACTCAAGAAATAAAAATAGTTTATTATTAACCAATTAGTTTAGGTCTTGTTCCCTCACCTTTGCTTGATTGTAGATCCTCTTTCAAGCTTTAAGAATCACTTTTATATCAATAGGAAACCTAACAAGTCGATAGATTCTAGTTAGAATTCATTCTGACAATTCCATGCTTGCTGTTAAGTGCGGATAACAGGATGGGTAGCAGTTTTCTGCGACCCCCAGGGGTAAGGTAGATGCCAAGGTCAGATGTTCCATCGACCCTGGGTGTCACACCCCAATTCTGCACTATTCAGAATGATGTGATGAACCGCTAATAAACCAACGATTCAACCAAGATCTCAAATAAGCTATCCCCGCGTTATCTAAACTTACACACATCCGTAATCATAATCAGAGTAAATACACAATAACGGAAGTCTTATAATAACATGAACTGAGAAACTAAGATGATATTAATAATTTAATAGCAAATTATTCTGTTTTCAATTGAGACATAAATATTTAAGTACCAAATACATGTCTTAATAAATCCAATAAAGAAACCTATAAAATATCTAATCAAATACACACGAGTTGCACTCGCAAGAGGAGTCGTGTGTATCCACTTCAGCTTCAGCTTCCATCGCTGCCACGTTCCCGTACACAGACGCATTCACATAGTCTTCAACGGTATAACCTGCATCATCAACTAAAAATATTCGACGTCGATGGGTGAGCAAACATCACGGCTCAATGAGTAGCCAAAACAATGCAACAATACATATTCATGCAAATCAATTTATATCTTTGGTCTGGTTTAAAGTTTGCAGTATGCAATAGAAAGGTTTAGGTAGTCAAAGGTCGCGTTTATTGACCCCGCCACTATACACGAGTGTGTGACGTTATCCGAAGATCACGTTTATCGTCAACTCACATGCACCCAATCATGAACATTATATAACAAAGGTTACGTTTATTGCTATATAGTGTCATACCAACACGTAAGCCCCTGTTAGCGAGGGCTGCAAACTGGGCTCGCAACTAACCAATCCTAATGCCAAAAAGTGTATCCAAGGCCTCACCCCAGCATCCCTCAGAATGTCCATAGAGATAGAGCTAAGGCCCCCCGGTAGAGTCAGAGACTACAAGGACCGAGACCACCTCCCCTGATACTCTACGACATAATAGTTCTGCTAAAGTAATGGCGATACGACGATGCCAATGCACAAGACTTGAGTTAGAGATAGAGCTAAAGTGCTGAGACCCGCCAAAGGTTAATGTTTATTGACGTTCTCATCACACCTCCCCTGATACTCGCTCGCATCAAGTACATCAACCACACACATACAAGCACATGCCTATTCCTATCATCATCATCATCATCATGTTATAAACAATAAAGTAAATATGCATGAACAAATAATAGAAATACTGGATGGCATGCTGTATGCACATTACAAACATATTCGCATAGAATCAAGAATGGCATAGGACTCAAAAAAATAGAAAATAGTTTCTATTATTAGCCAATTTAGTTTAGAGTTCTGTTTCCTCACCTTAGCTTGCTAATAGATACCTTTCCAAGCTTTAAAATCACCTTTACAATGTTATTATATTGCTACAAGACCTAACAAAGTCGATAGAATTTAATTAGAATTTATTCGAAATTTAAAAACCATGCTGTTAACTGAGGGTCGGAGGTAGGGTCGGAGTCAGGATCGACCCTGGGTGCGACCCTCCCCAGATTCTGAACTTCCCGAACACTGAGGGTCGATGGTTAGGAACACCTAGGGTCGGATGGTCATCGACCCTCGGTGCAACCCTCTGTGCACTTTGGTCCAATTCCCTCTTTTAATCCATTCTTTGTGTTTGGAATCCTATGGCTTGCTCCTACATTCCATTCTACATTCATTCCATGGTCTGGAACCACGAATCAACCACCTAGATAGCTTTCATGCATTCTTCTATGGTTTTCCATGAAAACCTAACCATAGCTTGATGGTTTGGGTTTCTCCGAGATCACACTCTCTCCAATAACTAACCTAAGGTCTGTAGAAACTCATGGAATTAGTATCCATACCTGAGAAGATTATTTTTTCTCTGAAATTCTTCTCTTTTTTGCTAAGTTCTCTTCCTTGCCTTTCTTCTTCCTCTTTTCCTTCTCTTCTCTTTCTCTCAATTCAATTAGGGTTGTGAAAGAAGTGAAAGTGGCTTAGGGACGTCCTTTAAATAGAGTAGGAACATCCTAAAATAAGTCCCTTTGAGATTAGGAAAGAATCCCAATCGAAAATTAGGAAATTTCCTAATTTTATTTTCTTACGGCAACTGAGGGTCGATGGGAGGGTCGATGATCCCGTCGACCCTAGGGTCCTAAGCTGTCCGACCCTCCCTTCAAAACTGAGGGTCTGACTTTCTGTTTTGGGAGGTCCGACCCTGCTTAGCTGGGTATGCGACCCTTCCCCTATTTTAAGTGTTTTTGGGTCGATTTGATACCTGGGATCTCGATCTCCTTCACGCCCTTGGCCAATTTGACTCGACCATGATGGGTAAACCTGGTTCAAGGTGGTAAGACCGGGTTAGATTGACACGGGTCTTACAACTCCCCCCAACTTATAAAAATTTTGTCCTCAAAATTGTACGTACCTTCTGAATCAAACAAGTGAGGGTATTGCTTCCGCATAGCATTTTCTTCTTCCCATGTAATTTCTTCCATGTCTCTACTTTTCCATGTGACCTTAACATAGTAGATATCTCTGTTGCATAGACGTTGAACCTTTCGACTAGTGATTTCTGTTGGTGTTACTTTAAATGTCAAATCATCAGTCAATTTCAGAAAATCCACTGTCAAAACATGCGTTGGGTCTTTGACATACTTCTTCAATAGGGAAATGTAAAATACGTCATGCACACTTGACATAGATGGTGGTAGTGTTAACTGATAAGCCACTTTTCCAAGCTTAGCCAGAATTTCATACGGCCCGACATATCTTGGACTTAGTTTCCCTTTCTGTCCGAACTTCTTCAATCCTCACATAGGCGATACCTTCAAAAATACTTTATCACCTACGGTGAACTCCAGATCTCTGCGTCGAGTATCTGCATATTGGTTCTGACGGTTCTGAGCCGTCCTCACTCTTTCCTTGATAATGTCGACCACTCGACAAGTCTCTTCAACAAATTTTGGTCCAACAATACTACGTTCTCCAACTTCATTCCAAAACAAAGGAGTTGACACTTCCTGCCATATAGTGCTTCATAGGGTGACATCTGTATAGTAGCCTGACAGCTATTGTTATAAGCGAACTCGATCAGTGGTAATCTTTCATCCCACGATCCCTTGAAATCAATTACACATGCTCGTAGCATATCTTCAAGAATCTGAATTGTACGCTCCGACTGTCCATCTGTCTGTGGGTGGAATGCAGTACTGAACTTCAACGTTGTACCCATAGCCTTTTGCAATCCTTCCCAAAACTTGGAAGTAAATTGTGGATCTCTATCCGACACAATGCTTTCTGGAACACCATGTAATCGAACAATATTATCCACATACAGCTTCGCTAACCTTTCCAGTGTATACTGAGGTCGTATAGGTATGAAATGAGCTGTTTTAGTCAGACGGTCCACAATCACCCAAACTGCGTCAACTACTCGAGGAGTCAATGGTAGTCCCATGACGAAGTCCATAGTGATGCAGTCCCATTTCCATGCTGGTTCTGGTAATGGCTGTAACAGTCCTACGGGTCTTTATTGTTCAGCCTTTACTTTCTGAAAATTTAGGCATTGAGACACGAACTTAGCTACATCTGCTTTCATTCCCCTCCACCAATATAGTTTCTTTAGATCATGATACATTTTTGTACTTCCAGGATGTATCGAATAGATGGTGGTGTGGGCTTCCTTCATCAGTCGATGTCTAATGTCTACACTTTCTGTTTCAGGTACACATATTCTTCCTTTGTATTTCTGTACTTTCTCATCATCCAAGGTGAACTCAGGATTAGTTCTACCCTTCTCAACATCTTCTTGTACTGTTCTCAGATACGGATCTGCTTTGATAGCTGTCTTCACTTCATCCACTATATCTGGTATAATCTTCAATGCCGCGAACATATTCGAAAACCGATGAATAAACCCTTGGTTGGCTGATCCATCCATTGTATCTATTACATACTGCTCGTTGCCGTGATTGAATACCATTCTGGTAGTACACATTGCTGCAGTCGTGCTAACCTCTCCTTGAGATTTTATCATTGTTTTTCTGCTTAATGCATCCGCTATTACGTTCGCTTTTCCCGAATGATACTGGATATCACATTCATAGTCTTTCAATAGTTCCAGCCATCTTCTTTGTCTCATATTCAACTCCTTCTGATTAAATAAATAAGACTTTTATGGTCCGACTTAATATGAAATTTCTCTCCGTATAAGTAATGTCTCCATATCTTGACAGCATGTACTACTGCCGCTAACTCCAAATCATGGGTGGGGTAGTTTTTCTCATGTACCTTTAACTGTCTTGAAGCATAAGCAATCACTTGCTCTCCTTGCATAAGCACACATCCTAATCCCAATCCCGACGCATCAGTGTATAAGGTAAACATCTGTCCTAGAATAGGAATAGTCAAAATCGGGGCGGATATCAATCTGGACTTCAATGTCTGGAAGCTCTTCTCACATTTATCCGTCCACACAAACTTTTCACCTTTCATAGTCAAACTGGTGAGAGGTACGGCAATCCGAGAATAGTCTTCTACGAATCTCCGATAATAACCAGCTAGACCCAGAAAACTTCTGATTTCCAAAACGCTCTTTGGTGCTTCCCACTTTACAATAGCCTCGATCTTGCTGGGGTCCACTTTGATTCCTTCAGCGGATACTACATGGCCTAGAAAGGCAACTTCACTTAGCCAAAACTCGCACTTTGAAAATTTGGCATATAGCTTCTCTTTCCTTAAACGTTGTAGGGCTGCGTTTAGGTTCTTGATATGGGTTTCCTTGTCCTTGGATGACATGTGAGATGCACATTACTAGCATCACGCATAGAATCAGTCATGGCATTGGACTCAATAAAAATAAAGCAGTTTGTATTATCCAATTAGTTTAGGTCTTGTTCCCTCACTTTGATTGATGTTTGTTCCTTTTCCAAGCTTTGGAAGTCACTTTTAATCTATTAGGAACCTAAACAATTAATGTATTTAAGTTAGGATTCAAGTTTATCAAGTTACACTAGTCAAAAACCTTGTTTGGTCTCAAAATATACTTGTTGTTGATCCTATGGTCGATGCTATGGTCGCAATATATGCCACCGTAGGACATAGGTCGATACCCTATGGTCGCATTACATGTGATCGTACCTGCGACCGTATGTTTCTTGAATTCTTCCCGAATGGCTGTGGTTGATACTTTTCTCATCCTATGGTCGACCATAGGTGCGACCATATGTAGTTTGGTTGATTTTTATATTTCTCATATGAGTTTCTCCTCATGATCATTAATGGGATTCACCCTAAGATCATTCTATGGCCTTTGATCACAGTTTATCCTTATCAATTATCCCTAATCTAGTCTCTATGGTTTTGCTTAGAAATTTCATAATCGAAATCGTTACATTAGATTCAACACATCAATTTGATGGAAATGAACCTATCCTATCTGATCTATCCTACAGAGTCAAGTCCATACCTTAAGTTTGTTGTAGAAAGATAGAACTCTTTTCTACAAACCTTTCTCTCAGCCTTCTTCTTCAAATCTCCTTTTCCTTCGCTTCCTCTCTCTCTTTTTCTCTCTTAGGTTTGGAGTTTCAATTTGGGTTCTAAAAGAGTGAGAGAGTTTAAGGAACATCTCTTATATAGAGAAAAACCTCCATATAGAGTCCTCTTTCAATTAGGAAAGAGTCCTCCTCAAATTAGGAAAGTCTCCTAAACACGGAGTTGGTTCTGGGTTCGTACGGTCGATCATACGGTCGCATAAACCGTCGGCCATACCACCAAAACATGTGACCATAGGTCATACGGTCTCACTACGGTCGACCATAGGTGCGATTGTAGCCCTCAAAACTGCCATCATAAGCCCAAAATTTATTGGTTTTTAGTTTTTGACTGGTTGCTTTCACACAAACTTAAACAGTCAACCATACCAACTAAATTTGACTTATTGCTTACCTCACCTTGTGGTTTCTTCATACAATTGGTTCACTTTAGCCAATTATGATGGAAGATCGAACACGACACGAGAATGTAAGGCTAGACCGGTTTCATAGTGTGCGGGTCTTACATAATGTCCTATTGTGGATCCATCCCCGGTTAGGAGAGTAGTCCACTCAAACTAGGAAACTTTTCTATTATCAAACTCAAATTTGGGATTGTCCGGTACCGTGGCCCGTGGCAGAGCCCGTGTGATCGGACATGCTCAACCAGTTAGACCAGACAAAAATAAAAGCTGTTAATTTTTGTTCCTTATCTGGTGGCTTGTCATCAGACTATCTCTTTTGGTCTGGTTATAATGAGAAGACCTGTCATGACACGTTAACCCATATTAGACTGGGTTCATGAAGTACAGGTCTTATAGCTTAGGTTGGCACATGGCCATCTTGAAGCTGCCCTCACCGATAAGTAGGCGGCAAGGGACATGTACAATTCCCAACTTGACGAGATGTAGAAAATGACCACCAACTTGTCACACTGTGGGTTGAGAATGCAGCATTAAAGTGATCCCTCGAATAAGAGGAAAAGCAGAGGAAAAAAGTCAATGGGGACTTGGTTGGGGGAGTGGGAGAAGGCTCGGCGGGCCGAGAAGAGGCTCCAAGTGGTAGAGGACTGACTCAAGGCTACTGAGGATAGTAAGAAGTTGGTGGAGGAGGAAGCAGTCTTTGCAAATGAGGGTCTGGAGAAGATGCAAAAGCTACAGCCAAAGATTAGGGAGCAAGTTGTACCTTGGTACTAGCAGTTGAAGGACTATTGATAGGTCGTCAAGGATGCAACCAGTGTATACTTCAAAAGGGGCGCCTACTATCAATGATCATGCCTCAATGAGAAGGGTGTCCAAGCAGTATACTCCAACTTTCCTATTTATGCAGACAAGGCTGACCTACTAGATAGCATGACTCCCGAAGGCCAAACTGGGGACAGCCCTCAGACGGAAGATTTGTCCATGTACGATCCTCTTCCCACTTCGACGGAATAGCCCATGACCAAAAGGCTACCTACCAAGAAGGTTGACGATCCTCTAGCCAATGACCCTTCACTTGTACAGTCTTCTACAGTGGACCCTTCTTTTGTTCCCAAAGATCCTCTACCTTCCTCTGTCGAGTGAAGAATGTTTCTTTTCTCTTTCCCTATGTATCTACCCAGTATGGTTTTTATTTGTAAGATGATTTCCAGCCCCTTGTGGGTATTTTTATAACATGTGAAAATAAAGTTTCTTCTTTGTATCTAAGGTACCCCCGAAGCATGGTTGGCAATGTCAATTTGACATGTTGAGTGTAAGACCCATATCGAACTAACTGGTCTTACCACCTTGTATCAGGTCTTCCTATCATGGTCGGGCCTAGTGGACCAAGTGCATGAAGAAACCACTAGACCAGGTATGAAATTTAACAAAAAAATAGTCAATTATGAATGTAAAACCCGCACGCTAGGAACCCGGTCTAACCTTACATTTCGTTTCGTGACCAGTCTACATATCATGGTCGAGCCAAGTGGACCATGTGTGTGAAGAAACCCAAGACCCAATATGAAATTTAACTCAAAAATAGTCAAAATGAGGGTAGGGTCGCATGCCTAAACAGGTAGGGTCGACCCCACCTCAATAGAAGTCCAACCCATGACTTTTTGGTCGTGGGGTCGCATGTTCTAAAAAGTAGGGCCTCGAATTATGCGACCCTACATCCGACCCTACATGCGACCCTACACCCTAGGGTCTCACGTTTTAAAAAATGTAGGGTCTCAGTACATCTGGCCCTACGTCCAACCCTACGAAAATAGCACAAACCGGAAATTAGGAAACTTTCCTAATTCCAAGGGGATCTTTCCTAAACTTATTGGGGGTTATTATGGAGGGTTTTTCTCTATAAATAGGATGTCCCTTAGCCTCTTTCACTCCTTTTAGAACCCTAATTGAAGGTGAGAGAAAGAGAAGAGAAGGAAGAGAAGGAGAAGGGAAGGAGAATTGAAGAAGAAGACTAAGGAAGAGGAAATTCAGAGAAAACTCTGAATCTCAGCAAACCTAAGGTATGAATACATTCTCCATGATCTGTTTAAGAGCCTAGAATAGTTCATGAAGAGGATAGGATCTAGGAGAAACCCAAATCATCCATCCATGGACAAATTCCAATGGAATCCATGGAGGAAATCATTGTGAACAATGGAAAGTGTGTAAAAATCATAGTTTTGAGCCATAGAACAATCATAGAATGGACCATGAAAATAAGCCAAAGGATCTAAACATGAAAGAATGGACTTTAGAATGAAAGGTCGACTCAGAATATGTGTGGTTGTACGTAGGCTCGAATGATATCCGACCCTACGAGACCATAGGATCGACCACATGCCCTCGGGAAGTCACAGGGAGGGTGTGGTCGCACGTAAGGTCGATTGGTATCCAACCCCACGTCCGACCCTACACCCTAGGGTCGCAGAAATTGCTACCCTAGGTGCGACCCTACCCTGCGACCCTACCCTGCGACCCTACAGTTTCTGTTAGTCTAAATTTAACGGAATTAATTCTAATTAAAATCTATCGACTTGTTAGGCCTTTCTAATGATTTGAAAGTGATTCATAAAGCTTGAACGAGGATTTACGCTCAATCAAAGGTGAGGGAACAAAACCTAAACTAATTGACTAATAATAAACTGTTTTTGTTTATTGAGTACAATACTATGAATGATTCTATGCTTGTATGCTTGTATTGTGCATTTATCATGTCATCCAATATTCCTGCTATTAATGTTCATGCATATTTAATTTCGTTTATTCATAACATGATGATGATGATGATGACGCTAGGAATAGGCATGTGAATGTTTGTGTGTGGTTAGTGTACTTGATGTGAGTAGGGCATCAGGGAAAGTGTGATGCGGAGCAGTCCTAAGCACTTTAGCTCTATCTTTACTCAAGTCTTGTCTACTGACATCGTCGTATCGCCATTACCTTAGTAGAACTAATACGTCGTAGGGCATCAGGGGAGATGGTCTCGGACCGTGTAGTCTCTGACTCTGCCGGGGGGCCTTAGCTCTATCTCTATGGACATATTGAGGGATGCTGGGGTGAGGCCTTGTATACACTGTTTGACATTAGGATTGGTTAGTTGCGAGCCTAGTTTGCAAGCCCTCACCAACAGGGACTTACGTATTGGTATGGGTAGAGCATCAGGGGAAGTGTGATGCGGTGCGGTGCGGTCCTAAGCACTTTAGCTCTATCTGTAATCCATGGTGGGGTGGATGTAAGACCCGTGTCAATCTAACCCGGTCTTACCACCTTGAACCAGGTTCACCCATCATGGTCGAGTCAAATGGACCAAGGGCATGAAGGAGATTGAGATCCCAGGTATCAAATCGACCCAAAAACATTTAAAATTGGGGAAAGGTCGCATACCCAACTAAGCAGGGTCGGACCTCCCGAAACAGAAAGTCAGACCCTCGGTTTTGGAGGGAGGGTCGGACAACTTATACCCCTAGGGTCGACGGGATCATCGACCCTCCCATCGACCCTCGATTACCGCAGAAAATAGAAATTTGGAAATTTCCAAATTTTTGAATGGGATTCTTTCCTAATCTCAAAGGGACTTATTTTAGGATATTCCTACTCTATTTAGAGGACGTCCCTAAGCCACTTTCACTCCTTTTACAACCCTAATCGAATTGAGAGAAAGAGAGGAGAAGGAAAGAGGAAGAAGAAAGGGAAGGAAGAGAAATTAAGCCAAAAGAGAAGAGTTGCAGAGAAAGATTAATCTTCTCAGGTATGGATACTAATTCCATGAGTTTCTACAGACCTTAGGTTAGTTAATGTTGAGAGTGTGATCTCGGAGAAACCCAAACCATCAATCTATGGTTAGGTTTTCATGGAAAACCATAGGAAAGTGCATGAAAGCTATCTAGGTGGGTTATACATGGTTTTAGATCATGGAATGAATGTAGAATGGAATGTAGGAGCAAGCCATAGGATATCAAGCATGAAGAATGGATTAAAAGTGGAAATTGGACCAGAGTGCACCAAGGGTCGCACCCAGGGTCGATAGGCCATCCGACCCTAGGTATTCCTGACCATCGATCCTCAGAATTTGGGTAGTCCAGAAAGAGGGGAGGGTCGATAGACCCATCGACCCTAGCATCGACCCTCAGTTAACAGAGTAGTTTTTAATTCTGAATAAATTCTAATTAAATTTTATCGACTTTGTTAGGTCTTCTAGCAATATAATAACATTATAAAGGTGATTTTAAAGCTTGGAAAAGTATCTTATAGCAAGCTAAGATGAGGAACCATAACTCCAAACTAAATTGATTAATAATAAACTGTTTTCTATTTCTTGAGTCCTATGCCATGTTTGATTTTATGCGAATATGTTTGTAATGTGCATACAGCATGCCATCCAATATTTCTATTACTTGTTCATGCATATTTAATTTATTGATTATAACATGATGATGATGATGATGATAGGAATAGGCATGTGCTTGTATGTGTGTGGTTGATGTACTTGATGCGAGCGAGTATCAGGGGAGGTGTGATGAGAACGTCAATAAACGTTAACCTTTGGCGGGTCTCAGCACTTTAGCTCTATCTCTAACTCAAGTCTTGTGCATTGACATTGTCGTATCGCCATTACTTTAGCAGAACTATTATGTCGTAGGGTATCAGGGGAGGTGGTCTCGGTCCTTGTAGTCTCTGATTCTACCGGGGGGCCTTAGCTCTATCTCTATGGACATACTGAGGGATGCTGGGGTGAGGCCTTGGATACACTTTTTGGCATTAGGATTGGTTAGTTGCGAGCCCAGTTTGCAACCCTCGCCAGAAGGGGCTTACGTGTTGGTATGACAATATATAGCAATAAACGTTAACCTTTGTTATATATTGTTCATGGTTGGGTGCATGTGAGTCGACGATAAACGTGATCTTCGGGTGACATTACACACTTGTGTATAGAGGCGGGGTCAATAAACGCGACCTTTGGCTATCTAAACCTTTCTATTGCATACTGCAAACTTTAAATTGGACCAAAGATATAAATTAACTTTTTGCATGCATATGTATTGTTGCATTGTTTTGGCTACTCACTGAGCCGTGATGTGTGCTCACCCCTTGACGTCGAATATTTTTAGTTGATGATGCAGGTTATACGGTTGAAGATTATATAAATGCTTCTGCGTATGGGACGGTAGCGGCGATGGAAGCTGGAGCTGAAGAGGATACACACGACTCCTCTTGCGAGTGCAACTCGTGTGTATTTAATTAGATGTTTTATAGGTTTCTTTATTTGGATTTATTAAGACATGTATTTGGTATTTAAATATTTATGTCTTAGTTGGAAAGAAAATAATTTGCTATTAAATTATTAATATCATTTTAGTTTCTCAGTTCATTTTATTATAAAACTTCCGCTATTGTGTATTTACTCTGATTATGACATGGATGTATGGGGGTTCAGTTAACGCGGGGATAGCCTATTTGAGATCCTGGTTGAACCGTTGGTTTATTAGCGGTTCATCACACCATTCTGAATAGTGCGGAATTGGGGTGTGACAACTTTGTATCAGAGCATCTCAGGCCTTGTCCGCTAAACTAACATACATTCGAGATAATTGTGAACTGAGATAGGATAAAAGTAAAAACAGTAATATTAATACATTATAAGCACCTGTGTTGGTTGAGACAAAACTTAAATAAGACAATAATGTATATATAAAAGGTGGAACTATATATACACTCAAACAGAAAGAGAAGACCAAAATGTATCCTGATAAACCAATAACATAGGGTATTATCTATAAGTTGGGTAGTTATCTAAGTATACAAGTGATATTGTACAGTAGTAAGAAGGAAGCATCTGTACAACAGAAAATTGGAATACTGAGTTGGTACTCACAAGATGTGAAACTCGTCGTAGGACAGAAGAAGAAGGAAAATGGCTAGTAATGCCAAAACCCCTGTAGAGGTAAAGGAAAAGATCTCGGGCTAAATCCAAACAGAGATAAGAGGATAATGGCCATGTAAGTAGATATGTTTATATAGGATGCGCTGCATTATTGACTTACTCTTATGATTATAGAGGATGCACATACCAGATTTTAATTCTCGTACCTTGACAGGTTATCTTCTTGATTTAACCTATCAATTGAAGTCATAGATATTGTTTCTTTAGTATTAGTCCTGATTATACCAATCTACACCATTTTCATGATCGACAACATGAACAGAGATACGAACTGAATGAACAGTTAAATGCTTAATCATGTTGAGCATACATCTACTGATTTATACCTGATTTATTGATGTATGAAAATTTTCTCCAGATTTATACCTGATATACTGATGTATGAAATCTTCTCCAGATTTAGTCCTATAGTGCCTTGACCAATGGCATTATATATACTCAATAGAACCTGTAACCATGAGGTTAAGAATTGTAAAACCTCTATTGCATGTATTTGGACCACCGTGCAACTTAATGATCTTTTGATGCCGGTTGGATTACTACAGATTTACTCCTGATTCTTTAAACCTAGGTTCACTAGATAAAGCAAGTGTTTGTCATTATGCTAAGTCGATGAAAGGAAGTGAATCACTTTTGGATGAATATTTTGATTCATACACTCCCTGACCTTTGATGATAAAATGTTTAGTGATAATGGAATTATTGAAAGAAAGAGGATTCAGATTAAATGCTATAGCCAATGGAACTCAGATGAAGTGATAGAGAATTTGTTTTGAGATTGCTAAATGGATGGATATGAATCATGTCTGTAAAAGAGTGCATGAGAAAATGTGGGAACTATTAAGAGTAGCCAGTAAAGAAATAGATAGCACTCAGGTAGAGTTAATGATGGTTATATCGGTATGAATTTTGACAAGGTAGAAGATTCCTAAAGGCAAATTTAAGAGTGGATACAAGGATAAAGTCATGGCATAAGTAGTACTCGATTTAATACAATGATAATTGAGTTATGCCCAATGTTGAGGAATATGATTAAGTAAAGACCAAAATAGTTTGGCTGAATTAATGAAATTATAAGCAGATACCCAAATGCTTATAAATAGACTTGGGATATGAAGTAACAATCACAAGATATTTTTTGAGGTATATGGAAGAGAGAGCAAGGTAGAACAACAAGGATAAAAGAAATACAAGCTAATAAGTGCAATATGAGATTTTAACGATAGTCTTCGAGAAATCATAAGAGATAAAGGATCTAGACAAGCTCCTTAGACCGTTTCACCAGATTTTGCTAGTTTAAGCCCTTTTTGGACTAGATGTTCAATTGGATGAGTGTTATGAACGAAGTCCAAATCGTATGGATGGATAAAATATGGACACAACCTAATTAGACTTGAGATGGCAAACCTTGACGTCATCTTGGGAATAGACTGGTTGTTTCAACACTCTACAAGTGATTGCGTGCATAGAAGAGGTTGTCATTCAAGAATAAAGACGACACATAATTTGGTATTATTGGAAGCATATTACCTAAGAAGTGAAAGCTGATCTTCTCTATGCTAAAGGCGAAGAGATGCTTTGAAGAGAAAAAAGTTGGATATATGGTATCTTGTGGTATACGTTACCAAAGAAGCACCACGAATGGAAGACATTGATGTCGTGCGGGATTACCCGGACGTATTTCCGGAGGAACTACCCGGATTACCACCCGACCGGGCCACGGAGTTTGTAATAGACCTGATACCTGGAGCCGCACCCGTATCAAAAGCACCTTATAGAATGGCTCCTACGGAACTGAATGAATTAAAAGTGCAGCTACAAGAACTGCTGGACAAGGGTTATATTCGACCCAGTATATCTCCATGGGGGCACCGGTGTTGTTCGTAAAAAAAAAGGATGGTAGCGTTCGATTATGTATCGACTATCGAGAGTTGAATAAACTGACAATCAAGAATCGATATCCACTACCTCAGATCGATGACTTGTTCGATCAGCTGAAGATTAAAGAAGGGGACATTCCAAAGACAGCATTCAGGACCAGATATGGACATTATGAATTTTTGGTTATGTCTTTCGGATTAACTAATGCACCAGCAACGTTCATGGAACTTATGAACCAAGTTTACCACGATATGTTGGATACGTCGGTTATAGTATTTATTGATGATATATTGGTATACTCCAAGGACAAGGAAACCCATATCAAGAACCTAAATGCAGCCCTACAGCGTTTAAGAAAAGAGAAGTTATAAGCCAAATTTTCAAAGTGCGAGTTTTGGCTAAGTGAAGTCGCATTCCTAGGCCATGTAGTATCCGCTGAAGGAATCAAAGTAGATCCCAGCAAGATCGAGGCTATTGTGAAGTGGGAAGCACCAAAGAGCGTTTTGGAAATCAGAAGTTTTCTGGGTCTAGCTGGTTATTATCGGAGATTAGTAGAAGACTATTCTTTAATTGCCGTACCTCTCACCAGTTTGACTAAGAAAGGTGAAAAATTTGTGTGGACCGATAAATGTGAGAAGAGCTTCCAGATATTGAAGACCAGATTGATATCCACCCTAATTTTTACTATTCCTATTCCAGGACAGACATTTACCTTATACACTGATGTGTCGGGACTGGGACTAGGATGTGTGCTTATGTAAGGAGAGCAAGTAATTGCTTATGTTTCAAGACAGTTAAAGGTACATGAGAAAAATTATCCCACTCATGATCTGGAGCTAGCAGCAGTAGTGCATGCTGTAAAGATATGGAGACATTACTTATACGGAGAGAAATTTCAGATTAAGTCGGACCATAAAAGTCTTACTTATTTATTTAATCAGAATGAGTTGAATATGAGACAAAAGAAGGCTAGAACTATTGAAAGACTATGATTGTGATATCCAGTATCATCCGGGAAAAGCAAACGTGGTAGCGGATGCATTGAGTAGAAAAGCAATGATAAAATCTCAAGGAGAAGTTAGCACGACTGCAGCAATGTGTACCAACGGAATGGTATTCAATCACGACAATGAGCAGTATGTAATAGATACAACGGATGAATCAGCCAACCAAGGGTTTATTCATCGGTTTTCAAATATGTTCGCGGCATTGAAGATTATACCGGATATAGTGGACGAAGTGAAGACAGCTATCAAATCAGATCCTTATCTGAGAACAGTACAAGAAGATATTGAGAAAGGTAGGACTAACCCTGAGTTCACCTTGGATGACGAGAAAGTATTGAAATACAAAGGAAGAATATGTGTACTTGAAACAGAAAGTATGGACATTAGACACCAACTGATGAAAGAAGCCCATACCACCATCTATTCGATACATCCTAGAAGTACAAAAATATATCATGATCTGAAGAAACTATATTGGTGGAGGGGAATGAAAGCAGATGTAGCCAAGTTCGTGTCTCAATGCCTCAATTGTCAGAAAGTAAAGGCTGAACGACAAAGTCCCGCAGGACTGTTACAGCCATTACTAGAACCAGCATGGAAATGGGACTGCATCATTATGGACTTCGTCACGGGACTACCATTGACTCCTCGAGTAGGTGATGCAGTTTGGGTGATTGTGGACCGTCTGACTAAAACAGCTCGCTTCATACCTATACGACCTCAGTATACACTGGAAAGGTTAGCGAAGCTGTATGTGGATAACATTGTTCGATTACATGGTGTTCCAGAAAGCATTGTGTCCGATAGAGATCCACGATTTACTTCCAAATTTTGGGAAGGATTGCAAAAGGCTATGGGTACAACGTTGAAGTTCAGTACTACATTCCACCCACAGACAGATGGACAGTCGGAGCGTACAATCCAGATTCTAGAAGATATGCTACGAGAATGTGTAATTAATTTCAAGGGATCATGGGATGAAAGATTACCATTGATCGAGTTCGCTTATAATAACAGCTATCAGGCTACTATACAGATGTCACCTTATGAACCACTGTATGGCAGGAAGTGTCGAACTCCCTTGTTTTGGAATGAAGTTGGTGAACGTAGTATTGTTGGACCGGAATTTTTTGAAGAGACTTGTCGAGTGGTCGACATCATCAAGGAAAGAGTGAGAACAGCTCAGAACCGTCAGAAGCAATATGCAGATACTCGACGAAGAGATCTGGAGTTCGCCGTAGGTGATAAATTATTTTTGAAAGTATCGCCTATGCGAGGATTGAAGAGGTTCGGATAGAAAGGGAAGCTAAGTCCAAGATATGTCGGGCTGTATGAAATTTTAGCTAAGCGTGGAAAAGTGGCTTATCAGTTAGCACTACCACCATCCATGTCAAGCGTGCATGATGTATTTCACATTTCCTTATTGAAGAAGTATGTCAATGACCCAACGAATGTTTTGACAGTGGATTTAACGGAATTGACTGATGATTTGACATTTGAAGTAACACCCACAGAAATCACTAGTCAAAAGGTTCAACGTCTACGCAATAGAGATAGCTACTATGTTAAGGTTACATGGAAAAGTAGAGACATGGAAGAAATTACATGGGAAGAAGAAAATGCTATGCGGAAGCAATACCCTCACTTATTTGATTCAGAAGGTACGTACAATTTCGAGGATGAAATTTTTATAAGTTGGGGGGAGTTGTAAGACCCGTGTCAATCTAACCTGGTCTTACCACCTTGAACCAGGTTCACCCATCATGGTCGAGTCAAATGGACCAAGGGCGTGAAGGAGATCGAGATCCCAAGTATCAAATCGACCCAAAAACACATAAAATTGGGGAAGGGTCGCATACCAAGCTAAGCAGGGTCGGACCTCCCGAAACAGAAAGTCAGACCCTCGGTTTTGGAGGGAGGGTCGGACAACTTATACCCCTAGGGTCGACGGGATCATCGACCCTCCCATCACCGTAGAAAATAGAAATTTGGAAATTTCCATATTTTTGAATGGGATTCTTTCCTAATCTCAAAGGGACTTATTTTAGGATATTCCTACTCTATTTAGAGGACGTTCCTAAGCCACTTTCACTCCTTTCACAACCCTAATCGAATTGAGAGAAAGAGAGGAGAAGGAAAGAGGAAGAAGAAAGGGAAGGAAGAGAAATTAAGCCAAAAGAGAAGAGTTGCAGAGAAAGATTAATCTTTTCAGGTATGGATACTAATTCCATGAGTTTCTACAGACCTTAGGTTAGTTAATGTTGAGAGTGTGATCTCGGAGAAACCCAAACCATCAATCTATGGTTAGGTTTTCATGGAAAACCATAGGAAAGTGCATGAAAGCTATCTAGGTGGGTTATACATGGTTTTAGATCATGGAATGAATGTAGAATGGAATGTAGGAGCAAGCCATAGGATATCAAGCACGAAGAATGGATTAAAAGTGGAAATTAGACCAGAGTGCACCAAGGGTCGCACCCAGGCTCGATAGGCCATCCGACCCTAGGTATTCCTGACCATCGACCCTCAGCATTCGGGTAGTCCAGAAAGAGGGGAGGGTCGATAGACCCATCGACCCTAGCATCGACCCTCAGTTAACAGAGTAGTTTTTAATTCCGAATAAATTCTAATTAAATTCTATCGACTTTGTTAGGTCTTCTAGCAATATAATAACATTATAAAGGTGATTTTAAAGCTTGGAAAAGTATCTTATAGCAAGCTAAGGTGAGGAACCATAACTCCAAACTAAATTGGTTAATAATAAACTATTTTCTATTTCTTGAGTCCTATGCCATGTTTGATTCTATGCGAATATGTTTGTAATGTGCATACAGCATGCCAACCAATATTTCTATTACTGGTTCATGCATATTTACTTTATTGTTTATAACATGATGATGATGATGATGATAGGAATAGGCATGTGCTTGTATGTGTGTGGTTGATGTACTTAATGCGAGCGAGTATCAGGGGAGGTGTGATGAGAATGTCAATAAACGTTAACCTTTGGCTGGTCTCAGCACTTTAGCTCTATCTCTAACTCAAGTCTTGTGCATTGACATCGTCGTATCGCCATTACTTTAGCAGAACTATTATGTCGTAGGGTATCAGGGGAGGTGGTCTCGGTCCTTGTAGTTTCTGACTCTATCGGGGGGCCTTAGCTCTATCTCTATGGACATTCTGAGGGATGCTAGGGTGAGGCCTTGGATACACTTTTTGGCATTAGGATTGGTTAGTTGCGAGCCCAGTTTGCAGCCCTCGCCAGCAGGGGCTTACGTGTTGGTATGGCAATATATAGCAATAAACGTTAACCTTTGTTATATACTGTTCATGGTTGGGTGCATGTGAGTCGACGAAAAATGTGATCTTCGGGTGACGTCACACACTTGTGTATAGAGGCGGGGTCAATAAACGTGACCTTTGGCTATCGAAACCTTTCTATTGCATACTGCAAAATTTAAATCGGACCAAAGATATAAATTGACTTTTTGCATGCATATGTATTGTTGCATTATTTTGGCTACTCACTGAGCCGTGATGTGTGCTCACCCCTTGACGTCGAATATTTTTAGTTGATGATGCAGGTTATCCGGTTGAAGATTATATAAATGCTTCTGCGTATGGGACGGTAAAGGCGATGGAAGCTGGAGCTGAAGAGGATACACATGACTCCTCTTGCGAGTGCAACTCGTGTGTATTTAATTAGATGTTTTATAGGTTTCTTTATTTGGATTTATTAAGACATGTATTTGGTATTTAAATATTTATGTCTTAGTTGGAAACATAATAATTTGCTAATAAATTATTAATATCATCTTAGTTTCTCAGTTCATTTTATTATAAGACTTCTGCTATTGTGTATTTACTCTGATTATGACATGGATGTATGGGGGTTCAGTTAACGCGGGGATAGTCTATTTGAGATCCTGGTTGAACCATTGGTTTATTAGCGGTTCATCACACCATTCTGAGTAGTGCGGAATTGGGGTGTGACAACTTGGTATCAGAGCATCTCAGGCCTTGTCCGCTAAACTAACATACATTCGAGATAATTGTGAACTGAGATAGGATAAAAGTAAAAACAGTAATATTAACACATTATAAGCACCTGTGTTGGTTGAGACAGAACTTAAATAAGACAATAATGTATATATAAAAGGTGGAACTATATATACACTCAAACAGAAAGAGAAGACCAAAATGTATCCTGATAAACCAATAACATAGGGTATTATCTATAAGTTGGGTAGTTATCTAAGTATACAAGTGATATTGTACAGTAGTAAGAAGGAAGCATCTGTACAACAAAAAATTGGAATACTGAGTTGGTACTCACAAGATGTGATACTCGTCGTAGGACAGAAGAAGAAGGAAAATGGCTAGTAATGCCAAAACCCCTGTAGTGGTAAAGGAAAAGATCTCGGGCTAAATCCAAACAGAGATAAGAGGATAATGGCCATGTAAGTAGATATGTTTATATAGGATGCGCTGCATTATTGACTTACTCTTATGATTATAGAGGATGCACATACCAGATTTTAATTCTCGTACCTTGACAGGTTATCTTCTTGATTTAACCTATCAATTGAAGTCATAGATATTGTTTCTTTAGTATTAGTCCTGATTATACCAATCTACACCATTTTCATGATCGACAACATGAACAGAGATACGAACTGAATGAACAGTTAAATGCTTAATCATGTTGAGCATACATCTACTGATTTATACCTGCTGGACAAGGGTTATATTCGACCCAGTATATCTCCATGGGGGGCACTGGTGTTATTCGTAAAGAAGAAGGATGCTAGCGTTCGATTATGTATCGACTATTGGGAGTTGAATAAACTGACAATCAAGAATCGATATCCACTACCTCGGATCGATGACTTGTTCGATCAGTTACAAGGGGCAAAGGTATTTTCTAAGATCGATCTTCGATCAAGCTATCATCAGCTGAAGATTAAAGAAGGGGACATTCCAAAGACAACATTCAGGACCAGATATGGACATTATGAATTTTTGGTTATGTCTTTCAGATTAACTAATGCACCGGCAACGTTCATGGAGCTTATGAACCGAGTTTACCACGATATGTTGGATACGTCGGTTATAGTATTTATTGACAATATATTGGTATACTCCAAGGACAAGGAAACCCATATCAAGAACCTAAACGCAGCCCTACAGCGTTTAAGAAAAGAGAAGTTATATGGCAAATTTTCAAAGTGCAAATTTTGGCTAAGTGAAGTCGCATTCCTAGGCCATGTAGTATCCGCTGAAGGAATCAAAGTAGATCCCAGCAAGATCGAGGCTATTGTGAAGTAGGAAGCACCAAAGAGCGTTTCGGAAATCAGAAGTTTTCTGGGTCTAGCTGGTTATTATCGAAGATTCGTAGAAGACTATTCTCGAATTGCCATACCTCTCACCAGTTTGACTAAGAAAGGTGAAAAGTTTGTGTGGACCGATAAATGTGAGAAGAGCTTCCAGACATTGAAGACTATATTGATATCCACCCTAATTTTTACTATTCCTATTCCAGGACAGACATTTACCTTATACACTGATGTATCGGGACTGGGACTAGGATGTGTGCTTATGTAAGGAGAGCTAGTAATTGCTTATGTTTCAAGACAGTTAAAGGTACATGAGAAAAATTATCCCACTCATGATCTGGAACTAGCAGCAGTAGTACATGCTGTCAAGATATGGAGACATTACTTATACGGAGAGAAATTTCAGATTAAGTCGGACCATAAAAGTCTTACTTATTTATTTAATTAGAATGAGTTGAATATGAGACAGAAGAAGGCTAGAACTATTGAAAGACTATGATTGTGATATCCAGTATCATCCGGGAAAAGCGAATGTGGTAGCGGATTCATTGAGCAGAAAAGCAATGATAAAATCTCAAGGAGAAGTTAGCACGACTGCAGCAATGTGTACCAACGGAATGGTATTCAATCACGGCAACGAGCAGTATGTGATAGATACAATGGATGAATCAGCCAACCAAGGGTTTATTCATCGATTTTCAAATATGTTCGCGGCATTGAAGATTATACCGGATATAGTGGACGAAGTGAAGACAGCTATTAAATCAGATCCTTATCTGAGAACAGTACAAGAAGATATTGAGAAAGGTAGGACTAACCCTGAGTTCACCTTGGATGACGAGAAAGTACTGAAATACAAAGGAAGAATATGTGTACCTGAAACAGAAAGTATGGACATTAGACACCAACTGATGAAAGAAGCCCATACCACCATCTATTCGATACATCCTGGAAGTACAAAAATGTATCATGATCTGAAGAAACTATATTGGTGGGGGGGAATGAAAGCAGATGTAGCCAAGTTCGTGTCTCAATGCCTCAATTGTCAGAAAGTCAAGGCTGAACGACAAAGTCCCGCAGGACTGTTACAGCCATTACCAGAACCAGCATGGAAATGGGACTGCATCACTATGGACTTCGTTACGGGACTACCATTGACTCCTCGAGTAGTTGACGCAGTTTGGGTGATTGTGGACCGTCTAACTAAAACAGCTCGCTTCATACCTATACGACCTCAGTATACACTAGAAAGGTTAGCGAAGCTGTATGTGGATAACATTGTTCGATTGCATGGTGTTCTAGAAAGCATTGTGTCCGATAGAGATCCACGATTTACTTCCAAATTTTGGGAAGGAATGCAAAAGGCTAAGGGTACAACGTTGAAGTTCAGTTCTGCATTCCACCCACAGACAGATGGACAGTCCGAGCGTACAATCCAGATTCTAGAAGATATGCTACGAGAATGTGTAATTGATTTCAAGGGATCATGGGATGAAAGATTATATTGATTGAGTTCGCTTATAATAACAGCTATTAGGCTACTATACAGATGTCACCTTATGAACCACTGTATGGCAGGAAGTGTCGAACTCCCTTGTTTTGGAATGAAGTTGGTGAACGTAGTATTGTTGGACCGGAATTTTTTGAAGAGACTTGTCGAGTGGTCGACATCATCAAGGAAAGAGTGAGAACAGCTCAGAACCGTCAGAAGCAATATGTAGATACTCAACGAAGAGATCTGGAGTTCGTCGTAGGTGATAAAGTATTTTTGAAAGTATCGCCTATGCGAGGATTGAAGAGGTTCGGACAGAAAGGGAAGCTAAGTCCAAGATATGTCGGGCCGTATGAAATTTTAGCTAAGCGTGGAAAAGTGGCATATCAGTTAGCACTACCACCATCCATGTCAAGCGTACATGATGTATTTCTCATTTCCTTATTGAAGAAGTATGTCAAAGACCCAACGCATGTTTTGACAGTGAATTTACCAGAATTGACTGATGATTTGACATTTGAAGTAACACCAACAGAAATCACTAGTCGAAAGGTTCAACGTCTACGCAATAGAGATATCTACTATGTTAAGGTCACATGGATAAGTAGAGACATGGAAGAAATTACATGGGAAGAAGAAAATGCTATGCGGAAGCAATACCTTCACTTATTTGATTCAGAAGGTACGTACAATTTTGAGGATGAAATTTTTATAAGTTGGGGGGAGTTGTAAGACCCGTGTCAATCTAACCCGGTCTTACCACCTTGAACCAGGTTCACCCATCATGGTCGAGTCAAATGGACCAAGGGCGTGAAGGAGATCGAGATCCCAGGTATCAAATTGACCCAAAAACACTTAAAATTGGGGAAGGGTCGAATACCCAGCTAAGCAGGGTCGGACCTCCCAAAACAGAAAGTCAGACCCTCGGTTTTGGAGGGAGGGTCGGACAACTTATACCCCTTGGGTCGACGGTATCATCGACCCTCCTATCGACCCTCGGTTACCGCAGAAAATAGAAATTTGAAAATTTCCATATTTTTGAATGGGATTCTTTCCTAATCTCAAAGGGACTTATTTTAGGATATTCCTACTCTATTTAGAGGACGTCCCTAAGCCACTTTCACTCCTTTCACAACCCTAATCGAATTAAGAGAAAGAGAGGAGAAGGAAAGAGGAAGAAGAAAGGGAAGGAAGAGAAATTAAGCCAAAAGAGAAGAGTTGCAGAGAAAGATTAATCTTCTCAGGTATGGATACTAATTCCATGAGTTTCTACAGACCTTAGGTTAGTTAATGTTGAGAGTGTGATCTTGGAGAAACCCAAACCATCAATCTATGGTTAGGTTTTCATGGAAAACCATAGGAAAGTGCATGAAAGCTATCTAGGTGGGTTATACATGGTTTTAGGTCATGGAATGAATGTAGAATGGAATGTAGGAGCAAGCCATAGGATATCATGCACGAAGAATGGATTAAAAGTGGAAATTAGACCAGAGTGCACCAAGGGTCGCACCCAGGGTCGATAGGCCATCCGACCCTAGGTATTCCTGACCATCGACCCTCAACATTCGGGTAGTCCAGAAAGAGGGGAGGGTCGATAGACCCATCGACCCTAGCATCGACCCTCAGTTAACAGAGAGTAGTTTTTAATTCCGAATAAATTCTAATTAAATTCTATCGACTTTGTTAGGTCTTCTAGCAATATAATAACATTATAAAGGTGATTCTAAAGCTTGGAAAAGTATCTTATAGCAAGCTAAGGTGAGGAACCATAACTCCAAACTAAATTGGTTAATAATAAACTGTTTTCTATTTCTTAAGTCCTATGCCATGTTTGATTCTATGCGAATATGTTTGTAATGTGCATACAGCATGCCATCCAATATTTCTATTACTTGTTCATGCATATTTATTTTATTATTTATAACATGATGATGATGATGATAATAGGAATAGGCATGTGCTTGTATGTGTGTGGTTGATGTACTTGATGCGAGCGAGTATTAGGGGAGGTGTGATGAGAATGTCAATAAACGTTAACCTTTGGCGGGTCTCAGC
Organism: Protea cynaroides; assembly: GCA_028583415.1. NCBI lineage: Eukaryota > Viridiplantae > Streptophyta > Magnoliopsida > Proteales > Proteaceae > Protea > Protea cynaroides. The sequence continues at coordinate 85,602,899 of CM053268.1, forward strand.
ACTTTAGCCCTATCTCTAACTCAAGTCTTGTGCATTGACATCGTCGTATCGCCATTACTTTAGCAGAACTATTATGTCGTAGGGTATCAAGGGAGGTGGTCTCGGTCCATGTAGTCTCTGACTCTACCGGGGGGCCTTAGCTCTATCTCTATGGACATTCTGAGGGATGCTGGGGTGAGGCCTTGGATACACTTTTTGGAATTAGGATTGGTTAGTTGCGAGCCCAGTTTGCAGCCCTCGCCAGCAGGGGCTTACGTGTTGGTATGGCAATATATAGCAATAAATGTTAACCTTTGTTATATACTGTTCATGGTTGGGTGCACATGAGTCGACGATAAACGTGATCTTTGGGTGACGTCACACACTTGTGTATAGAGGCGGGGTCAATAAACGCGTCCTTTGACTACCTAAACCTTTCTATTGCATACTGCAAACTATAAACCGGACCAAAGATATAAATTGACTTTTTGCATGCATATGTATTGTTGCATTGTTTTGGCTACTCACTGAGCCCTGATGTGTGCTCACCCCTCGACGTCGAATATTTTTAGTTGATGATGCAGGTTATACGGTTGAAGATTATATAAATGCTTCTGCGTATGGGACAGTAGCGGCGATGGAAGCTAGAGCTGAAGAGGATACACACGACTCCTCTTGCGAGTGCAACTCGTGTGTATTTGATTAGATGTTTTATAGGTTTCTTTATTTGGATTTATTAGGACATGTATTTGGTATTTAAATATTTATGTCTTAGTTGAAAACAGAATAATTTGCTATTAAATTATTAATATCATCTTAGTTTCTCAGTTCATTTTATTATAAGACTTCCGCTATTGTGTATTTACTCTAGTTATGGCATGGATGTATGGGGGTTCAGTTAACGCGGGGATAGCCTATTTGAGATCCTGGTTGAACCGTTGGTTTATTAGCGGTTCATCACACCATTCTGAATAGTACGAAATTGGGGTGTGACAGTGGATGTGGACGACAATGGTGTTTGATCCGTTGGGTGAGCTTACACACCCTGTGTATAGAGGTGAGGCGGCCACCGAACCTTTCTATTGCACATTGCAAACTTATGAACCAGACCAAAGATATGAATTGAATGCATGCATATGTTTTTCTGCATTGTTTTGTTTACTCACTGAGCTCAAGTTGGAGAGCTGACCCTCGTGCACGAAATTCTTTTTAATTTCTAATGTTGCAGGTATTATGGTTGAAGATTTTGTCAACACACCAACATATGAACAGGTGGCGACTATGATGAGCAAGCTGTGGAGGACTATTGTGATTAGTTAAGCGAGCGTTCAACTATAAATACACTTAGTGTTTAACTTTGAATTTGGATATTTGTAATCTGTATTAAATTATATTTTGATTACTTGGAGATAAATGGAATATTAATTATATATCATGATTAGACCTCAGTTCATTATCTGTAAGACTTCCGCTATTTACTTTATTATCTCTGATTAAAGTGGAATTTGTTTTGGTTTAACAAAAATGGGGATAGCCTATACGAGATCCTGGTTGAACCGTTGGTTTATTGACGGTTCATCACACCATTCTGGTTGGTGCAGAATTGGGGTGTGACAACTTAGTATCAGTGCTCTCAGGCCTTTCCCATGAAACTTGAATACTTCCACTAGAGTCCATGAACTGAGTTAGGATAAATTAAAAGCTTTATTACAAACACACCATAAGCACCTGTGTTGGTTCAGACAGAACTTAAACAAGACAATAATGTATATATTAAAGGTGAAACCATATATATACACAAACAGAAAGAGAAAATTCAAAACTTTTCCTAATAAATGAATAATATAGGGTATGATCTATAGGTCGGGAAGTTATCTAAGTATACAAAGGATATAGTACAGTAAGAAGAAGGAAGCATCTGTAAAGCAAAAAAGTTAGAATACCGAGTTGGTACTCACAAGATGTGAAACTCGATGTATGATAGAGAAAGAAGAAAAATGGCTAGTGATGCCTAAATCCCTGCAAAGGTAAAGGGAAAGATCTCGGGCTAAATCCAACCGAGATAGGAGAACAATGGCCATACACCAAAAATGAGAGTAACTAAAAGAAGACAAAGCTATACTCTTGGGTGATGTAGAGACTCAGAGTGAGATCCGCCATACGCTGATCCATTCCCCACTAAGTATTTAGAAGAGGTTGCAACTTGATCCCACCACTATCTGGGTCGAGAACGGGTAGTGAAAACTCATATGAGCAAATGCTAAATAATGATAATCAGATTGGAGCAAATCAAAGGGGGTGAACAAACAGGCCACTCCAGTCAATCTGGTTAGACTACCCAAGTTGCCAATGTTACATCAACACCTCCGAGTCAGGCCATGTACAATACTAATTGGTATCAACACTGTACCTCAGCACATGTGACCTATAACACAGTGCCTATCATGCAGCAAGTCCTAGTAATGCACACCCCAGTGCAGAAGCTTGGTGCACAACAAGCAGTGTATCAAGGTGGTTACCCTTATCAACCACCGATGTATGGGATAGCTGCATCATGACAAAATGATCCGACTAAGGATTGAGGAATATTTTTTGAAAATATTTTTAGCAAAGGATCAAATCTATTGTGGCCATATATCTAGATAGGTTTATATAGGATGCGGTGCATTATTGATTTATTCTTATGATTATAGAGGATGCACATACCAAATTTTAATTTCTCGTGTCTTGACAGGATACCTTCTTGATTTAACCTGTCAATTGGAGTTATAGATATTATTTCTTTAGTATTAGTCCTGATTATACCAAACTGAGCCACTCTCATGATCGACAACATGAATAGAGATATGAACTGAATGAACAGTTAAATATTTTATCATGTTGAGCGTACATCTTTTCGATTTATACCTGATTTATTGATGTACCAAAACTTTCTTGGATTTACTCCTGTAGTGCCTTGACCTATGGCATTATATACCCGATAGAACTTGTAACCATGAGGTTAAGAGCTGTAAAACCTTTATTTTCATGTATTTGGACCACCGTGCAACTTAACGACCTTTGATGCCGGTTGGATTACCATAGATTTACTCCTGATCCTTTACAACTTAAGTTCACTAGATAAAGCAAGTGTTCATCATTATGCTAAATTGAAAGAAGGAAATGAATTGCTTTTGGATAAACATTTTGATTCATACATTTCTCGACATCCATTGATAAGATGTTTAGTGAATAAGGAATTATGGGAAGTAAGAAGATTAAATTTAGATTAGATTCTATAGCCAAGGAACCTCAAATGAAGAAATGAAGAATCTGTTTCTAGATTGCTGAATAGATGGATATGGTCATAAAAGAGTGCATGAGCAAAAGTGAAAACTATCAAGAGTAATTAGGAAAGAGTAGATAGCACTCAAGTAAAGTTAAAGATGGCTATATCGGTATGAATTTTGACAAGGCAAAAGATTCTGAAAGGAAAATCTAAGAGTGGATACAAGGATAAAGTCAAAAATCATGGCATTGATAGTATTCATATTAGTACAAGTAATACTGAGTTATGCCCAATGATAAAGGAAATGATTAAGCAAAGACCAAGATAGTTTGGCAGAATTAATGAAATTTTGAGTATATACCCTAATGCTTAGACTTGGGATATGTAATGAGTAAATAGTCAGAAGATGCTTTTCGAGATATATGATAGAATGATAAAAGAAGGTGTAAGCTAATGAGCTTTTTGGGATATATGAGATTTTAAGCAATAGTCTTTGAAAAACTAAGAGATGAAGGAACTACACAAGCTCTTAAGACCTTATACCAGATTTTGCTAGTTCAAGCCCTTTTGAAACTAGATGTTGTATTGGATGAGTGTTATGAGCAATGTTTGAATTGTATGGATGGACATAATTTGGATGCAACCTAAATCGACTTGAGATGGCAGACTTTGACGTCATCTTGGGAATAGACTGGTTGTCTCAACACTCTACAAAGTTGTTATGTGCATAGAAGAGGTTATCATTCAAGAATAAAGACGACATATAATTTAGTATTATTGGAAGTATGTTGCCTAAGAAATGAAAGCTGATCCTCTCTATGCTAAAGGCGAAGAGATGCTTCGAAGAAAAGAAGTTGGATATATGGTATCTGTGGTATACGTTACCAAAGAAGCACCACAGATGGAAGATATTGATGTGATGTATAAATTTCCAATGTGTTTCCAGGAGACTTACTTGGGTTACCATCTGATCATGCGACCGAGTTCGTCCTCGACTTGTTACCAAGGATGATACTTATGTCAAAGGCACCTATAGAGTAGTTCCTATGTAGTTGAAGGGATTGAGACTAAACTACGGGAGTTATTAGACAAGGGTTCTTATCGGTTAAGTATTGCATCACGGGGAGTGCCAATTCATGAAGAAGAAGGATGGTAGTGTCAGATTATGTATAGACTACGGGGAACTAAACAAGCTCACAATCAAGAATCGATAATTACTACCTCAGATCAATGACTTGTTTAAACAGTTGCAAGGAGAAAAGGTATTTTCTAAGATTGATCTTCAATCAAGATATCATCAGCTGAATAATTTGGACAGCGATATCTCAAAGATAGTTTTTAGAATCAGGATTGGACATTGTGAGTTCCTGATTATGATGTTTGGATTAACCAATGCCCTTACATTTTATGGAACCGATGAACTGGGTGTTTCATGACATGTTGGACACATCGGTCGTTGTTTTCATAGATGATATTTTGATTTATTCCAAGAATGAAGCAACTCATACAACGGATCTTAGAACAGCTTCACAACAGCTGAGAAGGGAAAAGCTTTATGCCAAGTCCAAGAAATATGAGACTTGAATAAACGAAGTGATCTTCTTAGATCATATAGCATCATAAAAAGGGATTAAAGTGGACCCTATTAAGATAGAAGTAATAATATGGTGAGAAACACCTAAAGAATATTGCGAAGATCAGAAGTTTCTTAGGTTTAACTGGTTATTACAAACGATTTGTAGAAGACCACTCTAAGATTGCAAAATCTCTTACCAAGCTAACCAGAAAGGGAGAGGAGTTTAATTGGAGTGACAAGTGTGAAGAATGTTTCCAAACTCTAAAAACAAGGTTGATATCAGCTTCCATCTTGATCGTTCCGGTACTAGGGAAACCTTTTACCCTATACATCGAAGCTTTCAGATTGGATCTAGGATGCGGGTTGATGTAAGGTAAATAAGTGATTGCATATGCTTCAAGAAAACTGAAGGAGCATTAAAAGAATTACCCTACTCATGACTTGGAATTACCGGTGTTGAATTATGCAATCAAGACTTGGAGACATTATCTATATGGAGAAGAATTTAGATTAAATGGGAACACAAGAGTTTTATTTATCTCCTTACCAGAAAGAGTTGAACATGAGGATAAAAATAGCTAGAATTGCCCAAGGATTTAGACTATGATATTGAGTGTCACCCAAGCAAGGATAATGTAGTAGCTAAGGCCTTAATGAAAAAGAAAATTATGAAGTCCAAGGAAGGACCTAGTATAAATGCTGTCTTATGTTTCGCAGCAATAGATTCAGATTTGAAAGGAGAGTAACATATAATAGAAACTCGTGATGATCTAACTGAGCGAGAACTTATGGATGAACTTATGGAGCAATAGTTCTTCGCTTGCGTTCACAACATTAAAGATCATCTCTGAATTGATAGACGAAGCAAAAGGTAGTAATTTTGTTAGATCTATATCTAAGAGGGGGTAAGAAGATTTAGAGAAGGAAAAACCTAACCTTGACTTACTTTGGATGCAGAGACGGTACTCAGATGCAGAGGTAGATTCTGAATACCTGAAGATAAAGACTCGGATATCATGAAGAGGATAATGATAAGAGCCCATTGTACTCAATATTCAGGACATCCTAGAGTATCAATATGTATCATGACCTGAAGAGATTGTACTGGTAAAGAGGAATGATAACAAATGTGGCTTCGTACGTGTTGCAGTGTTTGAATTATCAACAAGTAAAGGCTGAAAGACAAAGACCAACATGGCTTACTACAACAACCATCAGAGCCAGTCTGGAAATGAAACTGCATTATAATGAATTATGTCACTGATTTGCCACTGACTCCTAGAACGGTTGATGCAGTTTGGGTGATTGTTGATCGCCTTAGGAAGATAACTCATTCCATTGGTAGATGACCTCGGTATGCTTTGGAGTGGCTAACAAGCTATATGTGGATTGAATTTACTACTAAGCTACCATGTAAATGTTACCTATAAAGCATGGTACGGTAGAAATGTCAAATTCTTCTATTTTGGAATAAAGTTGGTGAATGAAGAATTTTAAAACCTGAGTCTATTGTAGAAACCTATCGAGTGGCAGACAAGATCAAAGAAAAAGGGCCATGGCAGCTCAGGATTGTTAGAAGAGATGCCAAGACCTTGAGTTCGCCATAAGTGATAAAGTGTTCTTGAAGGTATCACTTATGTATGGTTTGAAGCAGTTCAGCAAGAAGGGAAAGTGGTATCCTATATATGTGTTGGACCTTATAAATTTTGGAGAGATGTAGAAAAGTTGCATATCAATTAGCGTTACTGCTGTCTGTATCAAGTGTGCATGACGTATTTCGCATGTCTCTATTGAAGAAGTACATTGGAGATCCATATCAAAGGTATTGACCACTGATCCACTGGAGTAGATAGATGATTTAACTATTAAAGTGGTACCTGCCTAGTTTACTAGTTGTAAGGTACAACATCTAAAAAACTAGGATAATTATTATATGAAGATAATCTGGTGAAGACAAGACGTGGAGATGATTGCATGGAATGAAGAAGATGTAATGCGAAAATAGAATTCCCACCTAAATTTTAATTTTGAGGACAAAATTTATTTTAAGGATGGGGGAGTTGTAAGATCCGTACGTTCAAATTTCGAGGATGAAATTTCTTTTAAGGGTGGTGAAGTAGTAAGACCCGCATGCCACGAACCCGGTCTAACCTTACAATTCATGTCGTGATCAGTCTACATATCATGTTCGAGTCAAGTGGACAAGTGTGTGAAGAAACCCAAGACCCAATATGAAATTTAACTCAAAAATAGTCAAAATGAGGGTAGGGTCGCATGCCTAAACAGGTAGGGTCGACCCCACCTCAACAGAAGTCCAACCCATGACTTTTTGGTCGTGGGGTCGCATGTTTTAAAATGTAGGGTCTCGGATTATGCGACCCTACATCTGACCCTACATGCGACCCTACACCCTAGGGTCTTATGTTTTAAAAAACGTAGGGTCTTAGCACATCTGACCCTACGTCTGACCCTACGAAAACAGCATGAATTGGAAATTAAGAAACATTCCTAATTCCAAGGGGATCTTTCCTAAACTCATTGGGGGTTATTATGGAGGGTTTTCCTCGATAAATAGGACATCCTTTAGCCTCTTTCACTCCTTTTAGAACCCTAATTGAAAGTGAGAGAAAGAGAAGAGAAGGAAGAGAAGGAGAAGGGAAGGAGAATTGAAGAAGAAGACTAAGGGGGAGGAAATTCAGAGAAAACTATGAATCTCAGAAAACCTAAGGTATGAATACATTCTCTATGATTTGTTTAAGAGCCTAGAATAGTTTATGAAGAGGATAAGATCTAGGAGAAACCCAAATCAACCATCCATGGATAAATTCCAATGGAATCCATGGAGAAAATCATTGTGAACAATGGAAAGTGTGTAAAAATCATAGTTTTGAGCCATAGAACAATCATAGAATGGACCATGAAAATAAGCCAAAGTATCTAAACATGAAAGAATGGACTTTAGAATGAAAGGTCGACTTAGAATATGTGTGGTCGCACGTAGGGTCGAATGATATCTGACCCTACGAGACCACAGGATCGACCACATGCCCTCGGGAAGTCCCAGGGAGGGTGTGGTCGCAGGTAGGGTCGATTGGTATCCCACCCCACGTCCGACCCTACACCATAGGGTCGCAGAAACTGCTACCCTAGGTGCGACCCTACCCTGCGACCCTACAGTTTCTGTTAGTCTAAATTTAACGGAGTTAATTTTAATTAAAATCTGTCAACTTGTTAGGTCTTTCTAATGATTTGAAAGTGATTCATAAAGCTTGAATGAGGATTTATGCTCAATCAAAGGTGAGGGAACAAGACCTAAACTAATTGACTAATAATAACCTGTTTTTGTTTATTGAGTCCAATACTATGAATGATTCTATGCTTGTATGCTTGTATTGTGCATTTAACATGTCATCCAATATTCCTGCTATTAATGTTCATGCATATTTAATTTCGTTTATTCATAACATGATGATGATGATGATGCTAGGAATAGGCATGTGAATGTTTGTGTGTGGTTAGTGTACTTGATGCGAGTAGGGAATCAGGGGAACTGTGATGCGGTGTGGTCCTAAGAACTTTAGCTCTATCTCTACTCAAGTCTTGTCCACTAACATCGTCGTATCGCCATTACCTTAGTAGAACTAATACATCGTAGGGCATCAGGGGAGATGGTCTCGGACCGTGTAGTCTCTGACTCTATCGGGGGGCCTTAGCTCTATCTCTATGGACGTATTGAGGGATGCTAGGGTGAGGCCTTGGATACACTGTTTGACATTAGGATTGGTTAGTTACGAGCCCAGTTTGTAGGCCCTCACCAACAGGGGCTTACGTGTTGGTATGGGTAGAGCATCAGGGGAAGTGTGATGCGGTGCGGTCCTAAGGACTTTAGCTCTATCTCTATTCCATGGTGGGGTGGATGTGGACGACAATGGTGTTTGATCCGTTGGGTGAGCTTACACACCCTGTGTATAGAGGTGTGGCAGCCACCGAACTTTTCTATTGCACATTGCAAACTTATGAACTAGACCAAAGATATGAATTGAATGCATGCATATGTTTTGTTGCATTGTTTTGTTTACTCACTGAGCTCAAGTTGGAGAGCTGACCCTCGTGCACGAAATTCTTTTTAGTTTCTGATGTTGCAGGTATTACGGTTGAAGATTTTGTCAACACGCCAACATATGAATAGGTGGCGACTATGATGAGCAAGAAGTGGAGGACTATTGTCATTAGTTAAGCAAGTTTCAACTATGAATACGCTTAGTGTTTAACTTTCGTATTTAGATATTTGTAGTATGTATTAAATTATATTTTGGTTACTTGGAGATAAATGAAATATTAATTATTTATCATGATTAGACCTCAGTTCATTATCTGTAAGACTTCCACTATTTACTTTATTATCTCTGATTAAAGTGGAATGTGTTTTGGTTTAACAAAAATGGGATAGCCTATACGAGATCCTGGTTGTACTGTTGGTTTATTGACGGTTCATCACACCATTCTAGTTGGTGCAGAATTGGGGTGTGACAATGAGCGTGTGGTGGCATAGCTAAATTAGTGTGATCGACCACACCTCAAAATAATGCAACCATAGGAATTTAGGTCTTGTGGTCGCATGTTTCAAAGGGTGTGGTCGACGGGTTCTGCGACCCCACCTTCGACTACACGGATTCCAGACAGAACCGAGTTTAGGAAACCTTCCTAATCCGAAGGGGGTTCTTTCCTAAACTCAGTAGGGCTTATTATGGAGGGTTTTCCTCTATAAATAGGACGTCCCTTAGCCTCTTTCGTCCTTTTAAAACTCAAACTGAAAGTGAGAGAAAGAGAAGAGAAGGAAGAGAAGGAGAATTGAATAAGAAGACTAAGAAGGGGAAATTCAAAGAAAACCTCTGAATCTTCAACAAGTTTAAGGTATGGAACATTCCCCATGTCAATTGAGAGCCAAGAATAGTTCATGAAAGAGATAAGATTTAGGTGAAACCCAAATCATTAATCCATGGATAAATTCTAAGAAAATCCATGGAGGGAATTTATGTGGAAGTGGATTCCGTAAAAAAATACTAGTTTTGAGCCATAGAACAATCATAGGAAGGACCATAATGATAAGCCAAGGAATCTAAGCATGAAGGAATTAGAGTTGAGAGTGAAAGGTCGACCATCACATGTGTGGTCGCAAGTGTGGTCGAATGATGTGTGACCATACGAGACACACATATTTGACCACACACCTTCGGGAAGTTTCCAGGGAGGGTGTGGTTGCATGTGTGATCGTAGGATATGCGACCACACTTTGCGGCCACACGCCCTGTGGTTGCAGAAACTAAGACCACATGTGTTGCCACACCTGCGACCCCTCAGTTTCTGTTGGTTTAAACTGTTGGAAATAAATTTTAATTTAAAATCTATAAATTTGTTAGGTTTCCAAGTGGTCTAAGAGTGAATTACAAAGCTTGAACGAAGATCTATTATCGACCAAAGGTGAGGGAACAAGACCTAAATTAATTGTCTAATAATAAACTGTTTTTATTTATTGAGTCCAATGCCATGAATGATTCTATGCTTGTATGCATGTATTGTGCATTTCACATGTCATCCAGTATTCCTATTATTATTGTTCCTGCATATTTATTTCAGTTTATTTTTAATATGATGATGATGATGATGCTAAGAATAAGCATGTGAATGTATGTGTGTGGTTAGTGTGCTTGATGCGAGTGGAATATCAGGGGGAGGACGTGACACTGTGGTTCATCCTGGTCACCAGACTCTAGCTCTATCTCTACTCATGTTTTGTCCACTGACATCGTCGTATCGCCATTACCTTAGCAGAACTATTACGTTGTAGGACATCAGGGGAGGTGGTCTCGGACCGTGTAGTCTCTGACTTTGCTGAGGGGCCTTAGCTCTATCTCTATGGACATTTTGAGGGATGCTGGGGTGAGGCCTTAGATAAACTGTTTGACATTAGGACTGGTTAGTTGCGAGCCCAGTTTGCAAGCCCTCGCCAATAGGGGCTTACGCGTTGGTATGGGTAGGGCATCAGGGGAAGTGTCATACAGTGTTTGATCCGAGCACTTTAGCTCTATCTCTATTCCATGATGGGTGCATGTGGGACGGCAATGGTGTTTGATCCATTGGGCGGCTTCACACACTCGTGTATAGAGGTGCGGCGGCCACCTATCCTTTCTATTTCACATTGCAAACTTATGAGCCAGACCAATGATATGAATTGAATGCATGCATATGTTTGTTGCATTGTTTTGTTTGCTCACTGAGCCATGATGTGTGCTCACCCTTTCGACGTTGAATATTTTTAGTTGATAATGCAGGTCCTACAGTAGAAGATTATATGAATGTTCCAATGTACGGGCATGTTGCGGCAATGGATACAGAAGCTATAATGGAGTCGCATGAATCGTCGTGCGAATGCAACTCATGTGTCTTTGATTAGATTTATTTGTCGGATTATTCAGAACATGTAGTTGATAAATTATTTTATTTTATGTCTTCAGTTATTTGAGATAATTGGATACTTTATTTATGATATCACTGTTAGATACTCAGTTCATTAATATTAAAGACTTCCACTATTATTTATTTACTCTAATTATGGTTGTGGATGTGTTTGGTTTAAGCAAAAGGACACAGCCTATTCGAGATCCTGGTTGAACCGTTGGTTCATAGACGGTTTATCACACCATTCTGGTTGGTACAGAATTGGGGTGTGATAACTTGGTATCAGAGCTCTCGGGCTCTGTCTATTAAACTTGTATACTTCTACAAGAGTTCGTTAACTGAGTTAGGATAAAATTTAAAAGCTGTAATAAGAACACACCATAAACAACTGTGTTGTATGAGATAAAAATTAAGAAAGAGAATAATGCACTACTAACATGAGAAACAAGTTTCATATACACATCGAATAAAAACAATATATATATATATATATATATATATATCCAAATCAGAGTACGGTCCACAATCCGGACAGTTACTCTGTAGTACAAGTAAAAAGAAAATATGCATCATGGAGCTGGAGGTGCTGGAGGAGGAGGTGCCTTACGATCTCGATCATAATCCTTAGCATACACTCTCGTAAGCCAGGCTACCTGAGTCTGGGTCACCTGGAGACTAGCTACTTGATCTGCCACCCACTGATCAATCACACGTTGGGCCTCCCAAATCTTATATAGCAGCCCCATCACGTCATCAGGTGGTGGGTGGGAAGGACCAGCTGAGTGGGAAGGAACCCAAGAAGGGCCAGCTCTAGCAGAATGTTGTGGTGAGGGAGGAGTTATGGCGTCTACATCCATGAACATACGATCATTATCCTCAGCATCACCCCCATGGACCTCTACTGCTGCTGCTGCTGCCGCTTCTGCATCTGCTATCTCTACCTGAGTACAGGGACGCCCCATAGCGTTCCTCTCCTCATTACTGACCTGCGCATCACGCATCCCCATCTTGCAGATGACCTCCCAGTCAAGGTCAGTCGAAAAGGTGTCCTCATGAATCCTCTCATAAACTAAGTCGACATGCAGGCGAGTGAGTAGGGTAGTGATCAAACACCCATAGGGCAGGTTGCCCATCTGACCAGGCATCGTAGCACGGTGCATCGTCCTATTGATAATGTATAGAAGGCAGACAGGTTGCCTAGTGCAGATGCAGTATAGGATATACTGGGTCAACTGGGAAACCTTATCATAGTGCCCACTCAGAGGAATCAGGTTGTGCTGAATAATCTTGCAGTACACCCGAGGTTCCGACCGTAGGTTGATTGCCTTCATCTCCCAGTGATCATCCCTAAGAAGCTTGCGGTCAATCTCTGCACGCATCATCATAGATAGGAATTGGGGTTCCTTGGGTGCACAGTATACTAAGGGGCCATCGTTCGATATACCCAGGAGATCAGCCAACTCCGGACAGTTAAAGGAGATCTCTACCCCTTTAACATAACTAGTGATCTTGAGCTCCCTACCCCTGTCCGTATCATTTGGGTCACCCTCTACCTGAAGATTACAATAAAACTTCTTCACCTGTGCAGGATAGGTGCAACCCTCATACAAGAACACAGGGAGGCAACCCATATCACCAAAGGCACCCTCCATATTAAACAAAGCTAAATTAGCCAGGTTTACACAACGACCCGCTTCCACTTTTTTACGCTCATAACGAGCATATTGAGTCTCTGCTTCATTAAACCAGAAGCGAAGAGGATCATGAACTCTGGGGACCTTGGTGTGAGCCATGTTATCTGCAAAGACACAGACCAACAAGCAGGATATTAGTTATAGAGAAAACTCAAAATTTTGGCATTATAACGGCGTGATTTGGCCAAAAGCCTCACTTTTCACCCAAACCGTTGGGCAGGAGGACATACATTTGTTCCAAACCATCCTGCAAGGCTCATACAGTTGGAAATTTAAGCTAGGAAGATCAAATTTGAAGAAATTTCTACAATTTGGAAAAAATCCCAAAAAATAGGTAAAAAATGGAAAATTTCTAGTTTCTCATAAACTAACCGATGAAACTCAAATTTTCTCGTGGGCTTTCATCCATTGGGTGGACAATAACAAAAGGCCCCAATAAAAATCAAATTTTTACAGTTAGAAAAATTTTAATTTGAAAAAAAACCCTATAAATAGAGAAAAACCTAGTTTTGAAAGTTTAAAAATGAGGACCAGTAGAGAACATACCTGAAGGAATGGAGTGGAGGTCGTGAATGAAAGAAAGAATCACCAAACACGAGTGGTCGACACTGTAGCAACTCAGTGGAAGCGAGTTGAGTTGAAAGCAAAAGAGAAAGTGGGAAATGACTCCAAAAATCAGGTTTAAAAACCTGATTTGGGGTCGTGTGGTTGCAAAATTCGACCAAATATGTGACCACACGATCGAGCACAGGCTCTCGATGAGCTGACAGGGTTTTGTGAGGTTGCATACCCTGTGGTCGCATATATTGCGACCCCACCATCGACCCCACGATGGAAAATGCTGTATTTTGAGTGAATGACTTGGATATTTGAAATTTTACGATGATTAATTGGATTTTGACATGGGAATGACGTATATTATGATTGCCTCACATGTTCTATGTTTTTTCAGGCACTACGACCATCGAAATAGAAAATGGCTGGTCGAAGAGTAACCAAGTGAGGACGTAACCCAATTCCCCCACCACCACCTGTAGAGGAAGAATGCCATGAAAATCCTGAAGGACAAGAGAATCAAAATGTGGCACCACCAGGAGCCAATGACCAGGCTAATCCTACAAACTTGCCAGCCCCATCTACAGATTTGGCTATAGTAGTAATGAACCTAGCACAACAGCTGCAGCAAATACAGTAAGTACATGCCAATATGCAAGCTGCTATGGAAATAGCTTTTCTAGCTGTACATACTACACCTATACTAGCCAGACAAGCTAGCACCGTACCAGGGGGTAGTGACACGGTATCTCAAGCACCTCAAACGTCAATTGTACAAGCTCCAGTACAAAACCCTGAGGTAGCCCAAGGCAGTTACCAGTATCAACCACCTATATATGGAGCCTATGTACAGTATCAGTTGGATCATTCTCGATTGATCAAGCATTTTCTAAAAATGAAGCTTAAAGAATATAATGGCAAGCCAGCAGATCCTTTGTGGCCAGCTCATTGGATTGATGAGATGGAAAGAAATTTCATGATGATGACTGTTAATGAGGAGGAAAAAGTGTTGTGTGCCACATTTATGCTGAAGGGCGATGCACACCACTGGTGGAAGTCTAATCGGACTTATCTGTTAACCAAGCACGCCCAATTGACCTGGGCTATCTATAAAGAGGCATTCTTTGAAAGAGAGTTCTTGAGTTTGTATCAGGGACAGATGACTGTGGATGCATATCAACAGTGTCATGAAGAGCTATTTTTCTTTTCTCCCTCTAGCATGTAGGAGGAAAATACTAAAAGCTGAAGGTTCGTCATGGGACTTAGGGGAAGCATTCAGGAGCATGTTTTGGGGCTAGAAAAGAAAGTTTATAATGAAGCCGTACAGATTGCTCCAGTGCTAGAATCGAGCTAGAGAGAGAGCTACTTTGCTCAGAATAGAGGTATCAAAAGGCCAAATGGAAATTCATAAAATGGGGGGAACACAAAGACATTTAAACCCTTCCGTACTCAGGGCTTTAATGCTGCAGCCAAGACTACTCCAACAGTCCAACCTCAACAGAAGCAAAATAGTGAAGGAGTAAAATTCTATAACTGTAATCAAATGGGACATTATTCAAGGGAGTGTCCTAAGCCTAGGAAGCAGCTACAACAAGGAAATATTTATGCAGTTACATCTGAGGATGTTGTAGCATCGCCTGATGTGGTCATAGGTATGACCTCAACCTTTCATTTTGTATTACCTTGTGTGAGCATGTAGACTAAATTAAAACAAATCACAGGTATCGTACCTATTAATGGCATACCCGCCAGAGTACTCTTTGATTCTGGAGCTACTCATTCTTTTATATCTGTGTCATTTGGAAAGAAGCTAAATCTACCCCTCAGATCTTTAGACTACAAATTTCTTGTACGATCGCCTATGGGATTAGAAGTGGAACTAGAAAAAATTTATGGACCATATCCAGTTCTTATCGGTGAAAATATTTTGGATGCAACCTTAATTCAACTTGAGATGGCAGACTTTGATGTTATCTTGGGAATGGATTGGTTAGCTCGGCATTCTGTAAACCTATTATGTACAGAAAAGAAACTGACATTTAAAGACAAGGAAAGAGCAGAGTTTTTTTGCGGGAACCAAACTTCCCCGTAGATGAAAACTCATCCTCTCTACATTAAAGGCTAGAAAATGCCTCGAGAAAGGAGGAGTTTGGTATCTAGTATCCGTGGTTGATCTCACCAAGGAAGTACCACGAATGAAAGATATTGTTGTTGTGCGTGACTTTCCAGATGTATTTCCTGAAGAACTACCAGGACTACCACCCGACCGAGCGAAAAAGTTTGTTATAGATCTTATACCCGGAGCCGCACCAGTATCTAAAGCACCCTATCGAATGGCTATTACTAAACTGAAGGAACTAAAGGTACAGTTACAGGAATTACTGGACAAGGGTTATATTAGACCCAACATATCACCATGGGGAGTGCCAGTATTGTTTGTGAAGAAGAAGGACGGTAGTGATCGACTGTGTATAGACTATCGGGAATTGAATAAGCTTACATTGGTACCCATTGCCTCGGATCGATGACTTGTTCGATCAGTTACAAGGTGCCAAGGTGTTCTCCAAGATTGATCTTCGGTCAGGATACCATCAGCTGAAGATTAAGGAAGGTGATATTCCAAAGACAGCATTCAGAACAAGATATGGACATTATGAATTTTTAGTCATGTCTTTTGGATTAACTAACGCACCCGCAACTTTTATGGAACTCATGAATCGGGTATTCCATGATATGTTGGATACGTCAGTCATTGTATTTATTGACGATATATTGGTTTACTCCAAGGACAAGGGAACTCATGTCATGAATCTAAGAGCCGCTCTGCAGCGACTAAGGGAAGAGAAGCTTTACGTCAAATTTACAAAGTGTAAGTTTTGGCTAAATGAGGTCGCTTTCTTAGGCCATATTGTATCCGCTGAAGGAATTAAAGTGGATCCTAGCAAGATTGAAGCTATTGTGAAATGGGAAGCACCTAAGAGTGTTGCAGAAATCAGAAGTTTCCTAGGTCTATCTGGGTATTATCGACGATTCGTGGAAGATTACTCTAGAATTGTCGTACCTCTCCACCAGTTTGACTAAGAAAGGAGAAAAGTCTGTTTGGACCGACAAATATGAAGAAGGTTTTCAAATATTGAATGCTAGATTGATATCCGCTCCCATCTTGACTATTCCTATTCCAGGACGACCACTTACCTTGTACACTGATCCGTCTTGGTTGGGTTTAGGATGTGTACTTATGCAAGGAGAACAGGTACTTGCGTATGGAAGACACATGAGAAGAACTATCCCACTCATGACTTGGAATTAGTAGCAGTAGTACATGCTGTCAAGATATGGAGACATTATTTGTATGGAGATAAATTTCAGATTAAGTCAGATCATAAGAGTCTCACTTATCTTTTTAATCAAAAGGAGTTGAACATGAGACAAAGAAGATGGCTGAAATTATTGAAGGATTATGATTACGATATCCAGTATCATCCAGGGAAGGCTAATGTAGTTGCTGATGTGCTAGGCAGAAAAGCAATGCTAAATTCCCAATGAGAGGTTAACACGACTGCGGCAATGTGTGTTATAGAAAATGTATTCAACCATGGTAACGAGCGATTCGTGATAGATACACTGGATGGATCAACTAACTAAGGGTTTATTCATCGATTTTCAAATATTGTTTACAACATTGAAGATTATACCTGATATATTAAATGAAGTGAAAGCCGCTATTAAATCATACCCTTATTTGAGAACGGTACAAGAAGACATTGAAAAAGGTAGGACTACCTGAGTTCACTTTGGACGTTGAAAAAGTACTAAAATACAAAAGAAGAGTATGTGTTCCTGAAACTGAAAACTTGGATATTAGACGTAGATTAATGAAGGAAGCTCACACCACCGCTTATTCGGTACATCCTAGAAGCATGAAGATATATCATGATCTAAAGAAATTATATTGGTGGAGAGGAATGAAAGCCGATGTAGCTAAATTTGTGTCTCAATGCTTAAATTGTCAGAGGGTAAAGGCTGAAAGGCAAAGACCTGCAGGATTATTGCAGCCACTGTCAGAACCAGCATGAAAATGGGACTGCATCACTATAGACTTCGTCACCGGGTTACCATTGACTCGCCGAGTAGTTTACGCTGTCTGGGTGATTGTAGATCGTCTGACTAAAATAGCTCGCTTCATAGCTATACGACCTTAGTATACCCTAGAGAGGTTAGCCAAGCTATATGTGGATAATATTGTCAGATTACATGGTGTACTTGAAAGCATTGTGTCCGATAGAGACCCACGCTTTACTTTAAAGTTTTAAGAAGGATTACAGAAGGCTATGGGTACAACGTTGAAGTTTAGTACAGTATTCCATCCTCAGATAGACGGACAGTCAGAGCTTACCATTCAGATTTTAGAAGACATGCTTCGAGCCTGTGTTATTGATTTCAAGGGATCATGGGATGAGAAACTACCATTGATCGAGTTTGCCTATAACAACAGCTATCAGGCTACTATACATATGTCACCATATGAAGCACTGTACGATAGGAAGTGTTGAACTCCTTTATTTTGGAATGAAGTTGGTGAACGGAGTATCGTTGGACCAAAATTTGTTGAAGAGGCTTGTCGAGTAGTCGACATTATCAAGGAAAGAGTTAGAAGAGCTCAGAATCGTTAGAAACAGTATGCAGATACTCGACGTCGAGACCTTGAATTTGTCATAGGTGATAAGGTATTCTTCAAAGTATCACCTATGCGAGGCTTAAAACGATTTGGACAGAAAGGGAAGCTAAGTCCAAGATATGTATGGCCATATGAGATTCTCGGTAAACGTGGAAAAGTGGCACATCAGTTAGCACTACCCCCATCTATGTCAGGTGTGCATGATGTATTTCATATCTCATTACTGAAGAAGTATGTCAGAGATCCAACACATGTTATAACAGCGGATCCACCGGGTCTAACTGATGATTTGATATTTGAGATAGCACCAACTGAAATCACCAGCCGAAAGGTTCAACGTCTACGCAACCATGATATTTATTACGTTAAGGTTACTTGGAGAAGTCAAGATGTAGAAGAGATCACATGGGAAGAAGAGAATGCTGTGCGAAAGCAATATCCTCACTTTTTTGACTCGGAAGGTATGTGCAAATTTTGAGGATGAAATTTCTAATAAGAGGGGAGGGGGGAGTTGTAAGACCCGTATCTAACTAACTGGTCTTACCACCTTGTATCAGGTCTTCCTATCATGGTTGGGCCAAGTGGACCAAGTGCATGAAGAAACAATAAGACCAGGTATGAAATTTAACCCAAAAATAGTCAATTATGAGCATGTAGTCGCATACTTAAACAGGTGTGATCGACCATACCTCAAAATAATGCAACCACAGGAATTTAGGTCGTGTGGTCGCATGTTTCAGAGGGTGTGGTTGACGGGTTCTATGACCCCACATCCGACTACACGGATTTCAAACAGAATCGAGTTTAGGAAACCTTCTTAATCCGAAGGGGTTCATTCCTAAACTCATTAGGGCTTATTATGGAGGATTTTTCTCTATAAATAGGACGTCCCTTTGCCTCTTTCACCCTTTTAGAACTCAAACTGAAAGTGAGAGAAAGAGAAGGAGAATTAAATAGGAAGACTAAGAAGGGGAAATTCAGAGAAGACCTCTGAATCTTCAACAAGATTAAGGTATGGAACATTCCCCATGTCAATTGAGAGCCTAGAATAGTTTATGAAAGAGATAGGATTTAGGTGAAACCCAAATCATCAATCCATGGATAAATTCCAAGAGAATCCATGGAGGGAATTTATGTGGATGTGGATTCTGTATAAAAATACTTGTTCTGAGGCATAGAACAATCATAGGAAGGACCATAATGATAAGCCAAGGAATCTAAGCATGAAGGAATTGGAGTTGAGAGTGAAAGATCGACCATCACATGTGTAGTCGCACGTGTGGTCGCATGATGTGTGACCACACGATACACACATATTCGACCGTACACCCTCGAGAAGTTTCCAGGGAGGGTGTGATCGCATGTCTGGTCGCAGGATATGCGACCACACCTTGCTACCACACACCCTGTGGTTGTAGAAACTGAGACCACAGGGGCTGCCGCACCTGCGACCCCTCTGTTTCTATTAGTCTAAACTCATGGGAATTAATTTTAATTTAAAACCTATAAATTTATTAGGTTTCCAAGTGGTTTAAAAGTAATTTACAAAGCTTAAACGAGGATCTACTATCGACCAAAAGTAAGGGAACAAGACCTAAATTAATTGGTTAATAATAAACTATTTTTATTTATTGAGTCCAATGCCATGAATGATTCTATGCTTGTATGCATATATTGTGCATTTCATGTGTCATCCAATATTCCTGTTATTACTGTTCATGCATATTTAATTCAGTTTATTTATAACATGATGCTAGGAATAGGCATGTGAATATATGTATGTGGTTAGTGTGGTTGATGCAAGTGGAGCATCAGGGGGAGAACGTGACACTGTGGTTCATCCTAGTCACCAAACTCTAGTTCTATCTTTACTCAAGTCTCATCCACTGACATCATCGTATCGCCATTACCTTAGCAGAACTATTACGTCGTAGGGCATCAGGGGAGGTGGTCTCGGACCATGTGGTCTTTGACTCTGTCGGGGGGCCTTAGCTCTATCTCTATGGACGTATTAAGGGATGCTGGGGTGAGGCCATGGATATACTGTTTGACATTAGGACTGGTTAGTTGCGAGCCCAGTTTGCAAGCCCTCGCCAATAGGGGCTTACGTGTTGGTATGGGTAGGGCATCAGGGGAAGTGTCATGCGGTGTTTGATCCGGGCAGTTTAGCTCTATCTCTATTCCATGATGGGTGCATGTGGGATGGCAATGGTGTTTGATCCATTGGACAGCTTCACACACTCATGTATAGAGGTGCAACGGCCACCTATCCTTTCTATTACACATTGCAAACTTATAAACCAGACCAAAGATATGAATTAAATGCATGCATATGTTTGTTGCATTATTTTGTTTGCCCATTGAGCCATGATGTGTGCTCACCCTTTAGACGTCGAATATTTTTAGTTGATGATGCAGCTCCTACAGTAAAAGATAATATGAATGCTCTAATGTACGGGCATGTTGTGGCGATGGATACAGAAGCTATGATGGAGTCGCATGAATCGTCGTGTGAGTGCAACTCATGTGTCTTTTGATTAGATTTATTTGTCGGATTATTTAGAACATGTAATTGATTATATTTTATTTTATGTCTTCAGTTATTTGAGATAATTGGATACTTTATTTATGATATCACTGTTAGATACTCAGTTCATTAATATTAAAGACATCCGCTATTGTTTATTTACTCTGATTATGGTTGTGGATGTGTATGGTTTAAGCAAAAGGACACAGCTTATTCGAGATCCTGGTTGAACCGTTGGATCATAGATGGTTCATCACACCATTCTGGTTGGTGCAGAATTGGGGTGTGACACCGAGTGCCCTTGAAGCAAGCCATAATTTTTCTCTGTGTTATTTGAAATTTATTACGTCTGTGAGTTGCTGATGTGTTGAAAGATGTTTAAGTTAGCTAGATGTAAGCACCCTATTTTTGTCTCACCAAGCTCTCACAACCTTCACCAACCACTTTTGGGTTAAACTGTGTCATCCCTTAACACTTGGAACCCTCACCTGCCATTTTAGGAACCTCTTAGAGTTGAAATTCTAGGAAGAGTCCAAAGTTTTCAAAAATAGCCCTCCTAGAGTCCAAACCCTAGGTAGAGCCCAAACCTACCATAAATAACCTCCTTATGTCCAGTTTAATTACCCCTTAGGATAGGAACCTACCATAAATAGACCTTCCAATGTCTTCCTTGAACCTAGGTTAGAAACCTACCATAAATAAACCCTATAGTTCTAAACCACCCTTAGAGTCCAAAAACTATCATATTTAGGTCATTTAGGATCATTTCCTAGCATAAAACCACTTAAAACCATCCTAGGGGTACTTTAGTTATTTTGGACAAAGTTGGTCAAAGATTGTCAAAATTGGTCAAAGTTAATCAAAGTAGTCAAAATAATCAAAGGTAGACCATACTTAAACCCTAGAGTCAACCTAAAGTTACTTATAGTCAAACCTAGTCAAAACCTTAGTCAACCCATCCTAGTCACCTACTAATCCCCCTAGGTGTCACTTAGAATAGCCATGTGTCACTAAGAAGTCATACCCATCCTTCCCCCCATAGTCCACAGGTGATGTAAGAGAGAGGTAGAGAGAAGACTAGAGGGAGAGAAAATAGTGATATAAAGAAATTCCATACTCCACCTAACACTTGAGATTTGTTGCATATTTAGGTTACAACACTTGAAGTTTGTTGCATATTTGGGTTACAATACTTGAAATTTGTTGCACACTTGAAATATTATATATTTGAGATTTTTTACACACTTGAAATGCAACATATTTGAGATTTATAACACACTTGAAATGCAACATACATAAGATTTGTTGTATATTTGAATGCAACATACTTGAGATTTGTTGTATACTTGAAATTTAACATACTTATGATTTATTGCACACTTGAGATTTGTTGCTCCATTAGTGATGTGCCACATGTCATGCAAGTGTTTACTACAAGATCTTGTGTGTTAGCTTTGGAAACTTTGATTATATACACAAGGAAGGGAAAATAAGAAAAGGGAAATAAATAATTTGAAAAATGTAAGATTCTATTAACTAATTAGAAAAATCAAAGAGGGTCCAATAATAGCATGCCACATGTCACACAAGGGTTCTCTCAATGATCTTGTGTGTTTGCTTTGGAAGTTCTGACTTTACATACTAGGAGCAGAAAACAAGGATTTTAGAAAGAGATAAAGCTACAAGGAGATTCTATTAGCAAATTAAAAAGTTAAGGAGGGATTCAATAGCAGAATGACATGTTTCATTGAATAAATATGGACACAAATCATATATGTTAACATAGGAAAGTGGTTGAAATTCAAAAAGAAAGGAAAAAAAAAAGAGAAAAAAGAGAAAGAAAAAAAGAGAAATTAAAAAACTATTGGAGACTAATTGGTCTCTAATTAGAGACCAATTCAAAGATCCCATATAGGGTTGCAAGTTTAACCCTGACAACCCGAACCCCACCCAAACCCGCCTGGAACCCTGGTAGGGTTGAACCCGGCCTGACCCTAGTAGAGCTGGGTTAGGGCCCAAAATTTACTCAACCCAGCCCTTCTAAACCTAATCCTTATTAGTTTTCTTAACTCTTCACTCTCACAGTCTCATTCAACATTTGCGGCGACTCAGTGACTCAAAGCCTTACCAGTCACCGGCATCACTCACGGCCTTACCACTCATCAGTGGCATCCTGCTCTCAGTTTCAGCTCTCTCGACTATCACTCACACCCTCACGTCCAGCGGCACTGGCATTCGACTCTCAGCTTTATCTCTCAAGCTCAATCTCATTCCCCTCCCATTTCAGTCTCAAAAGTACCATCTCTTGGGCTTCCGACTGTTGCTAATCTCAGATCGCCAAAGGTTTTCTGATAGGTAAATTGTAATTTCTCTAATTGTTTATTTCCCTATTTCCACCCTTGAGTTATAACTTACTTTTCACCAAATTTTTTTATGTTACGGTTAAAGTTCTTTTTTTTTTAAATCTATCATTTCTATGGAAGTTAGGCAATTTTTAGATTCAATTTGTACATGCTCTTCGAATGGAAATTTCATGTTTGGTATGCTTTATGGTGTGGTTATCATGCTGCCTCCACAACCTCTCTCTCATTTTTGCAATATCTCTTGCATCATTAAAATGAAGTTTCTAATTGCTAAGATATAGTGGTTCTCACGTTGCCTTTTAAGTCAAATTGTCAAGGTAAATTTTTTTTTTTCGTTTACTTTTTTTCATAAGTTCATCAAGTCTTTCGATTTTATTTCAACTTTGTTTGGAATGGTTTCCTCAGAGTTGCCACTTGCCACTGATCAATCTCCTCAGTTCCAAATTATCATTATTCTCTGGCAAGGATGATAATTACTAAACTAGAGGACCTACTTCTAGTTCTAGAACTTTTGAAATGTGGGTTGTTTAGTAGATTTCCCTATTTGATATGTTGGTTTTAATGTTTGTAGTTTAAAACCAAGCTATTTCCTATACGATAATTTGATCAGACAAAGCTGATTTCAATAATAGACATGGATTGATATATATCCACACTCATATTCATACCATTCCTATCCGCCCTTGCATGAAAGTGTCATAAAAAATGCCTTAGAATGAGATTCATCTTCAAATGTCTAAGATGTAGAAATGGTAAAAAGCTTATGCATTTCCCTTGCAGCAACTGATATTTACATTTTACAAGACTGATAATTTTTACAGATGTCAACAATGGATCAAAATCCGTCAAGCGCAAATCAAAATCTGCCAATATCAAATCAAAATGAGCAAGGTTCAAATCAAAATTTGTCAAGCTCAAATCAAAATCTGCAAAGCTCTACACCAGGATCTGCTGCTGGATCTAAGGTATCATCTAAACTTAGAGAACTACCACCATTAAGTGTTTGGAACCATTTTACTAAGATTATACCTGCTGATGGTTCAAGAGCTAAAAGATGTAACTGCAAATATTGCAAAAAAGAATTTGGATGTGCTAGTGAACATGGCACAAGTACATTGAAACATCATTTGGACAAATGCTGACAATATCCATATAGTAAAATTGATAAGAAACAAAAGTTCTTGATTTGTTCAACTAATGAGACTGATGGTAAGACCGCCAACAGTGTCGCAGCTTGGAAGTTTTTTTTTTGGTTTTTTTTTTTTGTTTTTTTTTTTTTTTTTTTTTTTTTTTTTTTTTTTTTTTTTTTTTTCTTTGTGGTTTTGGTTTTTTTTTTTTTTTTTATGCCCCCCTTTTTTTTTTTTTTTTTTTTTTATCTTTGTGAAAGAATTTTTTTTTTTTTTTTTTGGGGGGGAGAAAAAAATTTTGAAAAGTTTTTTCTGGGTGGGTTTGTATAAAAAAAATCTCCCTTTTTTTTTTTTTTTTTTTTTTTTCTTTTTCTTTTTTTTTGGTGGGGGGGTGTTTTTTTTTTTATTTTACGAAAACCTTTTTTTTTTTTTATTTTTCCAAAAAAAAAAAAAAAAATTTTTTTTTTTTTTTTGGGGGGAAAAAAAAAATTTTAAATTTTTTTTTGGAGACATAATCAACGTCCTTTTTTTTTTTTTTTTTTTTTTTTTTTTTTTTTTTTTTTTTTTTTTTTTGGTTCGCATACTCAAAACCCGGTCTAAAACCTTGGTTTTGTGCCTCGCGACACTCTTCCGATCATCACCGGGGAGGGTTCATTTTGGCAAGCGGATAACAAATGCGAATGTATCGATCGGACCAAAGTCGACCAATTATACCCGATTTTAGGTATACCGGTCGATGGTACCGGATGATGGTACCGGGCGGCCGGTATGGCCTGCACGCTATGTAGGGAATTTGGAAATTGGTCTCGCGGGTCCCACTTTCCCGATTTCGAATCCTAGAAGTTTCCTAATCCTAGTAGGGTTACTAAACCCTATTTCTAACCTATAAATACACCCTTAAACCCCTCAAATCCTTTCCATTGTCTTTCCCAAACCCTAGAGAAGAGAAAGAGCTTGGAGAGGAGAAGGAGCTAGGAAGAAGAAGGAGGTGCCGCCATTACCGCTTGACGAAGCTCTCGCTACGCCCGCCAACGGTAAGTGTTTGATACCATCTTCTTACCCTATGTTAGTTGTGTGGGTGGGTCAATACCATGCAAAGTAGGTATTGATCTAAAACCCTAAATTGGCCAATAAACCCTAAGTTGCCGTCAAACCCTAGATTCGAGTTTCGAGATGATATTCATCGAAACGAGACTTGAATGAGTTGGGAACAGCTCTAACTCAAAGCCTAGACTTAGGATGGATAGGAGAAACCCTGAAAATCCATGGAGGATGATCGACGGCAGTCGAAGAACCCATGTATGGTCTTCCGGAGACATACCGGGCGACTATACCGGTTGCACATAGTGCGACCGGTATGTTGCGACCGCTACCTCTCGGAGGAGGTTGTTTGTGGGGGACCGGCTGACCATACCGGTCGCCAGCCTTCCTACGGAGCCGCGACCGGTACATGCCACCGGTCAGCTCTGTGAGGGCAGTTTGTGATCCATGTTGGTTTCCGACCAACATGAAACCCTAAATAATATATTCTAATGAAACCCTAATATTATGTAGGACTTTGTGACTTATCGTTTGGATCTTGTGACGTAGAGCAAGTTATTGAACGAGCCGTAAGGGAATCTGACCTAAACCTAATAATTAATGGACAAGAAATCGTTGTTAATCATTGAGTATCCGTGGATGTGATGTTTGTGCATATTCACATGCCATCCTTTACTTTCAGCTATTATTATTGTTCATGCATTCATAGGATGTGATTGTTAGGCATGTGATTGTTTTCGTTGGTGTGTGGAGTGGGGCATGGGCCTGGGATCGCTCTTCACACTGGCACCTTTTGTAGTATTCTATCTTAACATGCTTGGTACGGATAGGGTATCAGGGGAAGATCGTGGTACGTTGGTCTCCGATATTGATGTTGTCCCGACCATCGTTGGGTGGTACTGAGGATTCCGAGTCGACGCTGCCTTGTCCACGATGCTTTAGCTCTATCTCTATGCCGTAGGGTGTCGTGTTGGGATAGGGTCTACCTGCGTATTGTTTCTATCCTAGTGGGTTAGTTGCGGATAGGGTATCAGGGGGAGGTGAGGTCTAGGAGGTCTCCGACCCGGCCCGCACGCCTAGCTCTATCTCTATGCCGTAGACGGCCGTTGCCGGGATAGAGCATACATTGTTGACATATAGGATTGGTTAGTTGCGAGCCCGCTTATGCAGCCCCGGCCGCAGGGGGCTTAGGTACCGGTATGGGTAGAGTATCGTGGGAGGTGCGGGTATACCTTAGCTCTATCTCTATTCCATGATGGGTGTATGTGGGTTGGTGGTTGTGTGATTACCCGTGCGACGCCACACACTCGTGTATAGAGGTGCGGGGGCCACCAAACCTTTCTATAGCACATTGCAAACTTAAAACCGGACCACAACGCATAAAATTGATTGTTACTCATGCATAATCTTGTGAAACCGTCCGATTGCCTTACCGAGCCGTGTTGTGTGCTCACCCTTTGTATATACATTGTTTTTAGATGTTGATGCAGGATATACCGTGGACGATTACGTAAATGCGGTGTTGGATGTACAGGCAGGAGAGGACGAGCATGACGCTTCATGCGAGTGCCCTTTCTGCGTGTACCTGTGATGGATTTTATTTAGTCGTTTCAGTTATTTTTGTTTGATATTAAGTGATGTAAAAGATTATTATCTTATGGGTTTGAATTTGAATAATGGGATATTTATTTAAATTATCAATAGATACTCAGTTCATTCTATTTAAAGTCTTCCGCTGTATATTTATATTCCGATTGTGGTTATGTGTAATTGGTTTGTATGGGTGGACACGGCCTATTCGAGATCCCCGTGTGAACCGCTGGTTCAATGACGGTTCACTCACACCGCTCGTTGGATCGGAATTTGGGGTGTGACAACTTGGTATCGAGCTCTCGGGCCTGCTCCAACAAACCATGCTACACATAATGGGGTCGATGAACTGAGTTAGGAAGTTAAAAATCTTAATACAAACACACCCTAAGCATTGTTTGATACCTGAGACGGACTAAGAAAGAGAATAATGTACTATTCTAAATGTGAAACTTAATCTGTGCATATACACTAGATAGGTGAACCATGAAACTTTCATTAAATGGGAAAAATAGTATCAAATGTAATAGTGCGACAGGGTACAGTCCACAAACCGGAAGGTTACCCTGTTATATAAACAGTCAAAAGAAAAGTAAATGGAAAATCATGGGGTAGGAGGCCCGGGAGGAATGGGGTCCGCTATGTCGTAGTCCCGCCAGATGCGACCCTAAGCCAATGCACCCGGTCCCGAGTCACCAGAGACCACGAGCCAGAGGCCCCAACTCCCCGACCCATCGCCGCCGAGATTCCGGGATGACCCTCCGGGTGTCCCCCCGATCTCGCGAAACATACCCAACACCGAGCCCGGGAGGGGGCCGAGATGGTCCAGCCATGGGGAACGGATGGTGGTGGTACAGTGGAGACCGTGGGGCAGGCACCGGTGCTTCCCCAACTACATCGCCATCATCATCATCCCCCCCCTCGCCGCCGATAGGCCGCATTGCCGCGGCGCTGCCGCCGCCGCCGCCGCTACTCTCCCAAGTGGACGAGGGCGAGCCTCCAACTCGCCGTCGCTTAACGGGCAGATCAACCATCCGCATCCCGCTTATCGCGATCCCGGGCCGATGTCGAAGTCATGGAGTCCTCAACGGCTGTCTCTCCTTCAAACTCACGCCCGCACGGGCGAAGAAGGAAAGTGACGAGACGGCCATAGGGAAGGTTGCTGGCCCGACGGGCCACGGCCGGCCGATGCATAGTCCGGATGATGAGGTATGGAAGTGAGATCCGCTCTCCGTGCGGCACGCAATAGGTGACGCATCGGGTGAGCCGGGACAACTCGCTGTAGTGACCGCCTCGTGGCACTATATCGCGGCCGGATGATGCGGCCGAGACCCGAGGTATAGGTCCCAAGCTAGCCGCCTTCATAGGAGCCCCGTGGTTGAGTATCTGCTGCGCTATCTCCCGGCGCAAATCTTCGGCCAAATAACCTTTCGCCTTGGGGGCGCAAAGATACCAAATCCCCATCATTGGGAACCCCAGCAGATCAGCCAACCGGTGGGTGTTGAAGGAGATATGTACACCCCGGACGTAACCGGTGATGCATAGATCCCTACACCGGTTCGGGTCCCCGACATCCCCTTCAAGCTCCGGATTTGCATAAAAAATGCTTGACCGGATTAGGGCGTGTAGTCTCGTGTAGGAGATAACCGGCAGCCAACCTAGAGCACCAAAAGCCGCCTCTACATTGAACCGGTGCAACTGTCCCACATTGACCCGTCGCCCGGATATAATACCCTTGTCATCAAACCAGGGGAAACCGAGCCCGAGCTTCCAAAGAGCGAAACCGGAGCTCATCTAGCCGAGGGATAGGTGGAGAGGGAACCCGAGAACCGGAACCGTGTGATCGCTTCCCGAGGTTGCGCCTGGGAGCCATTTAGAATCTGCAAAACAAAAAGAAAACAAGATAAAAAGGTTAGAAATTTTCGAAATTTCGGCAGCATAACGGCTATAAATTGGGAAAAAGCCTCGAACTCACCCAAAAACATGGGGAGGAGGACTTACGTAACCCCCACACTCTTCCATAATCCAATCACAAGCAGTTATAACAAGCAATTTCAAGAAATTTCAAGAATTAAGAAAAAATTAGAAAATTTTCGAAATTTTTGAAAACCTAGGTCAAAAAGATGAAAAATTCGATTTTTATGAAAACCGTTCGGTGAAACCCCAAATTGGTTGAGGGCTTTTGCTCTTGGGGGTCCCTAAACCCTTTCTAAGCCGAAGGAAAAGAATTCCTACGGTTAAAACATCTCGAACAAAGAAAAACCTAAAATTCTACATAAAGACGATATGGAAAATTTCTAAAAATATGAGAGAGAGGGTGGAGACCTACCTGGAGACGATGTTCTAGCTTTGGAATGCGAGAAATCGGCTTCTAAGAGTACCGGCCGGATCGGAGCAACTCGGCAACGCGTAGAGGAATCGCCACCGGAGAGAAAGAAGAAAAGAAAAGTGAGAAAAACTCACTTTTTCGCGATTTTAAAGCCATTTTGGGCATACCGGTCGACGGTTATGCCTATACCGGTCGACCGGTATCAACCCAGGTGTGCGACCGCTATGTCTCGGCCAGAAAATTTTTCTGACCGGTCGACTATACCGGTCGCAACACCGTCTACAGAGTGGCGACCGGTATCTCATAGACATGCGACCGGTATGTCTCGGCCAGAATTTTAATTTTGACCGGTCGACTATACCGGCCGCAAAGCATATTTCTACAGTGAGCGACCGGATATACCGCGACCGGTACGCCCCAAAAGAGTCGAAAAATGTAAAATTTACAAAATTGTGCAAATTGAAATGTTACTTCGACTATTCGCCCGCATTATTCAAGACTAACACTACTATTACCGATGATTCTCACGTGTTATGTCTTCTTCTCGATCCAAATAAATAGTCCGAGATGGCAGGTGGAAACGGCCGAAGGGGTAGAAAGCATCATCATGCCGTAAAGCGCCCGGAGGAAGAGCAAGCCGAGCAAGACCAAAGTTAGAGAAACCAGCCCCGAAGAGGATGAGGAACAGGTCCCTAAGTACCGACAGAATTACCGTGACCACCTCACGTGGATTCCGAGACCATAGTTACAAACTTGGTCTATCGATGCAAGCCCAACGTAAGGAGTTTCGAAAGTGAGGTACTAGCGATGCTCGGTCAGCGCGGTTCCGTTCCCGCCGGTAATATGTCCGGGTCCGAGAGAAAATGTCTTCACAACGGGTGCGGAGTAGCCCAAGGCCAAGGGCCCAAGCACGCAATGCACCACCACCGCATCGCTTCCCGTCGCCTTCCGCGGATCCAGGGGGCATATCCGTATCCACCACCATGGTACGGAGCGGATACCCAGGGACAAGCACGATCTTAGCGGGTCGGTGGACAGGTTCTTGAAGTTGAAACCGCCATCATTCAACGGCGGAACGGGGAAAACCATTGTGGCCAGCACAAAGGGGTTTCGAAATGGAAAAGAACTTCCGGTTGATGACGTGTACCGAGGAGGAGAAGGTTCTATTTGCCACTCACATGCTGAGGGAGGACGCGAATGCTTGGTGGAATTCCACACGGGCATATTTGGAGAACCAATATACATCAGTTGACTGGGAAGTGTTTAAAGCAGCTTTCTTCGACAAATACTTCCCAAAGAGCTTCAGGGATTCAATGGAGAGAGAGTTTCTCGCCTACACCGAGGGTCGGGCCGATCAGAGATGCATATCGCCAGAGGTACGAAGAGCTATTCTTCTTCGCACCGCCAAGATGCGGGAAGAGGAGACAAAGATACGTAGGTTCACCATGGGACTACGTGGAAGCATTAGAGAACATCTTTTGGGTCCGGATAAGAAAACCTACAACGAGGCAAAGGCAGGTTGCGAGGGTGATAGAGTCCGACCGAGGGACAGCTTCTTCGCTCAAAAACAAGGGAGTGAAGAGACCTCGCCGAGAGAACTCGAGTGGCGCAATAATACTAGACCATTCCGCCCATACAGGGGGCGACCGCTACAGCACCTCGCGAGAAACAACCCGGCACCACCCGTGCCACAATTAACCGGACCCAACCCGAATATTAAGTGTTATAACCGCCAAGAACCGGGACATGTTGCAAGGAACTGCACGCTACCTAGGAAGCAAGCTCCCCAAAGAAGCCGGAGTTTATGCAACTACCACCGAAGAGGCAGCCGCATCACCCGATGTGGTAACCGGTACGACTTTATCCCTTACTATTTGATTTACCCTTTCGGCTTGCATGAGCATATAGAACTAAGGGACAATATATTCCAGAATTGTAAATGTAGCCGGGTTACCCGCCGCAGTATTATTTGACTCGGGGCCACGCACTCCTTTGTTTCGCTTTCGCTTGGGAAGCGAATGGAGTTACCAATCAAGCAATTGAACCCAAGCTTGATAGTTCGCTCCACTAGGAGTCGAAGTGGCTTTGACCAAGTATTATGGACCATGTCCCGTAAGTATCGAGGGCGTAGACTTAGAAGCAAGCCTAGTAATACTTGAGATGGCAGATTTTGATGTCATTTTAGGAATGGATTGGCTAGGCCATCATTCGGCCGTCCCTTTATGTGGTGAAAGGAAGCTTATGCTTACCGACAGAGAGGGAAAGGAATATAGTTTCGCTGGAATTAAGCTATCTAGGAAGCGAAAGTTGATCCTCTCCGCCCCTAAAGACTAAGAGATGCTTGGAGAAAGGGGGGAGTAGGTTATCTCGGATCCGTAGTCGACCTCACAGCAGAGTCACTCAAGATGGAGGATATAGAGGTGGTTCGGGAGTTTCCGGATGTATTTCCAGAGGATCTTCCAAGCTTACCACCGACATGTGGCTACAAATTTGTGATAGACCTTATACCGTGTTCGGCCCGGTGTCTAAAGCGCCATACAGATGGCCCCAACCGAAGTTAAAGGAGTCGAAGGCCCAATTACAAGAATTGCCGGATAAGGGCTTCATACGACCTAGTATTTCGCCTTGGGGAGCACCCGTGTTGTTCGCCAAAAAGAAAGATGGAAGTGTACGGCTATGTATTGACTATCGCGGAGCCGAACAAGTTGACGATCAAGAATCGGTATCCTTTGCCTAGGATCGATGATCTCCGCTCGATCAGCCGCAGGGTGCAAAGGTTTTCTAAAGATCGATCTCCGATCGGGTATCACCAATTGAAGATCAAGGCGGAGATATTCAAGACCGCCGTAACGAGGTATGGACATTATGAGTTTCCGGTTATGTCTTTCGGGTGACCAACGCCCCGAATGCGCTTATGGAATTGATGAACCGAGTGTTCCATGACATGTTGGACACTTCGGTCATCGTATTCATCGACGACATATTAATTTACTCTAAGGACATGGAGACTCATACAACGCATTTTGAGAGCAGCCCTACAACGGCCGAGGGACGTGAGACTTTATGCAAAATTCAAGAAGTGCGAAGTTTTGGCCGAAGGAAGTGGCTTTCTTGGGCCATGTTGTGTCCGGAGACGGTATCAAGGTTGATCCAAGCAAGATAGCCGCTATAGTAGGATGGGAAGCACCGAAATCTGTTGCGTAGATTCGTAGTTTCCTTGGGCTGGCTGGTTATTATAGAAGATTCGTGGAAGATTACTCCGGATCGCGGTTCCACTCACCGATTGACCAAGAAGGGAGAGAAATTTATATGGACAGATGAGTGTGAGAAGTGCTTCCGGACTTTGAAGTCAAGACTTGTCTCGCGCACCTATCCTAACCATTCCCGAACCAAGCCGCACCGCTTACTCTATATACGGATGCTTCGTGGCTGGGTATTGGGTGTGTTCGATGCAAGGAGAATGTAATCGCTACGCATCAAGACGCTTAAAAGAGCACGAGAAAAACTATCCTACGCATGACTTGGAGCTAGCAGCGGTTATTCATGCAATCAAGACTTGGAGACACTATTTGTACGGTGAGAAGTTTCGGATCAAGTCGATCACAAGAGCTTAACTTATCTCTTCACCGTAAGGATCCGAATATGAGGCGCAGGAGATGGCCGGAATTGTTAAAAGATTATGATTGCGACATCCGAGCACCACCCGGTAAAGCAAATGTGGTGGCCGACGCCTTAAGCGTAAAAAGTGGGCATCGAAACCCGAGGCAGACCGAGTACAAATGCCGCATTGTGTGCCGCAGCCTCGAAGTTCGATGGAAATTGATGAAGACCATATTATCGAAACCGCGTAAGATCCGGCTGAGCAAGGCTTGATTCATAAGTTCACTATGATGTTCGCCGCATTGAAGATCTCACCGAGCCTAATTGATGAAGTCAAGGTAGCAATCCTACAGGATCCATATCTCGGACACAGGCAGAAGACTTAGAGAAGGGTACGTGTAATCCCGACTTTACCTTGGAATCGCACAAAGTACTCAAGTATCGCGGACGGGTATGTATACCCGAGAGCGAAGATCGCGATATCGTGAGGCCGAAGTTATGACCAAGCTCATTACACTCCATATTCGGTACATCCAGAAGTACCAAGATGTACCATGATCTAAGAAGACTCTATTGGTGGAGGGGTATGAAAGCCGATATAGCTCGCTTCGTGTTTCAATGTCCGAATTGTCAACAAGTTAAAGCGGAGAGAAAAGACCCGCAGGTTTTACTACAGCCATTACCGTAACCTCGCATGGAAGTGGGATTGTATCACTATGGATTTCGCACCGGCCTACCTTTGACACCAAGGTCGTGGATGCGCTTTGGGTTATAGTAGATCGGCTCACCAAGACAGCTCGATTTATTGCGGTCGACCTCGCGATACCATGGAGAAGCCGGCCAAGTTATATGTTGATAATATAGTCGACTTCATGGCGTTCCGTAAAGTATAGTATCCGACAGAGATCCCCGCTTTACATCGAAATTCGGGAAGGATTACGTAAAGCTATGGGAACAAAGTTGAAGTTCAAGATAGCTTTCCATCCTCGGACGGACGGACGAATGTGAGCGAACCATTCAAATTTTGGAAGATATGCTTCGAGCGTGTGCATTAGATTTCAAGGGGAGCTTGGGATGAGAAGCTATCACTTATCGAGTTTGCTTACAACAATAGTTATCAAGCTACATCGGATGGCCCCATATGAAGCTCCCTATGGGAGAAAATGTCGTACACCTCTCGTTATGGAATGAAGTGGGGGAAAGACGAATTGTAGGACCGGAGTTTGTTGAAGAAACTTGCCGAAGTGATTGATCGGATCAAAGAGAGAGTAAAGACAGCTCAAGTTCGGCGGAAGCACTATGCGTATAATCGACGCCGAGATCCGGAGTTTGCGAAGGTGACAAAGTGTTCTTGAAGGTGTCACCGGTGCGAGGTCCGAAACGGTTTGGTAAGAAGGGGGAAGCTATGCCCCGTGTATGTGGGACCATATGAGATATTGAATCGACGTGGTAATGTAGCATATCAACCGGCTCTACCACCATCTATGTCTAGCGCTCATAATGTGTTCCATGTATCATTACCAAGAAGTATGTCGAGATCCATCGCATATCTTGAGCGCCGATCCTCCGTGACTTGACCAAGACTTAACTTTCGGAGTGGTGCCCGAAATGCTCTCAAGTCGAAAAGTTCAGCAACTTCGAACCAAGGATATCCACTATGTAAAGGTGCATTGGAGAAGCCAAAATGTGGAGGAAATTACTTGGGAAGAAGAGAGCGCGATGAGGAAGGAGTACCCTAACCTTTTGACGATCAAGGTACGCTCAAATTTCGAGGCCGAAATTTCTTTTAAGGGTGGGGGAGTTGTAGTACCTACATGTAAATTTCGGGACGAAATTTCTTTTAAGGGTGGTGGAGTTGTAAGACCCGGGACTCGAAAACCCGGTCTAAACCTTGGTTTTGTGTCGTGACAGTCTTCCGATCATCACCGAGCCGGACGGGGCAAGCGGATAACAAACAGTACGAAATCGGACCAAAGTCGACCAATTATACCTGATTTTAGGTATACCGGTCGATGGTACCGGATGATGGTACCGGTCGACCGGGTATGGCCCGCACAGCCTATGTGCGGGAATTTGGAAATTGGTCTCTCGCGGGTCCCACTTTCCCGATTTCGAATCCTAGAAGTTTCCTAATCCTAGTAGGGTTACTAAACCCTATTTCTAACCTATAAATACACCCTTAAACCCCTCAAATCCTTTCCATTGTCTTTCCCAAACCCTAGAGAAGAGAAAGAGCTTGGAGAGGAGAAGGAGCTAGGAAGAAGAAGGAGGTGCCGCCATTACCGCTTGACGAAGCTCCGCTACGCCTCGTCAACGGTAAGTGTTTGATACCATCTTCTTATCCTATGTTACTTGTGTGGGTGGATCAATACCATGCAAAGTAGGTATTGATCTAAAACCCCTAAATTGGCCAATAAACCCTAAGTTGCCGTCAAACCCTAGATTCGAGTTTCGAGATGATATTCATCGAAACGAGACTTGAATGAGTTGGGAACAGCTCTAACTCAAAGCCTAGACTTAGGATGGATAGGAGAAACCCCGAAAATCCATGGAGGATGATCGACGGCAAATGAAGAACCCATGTATGGTCTTCCGGAGACATACCGGTCGACTATACCGGCTGCACATAGTGCGACCGGTATGTTGCGACCGCTACCTCTCGGGAGGTTGTTTGTGGGGGACCGGCTGACCATACCGGTCGCCAGCCTTTCCTACGGGCCGCGACCGGTACATGCCACCGGGCCGCCTGGGGAGGGCAGCTTGTGATCCATGTTGGTTTCCGACCAACATGAAACCCTAAATAATATATTCTAATGAAACCCTAATATTATGTAGGACTTTGTGACTTATCGCTTGGATCTTGTGACGCGGAGCAAGTTATTGAACGAGCGCCGTAAGGGAATCTGACCTAAACCTAATAATTAATGGACAAGAAATCGTTGTTAATCATTGAATATCCGTGATGTGATGTTTGTGCATATTCACATGCCATCCTTTACTTTCAGCTATTATTATTGTTCATGCATTCATAGGATGTGATTGTTAGGCATGTGATTGTTTTCGTTGGTGTGTGGAGTGGGGCATGGGCCCGGGATCGCTCTTCACACCGGCACCTTTTGTAGTATTCTATCTTAACATGCTTGGTACGGATAGGGTATCGGGGAAGATCGTGGGTACGTTGGTCTCCGATATTGATGTTGTCCCGACCATCGTTGGGTGGTACCGAGGATTCCGAGTCGACGCTGCCTTGTCCACGATGCTTTAGCTCTATCTCTATGCCGTAGGGTGTCGTGTTGGGATAGGGTCTACCCGCGTATTGTTTCTATCCTAGTGGGTTAGTTGCGGATAGGGTATCGGGGGAGGTGAGGTCTAGGAGGTCTCCGACCCGCCGCAACGCCTAGCTCTATCTCTATGCCGTAGACGGCCGTGGCCGGGATAGAGCATACATTGTTGACATATAGGATTGGTTAGTTGCGAGCCCGGGCCATGCAGCCCCGGCCGCAGGGGGCTTAGGTACCGGTATGGGTAGAGTATCGGGGAGGTGCGGGTATACCTTAGCTCTATCTCTATTCCATGATGGGTGTATGTGGGTTGGTGGTTGTGTGATTACTCGTGCGACGCCACACACTCGTGTATAGAGGTGCGGGGGCCACCAAACCTTTCTATAGCACATTGCAAACTTAAAAACCAGACCACAACGATAAAATTGATTGTTACTCATGCATAATCTTGTGAAACCGTCTCGATTGCCTTACCGAGCCGTGTTGTGTGCTCACCCTTTGTATATACATTGTTTTTAGATGTTGATGCAGGATATACTGTGGACGATTACGTAAACGCTCCGGCATATGGTGGTGCGGCAGTGTTGGATGTACAAGGCGGAGAGGACGAGCATGACGCTTCATGCGAGTGCCCTTTCTGCGCGTACCGTGATGGATTTTATTTAGTCGTTTCAGTTATTTTTGTTTGATATTAAGTGATGTAAAAGATTATTATCTTATGGGTTTGAATTTGAATAATGGGATATTTACTTAAATTATCAATAGATACTCGCATTCTATTTAAAGTCTTCCGGTATATTTATATTCTGATTGTGGTTATGTGTAATTGGTTTGTATGGGTGGACACGGCCTATTCGAGATCCCGGTGTGAACCGTTGGTTCAATGACGGTTCACTCACACCAATGGGGGATATTAATTAAATAAGGAAAATTTTAAGGGGGGTGGTTGTTTGGGGGGAAAATGGGTAAAAGGGAAATTGTTTTAAAATTGTGATTTTTTTTTTTGAGTTTTTTTTTATTTTTTTTTTTTTTTTTTTTGAAGAATTTTTTTTTGGGGGTTTATATTTATTTTTTTTTTTTTTTAAAAGAAAATAAAAAGGGAAAAAATATTTTTTTTTTTTTTTGAAAAAAAAAAAAAAAAAAAAAATGGTTTAGAGGTCTTTTTTTTTTTGGAATCTAATTTTTTATGTTATAAACTGCTTTGGAGTTTCAAAAGGTTTTTGAATGCCTTGAGGATAGGGATGCAAGTTATAAAAAATTGATTGCAAGGGTAATGAGGGAAGGTGGGAAAAAAAAAATTTTTTTTTTTTTTTTTTATTCCTCTTCTCCCACAAAAAAAAAAACTTAGACCTCTTTTTTTTCATCCTATTTTTTATTTTTAAAAAGGGTGATTTTTGGGACACCTTTTTTAGAATGGGAAAAAGGGAAAACCCATTTGTCTATATATTGGCCATGCTGGAAAATTTTTGAAAGTATTGGGAAAGTGCAGATAGGGTTAATATCTTGTTGGTTATTCTTAATATTCTTGATCCTTGGAACAAAATGAAAATTTTGAAGTTTTGCTATTCAGACATGTATCTCGCATCTGAGGTTGAAGGAAAAATTACAAATGTGATGAACATGGACCATCTATTAATGTATTACCAAATGAATGAGTCATCTTCAACTTAGTGGTACTAGTAAAATTCTGATGTTCTTAGTTCATCATCTGTTTCAAGAAATTCTGGTGGTTATAGTAAGAATAGAAGCAAATATCGTCGGACATTGCAACAAGATAACATTTCAGAAGTTGGTTCAGAGCTAGATCGTTATATTTTGGAAGGTGTTGTGATGGATTTTGACTCGGATTCGGATTCTGATTTCAATATATTGAATTGGTGGAAGCTTAATAGCTTAAGATTTTTCATTCTTAGTAAGATCGTTTGAGATATATTACCAATTCCTGTTTTAACTGTTGCTTCAGAGTCTACTTTTAGCACTGGTGGTCGAATTTTAGATCAATTTCATAGCTCATTGGCACCAAAACTTGTAGAGTCTTTGGTGTGTGTGTAGGATTGACTACGGTAGACACCAACCCTTATTGATGTTGAAGACAATCTAGATGACATTAACAATCTTGTATCAGGTAAAAATCTCAATGGCATAACTATAATTGATTACATGCTTTAGAATTGGATTATGTTTATTGATTTTTTATTGCATAAATTTTATTTTTAGGTTTGACTGAGGAAGGTGCTGACAATGATGTTGTAAATGTGATCTAAAGCTTGGTATTGTATAATTGGAGACTTGGAGTTGATTCATTTAACTTATTAGTCTTATTTCTATTTTACATGATAAGGCAGTTGCAATTTCTAATGATTTTTTTCACCTCTTTTTTTTTTTTTTTTTTTTTTTTTTTTTTTGTGGACAACATGATTCCATGAACTATGAGTGAGAGAATGATGGAGATTGGGAAGACCAAATTAAAGATCGTGATTCCTTTTTATGGCGTGTATTGTTTATCAGATCTTATGTACACTTAAACTGGTTATGATTTGTATTTGAGTATTTGACTATTTGTTAGGTTTTGAAAAGTGTTTCATGGGATGGTTATATTTGTTATATTGAAATCATGTTGGTTACGGTTTGTATTTGACTATTTGTTAAGTTTTTAAAATCATTTCATGGGATGATTGTATTTGTTATATTAATCATGTTTGTTTTCAAATCTAATTAGTGACTAGTTAGTTTTTAAATTTGGTCCATTTATATATAAATTGTTAAGTTATATTGTTAATTGTTCATTGGATAGGTTTAGGACCAATCCCCTGAATCAGGGTCAATCAGAGTCAACCTGGCTCTGAATCAGGGTCAGTCAGGGTCAACCCGACCCAACTCGGCCTTGTCAGGGTCAATTAGGATGGGTTAGGGTTAGGCCCAACCCTACCAGGGTAGGGTTAGGGTTGAACAACTTCTTACCCTAGAAGGGTTGGGCTGGGTTAGGGTTGAGGGTGAGGAAGTCAGGGTCAGGGCGACCCAACCCTGTCCTATTGCAGCCCTAATCCCATATTGGTCAATAGTGAGATGACATGTATCATAGACACATTGTAGAGAAAGATTTTGTTTTAAAGAAGGAAATTGGTGAAAACTCAATGAGGCAATTGATAACTCACTATGAGGTGGCAAAGGAGGAGCCTTGACCTATAAATAAGACCCAAGGGGTCCCCATCCATGTTTTTGGGAGCCCCCTCCCTATCCAAAAATGCAAGAGAAAAGGGAGAAAAAAAGAGAGAAAGAGAGAAAGAAAGAGAAGAAGGAGAAGAAGAGAGGGAGCTCTCATCTCCACCATCTTCATCCTCCATTAAGCTCCAGAAAAAGGTCTTCATCCCCATAGAGGGTCAAGATAAGCATCCTAACCCATCTCCATTAAAGTATGCTTGAAGATACATGCTAGATTAGGCTTGCATAGAATCAAGTATAGATTGTTATACATGTTTGTAATCCTATGTGATTTTCACAATTAAATTTCAAATTTGATATTTTTCACGTGAAATATATGATATAAAGAATCTCTCCCTAAATTTGAGCTCCATCCATGGTTATTTTCCTAGGCAAAAAAATCCATGAATGAAGTCCAGATCTAGAAAGGATAGATTTAGAACCCGATTGAGATGTCAAGTCAGTAGTATATGATGAAGTTTTCTGACCTCCAAAAAATTATGAAACATGATTTGATGAGTTAGAAACATCCTCCAAACAACTCATATTAATTTGGATTAGGGATGACCTCCAAAAAATCGTACAATGCACAGAGGTCAGAAATAGAGACAGAACAAGAGTGCTCTGTTCATGGGCTTAGAACTAGGGCTTCCACTCAGAATTTCAAGATCAATAAAATATTGGGAATATATCCCTTCAAGTTAGTTAACTTCTAGACTTATTTTTTATTGATTTGGATCAAAATTTAATTTTTGGTGGATTTTATACTGAAATTGGGTAAAATCTAGAACAAGATTATGCATCATCTTGTATGTTAAATATGACCATCATTGAGTTTTTTTTTTTTTTTTTTTTTTTTTTTTGCGTTCCTACAAAAAAGAGGGAAGTTGGAATCTTGAATCTAATTCTTGAGCATGTAATTGTTTTAATTTTCATGAAAAAATCATTTTAATACGGATTTTACAAGATAGGTGTGCAGAACATGAAGATCTTGTTTTTCACTAATGTATAATCTTGCATATTTTGAGTGATGTTTTGCCATATATGGTAAGATGGATATATTTACCATATTTGAATGAATTTGACATATATGGTAAGAATAGATATATTTCTTACTATATTTAGTTGATTTGACATATATGGTAAGATGGATATATTTCTCACCATGTTTGTTAAATTTTGATATTCTTAGTAAGATAAATATATTTCTTACCATACTTGGTTAATTTTGATATCTTTGGTTAGATGGATATATTTCTTACCATATTTGGTTATTTTGATATTCTTGGTAAATTAGACATATTCCATACCATATTTGGATGATTTTGACAATTATGATAAGTAGGAGATTTCTTACCATTTTTGCTTGATTTTTTTGCTTATATTTGGTAAGCAAGATAATTCTTACCTCATTTATATTGATTTTTACATATTTGGTAGAATAGGAAAGTTTTCTTACCCTATATGATGTGTTTGATAAGATTGATATATTTCTTACCATACATGAATTTTAACATATGTGGTAGAATAGAATTTTTTTTACCATTTATGATGTGTTTTGTAAGTTGAATATATTTTTTATTATACATGGATTTTGATATATTTGGTACAATAGGAAAGTTTTTTTACCATATATATTTTTTCTTGTTTATTTGGTATAATAGGAAAGATTTTTTTTTATCATATTTGCATCTTCACTCATGTTGATATATTTGATAGGTTGGATAGACTTCTTGTCACATATACACATGTCATGTTTAAATCTTACCATGCTTAGAAATACCATGTTTAAATATTAACATATTTAAATCTTTCTATATGATTTGATTGCAATATATATGTGATAATTGCCATGTTTAGATAGGATATTTTATTTGGACAATAATTTAATTTCTGCAACATTCTAGTTGAATATGTCATATTTGTACACTTTAGAAGACAAACTAGGTGTGAGAACGTGCATTTAGGCACTCACATACAAGGTAAGGGAAAAATAAGAATAACGTAAAAATCTTAATGAAGAAAGATTGTGCCTAACCAAACATTCCAAAACTAGAGCTTAGGTTAAAAGGGTAGTTTTAGGACTATCTTTACCCTTAGGTTATCCCTTAACCTAGAATAGGTTATCCCTTAACCTAAAACATGTTATCCCTTAACTTATAATAGGTTATAAACTCTTAGACCTAGAACAAATTCTAAACCCTTTAACCTAGAATAGGTTATCCACCCTCAATAATCCATTTTGAACTACATTGTACTTGATTTCTAAGACCACTAAATTACGTAGGCAATTTGGAGGAATCTCCAAATATGGTACTACCCCTTAGTTTTCTTAGGTCGTTCTTATCCATATCCATCATCCACATCCATATCTATATTCACATCTATCCATATCCATACCCACATCCATATCCAATATCCATCATCCATACCCAAAGAATTCTCAGCTAATCAAGCATAAGTTTCAACTTGAACAAAGAATCTAATCAGATTAAGCATAAACTTTAATCACATATGAACTATAGTGGTGGACCTGATTTTTGAAAAATTCCCAAGATACGTAGATAGTATAGAAGATTCTAGATTTGATTTAATGATATCAAGCCACATGGTTTGGTTTAGTTTAATCAAAAGAGTCTAGCATAGAAAAGGCATAGGAGACCGATCTCGATCGGGTGGTTTGGGTTCTCAACACCTTCCCATAATCGTAACATCACGCTTACCCCGATCTCTGATAAGACCAAAAAGCCAATCTAAGGGTCATGAGTCAATAAAAGTCTTATCTTATGATGAGACTACAATTGAGGTCCTAGACCTTAATCTAGGTGGCAAATCCAAACAAATCATTTTCCCAAGAAAGAGGCAAAATCCCTCAAATTGTCCTCACATTAGAGGACCTGGTTAGGCCAAATAAATCATAGGTTGAAGTGCTTCTGAGCTAGGCTTGTGGTTAGTGTTTGTGAACCATTCAAGCTTGCTCAATGCTTAAGGGCTTCAGTAGGCCGAGTGTCTTGGTATGGGCCATAGTTAGTTAATACGGCAACAGAGAAAAAACTTCAAATGGTATGGAACATTTAAAATAGCCTAGAAATTAAACGAGATGGTAAAAAATACGGTCTCATTTTTTGAAAAGGCAAAAAAACAAAAACGGACTATAAGGGTTTTAAATGGCAAAATTCTAATGACACGGGACCAAAAAAGGGCATAAGGACATCAAAATTGACAACCAACTCATAGTATATTTGGCCTACCAACTCATAGATTTGGGCGTTGAAGGGGCATCTACTTATAAGTTTTGCCTCTTTATTTAATGTTTTGTTCCTATCCACACAAAAGATTGTATATACGATAAATACATTCTTTTTTAATTTAAAAACAAAGATAAACTAAGAGAGTTGTCTCTTCATATCTTCCATATAGGAGCTTTATTGGACAGGGAATAAAAGGAAAAAGACAATAAACGAACAATGGAGAATCAAGAGTCATGAGATTCAAGAGTGTCTTGGGGTGCAAATAGAGAACTGATTGAAAGAGTATATCTTTAGTTCCACATCAATTGGACTTCTAAACATGATGCAATGAGTTAGCTATAAAGTCTACTAGTACCATGAGTAGCTTCAAACTTAATACAGCTTAACAACTCATTAGCTTCGAATGTGGGGTTGAGTGTCTACTTAGCAGCTCAGTGGCTCTAAATATGGGGCTGTGTGTTTAAGTTTTAAAATGTTTAAAAGTTTCAAAGCAATTATGAATGTCGAGACCCTTTTATTCAAATGAAAAAGAAAGAAACGAGTCTAGACGGTGTTTAGACGGTGACCCTGGCCACATGGAGTATTATCCCATTCAGTTCATAATGATACGGAATACACGTAATAAACGGTAATAGTATTGTAAGACCCGCACTCCATGAACCCGATCTAAACCTTTAGTTCATGTCGTAACAGGTTTTCCAATCATCACCGGGCCAAATGGAACGAGCGGATGACAAACAGGTATGAAATCGGACCAATTTAAGTATGATAAACATCATACCGGTCGATGGTATAGGTCTATGGTACTGGTCGACGATCCACCGGTATGGCCTGCGCAGCTTAGATCCGAAAAAGGATCTCTACAGGTCCCACTTTCCAAATTTCGAACCGGAGGACTTTCCTAATGTTAGGAGGCTTCCTAAACCTAACCCTAGCTTATATAAGGACCCTTAAACCTCCTAAAACCTCTCTCATTGATCCTCACAAACCCTAGAGAAGAGAAAGAGGCTGAAGAAGGAGAAGAAGCTAGGAAGGAGAGGGAAGAGCCGCCATTGCCGTTGGACGAAGAACTCTCTACCGCGAACCAAGGGTAAGGGCTTAAACCTTCCTCTACTTTAATAGTTCTAGGATTGTTAGTCATGTTTGGATCAATACCATGCAAAGCGAGGTATTGATCTAAGCCCTGTTTTGCCGACAAACCCTAATCTAGTCGGTAAACCCTAGATTCAAGTTCTAGGTTGAAGATCATCGAAAGTAGGACTTGAATGGAGTTGGAAACAACTCTAACTCAGTGCTTAGACCTAGAATGTGTAGGAGAAATCCTAGGATCAATAGGGGATCACCGATGGAAGGTGAGAACCGGATGTATGGTCTTTCGGAGACATACCGGTCAACCATACCGGTCACACCATATGCGATCGATACAACGACCTGTACCTCTCGGGGACTGGTCTGTGGGGACTGGTCGACCATACTGGTCGCACCTTTCCCATAGTACCGTGACCGGTACTACGACCAATATGCTCTATGAGGAGTGTTTTTGACATAATTGGTTTTCCAACCAACGGAAACCCTAAGAAATTATTCTAATACTACCCTAACATTGTGTAGGACCTTGTGATAGCAAGTTTGGATTATGTGACGCAGAGCAAGCTATCAAACAAGCACCAGATAAGGAAATCAGGCCTAAACCCTAATAATTTAATAATAGTAAAATATTGTTAATAACTATGATTTTGTGGACTGATGTTTGTGCATACTCGCATGTCATCCTTTACTTTCACTTAGTATTATTGTTCATGCATATTCGATATGCTAGGATGTGACTGTTAGGCATGTGATTGTTTTCATTGGTGTGTGGAATGGGAAGGGCCGAGGGTCTGG
The DNA here is from genome assembly GCA_028583415.1 of Protea cynaroides. Classification (NCBI taxonomy): domain Eukaryota; kingdom Viridiplantae; phylum Streptophyta; class Magnoliopsida; order Proteales; family Proteaceae; genus Protea; species Protea cynaroides. The sequence continues at coordinate 85,647,302 of CM053268.1, forward strand.
GATCATTCCTCACACTAGCACCATTTCGTATCATTCTGTCCTAGCATGCTTGGTGCGGGTAGGGTATTAGGGGGAGGAAGTGGTACTGTGGTCTCCGGCCTGACCACTAGACTCTAGCTCTATCTCTATGCCGTAGGGAGCTGTGATGGGATAGGGCCTATTGTGATGACATATAGGATTGGTTAGTTGCGAGTCCAGTTTACAAGCCCTCGCCAATAAGGGGTTACGTGTTGGTATGGGTAGGGTATCAGGGGAAGTGTTGGCGGTGTTTGATCCGTACGCTTTAGCTCTATCTCTATTCTATGGTAGGGTGCATGTGGGACTACAGTGGTGTTTGATCCATTGAGCGGCTTCACACACTCGTGTATAGAGGTGCGGTGGCCACCAATCCTTTCTATAGCACATTGTAAACTTAAAACCAGACCATGATGTGAATGTTACTCATGCATATGTTTGTTGCATTGTCTGATTGTCTTACTAAGCTAAGTTGTGATCTCACCCTTGTGTATACACTATTTTTAGATGTTGATGCAGGTTATACGGTGGAGGATTACCTGAATGCTCCGACGTATGGAGGTGTTGCTGCTTTAGACATGCAAGCAGGAGAGGACGAGCATGACGCTTCATGCGACTGCCCTTTCTGCGTGTACCTCTAGGAGTTGATTATATTTATTTTAATTATTTTTGGTTGAAGATACAATTTATGTAAGGATATTTAATTATGTTTTGGTATTTAAATAATTGGATATTTTATTAAATTTATTAATAGATCACTCAGTTCATTTTATTTAAGACTTCCACTGTATTTTATTATATTCTGATTATGGTTATGTGCAATGGTTTGTATGAGTGGACACGGTCTTATTGAGATCCTGGTGTGAACCGTTGGTTCAGTGACGGTTCACTCACACTTCTGGTTCAGTCGAAATTGGGGTGTGACAAGTACGGTATAGGAAAAATACACTGTTTAATATGCGTATTAACTAACTGTGGTATGGACCAAGTGTGTAAAACCCGTACCCAGAAAACGCAGCCTAACTCAGACTTTGTTACTGTGCCAGGGTTTTCCACAATCGATGAACCCGACCCCATGTTAACTTGAAGACCAGATTGAACCAGGTACGAACCAATCCATGAAAATTTAAAATTTTGGACTTAACATTCTCAATACCAGTCACCGGTCCCGACTTATCAGTCCCAAAAAGTTCTTACAGGACATCGCAATAGTTAAGGCTTGGACAAACTTCCCTTGAAAGACCAATTCAAAATTCCATTTTAAGTCATTGTGGGAATATTTTCTAAACCTAGGGATGACCCCAATGGGTCCTACTTTACTCACAACTGATCTAGAGTTGGTTAAGGGAGTAGAGAACTTAAGGGACTCCTTAGGATGCCAATTGGCAATCCCTTGCAGTCTTCAACTCTCCAAGAAGTCCTACCCCAAGAGGGAGACTCCTAAACCTTAAAACTCTCTTCTAAACCCTACCTCTCTCATAGCATTAGTCTAAACCCTATGCATTCCTGGAGAGAGGAGAAAGTTGAAGGAAGAAGAAAGAGCCTGGGAGGAAGGTTCACCTTGGGAATTACTGACGGTTTTGATATCATCGAACTGTAACTTGAAACCACTGTAAGTAGACTTACCCTAACTTGTATCTAATCTTAGACAGAGTAGATTGAAGGATGGAACCTTAGTTCATCAATCATTAATGGAGCCATTGTCCATTGATGGTTGAACACCGAAGGAAGCTTTATTGAATTCGAGCTTAGGATAGGTCTTGTAGAAATTTAAATGGTGAACCCTAAAAATATGTGATTAAGGTATTAATGAATTCATAAAGTCTGGAATAGGGTAGATAAGCCCATATGGATGTCAGGCCAGTAGTCTAACAATGAGGTCCTATGACAAGGAATCCCTTGTTATAATCCCAGAAGAGCCAAAACCCAGACCAACTCTTCAGAAGAGGTCCGATCGAGACATACCGGTCATGAAATACACAACCAGATTCATAACTGGATACATTCGGGAAGCCCCTGGGAAGTCACCGATCTTGACATCCTATCATGACATCTATGATAGGATTCACGATCAGTTAGGACTAGAAGGGTTCCTGAGAGAATCCGGTCCCAACCACTGGTCCCGATAATTGGAACTGGTTAGTCGCAATTAATTAGCCCCAGAAAGCCTTATTTAAGGCTGAATCGAATAAACAAAATTACGAATGAGATTCCCATACAATAAGTGAGTTGTACATGACCAAGAGTGACCCTTCGACTGGGAATAGTGATTGTCTGCAAATCTCAGGTGAGGAAACAGAACTCCTGTCCTATGTTTGGAATGATTTATGTCTTGAATATGAATATGAATGTTGAATTGATTGTGATAACATGTCATCCTCTTTATTGTACTTGCATGCATTTGCATCTTTTTATTATTAATATTATAAGACCCGTATCAAACTAATCCGGTCTTACCACCTTGAACCAGGTCTACCCATCATGGTTGAGCCAAATGGACTAAGTGCGTGAAGGAGATCATGATCCCAGGTATTAAACTGACCCAAAAACACTTAAATAAGGGGAGAGTTGCATACCCAGCAAGGGAGGGTCAGACCCCCCAGTACAGAAGTCAGACCCCCAGTTTTATATGGGGGGTCGGACATTTTAAGGACCAGGGGTCGACGGGATCTCTGACCCCCCTATCGACCCCCGGTACTCGGTAAAAACTGAAATTAGGAAACTTTTCTAATTTCAATGGGATTCCTTCCTAATCTCAATGGGACTTATTTTAGGAGTTTATACTCTATAAATAGGACGTCCCTAAGCCTCTTTCACTCCTTTAAGAACCCTAATTGAATTGGGAGAAAGAGAAGAGAAGGAAGAGAAGAAGAATAGAAGGAAAGAAGGGAAGAAAGAAAAAGGAGAAGAGTTGCAGAGAAGCAGTAATCTTCTCAGGTATGGATACTATTTCCATGAGTTTCTAAAGATCTTAGAGTAGATAATGAAGAGGGAATGATCTCGGAGAAACCCAAACCATCAACCCATGGTTAGGTTTTCATGAAAAACCATGGGGGAAATCATGAAAGCCATATAGGTGAATGAATCATGGTTCTAGGCCATAGATCATGTGTGGAATGGACTGTAGGAGCAAGCCATAGGACCCCAAACACGAAGAATGGGCTAAAGGAAGAAAAATTGACAAAACCCACAGGGGGTCACATGGGGGTCGATGGCCAATCGACCCTACCAGACCCTGAGCATCGACCCCCAGTGTTTGGGAAGCCCAGAATAGGGGTGCTCGCACCTAGGGTCGATCATAACTCCGATCATAGGCATCGACCCCCAGTTAACAGCATGGTTTTTAAATTTAGAATTAATTCTAATTAAATTCTATCGACTTTGTTAGGTCTTCGAGCAATATAATATTGATATAAAAGTGATTCTTAAGGCTTGAAAGAGGATCTACAAACAAGCAAAGGTGAGGAAACAAGACTTACAAACTAATTGGATAATAATAAGCTGTTTTTATTTTCTTGAGTCCAATGCTATGCCTGATTTTATGCGAATATGTTTGTAATGTGCATACAACATGTCATCCAATATTTTTATTATTTGTTCATGCATATTTACTTTATTATTTATAACATGATGATGATGATAGGAATAGGCATGTGAATGTATGTGTGTGGTTCGTGTACTTGATGCGAGCGAGTATCAGGGGAGGTATGATTGGAACGTCAATAAACGTTAACCTTTGGCAGGTCTCAGCACTTTAGCTCTATCTCTAACTCAAGTCTTGTGCATTAGCATCGTCGTATCGCCATTACCTTAGCAGAACTATTACGTCGTAGAGTATCAGGGGAGGTGGTCTCAGTCCTTATAGTCTCTTGACTCTACCGGGGGGCCTTAGCTCTATCTCTATGCACGTTCTGAGGGATGCTGGGGTGAAGCCTTGGATACACTGTTTGGCATCAGGATTGGTTAGTTGCGAGCCCAGTTTGCAAGCTCTCGCCAGCAGGGGCTTACGTGTTGGTATGGCACTGTACAACAATAAACGTTAACCTTTGTTGTATAATGTTATGGTAGGGTGGATGGGGATGACAATAAACGTTAACCTTTGGGCGGACTTCCACACCATGTGTATAGAGGCTGGGTCAATAAACGTTAACCATTGACCACCTAAACCTTTCTAGTGCGCATTTCAAACTTAAAACCAGACCAAAGATATGAATTGACTGCATGCATATGTATTGTTGCATTGTTTTGTTTGCTCACTGAGCCATGATGTGTGCTCACCCCTTGAAGTCGAATATTTTTAGTTGATGATGCAGGTACTATCGTCGAAGATTATGTAAATGCTCCAGTGTACGGGCACATGGCGGCGATGGAACTTGAAGATGAAGTGGATATGCATGACTCCTCTTGCGAGTACAACTCATGCGTATTTGATTAGATTTTATTTTCATTATTTGGTTTTAGTAAAGACATGTATTTGATATTTATTTATGTCTTAGTTGACATAGAATAATTTGCTATTTAAATATTAATATCACAGTAGATTCTCAGTTCATTTTACTATAAGACTTCCGCTATTGTGTATTTATTCTGATTATGAATGTGGATGTATGAGGTTTAGATAAAACGGATATCGTCTGTCCGAGATCCTGATTGAACCATTGGTTTGCTAGCGGTTCATCACACCATTCTGTAGAGTGCAAAATTGGGGTGTGACAACTTGGTATCAGAGCATCTTAGGCCGTGTCCGCTAAACTAGCATACCTTCACGATAAATTGTGAACTGAGATCGGATAAAAGTAAAAACTGTAATATTAACACACTCTAAGCACAAGTGATGTTTGAAACCAAAATTTGAAAGGAAAATAATGCATCTATCAAAGGTGGAACCATATATATACACTCAAACAGAAAGAGAAGACAAAAAATTATCCTGATAAACAAAAAAAAATATAGGGTACTATCTATAAGTTGGGTAGTTACCCAAGTATACAAGAGATATAGTACAGTAAGAAGAATGGAGCATCTGTAAAGCTAAGAAATTGGAATATCGAGTTGGTACTCACAAGATGTGAAACTCGATGTATAACAGAGAAAGAAGAAAATGGCTAGTAATGCCTAAATCCATATAGAGGAAAAGGAAAGATCTCGAGCTAAATCTAACAGAGATAGGAGAATAATGGCCATACATTAAGAATAGGAGTAACTACAAGAAGATAAATCCATACTACTGGATGACATGGAGACTCAGGGTGAGATCCACCATAAGTTGATCCATTGCCCGCTGAGCATTAAGAAGACGTTGCAACTTGACCCCACCACTATCTGGGTCGAGAATGGGTAAGGAAAACTCATATACGTAGATAGGTTTATATAGGATGCGGTGCATTATTGACTTACTCTTATGATTATAGAGGATGCACATACCAGATTTTAATTCTCGGGCCTTGACAGGATACCTTCTTAATTAACCTGTCAATTGGAGTTATAGATATTGTTTCTTTAGTATTAGTCCTGATTATACCAATCTGAACAACTCTCATGATCAACAACATGAATAGAGATATGAACTAAATGAACAGTTAAATGTTTAATCGTGTTGAGCGTACATCTTCTGATTTATACCTGATTTATTGATGTACGAAATCTTTCTTCAGATTTTACATGAATTTCTGATGTACGAAAACTTTCTCCAGATTTACTCCCGTAGTGCCTGGACCAATGGCATTATATATTCGATAGAACCTATAACCATGAGGTTAAGAACTATAAAACCTCTATGCATTTGGACCACCGTGCAACGTAATGATCTTTGGATGCCGGTTGGATTACCACAGATTTACTCCCGATCCTTTAAACTTAACTTCACTAGATAAGGCAAGTATGTGCCGTTATACTAAATTTGAAAGAAGGAAGTGAATTGCTTTTGGATGAACATTCTGATTTATACACTCCCTGACCTTGTTGATAAAGATGTTTAGTGATAATGAAATCATTGGAAGAAAGATGATTGGATTCAGATTAAATACTATAGCCAATGAACCTCAGATGAAGTAATGGAGAATCTATTTTGAGATTGCTAAATGGATGGATATGAGTCATGTCTATAAAAGAGTGCATGAGCAAAAAGTGAAAACTATCAAGAGTAACTATGAAAGAGTAGATAGCACTCAAGTAAAGTTAAAGATGGTTATATCGGTATGAATTTTGACAAAGCAGAAGATTCCTAAAAGCAAATCTAAGAGTGATACAAGGATAAAGTCAAAAATCATGACATTAATAGTAATCAGTTTAATACAATGAAAATTGAGTTATGCCCAATGTCGAGTGATATGATTAAGTAAAGACCAAAAGAGTTTGGCTGAATTAATGAATTTATAAGCATATATCCTAATGCTTAGAAGTAGACTTGAGATATGAAGTAACAATCATAAGATATTTTTCGAGGTGTATAAAAGAGAGAACAGGGTAGAACAGCAAGGATAAAGGAAATATAAGCTAATGAGTTTTTTAAGATATGAGATTTTGATGATAGTCTTTAAAAAATTAAGAGATGAAGAAACTAGACAAGCCCTTAAGACCGTTACACCAGATTTCTCTAGTTTAAGCCCTTTTGGGACTAAATGTTGTTTTAGATGAGTGTTAGGAACAATGATTGAATCATATTAATGGATGGATGAAATTTGGACGCAACCTAATTAGACTTGAGATGGCAGACTTTAACGTCAACTTGGGGATAGACTGGTTGTCTCAACACTCTTCAAAGTTGTTATGTGAATAGAAGAGGTTATCATTCAAGAATAAAGACGACATATAATTTAGTATTATTGGAAGTATGTTGCCTAGGAAATGAAAGCTGATCCTCTCTATGCTAAGGGCGAAGAGATGCTTTGAAGAGAAATGAGTTGGAGATATGGTATCTGTGGCATCGTTACCAAAGAAACGCCACAGATGGAAGATAAAGATGTGATGCATAAATTTTCTGATGTGTTTTCAGGAGACTTACTTGGGTTACCATCTGATCATGCAACCAAGTTCTTCATCGACTTGTTACCAAGGACGATACTTGTGTCAAAGGCACCTATAGAGTAGCTCCTACGGAGTTGAAGGAACTGAGACTCAACTACATGAGTTATTAGACAAGGGTTCTAATCAGCTAAGTATTGCATCACGGAGAGCGCCAACGTAACTCGTGAAAAAGAAGGACGGTAGTATCAGATTATGTATAGACTACCAGGAACTAAACAAGCTCACGATCAAGAATCAATATCTACAACCTCAGATCAATGACTTGTTTAACTAGTTGCAAGGAGCAAAGGTATTTTCTAAGATTGATCTTCGATCAAGATATCATCAGCTGAAGAATTTGGACAGTGATATCTCGAAGATAGCTTTTAGAATTGGGATTAGCCAATTATGAGTTCTCAATTATGATGTTTGGATTAACCAATGCCCTTACATCTTTTATGGAGCTAATGAACTGGGTGTTTCATGACATGTTGGACACGTTGGTCATAGTTTTCATAGATGATATTTTGATTTATTCCAAGAATGAAGCAACTCATACAACGGATCTTGGAATAGCTCCACAACAGTTGAAAAGGGAGAAGCTATATGCCAAATTTACCAAATGTGAGTTTTGGCTAAGTGAAGTCGCCTTCCTAGGTCATGTAGTATCCGCTGAAGGAATCAAAGTGGATCCCAGCAAGATCGAGGCTATTGTAAAGTGGGAAGCACCAAAGAGCGTTGCTGAAATTAGAAGTTTTCTAGGTCTCTCTGGTTATTATCGGTGATTTGTGGAAGACTATTCCTGGGTTTCCGTACCTCTCACCAGTCTGACTAAGAAAGGTGAAAAGTTTGTGTGGATGGATAAATGCGAGAAGAGCTTCCAAACCTTAAAGACCAAATTGACATCCGCTCTGATTTTGACTATTCCTGTTCTCGGATAGCCATTTACCCTATACACTGATGCGTCAGGACTGGGATTAGGATGTGAGCTTATGAAGGAGAACATGTAATTGCTTATGCCTCAAGATAGTTAAAGACACATGAGAAAAATTATCCCTCATGATCTGGAGTTAGCGGCAGTAGTACATGCTGTCAAGATATGGAGACATTACCTATATGGAGAGAAGTTCCAGATTAAATCGGACCATAAAAGTCTTACTTATTTATTTAATCAAAAAGGAGTTGAACATGAGACAAAGAAGATGGCTGGAACTACTGAAAGACTATGATTGTGATATCCAGTATCATCTGGGGAAAGCTAATGTAGTAGCGGATGCCTTGAGCAGAAAGACAATGATAAAATCCCAGGGAGAGGTTAGCACAACTACAGCAATGTGTACTACCGGAATGGTATTCAATCACGGAAATGAGCAGTATGTGATTGATACAACGGATGGATCAGCCAACCAAGGGTTTATTCATCGGTTTTCAAATATGTTCGCTGCATTGAAGATTATACCGGATATAATTGATGAAGTGAAGACAGCTATCAAAGCAGACCCTTACCTGAGAACGGTACAAGAAGACATCGAAAAAGGTAGAACTAACCCTGAGTTCACCTTGGACGAAGATAAGGTATTGAAGTAAAAAGGAAGAATATGTGTACCCGAAACAGAAAGTGTGGACATTAGACACCGACTGATGAAAGAAGCCCATACCACCATCTATTCGATACATCCTGGAAGTACAAAAATGTATCATGATCTAAAGAAGTTATATTGGTGGAGAGGAATGAAAGCAGATGTAGCGAAGTTCATGTCTCAATGCCTAAATTGTCAGAAAGTAATGGCTGAACGACAAAGACCCGCAGGACTGTTACAGCCATTACCAGAACCAGCATAGAAATGGGACTGCATCATTATGGACTTCGTCACGGGATTACCACTGACTCCTCGAGTAGTTGACGCAGTTTGGATGATTGTAGACCGTCTGACTAAAACAGTTTGCTTTATACCGATACGACCTCAGTATACACTAGAGAGGTTAGTAAAGCTGTATGTGGATAATATTGTTCGATTACATGGTGTACCAGTGAGCATTGTGTCCGATAGAGATCCACAATTTACTTCCAAGTTTTGGGAAGGATTGCAAAAGGCTATGGGTACAACATTGAAGTTTAGTACTGCATTCCATCCACAGACAGATGGACAGTCAGAATGAACAATTCAGATTCTAGAAGATATGCTTCGAGCATGTGTAATTGATTTTAAAGGACCGTGGGGTGAAAAGTTACCACTTATCGAGTTCGCTTATAACAATAGCTATCAGGCTACTATACATATGTCACCCTATGAAGCACTGTATGGCAGAAAATGTTGAACTCCTTTATTTTGGAATGAAGTTGGGGAACGTAGCCTCGTTGGACCAGAATTTGTTGAGGAGACCTGCCGAGTGGTCAACATCATCAAAGAAAGAGTGAGAACAGCCCAGAATTGTCAGAAGCAATATGCAGATACTCGACGCAGAGATCTTGAGTTTGTCGTGGGTGATAAAGTATTCTTAAAAGTATCGCCTATGCGAGGGTTGAAACGGTTCGGACATAAAGAAAAACTAAGTCCAAGATATGTCGGGCCATATGAGATTTTAGCTAAGCATGGGAAAGTGGCTTACTAGTTAGCACTACCACCATCTATGTCAAGTGTGCATGGCGTATTTCATATTTTCTTATTGAAGAAGTATGTCAAGGATCCAACGCATGCTCTGATAGTAGACCTACCTGATTTGACTGATGATTTGACCTTCGAAGTAACACCAACTGAAATCACCAGCCGAAAGGTTCAACGACCACGCAATCGAGATATCTATTATGGTAAGGTCACTTGGAGAAGTAGAGACATGGAAGAAATTACATGGGAAGAAGAGAATGCTATGCGAAAGCAATACCCTCACTTATTCGACTCAAAAGGTATGAACAATTTCGGGGATGAAATTTTTATAAGTAGGGGGGAGTTGTAAAACCCATATCAAACTAACCCGGTCTTACCACCTTGAACCAGGTCTACCCATCATGGTTGAGCCAAATGGACTAAGTGCGTGAAGGAGATCACGATCCCAGGTATTATACTGACCCAAAAACACTTAAATAAGGGGAGGGTCGCATACCTAGCAAGGGAGGGTCGGACCCCCCCAGTACAGAAGTCAGACCCCCAGTTTTATATGGGGGGTCGGACATTTTAAGGACCAGGGGTTGACAGGATCTCCGACCCCCCCTATCGACCCCCGGTACTCGGTAAAAACTGAAATTAGGAAACATTTCTAATTTCAATGGGATTCCTTCCTAATCTCAATGAGACTTATTTTAGGAGTTTATACTCTATAAATAGGACATCCCTAAGCCTCTTTCACTCCTTTAAGAACCCTAATTGAATTGAGAGAAAGAGAAGAGAAGGAAGAGAAGAAGAAGGGAAGGAAAGAAGAGAAGAAAGCAAAAGGAGAAGAGTTGCAGAGAAGGAGTAATCTTCTCAGGTATGGATACTATTTCCATGAGTTTCTAAAGATCTTAGAGTAGATAATGAAGAGGGAATGATCTCGGAGAAACCCAAACCATCAACTCATGGTTAGGGTTTCATGGAAAACCATGGGGGAAATCATGAAAGCCATATAGGTGAATGAATCATGGTTCTAGGCCATAGATCATGTGTGGAATGGACTGTAGGAGCAAGCCATAGGACCCCAAACACGAAGAATGGGCTAAAGGAAGAAAAATTGACAAAACCCACAAGGGGTCGCATGGGGGTCGATGGCTAATCGACCCTACCAGACCCTGAGCATCGACCCCCAATGTTCGGGAAGCCCAGAATAGGGGTGGTCTCACCCAGGGTCGATCATAACTCCGACCCTAGCCATCGACTCCCAGTTAACAACATGGCTTTTAAATTCATAATTAATTCTAATTAAATTCTATCGACTTTGTTAGGTCTTCGAGCAATATAATATTGATATAAAAGTGATTCTTAAGGCTTGAAAGAGGATCTACAAACAAGCAAAGGTGAGGAAACAAGACTTATAAACTAATTGGTTAATAATAAGCTGTTTTTAATTTCTTGAGTCCAATGCTATGCCTGATTTTATGCGAATATGTTTGTAATGTGCATACAACATGTCATCCAATATTTCTATTATTTGTTCATGCATATTTACTTTATTATTTATAACATGATGATGATGATGATAGGAATAGGCATGTGAATGTATGTTTGTGGTTGGTGTACTGGATGCGAGCGAGTATCAGGGGAGTTGTGATGGGAACGTCAATAAACGTTAACCTTTGGCAGGTCTCAGCACTTTAGCTCTATCTCTAACTCAAGTCTTGTGCATTAGCATCATCGTATCGCCATTACCTTAGCAGAAATATTACGTCGTAGAGTATCAGGGGAGGTGGTCTCGGACCTTGTAGTCTCGGACTCTACCGGGGGGCCTTAGCTCTATCTCTATGGACGTTCTGAGGGATGCTGGGGTGAGGCCTTGGATACACTGTTTGGCATTAAGATTGGTTAGTTGCGAGCCTAGTTTGCAAGCCCTCGCCAGCAGGGCTTACGTATTGGTATGGCACTGTACAACAATAAATGTTAACCTTTGTTGTACAATGTTATGGTAGGGTGGATGGGGATGACAATAAACGTTAACCTTTGGGCGGATTTCCACACCCTGTGTATAGAGGCGGGGTCAATAAATGTTAACCTTTGACCACCTAAACCTTTCTATTGGGCATTGCAAACTTAAAACCAAACCAAAGATATGAATTGACTGCATGCATATGTATTGTTGCATTGTTTTGTTTGCTCACTGAGCCATGATGTGTGCTCACCCCTCGACGTCGAATATTTTTAGTCGATGATGGAGGTACTATCGTCAAAGATTATGTAAATGCTCCAGTGTATGGGCACATGGCGGCGATGGAAGTTGAAGATGAAGTGGATACGCATGACTCCTCTTGCGAGTGCAACTCATACGTATTCGATTAGATTTTATTTTCGTTATTTGGATTTAGTAAAGACATGTATTTGATATTTATTTATGTCTTAGTTGACACAGAATAATTTACTATTTAAATATTAATATCACAGTAGATTCTCAGTTCATTTTACTATAAGACTTCCGCTATTGTGTATTTATTCTGATTATGAATGTGGATGTATGAGGTTTAGATAAAACGGATATCGTCTGTCTGAGATCCTGGTTGAACCGTTGGATTGCTAGCTGTTCATCACACCATTCTGAAGAGTGTGGAATTGGGGTGTGACAAATATTGTGACTGTGTGTGAATATGAATGTGCATCGTGAGCACTGGTAAAATGGTCCAGGACCACAGGATCTGACTGATTGATTGGTTGGCTTGTGATGTTCTCGCACCCCTAGCAGGATGACAACATCTTGGGGGGGGGCAAAATGGATGGACTGGGATTCCTACTGGGTGTGTGAGAGGAAACTATAAGGGATGACATGTAGATTGATGACTAGTGTGACAACCCTTGTATATGACCCTAGCCAACAGGGGGTTAGGTGTTGGTATGGATAGAGGAAGTGGGAAAGGTGTTGAAATGCTCGTTGCCGCGTCATTGGCCAACCCTTTGCCCTAGTACTATCTGCCTCTGGGATGACGTGTGGGAATACCAGGGCTATTGGTGTAGACTGGTGAGCCCCCATTGTCTCCTGTATATGGAGGTTACGGCGAGCATCGGTGATTGTGGTTAGGCCTTCCCTTAGCTATAGCATACATTATACCAGACCAATAGTGTGAACTGGGAATAATAATATGATCATGCTTATTGCCATTTGTCTGTCCGTTTTTTCATTAAGCTCAAGTTGGAGAGCTCACTCTTGGGTACACAAACTTTTTAGTGGATGTTGCAGGTAACACTATAGCCGATTATGTGAATGCTCTGACTGTCTCTTTTATGGCATACTTGGACTTGCAAACTCAGGAGGAAGACGAACATGACACTGATTGTAAGTGTGATGCGTGGTTGTTAGGGTGAAGGAAGTAAGAGATGCTGTGTCAAATGCTGGAAGCCGATGCAATTTTATTTCAGTTTACTTTATGTTTTAGTTTTATTTATTTTATCAGTACTATTTTGTAGCCCAATACTATGGGGCTAGGATATGAATGGATTTAAATTGTTGGTTGTGGATTTGATGAACAAGAATAATTCTGATACAATGATTATTACTTTTATTTAAGTATCAATAGAAAGCTTAGTTGGTTTAGTTTATTCTGCTATTTATATAACTCTGATTAATTATCTATGACATTGGTCGTCATGTGGTTGAGAAGGGCATGACACAGCTTAAGAGATTCTGGGTTGAACCAAACATGAAACACGTATCTCTCATTTTATATATCGTAAACTTGGTGTGTGACAAGGTTTGTATCAAAGCTTTAAGCTCTGTCCATTCAACCCAGACGATGTCACCTATATATTAATCGACTGAGCATTAGGATTTTTAATAAAAACCAAAAGATCATAACTAGTAAATATGAAACCTAAGTTATTGTTGTGTGCTAAGCAACCAAAAGCATAACATGCTACGGAAAGATTAGAAATTAATGCAAATCCATGTAAATGAGGAATACATTTGCAAAAAAAAAAAAAGAGAAGAAGAAGAAGGAAATATTAACAAGTATTAAAAAAAAAAGTAACCAGATGTTCAATCGAGTGTGGTCCACAAGCTGAACCATTCCTCGTAAAAAAAATAGTGATAGAAAATGATAAAAAAAAGTGCCTATGTGTCTAATGGGAGAGGTGTCGACACGCAAACTGTTGGAATGTCTACACCCGTGCTGTACCCATAATTGAAGTCTTGCCCATGCCTTCTAGAGACAACAAGTCGGATCTCATCAACGCCGCCTGTGTCCTATCAAGACGAGTGGAGAAAGTAGTTTGGGCAAGTGACATCCACCATATCTGGTTCTCCACCATGTGAACCTGCTCTCTCTAATCGGCCCAGATACCCCGAATCTCCATCAGAACATCATCCGAGGTGGAACGAACCGGTGCAGGATCCAAAGGGAGACCACCACTCTCTCTCGATATCTCCACAGCATGTCCTTGTCCTCGCTATCATCTGTCTCATCTGCTGCCGCCACTGCAGGAGCCTCTCACCGTCTAGGTGGGGGTGGTGGTCTAGCCTGTAACTCGTCATCAGATAGGACTACCTCATGCAACTCCATCTTCGTGATGGCATACCAGTCAAAGTCAACAGCCACCGTCTCGTCAATGGCGAGGGCCCCATACACGTCAATGTCATATAGAGTAAAGAGGTGTGTAAGCAACCTCCCATAAGGCAGAAGGGAAGAAATGGTACTCTCTGCAGCCATGATCATGGTCTGCATCAGGATGTAAGGAAAGCAGATGGGATTGTGAGTCATCAAGCGATATTTGAGAAACTGGCAGAAGGCTGACACTTCATTGTAGTGGCTGCCTTGAGGAACAATGTTGTGCTGGACGATTTTTCAGTATACTCTGGAAGGGGGCGATAGTTGGCACACTGATGCCTATGGCCTAGAAAGAGGATCTGACCCCATATCTCTATTCCTCATACTCTCAGTCAGAAAGTCCTTCTCCTTGGGACCACCAAAAACCACTTCGCCATCCATAGAAATTCCCAGGAGACCCACCAATTACTTGGTGTTGAATGAAATGTCAACACCCATCACTCGGCTAGTAATACGTAAATCATGAGCCATTGCAAACTCCCCAAAACCTTCCACCTGAAGGTTACAATAAAACTGCCTCACCAACTCTAGCCTGATGATGATGTTGTAGCGAAGAATGGGTGACCAGCCCATAGTGTCAAAGGTCGCCTAGATGTCAGAATGCTCAAAGTCCTCGAATACCACCCGTCTACCCGCCTCAACCAATCTGTTATCGAACCAAGGGTACGATTCTTGTGCCTCCAATGAATAGAACCGTACATCATCAAACACTAGAGGAGTAGGGACTCTGGACCTCTTTATCAGAGCCATTTATCTGGAAAAGAAATAACAACAAATGAATAAACATAAATGGCAGATAATAATGTAATAGAGATGGCAATGGATTAAAGGAGAAAATCTGTTGAGTGACATCCAAACAATTTAAATATTGCATAGAATGGGAAAGCCATGAAGAATATAAGAAATAAAATAAAATGCCATTAGAGCATATACATTGAGATAAGAAATTTTCATATCTTACCTGTGAGCACCATGAAAAACAAAGGGAGAATGTACATAACCAATACAGGGTGAAGTATAATCCAAAAAATGGTAGTATGCATTCACATATAGAATGCTTAGAAGAAAAGTTGCATAGAATGGAGAAAATTCAAATGCAAAAGGAGAAATACTAAAATTGGTGTGATTCTTGAGCAACATGTAATGTAGAACAAGATATGATCTACTAAAACCATTAAAATGCATTATGAAGGCATTTGAATGGACAAAAAAATGCTAGAAAGAATTTGGAAGAGAAACTCAAGAAAAAGAATAAAAGTAGGGTTGAAACTAAGAATCGCAAACCCTAGAAAGGAAAAAAGAATGATAGAAGGTAAGAATCATACCTTCAGTTGATAAGGAAGAGGCGGCCAAGGCTCATAGGTTCACAAAAGGATTGCGACGCAACATCTAAGCTACTGTGGATGCACTAGGCAAGGAAGTGTACTCTAACGCCGTTCAAACAGCCAAGATCATAGAATCCAGTCTGCAAGACAGCTACGATGCACAGAAAGGAACTAATAAGAGGACAGCCAACATCACCAGCACAAGGACAATAAACAAAACCTTCTGTGTAGCTTAGACTACAACAAAGTCTACCTTAGCTAAGGCAACACCTGTAGGAAACCGTCTAGCTACCTCACCTACTGCCAATTTCAAATGTTTCAATTGTAGGGAGATAGGACGTTTCTCTAGAGCTTGTCCCTAGCCTCCTAGAGTAGCTCAGATGGGAAAAGTTTACGCTGTTTTAGCTGAAAAAGCAGAGGTTTCCCCTGATATGGTGATAGGTATGTATTTATAGTCATTACATTATTTCTGCATGCATAAACTAAAGCATGGTAAAATTACCTGAGGTATGGTAACTATAGCAGGAGTAGGGGAAAATGTACTCTTCGATTCGAGAGGTACTCACTCCTTTATATCTCCATCCTTTGGAGAGAGTATCGAAGGTGATACGAAACCCCTTGAGGCGTCATTGGTTGTCTGATCGCCTCTTGGTGCAGAAGTGATTCTTAACGAATATCAAGGACCATGCCCAGTTTTAATAGATGGTAGAAGTCTGGAGGCAAATCTAATTCAACTGGACATCTCAGATTTTGATGTGATTTTGGGTATGGATTGGTTATCTTTACACAAGACAAGCCTCCTATATACGAAAAAGAAGCTATTATTCGATGAAGGTGATGGGGTGACGTTTAATTTCATAGGGGACATAAAGAATAAGAAGAGAAAACTATTTCTCTTAGCACTTAAGGCAATTACTACAGAAAGGGGGAGTAGGATTTCTAGTGTATGTCCTTGATGTTACTGCGGATAGGCCATGGTTAGAAGACCTTGAGGTGGTGAAGGAATTCCCCAACGTATTCCCTGAAGATTTACCTGGATTGCCACCAAATCGAGCAACAGAGTTCGTGATAGACCTACTATCAGGATCGGCACCAGTATCGAAGGCCCCATACTGAATGGCACCTATAGAATTGAAGCAACTGAAGGTGCAGTTACAAGAGCTATTGGATAAAGGTTTCATCAGACCTAGCATCTCCCCATGGGGCACACCTGTATTGTTTGTGAAGAAGAATGATGGTAGCGTGTGATTGTGCATCGACTACCGTAAGTTAAACAAGCTCACCATTAAGAACCGGTATCCGTTAATAAAGATAGATGACCTATTTGACCAACTACAAGGTGCTACAGTGTTTTCAAAGATCGATCTCAGGTCAAGTTACTACCAATTAAAGATCAAGGAGAGTGACATATAAGACACCTTTTCGAACTAGGTATGGGCACTATAAATTCTTAGTCATGTCATTTGGACTGACAAATGCTCTAGCATCATTCATGGAACTCATAAACTGAGAGTTTACTGATATGCTAGATACCTCAGTAATAGTCTTCATTGACAACATTCTAATCTATTCTTGCAATGAAGGGGAGCATACGGTACACCTATGACAGGCCTTACAAAGATTAAGGGAGAAGACTCTCTACGCCAAGTTCAAGAAATGTGACTTTTGGCTGAACGAAGTGGCACTCCTAGGTCACCTAGTATTAGCTGAAGGAATCAATGTGGATCCCAGTAAGATCGAGGCCATCATAAATTGGAAGCACCCAAGACCGTTATTGAGATTCTTAATTTCTTAGGTTTAGCCGGGTACTACCATAGATTCGTGGAAGATTACTCTAGAATTGTCGTACCTCTGACAAAGCTAACTAAGAAGGGAGAGAAATTTATTTGGTCAGACCAGGTGAGAGAAGTTTTCAAAATTTGAAGGAAAGATTAGTCTTAGCTCCCATATTGACCATCCCAAGGCCAGGTAAACCTTTTAGGTTATACACGGATGCCTCGAAACTAGGCTTGGGATGTGTGCTCATGCAAGGAGAAGTTTTAAATCAAGTCTGATCACAAGAGCCTTACATACTTATTCACTCAGAAAGATTTGAATATGAGGCAATGAAGACGGGTGAAACTGCTAAAAGACTACAATTGTAAGATATCGTACCACCCAGGCAAGGCAACGTAGTAGCTGACGCCTTGAGTAGAAAAATCCTCACGGGATTAGAGGAAGGGAATGAACCAGTTCCAAGATAAACAACATGAACTAGCACCCATAAGAAAGTACAAGAGGAGATGGCCGTATCAGAAAGATTTCTAGGAAATGAGGTCATATGTGAACTTGGAAGCCTATTCACGATACTACAAATAAGGGCGGAACTAATTACGGAAGTAGTACGAGAACTACCTACGGACCCTTACCTCAGGATACTAAAAGAAGACCTACAGAAGGGAAGAATATATCCTGACTTCACTTTATTAGGCGATGGTGCACTCAGGTTTTGATGAAGACTCTGCATCCTGGCAATGGCAGAGGTCATTAAGGAGAAAATTTTGAAGGAAGCCCACAACACACCATACTCAGCTCACCCAGGAAGTATGAAGATGTACCACGACTTGAAGAAAACCATCTGGTGGAGAGGGATGAAGGCAGATGTGGCAAACTTTGTATACAAATGTTGGACCTATTAGTAAGTGAAAGCAGTCAGACAAAAACCTTTGGGATTGCTTCAACCAATATCGATACCGAAATAGAAGTGGGACTTCATTACTATGGATTTTGTGATTGGGCTACCCTTAACACCCAGAGCAATAGTTGTTGTTTGGGTAATCGTGGATCGACTGACGAAGACGGCAAGGTTCATAGCTGTAAGACCCCAATACACCATGGATTGACTGGCAACATTATATGTGAACCAAATAGTTCGTCTGCATGGCGTGCCACAGAGCATTATGTCAGACAGAGACCCTAGATTTACCTTTAAGTTCTGGGAAGGACTATAATAAGCAATGGGTACTGAGCTGAACTGAACTTCAATAACACCTTCTATCCTTAGACTGATGGTTAATCGGAAAGGACCATTCAGATCTTGGAGGACATGTTACATGCTTGTGCGATTGACTTCAAAGGAGCTTGGGATGAAAAACTACCATTAATGGAGTTCGCCTATAATAATAGCTATCAAGCTCGCATTGACATGGCCCCATACGAAGCCCTATATGGAAGAAGATGTCAAACTCCCTAATATTGGGAAGAAGTCGGAGAAAGGAGAATCATACGACTAGACTTTGTATAGGAAACTTGTCAAGAAGTTGACCTGATCAGAGAAAGGATCAAGGCCGCACAAACTCGCCAGAAGAGCTATTCTGACAGTTTGAGAAAATACATTGAGATTGTTGTAGGAGACAAAGTGTTTCTGAAGATTTCACCCTTGAGAGGGTTAAAGCGCTTTGGCAAGAATGAAAAACTAAGCCCAAGATATAAGGGACCTTATGAGATCATCAAGCGATGAGGAGCAGTGGCCTACCAGCTAGCATTGCCACCATCCTTGTCTAGCGTACACAACATATTCCATGTATCCATGCTAAACAAGTACATTTTGGACCTATCCCACGTATTAAAGGTAGATCCCCTAGAGTTGAGTGAAGATCTAATGTTTGAACTCGAGCCTCAGGAAATTTTGGATAGAAAAGTTCAACACCTTAGGAACTGGGATGTCTATTATGTCAAGGTGTGGTGGAAGAATCAGCATGTAGAGGACCTCTCAGAGGAAGAGGAAGAGTCGATGAAGAGGAAGTATCCCCATTTGTTTGAAGATACAGGTAAGTGAAGTTTAGGGGATGAAATTCTTTTAAGGGGGGAGTTGTAAAACCTGCCCCCAGAAAACCCAGTCCAACTCGGATTTTCTTACTGTGCCAGGGTTTTCCACCATCGATGAACCTGACCCCATGTCAACTTGAAGACTAGCTTAAACCAGGTACGAACAAATCCATGACAATTTAAAATTTTAGACTTAGCATTCTCAAAACCAGTCACTGGTCCCTACTTACCGGTCTCGAAAAATCCTGGTCGGACATCGCAATCGATAAGGCCTAGAAAGACTACCCACGAAAGACTAATTCAAAACTCCATTTTAAGTCATTGTGGGAATATTCCATGGACCTAGGGACGACCCCAATGGGTCCCACTTCACTCACAACTGATCTAGAGTTGGTTGAGGGAGTGGAGAACCTAAGGGACTCCTTAGGATGCCAATTGGTAGTCCCTTGCAGTCTCCAACTCTCCAAGGAGTTCTACCCCAAGAGGGAGACTCCTAAACCTTAAAACTCTCTCCAAAACCCTACCTCTCTCAGAGCATCAGTCCAAACCCTAGAGTTCTAACGCATTCCTGGAGAAAGGAGAAAGTTAAAGGAAGAAGAAGGAGGCTGTGAGGAAGGTTTACCTTGGGAATCACCGATGGGTTTCGATATCATCAAACTGTAACTCGAGACCACTGTAAGTAGACTTACCCTACCTTGTTTCTGATCTTAGACAGAGTAGATTGAAGGATGGAACCTTGGTTCGTCAACCAATAATGGAGCCACTGTCCATTGATAGCTGAACACCGAAGGAAGCTTTGTTGAATTCGAGCTTAGGATAGGTCTTGTAGAAATTTAAATGAATACACAATTGGATTCGCAACCGGATACATTCGGGAAGCCCCTGGGAAGTCACCGGTCTTGACATCTGGTCGCGACATCTGTGACAGGACTCGCACTAGGTTAGGACTGTAAGCACCCATTTTTGCTACCCTCAGCATAAGAGAACCCATATGGCAGGTTTCTGGCTTTTAACCCAAGGGTTTGTGATCCTTTAAGGAACCCCACAGCAGGATCATAGGATATTACCTACTTGGATGTACAGGTCGTGAAATTATCTTCGAAATGAGACTGGAATCATCAAATTCTGAAATCAAACAAGGAAGATATCGCAATTTGAAAGTGCAAGGGCATTTACGTAATTATCGTATGATGCATGCGTTATCATCTAAACTTCAAATCATCATACCTTGGTCATCTGATATTGGAATCAGATGATTCAAAGGCCAATATTTCTTATTTTCAGTCATTTTCAAAGTGGACGCAAAAAATCCCGGGTAGAAATCACCGGTGGGCCCCATGCAAACTTTCATTTAAAATTATTGATAGAAATTCAAAGCTTCATATCTTTGCCGTTCTACATCGGATTCAGATGATTCCAACGCCATTATTCTTCATTTGTGATGTTCTACAAAGTGGATGTGGAAAATCTTGGGTAGAAGTCTCCGAAGGGTCCCATGCAAAATTTCACATGAAAATTGTCATTTAATATTTGAAAATTCATATTTTGGTCACCCCATATCCAAATCAGGTGATTTCAGTTTCTTTACTACAAAGTGGACATAAAGGATTTCTGGTAGAAGTCTCCGAAGGATTCCATGCAGAATGGTTAGCTAAATTATCGATAATTGGCCTGCTTAAACTTCAAAAACTCATAAGTTGGCTATTTTATTTCCAAATGAGGTGATTCGAGTTCCAATATTCTTCATTTTTAGTGTTCTACAAAGTGAACGTAGAAAATTTGGAATAGAGGTTATCAAAAAATTCCATGTGAAATGGTGGCAGAAATGGACTATGAAATGATAGAAAAGAGTCAATCTTGGTCCAAACCACTCAATCCAAATTAATCTAACTTAGCCCGGCCCAGCTTAGACCAATCCGGACCAAGTCACATCGGCCCATATGGATGTATTTCTTTTATATATATATATATATATATATATATATTATAGGAAAAGAGGGAAGGAAAGCCATGGAAAGAAAGAGAGAGAAAAGAAGAAGCCGTGGAAAGAGAGAGAGGCTTTCTAGAAGAAGCCGTGGGGAAGGAAGAAAAAAGAAAAAAAAAGGAAGAAAAACGTTTTCTAGAAAAGAAAACGTGAAAAGAGAGAGGGAGAAGGAAAAAAGGAAAGAAGAAGAGAAGAAGGAAAGAAGAAGGCAAAGGAAGGAAGAGAGAAGAAAGGGAAAAAACGTGGAAAAAAGGAGGAGAGGATTTTTTAGAAGAAAAAAAAACGTGGGAAAAAGAAAAGGAAAGAAGAAGAAAAAGGAAAGAAGAAATGAAGGAAAGAAGAAGAAGAAGGAAAGAAGAAGGAAAGGGAAGGAAGAGAGAAGAAAGGGAAAAAACGTGACAAGGTAGGGAAGATTTTCTAGAAAACATGGGAAAGAGGAGGAAGAGAAGAAAGGAAAGAAGAAAAAAAAGGAAAGAATGGATTTTCTAAAAGAAAAAGAAAAAAGGAAAGAAGGGATCTTCTAGAAGAGGAGAGGAGAGGATAAATAGGCTAAGAGAAAGAGAGAGAGCTTTTCTTTTTTTCAGACAAGAGGAGCCATGAGGAGTGAGAGAGAAAACGTAAGAGAGGGAGAAAAAGAGAGAAGAAGAAGAAGAGAAAAGAAAGCAAAGAGAAGAAGGAAAGAGAGAAAGAGAAGAGAGAGAGGAGCAGAGAAGAGGAGAATGAGGAATCACCTTCAAAGAGCTTGATACGATCTTCAAACATCCTACATCGAAGGTTTCGCTCAATTCGAGCACAAGGTTGGTACCCTAAAATGAATTTAGGGGTCATTAGAATGCTTGAATGTCGATTTTGCTTGAAAAAGACTTATTTTCATGAAATCTCGATTGCATGCATGTTAATGTTAGAATGCTCATGTCTAGCATTTTTTATGTATGATGATTTATTTAAACTATTCAATGATGAAGCTTTGAATGCTATATGATGATGTTTGATGTTTTTGACGATTTTACAAAGTGGATTTCTAATCTGAAATTTTCAGATTTAGGATCCAAATTTAAGACACACATCTCATGTGATTTTTCTTAGATTTTGAAGCTCAAATTTTTATGGGATTCTCTCTGATATGTTATAAGACTACCCTAGAAAGATTGTTCCATTTGGAATTGGAAAAGTCTATAAAACAAATTCTATTTTGGCATTGCAGTTCTACTCAGATATAATGCAATCCCCTATCAGAACGTCTCTAGAAAAGGATCTTATAGCCATAATCAGAAACAAAACTTCATATGAATTTTTTAGATATGGAAGTATTCTAAAAAATGGCACTAGTTTCGGATTTGTTTGATTTTTTATTGAATTGATATTGATTTTTAAGTGCATAGTGCTCTGATTATGAATCTGTTAGGATATTCTGATTTGCATGATTGAAAAGGGAAATTTTTACAAAGAGAATATTCTATTTTCATTTATTTTTCTTGATGGAATTTTATATTTGATAGTTATCTACATTGACATATGTCTGGATTTAATTTTCATTAAGTATGGGATTTTATACAGAATTTATGGTACAACTGGTCAAAAATCTGGAACAGACTTGACCAGTGCACATATCCGGTTTTGTGGCATATCTTTGACCCATGTGTGCTCTCTGTTGAGATTCGACCCTTTTAGATGAAATAACGCATGTTAAGTCATCTTTTTGTGAAAAAAATAGAGCTTGATTTGAGTTACAGAAGACTTACTTATGGTCATTCTTGTGTAATATGAGAGAATTTGAAAGCAGTTCATAGTTTGTCCAATATCTGAAACTTTTTGTCACAATTTTGAGATTTTTGAGTCATTAATCATGCCAAATGTCTTTATAAAAGTTACAATATTTTCAAAGAACTTATTGAACATATTTTTTTGATAATTTTGGATTTTTTCAGAAAGGTTTCATTGATGTCTCATTCACTGTAACATGCAATTGATTGCTTGAGTGAATTTTGCCATATTTGATTGCATACTTGCTATATTTAGAGTATCTACATGCCATATTTGGATAAATGGCTATATTTAGAGCATTCATATGCTTTGTTTGGATTGTGTACATACCATGTTTGTCATATTTCACGTGTTGCTATATTTGGTAGAATAAATAGATTTTTACCATATTTAGTAAAAATCTTGATAATTACCATTTTTAAGTCTTACTATGCTTAGAAAATAGCATATAAGATCTTACCTTTTTTGGATAATTCATGCCATATTTTGCATTCTATGTTTGGTACTTACCATATTGATATATAGATGCATACATTAACTTCTTACCATGTTAGGTCTTACTATGCTTAGAAAATAGCATATAAGATCTTACCTTTTTTGGATAATTCATACCATATTTTGCATTCTATGTTTGGTACTTGCCATATTGATATATAGATGCATATATTGATTTCTTGCCATGCTTAGATTAGCATATTAGATCTTGTCATATAGGTTCTTGCCTTATTTGTAATATATGCCATGTTAGGGAGATTTTCATAATCTTACTATATGTTGTGATAGTTACCGTAAATATCATACATACCATGCTTAAATAGAATATTCCATTTTTGGTAATAATTTAATTTATACAACACCCTAGTTGAACTGCCATGTATGCGTACTTCTAGAAGACAATCTAGGCGTGGGGGCGTGCATTTAGGCACCCACATTCTTGGGAAGGGCATAATGGAAAATAATAAAAATCTTAATAGAGAAAGAGAATGTTTTGCCAAACCTTCCAAACTTAGAACTTAGGATGAAAATGGGTAGCTCTGGACGATTTCTGCCCCTCAGTAAATCTTAAACCTAGAATAGGTTCTCAATCTTAAACCTAAAACAGGTTTTAAATCCTAAACCTAGAATAGGTTCTCAATCATTGACCTAGAACGGGTTATTTCATCAGCCCGAACTACGTGGATTCTGATTCCTAGGTCAAACCCTAGGATACATAGGTCATTTGGAAGAAACCCAAATTTGGATCTACACCTTAGTCCACTCAGACTATCCATAGATCCACTAGGATAACCACCCATCATCCTGAACTACACGGATTCTGATTCCTATGTCAAACCCTAGGATACGTAGGCCATTTGGGAGAAACCCAAATTCGGATCCACATCTTAGTCCACTCGGACTATCCATAGATCCACTTGGATATCCACTCACCATTCCAAACTACACGGATTCTGATTCCTAGGTCAAACCCTAGGATACATAGGCCATTTGGGAGAAACCCAAATTCGGATCCACACCTTAATCCACTCGGACTATCCATAAATCCACTTGGATATCCATCCACCATTCTGAACTACACGGATTCTGATTCCTAGGTCAAACCCTAGGATACGTAGGCTATTTGAGAGAATCTCAAATTCGGATCCACACCTTAGTCCACTCGGACTATTCATAGATCCACTAGGATTTTCATCCATATTTTGACCCAAATAAGGTTATCCACATTCTAACCCAAAAAGGGTTATCCTCATTTTGCCCCAGATAGGGTTATCCACATTCAGACCCAGAAAGGATTATCCATTCTTAGATCCACTAGGACTATCTATCAGTTCGTATGGACTATCCAGTTCCTAACCCATAGGGTTTCTCAGCCTTTCAAGCATAAACTTCAACTTGAACAATAAACTTAATCATGCACAAGCATAAATCACAGCCATAAACTTTAATCACACCTGAACTATGATGGTGAACCTGATTTTCAAAATAATTCTGTGATACATAGGCAATCTGATGGTTACAGATTTGGTTCAATGATATCAAACCACTTGGTTTGGTTCAGTTTAACAGATAGAGTCTAGCATAGGAAAGGTATAGGAGACCGATCTCGATTGGGCAGTTTGGGTGCCTAACTCCTTCCCATAACTGTAACCTGACGCTTACCCAATCTCTGATGGACCAGAAATCCAATCTAAGGGTCATCAGTCAATCGAAGTTTTACCTTAGGGTGAGATTTCACATTTCTAAGGTCCTAGACCTTAATCTAGGTGGTGACTTCCAAAAAAAGATTATAATCATTGTCCTTACAGTGGCGACTCTGCTGGGGATATAAAGGTCAAACTCCTAAATGAAAACTTTCCTTGTGTGAATTGGATGCTAGCTCTTAGGATACTATATTTATGCTTGTATAATATTATTTTGGGGGGAATGGGTTCAGTCACACACTGGTGCGAGTAGCCCAATTGGCTCCCATGCATATGGGGCAGCCCGCTAGGCAAAACACACAACCTTGGCCTGTACTTTGTGAGACCACGATCGGCGAGCAGCCTTTAACGAGCATTTCTTGGGTCCGCCTGGGAATGCGTTATGCTACTCCACGTCGCTTGATTCTTGCAACATAGTATGTAAAGGGATTGGGGGCCATTATTCATTGTGCATTCGGTGATAGGTTACCCCGTCCTTGTCAAGGTGGCCTTTTCTGTCCTAACCCAGATTGTAGCCCAATGATTGTTATTTTTGGTTCATCCCTGAACCGAACCAGTAAAATCTTCTTAACCATGACATCCATGTTCGAGACGTCAAATTTCTGTCTGTTTTTGTCCTCGATTGGTCAACATGTTAGAATCTACACAATGAGCATCTTGAACTCTCACCCATTGGGAGTATGAGGTATGTATACACCTGTTCTACATCATAGTAGACCGTCACTATACACCCTCCATTAAGAAAGCTCGATGTGTCGAACCTCTCATTGTTAACATGTCGATTTCAAAAAAACGAGCAGAAAATCCCTGTCAAGACATATATACCATGGTCAAGAACAAATTTACTAGTTTGTTCCTCCGTGTACCACTTTTGCTAACCATCCCTAATAAGGACAACGGATTAATATATCCATTTCAATTTCATTTAATTCGGTAACCCAAGTGACTAGACATTGGTACCACTGATTATCCATTTTTGGAACCCCAAGACCGAACACATGGCTTAACCAAATTCAACTAAATTGACTCGGATAATGTTTACCCAATCGCCCTTATGAGGGAGCTAACTTTGTTTGGTTAAGTCATCTTTGATTGTGCATGTGATTTCTTCCATTCCTCTAGATGTCTAGAATCTTGATATTTTTCCATTGAGTTTCAATGCCTTTGGAAAAGAGAATCAATCTGCAACCATATCCACCCTTTTTAGGGTGAGAGGCCCCTACAACTAGGGAATTGTCTTGATCTCCCACCTTGAGATCCATCCATGATATCTTTCTAAATGAATCAATGGAAGTCATGAATCTAGATCTTTATTGAACATCAAATTATGTAAGAAAGAAGGCAACCAGATTTGGGGACACAATCAGTAACTCAGCCAACCTGGTCCAATAGAGCATTCAGTTTAGGCAGCGATAAGCACCTATACCTGAAAAAATTTACAATATTCCCGTACAGTTAGTCATTGGGCTTACTCAAATATCATATTCAGTTCATCTCATAATCAAGGAGAGTTTTAGCCCCTAGGCAAATCCAATCACTTTTCTCGATGTACCTCAGAATTAAGGAAAGATTCATCCCCTAGGCAAATCCAATCATAGTTCTCGATTCACCTCTGAATCAAGGAGAGATTCAGCCCCTAGGCAAATCCAATCACTGTTCTCAATTCATCTCAGAATCAAGGAAAGTTTTAGCCCCTAGACAAATCCAATCACCATTCTCCATTCACCTCTGAATTAAGGAGAATTTCAATCCCTAGGCAAATCAAATCACCATTCTCCATTCACCTCTGAAATAAGGAGAGATTCATCCCCTAGGTAAATCTAATCACCGTTCTCGATTTACCTCAGAATTAAGGAGAGATTCAACCCCTAGGCAAATCCAATCATAGTTCTCGATTTATCTTTGAATTAAGGAGAGATTCAACCCCTAGGCAAATCCAATCACTGTTCTGAATTCATCTCAGAATTAAGAAGAGATTTAGTCCCTAGGAAAATCAAATCACCATTCTCCATTCACCTCTGAATTAAGGAGAATTTCAATCCCTTGGCAAATCCAATCACCATTCTCGATTCACCTCTGACTTAAGGAGAGATTTAGCCCCTAGGTAAGTCCAATCACCTTTCTTGATTCACCTTTAAATTAATGAAAGATTCAGCCCTTAGGTAGGTCCAATCATCATTTTGGTCATCCAGAATTAAGGAATGATTCAGCCCCTAGGCAGATTCAATCACATAAAGTTCATCTCAGAATCAATGAAATATTCAGCCCCAGATTCAACCATCATTTCTGGTTTATCTCAGAACTGAAGAATGGTTTAACCCCTAGGCAGGTTCAATCATCACCCCCTAGATCATTTTAGAGTGGAGGAGACATTCGGCCCCTAGGCTTTTTCACCCTTCACCTCCTGTTTAGGTTCCGGTTCATGTCTGAACTAGGAAAAGTTTCATTCATTTGAATTTAATTAGCCACTAGGCTTATCCAATCATCAACTTTGGTTAGGGTTCTGATTCATGTTGGAACTAGGAAAATTTCCATTCATCTAAATTCAATTAGCCACTAGGCTTATCCAACCATCAACTTTGGTTAGGGTTTTGATTCATATCGGAACTAGGAAAAGTTTCATTCATCTGAATTCAATTAGCCACTAGGCTTCTCCAACCATCAACTTTGGTTAGGGTTCTGATTCATGTTGGAACTAAGAAAAGTTCCATTGGCCAATCATCAACTGTGGTTCAAGTTCTGATTCATGTTGGAACTAAGAAGAGTTCCATTCATTTGAATTTAATTAGCCCCTGGGCTTATCCAACCGTCAACTCCAGTTCAGGTTTCGATTCATGTTGGAACTAAGAAAGGTTCCATTCATATGAACTCAATGTGAGCATGAGTTAGCCTCTAGGCCTGTTCAACCATTACCTCTAGTCTATGTTACATTTCATGAAGGAATCAAAGAGAATTTTAGTCATTTCAACTCAATCAATCCATCATCTCTAGCAATTAGAGTCCAATCCATGATTGTCATCCTTGGCCTCTATCAATAGGAGCCCAACTCAAGCAATCCTTGCCTCTAGCAATTAGAGCCCAGTCTATGACTGTTAATCTTGATCTCTATTAATCAGAGACCAATTCAAAGTCAATCTTGATCTCTATCAATTAGAGACCAATTTAAAGTCAACCTTGTCTCTATTAATCGGAGATCAATTCAAAATCCACCTCTGTCTCTATTAATTAAAGCCCGATCCATGTCCATCATAGTCCAGTGCTACAAGTTAGGATCGCTCGTCAGGAATGGCGAATGTGAAGCATTCCTCATTGCCTATCAGTAAAGATCAATTCCAGATTCTGGAGTCATCAGGAGACATTAAAACTTCAGCTATGATAGTGCTATCCCATCTCGGGCATTTCTACCCCATTGGCCAAGGAAAGGCTAGAATCCAAAGAGTTGCCCTCATATTTCTCATTATTCAAAGAGAAGGAATGGAATTTTTCCTAGTAGTAGGGTAGACCAAAGATGAGATCCGATATGCCCTAGGCTAGGATAGAAACCAGAATCATGGCTAAGGAATGGTCCAATGATGAAACCCTTAACCCATGAACTGGGGCATGAACCAGATTGAACTTGGGCCCAAATTGAGTATGATCCAATGAGGAAAGCCAATGATCCCTGAACTGGGGTATGAACCAAATTGACCTTGGGCCTGAATTGGGTATGGTTCAATGAGGAAAGCCCTTGAGCCCTAAGTTGGGCATGAACCAAATTGAACTTGGACCCAAATTGAGTGCGGTCCAATGAGGAAAGCCATTGAGCCCGGATTGCCTGGGCGAAGGGTATGGTTCAATGAGGAAAGCCCTTGAGCCCTAATTGGGAACTTGGACCCAAATTGAGTGCGGTCCAATGAGGAAAGCCAATGACCCCTGAACTGGGGCATGAACCGGATTGACCTTGGGCCTAAATTGGGTATGGTTCAATGAGGAAAGCCCTTGAGCCCTAAGTGGGGCATGAACTAGATTGACCATGGGCCTGAATTGGGTATGGTTCAATGAGGAAAGCCCTTGAGCCCTAAGTTGGGCATGAACCAAATTGAACTTGGACACAAATTGAGTGCGGTCCAATGAGGAAAGCCATTCAGCCCTAAGCTGGTCATGAACCAAATTGACCTTCGACCCAAATTGAGTGCAGTCCAATGAGGAAAGCCATTGAGCCCTAAGCTGGTCATGAACCAAATTGACCTTAGACCCAAATTGAGTGCGATCCAATAAAGAATGCCATTGAGCCCTAAGCTGGTCATGAACCATATTGACCCAAATTGAGAGTGGTCTAATGAAGAAATCCATTGAACCCCCCAAGCCGAGGCATAAACTAGTCTAATCTTGGACTTAAAAATGGTGTAGTGCAATGGCGATACCCCTTGATCCCCAAGTTGGGGCACAAGCTATAATGATTTTGAACTCAACTAGAAGCGGTCCATTGATGAACCCATTGAACCCCAAACTGGGGCATGAACCAGAGTAACTTTGAGCTTAAAAAGCAATAGTCCGGTTATGAATAGATCCCAAACTAGGGCATGAACCAGAGTAACTTTGAGCTTAAAAAGCAATAGTCCAGTTATGAATAGATCCCAAACTGGAAAAAAAACAAGGTAAGAATTGTATGGAACCCTGAAAGGTAGGCATCTTGCACCTATTGACAGAGGGGCATGATGAGTCCTATTGCTAGAGGTCTGAAGGAAGATTTATTCCCACAATGACTGAAGGTGGTCATCAAAGGCGTTATGCCCAACTGGAGCCGCTTGGATGAACTAGTTGTTTCAACTTTCTATTATCGGTATTCGATAGGTCATCCATGTCTAGGTCCAAGATTGATATGCTTGTTGACAAGTCTAGTCCAATTTGCCCTGTAAGTAAAAGAAAATCACCCCGTTTGGGATTTCAAACTCTGTGCCTTGTCTCTTCCATACATTTCCTCCCAGTTTCTTACATCCTCCTATTCTATATGCGTAGTCAATTTTGACTCTGAAGATGATTGAAACGATGAGTCGTCTCTTGAACTTCTATGCCACCTGGCCTCTTAAGAAAGAAAGGTCCAACCCGTCTGGGAATGCTTTAAATGATCAATCGGGAGATACAAGAGTACTCTCAAGAAACATGTATTGGAGAAGCTACCGTTTGTTCTACCTATGAAAAGATTCCAAGGAAAGCATTACATAATAACAGATCATATTAGCAGGTCAGCCAATCAGTACAAATGAGTGAAGGATAGATGTGCCACCAAAAGGATAGAAATTTCAAAGTTCTTACAAAGTACATCATCTGCAATCAAGAGATACATGATGAATGACCAATCCCAAAATCAAAGAATGAGGTCATTGGAATACCCAAGAAAAAAAAAAAGAAGAAGGAAAATTCAAGCCTATGTCTTATTTACATCAATAATGGGAGGTAGTCACATCAGACAAAAAGTGTTGATTAACTTCCAGAGACAGCATACGGATTCACCATTCAGATAAAATCAGATACTAGATGAGCAGTCACAAATGTTCATAAAGTTTACAGAAGATCAGAGTACTAACTGGGGCAAACATGTTCTGTCTGATTGGAAATGTTTGAAGAAAGAAGATTCAAATCCAATATTGAAAGTCATGATTCTACTTTGCAATCAAGCAAAACACTGCATTATGTGGCCTCCACATCCAAAAAAAAAAAAAAAAGAGAGGAAAAAAAAGAAAAGAAAATAGTAAGATGTTGAATGGCATTAGAGCTCGACAGTAAGCCAATTGTCCCTCTCACTTCAAGAGAATGGTAGTTCCAATCAAAGCCTGATACGAAGTTCGATCGTTTGTCAAGATCCACAGCATGTTGGACCGGACTTTTGATTTTGGCTAATTACATCCCGCCTTTACAGGAGATGATCTCATCACTTTTTCATCATCAGAGAAAGATTTCTCATCGGCATTAGACTCTCTCTCCCGTCTATCAATCTGACGGCCTTCCAAGGAGTCTCTATCACATGATTATCAGTTTTTATGGCATTGTATCTCGTGATCATGTCATCATTTTATGTACAAATTTATGAATCTGGCTGGAACTCTCATCTGTCATTCATTACATCCGACGACTTCCCAAGGTTCCTATAAGCCCTTTATTTCTCTAGCCAATAAAATGATATCTTCTCGCTAAGATAAACCCATTCTACATAAACAACCAAACACTCTCCCAATGGTAGACCCATGTGGACAGTTTCACATCAGTCCTCCCGGACCTTCAACATCAATACTTGTTAACAAACTTAAAGGTTTTAGGCCCAGATATGATCGCGACTGATTTGACATCTCGATGTAGCTTGTTGAGACACGTATTCCATCGGAACATCTCCAAGAAAGGAAAACAAAATTTGGCACCATTTTAATTTTGGTGTGGGACTACATTTCCCTAAGGTCGCTTCTAGTGATGATTCAAATAGCTGCCCGCCTATCAATGTGTATAGGTGTCAACTTAAATAGTGGGGCAATGCTACCCATTTGTCATGAAAGTCATACCGTTCGAACTTCCCCTAAGGGTTTCAGACCATTGGATAGGACTATAATTTTGGCAATATCCTCACCATATTAGGACTATTTATTAAACCCAAGATGGGATTTTCAAAAAAATAAAAATAAAAAAAATAAAAAGCAACCTCAACAAGGAAAAGCAACCCAAGAAATCTCAATGGGCAACCCATAATACCTCAATGTGGATAGGCGACCTGATGCAACCCTAAAGCATTGCCCTCATTGGCCCTTCATAGAAAAATTATGTGGTTCATGTAGACAAGTGTCATACCTAGTCTACCCTCCGTAAGGAAAGGAACCCCTCTTGCTCTCTAGTGAATCATACTCGGAGGAGTTGAACAAACCATCATCTGTTGGGCTCCATAGCATTTATAAAACCCGTATCGAACTAATCGGTCTTACCACCTTGTACCAGGTCTATCCATCATGGTCAAGCCAAGTGGACTAAGTGCGTGAAGAAACCACAAGACTAGGTAAGAAGTCTAACCCAGAAACAGTCAAATATGAGGGTAGTGTCGCATGCCTAAACAGGTGTGGTCGACCCCACCTCAAGAGAAGTCCAACCCATGACTTTTTAGTCATGGGGTCGCATGACTAAGAAGATGTAGGGTCGACGGATTCTGTGACCCTACGTCTGACCCTACGTTGACAGACAGAAACCAAAAATTAAGAAACTTTCCTAATTCAAAGGGAATCTTTCCTAAAATCATTGGGACTTATTATTGAGGGTTTTCCTCTATAAATAGGACATCCCTTACCCTCTTTCACTCCTTCAGAACACTAATTGAAAGTGAGAGAAAGAGAAAGAGAAGGAAGAGAAGAAGAGAAGAAAACTTGAAGAAGAAGACTAAGGAAGAGGAGGAAGTTCAGAGAAACCTCTGAATAAAGGTATGAACCTAATTCTCTACATGAATAAGAGATCCTAGAATAGTTATGAAGAACATAGGATTAGGAGAAACCCAAATCATCCATCCATGGACAAGTTTCAAGAGATTCCATGGAGGAAATCATTATGGACAATGAATAGTGTATAACTTGTAGTTTTGAGCCATAGAATAATCATAAAATAGTCCATGAAAGTAAGCCAAAGGATCCAAACATGAAGGGATAGACTTTAGAATGAAAGGTTGACTCAGAATACGTGTGGTCACACGTAGGGTCGAATGATATCCGACCCTACAA
Source organism: Protea cynaroides (assembly GCA_028583415.1). Classification (NCBI taxonomy): domain Eukaryota; kingdom Viridiplantae; phylum Streptophyta; class Magnoliopsida; order Proteales; family Proteaceae; genus Protea; species Protea cynaroides. The sequence continues at coordinate 85,680,343 of CM053268.1, forward strand.
GACCATAGGATCGACCACATGCCCTTGGGAAGTTCTAGGGAGGGTGTGGTCGTACGTAGGGTCGAATGGTATCCAACCCCATCTGCAACCTTACACCTTAGGGTCGCAGAAACTACTACCCTAGGTGCTACCCTACCTGCAACCCTACAGGTTCTGTTAGTTTAAACATATTGGAACAAATTCTAATTAAAATCTATTGACTTGTTAGGTTTTTTCAATGGTTTAAAAGTTAATTATAAAGCTTGAACGAGGATCTCCTAGCAATCAAAGGTAAGGGAACAAGACCTAAACTAATTGGCTAATAATAAACTATTTTCATTTATTGAGTCCAATACCATGAAAGATTCTATGTTGTATGATTGGAATGTGAATATCACATGTCATCTACTATTCCAGTTATTATTGTTCATGCATATTTAATTTCGTTTATTATAGCATGATGATGATGATGATGCTAGGAATATGCATGTGAATGTATGTATGTGGTTAGTGTACATGATGAGAGTGGAGCATCAGGGGGAGGACGTGACACTGTGGTTCATCCTAGTCACCAGACTCTAGGTCTATCTCTACTCATGTCTTGTCCACTAACATCGTCGTATCGCCATTACCTTAGCAAAACTATTACGTCGTAGGGCATCAGGGGAGGTGGTCTTGGACCGTGTAGTCTCTGACTCTACCGGGGGGCCTTAGCTCTATCTCTATGGACATATTGAGGGATGCTGGGGTGAGGCCTTGGATACGTGGTTTGACATTAGGATTAGTTAGTCGTGAGCCCAGTTTGTAAGCCCTCGCCAATAGGGGCTTACGTGTTGGTATGGGTAGAGCATCAGGGGAAGTGTGATGCGGTGCAGTCCTAAGCACTTTAGCACTATCTCTATTCCATGGTGGGTGCATGTGGGGGTGGCAATGATGTTTGATCCATTGGGCGATTCCACACATTCGTGTATAGAGGTGCGGCGGTCACCTATCCTTTCTATTGCACATTGCAAACTTATGCACCAGACCAAAGATATGAATTAAATGCATGCATATGTTTGTTGCATTGTTTTGTTTGCTCACTGAGCCGACTGAGCCGGGATGTGTGCTCACCTTTTTCGAATTCAAATATTTTAATTGATGATGCAGGTACGACAATGGAGGATTATATGAATGCTCCAATATAAAGGCATGCGGCGGCAATGGAGGCAGAAGTAATGATGGAGTCGCATGATTCATCATGCGAGTGCAACTCCTGTATTTTTTATTAGATTTTTATTTAGATTATTAAAGAAATATAATTGATTATTTTATTTACTTTATGTCTTAGTCAATGAAAGATAATTGGATAATTTATTTACTTTATCACAGTTAGACTCTCAGTTCTTTAATATATAAGACTTCCGCTATTGTTTATTTATTTTGATTATGGTTGTGGATGTATATGGTTTAAGCAAACAGACATAGCCTATTCGAGATCCTGGTTGAACCGTTGGTTTATTGCCGGTTCATTACACCATTCTGAGTAGTACGGAATTAGGGTGTGACAACTTGGTATCAGAGCTATAAGGCCCTGTCTAATAAACCGATATATTTCCACAAAAGTTTGTGAACTGAGTAAGGATTAAGATGTAAAAGATGTAATAAGAACATACTATAATCACATGTGTTGTATGAGACAAAATTAAGAAAGAGAATAATGCAATATTAAAAGGAGAAACAAGTTTTATATACATTAAATAAAAAACAACATACATACATATCTAAATCAAAGTACGGTCCACAATCCGGACAGTTACTCTATAGTACAAGGAAAAACAAAAGAAAATATACATCATTGAGCTGGAGGTGCTGGAGGAGGAGGTGCCTCACAATCTCGGTCATAGTCCTCCGCATACACTCTAGTCAGTCAGGCTACCTGAGTCTGGGTCACCTGGAGACTAGCTGCCAGCTTGGCCATCCACTGATCCGACGCTCGCTGGGCCTCTCTAATCTCACGTAGTAGCCCCATCATATCATCAGAGGGTGGGCATGAAGGACCAGCAGTGTGTGAAGGAGCCCAAGATGGACCAGCTCCAGTAGAATGTAGAGGTGATGGAGGAGGTATGGCGTCTACATCCATGAACATACGATCCTCATCCTCAGCATCACCCCCATGGTCCCCTACTGCTGCAACTACTGCTGCTGCTTCCGCCTCGGCATCTGCCATCTCTACTCAAGTACGAGGACGCACCAGAGCGTTCCTCTCATCGTCACTGACCTGAGCATCTGACATACCCATCATATAGATGGCCTCCCAGTCAAGGTCCGATGAGAAGGTCTTCTCTTCAATCCTCTCATCCAATAAATCAATGTGTAGGCGTGTGAGCAGTGTAGTGATCAGACGTCTGTAGGGTAGGTTACCTAACTGACCAGGCAGCGTAGCGTGGATCATCGTCCGAATGATAATATAAAGAAGGTAGACAGGCTGCCTGGTGCAAATGCAGTAGAGAACATACTGAGTCAACTGGGAAATCCTATCATAGTGTCCACTCTGGGGAATCAGGTTGTGCTGGATGATCTTGCAGTATACCCAAGGCTCTGGCCGTAGGTTGATTGCTTTCATCTCCTAGTGATCATCTCTAAGGAGCTGACTATCAATCTCAGCATGCATCGCCAAGGATAAGAATTGGGGTTCCTTGGGAGCACAGTACACTAAAGGGCCTTCATTTGATATGCCCAAAAGATCAGCCAACTGCTGGTAGTTTAATGAAACCTCCACCCCTTTGACATAGCTCGTGATCCTAAGCTCCCTACCCCTCTCTGTGTAATTGCAATCCCCCATTACTTGGAGATTGCAATAGAACTGCTTCACCAAATCAAGACAAGTACAAGCCTCATAGGTGATCACCGGAAGCCAACCCATGTCACCAAAAGCACCCTCCACGTTAAACAAAGCTAGACTAGCCATGTTTACACAGCGACCCCCCTCTACCTTCTTACGCTCATAGTGAGCATACCAAGCTTTTACCTCGTTGGAGGGGAAATGAACGGGGTCATGAGACCTAAGAACCTTGGTACGAGCCATACTATCTGCCAAGACACAGAAAAACAAACAAGATATTAGTAATGGTGAAAAACTCAAAAATTCTGGCATTATAACGGCATGATTTGGCCAAAAGCCTCACTTATCACCCAAACAACTGGGCAGGAGACTTACATAGGTTTCAAACCATCTTGCAAAGCTCATACAGTATGAAATTTAATCTAAAAAGATCAAATTTAAAGAAATTCCAACAAATTGGAAAAATCTCAAAAATTAGGTCAAAAATGGAAAATTTTAAGTTTCTCGATAACCAATCGATGAAACTCAAATATTTTTTAGGGCTTTCATCCATTAGGTGACCAATAGCAAAAGCCCCCAATAAAAATTAAATTTTTATGGTTAGAAAAGGTTTAATTTGGAGAAAACGATGTAAATGGATGGAAACCTAGTTTAGAAAGCTTAAAAATGGGAAACAGTAGAGAGCATACCTGAAAAGATGGAGCGGGAGTCGTGAACGGAAGAAACAATCACCAAACCCTAGGGCTCAATACTGTAGCAACTAAGGGGAAGCGAGTTGAGTTGGAAGAAAAGAGAAAGAATGGGAAATGAATCCAAAATCGGGCTTAAAAACATAATTTTGGATCGTAGGGTCGCAAAATTCGACCAAAATGTGCGACCCTACGACCGACCCTACCATCGACCCTAGGCTCTCGGTGATCTGACAGAGAACCATGGGTCGGACCTAGGGTCGGACATATACCGACCCTACGATCGACCCTAGGCTTTTGGTGAGCTGACAGTTTTCTTAGGGTCGCATACCCTAGGGTCGAATACAATGCAACCCTACCATCGACCCTACGATGGAAAATTCAGTATTTTTACTAAATGCTCTGAAGAATTGGAATTTTATATTGATTAGTTGGATTTCAACTTGGGAACAACTTATATGGATTGCCTCATGTAAGACCCGTATCAAACTAACCTGGTCTTACCACCTTGAATCATGTTTACCCATCATGGTCGAGCCAAATGGACCAAGGGCGTGAAGGAGATCGTGATCCCAGGTATCAAATCGACCCAAAAACACTTAAATTAAGGGGAGGGTCGCATACCCAGCAAGGGAGGGTCGGACCCCCCAAGACAGAAACTCAGACCCCCTGTTTTACAGAGGGGGTCGGACACTTTAGGATTTAGGGGTCGACGGGATCATCGACCCCCTCATCGACCCATTGTTGCCGCTAGAAACAAAAATTAGGAATGTTTCCTAATTTCTGTTGGACTCTTTCCTAAAATCAATGGGACTTATTTTAGGAGTTTCTACTCTATAAATAGGACGTACCTAAGCCTCTTTCACTCTTTTTACAACAGTAATTGAATTGAGAGAAAGAGAAGAGAAAGAAGAGAAGAAGAAGAGAAGCAAGGAAGAGAAGAAAGCAAAAAGGAGAAGAGTTGCAGAGAAGAAGTATTCTTCTCAGATATGGATACTAATTCCATGAGTTTCTACAGACCTTAGGTTAGGTAATGAAGAGAGTATGATCTCGGAGAGTCCCAAACCATCAACCCATGGTTAGATTTTCAAGGAAAACCATGGGGGAATTCATGAAAGCTATATAGGTGAATGATTCATGGTTTTAGACCATAGAATGTGTGTAGAATGGACTTTAGGAGCAAGCCATAGGACCCCAAACATGAAGAATGGACTGAAAGGAAGAAAATTGACCAAAACCCACAGGGGTCGCACAGGGGGTCGATGGCCAATCGACCCTACCAGACCCTGAACATCGACCCCCAGTGTTCGGGAAGTCCAGAATAGGGGTGGTCGCACCAGGGGTCGATCATGACTCCGACCCTATCTCCGACCCCCAGTTAACAACATGGTTTTTAAATTCGAAATTAATTCTAATTAAATTCTATTGACTTTATTAGGTCTTCTAGCATTATAATAACATTATAAAGGTGATTCTAAAGCTTAGAAGAGGATCTATTAACAAGATAAGGTGAGGGAACAAGACCAAAACTAACTGGTTAATAGTAAACTGTTTTATTTCTTGAGTCCAATGCCATATTGATTCCATGCGTGTATGTTTGTATGTGCATTCAACATGTCATCCAATATTTACTTTATTGTTTATAACATGATGATGGTGATGATGATAGGAATAGGCATGTGAATGTTTGTGTTTGGCCAGTGTATATGGTGCGGGTAGGGATGGTATCAACCGGTACAGCCATGACCGTTCTTCATGGGGTGTATATTGTGTCATGGTCTACTCAAGTCATGTCCACTGATGTCGTCGTATCGCTATTACCTTAGCAGAACTATTGCAACGTAGGGCATCAAGGAGGGTCTCGGTCTTTGAGTCCTATACTCTACCGGGGGGCCTTAGCTCTATCTCTACGGGTGCTCAAGGGATGCTGGGGTGAGGCCTTGGATACACTGTTTGACATTAGGATTGGTTAGTAGCGAGCCCCGTTTGCAGCCCTAGCCATCAGGGGTTTATTTGTTGGTATGGAGTTGTGCATCGATAAACATGACCTTCGTTGTGCAATGTTCATTGTGGGTGCTGTGGACGACAGTGAGAGGTTCATCGGGCGTGTCTACACTCTTGTGCATAGAGGTGTGGCGGCCACCTATCCTTTCTATAGCACAGTGCAAACGTAAAACCAAACCAAAGATATGAATTGAATCGTATGCATATGTGTTGTTGCATTGTTTTGTTTGCTCACTGAGCCATGATGTGTGCTCACCCTTTCGACGTAGAATATTTTTAGTTGATGATGTAGGTACCACTGTTGCAGATTATATTGATGCTCCAGCGTATGGACATGTGGCGACGATTGAAGCTAAAGATGTAGAGGATACACATGACTCCTCTTGCGAGTGCAACTCATGCGTGTTCGTTTAGGGTTTTTCTTTTATTTAATTATTTGGATTTATTAAAGGGATGTAATGATATTTATTTACGTCTTAGTTGATGCAGAATAATTTGGTATTTAAATATTAGTATCATATTTAGATTCTTCAGTTCATTTTATTATAAGACTTCCGCTATTGTATATTTACTCTGATTATGAATGTGGATGTATGGGGTTTAGATAACACGGATATAGCCTACTCGAGATCCTGGTTGAACCTTTGGGTTGTTAGCGGTTCATCACACCATTCTGAATAGTGTGGAATTGGGGTGTGACAACTTGGTATTAGAGCGTCTCAGGCCGTGTCCGCTAAACTAGCATACCTTCACGACAAATTGTGAACTCAGATAGGAGAAATTAAAAGCTTTAATACAAACACACCATAAGCACCTGTGTTGGTTGAGACAGAACCTAAACAAGATAATAATGTACATATGAAAGGTGGAACCATATATATACACTCACACAGAAAAAGAAGACCAAAAAAAAATTATCCTAATAAACAAACGATATAGGGTATTATCTATAAGTTGGGTAGTTATCCAAGTATTTAAGGATATAGTACAGAAGCAAGAAGGGAGCTTCTGTAAAGCAGAAAATTTGAAATGCCGAGTTGGTACTCATAAGATGTGAAACTTGTTGTAGGACGGAAGAAGAAGGAAAATGGCTAGTAATGCCAAAACCCCTGTAGAGATAAAAGAAAAGATCTCGGGCTAAATCCAAACAGAGATAAGAGAATAATGGCCATATAAGTAGATAGGTTTATATAGGATGCGGTGCATTATTGACTTACTCTTATAATTATAGAGGATGCACATACTTGATTTTAATTCTCGTTCCTTGCCAGGATACCTTCTTGATTTAACCTGTCAATTGGATTTATAGATATTGTTTCTTTAGTATTAGTCCTGATTATATCAATCTGAGCCACTTTCATGATCGACAACATGAACAGAGATACGAACTGAAGGAACAGTTAAATGTTTAAACATGTTGAGCATACATCTTCTGATTTTACCTGATTTACTAAAACCTTCTCCAGATTTATCCTATAGTGCCTTGACCAATGGCATTATATATACTCAATAGAACCTGTAACCATGAGGTTAAGAATTGTAAAACCTATATTTCCATGTATTTAGACCACCGTGCAACTTAACGATCTTTTGATGCCGGTTGGATTACTACAGATTTACTCCCGATCCTGTAAACCTAAGTTCACTAGATAAAGCAAGTGTTTGTCATTATGCTAAATCGACAGGCGGAAGTGAATCACTTTTGGATGAATATTTTGATTCATACACTCCCTGACCTTTGTTGATAAAGATGATTAGGGATAATGGAATTATTGGAAGAAAGGTGATTGGATTCAGATTAAATACTATAGCCAATGAACCTCAGATGAAGTAATGGAGAATCTATTTGGAGATTACTAAATGGATGGATATGAGTCATGTCTATAAAAGAGTGCATGAGAAAAAATGAGAACTATCAAGAGTAGCCAGTAAAGAAATAGATAGCACTCTAGTAGAGTTAAAGATGGTTATATCAGTATGAAATTTTGACAAAGTAGAAGATTCCTAAAGGTAAATCTAAGAGTGGACACAAGGATAAAGTCAAAAAAAAAAATCAAGGCATTAAGTACTCGGTTAATACAATGATAATTGAGTTATGCCCAATGTCGATTGAGATGATTAAGTAAAGACCAAAAGAGTTTGGCTGAATTAATGAAATTATAAGCATATACCCTAATGCTTATAGATAGACTTTGGATATGAAGTAACAATCATAAGATAATTTTCGAGGTATATGAAAGAGAGATCAGGGTAGAACAGCAAGGATATAGGAAATATAATCTAATGAGTGCAATATGGGATTTTGAGATAGTCTTTGAAAAATCATAAGAGGTGAAGGAACTAGACAAGCTCTTAAGAACTTCGAATTAGACCTTGCTAGTTCAAGCCCTTTGGACTAGATGTTGTATTGGATGAGTGTTATGAACAATGTCCAAATCTTATGGATGGATGAAATTTAGATGCAACCTTGATCCAACTTGAGATGGCAGACTTTGATGTCATCTTAGGAATGGACTGGTTAGCTCGGCATTCTGCGAACCTATTATGCGCCGAAAAAAAGCTAACATTTAAAGGCAAAGAAAGAGCATAATTCAGTTTTGTGGGAACCAAACTTCCCCATAAACGTAAGCTCATACTCTCAGCACTAAAGGCTAAGAAGTGCCTTGAGAAGGGGGCAGTCGGGTATCTAGTATTAGTGGTCGACCTAACCAAGGAAGCACCACGAATGGAAGATATTGACGTCGTGCGGGACTATCCTGACGTATTTTCGGAGGAACTACCAGGATTACCACCCGACAGAGCCACAGAGTTTGTGATAGACCTTATACCTGGAACCGCACCAGTATCAAAAGCACCTTATAGAATGACTCCTACTGAACTAAAGGAATTGATAGTGCAACTACAGGAACTACTGGACAAGGGTTATATTCGACCCAGTATATCACCATGAGGAGCGCCAGTATTGTTCGTAAAGAAGATGGACGGTAGCGTTCGATTATGTATCGACTATCGGGAGTTGAAAAAGCAGACAATCAAGAATCGATATCCACTACCTAGGATCGATGACTTGTTCGATCAGTTGCAAGGGGCAAAAGTATTTTCTAAGATCGATCTTCGGTCAGGCTACCATCAGTTGAAGATTAAAGAGGGTGATATTCCTAAGACAACTTTCAGGACCAGATATGGACATTATGAATTCTTGGTCATGTCTTTTGGATTAACAAACGCACCAGCAACTTTCATGGAACTTATGAACTGGGTTTTCCACGATATGTTGGATACGTTGGTTATTGTATTTATTGATGATATATTGGTATATTCCAAGGACAAAGAAACCCATATTAAGAACCTAAACACTACCCTACAGTGTTTAAGGAAAGAGAAGCTATATGCCAAATTTACCAAGTGTGAGTTTTGGCTAAGTGAAGTCACCTTCCTAGGCCATGTAGTATCCGCTGAAGGAATCAATGTGGACCCCAGCAAGATCGAGGCTATTGTAAAATGGGAAGCACCAAAGAGCGTTGCAGAAATTAGAAGTTTTCTGGGTCTCACTGGTTATTATCGGAGATTTATGGAAGACTATTCCCGGATGGCCGTACCTCTCACCAGTTTGACTAAGAAAGGTGAAAAGTTTGTGTGGACGAAAAAATGTGAGAAGAGCTTCCAGACATTGAAGACCAGATTGATATCTGCTCTGATTTCGACTATTCCTGTCCCAGGACAGCTATTTACCCTATACACTAATGCATCAGGACTGGGATTAGGATGTGTGCTTATGCAAGGAGAACAAGTAATTGCTTATGCCTCAAGACAATTGAAGACACATGAGAAAAACTATCCCACTCATGATTTGGAGTTAGCAGCAGTTGTACATGCTGTCAAGATATGGAGACATTACCTATACAGAGAGAAGTTCCAGATTAAGTCGGACCATAAAAGTCTTACTTATTTATTTAATTAGAAGGAGTTGAATATGAGACAAAGAAGATGGCTGGAACTACTGAAAGACTATGACTGTGATATCCAGTATCATCCGGGGAAAGCTAATGTAGTAGCAGATGCGTTGAGCAGAAAGGCAATGTTAAAATCTCAAGGAGAGGTTAGCACAACTGCAGCAATGTGTACTACCAGAATGGTATTCAATCATGGCAACGAGCAGTATGTGATAGATACAACAGATGGATCAGCCAACCAAGGTTTTATTCATCGGTTTTCACATATGTTCGCGGCATTGAAGATTATACCGGACATAATTGATGAAGTGAAGACAGCTATCAAATCAGACCCTTATCTAAGAACGGTGCAAGAAGACATCGAAAAATGTAGAACTAACCTTGAGTTCACCTTGGACGAAGAGAAGGTACTGAAGTACAAAGGAAGGATATGTGTACTCGAAACAGAAAGTGTGGACATTAGACACCGACTGATGAAATAAGCCCATACTACCATCTATTCGATACATCCTAGAAGTACAAAAATATACCATGATCTAAAGAAACTATATTGGTGGAGAGGGATGAAAGCAGATGTAGCTAAGTTCGTGTCTCAATGCCTAAATTGTCAGAAAGTAAAGGCTGAACGACAAAGACCTGCAGGACTGTTACAGCCATTACCAGAACCATCATGGAAATAGGACTGCATCACTATGGACTTCGTTACGAGATTACCACTGACTCCTCGAGTAGTTGACGTAGTTTGGGTGATTATAGACCGTCTGACTAAGATAGCTCGGTTTATACCGATACAACCTCAGTATACACTAGAAAGGTTAGCAAAGCTGTATGTGGATAATATTGTTCGATTACACGGTGTACTAGAAAGCATTGTGTCCGATAGAGATCCACGATTTACTTCAAAGTTTTGGGAAGGATTGCAAAAGGCTATGGGTACAACATTGAAGTTTAGTACTGCATTCCATCCACAGACAGATGGACAGTCAAGGCGTACAATTCAGATTCTAGAAGATATGCTACGAGCATGTGTAATTGACTTCAAAGGATCATGGGATGAAAAGTTACCACTGATCGAGTTCGCTTATAACAATAGCTACCAGGATACTATACAGATGTCCCCCTACGAAGCACTGTATGGCAGAAAGTGTCGAACCACTTTGTTTTGGAATGAAGTTGGAGAACGCAGTATTGTTGGGCTAGAATTTGTCGAAGAGACTTGTCACGTGGTCGACATTATCAAGGAAAGGGTAAAAACAGCTCAGAACCGTCAGAAGCAATATGCAGATACTCGACACAGAGATCTTGAGTTCGCCGTGGGTGATAAAGTATTCTTGAAGGTATCGCCTACGCGAGGATTGAAACGGTTCGGACAGAAATGGAAACTAAGTCCAAGATATGTCGGGCCATATGAGATTTTAGCTAAGCGTGGAAAAGTGGCTTATCAGTTTGCACTACCACCATCTATGTCAAGTGTGCATGACGTATTTCATATTTCCTTATTGAAGAAGTATGTCAAGGATCCAACACACGTCCTGACAATAGATTTACCAAAATTGACTGATGATTTGACATTTGAAGTAACACCAACTGAAATCACCAGCCGAAAGGTTCAACGACTACGCAACCGAGATATCTATTATGTTAAGGTCACCTGGAGAAGTAGAGACATGAAAGAAATTACATGGGAATAAGAGAATGCTATGCGAAAGCAATACCCTCACTTATTTGATTCAGAAGGTACGTACAATTTTGAGGATGAAATTTTTATATATAGGGGGCAGTTGTAAGACCTGTATCAAACTAACCCGGTCTTACCACCTTGAATCAGGTTTACCCATCATGGTCGAGCCAAATGGACCAAGGGCGTGAAGGAGATCGTGATCCCAGGTATCAAATCGACCCAAAAACACTTAAATTAAGGGGAGGGTCGCATACCCAGCAAGGGAGGGACAGAACCCCCAAGACAGAAAGTCAGACCCCCTGTTTTACAGAGGGGGTCAGACACTTTTGGATTTAGGGGTCGACGGGATCATCGACCCCCTCATCGACCCCCAGTTGCTGCCAGAAACAGAAATTAGGAATGTTTCCTAATTTTGGTTGGACTCTTTCCTAAACTCAATGGGACTTATTTTAAGAGTTTCTACTCTATAAATAGGACGTCCCTAAGCCTCTTTCACTCCTTTTACAACCCTAATTGATTTGAGAGAAAGAGAAGAAAAGGAAGAGAAGAAGAAGAGAAGCAAGGAAGAGAAGAAAGCAAAAAGGAGAAGAGTTGCAGAAAAGGAGTATTCTTCTCAGATATGGATACTAATTCCATGATTTTCTACATACCTTAGGTTAGGTAATGAAGAGAGTATGATCTCGGAGAGTCCCAAACCATCAACCCATGGTTAGGTTTTCATAGAAATCCATGGGGGAATTCATGAAAGCTATATAGGTAAATGATTCATGGTTTTAGACCATAGAATGTGTGTAGAATGGACTTTAGGAGCAAGCCATAGGACCCCAAACACGAAGAATGGACTGAAAGGAAGAAAATTGACCAAAACCCACAGGGGGTCGCACGGGGTCGATGGCCAATCGACCCTACCGGACTCCCGAACATCGACCCCCGGTGTTCGGGAAGTCCCGGAATAGGGGTGGTCGCACCAGGGGTCGATCATGACTCCGACCCTATCTCCGACCCCCAGTTAACAACATGGTTTTTAAATTCAAAATTAATTCTAATTAAATTCTATCGACTTTATTAGGTCTTCTAGAAATATAATAACATTATAAAGGTGATTCTAAAGCTTGGAAGATGATCTATTAACAAGCTAAGGTGAGGGAACAAGACCTAAACTAACTGGTTAATAATAAACTGTTTTATTTCTTGAGTCCAATGCCATATTGATTCCATGCGTGTATACTTGTATGTGCATTCAACATGTCATCCAATATTTACTTTATTGTTTATAACATGATGATGGTGATGATGATAAGAATATGCATGTGAATATTTGTGTTTGGCCAGTGTATATGGTGCGGGTAGGGATGGTATCAATCGGTACAGCCATGACCGTTCTTCATGGGGTGTATATTGTGCCATGGTCTACTCAAGTCATGTCTACTGATGTCGTCGTATCGCCATTACCTTAGTAGAACTATTGCGACGTAGGGCATCAAGGAGGGTCTCGGTCTTTGAGTCCTATACTCTACCGGGGGGCCTTAGCTCTATCTCTACGGGTGCTATGAGGGATGCTGGGTTGAGGCCTTGGATACACTGTTTGACATTAGGATTGGTTAGTAGCGAGCCCCGTTTGCAGCCCTAGCCATCAGGGGTTTATTTGTTGGTATGGAGTTATGCATCGATAAACATGACCTTCATTGTGCAATGTTTATTATGGGTGTTGTGGGCGACGGTGAGAGGTTCATCGGGCGTATCCACACTCTCGTGCATAGAGGTGCGGCGGCCATCTATCCTTTCTATAGCACATTGCAAACGTAAAACCAGACCAAAGATGTGAATTGAATCGCATGCATATGTGTTGTTGCATTATTTTGTTTGCTCACTGAGCCGTGATGTGTGCTCACCCTCTCGACGTCGAATATTTTTAGTTGATGATGCAGGTACCACTGTTGCAGATTATATTGATGCTCCAGCGTATGGACATGTGGCGGCGATTGAAGCTGAAGATGTAGAGGATCCGTATGACTCCTCTTACGAGTGCAACTCATGCGTGTTCGTTTAGGGTTTTTATTTTATTTAATTATTTAGATTTACTAAAGGGATGTAATGATATTTATTTATGTCTTAGTTGATGCAGAATAATTTGGTATTTAAATATTAGTATCACATTTAGATTCTTTAGTTCATTTTATTATAAGACTTCTGCTATTGTATATTTACTCTGATTATGAATGTGGATGTATGGGGTTTAGATAACACGGATATAGCCTACTCGAGATCCTAGTTGAACCGTTGGTTTGTTAGCGGTTCATCACCCCATTCTGAATAGTGTGGAATTGGGGTGTGACACCTCACATGTTCTATGACTGTTTTTCAGACACTACCACCACCAGGACAGGAAATGGCTGGGCAAAGAGTGACCAGACGAGGTCGTAACCCAATTCCACCACCACCACCTGTGGAGGAAGACAGCCATGAAAATCCTGATGTACAAGAGAATCTGAATATGGCACCGACAGTGGCTAGTGGCCAGGCCAATCCTATAAACTTGCCAGCCCCACCTATAGATCTGGCTACAGTGGTAATGAACCTGGCACAACAGCTACAACAAATACAGCAGGTGCAAGCCAATATGCAAGCTGCTATAGGAATGGCTTTTCTAGCTGCCCATACGACACCTTTGCCAGCAGGACAAGCTAGCACAGTACCAGGGGGAAGCAACATGGTACCCCACACACCCTAAACGCCAATTATGCAGGCTCTAGTGTAGAATCCTGAGTTAGCTCAAGGCGGTTACTAGTATCAACCACATATGTATGGGGCCTATGCTCAGTATCAGTTGGACCACTCCCGACTGATCGAGCATTTTCTGAAGATGAAGCCCAAAGAATATAATGGTAAGCCAGTAGATCTTTTGGGTCCAGCACACTGGATTGATAAAATGGTAAGAAATTTTATGATGATGACAGTGAATGAGGAGGAGAAAGTGTTGTGTGCAACCTTCATGCTGAAAGGCGATGCACACCACTGGTGGAAGTCCATACGGAGTTATCTATTAACAAAGCACGCCCAATTGACCTAGGCTATATATAAAGAGGCATTCTATGAGAAGTACTTCCCCAGAAGTTTCAAAGATTCTATGGAGAGAGAGTTCTTGAGTCTATATTAGGGCCAGATGACTGTGGATGCATACCAACAGCGTTATGAGGAGCTGTTTTTCTTTGCACCTATCAGCATGCAGGAGGAAAAAACAAAGACCCAAAGGTTTGTCAGGGGACTCAGGGGAAGCATCCGTGAGCATGCTCTGGGTCTAGGGAAGAAAGTCTACAATGAAGCAGTACAAATTGCTCGAGTAATAGAGTCGAGCCAGAAAGAGAGCTATTTTGGTCAGAATAAAGGTATCAAGAGGTGAAATGGGAATTCTTATAACGGAGGGAATACAAGGACATTTAAACCCTTTCGTACTCAAGGCTTCAATGTTGCAACCAAGACTACTCCAGCAGCTCAACCGCAACAAAAGAAAAACAACGAAGGAGTAAAATGCTTTAATTGCAACCAAGTAAGACATTATTGAAGGGAGTGTCCTAAGCCTAGAAAGCAGCTACAGCAGGGAAAGGTTTATGCTGTTACATCTGAGGATGCTGCTGCATCACCTGATGTGGTCACAGGTATCGTACCTATTAATGGCATACCTGCTAAAGTACTCTTTGATTCTGGAACTACTCATTCTTTTATATCTGTGCCATTTGGAAAGAAGATGAACCTACCCCTCAAATCTTTAGACTACAAACTGCTTGTACGATCGCCTATGGGATTAGAAGTGGAATTAAAAAAAGGTTATGGACCATGTCCAGTTCTTATTGGCGAGAAGACTTTGGATGCAACCTTGATTCAACTTGAGATGGCAAACTTTGACGTCATCTTGGGAATGGACTGGTTAACTCGGCATTCTGCAACCTATTATGTGCAGAAAAGAAGCTAACATTTAGAGACAAGGAAGGAGTAGGGTTTAGTTTTGTGGGAATCAAACTTTTTCGTAAACAAAAACTCATCCTCTCTGCATTAAAGGCTAAAAAATGCCTCGAGAAAGGAGGAGTTGGGTATCTAGTATCAGTGGTCGACCTCACCAAGGAAGCACCACGAATGGAGAATATTGATGTTGTGCATGACTTTCCAGATGAATTTCCTAAAGAACTACCAGGACTACCACCCGACCGAGCTACAGAGTTCATTATAGATCTGATACCCAGAGCCGCACCAGTATCTAAAGCACCCTATAGAATGGCTCCTACTGAATTGGAATTAAAAGTACAGTTACAGGAATTATTGGACAAGGGTTACGTTAGACCTAGCATGTCACCATGGGGAGCGCCAGTATTGTTTGTAAAGAAGAAGGACGGTAGCGTTCGACTGTGTATAGGCTACCGAGAATTGAATAAGCTAACAATCAAGAATCGGTACCCATTACCTTGGATCGATGACTTGTTCGATCATTTGCTAGGTGCCAAGGTGTTCTTCAAGATCAATCTTCGGTTAGGATACCATCAGTTGAAGATTAAGGACAGTGATATTCTAAAGACAGCATTCAGAACAAGATATGGACATTATGAATTTTTAGTCATGTCTTTTGGATTGACTAACGCACCCGCAACTTTTATGGAACTCATGAATCGGGTATTCCATGATATGTTAGATACGTCGGTCATTGTATTTATTGATGATATATTGGTCTACTCCAAGGACAAGGAAACTCATGTCATGAATCTAAGAGCCGCTCTGCAGTGATTAAGGAAAGAGAAGCTTTACGCCAAATTTACAAAGTTTGAGTTTTGGCTAAATGAGGTCACTTTCTTAGGCCATGTTGTATCCGCTGAAGGAATTAAAGTGGATCCCAGCAAGATTGAAGCCATTGTGAAGTGGGAAGCACCAAAGAGCGTTGCATAAATTAGAAGTTTCCTAGGTCTGGTTGGGTATTATCGACGATTCATAGAAGACTATTCTAGAATTGCTGTACCTCTCACAAGTTTGACTAAGAAAGGAGAAAAGTTTGTTTGGACTGATAAATGTGAGAAAAGTTTCCAAACATTGAAGGCTAGATTGATATCTGCTTGATCTTGACTATTCCTATTCCAGGACAGTCATTTATCTTATACACTGATGCGTCGAGATTGGCTTATGCAAGGAGAACAAGTAATTCCGTATGCCTCAAGACAACTGAAGAGACATGAGAAGAACTATCCCACTCATGACTTGGAATTAGCAGTAATAGTACATGTTGTCAAGATATGGAGACATTGTTTGTATGGAGAGAAATTTCAGATTAAATCAGATCATAAGAGTATCACTTATCTTTTTAATCAGAAGGAGTTGAACATGAGACAAAGAAGATGGCTGAAATTATTGAAGGATTATGACTGCAATATCCAGTATCATCCAGGAAAGGCTAATGTAGTTGCTGATGTGCTAAGTAGAAAAGCAATGATAAAATCTCAAGGAGAAGTTAACACGACTGCAGCAATGTGTGCTATAGGGAAAGTATTTAATTATGGTAATGAGCAGTTCGTGATAGATGCACCGAGTGGAGCAACCAACCAAGGGTTTATTCATTGGTTTTCAAAATGTTCGCAACATTGAAGATTGTATCTGATATAATTAATGAAGTAAAAGCCGCTACTAAATTAGACCCTTATCTGAAAATGGTACAAGAAGACATCGAAAAAGGTAGGACAATTCCTGAGTTCACCTTGGACGATGAAAAGGTACTGATGTACAAAGGAAGAGTATGTGTTCCTGAAACATAAAATTTGGACATTAGACACCGACTAATGAAGGAAGCTCACACCACCGCTTATTCGGTACATCCTGGAAGTACAAAGATGTATCATGATTTGAAGAAATTATATTGGTGGAGAGGAATGAAAGCAGATGTAGCTAAATTCGTATCTCAATGCCTAAATTGTCCGAGGGTGAAGGCTGAATGGCAAAGACCTACAGGAGTGTTGCAGCCACTGCCAGGACCAACATGGAAATGGGACTGCATCACTATGGACTTTGTCACCGGGTTACCATTGACTCCTCGAGTAGTTGACGTGGTCTGGGTGATTATAGATCGTCTGACTAAGACAATTCGCTTTATAGCTATACGACCACAGTATACCCTGGAGAGGTTAGCCAAACTATATGTGGATAACATTGTCAGATTACATGGTGTACCTGAAAGCATTGTGTCCGATAGAGACCCACGCTTTACTTCAAGGTTTTGGGAAGGATTGCAAAAGGCTATGGGTACAACGTTGAAGTTCAGTACTACATTCCATCCTCAGACAGACAGACAATCGGAGGGTACCATTCAGATTTTAGAAGACATGCTTTGAGCCTGTGCAATTGATTTTAAAGGCTCATGGGATGAGAAACTACCATTGATTGAGTTCACCTATAACAACAGCTATCAGGCTACCATACAGATGTCACCCTATGAAGCTTTGTATGGTAGGAAGTGTAGAACTCCTTTGTATTGGAATGAAGTTGGAGAACATAGCATCGTTGGACCAGAGTTTGTTGAAGAGACTTATCGAGTAGTCAACAAAATCAAACAAAGAGTTAGAACGACTCAGAATCATCAGAAACAGTATGCAGATACTCGACGTCGAGACCTTGAATTTGTCGTAGGTGATAAGGTATTTTTGAAAGTATCACCTATGCGGGGTTTAAAATGATTTGGACAGAAAGGGAAGCTAAGTCTGAGATATGTCGGGCCAAATGAGATTATAGCTAAACGTGGAAAAGTAGCTTATCAGTTAGCATTGCCACCATCTATGTCAAACGTGCATGATGTATTTCATATCTCATTGTTGAAGAAGTACGTTGGAGACCCAACACACGTTTTGACAGCGGATCCACCAAATCTAATCGATGATTTGACATTCGAAGTAGCACCAACTGAAATCACCAGCCGAAAGGTTCAACAACTACGCAACCATGACATATACTATGTTAAGGTGACCTGGAGAAGCCGAGATATAGAAGTGATCACATGGGAAGAAGAGAATGCTATGTGGAAGCAATATCCTTACCTTTTCGACACGGAAGGTATGTGCAAATTTCGAGGACAAAATTTCTAATAAAAGGGGGGGAGTTGTAAGACCCGTATCGAACTAACCGGTTTTACCACCTTGTACCAGGTCTATCTATCATGGTCGAGCCAAGTGGACCAAGTGCGTGAAGAAACCACAAGACACGGTATGAAGTCTAACCCAGAAACAGTCAAATATGAGGGTAGGGTCGCATGCCTAAACAGCTGTGGTCAATCCCACCTCAAGAGAAGTCCAACCCATGACTTTTTAGTCATGGGGTCGCATGACTAAGAAGGTGTAGGGTCGACTGATTCTGCAACCCTATGTTCGACCCTACAATGGCAGACAGAAACCAAAAATTAGAAATCTTTCCTAATTCAAAGGGGATCTTTCCTAAACTCATTAGGACTTATTATGGAGGGTTTTCCTTTATAAATAGGACATCCCTTATCCTCTTTCACTCCTTTAGAACCTTAATTGAAAGTGAGAGAAAGAGAAAGAGAAGGAAGAGAAGAAGAGAAGGAAACTTGAAGAAGAAGACTAAGGAAGAGGAGAAAGTTCAGAGAAACCTCTGAATAAAGGTATGAACCTAATTCTTCACCTGAATAAGAGATCTTAGAATAGTTATGAAGAACATAGGATTAGGAGAAACCCAAATCATTCGTCCATGGACAAGTTCCAAGAGATTCCATGGAGGAAATCATTATGGACAATGAATAGTGTATAACTTGTAGTTTTGAGCTATAGAACAATCATTAAATGGACCATGAAAGTAAGCCAAAGGATCCAAACATGAAGGGATGGACTTTAAAATGAAAGGTCGACTCAGAATACGTGTGGTCGCACATAGGGTCAAATGATATCCGACCCTACAAGACCACAGGATCGACCACATGCCCTTGGGAAGTTCCAGGGAGGGTGTGGTCGCACGTAGGGTCGAATGGTATCCGACCCCACCTGCGACCCTACACCCTAGGGTCGCAGAAACTGCTACCCTAGGTACTACCCTGCCTGCGAGCCTACAGTTTTTGTTAGTTTAAACATGTTGGAACAAATTTTTAATTAAAATCTATTAACTTGTTAGGTCTTCCCAGTGGTTTAAAAGTGAATTATAAAGGTTGAACGAAGATCTCCTAGCAATCAAAGGTGAGGGAACAAGACCTAAACTAATTGGCTAATAATAAACTGTTTTCGTTTATTGAGTCCAATACCATGAATGATTCTATGCTTGTATGATTGTATTGTGCATATCACATGTCGTCCACTATTCTTGTTATTACTGTTTATGCATATTTAATTTCGTTTATTATAACATGATGATGATGATGATGATGTTAGGAATAGGCATGTGAATGTATGTGTGTGGTTAGTGTACTTGATGCGAGTGAAGCATCAGGGGGAGGACGTGACACTGTGGTTCATCCTGGTCACCAGACTCTAGCTCTATCTCTACTCAAGTCTTGTCCACTAACATCGTTGTATCACCATTACCTTAGCAGAACTATTACGTCGTAGGGCATCAGGGGAGGTGATCTCGGACCGTGTAGTCTCTGACTCTGCCGGGGGGCCTTAGCTCTATCTCTATGGACGTATTGAGGGATGCTGGGGTGAGGCCTTAGATACACTGTTTGACATTAGGATTTGTTAATTGTGAGTCCAGTTTGCAAGCCCTCGCCAACATGGGCTTATGTGTTGGTATGGGTAGAGCATCAGGGGAAGTGTGATGTGGTGCGGTCCTAAGCACTTTAGCTCTATCTCTATTCCATGGAGGGTGCATGTGGGGGCGGTAATGGTGTTTGATCCATTAGGTGGTTCCATACATTCGTGTGTAGAGGTGCGGCGGCCACCTATCCTTTCTATTGCATATTGTAAACTTATGAACCAGACCAAAGATATGAATTGAATGCATGCATATGTTTGTTGCATTGTTTTGTTTGCTCACTTAGCCGTGATGTGTGCTCACCATTTTTGAATTCAAATATTTTTAGTTGATGATGGAGGTACGATAGTGGAGGATTATATAAATGCTCCAACATACGGGCATGCGGTGGCAATGGAGGCAGAAGTGATGATGGAGTCACATGATTCATCATGCGTGTGCAACTCTTGTGTTTTTTATTAGATTTTTATTTGGATTATTAAGGAAATGTAATTGATTATTTTATTTACTTTATGTCTAAGTCAATGGAAGATAATTGGATAATTTATTTACTTTATCACAATTAGACTCTCAGTTCATTTAATATATAAGACTTCCGTTATTGTTTATTTACTCTGATTATGGTTGTGGATGTATATGGTTTAAGCAAACGGACATAGCCTATTCAAGATCCTGGTTGAACCGTTGGTTTATTGATGGTTCATCACACCATTCTGAATAGTACAGAATTGGGGTGTGACAGCATTGCCTTTTAATAGAATTCTATCTTCAAATCCTTTTGTCACGTTAGGGAGAGGGCAAATTCTCATGGCCTGGTTACGGATGTAGCCAAGTTCATCAAATCATCAGCTCCCTCATTTTTCAAGATTCAAGAAGGGTTTATCTAAGAAATCACTTTCTGCAATTAATCTATCAATCTTCCCTTGACTTTAGAAGCATGGTCAAATTCTTGATGCAATCCAGATTCAACCTAGTTCCAACTTTGTTAGATTGCCCGTTTCCTTCTATTTTTCCCTTAGCACACTATAGTAGCGGTCTGTTACAACATGCAGACACTGAGGCATAGATATACCCTATGTAGAGGAATTGAACTTGATCAAGAGCATTACATCTAGGATCCATTGTCTAGTCTGAATGACTTTCCTAGTCAATAGAAGTAGGTCCGTTTAAGTTGGTTTTTGCCAATTTCTCAGTTCTCCCAATCCTGTTGATGAAGAAAATCCAATGTGGTCTCTCACCTGTTAGGATTTGGTTACCAAATTCTCTAAAGGAACACTTCGAATCCTTTGCCCCTCGTGCCTACTTTGGGGCCATGGTTTATTCATCTTTCAAAATTGGCACAACAATGTTGCAAAGCCCTGATGTAAGCACCCCATTTTTGCCATTTCTAGCTGAACAAAGTCCTACTGGTATGTGGACAACAAAGGAAGAAAGATGAGTGAAAATTTTGGTTTTGACTACGACCACGAGGTAGTTTTTGGTGGGTCCTACAAAAAGGTCACAGGCTATAATCTGCATGGATCCATAGGTCATGGAATTATCTTCGAAATGAGACCAGAATTGGCCAATTCTGATATCAAATGAAGAAGATATGGTCATTTTAGTCGGATGATACGTACAAGGGAGGTTTTTGAAATTATCATAAATAATCCCAAGGGCTTTCATGCAAATTATCGTAAGTTGGAATGTTTAAATTTCAAATCATCATATCTTGATCATCCGACATCTGAATCATATGGTTTAAGTACCAATGTTCCTTATTTTCAGTCTTTTTTAAAATGGACATGAAGAATCCTGGGTAGAGGTTAGTGGGTCCCATGCAAGCTTTCATGCAAAATTATTGATAGAACTTCATTTCTTCATATCTTGGCCATTCTACGTCGAATTTAGATGATTCCAAGGCCATTATTTTTCATTTGTGGTGTCCTACAAAGTGGACGTGGAAAATCTCAGGTAGAAGTCTCCGGAGGGTCCCATGCAAAATTACACATGGAAATGGTCATTTAATCTTTGGAAATTCATATTTTTGTCACACCATATCCAAATCAGGTAATTTCAGTTTCATTATGTTCCATTTTAGTACTATACAAAGTGGACGTAATGGATTTCCGACAGAAGTCCCCGAAAGATCCCATGCAGAAGGGTCAGCCAAATTATCGACAATGGGCCTACTTAAACTTCAGAAATTCATAAGTTGGCCATTTTATTTCCAAATGAGGTGATTCAAGCACCAACATTTCTCATTTTCAGTGTTCTACAAAGTGGATGTAGAAAATTTGGAATAGAGGCTATCAAAAAATTCCATGCGGAATGGCAACTGAAATAGCCCATGAAATGATAGAGAGGGAAACCCAGTCAATCCAGTCAACTCACCTCAACCCAAGCCAATCTTGGCACAACCCAGTCAATCCAGTCAACTCATCGCAACCCAAGCTAGTCTTGGCCCAACCCAGTCAATCCTTGTCAATCCGGACCAAATCTATTGGACCCATGTGCATGCATATTATGTATATTATACATATTATTAGATTATGTATTGCATTAGGTATTAAATTATATTTTTATGGATTGAATATATGTATATATATTTATTGGAGGAGATAGCTGGCTAATGGTCGGTTAGGTTAGGAATGAAATCCGAAAAAGATTGAATAGAGATTGTAGAGAAGATAAAAAAAAAAAGTAAGAAAGAGAGGAAGGGACATGAGATTCCAAGAGAAAGGGGAAAGAGAGAAGAAGATCGATGGAGAGGGAGTATAAAGAAAGAAAAAATATAATAAAAATAAAAGAACCGAGAGAAGGAGAAAGAGAGTGGGGGCGGTGAGAAAAAAAGAAAAAAAATAAATAATAAGAGGAGGAAGCGAAAGAGAGAGAAATCAGAAGGGGAATTGAGAGAGAGACCGATCAGAGAGAATCAAGAGAGGAAGAGAGAACCAGAAAAAAAAATAGAGAGAGAGAGGAAGCAGGAGCAGAAAGAAGAGAGAAGAGAGAAGAGAGAAGAGAGCAGTGAGAAGAAAGAGAGAAAGCATGAAGAAGAAGAAAAAGAAAAAAGAGGTAAGCATTCATACCTGAAATGCCCCAGCCTGCTGTCTACCCTTCACAGCCATGACCGTCATCCTTCCCAACCCTCAACGTTGACTTACCTCACTGCAGAACTCCACTCACCGCAAGCTGCCATAACCCTTTGTTTAAACCTGTTGCACCCACTAAATCGACACTTAATCCTCATCTGTCGAACTACATAGCAGCTTCTCATAACTTGATCCACCATCTTATCTACCCACATCATCCTCTTGTCTAATCCCCATACACCTGTCCACATGTAATCACACCTACAACTGAGAAACCTTCACCAAATACCATTCTTCCCTCTGTGGCAACCACACATCACTCCTAAGCAAACCCAACGATCACCCATCATCACTCCCTGCACCACTGAATACATAAACCTCTCCTCTACACCATTGCAAGCACACCTGTCCAGGCACTCCATAACCACCAGATCTGATCCATTACACCAATCCCTAGCCACCTCTTGCTGCCACCTAATACCCTACACATCCACTTCCTTCCATCACTCTTATCAACCCAAACCCACTGCTATACCCCACTTGCCGTAGCACCCTGCAGCAAATCCCATGTAATCCTACCCCTTAAACTAGCCCTTGATCTGTCCTATTTAAGCCATTGATTTTAATCTAATATGATCATGATGTTCATAATTTAATCTGAGCCATTAATTCTTATATGATTATGACAATGATGGATGTGAGATCAAATCTGAACTTTTGAATGTAATGATTATGATATGAAATTTTAGGTGAACCATTGATTTTGAACTTAATCTGATGATATTTAATGTGAGATGATTCGAACCTTTGATTTCAAATTAAATCTGATTAGAGCATGAGAAATTAAATTAATTTGAACTCTTGATTTAAAGATGATTTGAGCATGACAAGGTTAATTAATTTTGAACCATTGATTTTAATATGATCTGATGATATTGAGGTGATAGATGAATCTGAACGGTTGGATTGATCTCATGAATACGTTGAATTAATCTAAACAGTCGATCCAATCTGATCTTGATCACATTGATGATGATCGATTACATCTAGGCTGAGTAGTCAATCAAATTTGTTCTTGGTCACATTGTTAATGATCGATGCTTGATTAATGCCCTCACATGCTTACTGCTATATTTGGAATGCTCTCAAATGTTGTATTGGATTTTTCACATGCCATATTTGATGTTATATTGCTCACATACCATATTCAGTTTATTCACTTGCTACATATTCGGATTGTTCACTTGTCATATTTGGTTAGCTTATTGTTATATCTGTCTGCCACATGCTTATTGCCATATTTAGATGCTTACTGCCATGTTTAGATGCTATCACTGCCATATTTGGAATGCTTTCCCCTATCATATTTGATTTTTGAAAGAAGTAAAAATGGAAAGATCAATAATTAGGGTAAGAAACCCTAAAAATGGAAAGAATATAGTAATTAGGGTAGGAAACCTTAAAAATGGAAAGAAAACAATAATTAAGGTAGAAAACCCTAGAATGGAAAGAATAATTAGGGCAAGATAAACCCTAGAATAAAGAGATTAATTAGGGTATGAATCCCTAAAAAATGAAAATCACAATGAAAATGGATAGGAAACCCTAGAAACCTAAAAATAAAAACAATAAAAAATGGTAGGAATTTAGGTTTCATCCCTAGATCCTATTGACAAAAATAGAAAGAATTTTGTACACATCCCAAATAAAAATGGTAGGAATTTAGGTCTCATCCTTAGATCGTATTGACAAAAATGGAAAGAATTTGGTACACATCACAAATAAAAATGGTAGGAATTTAGGTCTCATCCCTAGATCTTATTGACAAAAATAGAAAGAATTTGGTACACATTCCAAATCCAACTCTCACAAATCTATTTCGAACTACGTCGTACCTGATTTCTAGGGCACACCCTAGAATACGTAGGTAATTTGGGAATCCCAAATACGGTACAAAGCCACCCATCAACCATACATCCAGCATAAACTTCAACTTAAACAAAGAATCTAATTGAAGCACATGCATAAATTACTTCCATAATCTTTAATCACACAACCCATTTCGAACTACGTTTTTGGACTTGATTTCCAGGATTGGAATACGTAGGCAGTTTGAGATGTCTTACACGTCTCAGATTCAGTCCAAGACCTAACCATCTTTGGTCCGGTTCACTATAATATTGTATATTACATTTGCTTGTTTATTTGCTTTAAAACATGATTGGCTGAATCCTAGGTTAGAATAACTTAGAAACTTGGTTTAGGACATCCCCCATTGAACCCTAGGCATCCAGTTATCCAAGCACAGTCAAAATTAGCGTCTAAGGAAAGTTTAGGAGGCCCATATTGATCGGACGGTTTGGGTGCCTAACACCTTCCCATAACCGTACCCTGAATACTTACCCGATCTCTTGCAGACCAAAGAACTGATACAATGGGTCACGAGTCAATAGAAGTCTTACCTTAGGGTGAGGCTACATTTTTCGAGGTCCTAGACCTTAATCTAGGTGACGACTCCAACAGAACAATTAATCTTCATCGATACGGATCTACATTCATCCTGAGGAGGATCACGATTTCCCATTGTCCTCACACCTGAGCTTTTCATGAGCCTAGATCAAGGACCAAACCCATGTCATATTTCATCGCTGCTTGGCTGTTCTACTAATTTGGTCTACCATAGTGCATAGTTTAATAACTTAGTTGACCAGATGCCCCTCGACAGTTTAACACCAAGGTCAATCAATAAAATCACTTTGGTTAGAGACTGTTAAGCTCCCCTCATTCTTGTTCAAAATCCTCGCTAGAGTTTCTTTTAATCCAAAATCCAATAACACCAATGTTGCCTGAAGAAAATCATCACTTTCAAATTACATGGAACCCTTCCAAGGGAGCAACCAAGTCATCACTACCGTGCTAAAATTGAGTCAAACTTGCAGTACCAGGTCATAAATGAAAATTTTCAAATCTAAGTATCATGCTAGCAAAGTCCATGACACCATTTCCATTGATGCCATGTTTTATGCCTTCACCAATAAAGCAGGGGCAAAAACCTTGAAAAACTGCCAAGGAATTCACCATCATTTCAAACATGTCTAGCACTCTATAGGTTCAAACTCAAGAGACTTCCAAGATGGGTCAGATTTCAACCCTAAAGGTTCAAAGTCGACAAAGACTTCATGTGTGGGTCACTTTCGAGCATCCTAAAGGTTCATAGCAACAAAGCTACTTAAAAGGATATTATAGTTTCCATCCCAAAGGTTCATAGCCATAGAGCTTCCAAGAAGGATATTCTAATTTTCAATCCCGATGGTCCAAAGTTGGTAGGAACTTCAAAGATGAGTCATTCAGTATCACCCTATAAGTGACCTTCTGAGTTCTTGCTCATTTCAGGATCAATAGCAAATTCCTCACCCTAAAAGTGACCTTCTGAGTTCTCTCGTTTCATAATCAAATGTAGAGCCCAAGCTTATCCAAAGATCAAATCATTCTCAGCCTATAAGTGAATCAAATGCGGTGCCCTAGCTCATCCAAAGATCAAATCAATCTCAACCTATAAGTGAATCAAATGCAAAGCCCTAGCTCATTCAAAGATCAAATCAATCTCAACCTATTAGTGAATCAAATGCAGAGCCCTAGCTCATCTAAAGTTCAAATCAATATCAGCCTATTAGTGAATCAAATGCAGAGCCCTAGCTCATCCAAAATTCAAATCAATCTCAGCTTATTAGTGAATCAAATGTAGAGCCCTAGCTCATTCAAAGATCAAGTCAATCTCAGCCTATAAGTGAATCAAATGCAGAGCCCTAGCTTATTCAGAAAATCATTCTCAGAATCTCAATCAAAAGAGCCTCAGTTCAATCAAAAGGAAAGACAACAAGTCCTCCACCCAGACAAATCAAAGCTGAGCCCAAGCTCGTGCAACCAGCCTTGTGTTCACAGCCTAGCTTCATACAAGAAGAGGATCCAAGCCTATAAATGAGCCTTGTATTCACAGCCTAGCTTCATGCAAGAAGAGGTTTATCAGCCTATAAATGGATCAAGTCAGGTTCAAGCCCGCGCATACCTTGCATCAGGAGTCTCACCTCAGCAAGAAGAGGTTCTCAGCCTACAAATGAGCCTTGTATTCACAGCCTAACTTCATACAAAAAGAGCAATCATCAATTTTCCAAGAAGAGCAAACCTTCTTGCCAGTTGAACTACGTTCTGGGCTTGATTTCTAGGACACCCTTCGAATACGTAGGCAGTTTAGTAAAAATTACCCTAAGTGCAGGCCCAATAAGCAAACTCACTCATATCCAAAGATGTGGTTCTTTTGTCTTTAGCCTTCAATTGGTAACAATCTTGGCCAAAGAGAGGCATCTGTAAGCACCCCATTTTTGCTACCCTCAGCATAAGAGAACCCATATGGTAGGTTTTTAACTTTTAACCCAAGTTTGTGATCATTTAAGGAACCCCATAGAAGGGTCATAGGATATTACCTACTTGGATGTATAGGTCGTGAAATTATCTTCGAAATGAGACCAGAATCATCAAATTCTGACATCAAACAAGGAATATATCGTAGTTTGAAAGTGCAAGGGCATTTACGTAATTATCGTATGATGCATGCATTATCATCTAAACTTTAAATCATTATGATACCTTGGTCATCTGATATCGGAATCAGATGATTCAAAGGCCAATATTCCTTCTTTTCAGTCCTTTTTAAAGTGGACGTGAAAAATCCCAGGTAGAAGTCACTGGTGGGTCCCATGTAAACTTTCATGCAAAATTATCGATAGAACTTCAAAGCTTCATATCTTTGTTGTTCTACGTCGGATTCAGATGATTCCAAGGCCATTATTTTTCATTTGTGATGTTCTACAAGTGGACGTGGAAAATCTTGGGTAGAAGTCTCCGAAAGGTCCCATGCAAAATTACACATAGAAATTATCATTTAATCTTTGAAAATTCATATTTTGGTCACCCCATATCCAAATCAAGTGATTTCAGTTTCATTATGTTCCATTTTTAGTATTCTACAAAGTGGACATAAATGGTTAGCTAAATTATCGATAATTGGCCCGCTTAAACTTTAGAAATTCATAAGTTGGCCATTTTATTTTCAAATGAGGTGATTCAAGTTCTAATATTCCTCATTTTTAGTGTTTTACAAAGTAAACATAGAAAATTTAGAATAGAGGCTATTAAAAAATTTCATGTGGAATGGTGGTAGAAATGGACTATGAAAAAAGTCAATCTTGGTCCAAACCAGCTCAATCCAACTTAGTCTGACTTAGCCCGGCTCAGCTCAGACCAATCCAGACCAAGTCACGTCGGCCCATATGCATGTATTTCTTTTATATATATATATATATATATATATATATATATACATTTATATAATGTGTAATATATTATCATATATAATATATATGTTAATATATTCATATATATATATATATATATATATATATATATATATATATATATATATATATATATATTGGAAAAGAGGGAAGGAAAGCCATGGAAAAAGAGAGAGAAAAGAAGAAACCATGGAAAGAGAGAGAGGCTTTCTAGAAGAAGCAGTGGGGAAAGAAAGAAAAAAAGAAAAAAAAAAGGAAGAAAAACGTTTTCTAGAAAAGAAAACGTAAAAAGAGAGAGGGAGAAGGAAAAAAGGAAAGAAGAAGAGAAGAAGGAAAGAAGAAGGAAAAGGAAGGAAGAGAGAAGAAAGGGAAAAAACGTGGAAAAAGGAAGAGAGGATTTTCTAGAAGAGAAAAAAACGTGGGAAAGAGAGAAGGAAAAAAGAAGAAAAAGGAAAGTAGAAATGAAGGAAAGAAGAAGAAGAAGGAAAGAAGAAGGAAAGGGAAGGAAGAGAAAAGAAAGGGAAAAAATGTGGAAAAAAGGAGGAGAGGATTTTCTAGAAGAGAAAAAAACGTGGGAAAGAGAGAAGGAAAAAAGAAGAAAAAGGAAAGTAGAAATGAAGGAAAGAAGAAGAAGAAGGAAAGAAGAAGGAAAGGGAAGGAAGAGAGAAGAAAGGGAAAAAACATGACAAGGAAGAGAGGATTTTCTAGAAAACGTGGGAAAAAGGAGGAAGAGAAAAAAGGAAAGAAATGATTTTCTAAAAGAAAAAGAAAAAAGAAAAGAATGGATGTTCTAGAAGAAGAGAGGAGAGGATAAATAGGCTAAGAGAAAGAGAAAGAGATTTTTTTTTTTCAAACAAGAGGATCCGTGGGGAGTGAGAGAGAAAATGTGAGAGAGGGAGAAAAAGAGAGAAGAAGAAGAGAAAAGAAAGAAAAAAGAAGATGGAAAGAGAGAAAGAGAAGAGAGAGGGGAGCAGAGAAGAGGAGAATGAGGATTCACCTTCAAAGAGCCTGATACGATCTCCAAACATCCTACATCGAAGGTTTCGCTCCATTCGAGCACAAGGTTGGTACCCTAAAACGAATATAGGGGTCTTTAGAACGCTTCAATGTCGATTTTGCTTGAAAAAGGTTTATTTTCATGAAATCTCGATTGCATGCATGTTAATATTAGGATGCTCATGTCTAGCATTTTTTATGTATGATGATTTACTTAAACTATTCAATGATGAAGCTTTGAATGCTATATGATGATGTTTGATGTTTTTGAAAATTTTACAAAGTGGATTTCTAATCTGAAATTTTTAGATTTAGGATCCAAATTTAGGACGTGCATCTCATGTCGTTTTTCTTAGATTTTGAAGCCCAAATTTTTATGGGATTCTCTCTGATAAGTTAAAAGACTACCTTAGAATTTCGTTCCATTTAGAATTGAGAAAGTCTATCAAAAAAATTCTTCTTTGGCATTGCTATTCTACTCGGATATAATGCAACCCCTTATCAGAAAGTCTCTAGAAAAGGGTCTTATGGTCATAATCAGAAAAGAAACTTCATATGAATTTTTAGATATGGAATTATTCTAAAAAATGGCATTAGTTTCGGATTTTTTTGATTTTGTATTGAATTGATATTGATTTTTAAGTGCATAGTGCTCTGATTTTGAATCTGTTAGGATATTCCTATTTGCATGATTGAAAAGGGATTTTTTTACAAAGAGAATGTTCTATTTTCATTTATTTTTCTTGATGGAATTTTAGATCTGACAGTTATCAACATGGACATATGTCTGAATTTAATTTTTATTAAGTATGAGATTTTATACTGAATTTATGGTGTAACTGGTCAAAAATCTTGAACAGACTTGACCAGTGCACATATCCGGCCTTGTGGCATATCTTTGACCCATGTGTTCTCTCTGTTGGGATTAGACCCTTTCAGATGAAATATAGCATGTTAAGTCATCTTTATGTGGAAAAAAATAGAGCTTGATTTGAGTTATATAAGACCTACTTATGGTCATTCTTGTGTAATATGACAGAATTTGAAAGCAGTTCATAGTTTGTCCAATATTTGAAACTTTATGTCACAATTTTGACATTTTTGAGTCATTAATCATGCCAAATGTCTTCATAAAAGTTATAATATTTTCAAAGAACTTATTGAACATATGTTTTTGATAATTTTGGATTTTTTCAGAAAGGTTTCATTGATGTCTGATTCACTGTAACATGCAATTGATTGCTTGAGTGAATTCTACCATATTTAATTGCATGCTTGTTATATTTAGAGTATTTACATGCCATATTTGGATAAATGGCTATATTTAGAGCATTCATATGCTTTGTTTGGATTTTGTACATACCATGTTTGCCATATTCCATGTGTTGCTATATTTGGTAGAATAAATAGATTTTTACCATATGTTAGGAGGGAAATGATCCATCCACTTAAAATCTCACACGTGTCAAGTTGCGCCTTCGGAGCCCGAGCGCTCGGAGTATCTCGCGCTCGGCTTCATGTATTCGGCCTATTATGCATACGGCCTCTCATGCGCTCGGCCTCTCTGGTAGCGCTCGGAGTCCCAGACCTACTCGGCTACGGTTCTCAGACGGAAGCCAGAGTCCTAATGTGAGTAGGACTACCTCCGAGGAGTCCTTCTCCCAGTCTGATACGACACCGACTATCCCGGTCGGTCATTACTCACACGTTGACACATGTCAGTCCCAGAGCTGACTGACTTAGCTTCCTTGGCTAAGGTCTCCGACTCCTACTCGGAGTCTACCACCCATGTGTCCCCCAGTCCGACACATGGTAGTCCTATTGGCGATCTACTTCCCTGAGTCCTGGTGCCTCCATGCCTCTTCCCAATCTATAAGTGGAGGTCATCCCCCAAGGTAAACCCTAATGCACTTACGCACTCACAAGTTGTTATTGCTCATCCTCCACGCTTAAACTCACTCATCGTCCCACTCTCTCTAAACTGGAGATAGCCTTCCGCTATCTCTTGACTGTTTACCTTGGGAATCTAACTTAGGCATCGGAGGGTAACCGAGGCTTAGGCGCCCCCTCCTTTGTCTCATCTCTATGATTGCAGGTCACTCAGAGTGCCGATCAATGGGCGATTTCCAACCGTAACAGTTTGGCGCCCACCATGGGGCTTCTTTTGACTGAGTTCAGCGTGTACGTATCCCTATTTCAATGGCTTACAGAAGAACTCGAGCACGGGCATCGCGCGCCCCTTGTGAGACATCGGTGCATATGGGCAGTACCAAAAGCACGACGAGGGCAGACCGTGAGCCGGCACCCCCAGTGCTAGAACCCGCACCGATCCTAGAACCGGTACCACTGCAGGCGCCGGCACCGGCCTCGAGCCACCCGCCGTCGGTAGATCGACCACAACCTCCTCCCGAATACGTCACTCGCCGGCAGTTCGACGAGTTGAAGCAGCAAATTGAGCAGCTTGCGCAAGTCTTAAGAGGGGCTCGAGCAAGCAATTCGGTAGCAGCGGGAGAGAATCCCCAGCCGGTGCCGAATCCCCTACCTCCACCAGAAAACCCGCAAGCGGTCCATCCGCCAAGGGCGAGGGCAGGCCCGATTAACGCTTTGCCAAACAATCTCCCGGCAGGAGACCAAGCACCTGGACGAAGCGTAGCATGGCCCGCCGGTCGGAATCAACTGCTAAATCAGCACCAGGCACCCATTGCACCACCTCCGATTGGAGGCCCGGGGTCCTTCCTCGATGGCCTCCGGAGGGAAAGAGTTAACGACGAAACACCCGGTTCTGGCCCTCAGCCTCCGGACACTCCTCAGTCCGAGGTCGAGCGGCACCTACTCGAGATAACTACTCAGCTTCAGCAGGTGGAGCAAAACAAGGTAACCCCGCCGAGAACGGCCTATACTGCAATTACGGCGCTCTCGGACGAGATCATGAGGGCACCACCCCCTGACAACTTCAAGATGCCGGTCTTGGACTCCTACCATGGGAGTACCGACCCGAGCAGCACCTGGACGCCTTCGTCTCCACAACACTATTTTACCCCCTGAGCGACGGCCTCATCTGCAGGATGTTTCCTTCAACGCTCAGGGGAGCAGCCCGCACGTGGTTCAATAATCTCCCTGCCAAGAGCATTACTTCGTTCGAATAACTATCGAACAAGTTCTTGACGCACTTCCAAGCAAGCCGAGTGCTCAAGAAAACATCGTACCATCTGTCGACAGTGAAGCAGCAGAAGGACGAGTCCCTAAGGGAATTCATCAAGCGCTTCAATAACGAGGTGCTTGAAATCAAGGACGTCGAGCCCGCGGTGCATATATCTAGCCTGCAGGCCGGCGTCACCGATCGTCAACTTTGTTGGTCCCTTGCCAAAAAGCCACCAAAGAGCCTGGACGACTTGCTCGCCAGGTGCGAGAAGTACGCCTCCGCGGACGAGATGACTCGGGCCCAGAAAAACAATACTGTGAACAATCTGCAGGCCGCACCAAAGCCGATAGACAAGAAAAGGTCTGAGGCGGCCGACCCGGCACCAAGCCCGGGAGATTCAAAGAAACAGAAGTCCGGTAGGGATCAGACCTACCGGCACCCTTACAAGACATTTGAGTATTACACTCCACTGAACTCTTCGATGACAGAGATCCTCGAAGTAATAAAAAATGATCGAAACCTCCGACCGCCTCCGAAAGCACTCGGCAACTGGAGGAACAAAGATCACTCTCGTTTCTATCGCTTCCATCGCGACTATGGCCATGAGACAGAAGAATGCAAGTACCTCAAAGGGGAGATTGAGGACCTCATCAGACGAGGATACTATGGCAACTTCGTTCGGCACGCAGACAGGGGACCAGCCCCTACTCGAAGGGATCACGGGTTATCGCCTCCACCTCCGAGGAATCCACAACCCAACAACTGTTGTGCGGACGCAGGCGATAATCAGAACACCGCTCGGAGGGACGACAGAGACCCTAATGGCGGGCCGGCTCCCCCCAGGCAATTGGTCGGCGCCATCCAATTTGGGACAGTAGAAAGCTCGTCTGGAGATCAAAGAGAAAGAGTGCCAGTGAAAGAAAGACTCGGAGGCCGACAACATACCCAGTCCGAGTCCATCTCGGCTTGCCAGGAGCCCGAAGTCCGACGAAAAAGGAGAAAGAAGTCCCACCCGACCTTAAAGAGAAGAAAGGCCGAACGCAGGTTTTGTCGGTCGTCCGCCCCCGGAGGACCGGCCACGCACAGCAATGGGTTTGCGCATCCCTGGTGACAGTGGGGTCTATGCCATCACCATGGGACCTCAAGACGAGGGCAAGTCAATCCTCACAATCATAGGAGGACCCGCCGTCGGGAACACCTCCAACAGGTCAGCAAAGGCCTACTCCCGTCTAGTGGCCAAGACTGAGTGGCCGTCGAAGAGAGCCCGGACTGGAGAAGTCATTACCTTCGGCGACGAAGATCTAGTCAACGTCGCGGTCCCCCATGAAGATGCCCTTGTCTTCACG
The DNA here is from genome assembly GCA_028583415.1 of Protea cynaroides. Taxonomy (NCBI): domain Eukaryota; kingdom Viridiplantae; phylum Streptophyta; class Magnoliopsida; order Proteales; family Proteaceae; genus Protea; species Protea cynaroides. The sequence goes on from CM053268.1 coordinate 85,714,100, forward strand.
GTCGGGATCGGGCATTGCGATGTCGCGAAGTGCCTAGTAGACACCGGGAGCTCGGTAGACATCATATTCTACCATGCTTATCAGAGGATGCAGCTGACGGACGACCAGCTCCGTCCCGTCACTTTCGACCTTATCAGCTTCTCCGGGGACCCAGTCACGGTAAAAGGGAGCATCCAGCTGCCTGTCATCCTTGGCAAGAAGCCCAAGCAGCGACAAGTGGTGGTCGAATTCATGGTGGTTGATCGGCCATCGGCCCATAATGTCATCCTCGGCAGGCCTTCGCTGAAAAAATTAAAGGCCTGTATGTCCACCTACTACTTGGTGATGAAATTCCCGACCGAGGATCGTGTCGGAGAGTGCCGAACAGACTAGGACACTTCACGGAGGTGGTACGCCACCGAGCTGAAAAACAGTTAACGGGCCTTGAAGTCAGCATAGGTGAACATGGTGGATGTTCCCAAGGACCCCTCTCCCAACTGAGGAGAACCCGCGGAGGAACTTCTACAAATCCCGATTGCGGACGATCAGCCAGAGAAGACGTTCCAGGTCGGCTCCTTGCTGCCCGAGGAACAAAGGGAAGAACTGATTGAATTCCTAAGGAGGAATCTCGACGTCTTCGCATGGTCGGCCTCTGAGATGCCGGGGATACCTAGGGAAGTAATTGAACACCACCTAGTAGTCGACCCGCAGCATCGGCCAGTGCGACAAAAGAAGAGAAGTTTTGCACCCGCTCGGCAGTCCGCCATAGACGAGGAGGTGCAGAAGCTGCTGGCGGAAAACTTCATACGGTGGGTCGACAATCCCACACCAGACCATGGTCCATAAGCAGACCATGGTAGCATGAAGACCACACTCGTACCTTCCGACAATGGTCCACAAGCAGACCATGCTCGCATGAAGGCCATATCTTCCTACCAAGGTCCACAAGCAGATCAAGGTAGCATGAAGACCACACTCGTACCTTCCGACCATGGTCCACAAGCAGACCATGCTCGCATGAAGGCCATATCTTCCTACCAAGGTCCACAAGCAGACCAAGGTAGCATGAAGACCACACTCGTACCTTCCGACCATGGTCCACAAGCAGACCATGCCCGCATGAAGGCCATATCTTCCTACCAAGGTCTACAAGCAGACCAAGGTAGCATGAAGACCAAACTCGTACCTTCCGACCATGGTCCACAAGCAGACCATGCTCGCATGAAGGCCATATCTTCCTACCAAGGTCCACAAGCAGACCAAGGTAGCATGAAGACCACACTCGTACCTTCCGACCATGGTCCACAAATAGACCATGCTCGCATGAAGGCCATATCTTCCTACCAAGGTCCACAAGTAGACCAAGGTAGCATGAAGACCACACTCGTACCTTCCGACCATGGTCCACAAGCAGACCATGCTCGCATGAAGGCCATATCTTTCTACCAAGATCCACAAGTAGACCATGGTAGCATGAAGACCATACTCGTACCTTCCGACCATGGTCCACAAGCAGACCATGCTCGCATGAAGGATAAGCCCAACTCCCCACCACGGTCCATCAGCAGGCGAAGGCAGCATGGGAACCTCTCGTAATAAGTGCCCTCGGCCAGCCTTTGGACCAAGCCGATGACACTTCCGGGGTAGGAAGGCAGTTGGAATACTACGCAGACGACGGTACCGGAGTCGGGAAGTTTCCTAATGATTACCGGATTCGGAGTCGTGGAGTTTCCTAACTATTACAAGCTACTCGACCTTAGCTACTTGGAAGAAAAAGATGAAGACAATGGAAGAAAAAGATACAAATAAATTTTCATTGATGAGGGCCCTAAAAGGGCAATATTACAGGTATAAAAATCATACAAAATTAAGAAAAATATACAAAACTTTACACGGGGAGCGTCTTCTCAAGATCGGTCGTCTCAGATGCCGGGCCCGTAGCTGTCGGGTTTGCCAGATCCTCAGCAGGCAGTGAAAGTACGGGGAGCTCCACCAGTGGAGTCTGCGGCACCTCGTAGGGGGGAAGGTCGTCTTCGGGCACAGGGGCAGCCTTGGTATCCTTAGCCAGCTCCACCAAACCTTCTTCAGTGGCGGGCGGGGCTTCCTCGGATGCCGAGGCCCTCAGTTCTTCGATCTGGGCAACAATCGGGATTGTCGACCAGTTTATCTTGAGGGCCCCCTTGTCCCTCAACTGATCCCTTAGGTACATCACACCCCTCTCGAAGTAGCCGCTAGCTGCCTCATCAACTTCTTCATCGAACTGGGCCGATGACTTGTACTCGTCGACGACCCAAGCCAACTTCGCTTGGTGGTCCTCCTTGGCCTTGATTAGTGCCTCCCTAGCGCTCCGAGCATCGTCCTCGGACTTCTTCAGACGCTCCTCCAGCTTCTGCCTTGCTTGCACCTCAGCCTGCAGGTCCTCCTTGGCTTTCTTCCGCACGTCCTCGGAAGACCGAAGCTTCTCTTCTGAAGTGAGCACCTTCTTGCGCTCCTTGTCAAGATCACCTTTGGCCTTAGCCAAGGACGTCTGGAAGCTGGCCTTCTCCTTAACGAGGCTCTCGACCTCTGAGGATTTGTTTGCAAAGTTCTCCTCGGTGGCCTTCAAGGCCTCGCGCAAGGAGATTTCCAGAACCTCCTTCTCGTCCAAGTCAACATACGCGCGGCACAGTCGTTCGCTAAGCTCGGCGAAGAGGTTGGAAGCCTGCACCAGAGACAACAATTGGCCGATCAGTATATATGGAAACACAACAAAAATGACAATCTGGGGCCGATCATTACCTGGCGCAAGCAGTAAACCCGTAGGAGTAGATTTCCTCGTGGGGCAGGCCGACTGTGAACTTGATGTCTTCCGACAGGCGCCCCTCCGTGACCACGATCCTGGCCGCCCTCTGGCTCTTAAAGACCAAGTCCGTAGGCCTCAGTTTGAGCGCAGGGTGGAAGGCCGTCGTCGCGGCCATTTGCTTCTCGCTCTGTTGGCGAGCTACACCCTCGGCCTCCTCCCTGGTGGCCCCGGAGGCCCCGGTCAGATCGACTTCCTTGGGGCTACTGCCAACCACCTTGGCTTTGGAAGTGGCAACACCTTTGTCCTCGGCTGCCGAGGGGACGACCGTCTGCAGAGGCTGGACGTCCATCACACCCCTCGGGCAGGCTAGACTTCCTTCGTCGCAGCCTCAGCCGTTCTCTCCTCTCCACCGCCAAGCCGAGGAGCCGGCCTTTTCTTGTATATGTCGGCTGGGAGCTCGGCAGCCGACTTGATCTTCTTCTTTAGGGGCTCCTCGGGCATGGGCCCCTTACCCTTGGCCTCCGCCATGGCCACTGGCCCCCTCCGAGGGTGAGAATCTGCCTGATCGCTGGCGGGCTGAGCTTTTGGTCCCGCTCGGCTGCTCGTGAGCTGGACTCCTTTCTCAGCATCAGCCTTCCGTTTGGCCATTATCCGAGCAACGATCTTGTCGTCCTTGAAGTTCACTGCAATAAGAAGATGGTCAGTAACATAAATAGAACAGTAAAGCAAAGTCAAGCCTTTAAAGCTATCACTCACCCAGTAGATCGTGCTCGGCCAATTGCGTGGGATCCGTAAGATCGGACAGGCGAACCGTCTCCCTGGTCATCATCTTGCGTTGGATCTTCCTCTCCTCCGTCGTCAGATAGGGAATTTTGTTCAACCCTGTGGCGTCGACCACCAACCAGACGTTCGACAGAGGGAGAGGCGGACCGCCCGCGGGAGGGCCTACGAAGAAAAACTTGTCCTTCCACCCGTGGATAGAGGAAGGTTTCTGAGAGATGGCCGGAAGCTTCTTCCCGCCCTTTGACTAAAGAAGTACCACCCGGTCATAGCCCGGGCTTCGTTCAAACTAGTAAACTGAAAAACCGACCGGAAGAGGTTCACGGTCGGAGTTTCGCCCAGACGGCGGACGAACATGATGAAAGCAAAGATGCACCACCACCCATTCGGAGCGAGTTGGGAGGGGGCGATGCGGTACGTCTGTAGAATCTCTACAACTAAAATGTGGAAGTGGAACCTAAAGCCTGACTTCAGAGTGTGCTCGTACACACAGGTCTCCGACGTGAGCACGGTGCAGGCCCGTTCGTCGGAGGTAGGGAGCCGAGCACAGACGTTTGTCATGGGCTCCTCGAGCTGGTATGCCCGACAGATCGATAACAAAGCCGCCTCGGTCTTGACTTTACTCGGAACTTTCCAGGCTGGAACGGTAGCGAAGGACACTACCGGTGGTCGGCCACCCCTCTGGCGGGAAGCCTGTTGGGGCGGAGGGCTTGCGGGACGACCGCGCTCTTCCGCCTCAGAGGAACTCTTCTCAAATTCCTCCGGGTCGGAAGCCCTGGATTCATCAGACCATCCTCCTGAAGAGGAAGATGATCCGTCAGAAGAAGAAGAAGTTTGGGACTGGGTCATTCTTCTGGTCACTCTCACCATACCGGAAGACGTGACGCTGTTAGAAGAGAAACTACTGAGCATGAACAGAAAGGGGAACGATTAGAAGACTTACTGGTTGCGGAAAAGATGACCGAGTGCAAGAATGGAAGCTTGAAGACAAAGATCGACTGGACTCCGAGTGCTCTGGTAGAACTCCAATCGTAGTTGAAGCAAATGGTCGAATGAATGAAGTGGGAAGGTATTTATAGGGCAAGCGACCGAGAACTGTCTCTTCGGGTTCCGGACACGTGTTTCAGTTCCATTGGCTGCCGTCTGCCACGTCGGACGCGACGTGACTGATTGACATGCGCAATGATGGCGCTCCTTCTCGAGGCACTCCGCCTCCTGTGGACCATCGGATTAGTGTGACGATCCGTGTGAACTACGGTCTCAACCGTCCGATGCACTCGGTCGATTCGAAGACGAGTAGCATTTAATGGCATTCGTTCTCGAGGCGCACCGCCACTCGGTGTTCGTTAGATCGTGGATCGATCCGCGTTAAATTAGGAGATCGACGGTTGAGCACTCTTGCATAAACCGAGACTGATGCCTCGAGCCCCGCACCTCAATCAATCGTGCAGATGGAGTGCAACAACCTCTTCTTGGGAACAACCTGTCATTCAATGCATCTATCCGTCTGGCATTCGGCCTCGTACGACGTGGGTCTTCTCAATAGTAAACTTATTGCACTGCCGAATTCGCTGCATCCGACAGTGCAAGGGGCATCTGTTAGGAGGGAAATGATCCATCCACTTAAAATCTCACACGTGTCAAGTTGCGCCTTCGGAGCCCGATTGCTCGGAGTATCTCGTGCTCGGCTTCATGTATTCGGCCTATTATGCATACGGCCTCTCATGCGCGCCGGCCCTCCGGTAGCGCCCGAGTCCCGAACCTACTCGGCTACGATTCTCAGATGGAAGCCAGAGTCCTAATGTGAGTAGGACTACCTCCGAGGAGTCCTTCTCCTAGTCTGATACGACACCGACTATCCCAGTTGGTCATTACTCACACGTTGACACATGTCAGTCCCAGAGCTGACCGACTTAGCTTCCTTGGCTAAGGTCTCCGACTCCTACTCGGAGTCTACCACCCAGGTGTCCCCCAGTCCGACACATGGCAGTCCTATTGGCGATCTACTTCCCTGAGTCCTGGTGCCTCCATGCCTCTTCCCAATCTATAAGTGGAGGTCATCCCTCAAGGTAAACCCTAATGCACTTACACACTCACAAGCTGTTATTGCTCATCCTCCACGCTTAAACTCACTCATCGTCCCACTCTCTCTAAACTGGAGATAGCCTTCTGCTATCTCTTGACTGTTTACCTTGGGAATCTAACTTAGGCATCGGAGGGTAACCGGGGCTTAG